>CM062814.1:117154802-118516147 GCA_031772625.1 Pinus tabuliformis
TTTGACAAATTTTCAGGGAAGTTCAGAATGCAATGGTTATGGCCCTATATCATCAAGGAGATTATCGACGAAGGAGCAGTTCAGCTGGTCAAATTGAATGAAGATACCTTCCCAGGAAAGGTGAATGGCAGTCGATTCAATCCATACACCGGTGGTCCAACCATGTGACTATATGCAGGTAGCACAGTCTTAGCACTCCAGGTAGTTGAAAGGAGGCACGGGACTATAAAATACATTGCCCAGGTTGGGGAGCTATCCGATGTTGAAAATAGCAACAAGAAATGATAAAAATAGAATCCAGAAATTCCAATTTTAATTTGTCCTTGAATTAAAATTGTGAATTAAAATCAAATTTAGTCTCACTAGCTTCTTGGAAATAATTAATTAATTCATTATGGATTAATTAGTTGTAGAAATTCAAGTTAGAATTCTTTCTGAAGTCATGCAAGAGTCATCCCTTAAATTAAGGAGATTATCCCTTAATTAAGGAGACAAGATTGAGTTATATTTGAGTTGTAATTAGTTAGCCTAGTTTACTGAGTTAAGTCTAGTTAAATTAGTTCCAAACTATTTGAGGAACTAATTGTGAGTTATCAGTCAGTTGATGCATGCATGCACTCAACCAGTGTACTCCAGATAACTGAAGATTCCCTCATCAGAAACTCATGCATGTCTATTATGAGAAAGACCCAGTTGAGCTAAATGTCAAGGATAGTGTACTATCAGTTGCATGTGTTTTCCTATAAAGGAAACTCATGCATGCAGTCAAGGTAAGGTTCCTTGAGGATTGCGTAGTTCTGACAGTGTGTTAGAGCAGTGTGTGAGAGCAGTGTTCCACTAGGTGAAGGAGAATCATCCTAGAGGAACTACGCAAGGAAATAGGAGCTTGGAGGGTAGAGGAGAAGGCTTGTGAGAAGCTTTGATTTCCTGTGAGCTTCCAAGAGGATTGTACTGAGAGCTGACTAGCTGTGAGAGCTAAGGATTTGTATAATTCTGATGTATTTCCACCTTGTATGATAATACAGATAGTGGGGTTTTTAGTTGAGGCTTTCCCCTAAGTATTTTCTGTGTTTCATGTGCATTGATTCTTCTTCTATTTATATGTGTTCAGCTCGATCTTGCTCAATCTTTTAGCTTCCGCAAATTGATAGTAGAATTAGATTATAGTATTTTTCTTTGGTTATATTGCATTATCGGGTTAATTTATAGTCATATTTTCTACATGGTCTTAGAGCGATATTTGTAGAGAATTTATAGAATTTCTACATGGTATCAGAGCTAGTTGATCTATAGAGAAATTTCTAAATGGTATCAGAGCTAGGTTTATCGGAGCAAGTTTATCGGAGTTGTTAAGAGTATACAGAGAAGAGAATTCGAAGTTTGAAGTTTGGGGTTGCAGGTGCAAATCGAATTCTTATCATACTTCAAGGTTGGCCAATGGCTTTCTATGGCTTGAGACTCGAGTATGCCTTAGAAGGTAGCTCGAATTACATAGCATAGAAAGATCGCATGGAAGCTGTATTAGAAGACAATGGCTTGAAGGAATTCATTGATCAAGAAATCCCAAAGCCAGGTTCAACTAATGCACAAGAGTTGGTTGAGTGGAAGAAGTGTGTGGCGAAGGTGAGATGGATCATCCTTGAGGGATTCCAAGACCATATTGTCTCAAGTCTCCATGGGAAGGATACTCCATATTCAATGTGGAAGACATTGAAGGACCCCTACCAGAACAGTAGTGACCAGAGGAAATTGGCACTCAAGCATAAGCATCGAAGAATCAAGATGGAGAACGGCGATACTATTTCCACATATCTGAACAAGCTCACCACCTGTAGATATGAGCTTGGAAGTGTGGGAATAACTACTTCCGATGATGATATGGTGAGCCTCGCTCTCCTTAGCCTTCCAAAGAGCTAGAATAGCTACCAGGACTTTGTGAATGGAAGGGAGAAACTGCCGGATTGGGAACGCCTGTGGTCGGATCTCATGCAGGAGGAGATCAGGAGGAGCACATGAGATGGTTCTTCATCCAAGGATGATGATGAAGAAAAACTGGCCTTAGAAAGTAAGGCAAGGAAAGGGAATGGGAAGACTTCCCATTCCAAATCGAATTCTTTTCATGGAGGGAAGAAGGGTGACAAGTCTAAAGTGAGATGCTTTAATTTTCACGAGATGGGACATTATGCGATTAATTTCCCATCAAAGTAGTCCAAGAAGGGATCCTCGAAAGGATCGGAAGGTGAGGCATTAGCCTCTCAGTTCAAAATGGACTTTACCCTCATCGCATGCATGGTGTCATCGATGATGGGTTATGGTTGGTATCTTGATAGTGGAGCCTCATTCCACATGACTGGTGATAAAAGTTTATTCAATTCCTTGGAGGAGAAAGACCTCAAGATGTGCATAGAGATGGGTGACAAAGAAAGGTATAGTGTTTCAGGAGTGGGCACGGTTGCTTTTCATAGGGAGCATGGAGCTCCTATCACCTTGACATATGTGAAGTATGTGCCTGGACTGAATAAGAGCTTGATATCGGTCACGATGTTGGAGGACAAAGTGTACGATGTTGTCTTTAGTAAGGGAAAGGTTTTCCTTAGACACATCACCACGAGACAGGTGAAACAAATCAATTCACGAGTTAAGAACCTGTATGCTCTTGAGGTTCAAGATGCATGCAAAGCCTTGAGGAGCAAGGAAAATGTTAGAGACTTGGTGGTTGATAGGGAGAGTAAATTACCTCTCAACATGCAGTCCCAGAAGAAGTCTCAGAAAATTGTGGAGGAGCCACAATTGGAGAAGTGGGCAAAGGGATCACATGTAGCCATACCTCCAGGTGTGAGGTGGGGCGATGTGAAGTGATAGTCTCAAGAAGGCTAAAATTGGGTAGGGTCCATTGAGAGGTTTTATCTCATGGATCGTACCTTGTTACGGGAGCCCAAAGTGCATAGTAGCGAGTCAGATTGATGCAGTTAGAGATAAAAGTGACAGAGGCTAGAGCAGTCAAATACTAAAGATCACAGAGAAGGATTGACTACAGTGCAGAAAGGCAGAGTTAGCTGAAGCGCAAATTTTTCAGTTGACAGAGGCAATAGCAGTCAAAGACTTTGATGACAGATGCATCATACTGATTTAGGTTGGATGTTTTTTTTGTTTCTGGAGTGGCTGGATCAACAACACTATAGAGAAGTGTTGCATGCATAGCATTCCAAAGGTTCACGATCAGGATCAAGTTGAGTTTCTTTCTTGTTGAGAGGGAGTGTTGAAAATAGCAACAAGAAATGATAAAAATAGAACCCAGAAATTCCAATTTTAATTTGTCCTTGAATTAAAATCGAATTTAGTCACACTAGCTGCTTGGAAATAATTAATTAATTCATTATGGATTAATTAGTTGGAGAAATTCAAGTTAGAATTCTTTCTAAAGGCATGCAAGATTTATCCCTTAAATTAAGGAGATTATCCCTTAATTAAGGAGATAAGATTGAGTTATATTTGAGTTGTAATTAGTTAGCTTAGTTTACTGAGTTAAGTCCAGTTAAATTAGTTCCAAAATATTTTAGGAACTAACTGTGAGTTATCAGTCAGTTTATGCATGCATGCACTCAACCAGTGTACTCCAGATAACTAAATATTCCCTCATCAGAAACTCATGCATGTTTATTCTGAGAAAGACCCAGTTGAGCTAAATGTTAAGGACAATGTACTATCAGTTGCATGCGTTTTCCTATAAAGGAAACTCATGCATGCAGTCAAGGTAAGGTTCCTTGAGGATTGCGCAATTCTGACAGTGTGTTAGAGCAGCGTGCGAGAGGAGTGCTCCACTGGGTGAAGGAGAATCATCCCAAAGGAACTGCGCAAGGAAATAGGAGCTTGGAGGGTAGAGGGGAAGGCTTGTGAGAAGCTTTGATTACCTGTGAGCATCTAGGAGGATTGTACTGAGAGTTGGCTAGCTGTGAGAGCTAAGGCTTTGTATAATTCTGATGTATTTCCACCTTATATGATAAAACAAATAGTGGGGTTTTTAGCTGAGGCTTTCCCCTAAGTAGTTTTTGTGTTTCATGTGCATTGATTCTTATTTTGGTTATATGTGTTCAGCTCGATCTTGCTCAATCTTTTAGCTTCCGCAAATTGATAGTAGAAGTAGATTATAGTATTTTTCTTTGGTTATATTGCATTATCGTGTTAATCTACAGTCAGATTTTCTACATGGTCTTAGAGCGAGATTTGTAGAGAATTTACAGAATTTCTACATGGTATCAGAGCTAGCTGATCTATAGAGAAATTTCTACATGCAATTGGAGGATTATTCGAAGCAAGGAAGTGTCATAGGGTTCGTGGTAGCGTGAATGGAGTTGCGCTACCCAAGGAGAAATCGCGCAAGTTGGCTGGAGGAAGTTGAAGCCCAAGGTACTGACCATATCACTTAGTTGCTTGAGTATGTCCCTCCACACAAGGGCAAGACCAAGGTTCCAAAAGATATCGATGAGAGAAAGGTCCCATTGCAAACCCCTACTGCTGGATGAAATTTTTTTTGAAGGACCGTGCATGGGGTGGTTTCCTCTATTAAAACTTGAAGACTGGGACTTGGCCAGCCACGAGAAGTTCCCACATCTGGTGACCGAGCAGCTGATGTGTCGTATTATCAATACAACCACTGGAATGACCACATTGGAGTTGCGGAAGTGGCTCAGAGGAGTAGACAAGGCAGGGTTTCTCAACTTTCTTTGGGTGCCACACTACAACTGCATGTCGGTTATAGTATTGGTCATCAAGCAGTTGTTATGCTTGGTGCATAATGGGTGTCTATGGCTAGAGGAGCCAATACCTATCACTGACAAATTGATCCATAGGATAACGTGATTGCCTTACACAGGAGAAAATATGGCCATGATATTTGGCGAAAAAGGTGGTGAGTAGGCCCTCGCGGAGGCCATGAAAGAGAAGTTTAAGTTGGTAAAGAAGCCACGTGGATATGCCATATCCAACATCTGTGACCCTACTGTTATCACAAAATCAGTACTAAGGGCTGCAGCCAAGCAAGATTTCATGTAACTCTTTCAACCAGACTTTAGACTAAGGATTAGCCTCCTTAGTCAGAGAGGGCTCTCTCACAAACTTTTGATAAAAATCATTCACAACAACAGATGGCTAACTCTTCACACATTCATAAAAACAAAGCTGGTTGGACACATATCAAATTGGTCTTCATTGGGCTATGGAGTCTCACACATTTAATAAACAAAAGCACAGTCATTTCATGGAAGTCAAGGCTCTTTGCATTAGATGTTCAAACATACTTCACATAAACCACAGCTTGCTAAACATACAGGAAGTCAGAGCATTAAAAATGAATTCTGAGTGATTATGCTATAGCAAGGCTGTAAAAGAACATTAAGAGAATAAACCACCATCATATTTGAACAAAATAATCCATTGAGAATCTTGAGAAGAAACAACCACTATTTTACTATTAATGTAATAAGTCTTTCCATTAGCCCAAATAAACTCTGTTTTTGTATAAAATCTCCAACCCCTATTACATCCTAGTTTTCACCATATATAGGAAAACCCAAAACTATCACTATCTTGAGTCTCCTCAACAAGCATGAAGGGAGAACTCGATGATCTACCATTAATTACCCTTATCTATTTCTAAACCAACTAATTAAATACATGAAGTGTTGGGCTGTAAATACATAGAATCCCAATTATATTTCAAATCCAACTCCATCTCCTCGTATGCATGATTCTCCTTGGATCCTTGACAGCTGTACAATTTCTGTTGTGGCTGAGACATGTTGAGCTACAGATGCAAGGAACGCTGACTTTGGATGCTTGAAAGCGCTGATGGCTCATTAATTGACCAAAAGATGTGCTCTATTTTAACGGTCTCTGTCTCCCAACATTCTCCGAAAGTGTAGCAGCATGTTCCCAAATCTTTAATAACTCAAAGTATTGAACGCTGCTACCAAATACCATACCATGTCTCCAGATGAGTTGTAGTCTGCGTTGATGTACAGGTGTCTCTCTTCTAACATTCCCGGTCAAACTGTTTATTTTGCATTGAAAACATCACCTACAGCAGTTTCGTAGCGCGCTACGAAACTGCTGTGTGATTTAAAAGCACAGTCTTCCTCACTGGTTTCTGCTAACACTGTGCTTATGGCTGCACTTTTTCCAACAGTGGCATCCAATGAGACTTGTAACACATCAGGAGGCCACTCCATCCCTCTTACTTTATCAACAACTTGAATTGCATGCTGAACTTGTGGTATTGCCAAACCAATGCTGGTAACATATAGCTGAGGGTAGGCACTAAAACTTGGTAAAGAAAAAGCATTGTCTTCTTCAGCTGACGTCCAGATTGCCATTCTAAATACATCTTTGATCCTTTGCCGAACTTTTAATATCAGAACCTTATAAACAAGTTCATAACCTTTTTCACTTAGACACTTAGCAAAATGAGCACAATTACTGAGAACCTGCCCTTGATATGCTTTATACTCTGAGGTAGTTGCCTGTTTAAGAGCAACAGCTAAGCCAGTTATGGTATGATTGTGAGGACCACCTTGAAGACCAGGAAACACAGCTGCATTAATCTTTTTCTCATAATCATACTTAACCTCTTGCCCCTGCTTGTTAATTTCTTTGATGCCCTTTCTATAAAATATCATTGCACCACGAGGACCACGGAGTGACTTGTGTGTAGTAGTGGTCACTACATCTGCAAACTCAAAAGGAGATGGAACTACACCAGCTGCAACAAGTCCACTTATGTGTGCCATGTCCGCCAACAACACAGCTTTTTGCTTGTCACAAACCTTGCGCATCTGAGCATAGTCATAATGGCGTGCATAAGCACTAGCACCAGCAATCATAAGTTTAGGCCTGAATAGGACTGCACTTTTCTCCAGCTGGACATAATCAATATAGCCTGTAGATTCATCCAATCTATAAGGCATTGTTTCAAAAAAATTGAAACTGCTGAGATCTTTTTAGTATCGGTCTGGTAACCATGAGACAGATGACCACCATGTGGAAGATCAAGTGCCATGATACGATCATGGGGCTTCAACAAAGCAGTGTAAACTTGAAAATTAGCCGGAGAGCCTGACAAGGGTTGTACATTAACTCCCCATTTATCTGGATCCAAACCAAATGCTTCCAATGCTCTTTTCTGACATAACGACTCTGCCATGTCAATGAATTCATTTCCTCCATAGTATCTTGCACCAGGATAGCCTTCACTGTATTTATTGGTCATGACTGATCCTACAGCCTGCATGACTGATAATGAAGTAAAGTTCTCTGAAGGGATAAGTTCAATACCCTTCCATTATCGATTTTTTCAAGTTCTATGATATTCGCAATCTCGGGATCGACCTCCTCCAGTGGAGCATTCAGCTGCTTTGGACAAGTGACATGGGACTTTTGTTTTTCGAGACGAGAGTAGTCGGCCTCGTTGGAAAGAGCAACAGTAGATTACAGAGCTCTTTATAGCATAGCCGATCCGGACCTAAACAAGGGTGAACTGGAGATTTTTCGCATGGTCGCCATTTCCATAGCCATGCTTTGCACCCCTGCAACTCCAAATATCAAATGCCCTCTGTCCCCAATATAACAGGCATTCAATCATGAAGCCACGCCAACGCCTTAGAGGAACGTGTAGTCAAAATAGTAAATGTAAAGAATATTCCTCCTTCAGAAACTTGCCATGTGTCACACAGTTAACACGTATGTTGTCACTTGTCCACTCACATGCAAGATTTTTTGTGAGTTGGCTCATTGCTCCTTTGCTGGCTGCATATATGGTACCAGAGAGTAGCTACAACACCAACAACCGATGAAATGAAAACAATGCTTCCCCTTTTTTGATGCTTTTAGTAGAGGATGTGACAGCTGAGATATATGATAAGCATCAAACTGCAGCCCAGATTCCTTCCACTGAGTCAAACATTCATTAAAATCCTTCTCTGTACGCGAACATGTCATTAACAGTGGAAATCCTTTGTTCATTTATCTTGAAAATGTATATAGAATGGTTGCTTCTTCGCTCCATCCTTTTTCCACTCGTAAAACCCTTCAACTGACACAAGGCAATGATAACTTGGAATAAGTCGACGAACAGAAGCCTTCTCATAACCGATTCTGATCGAGCATTGATTTCAAAAAGGACCACAGTTTTGAGACTTGAGTATGAAACAGAGTTTTGATGGACCTTCGTTGGTGATCATGAGAACCTGCCACAACAGCTGTGAGCGCAAAGCAAAATTACCACTGGAATGTTCCCCTTCAATGGAGTACAAGCCCACATATAACAGCTTGACAAACCTCGTTTCCTGCAGTGTTTCCATCAATTCACTTTAAATATCTGTCATTTCCCAATTTCGCAGCGCAGCCAGTGCAAGGTCAGTGTTTTCGCTACGAAATCACTAAAACAGATGGCGCTGCGAAACTGCTAACGGATTTATGCGCTGCGAAAACACCCTGACTTTAAGCTAGGCTAAATTTTTTTTGGCAACAGACTTTTCAGTGATAACACCTGCTGTAAAGGTATCTACGCAAATTTTAGTAGGGAAGGTGATGAGGAAGTGTCGTGCCGATGAGGTGCAGGTGCTTGTCGTCACCCTAGCAGCCCAGTGCACCAAAGGTGTTCAGTCCAATTGGGTGGACTATCTACATGGTAAGTTCCTTGTGAACTGTCGCGAAGCATAGGAGCTCAGTAAGACGTTCCCATACACGTGGCTCTTACTATCGATTATGCTGGTAGCATGGGAGCTGCCAGAGGATAGCCAATTCCCTTCGGTCGCACCAGACCTACCAGAAGCAGTGAAGTACGCTTTGTTGTGGCGACCAAGGATGCGCAACACATCAAGGACAGCAAGATCTTCTGGATCTTGATGGAGATGAATATCTACATGGCCATCAATCGCAAACCGCGATTGTCGCCTACGATGTATTCCAACCTGTAGGGCTATGCAGAGTTTAAAGCAGACTTTCACCATGTGTCCATCACGGCGCGTTAGGACCCTGCACAGAAATGGTATGACTTGCCTTACCTGGCAATGGATGATTCCATTGATGCAGTATTTGATCGATGGCCGACAGATTTGCACACTATAGGAGACTTGGCGGTGGTAGGAAGAAAGTTCGCTGCGTAGAGAAAGAAGGAGGAGGCCAAGCTTAAGCTGACACAGTTGGCCAAAAACAGGAAAAAGGAGGCCACTAACAAGGCCAAGGCGAAGCGCGATGCCGCTCAACAAACCCAGAAGCAAACAGGTGGAACAAGGTGGGGCTCTAACAAAGATGTGAGTTCACCTTCACCTAAGACAGAGGAGGAAACAGACGAATAGATAGAATATCACGGCGCAGACCCATAGGCATTGTCCGCCCACATCAAGCATCTAAGGGAGTAGGAGAAAGGAGTGTCCAGGAAGAAATCCAAGGCTACCAAGACATCACTGGACCCAATCACCCTCACAGAGGGAAATTTGCATGACAACGGTGACACGGTGCGAGATGTCACCACGAAGGCCATACAACAATCTGAGTAGCAACAGCAAATAATCTTGGGGGTTATCCAGACAAGTTTGCAGGAGCTACAGACTCGCGTGTCATAGGCTAGCACAGTGTCTACGAGCCTTGGAATCAGCACTTCAGAAGCTACTGAGATGCTACGTGCAAAGGCCTCCAGCACGATAGTGCTGCCTGATGGAGCACTGACCATGGAGAACGAAGCTGACAGGCCCACTGTCAACGCCCTAAAGGGAGTAGGGTTGAATCTGGTAGTGCTCCTTAGTGAAGCACTCCACCTTTCACAGGATGGAGTGATTGCGGAGTTGAGGGCCCGTGAGCATCGTGCCCTCTAGGTGATTAGTGAGCAGCGGATTAACAATGAGCAGATGGCACTATAGCAAGACTCTACCATCGTTGTTGTGACTGAGGTGACCAATCAAAACAAGCGTATAATACAGGTCGTCGAGGAGTCATGTCGAATGGGCCCAGAGTTGGCCATTCCTAAGGAAGAACCAGTCGAGGTGCGCGTTTGCAAGCTGGCCACATGGGTGCGTGACGCTCATACAGAAATGGCACGAGTTCAGTTGGAGTTGAACCTACAGATCACTGAGCTATAGTTGAAGGCCCAGCCTTCAACTCCGCCAGAAGTAAAGGAGTAGTGGACGACCGTTGTCACAGAGGCAATAACAGCAGTTGATAGTGCAGTAGCAGACTGCATGCAACTTTTTGAGCAGTCACTCGAGGTCCTGACAAGCTTACAGGAGGCCCCCAATGTACAGCGACTAGAGACAAAAGCACGCAAGCTGCAGCAGCGCTATGATGAGATCAAGGGCACAGTGTGAACCATCACACTCACGCAGAGACTAGCAAAGCTGCAGGAGGCCAAGCAACTGAAAGAGCAGGTGGATGAAGCACTGCACAAGAAAGAAGCGTTGAAGGCATGACTGAAGCCCTGGATGGATGAGGCTTACACGGTGAAATCCTCTATTGAAGGAAATCTTGTGACTCTGCAAGTAACTCAGTAAAAGCTTCAGGCTGGCAGTTCAAGAGCAGTGACCCTGCAGATGGTTGAAGACGCAAAGCAGGCAGCCGAAAAATGCACTGCCGAGGTTGTGGTCATCCGAGTCGAGCTGGGAGGTCTTCATGCTAAGATCTCCATGCTTGTCGAGTGACTCGAGGGCAAGTCACGATGTTTGTGTTAGGGGCTTGTTGGGAATAGGATCCCCCAAGGACAATTCTGGGGCTAAAAGCCCATGTTTTGGGTCAAATTTTGTGATAAAGTTGTAAAGTCTCTGCATTTTGTGGTCGTGGAGCGCGAAGGTGTCATGAGTCATAAAGGGTTGTCCACCCTTATTTTTGTAAAGTAAATTCAGCTATAAAGATCTACCCATGGTCTGTGGACCATGGGATTGTATAAAAAGAGTTAAGTAAGCTCTAAGGAGCGATAGATAGTCATAGTTTTGAAGGAGGAAGTCTAAGTTTCGGGTTGTAGCATAGGTAGAGGCTCTGCAGCTGAGTGCACAGAGGCCTAGGGTAGAAGTCTGCAGCTGAGTGCGCAAACCCCTGCAGCTATGTGTGTAGGGCGGATAGAGTTTGTAATCACTTGAAATCAATAAAGAGAAGTATTCTGCAAATTCTGTGTCTTTATTTCCGGTTAATGCATCTTGTCATATTGTGTATGAATTTCATTTATAATTCTTATATGATGTGTGAATGTATGTAAGCTCTAAGGAGCGATAGATAGTCATAGTTTTGAAGGAGGAAGTCTAAGTTTCGGGTCGTAACGTAGGTAGAGGCTCTGTAGCTGAGTGTACAGAGGCCTAGGGTAGAAGTCTGTAGATGTGTGCATGGACCCCTGCAGCTGTGTGTGCAGGGTGGATAGAGTCTGTAATCACTTGAAATCAATAAAGAGAAGTATTCTGCAAATTCTGTGTCTTTATTTCCAGTTAATGCATCTTGTCATATTGTGTATGAATTTCATTTATAATGCTTATATGATGCACGAATGTATGTAACTACGTTGGATAATTGAACACAAATAAGGATATTTGTTTACGCAGCGCTAACTGTGACTATTTAATAAGATAACTAAGACACTTAAACTAGTTTGGGAATCTGCACGATACGTTGCCCTAGCAGCGTGAAAATACTTGAGCCACAGGTTAGGGCTATGCGAAGGTCCATGGTACCTTTTTGCGGAGGTATTGAAGGATGGAATAAAGGGCTAGTCTAGCAAAGCCCTATAACTAAGTGACATGTGCGAAAGTAGGAATATAAGGAATAAACCGACATCACGAACATCTCAGGGCGCAGAAACTTGGTTCCAGCATCTCCCCATACTGCTTCGGGTGAGACTTCGGTCTGCGCTCGACAGGCTAATGCCGAAAGGGCCAGTAATGTAGGGATTTGTTTGGTTAACTAATGTTGAACCTGGGTTAGGCCCTACCAAGCCAACCAGAATGGATGAGTTAAAGCGACCAGATGATGTGTGGATGTTGGTGTCGCAAGGAGGCAATGAACTTCATCCATACAAGGGCACTTGTGGGTTAAGTGTTCTACCTGGAAAATCTTGCAAGGAAACTTGATCTTTCAGTGATGTTCCCTAGTGCACCCCATCTGACTAGGTTGGTTTTGGTTATTCTCCTGAGTAGGTTCATTCTTTTATTTATTATTTGTATCGCCAAGTTGTTGAGTGTTCTTAAGTGATATGGACTTCACTGTAAGAACCTCAGCAGACTGCTCAGAAGAAGAGGGTTCTTGTTGAGAGACAGTGACACTTGTTGGGGCTTGATAAGTAACCATAATTTTCCCTAAGTGAGTAGCTAGATGTCTCATAATATTAGATGAAATAGAAATAATCACACCATTAGAGTGTGGTCCCATATTGGGTCATTGTGGATCTATAGAAGGTCGAGGATCATTGGGAATAATATTGTATAATGTACCTGACTGACAGTAAATCATATCAAGATACTAAGCATGTAATATGTCTTGCTCCTCAGTAACTTCCCCAATCATAGTGACATCCCTATAGATTTGTGGCAAAAGGAATCGGGTGAACCGGTCTCTAAGGCATTCATCAAGAAGCTTAGTTCGTGCTAACCTTTTATGTTTATTATGATAAAAAAATATGAGTGGCATTATCATGTTTGAAATTTGACAAAAGGTTTGTCCTAAGATCTTCCCTAGTATGTAACTGAAATTGGTTCAGGAAAGTATGAGCCAAGGAATAAAATTCATTACAGGATACCCAATCGAGTTAGATATACCATTTGGCATCAACCCCGGTCAGGTTTCATTGAAAGAGTCTCACATTCACATAATCATCCATCAAAGAGTTAGATGAACACCATAAATGAAAGGTGGTGATATAAATAGAAGGATTATCTATTGGCTTCCCTTAAAACTTAGTAATATCATAAAGTAACTTGGTCAGCATAGGTGTCCACCTAGGATTATGACAGATGGGGTCATTTGTCATCTTATCCAAGTCCATCAAATTAATAGGTGTCAGAAAATGAATTTGTAGTTGAAAAAATGAATCAGAAGGGTCGTAACCCCTTTAGAAACCATAAGGTCCCCCCATATCGTAGCTAAAGGTAGAAGAATGTGGGCCAAGATTATAATTCATCCCATTATATTTATATCTTGGGCCAACATATGAGGTGTAAGGATTATTCTCCCCATTTTAAGTGCCCCTATAGAACTAAGGACTCCTATAGGCTTGGCTACCAATAGGATTATACCCAACACTAGAGAAAAATCCTCCATGTATAGAAGCACCAACATAAACATTCATAGGCATAGTGGTATTAATAATGATAGTTCCCCTAACTATATTAGTCCCCCCAAAAGAAAAGGAACCTCCAAAGTAGGGAATCCCACCAAACGTAGAACTAGATCAAGTTTGAGGAATATTTCCAAAACTAAAGTTGCCCTCGACCCGGCTAGAAGCAACAAACGACCCTCCCATCATGTTCCCAAAAGTAAAAATTCCTATGCTAAGTGTATGAATCGTAGGTTGACATGAGCTAGGAATAAATGCCTCATCTCTTGTCGATTGACCAGGGTTTGTCCCTGCACCAAACACAAAGCTACAAGAAGGCATAAACACATAAAAGGTAGAAAACATGACAGAGTCATAGACGTAACTAATGGAATGCCCCAGGAAGATGTGAGAGGTGTAGAAGGACGAAGGGATCCTGCCACATTAAGTGGTGGTAAAGATGAAATGGCTATAGAGATAGCCGATGTAGAGGGTAAAACGGGACTTGTCTCCTCCATAGAAGAAGAAGTATTTTCACTAGACATATAATTAATATGTATGTAAAAAGGTTCATTGTGGTTAATATTAAACTAAACTAAGACTGGGTCGAGAGGGTCAATCAAGGGTGGGTTATAGTGTGGCAAATTACTTTTTTTAATTACCTCAAAAGTGATATGATCTTCTTTCATAAGATAAATATTATCCCCCCCAACCTAAGTATGGTCTAATTTTTCCGATACTAGAACTAACCTATGTCTATGAGGTGATAAACCTTCCTCTTTGGGAGAAAGACCTAATAGTCTATGAGAACGTCAGTTAATTTTTTCAACCACGTTGAATATATGTTTATTATCAAATTAAGACAATTAATACACCCTTATGGCCAAACTATGACACGAACCAAACAACACTCTCTAAAAGAGACCTAAGAGATAAGCACACACAAACTAGAGATAGAGAAGGGATCTCCTAGATTTTTGTACCTGCTTGATCAAGGAAATGGTCAACAATGAAGATATGGTTGGAATATTTATAACATTGACATGCTTAATGGACCTTTTAGAGCTAGCACAAGTACCCTCACAAAAAGTGGAACACCCTCCAAGAGGACCAAGTGAGTTTGGTTGAAATTTGCCTTGAGTATAATGAGGATGACCCCCTTGTCATCACCATGTGTAAGCTGACTAGGAAAGGCCACTAGGGCTATCACCTATAGCATACACCTTAGGGGAATAGTATTAAGTTAGATTCACACGCAAGGGCAGGGAAACTAATCCTGAAACCCCCTTGAGAGATTCCTCAAATTGAGGTGTAGTCCTCCCAAATGGTCCCCAAGTGCTACAACAAAATATGTTAATAACATCATTTGTAATATGTGTAAACCATGCCACAAAGACTAATGAAGTAGGTCATGTCACCCCACTAGCCTTAATGTGACCTCATGCATGACCTCTCATTAGAAATTCTTTCGAGGAAACATGGAACAACAAGTGGATTTCCCCTCTTGTTGGTTCCTAAATTGTTCTGATGACTAAGGAACAATTGGAAAGAAAACCATTGAGGATTGAGTCCTCCCACTTCACGCTATATGGTTGGTCTCATGTAGCCTTAAGGGGTATTCCTTGTGTTTATACATAAAATATATTCTATTACATCTTTATGATTTGGCCAGCTTATGAATAACGTGTAAAAAGAACCTTAAATTATAAGATTCCAAGTGTAAGAAACGTGTATGTCGCATAAGATCTCAAATTATGTATAAATATCAAAGACAAGTCCCACAAATGGCATATCATAAAGTAAACAGAAACATTACAAATAAAAAACAAATGAAAGAAATTGTAAAGAGAGAGAAAATTAACTAAGGCTATGTTATACAATTAATCGCTTACCAGAGACAAAAAAAAAAAAGAAGAAGAAGAAGTTGAATTATGCAATATCATGTATTGTTTATCTCATAAGTCTACACCAGGGATAAGCATAATGAATTTAAAATTATCCAATAATATAATATCAAAAACAATTAAACTCATAAAAAGATGATAAAAAAGATCTTGATCATGTCAATAATCAAATTTTTATTCACACATGATAACATAATCACACAAAGGACATTAGTAAATACAAATGCTACCAAAGTAATTAATGTAACAACTTGCAACGAAGTCGAAGCATCAAGCACCTTGGCTTTCCCCATAAGGAGTTTCTTGATTTGAAATACCTAAGACAGTATAATGTTGAGGGAAACAAACCAGATATTATAATAATTGCTTAAACTATTGATCAAGTCAATAACAGTAAGCCATTGATTTTGTTTCACGGTGATCAAATAGAAATAACACGAATAATACAAAAATATGCCATACATATAAATTGCGCTAATTTTAAAAATTATAAAACATGAGATCAGGTCGGTGCAAAAAGTGCAACTAGACTTCCTTTCAAAAAGGATAAGTCTCTTTCACCTCAAAATCAACCCCCTCAAAATGAGAAACGAGGTGCTTTATACAAAATTAAGTTAACTATTTTTGAGTAATTGTCTTTAAACCAAAAGTAATTGAATAAATAAACAAAATAAACAAATTCATCTTCTCGGGTAGTTAGTGATACGCCCTAGGGATCCTTTACATTTTTCTTCTTCGGGTTAGGAAAAATCCTTTACATATTTTTTTATGGTTTATTCTCCTAATGAATTCAAAAATTCTACGATTTTATCAAATTCTTTCAACATTTCCTTGAGTAGAGGAGTAAGATTTATAATTTCAATGTTAACATTTTTTATTATTATTTTCTAACACACTGATAAAATCTTAACATATGGCTCGATTTGTGAGGTTTTCTAATTGATATTCTCCCATATTTCATTCTTTGATTTTATCATAACTTATTTACATATTGAAGTAATCTTTATTATTTCCTAAACGGATTTAATATATTCTTTCTTTTATTTAAGAGTGGTATGTATTTCCTCGATGACTTCAATTTTTATTTCCACCTAGCATGATCACCCCTTTACAGCTTGTTCCTTTTCCAATTATTGATCCTTAAGTTTATGCTCCAATTGTGAGATTTTGAGTTCAGAAATATTTAATTTATCTAAATCAGTTGTTTCAGTTGTAGTCTTCTTTAAAGCATTATCCATGGTGACCTTGTATTCTTCAATTTATTGATATGCCTTTTCTCATTTTCGTCAAATTCCTTGCTCAATATATTTTTCCTTTCTTCTTGTTATTTGAGCCGAGAATCCTTCATATTAATGGCTTCTTTCATTTCATGTAATCTTACTTCCATTTTTCTCAAATTAGTCACATTATGGTAAGGAATCTTCACAACTCATTTTTAGGCTTTTTTTCCCCAATCCTTTTCCTCCAATAGTTTTATGGCAGAGCTCCCATCCTTAGGATGGCCTGATTGTCTTATTAGCTTGTCTTCTAGCTCTTTGATTCAATTAGCTTTATTTATTAATGAAAATTTGGCATTATTGAGATTTTCTTCAACTTTGCTAGGCATTGCTCATACCTTCCTATTACTAGCAATTGATTCCAACAACCTCTTGGCCACAACCTCTCTGGTTTGTTTGTGCCAATTGATCATGTTAAAATCAGACACCTTACTTAAGTTGATACTATTATCACCCCAAGAAGCTCACCTAGGTTGTATATCAGTGATGCTAAGGAACATTACAAACTCAACACAATGTTGGACAAATGGTGGATGAATGAAAGAAATGATGCATATTCAAGCCAGATAATCACTCCTACTATGATTGACCCCAGACATGGGTGAACACCCTCAGACTACAAAGCTTTTAACCACCACTTACTCACAGGTTTAGAATAAGGTGATAATGGAGAAGACTGACCACACCAGCACATGCACAGGACCCAGCGATGGTCGGCTACAACCAATTAAAAGGCCTGTAAATTTGTTTTCTAATACACAGACAGGATGATAGCTCTCTGGCATTAAAATAACAAAAACTTGCAAGCAGATTCAATGATACATGCTAAACCCTAACATAGAGGTGGGATGATAGCCCCTCTAATGCCAAACATTAACAACTCATGAATTAGTGCAAGACAGGCACAACCTGGAACAAGAAGAAGTGAAAAGTGAGCAAATGACAGAAAAAGAAGCTTGTATTAGTTGGAAATGAAGACCAGACGCTGCAGGTATCACAGCAGTTACAATCTCCAGAAGTTGAACCTTACAGCAAAGTAACACTCATCCCCCTTCATCCCCCCATTACATCTTTTTTTGAGTATATATAGAATCAGTTTACCAAAATTGCTCTGCTAAGCTATGCGTGGAGGTGTTTTAATGGACCACCAACCACATTTACATTCAGATATGGGTCTCTGCTGTAGATTGACTGTGTCTGCAAATGAATTTGACCTTCTCAGATGTTCTGCTGTCCTTCTTGAGCAGGTGGCATATAATATGGAACATGCCTCATCACTGATAAATGGTTGAACTGCTCGAGGGCGTCCTGCTTGTCCTTCGGCCATTCTCTTCTTTAAATGTAGTTGGTGAGGAGTAATAGCGCAAAGTGCTGGATCTGGCCTTCTTCCTCCTTCGGGAACATAAAACAGGTTAAAGGCGTAAAGACAGTATGGTGAAGGCGTGCACAGGGCGAGAATAAATAATGGTCGTCGGATCCATAGATGAACGGCAAAGATCACATCAGAAGAAGCTATTGGGAGGTGACAAGGATGGAGCAACCAGGGCCATTGGATCTGACGAATTGAACGGCGAAGATCGGCATATGAGGGTTATCGAGAGGCATATGCGCGGGAAGAACGAGGATCGTCGGATCATGGGCGGGGATGATCGGACGGCTAAGATTGCGATCGCGATATCGCGTCGACGGATGACAGGGAGGCGTAGCCTTACCACACATGGGTGCGATTTGCAATAGCGATCAGATCGCATAGCAATATCGCAGCGGAGAAGACACAGGGCGTAATTTAAAACACATATGGATGCGATATGCAATAGCGATCAGATCGCATCGCAATATCACAGCGGCAGAAGATAAGGAGCGAAAGGAGGCAGCGGGGTTATTGTGCGATTGCGATCAGATCACATCGCAAGGGGAAAAACAAGGGTAACGGGATTGATGAGTGTAAGGAGAATACAGGGAAGAAGGAAGGAGGGGAATATTGCTCCAAGCACCCCTTTCTGAGCATAAACACATGGCCAAGCTGGTATTTGGTCCTCCAAAGCTGAAGTATGTAGCAGAGCTAACACTGACTCCTTCTGGGGATGAGATCCTCCCTGTGAGGTCTCAAGAACTACAGACCAATGCCTTCATACAAAACAAGCTTAAAAACATTGCCTAGTATTCCATTGGGCATGGAAACTAACTAAGCATATACTAAAAACTGAACAAGAAACTACTTACAATCATTAAAACCTAGAAAACTTAAACTTCAAAAATTGCCCATTTGCTGAGCCACCAAAATTGTTGCCTGTCATCCGGTTCATCATAGATCAGCAAGATAGGATTTATTTGATCCTCTACCTCAAACAGTTTGGGAGATTTGAGATTGGTGGGTAGATAGGGATCAAATTTGATTCCCTCTCTGTGTATTTTCCTCCTTGGATGCTTTTTCTACTGAAGTCCGAAAGGGAAATGAATAGCAAGGAGCTGTATGAATCTCTGAAGGTATTTCTACACTGGCAGAGATACATAAAAATTCTTTAAGGCTTACCTGACCTTGATTCTCCTTTCTGCAAAGTCTTTCTTCTGCTTAACGATCTTCTCAGGATCAGGCATTGGTTCAGCTGATGGTTTCTAAGGATTTCTTCGAGCATACCTCACAAACTGCGCTAGAACCTCAATGTGGAGTCGCCAAAGCTTGGTCTTCCTCCAATGGAGTCGCCAGATAGATGATTACAACCAGAATATGTGTCCAAACCTTGTCTATCATCAAAGCTTGGAACTATGTCGTTCTTCCAGGGAAGTTGAGCTTCAATTCTCCTCTCCCCGGCAATGGCGCCAATTAATGTTATCACCCCAAGAAACTCACCTAGGTTGTATATCAGTGATGCTCGGGAACATTACAAACTCAACACAATGTTGGACAAATGGTGGATGAATGAAAGAAATGTTGCATATTCAAGCCAGATAACCACTCCTACTATGATTGACCCCAGACATGGGTGAACACCCCCAGACTACAAGGCTTTTAACCACCACTTACTCACAGGTTTAGAATAAGGTGATAATGGAGAAGATTGACCACACCAGCAGATGCACAGGATCCTGCGATGGCCGGCTGCAACCAGTTAAAAGGTCTGTAAATCTGTTTTCTAATACACAGATAGGATGACAGCTCTCTGGCATTAAAATAACAGAAACCTGCAAGCAGATTCAATGATACATGCTAAACCCTAACACAGAGGTGGGATGACAGCCCCTCTAATGCCAAACATTAACAGCTCATGAATTAATGCAAGACAGGCACAGCCTGGAACAAGAAGAAGTGAAAAGTGAGCAAATGACAGCAAAAGAAGCTTGTATTAGTTGGAAATGAAGACCAGACGCTACAGGTATCGCAGCAGTTACAATCTCCAGAAGTTGAATCTTACAGCAAAATAACACTCATCCCCCTTCATCCCCCCATTACATATTTTTTTTGAGTATATATAGAATCAGTTTACCAAAATTGCTCTGCTAAGCTATGCGTGGAGGTGTTTTAATGGACCACCAACCACATTTACATTCATATATGGGTCTCTGTTGTAGATTGACTGTGTTTGCAAATGAATTTGACCTTCTCAGATGTTTTGTTGTCCTTCTTGAGCAGGTGGCATATAATATGGAACATGCCTCATCACTGATAAATGGTTGAACTGCTCGAGGGCGTCTTGCTTGTCCTTCGGCCATTCTCTTCTTTAAATGCAGTTGGTGAGGAGTAATGGCGCAAAGTGCTGGATCTGGCCTTCTTCCTCCTTCGGGAACATAAAACAGGTTAAAGGCGTAAAGACAGTATGGCGGAGGCGTGCACAGGGTGAGAATAAATAATGGTCGTCGGATCCACAGATGAATGGCGGAGATCACATCGGAAGAAGCTATCGGGAGGTGACGAGGATGGAGCAACCAGGGCCGTCGGATCTGGCGAATTGAACGGCGGAGATCGGCGTATGAGGGTTATCGGGAGGCATATGCGCGGGAAGAACGAGGACCGTCAGATCATGGGCGGGGATGATCGGACGGCTAATACTACGATCGCAATATCGCGTCGACGGATGACAGGGAGGCGTATCCTTACCACACATGGGTGCGATTTGCGATAACGATCAGATCGCATCGCAATATCGCAGCAGAGAAGACACGGGGCATAATTTAAAACACATATGGATGCGATATGCGATAGCGATCAAATTGCATCGCAATATCGCAGCGGCAGAAGACAAGGAGTGAAAGGAGGCAGTGGGGTTATTGTTTGATTGCAATCAGATCACATCGCAAGGGGAAAAACAAGTGTAATGGGATTGATGAGTGTAAGGAGAATACGGGGAAGAAGGAAGGAGGGGAAGATTTCTCCAAGCACCCCTTTCTGAGCATAAACACATGGCCAATCTGGTATTTGGTCCTCCAAAGCTGAAGTATGTAGCAGAGCTAACAGATACCTAACGAGGTTACTCTGGAGCCTAGAAAATTTTTCATTGTCATATTTTTATATATGTATTAAAATAAGATTAAAACATTATTGTCAAAGGTAGTTGAGGATATAAATCATGGACCTAAAGTATGGGTCATATCCCCAAGCACACTCTCATGTACAATATGTGGTTCCTGAGGTAATAACATTACTTCACTTATGATACCTTTTATGTCATTTTCTTTAATAAAATTGTTCCTGACTAACAATGCTCCTTCACTTGAATCTTTTGGCTATGATTCTTCAAGTGTTTGTCAAACTTCTTTAGATAACTCTTCTATACTTATTTCAAAGGCTTGGACTTCATCTTCTTCATATTTTCTCACTTTAACTATGCGTCCTACTTCCCCCAGTTGCAATTCATTTGTATTTCTCTTCAAGGCATTCTTAGTTGGTGCAACTATGGATTGACTAGGATTTGGATTCTTAACTTGAATGGTCCCTGAAGTATTATCTTTACTCAACTTTGTCTCAGTTTGAATTCCTTGATTTTTCTTCTTCTAGGCTACCTACATATCTACTGTATTTTTACTTCATAGGAAAAGGAGATAGATTATCCAATTGTTCAATCTCTATTTTGGATTCATGAACATAAGCAAACAAACCAGGTTGTTTCCTGATACTATAAATAATACCATGTAGATCATATTTCCAGCAAACATCCCTTTCCAAGCCAAAGGATTGTTAATTTGGCAGCTTAGTGACATATTCCAGACATGGGATGAGATTCCTCTTTTCAAGATGACCAATTTTTACTATTGAAGCACTCAATTTGGATAAGGGAAAGTGTATATTTGATTAAAACCCCACATGTGCATATTTGATCATGTCGACCCTAAAGAAAATTGGTAACCCTTGGAAGCCTATAAATATAAGTTAAGTGACCCTCATTTGTACAAGCATCTTGGATCATTCTTCTATTCTCTTCATTGGTTTTGGCTCGCACAAGTCTAAGGCAAGAGTACGGAGAATTAGTTCACATGAAGGTGAAATTGCAGGATCTGAAGCTCACAACTCAGTTTTAGGGTTTTGGGTCTCAACCAAAGGCATTTCACGGAGAAATCTCAACTGTGACCACACAAGGGTTGCCTCATCCATGTGGCTAAATCCTTTAGCCGCACGCACAACACTTCTTCCCTGTGGTTGGAAAGTAGGGTTTGTTTTTTGTTAATTGTCACAATTGACCATAGATGGCTAAATTTACTATAGTCTAATGAAGTGATATATGATGAGTACTCTTGCTAGAATCACTTTTTGGATCTTGTTAAATTTATTTTTGTTGGGATCATCTTCATGTATATTGTGTAGTTGTATGGATGAAGATATGGATCAATGTACTCCCTTTTTTTGAATCATTCAATGACAATCTAAGAAGAAGAAGAATTTGAAATGGTTTTCCCCATAGTGGGTTTTTCCCTAGTCTCTGACCAATCCTGGTTTCTCTATGTGTGAATACTTTTCTTCTATTGTTGCATTATCTTCCACTGCATTGATGATGATGTTGTTCTTTTTATATAATTTCATATGTTGTTGAATATTGTTATGATTCTATGGGGAGAATTCTATATGTAAATGATGAAATGGAATTATCAAAGAAAAGAACAATATAGCCCTATGAAAAAAATTAGCATGGTATCAGAGCTGGGCAAAAGAAAAGTCATTGAATATCACCCCTATGAAGACATTATTGATGGAAACAAGAGAAGATGGTGGAGACCTAAAAGAATACTAGGGTTTGAAGGAAACCCTAAGAATTTTGGTCATTAGGGTTTGATGTATATCATGAGGTTAAGGTTTGTAAGAAACCATGGATTGTGACAAAGATTGGAGATATGCACTTGCATAATTAGCATGAAGATGTTCAGGCACTTATGATATATTTGATGTAGCAGTAGATGGGTTATTCTTTATTCGGCCTGTTTGCTGATGAGTTGGTTGAAATATTGAAGGCAACATTGTTATATGGTCAATGGAAAGTCATGACTCTTGAAGGTTGGTTCAAGAGGGAGAGCTCACCTCTCATTAAGATAAGTACCTTTTAGATTTATGTTACCTCTTTGTGGTTCTATTCTTGTTTGAGTTTATTGCTTTGATTATTACTTATATTTCTTGCATGTATATTTGAGTATTTGGATACTTCTAACCTCCTGATGACTTTTGATAAGTGGATCCTTCTTGAGGACCATGGATAATGCAGGAAGAGAATAACTAACACTGGAAAAGAAAAAGAGGCACTTGATGAAAAGTTGACAAAGTGCTACAACTACCTATGTGAAATAAGAAGGTGCACAGGTATTTTGAGACTATAAAGTATGTATGGTGCTTTATTTCGACGTTATGTTTTAGCTACAATATTGGATGGAAAGGTAAGACCTAAGGTATTATGGGAATGTCACCTTCACTGTAGAAATTCCTTATAGATTCAAACTGCTTATGTAATTTTCTAAAACAAAAGACTTTAATCTACTCTACTCATCAGTGAAAATAATTTTATCGATTGAGAAATCATGAAGCATACATTGAGAGAGAGAATTCAATCAACACATTACACATTGATTCCCTAGGGAAAGCCATGGCTAAAAAAACCTTGTTATTTGTATATTTCAATAGTCAGAAAATATGAGAATATTACAATGCTTTTCTCAAGCCTGAGAAACCTTTGCACTATCTCTATCTGTCTCATAGCTTCCTAGACAAACCTCAGCCACTACTTAACCAATTTTCTAGTCTCCCAAGTCCATATTTCCTTGCATTATTTCCTTTGGAATAACCCCTATTAATTAGGGAAATTTCTCAGTTGGAATTATGCAATCCATCATAGGCCTTCCTCTGATTGCATGCACCACTTGTACAATTTGGATGACTATACAATTGATAGTACATTATCCTTGAAATCCAACCTTAACTAGGTAACTCTTAGATTGACATGCATGAGTTATTTATGAGTGAATAATCAGTTAACTGGTTGAACACATGAAGCAGCACCCCACTGTCTGACCTCCTAATAGTTCCTCCATCAGTTGGAAATAGTTTAACTGACTTTAACTCAATTAAACTGAAATAATTAATTACAACTCAAAAAAAACTCAATCGAGGCTCCTATAAAATAGGAGACACTCTACATGACTCTAGTTAGACCCTCAACTCAAATTAAATGAACAAACTAATTCAAATTAACTTAGTTAACTCGTATAAGTTGTCTTCTGATGTGGAATTACAATTTTATTCCTAATTTAATTCAAGGGAAAATTAAATCAGGATTTTTCTTGTTGCATTTTCAACACTCCTTCTCAACAAGAAATGGATTCACATCTACCCCGATCCATCACCTTTGGAATGTATTGCGTGTAACACTTCTCAATGTTGTTGTTTCTACTGCAACATCTGCGACTAAAGATCATACCAAAAAAAAATCACTAAATCAATCTACAATTGTCTACTAAGAGAATTGTGTTATTGTTGACTCTGTTATTGAGCCTCCTTCTCTGTTGTCAACACTACTCTGCAATCCTCAATATCTGGCTGACATTGATCCTCCTTCTACAGAATAATATGGGATCCCGTAGAAAGGTAATGATCCATGAGACAAAAGCACCTCAATGGACCATGCCCAAATTTCTGCAACTTTTGGGGCTATTTCTTCACATCACCCCACCTCACACCAGGAGGTATAACTACATGCAAAGTGAACTCTGATCTACTCATACTGTTGTTTCCACTGCTATGTTTTTGTTTCTTCACTACTGTTGTAACTACTACAATATTGAGTCTGATATTCCCATCTCCTGAATTACTAGCTTCCATAGGGTTGCTCCCTTTGAAACTAGACTCCCTCTGAGTCTCGATATCCCTATGGGAAATCTCTCTGCTCCTCAATCTACCAATGTCAATGATCACAACTACTTTTTTTGTCACTGAAAATTGGCTCATTGATCTTCCCACTAGCAGCCTTCTAGCTCCATTAAGAAGTATGTGCATAGGGTCTTCTGGATCTGCCATGAACTAGAACTCCATCAATCTGCAATTCAGAATTCATGGTCTAATGTGAATCCTACTCTGATAGTGATTCTTTCTCTAATACCATGTAGAAATTCCTTGTAGATTCAAACTGCTTATGTAATTTTCTAAAACAAAAAACCCTAATCTACTATACTCATCATCGAAACAATTAATCGATCAATAAATCATGAATTATAGATGAGAAAGAATTCAATCAACACATTACACACTGATTTCCCGGGGAAATCCATAGCTAAAAACCCCAGCTATCTATATATTTCATTATTTATAAAATATGAGAAGATTGAAATTCTTTGCTCAAGCCCGAGAAACCTTTGTACTATCCCTATCTGCCTCACATCTTCCTAGACAAGCCTAGGCCAATACTTAACCAATTTTATGCTTGCCCAAGTCCCTAATTCCTTATGTTTTTCCCTTGGGAATTAGCCCCTATTAATTAGGGAAATTCATTAATTGGAATTTTACAATCCATCATAGGTCTTCCTCTGACTGCATGCACCACCTGTACAATTTGGATGATTATACAATTGATAGTACACTGCCCTTGAACTCCAATCTCAACTGTGTAACTCTAATATCTAGCATGCATGAGTTATTTATGAGTGAATCATCAGTTAACTTGTTGAAAACGTGAAGAAACATCCCATTGTCTTACCTCCTACTAGTTTCTCAATCACCTGGAACTAGTTTAACTAATTTAACTCAGTTAAATTGAATTAATTAATTACAACTCAAAATAAACTCAACTAGGGCTCCTATAAAGTAGGAGACACTTTACATTACTCTAGTTAGAACCTCAACTCCAATTAACTGAACCAACTAAGTCAAATTAACTTATTTAACTCGTACAAGTTGTCTTGTGATGTGGAATTACAATTTTATTCCTAATTTAATTCAAGGGAAAATTAAATCAGAATTTTTCTTGTTGCATTTTCAACATTCACAAATAGCTTATGCATATGAAAGTTTGATTCATGGTACTTAAGATGAGATGGTTCACTTAGTATTGGACAAGTATCTTACATTCTATTAAGTCATGGTAAAGCTACATAGAAACATTTATTTTTGATATATTGGTGCTCTTGATATTTCAAAAGCATATTTCATTTTAGACATGATCTATTTCTTGATCCCATAAAGAAGACTAGCACATTGATTCTTATATATGGTAGCTTGATACTATTAATAGTGTTTGTGACACGCATGATAACCACAATGATGGAAGTGTAACAATAATATTATTTCTCAAGATCTCCTTGTAGACCTTGCCTTAGTAATTATGACATATGGTAAAATTGGATGCCCCGATTTGATGATTGAATGAATGTAAAAGAAGTGATGAAGTGATTATGATCCTTAAAGTATGATGAAGCACTTGACAACTTCCCTAATCATATGACTCTAACCCTTGATGAAAATTCGATTTCATGTTCATATGTGATGATGAAGTAGCTAATGCTAACATGATTCTGTCCATGATGAATATATATAGTAGAACTTGGTATAGTTTCATTTCAAGGTTGAACAGTTTTGTTAAATGCATGATAGCATTATGATAGAAAGGTTGATGTTTTGAATGATTATGATTGAAGTAGCTTCCCATTCAGAAGGAGAAACTCTCCATAAAATCACTACAACTATTATCATGTGCATTAAATGTATAGAATATTCCTTACTGTTGAAGTTTTCTTATATAAATAGACAAATATATGATGTTGTTGGTTTGCAGTAATTCCTAGTCTGAGAAGATAGGGTTTTCCTTAGTCTAAGCCCCATTCGCATGAAATCAAGCCTATCAGTGTGGTTATAGGCCTACAGTCACATGGAAGAAGGTCTATGGGTGTGGTTGTGCTTGTTGGTCAAAAAAACTGAAGCCTTATGCATGAGATCAGGAGTGCACCAAGAGTATGACAGTCCTATAGGTATGGGGTAGACATCATAAAGTTCTATAAGTAGGGAATTTTGAATGTTTGACTTACTGTAGAGAATGTAAATTTGTTGACTAAACTTGTGTTTGCAAGGGACCATAATATGCATATTACTATCTTATCTAGATTTGATCATTGAATCTATTGTAAGATAGTATTTGATAACAATTGCAAGGTTTTGACAAGATTTGGCTTGTTGGCTTAACTTAGTGAGCATATTGTCTTGGAGATTGATGATGCTTTAAAACTTTGACATGATGCTTGATGGTTCATAGATAATTTTTGGCTTATGGATTGTTTGAGTTCAGAGTGATAACAAGTTAGATTTTTTATCTGATTCAGTATTTGATGATTGATGATTTTCCTTGATAACAGTGCTATGTGGGCATAGTGACTTTTACAGATTGATGTTGACACTGATTTTGTATTGGCTTCATTGGCTTTGGCACATTGGTTGAAATATAAAAAAATTGTGACTTATCCTTGGTATATGCATTTTCATTGAGTGAAAATTCGTGTTATGATGGCATGATGGAATTTGATATTGCTTAATAGCAATTTTTTGACATGACAATAGATGAAATCATGACCTGGTATTTGGATGTGAGCTATAGCTTACATTTGGTCTGAAGAATTTTGTCATAGTGATATTGGTAGAAACTTTTATGATTTTGATATTAGTTTTGATCTGGCATCTAAGGTTTCATACGCTGACTTGGTTGATTTGATTGTGTAGTATCGATTTGTGTAAGATTGAGCATATTGGTTTGGTCAAGTGTTATATTTGCATAAAGAAATGTATGAAGCAAGTTGCCTGAGCCTCATATGTCTGCATTGGCATTTACCCCATGAAGCCAGGAAGATGTGCAAATCCAAACCTCTACTTCAAAAGTGGTCCAAGGTATGGCTTTGATTTCGTTTTTATTTGTTGATGGTATATTCTTGACAGGTAATGAGCCTCTCATGATCAAAGCAATAGGGAGTTGGCCTCTAAAGTTCAAAATCAATAATCATGGCATGATGAGTTACTTTTTGAAGAGAAAATATATATCGTGAAGCTATTGAAGAGTTTTTGGAAAGTGAAAATGCAAATCCTTGGACACTATGAATGAATTTCAAGAAGTTATGAAGATATATTATTGAACCTAGCTTGGTAATCGATAGTCAATTGAAGCATTGATGTTTCATGTGAACACCCATCTGTACATATACATGTGTGTGTGTGTGTGTGTGTGTGTGTTGCATAGAACCTAAGTGAATTCATGATTGAGTTGCTTCATACAAATTGAGTTGTCATCGAGCACCCTTCGAGATATTTGCATGAGACAATCAATTTTTGGTCTCAGATATTCTTCCTATGATATGTAATTGCATGGATGTATTGATGTTGTTTGGGATCATTATTGATAAGATGAACACATATGGTTGATGCCTTAGTATGAGATCTACCATGATATTTTTATGAAAAGTTTGTAGCATTAAGCACAACCAAGGTTGAGTACGATGATGGTGGCATGCCTAGCTGTGAGACAGGTTGAAGAAGCTCTTTGGAGAGTTGTTTGAGCAAGTTGTGGATATGATAGGGATACATTGTGATAATAATGAGTGGGATATTATTGGTAGAGAATCTCATATATAGATGGGACTGAGATATCTTCATTCGATGTTATTGTAAGAGACAAGCTTAGTCTTTTGGTTGCTTCCTCTATGAGAGGGAGGATGAATAGGGTATCCTTTTTGTGATATATATTTGTTCTAATATAATATTTGACTTGATGTCCTGTATGAGCAGGAAATTGCTGCTATTGAGACATGATGATTGAACTCTTCAGTAAATTATTCAAGTTGATACCATATATGAGTACGATGATATGTTTCTGATCTACATAAAGTAGGAATGATCGAGAACACTGAGCCAGCTCTTCCCCCCAATCTAAGCTCCCAGGGTGAGGAATTGAGATGGAGGTCTCCTACGGTTGAGGGATCTCTAGAAAATATGGTTGTAGATATTGCTCCCCTATCTATCACCCATAGGGTGTGTGATCCTTGTCTATTGTGATAAGTCAGGTATCTACCCCAATCTTGGTCTATGCAGAGTATACCCTAGTTGGCATCCTTCCTGCAAGTTGGGGTTATTCGAAATATTGTTCCCCATTGTGCCAATGGTTTGAGAGTATACTTCGAGCTGTACATCCCAAGTTGATTATGATGCAGGTGTCCTACCACATGAATATTGAAGGTCATTGTTGGGAATATCATTGGTAAATAGTATGCATTGATATCTTCTCCCCTATATCACCTATTGATTGATATGGGGTTGAAGATGTTTTGCTCCCCCGTGATATTCTAAGTTGATATGTGCTTTCCAATGTGATTTTGGGTTGATATGTGCTCCCCTATCAGGTTTAGGATTGATACTAATCTCCCCACTGTGGTTTCAAGTTGATATGTTCTCCTTGATATTGTTTCGGATGGGGATGTGCTCTCTGATGTGATAGGGGGTGGTAGATTAGGATCCCCTCCGATGTCAAATTATTCTTCTTTTAGACTTGATAATGTTCAAGATATGAGTAGAGACAATCAAGAGATAAAGTAGGAATATGCAGAGATGAACCAAGATGAGTAGTGACGACATTTGATGTCAAGATACTTCAAAAAAGATATGATTTGATGGCAGGATACTTGTGATTATTACTTGATGCAATTCAAATTTATCCTTAACTGGGAGGGAGTAATTTGGTAGCTCAGTGACAAATTCCAACCATGGGACGATATTCCTCTTTTCAAGAGGACCAATTTTGACTATTGAAGCACTCAATTTGGACAAGGGAAAGTGTATATTTAAATTAAAACCCCACATGTGCATATTTGATCAAGTCAGCCCTAAAAAAAAAATTTCACCCTTGGAAGGCTATAGGTATAAATCAGGTGACCCTCATTTTTACAATTGGATCATTCTTCTATTCTTTTCCTTGGTTTTGGCTCACATAGATATGAGGTGGGACTACGGAGAATTGGTTAGCACAAAGGTGAAATTGCAGGATGTGAAGCTTGCATATCTATTTTAGGGTTTTGGGTCTCAACTACAAGCATGTCACGGGGAAATCATGGTTTCAAATGCATGCTAGCAAGCTCATTCATGCGTCTAATGCCTTTCAACTGCATGCACAACACGTCTTCCCTACTGTTGGAAAGTAGGGTTTGTTTTTTGTCAATTGTCGCAGTTGACCGCAGATGACTGAAGTTGACTACAGTTTGATGAAGTTATATATGATCAATACTCTTTCTAGAATCACTTTGTGGATGTTGTTAGATTTATTTTTGTTGGGATCATCTTCATGGATATTTTTTAGTTGTATGGATGAAGATATGGATCATTATATTTTCTTTTGTTGAATCATTCAATGACAATCTAATAAGAAGAAGAATTGAAAGGGTTTTCTCTGTATTGGGTTTTTCCCTGGTCTTCGATCAATCTTGATGTCTCTATATGTGAATGCTTTACTTATATTATTATTTTATGTTCCGTTGCATTGATGATGTTGTTGTTCTTTCAAAATAGTTGCATATGTTGTTGAATAATGTTGTAAATCTAAATAATGTTATGATGTTATGGGGTGAATTTGATATGTAAATGATGAAATGAAATTATCAAAGCAAAGAACAATATAGACCTAAGAAAAAAATTAACAAGGATAGAAATTCTTTTTCAATCATTTCAATTGTTGTTTTATGTTTAGAAATCAAAGAGAAAACTCCATAAGGAAAATTAAAAAGTGCCTTTTTATTTTTAGGAACAAAATGAGATTCATTTATATAGAGTCTATGTCTTAAAATTTGTATGCAAATACTTGTGGAATGATAAATTTTGGGAGGTGAAAAGGTTTCTTATTGAAATCATAGATTATAATTATCGAATAATCTAGAAATAGGAAGCAGTCTCCAATGTTATCTTCTTTAGTCAAACACAAAAATATTCTAGCCTCCTCTGATATCGTATGAGGTGTTTTCCCCAATAATTTGATCCAAAGGTAAAAAGAGAAATGATTGATATATTGAACATAACTTCCTAAGATTATTAGCCCCAAGGGTTAGCTCAGTTGGTCAAATCAATGCCTTGCCGTTCAGGAGGTCACAGGGTCCATTCTCCCCAAATCCCTTGGGGTTAGGCCATGTTATTGGTCGTGGGGCTAGATTCCCTTCAGCGTCAATCAGCCCAGATTTTTCCGTGGATGTAGTGGCCACTCGATGACCAGGGTGTCCGTGAACCACAACTAAAAATAAAAAAATAAAAAAATCCTAAGATTCGTCATGGATATAATGTTTCATTACACATGTAAATATCATTTTCTCTCCCTCCCCATTGACGATGATGGATGCTTCCAATAGTCAAGGGGTCTCCCAGATATGAAGTCCCAACTAGACCTCACATCATTTGGAGTAGGAGCCATGTCTAAGAAATAGGCCTAGATACCATATTCTTAATGATTTTCCTTGGCTACAATGAACAACACAAGAGAAATGCATATACTTTCGATGTATTCAATTGCAAAGTGTATAATGGTTCTTTCACGAAAAGGAAGAGAAAGTGAGTTTCTAAGATAAAAGTAATAATACTATCCTTGTAAAGGCACACACATATATCTGGAAGAATTATTAGTTATCTTGTGAAATAGTTCACAAAGGAATAATGATCGTGAAAGAAAGAGACACATAGTTCAAAGATGCATACTAAAGACAACAAAATAGTTCATTTTCATTAGTATGTATAAACATAAACATACACTGCAAACAATGAAATAATAGTCTTATAATCATTCATGACATATGCATGAAAGTGTGTCGGTTGCAAGCGATTCAAATTACAAAGTGAAAGTCCCAAGATACACCATTAGAAAATACAACACTCATTCCAATAGTGAAACATTAAGTAACTACTTGCTTCTCAAAAGACTAATCTTATCTCCTATGCCTAACTTGATAAGCCAAGGTGAAAACACCAAAATCCTTTCTCTTGAGATATGAGGGTATATTTATAACAAATAAGGTGACTCTCCACGTCCCATGTGACTCTTGACCTCCCTTATGACTCTTGAGCTCCTACAATAACTTTTTGAATTCCTATGTGACATTTGAGCTTCTGCATGACTTTAGAACTTTCTAGTGACTTTTCACATTCCATGTGGGACCCTTGGGCTTCCACACATTATATTTTCTCATTTTTTGAAATTACATAATTACATTCCATGAGTGATGTGGCAAAATAGATTGACAAAAAAGGACTTTTGTCGTGACATTTTGAGAATCCATGACTTCGTGATGGTGACATAAGACTCCATTTCATCAATGGCATACTCTTTTATTTGTCGATATGACTTTTACTTCTTCATTATAGATAGATCTTTGCTTGTAATCCATCTTCACCCTCTAAAGGGTCTAGATGAGTGTTGGAACCTTCCAAGTCAGCATGATTTTCCATCTCTTTACCTTGGTCCAAGATTCCTTCATGTCTTTCATGATGGTTCCTCCTTTTGCTTCTTCTTCTTAAGTGCCTTCTTGCAACCTCTCCTTGATATCCTCCCTAAAGCATCTCCCTACCATGTTGAGATTATAACACCTACAAATGAAGTCCACTCATGAGAAGCCAACATCAGTCTAAAAACCACATATTCTACCTTTTCTTGCTCATGGAATATTTTGACTGTGATGGTACAATGGGCAAGGTTTTTGAGAGAGAGACTAGGAATTTCGCATTAGAGCTCAGCAGTGATGAAGGGATTACCATGTTTTCCACTAGTACTATGCAATTCACAATAAGGAGAGGCTCTTCAAGGTTTTGCACAGTGAGAAAACCAAGGATACAAGGGTGATGAGCTTTTTGATTAAGGAAGAGGAGGTAGGGATTTCATAGTTGAGCTTCATAGGGATTGAGAGATGACCCCACTATCCATTGGAATTGTGCAATGCATAGTTGAGGATGGATAGGTTAAGGTACTGCATAGTGAGGGGCTTCAATCTGTAGGAGAGGCAGGACTAGCCACTATAACTTCGTGATGTGACATGATTGTGTAGTTGAGGGCTGCAGTGGCCTAGAGATAGACCTACTATCCACTATAATTGCACATGTGTTGTAAGAGGCTCACTTGGTGAAGGGATTGCGCAGTTGACTGGTGTGAATAGTAGAAGGCTAGGTCACTGTACCTTAAGGATGATCACTTCACCATGAAGGGGAGAGATAATTTTTATTGTGTGTTTCTCTTCAACAATGATCAATAGGAGGCTCCATTATCCACTAGAACTACACCGTGTGCAATGGAGGCAAGTGGGAATCAATCTTGGGAACAGTTTTCAAGGGTAAGAAGGAAGAGACTGAGGGACTGTAGTTCAACATTATGCAATGTATTTGTAGAATAGGTTTCCTTTAGGATGGCGCAATGTGCAGTTGTAAGAGGTAAGGGATGCATCCTTGCTAGCTAATAATGTGCAGTTGTAAGAGGTAAGGGATGCATCCTTGCTAGCTAATAATGTGCAATGTGCTCATCCAGTAGTTGGGATTTTAGGTATGCAAAGTGTGAAGACAAGGGAAAGCCCAAAAATGGCTAAGTGTTGGATCAATGGAACAAGAGAGAACACATGATATAAACAAGTTCCAAAATAGAATCACACACATGTATACCATCAAACACAATCCAAGAGAATGCATAGTACTCAAGATCCACATGCATACCTTGAAACGACAGCAAAGCGACACTTATTTCTAAGTGTGATAGTTGAAACATAGCTTTGCAACACTTAGAATACAAGTTATGACACAAGTTTCAACTACAACTAGTAAGAGCACTAAGATGAGGGAGAGTATCCAACACATATTCTTATGATGTATAAAATTAGCTAATGCAAAAGAGATCACTAGGGATGCATCTAGTCATGCGCCAAGGTGAAACACATGCAAGAGTGAAAACAATCAAAATCGACACTTGCAACAATAAGAATGAGTGAAAATGACAATTGAAAAAGCTAAAGAAAGTGAAAGTGACTCATGCAAAAGAAAAAGTGACACTTAAAAAAATGAAATCAAGAGAAAATGGAAGTCATTAAAGTGAAAGTCACACTTATGAAAGAAACATCACACAAAAGTGACAATTGAGAAATTGACCTAGATGATGGTACATTTGCAAATACGAGTGATAGAGACTGTCAACTAGAATCATGCACTGACTACCCATAGGGATTGCACTGTGCACTATCCCTATCAACAACACAAGTACTATCATCAGGGATAGTGCAATTTTTTCCATTAAGGACTTCACAATTACTATTTCTAGATATTACACAAGTATTGTTCTCAAGGACTATGCAATGCGTATCTTCCCAGGCAGACACTGACCACCGAGCTTGCTAGGAAGAGGTGTGCTTGTGAATGCATCAAAAGATAAGCATCTGTAAGAAAGCAACTTCAACTGTTAGAATCTCAAAAGAAGGCTTGAACACTTAGCAAATCATCAATTGACCATGAATTGACTATGATCAACTTGGAACAAAATATCATAAGATCACAAGGAGGCTCCAAAATTCAAGTATAGGAAAACATTTGGAGGGTGTTTGTCACAGTGACAACACTTCCTTATCTTGGTTTCCTTTATTTAATTGTTTTGAACAAAAATATGTGGGATAATTAAATAGAATCAAGTGCACCAAGTAGGTACAATGATTTTTGTGGGATAATTAAATAGAATCAAGTGCACCAAGTAGGTACAATGTCTACAAACCTTGAAGGGAGCAGTCGTGCCGAGATCTAAAATTACACTTCGAGCCATATATCTAAGAAAATTAGTAGTAATTTTATGATGGTTTGACATTATCAGTCTAATATTCATAAGCATAGTCTCTTTCATCTCTAAATCGTTTGAGAGACTTAGTATTACCGCCAAGAGGGATGTCATTGTCTAAAACAAGGGTTTTAGTAGCCTAGTCGGCGTGGGTATTTCCACTCTTAGTTTTTTAGTGGGATTTTTAAGTAGATTAAAAAAAAAAAATCATCCTCAACTGAAGTCATAAAATTTTCATTATATTCCTTGTCCAAAATATCTACACCTTTGGAGAGCAAGTTCAGCGTTTTAGCAAATGCTTGCTCAAACACTTCCACAAAGACTTGGTTGGTTACAGTTGAAATTATGTTTCTAGTTTCAGAGTTGAAAAATATAGCTATAAGTTGGATAGTATCTGGTTCAAAGTGGGTTACAATAGGGTGGCCCTAAGGATTCCTGATTTAACTAAATATTTGTCCTGCAGAGAATTTTTGGAGGTGGGTTCTAGGCTTTTCTCTAGGGTAAGGATATTTGGGTTTTGAACCAGGGTATCCCTTATCTAAGCTAGGGAATTTATAGATGCCTATTTAGATTATTCCTTTGCCATCCTTATGACTAATTCTCTTAAATTTCTTTAGAAATAAAACAATTCAAACGGTTAATGACCTAGGGTACTTACCTAGTCCTAACTCATTGTGCTATTGAGAGGGAAAACTCTCAACCTGGTTAAGTTGCATGCAGGTGAAAATGGATCTTTTGGAGGGTGTGCATGGTATGTTATCATGCATGGTGTTAATATGTCATTATATTGCATTCCATTCTTATTTAAAGCGATTCAAATCATTGTTAAATGCAGCCATGAAATTCATGCCCTGTCATATCCATCAGACTGAAATTTGTATTTAACTCACTCATAGGTCTATACCCAAGATTGCATGGTTGTTTTCAATCCATTTTAAAAGGATGATTCGATCTCATTGGGTAACTGAAGAGGCATTAACTAGAGCACACCTTCCAACCTAATATGAAACAAGCACTGCCAAATTAGATCAGATTGCATTGTTGGATGATATCAGGCTAGGGAAGAATGTTTAAAAAATATTTAGTTGTGGGCCTAATGAGTCATTACAGCGATTAGATTGAGTTTTAAAAACTCTCACATTATAGTAGTCATGTAGTTTATAAAAATTTAAAATTACCAATGCAGAGTGTGTATTGGAATACATTTCAACTTTAATGGACTTTGGATCTAAACACTTGTAGTAAAGGAAAGACTAAAATTTTTACTATAAATAAAAGGTCAGATTATAACAGTCATGTCCATCTGGGGATACCGTTTCCTCGCAGAATGGTAAGAACCGAGACCAGGTTCCTTTGGTTGGGATAATGGAGTCAAAATAGGAAGTAACGACATTTAGTTATTCTGCTAAATATATTTCATGCATGTGCACTGAATTCGTCATACTGGTCATGATGAGAAATTTTTTTAGAAAAGACAACCTGATGCAAATCGACCTAATCACGATGAATTATAGGATGGAAATATAATTGTTCATTATATTTTATTTTCACTATTAAACACTTCAGACTTCCTCACTTAGATGTAGAATAGAATTTCGCTAGAACGAAGCTTACAATGGGAGAGACTTCTAGAGCTAAGAGAGCTCAACATGAGACAATTCATGAAAAATTGGATCGGCTTTTAAAGGAGGTGGAAGAAATAAAGATGCAGTTGGTTTGAATAGAGGAGAAGCTAGTTATTTTTTCATAAATTCATGATTTTTTTGTGATCTGCACCCTGCAACAAGCCAAGGGAGCAATGCGTCGTTTGACTCCAACAAATATCCTAAGGGATTGATCGTCATATGTGACAAGTATGCTTTTTGGTCTAGGAGCTTTTTTACTAGGTAATTTGTAATTAGTTCTCCAGTTCAACTAAATTAATCCTTAGGGGAGAATTGTATATTTTGGATAAAGAAAATATATAAAGTTTTGATACTTTCATAAAATTGTTTCGTTGTTCATTTATTGTGTGTATGATATGATTTTCAATGAACTTGATTGTAGTTACTTTGTTATATAGATGTAGAACTATCTTTTAATCATGGTACTTGGCCAACCTGAAATGTCTCATAATTCAAAAGATAGAGTAGATCTTGTTATACATTATTACACTTTTAATTTAAAAACATAGGACATATCAAGAAATGGCACTATTAAATTGATAGATATGTTTAATTGATAGTCATCATGCTGAAAAATTGATGTCAAGACTATAAACAGGGGGATTGAGCCCTTTTAGAAACACCTTATCCATGAGTTTTCATGTTGGACATTGCTCCACTACCAGTAAGCATCCATAGCCCCAACAGAGTAATTCACCATCCCAAAGTACACGAAACCTATATCTTTATTATTTAACTTTATTAGAGGTCTCGCGTCAAGTGTATTTTTTTTAATATCAATTGAGTTAATTTTTTTATTGGTGGACACATGAATTTTTCTTTTTATTTTGCATGATGGGAAGATTATGCACTAGGAAAACCTAATGCCACTAGCATTGCTTCATTGCCAGTGAGTGTCCATAGCCCCAATGTTGTTGTCATCATACCCCATCGGAAGTAACCACTGCATAAAGAGGTGGGAATATTATGCATTAGCAAAACCCAATGCCACTAACATTGCTTCACTTCCAGCAAGCATCCATAGCCTCGGCAAAGTTATTAGCATGCCTCACCCCAAGAAAGTATAAGTGACTATCTCAGGTATGGGACATGTAGTAATGAAATATCCCATGCGGGGAAAAAATAGTGCCTTACAATCCTTGTTAAACATTTCAAGCAGTAAATGACAAAAGATGTTAGCATTAAATATAGAATTAGTGAATGGAATGTCCCAACAGAATAACATAATATAAAATTGTGAAACTAAATTGAGCTATGTCTAAATAATGAATTTGAAAACAAGGGCCAATTATCAGTCTTGTGACTGTTAGCTTAAGGGGGCTTGACCCAGGTTCAAAGTTGTTCGCGCCAACCAACAAAACCCTAACTGTTGGCCCTTTCGGCAACAACCTGCATAGCACAGGTTATAGTCTCACCTGAAGCAGTATTGGGGGATGCTAGAACCAGGTTTCTACATCCAAAGACAACGCGATAAGTGGTCTTAAGCCCTTGAAGCTCATATCTGCCTTCGCGTAGATCTATATCCTTCTTGTTGGCATTATGATTCAGGTATTGTCCTTGATGGCAACCCTTTCAGGTGATAGATCACTATTCTTGATGATCAGCTCTCTATTTTTAAGAAGGACGCAGGCAATCTGTTCAGAAAGTGCGTCCCCGCAGGTATACCATGCAGAACCCGCGTCCAGGGACGCAGGCCAGCCGTTCAGGGGGTGCGTCCACCCAGTGCACACATTTCAAGACAGAGAAAAGCACGTGGGGGTTTCTTGTGTGGTTTCTAGCCGACGGTTTTGTGTTTCTATGGTGTCGGCTCGTGGTATTGTTCCATGTTTTGGGGAGGAGCTTGCCTATATAAAGCAAAGGAGTTCATTTGGATTAATCATGTTTTTGGTTGAACATCTTATGAGGGTAAGATCTGGTCTAGATCTAAACAAGGCGAATCTGATGGACCGAGATCTCTTCGGCTCTTGCTCGGATCTGTAGATCTGATTGTCTGGGTTACTTCTAAAGTCTTGAAATCATCTTTGCCCAGAGGGACGCAGGTGCAGTAAGGGTTCAGGTGCGTCCGAGACGCAGGAGCGAAGCATTTCAGGTGCGCCGGACGCAGGTGCAGGAAGGGTTCTGGTGCGCCGGGACGCAGGCAGTTCAATAGACTCAGTGCGAGGGACGCAGGCTAGTAGTTGAGCAGAGTGCGTCCGGGACGCAGGCTGGCAGTTGAGCAGGGTGCTTCCTTCTCTTAAAATCCTTATTTATCATTGTTGTGTTCTGGGTTTTGGTCCTATTATTGTTGATTTGGTTACTACAGTTGATTGGGTGATTCTCTTACACTTGATGATCAATTAATGCTTATGGATCCAGTTTGAAAATTTATGAAAAGTGGTCCTTGTATGAAAAGAAGTAGGGGGTTGTAGCTCCCTTCCAGGAGAGACTGGAAAACGAGAGAGAGTTGTAGCTCTCTGCAGGTTGCAGCCTGCGTACTGGTAAAGGATTGCACCAGTACAAAATCATTGTAAAAGAATTTCTAAATTGAAAGAAGATAGAGACATATTGCAGCAGGTGGTTTTCTCCCACATTGGGTTTCCACCTTACATCTTGTGTTCTTTGGTGTGACTGTCTATTTTCTTTGTTCATGCTCATTATTTCATGGTACTGATATGCAAGAATAATTCAAAAGATCAAATAAGGAAGATTTGTTAAATTGCTAGATAATACTGATTCACCCCCCCTCTCAGTATTATTTCCAACAATTGGTATCAGAGCGAGTCCTTCAGAAAAGCTTGATCGCTTGAAGGTAGATCGTTCATCATGAGCAACTATGAGAGAGAAGCATCAATCAGGCCACCGGTTTTTGATGGGACAAACTTCAATTATTGGAAGGTAAGAGTTACTGCATATCTTCAATCTCTTGGTACAGAAGTTTGGGACATTGTAGAAACAGGCTATGCTTTTCCTTCAACTACTCCTACAGATCCAGCTGAGAAAAAGAAGTATGAAACAAATGCAAAAGCAGTCAGTACTCTATTAGGAAGTATATCCCAAACAGAATTCATGAAGGTAATGCACTTCAAATCAGCAAAAGAAATATGGGACAAAATGATCACGAGCTATGAAGGAGATGAACAGGTAAAACAAGCTAAACTTCAAACTCTCAGGATTCAATATGAGACTCTCAAGATGTATAATGATGAAAGTGTGGCTAATTATTTTCTTCGGGTAGATGAGATTGTTAATTGTATGAAAAATTTGGGTGAAGAAATAAAAGAGTCTATAGTAGTTCAAAAGATTCTAAGATCATTATCCCCCAAGTTTGAATCTAAAGTATCTGCAATAGAAGAAAAAGAAAATCTCCGTGTTCTCACTATGTCTCAGCTACATGGAATTCTAACTGCTTATGAAATGAGAAAGGGAGGTCCATCAGACAGAAGGGAGGCTGCTTTTAAGGCATCAGGCAAAGAAGATCACTATGAAGCAAGCCATGTTCCAGAAGAAGAGGAAGAAGAATCAAATTTTGTCAGAAATCTTCAAATGGGTTCTGGAAGGTTCAGAGGTAAGCTACCTTTCAAATGCTTTGCTTGTGGAAGAGTAGGTCATTATGCTGCAAAATGTCCTTATAAGGATAAAGGAAAGGAACCAGCTAGATGGAACAAGAAACAAAGTGCAAATAAGAAAAGCTACTACACCCATGAAGATAGTGATGGCTTATCAAACAGTGATGAAGATGAACAAGGTAATAAATATAGGTTGTTAATGGCATTTGAAGATGATGATTATGAGGATGCTGTAGATGTGGATAACCTTTATGATGAAATTACTAGACTCAAGAGATGTATAGAAGAAAAGAACATGATCATTGATACTCTACAATTTCAAATTGATGAAAAGGAAAAACATCTTGAAAAATTAGAAGGTGAAATTGTTGGTCTTAGAAAAGAAATTGAGAAAACAAAAGCTATTAATCTCAAGTTTTTCAAAGGATCTGAAACTTTGGATGAGATTATCAGTGTGTAGCGGTCTCCACTAAATAAGACAGGTCTAGGCTATAATGGAGAAACTTCTCAAGCATCCACTTCAAAAAGTTATCTTGATGCAGCAAGAAGAAATGAGCAAAAGCACAATGAAGATCATCAGGTAAAGCAGGGACAAACTTCAAACAGAAACTATCAGGGGCAATCCAGCTTAAGGGTGAACAAAAGCCACAACCAGCCACAGGTAAAATCTTCCCAGTTTGGTTCAAAAATAGATGAAAATAGAAATTACAATCAGTTGGCTGGTAGATTCAATAACCGCAGAAGCTTCTTCAATGGACAATGCTTTTCTTGTCATAACTTTGGTCACAAAGCAGCTCAATGTGTTGCGTATAAAACAATCATGACTAGGGAAGCTCAAAAACAAAGAAGTATGACAGGGATTACAAAAAAGACCTATAACAGCTTTTCGGCTCTTGAAAATGAAGTTGAATGTTCTATTTGCAATAATTTTGGTCATGAAGACTTTGAATGCAGAAGCAGGTTTCAGGAAAGAAAGGAACAAGAACGGAAAAAGGAACAAGCCTCAGGAACCAAAACATGGAGAATAAAGGAACCTCAAACAGAAAGATGTGGGATAGCATTTTATGCAGAAGGACAGGAAAATCTATGGTACATTGACAGTGGATGTTCGAAGCATATGACAGGTGATAAAGAAAAACTTGAGTCTTATTCTATTTTAGAAAAGGGAAAGAAAGTCTCTTTTGGAAATGATACTCCTGCAACTATAAAAGGAAAAGGTATTGCTCCTTTAAAAGAAGATGTTAAGGCTGGAAATGTTTTGTTTGTTGATGGATTGAAGCATAATCTACTAAGTGTCAGCCAGATGTGTGATCAAAGAACCGAGGTTATATTCAGATCAAATGGATGTCTTGTTCGTGATCTTGATACAGGTAAAACAGTTCTCAAAGGGAAAAGAACTCCAAATAATCTATACATATTTGAAGAAGGACAACAACAATGCTATCTAAGCAAGGATGAAGAGCACTGGTTATGGCATCGAAGGTTGGGACATCTAAGCTTCTCACAAATAAGGAAAGCATGCAAATATCAGGCAGTTCGCGATCTTCCAGATATCAAAATTCCTGACAACACCATATGCAGATCATGTCAGTTTGGAAAACAAACCAGGACTAACTTTCCAGAGAAAGAAGGATCAGCTAGCATGCCTCTTGAGCTAGTACATACAGATGTATGTGGACCATTCAGGAAAAGAACACCTAGAGGAGAGGAATACTTGATATTATTTATTGACGATTTCTCCAGGTTTGTTTGGTTAGGACTTATGAAGCACAAAGATGAAGCATTCGAAAAATTCAAATCCTTCAAAGCCTTGGTTGAAAATGAATCAGGTCACAAAATTAAGTGCCTCAGATCCGACAGAGGTGGGGAATTTACTTCAAATGAATTTTTCGATTTCTGTGATGAACATGGGATAAGGAGAGAATTCTCTACAGCTAGAACTCCTCAGCAAAATGGAGTTGTTGAAAGAATGAACAGAACAATCCAACAAATGGCTCGTGCTATGCTTGATGAATCAGGAACTCCCGCAACTTTCTGGGGTGAAGCTGCACATGCTGCGGTTATTATTCTCAACAAGACAAATGTTCGGGTGAACAGCACTCAAACTCCTCATGAGCTCTGGAGTGGTAAAACTCCTTCGGTAAAGCATTTCAAAATCTTTGGGAGCAAATGCTATATCAAGAATACTGAGGAGCAGCTTGGCAAACTTGATCCTAGAGCAGATGAAGGCATTCTTCTTGGCTATTCTCCACATAGCAAAGCATACAAATGCTACAATAAAAGACTTGGCAGAATTGTTGACAGCATTGATGTAGTGGTTGATGAGAAGGGATACATTCCTAGGCAAATACATCGTGAAGACATCGAAGAAGATGAAAGCTACCCTCAAAGACAGAATGATGAAGAAGAAGAACCTCAAGAAGAATCTCAAGAAGAACCTCACGAAGACGCAGAAGAACGAACAAGAATAGAAGAAAAGACTCCATCCAGATATGTTCAGAAGAACCATCCAGAATCTCAGATCATGGGACAGAAAGAAGCAGGTATACAAACTAGAAGAACAGTTGCAGAAGCTTCAAGCTATTTGGCATTACTCTCCTCTACTGAACCACAAAATGTGAAAGAGGCATGCAAAGATGAATGTTGGGTGAAAGCAATGGATGAAGAACTTGAGCAAATCGAAAAGAACAACACTTGGGAGCTGGTTCCTAGACCAAAGGATAAGAATGTTATCGGAACAAAATGGGTCTTCAAAAATAAATTGAATGAAAATGGAGAAGTAATTAGAAACAAAGCCAGACTTGTTTGTAAAGGGTATGCACAGCAAGAAGGAATAGACTTTGAAGAAACTTTTGCTCCTGTTGCAAGACTTGAGGCCATCCGAATGTTCCTTGCTCTCGCAAGTTTTCAGAACTTCAAAGTATTTCAAATGGACGTAAAATCAGCCTTTCTGAATGGAGACTTGGAAGAAGAAGTGTACATTGAACAGCCAGATGGGTTCATTCTTGGAAATGATCCAAATCTTGTATGCCGATTGAAAAAGGCTCTCTATGGTCTCAAACAAGCCCCAAGGGCTTGGTACTACCGGTTGGACAAATATCTTCATCAACAAGGTTTTTCAAAAGGTTCAGCAGATAGCAATCTATATATAAAAGTTGAAAATGACAAATTGCTAATACTTGTTGTGTATGTAGATGACATTATTTTTGGCAGCAATGAAGAAGCTATGAGTCCAAGCTTTGCCTCAGTCATGCAGAAAGAATTTGAAATGTCCTTGCTAGGAGAACTGACATACTTCCTTGGTTTGCAAATCCAACAAAAGGAAGGAGGAATCCTTTTATCTCAAACCAAGTATCTCAAGCAGATTTTGAAGAAATATGGCATGGAAGATGCAAAACCAGTATGTACACCCATGGTCACAGGATGTAGTCTCAGTGCAAATGATGAATCTGCAGCAGTACATCAACCAACCTACAGATCTATGATTGGAAGTTTACTATATTTGACAGGTACCCGACCGGACATCATGCATGCAGTTGGAATAGTTGGAAGATTTCAGGCAAATCCGAAGGAAACTCATCTTCAGGCAGTGAAGAGAATTTTCAAATATCTTCAAGGGACTCAAAATTATGGCTTATGGTATCCTAGAGATACAGATCTCACTCTTCATGCTTATACAGATGCAGATTGGGCCGGAAGCGTGGATGACAGAAAAAGCACAAGTGGTGGTGCGTTCTTTATGGGTTCCAGACTGGTATCTTGGTTCAGCAAGAAACAGAGTTCAATTGCCTTGTCTACAGCTGAAGCATAATATGTTGCTGCTGCATCTTGTTGCACCCAACTCCTTTGGATGATGCAGACTTTGCAGGATTATCAAATCACTTGTACACCTCCAATCCCTATCTTATGTGACAACACAAGTGCAATCAGCATCTCAAAGAATCCGGTTATGCATTCAAAAACCAAGCACATACCAATCAAGTACCATTTTCTCCGGGAACAAGTACTTGAACAGAAGGTCAAGTTGGAGTATGTTCCTTCTAAGGAACAAGTTGCTGATATTTTCACCAAACCGTTGCCCAGGGAAACTTTTGAATACCTCAGGCAAAAGCTGGGGGTTGTTGATGCATCATCTTATTGTTGAGCATCTTCTTATTGGTGGTATAGGCTCAGGGTGAGCACATAATGCATTGTTGGCATTATGGAGAAGGAGATCTTGGAAATAGCTGCAATATGTCTCTATCTCTTTCATGGTGGTACGTTGCTGCAGATCAGGTTCATAGGGGGAGCATGAGCGTAGGGGGAGCATACCCTTTGCCCTTGATGTCAAAGGGGGAGAATGAAGCTGAAGATCATGAGGTTGCCATCAAGTCCAAAGGGGGAGATTGTTGGCATTATGATTCAGGTATTGTCCTTGATGGCAACCCTTTCAGGTGATAGATCACTATTCTTGATGATCAGCTCTCTATTTTTAAGAAGGACGCAGGCAATCTGTTCAGAAAGTGCGTCCCCGCAGGTATACCATGCAGAACCCGCGTCCAGGGACGCAGGCCAGCCGTTCAGGGGGTGCGTCCACCCAGTGCACACATTTCAAGACAGAGAAAAGCACGTGGGGGTTTCTTGTGTGGTTTCTAGCCGACGGTTTTGTGTTTCTATGGTGTCGGCTCGTGGTATTGTTCCATGTTTTGGGGAGGAGCTTGCCTATATAAAGCAAAGGAGTTCATTTGGATTAATCATGTTTTTGGTTGAACATCTTATGAGGGTAAGATCTGGTCTAGATCTAAACAAGGCGAATCTGATGGACCGAGATCTCTTCGGCTCTTGCTCGGATCTGTAGATCTGATTGTCTGGGTTACTTCTAAAGTCTTGAAATCATCTTTGCCCAGAGGGACGCAGGTGCAGTAAGGGTTCAGGTGCGTCCGAGACGCAGGAGCGAAGCATTTCAGGTGCGCCGGACACAGGTGCAGGAAGGGTTCTGGTGCGCCGGGACGCAGGCAGTTCAATAGACTCAGTGCGAGGGACGCAGGCTAGTAGTTGAGCAGAGTGCGTCCGGGACGCAGGCTGGCAGTTGAGCAGGGTGCTTCCTTCTCTTAAAATCCTTATTTATCATTGTTGTGTTCTGGGTTTTGGTCCTATTATTGTTGATTTGGTTACTACAGTTGATTGGGTGATTCTCTTACACTTGATGATCAATTAATGCTTATGGATCCAGTTTGAAAATTTATGAAAAGTGGTCCTTGTATGAAAAGAAGTAGGGGGTTGTAGCTCCCTTCCAGGAGAGACTGGAAAACGAGAGAGAGTTGTAGCTCTCTGCAGGTTGCAGCCTGCGTACTGGTAAAGGACTGCACCAGTACAAAATCATTGTAAAGAATTTCTAAATTGAAAGAAGATAGAGACATATTGCAGCAGGTGGTTTTCTCCCACATTGGGTTTCCACCTTACATCTTGTGTTCTTTGGTGTGACTGTCTATTTTCTTTGTTCATGCTCATTATTTCATGGTACTGATATGCAAGAATAATTCAAAAGATCAAATAAGGAAGATTTGTTAAATTGCTAGATAATACTGATTCACCCCCCCTCTTAGTATTATTTCCAACACTTCTATGTTCCGCTATTGTAACTCTAGAAAAATGGCCTCTAGACCTTCATGAAGGTCTGTGACCACTATTTATAGACCCTAAAGAGGAAAACTCTCCACTTTCACGCACTAATTAATAACCCTAGATCTACCTTCACGCGGATCTATCCAATTCATCAAAAATCATAACAAAATTAACCCTTAACTTCACAAAAACAAATAAGTACTCAAGTCATGCATAAATATGATAGATGCAGTAGATTCATGCAGTACTTATACATTATTCCACAGAAAACATATTACTAAGTGACAGAACATAACATAAATAGAATTAACAATAATAATTAGATGCAAGATATTTCTTTAAAATTGGTCTTTATTCAGTTCCAACCTTCAATTTACAGACTTCTCCACCTTGCACACTCAGCTACAGGGGTCCGCACACTCAGTTGCGGAATTACCAAGGCCTCCTGCACACTCAGTCGCAGGAGCCTTCTCCTTTCACCTAAGTATAGGAAGTAGAGCCTTCCTACCTTAGCACTCACCCAAAACACAGTCTCTATCTTGACTTAGTTACGAACTACTTCTAGACTCGCTATGACTCAAATATATAGCATTTCCAATACAATACCATGGTTCGCAGACCATGGGTGAGTCTTAACAACCGACCTATCACTTGCCCAAACAAGGGGCTAAAGCCCCTTTGACTCCTATCTAGCTCCACACTTCACATCCACATTTCGCAGAGACATTACATTTTTTTCAAAACGTTTGCAAAATTGGGTTAAACTAACCCCAAAACTGACCTAGGGACCCTATCCCAACAGGACCCCAACACAAATATGGTGACTCTCCCTCGAGTTACTTGGTTGGAACCTCGATCTTATTGCGGAGGCCACCTAACTCGACCTGTAAAGCTGCTATGTCAACAGTGCTCTACACTGTGCCCTGTTACACTTCCTCTACCAACTTCTTTATTGTCGGGCCTTCCACTGCTAATCGCATTTTCCTATGTGTCTACTGCAGCACATTTATCTTTTTCTGAAGCTATAGAGTAAGCTGACTAGCTTCCTCTATCCTTGGCTTTAATCTTACCTTTAGAAGGGCCTCTTTCCTTTGTAGTTCTTCCATATGTGATTGCAGTTGCTTGCCTTCTTGCAATTTCGCGAGGTGTTGTATTGGCACCAAATTGCATTCAGTCACTCGAACTTCATCATACTTGTGATGTGTCTTCCTGACATCTGTGTTAAGCCTCTGCAAGGTCAACTCCTCCTGTAAGTTTTTCCAAAACTCCATGGCTTGGTCAAACATCATTGCACAATCTGTGGCTGTAGTATCCAATGTGACCATATTTTCTCTGATCGCTGCTCTACATTGTTCCCAAACCTCTGGTGGAGTGGTGGGTTGCAACTTCAGTTGCAGCTCTAATATATTCATTTGAAAATCGAATCTAACTCTACCGATCTCATCCTTTAATGCGTATACCACTGCAACCAATTTTCTAACATTTCCTATAGTTGCGGTATCCTCCAGGATGTTCAACTCAGGAACTATCTTGCATGCCTTCTCAATTGTTGTCTCCAAGCTCTGACTTCGCGCTTGCAGTTCCTCATTTTCCTTTAGCGCCTGAGCTTTCTTCGCGAAAATATGTTCATTATTCACCTTGAACGCACTGATGACTACAAGGGCGCGCTGCTCTTTGATCCTTAACTCATCTGATAGCCCTTGATGCAACGCATGGTGGTTCTGAAGTGGCAAGTTGACTCTTATGTCCTTCACTGTACTTAATACAGCATGGTCCTCATTTGACTCTAAGCGAACAGACCCTTCTGGTAAAGGTATGACTCTAAGGTCCAGAGTTCGTTCCAGCTCTTCTACTATCCTGCTTCCTTGCGCCAGGCTCACTAGCATCCCACTTGCTTGCCCAATGCTCACTTGAATCTTTCTGGTCTAGATCTGCAGCCAACGCAGATCCTTTTGGATGCTCCCTAGCATTTGCATGTATTGTTGCTCGAACTACTGCCACAACATTGTTGTGGTATCTCTGACCTTGTCACCGATCTCATCGAGATCCCCTTCCGTAAGGACCATCAGGTCGATGTGCATCTGCTTATCGGACTTATGCTTCTTTCGGAGCCCAAAATTCTGCTCCTTTCCATGCTTCTTCAAGGTGAAGGGAGTGCTATGCTCCTCTCCACCACATCCTTCCTGTCCTGAAAGTTCCTGCTCATCTTTATATTGCAAAGCCGATTCTTCAACTTCTTCTATATCTGTGCATTATTTCTCATCATGGTCTTTTGCAGTGTGCTCTTTCTCTGCACGCTTTTTCTCCGCAATTGCCTTAGCAACATCTTCTTTCCTCTTCTACTCAACCAGAGCTCGTGCTTCCTTCTGAGCTACTTCTTTTCACTTCTGTGCAGCGGTCGACTACACAGCAGAAATTTCTACACCATTGTTGGTACCTACACCAAGCTCCATGGGTTCATGCCACTCCGCTGACCAACTCCCCAAGATCTCATGTACATCTGTTTCTGATACTAAATATGGCAGCTTGTGCCAGAGGTGCTTTGGTTCCTTCTGCACCCTAATTGAAACATTGGTGAAATCGGCCTTGAACTCCACGAAGGCCGTCAGCTGCTCGAACTAGGTTGGGGACAACCTTAGCCACTTACTGATGACTATTCTAAGATCCATCTCCATCAATATCTAGAAAAAAATTTACTCCTTGATCCTTTCTGAATCCTTTGTTGTCCATAGCGAAGCGAACTTTTCTCCCTCTGGTAAATATTCCACCTGCAGAGAAAATTGGTTGTCCTCTGACAATCTCCAATCTACTAATACAATAGACAACAGTAGCCACACATAATGGAACAACTTGTTATCCTCCTGAGCTTCACGACATTTCGCAAGGAACTCTTTGCACAAATACTTCACCCAGTTATATTGAACTCCTATTGTGCATTGGGCAGTTAATGATACTACAGGCATCGAAACTTTGTCCACATGGAATTTCCTCATGATTTTTCCTGCAAGTATTTGAGTGGAAAAATGCATCGCCTATTCCTGAATGGAGCAAATAGAGTATTTGTGTGACTTCTTTACAAGACCACATTTTGCTTTCATCTTATCAGCCAAACCTTTTTCTCTAGTTTTCCCTCCAAACTCCTTGTTAGGGTCCGCTCCCTTGTAGGGAAGCTTTTTTATCCGATGAATTACCATATTTGTGATTGGGATGGGCTCCCCAAGCCATAGGCATCCATCATACACCAGCGCGAGTAGTTGGTGCACACACACAATGTTGATTATTGATCTCTGAAAATGCGGCACATAGAGCATGTGCAGCAACCCAGCTTGCTCAACACCTCTGACCCACTTCATGGGTTCCAACCGCGTAACTCTAGTTTCCTCGTAGTAGATTTTCTTCATATACTTGCTAGTATCCAAGTGCGGGAATTTCTCGTGGTCCATGAGATCCCAATCTTCCACCTTTAGCACCGAAATGTGCACTAAGATTGCACCTTCGAATTTGACCTGTTCAGGCAATAGGGGCATTGAAACCATGAATTTCCCATAATCAGGATCTTTGGTGACTTTGGTTTTTCCCTTCCGCAAAGGGATATACTCTGAGAGCTGGGTGATAGGCTCGCCCTCCTCAACAACTAACTCTTCCACACCTTGGAATTATTCCTCCTCCAAATCTACCACTTTCTCTGGTTTTTTATCTTTTTTCTCCTTCTTTCGCACCTTTGGGGTCTTCCTTGGTGAATATCTCACCGACATCAGTTTCTTTTGTTTCTCTTTTGTGGCTGATTTCTTTGGCCTAGGCGACCTCAGTGTCGTCAACATTGTGGGTGTAGCTTCCATACTTGATATCTCAGGGCCCTTGTTACAGATCCATTTGGGCACATCAATCCCACCATCCATATTAGTGTTTTAGGGCTCATCAAACCCTAATTTCAGTTGCTACATGCCCTAAACAAGTCACCCCTATTATTGGGAAATCTAGTGTCTATTCAAAGCTGCTAGTCCCACTAAGACGGGTAGCTATCTTAGAAACAAACAAATTAAAGTCACTTGCTTTTTTCTTTACGAGAGAGAGATGAGAAAGAACCAAATAGTACCAACCTCTGTCTTCCGCTTGGCTCCTTGCTTGTTTCCTTTCCCCTTTGACAGAATCTCGCTACTGCTTCCTTACTCATCCAGCTTCAAAGAGCACCTGTAGATTCACAGCAGCATAATACCAACAAACCATAGATATCTTTCACTGTAAACAATATAGGATCAGATATCTATTGACCATAAAAATGCATATAACAAACATAGTATTCAGAGATACACAAGAATATGGAAGAAAACTCATATAGCTTTATTAGTAAAAGTCATAGAAGAGAGGATTATAGCCACTTGGTCTGACCCAGCACCATCCTCCTAGCTTGAAATCCCTCTTCACCTCACACAAAGCAATATCACCCAACAATGTCTTCAAGGAGAAACCAGCAGCACCTCTTTGCAAATTACCAAATTCCAACCTCTGGATCTCTTGGATGAGGGATCCATTTATAGATATTTGCAGGGGGTTGAGTCAGCTTCTAGGATTTTGATTAGTGTCATCTCTCTGATAGTTCTTGGTTCCACTTGGAGATTTTAGATCTCTTACCCATCCCTAGGTGAACTCAAAGAGGCAAGTGTCAAATGAGCAGTTTCTAGAAGATTCTCTGGGTTTCCACCTATCCAAATGCTTGTGCCATTTGTCTACTCTTGCTCATCGCACCCTATAGAAGGGATTTCCAGTATGCATCGCACTTTTTGCATGTGGCAGGTGAGATGCATTGCACCTTTAGCACTGGGCAGTCTATATGGTCCTGCTTTGACCAGTTCTGAGTAGCTTTTCATGGAGAACTTTTGGGAGATGATGTAATCAACTGACCTTGCTCCTTTAGGGTATGAAACAACACTTTTAGGGACTTAGAAGCCCTTGGTTTATGGACATATGTGATTGGGGTTGCAGTGCCCAAATATGTCTATAACAGTTTCCCCCTAAAGCATGAGGTCGTAAATCTTTTGATGTCGGGTGAAATGCTTTATAATGAGGATCCGAGGTTTTTCACACTGGAAGGTGACCTGTAATAAGATACAATACAATACATTATCTTCATAATATTTTCATGATCTAGCTGAGGCAGGCATTCCCATGCTCAGCTTGATAAATTCATTTTCATGTACATAGGACAGACAACTGTCTGTGTGTAGACTGATGATTCTGGTAGAGCCATCATCCCTTAGTTTGGATGATTATCTGTGCAGCAATGATGTACATTTGATGTATTTATTTTCCTGATTATATCGCAGCTCGGATGGATGAAACTAGATCCGAGGTCTTCAAAACTCGTTCAATCTTCGCCCGAAGTACAAGTCAATCCATGTGAAAAGATGTTTTGATGTCGAACATGGAAAGACATCGCCTGATTACCTATCAATGACGTAAACTGTTAACAGGCACGAGAGGAATCACCGATGATGATGATGACCCTCAAGGTACTGCAGTACAATTCACATGGTGTGAATACATGAGTTGATGTCGAACACCACACAAAGTCTTTCCATTAGTGTAAACCTATCACCGGAAGTGAGAAACTTGCCATTGAGGCATGCAAGCTTCAAAGTACTGGAAGGGTTGTCCCTAGGTTAGCTTCTTGGATAATGAGCTGATTTCGACAAGAAGTGACCCATCATAGGAAGGCATTAATGGATCCCACATCTGTGACATGGAACGGAGCAAATGATTTTGTAGAGGTGAAAACGATCTGATGATACAAGGTTCAGGGTGGTGGTCATGAAAGAATGAAGTGTGAAGGTATTGTAGCGGATGAGACACAAGCTGGGTAGGTGAATTCTCTGAGCGACTTCTCTTGAAAATATCGGCAACACTAAAATGGATTGGTAGCGTTAACCCCAAAAGTGGATGGTGCAGTGGACCAATGGTGATATGACCGGTGAACAAAATAACCCAACCCAACTCAATCATGGTGATGGAGTGAGAGTGTCATGTTCAAGAGCGACCTGCTACCAATAAAGTTTCTTCGAGTTTATTTCCCAATTTTCCCCAGTCATTTCTGACCAGTACCTCTTTATTTTTGTCAAGCTTGAGGAGGATAACATATGCTTGTTCTATAATTTTCCCTTCAAGCAAACCCATTGCTATGTTTTAACGAGCCTAGCAACAGTGAAACTCGCTCTTGTCTGAATGGAGAAGTTTGTCGCTATTGTTTTAACGAGTTTAATGACAAGGATAACTCGGTCCTTTTCAATTTTATAGAGTCTAAAAAGATACGGAAAGAAGACTCCAATATTCCTTTTTCGTAATATAATCCCTTGAGTCCGAAAAAGTATAAAACAATGTGAAAGGGATGACTTTTCGATAGTTTTAACGAGCTGAACAAGACAAACGCTTGATCTTTTTGTGTAATAATCCCTCAGGTCCAAAAAGATTAAAATCTACAGGAGGGATAGCACTTCCAATCACTTTAACGAGTTGGAGACTCATTTTTGAGGAACGAGTGATGTTTTTAGATAGCAGCTAGTTCCAGGTAAGGTTTGGAACTTTCCAATCACGGCAGTGTAAAAAGGTGGCTAATAGGATCACTTGTCGCAGTTGTTCCTCAAAAGGAGTAAACAATCAAATGGAGGCGAATGATTGGCAACAATAGAGTGGAGGTGATGGTAAGAACACGACCAAGGCTCAAAAGCTGATGATAATGCATTCACAATGGTTATTTACTGGAGATGGGTTCATTTTTTAATGAGCTTAAACTCTGGTGGAACATATGCTCATTTCTAGGCTTAATTTTTAACGAGCTTGAACTTCGCATAAAACTGCTTGTGCTAGTCGTATAATAAGGATGTCTCATCGATAGGTTCATTTTTTAGGGAGATTGCACCATTCGAAATTATGCTCCGACTCCTTTTATTATGTAAGCTAGGAACAACCAATCCTACGAGTTTAAAGGGCTAAGAACCTACAAACTAAGAAAATTAATGGTTGTTTTTTCACTTTCACGCAAAAAGTTTGCATGCCCCCAGGTATAGCGAAGTGAAGTTTCCCAGGTTACCCCTCAATTTGCAGACAAAACATTTTTTCTATCGGGAAAGGCCTACCTTCTCCAAGTTACCCCTCAATTTGCAGAAAAAACATTTGTTCTATTGAGAGAGGCCTGCCTTCTAACACAGGTATCTTATTCCGGTCTAATCCCATTTTCCTAAATGGACGGGTGTGTCAGACTAGTCATATATCCTCTGCAGAAACCTACCCTATACCTGAAGTTTTCCTGTCGAAGCAGGCCAGGGTGCATGCCCCCTGGGTTTCAGTCTTGACCACCGAATCACTCGCGCTCATCAGGTGGATGGACTAGAGATTGATGAGACATTCCTTGTGCAAAAAGACCTGTTAGGGATGGCATTTGACTATTAGCTATGTGTGAACCGGGGAATGAAAGTTGATCTACGAGCTGGACCACTCTGCCTTCATGCGGAAAACACATTACTCGAAAGAGTGAGGAGACGATGGCTCCCATGCTATAAATGTAGTCACGCCCAAGGAGTAGATTGTAATCTAAAGGTCCTTGGACTACCATTACGTTCAGATAAACAGTTTTCATTCTCAAAGTTATAGGCAAACTTGGAAGGATCCCTAATGGTCGACTGGTTCTTTTATCAAAGCCTGTCAAATATCACATCTTAGGCAAAAGCGATGGCGAACCAAGCGCTTTCCAAGCAGTTGAGGAAAGGATACTGATAGAAGCCCCTTCATCTATGATGGTACCAACCATGACCATTTTGTAAGTTTGCACTATGATTTGAAATGGTACATTAGATGGTAAACGGGGTCTGCCTAGTAGATTCCAATCGAAGGAAATGACTAGGTTGCTTGGAGGTGGGACCGAATAAATGGCCAGATACAACTCTAACGAATTTCCTTCCTATGGTAAAGGAATGGGCATATTTCCCCCATGTTCATCGGAGTCTGTGTTTACGAAAAGAATTTGAACGGTGTCATTCTCATTCTCTTCGATGACTGTATCATCTGGAGGTAAATATTCTGAAGTCAAGATGGGGTCGACTGCCGTCTCAACCTGTTGACTTTGGTCCGATGTGGACTCAGAGGGTTTATCTTCAATGATAGGTGCTTCGACCAACTCCAAAGGTGGGTCAGTCGGATTTTCAACTAGTAATGGATTCAGCAAGAGTTTCTTGTACCCAGGAGGGAGTCGCTACGGTGATACAGGACGATTATACAAGACTCTTTTAGCTTCGTCCAAGAAGGGACAACGGTGGAGGGCATGATCGCCTTCACACAATCTACAAGGAAATTTATATTTCCCTTTCTGTCCGGTGACTTCGCTTTCACTAGTTGACGGTGTACTTTCAACATGATCATCAGAGGTTGACGACACCGGATTGTGCAAGTGGGGAGACCAGTCCCTTAGGATCCGTGGGATGCAAGGACAATCTCGGTGATAGTGGTCTCCTTTGCAGATGACACATGGAGATTTAGGTTTGGACAGTGTAGTGTGTGGATTTTCGCTAGATGATGCCCAGTTGCCCCTTTTCGTTGTTGGCTCCTTCTTCTTCTTCTCCTTCCCCTTCTTTTTCTTCTCAATTACTTGGTTTTTAGTTTTACCATCTTTACCAAGCAAAGAGGAAGAAGGATAGGGAGAGACAAACGAGGTAGAAGGTTGGGGGGGAACTCTGGTATCATCTAGTTGCTAATTTGATTGTTCAGGAATCATGGTGATTTGAACGACAAAGGTCAAGAAAAGCCATACCGGCAGGCCAATTGTCAATCCTAGAAGGGACAATGTGGCCATATGAGGTGCACCAACATCTCCCCAAGAGGAGAAAGGACTAGGACTTCCCCCAAGGGGAAATCCTTAGTTGGTGGACTCCATTTTCTCAACCTAAGACCAACAAGGGAATAGTGACATTATTCTGATTAAAATAAATTTTAGACGCTTTAACACAACTTTCTTTTTCAATTTTTAAGAGTCGAGAAAAATCTAAAGATGACTCTAGTCGCCTTCAATTTTTAATGAGCCTGAAGTGACAAGTGCTCAGATGGACATTTTCCTTTAAGGAGTCTAAAAAGGAATGAAAGAGACTGCTCTAGAAATATAGACAGAGGGATTACCAAACCAATCGCAAAACTGCAGAATACTTTTTACGGGACGGCAGTCAATCTTCCCGAATGTTGTGTTCAGTGCATTGCGATCGATAGGGTGACAGACACGGCTTCCTAAGGATAATGGATATAGCCTATTGTGGTTTCCCAATATATACTCGACGGTACGTGGGAGCACAAGTCCGTACTGGCACTTATCATCTCAAAGAGGAGGAATCACCCAACCTATGATGAAAGCAACAGTTACCAGGCTTTACGACACCGGAATACATCTCTAGCCTAGACTTCTAGATGTTGTGCGTTAGGTTCCAAAGCGTTTTTATGTTCATTGAATTTATTTTATAGTTGATCTTTCTTAAGAAGTTTTCCTTTCAGGTTCACCACGTGATGTAGATATACAATTCCTAAAATGCAATCTGAGATGATAAACAGTCTTTTAATCTTCTTTTTACAATGAAAATCCTAGCTACTAAGGAAAGAGAAATGAAATCCTTTCAACATAGAGCAGAGAGCACACACTAGATGCACTGTCCTAAATCAAAATCAACAAGCAGTCTAAATGAAAATGCACATGCATGTATTTGTTTTCACTTTCTTAATGTGTGAATGACAAAAAGAATTATGAGCAAAAATCTGAATTATATCTTCTTTCAAAGCGACAGTACTAACGATTTCCATTCAAAAAACGACAGGAAGGCTAGACAACACTTTACAATTTTGAATAGAAAACTGCTTTTGACACTTGAAATACTTATAAATTCATATCAAATACAAGAGTAACAGTGTAATCGACTATCAAAAAGAGAAGTATTCTTTTCTTTGACTGAAAACGACACTTGCGACACGTTCAAATCAACAGACGACAGTTCGATTAAGCTACTATTTTGTAAAAGAGAACTGTGAATGGCGCACAATACATAAAAACATTCACAATTCTTTGTACAATAGAGGTTGGATGATGCAAAGAAGGGGGTTTCAACAGTGGTCTATTGATCACGGACAGCAAAACCCCTGAATAAAACTGAAGACACTGAAGAAAAAACCAAATCTGGAGGTAGATCTAGTCTTGTCTGATCATCGCACCTATAACACAGGGAAATAGGGATGCATCCCACCTACTGCACACGGGAGGTATGATGCATCCAGATTTCCTAAAGGAGAGGGTGTGATGGTCAAGGAACGATACTTTAACTTGGTTTTTGGTCACAGTTTGCAATTTAGTCCAGGGATTTAGGCCAAGCAAATGATAGTAGGTAACTACAAAGTATAGGCCTGATCTAATGAGGTTACTCAAGCTACCTCTAGGGCACTTAGGATGTTTGCAAATCAATTGTTCAGTTCATAAACAAACCCATAGATTGATTGTAGCAGCGTTGATCTACTTGCACTTGCATAGCAAATGCAGTTCGAAGGCTAGATGGCTTGACTTCAGGCTCCGTCTATGGTTTATGAATCAAACAAATAGAGACAAGCAATCAAACTAATCGCTCCCTAGCGGTGTCACCATTTTGTTATCGGGAAATCTAGTGTCTACTCAGAGTTTCTAGTCCCACTAAGACGGGTAGCTATCCTTAGAAATAAACAGATTAAAGTCACTTGCTTTTTCCTTTACGAGAGAGAGATGAGAAAGAAGCAAAGAGTACCAACCTCAGTCTTCCGCTTGGCTCCTTTCTTGTTTCCTTTCCCCTTTGATAGAATCTCGCCACTTCTTCCTTACTCGTCCAGCTTCAAAGAGCACCTGTAGATTCACAGCAGCATAATACCATCAAAGCATAGATATCTTTTACTGTAAACAATATAGGATCAGATATATATTGACCATACAAATGCATATAACAAACACAGTATTCAGAGATACACAAGAATATGGAAGAAAACTCAAATAGCTTTATTAGTAAAAGTCATAAAAGAGAGGATTACAACCACTTTGTCTGACCCAGTGCCATCCTCCTAGCTTGAAAGCCCTCTTCACCTCACACAAAGCAAGATCACCCAACAATGTCTTCAAGGAGAATCCAGCAGCACCTCTTTGCAAATTACCAAATTCCAACCTCTGGATCTCTTGGATGAGGGATCCATTTATAGATATTTGCAGGGGGGTGAGTCAGCTTCTAGGATTTTGATTAGTGTCATCTCTTTGATAGTTCTTGGTTCCACTTGGAGATTTTATATCTCTTACTCATCCCTGGGCGAACTCAGAGAGGCAAGTGTCAAATGAGTAGTTTCTAGAAGATTCTCTGGGTTTCCACCTATCCAACTGCTTGTGCCATTTGGCTGTTCTCGCTCATCGCACCCTATAGAAGGGCTTTCCAATATGCATCGCACTTTTTGCATGTGGCAGGTGAGATGCATCACACCTTTAGCACTAGGCAGTCTGTATGGTCCTGCTTTGACCAGTTCTGAGTAGCTTTTCATGGAGAACTTCTGGGAGATGATGTAATCAGCTGACCTTGCTCCTTTAGGGTATGAAACAACACTTTTAGGGACTTAGAATCCCTTGGTTTATGGACATATGTGACTGGGGTTGCAGTGCCCAAATATGTCTATAACAACCCCTTTGAATGCCTCCTTCCCAGATAGTTTCATGACTTGAAGACATCTAGAAATAGCCTCTAAAGGGACCAGTGCATGTAGGCCCATGTAAGGGTGCGCTGCAGAGCAGTTAAGTCCATGCCAGGGTGCTCTGCAGAGCACTTAGGCTTACTTTCACTTGCGCTGGGCAAGATTGAGTGAAATTCACATAGGGTTTGGGGAATATTCTTATCTTTTGGAGTCATCTTGAAGGTTCCCTCACTTATCAACTCCTATGAGCGCGAAAATGGATAAGGAATGAGTTAAAGTGCATCTTATCCTCTCATCCCTTCCTCCATGGAACTAATTCTAAGTATGGAAGCCCATTCAATGCCACTATTTATGACAAAACCTCCTTCATCTTCCTATAAATTGACCACTCATCTAAGTGATCAGGGGCTGGATTATGTTGAATTGTAAGGAGATAATGTTGCTATGAGATTTGGCTTTGAAGCAAGTATTGTAATGCTACAAGTTTGTCATGCTTTTGATGTGATGTGGATGGGTCCATGCTGGAGGAATGGCTTTGAATCAGACACCAGTGGTTGTAATTCCTTCTTCTATTCAATAAAGTGTTTGAACCTTTCTCCCATATGTTTGTATTGTTTTATAATGCTTATATGTGTGAATTATATCTGATTCCTTTCACTTATATTCAATAGATCTTTCACTTTGATTGATTCTTTGTTTTTTGTTGTGTTTACAGGTACTTCACAAGCGTAATAAGTACGGAAGGAGCGACAATATTGATACAAAGGAGATGAGAGGAAAGTAGAACTACAAGTAGGTCTTCTCATCTTCTCATCTTATCTATTGCTTACAGGAAAATACTAAAACACTTTAAATTGTTGTTCTATATATGGCTACTTATCTAGGGAATTAATATTTATCCGTAGATACCAAATTCTCCAAAACAAATTGGCGACTCTGTTGGGGAATACCCTCTTTCCTAGTAGCTTATCCACCTCCTAGGACATCATAGATTGTAATTCAACTTTTTGCATTGAAAAATTGGTCAAAGCTGTGTCAAATTGCCTCTTGAAATGCCTCACTGTCACCAGTGCAGGCTTGTGAGGGGCACAGTGCATTGCAGAGCACTTCTGGCTTAAGGACAGTGCTCTGCAGTGCACTATATTCCATTTAGGGCTACGCTGATCCTCCTAGGGTCAGTTTCCCACCTTTGGAAAGTGTTTTTGCCAAATTTTCTTTGTTTGTTTGTTTGTTGATTGATCAATGAATGTTATGTCTCAGAGAACAAGTTTCTATCTCCTTGTCTAGCCCTACTTTGATTTGATTGATTGATGTTTCTTTGTCATTATCGATCCATAGTCAAAGTTAGAATATAGTTGATTAATCTTCATTCGAAAGAAAGTGTCATAAAGTCTTCTATTCCTTCGAATCAGAACTGTTGTAAAAGTCTTCGTTCTTATGAAATTTTTATTGATTATATGTGCATATTTCCTTTTGTTCATATTCATATTAAGGAAATCGAAAAGAAATACATGCATGTTGCATTGAAAAATGTTTTTGTGTGCTCATAGGAATAGTGTAGGGAAATTGCATTAGATTGTTCTCTTTGCTCTTTGATTGAAAGAAATCTGATTGCTCTATCCCTAAGTAGCTAGGATTTTCATCGTTAAATTGAATGGAAAGAATGCTTATCATGATAGTTGCATTCCTAGGAATTTCAGAATACATCACGTGGTGAACTTGAAAGGAAAATTCCTAAGCAAGATCAACTTAAAATTAACATCAATTTACCTAATGGAGCATTGTCATTAACGAAAACATTTAGTGGTTCTAGGCTAGAGACGTGTTCTAGCATCGTAAAACAAAGAAGATGTCGCTAACTTTTCTACAATACATCCCGAGTGTGATACCTCATTCCATGTACATAAGTATATCATAGCTCGTCCATGTACCTTCGGGTATATAGGGCGGTGCTACAGTACGTAAAGTATATGGGAATTCTCTTACTGTGTGGTTTTGCATTAGACAGCGCTTATATGGATTAGGCCTCCATGTACCTTCAAGTATATATGGGAGGACAACATTAGGTTCTATCCATCCTTAGGTAACCAAGTTGTCCGCCTTGTACACTTTGATAAACCAAACACAACATTCGGGAGATTCCCTGTCCGTACTTCTTGGTTCGCTAGGAGGTATTCTATAGTTCACAGTTGCTTGGTAAACCTTTTTCCTAGCTTACCCCTTTTTTTTTCTTTTTTGATAATAAAATTAATCAGCAATCATGGAGGAACATCAACCCTTACCCCATCGTTCGCAAAGAATAGCGAGTAAACCACCTTTGCCGCCTGAAGCTACACTTATTCGGTCAAATCGGTCTCTCTTAACTGATTCAAGTACATCAAGAACTCCTAGTTATTTATCTGAATTACCTGAATCATCTATTTTGGAAAATACTAAGACTCCAATTACTCCAACCATTTCTGGTACATCCGTTTCTGAAGAAGAAGTTTCACAATTACCTGAGGACATTAGCACTAATCCTAGTGAAACAGTAACTGAAGTTGTTAAACAACAATTTGATCCTCAACTTGAAGTTGCTCAACAAGAAATTACTTCTGAACTTGAATCAGTTCAACCAGAACTTAATCTAGAACCTATCACAGTTCAAACAGAAGTTATATCTGAACCTGCAGTTGTTCAGGAACCTCTTTCTGAAACTGTTGTTCTTTTACCCGAACATCTGGACTTCGAATTTGAACATTAAAAAGTTGTTACTTTACCGGAAGACAATCAACCGGTTACCACTCAGACATCAGTAACTACTAAAACTTCCACTCTATCAATACCAGAAATCTTTTATGGACCAGACGATGAGGTTCTTCCACCTGGTTTAATTATTGTCGAGGAAGAAGTGGAAGGAGATTCTACACCTAGAACCCCATTCCACTTTGGAGCTGGGCTTTATCTTTGCCCTCATACTCCTCATTTTACTGCTCTGTTTGATCCTGCTTATTTTCAAGTACCCATCGATTCTTTAGGACAAATTTTGGGTCAATTAACTATGGTTGAACAACCGTCAACATCCCAAACTGTATCATCTAATGTAGCTGCGGCAGAATCTTTTATTGCAACCTCTCTAATGTTTTCTACCACACCTGATCGCACCTATATGGTGAATCGTCCATCCCAGTTGGTTACCAATATTTATCTGGAACCTGATCAGGGGTTGCTTAACACCATGGTCATCACCCATGTCCTCAACCGAAATTCCACCTGGTTCTTCTTTAACGGGGACTCAACAATTTGATCCTACATATCAATATCAAACTGGGCAATCTGGTCAACAAAGACTTATGTATCCATTAAATACTGGATTGCCACCATATGGAGAGCAATATGCTTATTCACCTTATTCTCCCTATCCCGGAGGACCTCCATATGGTAATATCTTGCAATATTCAAGTCAACCTGGAATTCGAGTTTGTCAATGGCAACCAACAATGCCAGTTCAACCAAGGCTTGTGTATCCAACACAACCAATGCAAATTGTGTCATCTATTCCTACTACACCTATTTTTACTACTGCACCATAGTCACGAGTTCGAACTATTGTATCTCAATTGGTACAAACTAGTCCTTCTACCTCGCAACCACAAGTTTTGGGTCAAGAAGCTCAATTTTCTCAAGTTTTTGTACAACAACCACTTGTTTCCGGGGTTCATCAACAACCTCAGGTTAGTATACCCTTATCTGGACTAACCTAAGCTTACACTAGTATAGTTTATTCACAACCTGGTCAACCTTTCATTGCTAGGCAACAACAACCGTTAAATCAACAATAGTTGTACCAACAACAACAGCAGTTGATTCAACAACCGTGGCAGCCCCAATTTCAACAACCTCAATTCTAGCAATTCCAACCCCAATTTGGACTTCCCCAACAGGCTCAACCTGGGTTTGGACAATATCAAGCTTACCAAGGTCCTGGTCAACAAGGCTCTGCAGGTTATGGACAACTGCAAATTCAACGTGGTTATCAACAACCACCTTATGCCAGATTTGTTCAAAAACAACCTTATCAAGGTTACCAAATGCAGATGCCCTATGTTGGTATGCAAAGACCTATTACTCAGGCAATTCCATCATATCCTGGGTATGCTCAACCTGACCTGAATCGATAGTTTCCATTTGTAGCAACTCTGGAATTACCAGATTTAAATCGGCTCACTAATGATCCAATCTTATATGCACCTTGGTGGTCGGTGATTTTGCATAAGTTACCTTCTGACATTCTGAAATTCAATGGAAATCCCAGAGAAGACCCATCAAATCATGTCATGACCTTTCATTTCTGGTGTTCATAAAACTCCTTAAATGATAATTCAGTTAGACTCTATCTTTTCCAAAGAACACTTACGAGTCCAGCTGTTAAATGGTACATTGAGTTACCAAGAGCTTCTTTCGACAACTTTACGACTTTAGCCACCACATTTTTTACCCACTTCCATTTATGTATTAGATACGATACTGGAACGAAACTCCTAACCAACTTTTAACATACTACTACTACTCATATATCAGATCATATTCATGTGTGGCAACGTCATCATCGAATGGTTAAGACATATGTTCCCAATCAGGTTTTGGCCAAGTGGTTCATAAAATCCTTGTTGCCATTAATCACCAAGGATATGGAAAAAGGTGGAGTTGTCACAGAAGAGCAAGTAATTGCTCGTGCCCAATACTTGGATTTGATTTACACACAATTTGGCATGCTCTACGATAAAATTCCCAATGCACCCTGATCAGCTTTCACTGTTCCTCCTCCTCCACAATCAAGTAAGGACTCTCATATCAATGATGGTTTGAGTTGTTCTTCAAGCACGCAAATGGCAAGAAGACCATCTGGTCAAACTCTTGCCATTGCCAATCAAACTACCAATGCATCAAAAAACACACTTGCTTCCAAAGTTAATGTCGTGTCATCTAACAAAGGAAAAATCAAAAGCAACCAGGAGGCAAGAAAAAGGGGAAAAACACAAAGAAACAAGATAATTTCCCTCAAGAGAAATCATCTGATTCCTCTACTTCGTCAAGGAAACCTCTTTCTCCATGTCTAATATGTAATGACGAGCATTTTACAAGAGATTGTCCACACCACTCATAGGTATCTAAACTTTTAAAGACTTCTAACACATCTGCAGTGTTGAATGATCTGTTTCCAAACCCAGAGACACATTTGGTTGCAACAGACCATACTTCCACATCCCAAGTACTCATGTTATCCATCACAAATCCACAAAATGAAGTTTTGGTGTTAACGAGAAATAAAGATTATGGAAATCCACTGTCATCATCGAATAATCAGGCCACTGATCAACCTAATCCTTCGACTTCGACTTCATCTAAAATATTCCACCTATTGTACCAGAATTGACAATAAAGCCACCAAAGGGAGTTGTGCATAAATCAAAATTTAACCGTCGGACTCGAGCAGCTCAGAACTATAACATAGTGGAAGATCTTTCTCAATCACCTTCTTCTATGTCGACACTCAAGGTATTACAAAACTGTCCCTCCCAGAAGCAGGCTTTATTGTCAGAAATTGGCGGAGTAGACCCTATGGATTCCAATCTTGTGATTTTTAACCATGCGGGATATACACCACAGTTACCGACACAATTAGCTTTCCTAATTCAAGTAAAACTTGTCAATAAGAATGTTCACCGAACTATTATTGATGAGGGGGCATCTACTTGTATTATGTCAATGAGCTTTTGGAAAAAAACTTGGTTCACCGCTGTTGTCACAATTACCAACCACGTTAAAAGCTTTTGATAGGTGAACATATACTCCTTGTGGGATTTTGAGTAACCTACAAATCGAACTAGGGGTCAAAACAGTTACTTTTTAAGTTGAGGTAGTTGACAGATCCCTCAATTACAACATTTTACTGGGAAGTCCATGGGTATATGCTATGGCTGCTATGGTTTCCATGTACTTTCATACTATTGCATTCCCTCATAAGGGTGGAATCACAGTCATCGATCATCTTTCCTTCTTTGCCAATAGTTCACAGGCTACGGGAAACATGTCGTTGGTACATGGACCCCCGCTGTCACTTCAAATTATTGGGGTAGGTCTCTTTAAAGATCCTTCCCTAATGGGCACTTTTACACTACCGTCGCCATCTGATTTGGCGGAAGTAGCAAGAGTAGAGACTTGCAACATGATTTCCTCCACCTCATCTGATTTAAGGAGGATTACCAACAATTTTGAATTTGATAGTAATATTGAGGTAATGTCGCTAACCCCCATTGAACTAGCATAACAATCAATTTTTCGGGCTTGTGTGGCAAACCCAAATCCGCATTCACCAATTGTATGGGTAGACCGTTCGTTAGAATATGTTACTTCTCCGAATCCTTTCCCATGTATACATTCTACGGATGAAGGAATCGTCCAATCAATGATGATAGGAGAAGAACCTTGGGAAGATTATCATCGTCATTCCCATCTTCTAGATGACATCAAAGATTATTCAAATGAACTAAACCACCCTTCAATTGTTGATTTCCTTTTGAATTCAGTTTTCATAGACATAGTAGAATCTGAGTGAAACCTGTCAAATATTGAAGAAATGATTTCTATTAATATTTCAACGAAGCCTAATGTTGTAGAGAACATTCATGTCGGCAAATCTTGTTCTCCATCAGAACTCGATAGTTATCGTACTCTCTTTCATGAATTTAGAGATATATTTGCATGGTCTTACGAGGAGATACCAGGCATTGACTCTAGTATTGTTGAACATGAAATCAAAATGTACCCTGATGTCAAGCCAGTACGACAGCAACTTCGACCTGTTCATCTAAAGAAATCCATTGCAATTAAAGCAGAAGTTGAAAAAAATTTGCGTGTTGGTTTCATTTACCCTATACCTCTTACTGACTGGGTTTCCAGCATTGTTCCTGTCATGAAGAAACAAGGGAAATTCAAGTGTGCATCGATTATAGCGATGTAAATCAGGCATGTCCAGAGAACAATTATCCAACTCCTTTTATCGACCAGATTATTGACGAATGTGTCAGATGTGAAAGATTCTCATTTATGGATGGTTCTTCCGGCTACAATCAAATCAATATCCACCCACAGGACCAATCTAAAATAGCTTTTATTTGTCTATGGGGCACATTCGCATATAGGAAACTCTCGTTTGGTTTGAAGAATTCAGGGGCCACATTTTAGAGGGAAATGAATTATGCCTTCCATGATATCAAGCACATTGTTCAAACTTACCTTGATGATTTACCTCCTCATTCACAAAAGCACACTGATCACCCGCAACATTTGAGAGCAATATTTTTACAGTGTCAACACTACAAGATACGACTCAATCCACACAAATGTGTGTTTTGTTTTGGTTTTGGTCGATTGCTTGGATTTGTAGTGTCTAGAGAGGGGATTTGACTTGATCCATTAAAGGTTCAGGCAATTCTTGATTTTCCTCCACCTTCAAATATTTTATAGTTACAGAGACTCCAAGGGAAAGCAAACTTTCTGAGGAGGTTCATTCCTAATTACGTTAAGATGGCTAAAGGTTTTACACATCTTTTGAAAAAGGAGATACCCTTCCATTGGGATTAGGTTGCGCAAGCTTCCTTTGATGCTCTTAAAGATGCCTTGATTAGAGCTTCATTAATGTATTATCCAAATTACCAAAATGACTATTACCTGTATCTCACCACTGTAGATACAACCATTGGCATGGTTTTAGTCTAAGAAGAAAATGAGATTGAACATCTGATTTATTATTTGAGCTGTAATCTCAATGATACAAAAAGTAAGTACTCTTATGTCGAGAAACTAGCTTTGACAGTTGTGCAAGATATTCAAAGATTTTTTCCATTACATCCTACTCGAGAAAATAACTGTTATTTCAGATTGCAACCCTATGACATACATTTTGTCACGTCAATTGCTGGGGGGAAATACTCAAAATGGATAGTCATTTTGTAGGAGTTTGATCTGGAATTCATCAAGTCCAAATCAAAGAAATCTCTTGTTTTCGTAGAGTTACTTTGTGACCTTCCCTCGAACTCCATTGATTCAACATCTGAACCATCAATTTTGGATGAGTCTCTGTTTCTAATATCACCATCTAATGCGTGGTATGGAGATATATTGATCTATCTCCAGACCCAAACTTTCCGGCCTGATACCTCTCACTCGCAACAGTGACATATCCGATACCAAGCCAAAGATTATCTGATCATAAGTGACACTCTTTACCATCGTGGTATCGATAGGATTTTATGGAGGTGCGTCACGCATGAGGAAGTCGAGAAAGCATTGAATGATTTCCATTTAGGTGCCTGTGGTGGACACTTATCTGGATATGCAACCGCGCAGAGAATTCTCTGTGTTGGTCACTTCTAGCCAACTATATTTAAAGATTGCATTATTGTCGTCAGGAGCTATCACACATGCCAGATATATGACCGAAAAACTAGATTACCGCCTGCACCATTGCATCCAGTGGTTGTTGTTGGTTCATTCGCCAAATGGGGCATTGACTTTATGACATGTAACCCCACCTCGGCCGGGGGGCATGGGTATATTATAGTCATCGTTGTCTATTTTACCAAATGGGTCAAGGTAATGCCAACATTGAACAACAGTGGCGAAATGGCTACTCTTTTATTTTTTAACCATGTGGTTGCCCGGTTTGGTGTACCATAAGCGATAGTTACAGATCATGGGTCGCATTTTTGCAATCACATGATGGTTGAGTTGACTGCTAAGTTAGGACTGTCACATGATAGTTCTACCCCTTATTACCTGCAATCGAATGGACAAGTTGAGGCCATCAATAAAGTCCTGAAGCGGATGTTGCAGAGAAAGATAGGGGTTCATAAGTGAAACTAGCACTTAATCCTGTACTCTTCCTTGTGGGCATATCGAACCTCGGTGAGAAATGCAACTCGATTCACACCATTTTAGTTGGTGTATGGTTTGGAAGCAATTTTACCAATGCAATGTGAAATTTCATCACTCAAACTCGTGATTGACATGTTAACCAACACTTTTGATGAAGAAGCATGTTTCTTGGAATTAATCCATCTGGATGAAACCCGTCATGATGCCACATTGGCTAATGAAGCACATAAGAAATGTATCAAGGCGCAATATGATAGAAATGTCAAGCCTCGTATCTTCTCAGAAGGAGACCTGGTCTTGCTTTACGATCAGGAAGCTAATAAAATTGGAGCAGGGAAATTCGAACCAATGTGGATGGGTCCTTATATTGTCAAGCGTGTTCTGGCAAAAGGTGCCTACGAGTTAGTAGATTATGATGGGATTCCATTGTCACAGCCTCGAAACAGGTTGTACCTCAAACGTTACCATGCTTAATTGAGTGTAGTAAAACTCACTGTATATATGCTTTCATTGCATGTGTGTGTGCATCTTTTAGAGTTTTTATCTGGTTAGTAATATGCTTTGCATTTGTTGCAAATGTCGGAGTCTTCGGAACCTTTTGTTGGTTACGCCGATGGTGCTAGTCGTAGTACACAGAGCTTGTCTTCTACAGCATGGGCTATTTTCACTCCAAGAAGTGAGTTAGTGAGTTTTCAAGGGATTTGTATTGGTCGATCGACAAACAACATCGCTGAGTATAGCGCATTGATTGAACTACTCTCTGATGCCATTTCACTTGGCATTAGCTGAATCATCATTAGGTTGGACTCGCAACTCATTGTACTACAATTAACAAACATTTATACTATCTGAAATCCAACTATTTTTCATATGTTCCTTAGAGTTCATATTTTGGAAAGACATTTTGAACACATTCAATATCAACATATTTCCTTAAATCTTAACACATTAACTAATTCTCTAGCAAATTATGTGTTAAATAGCCATTTGCGACACATGTAAAAGTAATATTTTCAATTCACATCATCAGTTGAATAGGATTGTGTATAATCATAGAAAACTCTGAAAGTAAAATAGATAGGTGTTTTAAAAGTTTTTACAAAATTTGTGTCCAAGACACATTTAGTCATCTGACCCAAAAAACTCAAAATGCATGCAAAACATCCTAAGTAGATCTAGTGGTGCTCATGGTAACAAGTCACAGCCTGTGCTATCATGCGCAAAAGCCTCGCCCAGCAGCTAGGAACACCAATAGTGTGGCGTTGCAACCTCATAGGTAACTCCTCGATCCGGACATCCAAAATACCAAGGGTTAATCCCTCTATGTGATCCTGCAACTCTACTAAGGTCTTGGCCAAATCTAAGTCCTGGAAAACTGCTCTCCCAATGTTTCTCCGCACTGGCCCACGTGCAAACTATTGGTCTCCCACAGGTAGAACAGTACCCACATCTGCATGCATAAGAATGATTTTAGTTTAGTCTTGGAAACATTAAAAACACAAAAACATGTAGAAACTTGAAAAATCAAAAAACACTTTTGGTCAAACAATTTACCCATAGCACCCCATTATGCTCCAACTAGTAGAATCAAATCTGGATCTCCATGGAAATCCATCCCTGAGTATGGATTCTCTTCAATGACAAGATGTTGTCGCTCAAGCCAACTGAAGAATGCAGTGGAAAAAATAATTGTTGACTGACCCGCATGTCGAGACATCAATTCGACCCACCTCTGCATACATGGATCTCTAGGACCAGCTACACCCAGTGATACATGTTGTGGTTGCATCAATGGGATTCTCTCTAAGGTAAAAGTGATTAAGATCAAACCATAGCAGAAATTCTTCGTCTTACCACTTTTTACCTTGGTTAGTTGTTCTTTCAGTGAAGAAAGCACAGCCTCGCACCAATTGAAAACTTTTGGCTCTAGACACTCCAGTGCATACTGCATATAAGATTTGTTCGCCATATGTAGTGTCACACTACGAGTTAATTTTGCGATTGTAAAGAGGATCGTCCTCAAAGGAAAATCACCTACATCCTTGATGTTTATTTTCCCATCCTTGCTAAGCTATGTACCTGGCCGACAAAACTATCTAATATAATCTCTCACCGATTCACCGCCACGGATAAATCCAGAAAGTAAGATGGGGGCACCTCGCCTCGACAGTTCGATAAGAAAGTAAATATCATCAATGGTAATAGGGACCGTCTTGTCCCTAATGTGAAAAGTCTGATCTATCAAATCCCATGCATGAACAAGGAACTGCAATAGTTCTATTTGTTGCCTCGTTCCGGACAACTTGAAGTATTTGAGTAACCCGCAATTTTTTAGGGCCTCAACTGTACCCTGATTGTTTATGGAAATCATGTCTTTTTCTTCAGGCTCTCTTTCTCACCATGTAATCGACATTCTGATCTGATGAAAGCCTGAAACACAATCACAAACTTAATTAGGATCCTTTCCATGCAAAAAAAAGGACAAATTTTGGAGCAAACAGCTAAATCAAACTTGGGAAACTTGCCCACCGTAGCCCAGGCACAGAGACAGTGCACTGCAGAGCATGCAGGCTTCTATCTGGGTGCTCTTTAGCACAATTTTCGATGTGAAAGCCTGCGTTGATCCCAAAGTGAAAAAATGAAACCCCAAGGGCCCCAAAAAACCCTAAAACTTGCATGAAATGACAAAAGAATGACCTGAAAAGAAAGAAGAGAGGTTTAGCTCCTACCTAGTCTATATGGCTCAAGAAATGGTCCGCGGAATCTCTCGCAATCAACTGATGAAGTTCAAGGTAAAAAACTAGCTCATAGCACAAAACTGAATGGTAAGTTCCAAATGGTAAAAACTTGTTTTATGTTTATTTCATGTTCATTAATAGAGTAAACATTAGTATTTGCCTATTTTTGCCTATGAAACAGGAATTTTTAATCCATTTGATGGTTTTTTGAGCAGGTTTTGCAAGTGACTTACAAAATTTGACGTGCTTGATTGTAAATTGTACCTTTGACCATAGAGCACACTTTTATCTCTTTTTCGAGCTTTTTTAAAAACGAAAAATGAACTCCCTTGGAGTCCTCTTTAAGCTCTTTTCAGACTCTCTAAACATGAAAAGATTGTCGAGTGCTTGTCCTTTCCAGCTCCTTAATGGATTGGAAACCATATCTATCTTGCATTATTTTACGCTTTTTTGGGCTTGAGAGATTAACTTACGAAAAAGAACTTGTGGAGTTTTCTTTTTGTCCCTTTTCAAACTCTCTAAACATGAAAAGGACCGAGTTATCTTTGTCATTAAACTCGTTAAAACATGAAATAGCGACAAACTTGTCCATCTAGATAAGACCGAGTTTCACCTTGGCTAGACTCGTTAAAACATCACATAGCGATGGATTCACCCGAAGGGTGGAATTATACAACAAGCATATGTTATCCTCCTCAAGCTTGATAAAAATAAAGAGGTACTAGTCAGCAATGACTTGGGAAAATCAGAAAAAGGGGAAAACCACTTTATGGTAGCAGGTTTCTCTTGAACATGACACTTTCACTCCATCACCGTGACTATCTGGGTTGGGTTATTAGCACATTGTTGGTCTATCATACCATCCATCACTTTGTTTTGGGTCAATGCTACCAATTCATTTTAGTGTCACCGACATGTTCAAGAGAAATCATTCAATTAAAATTCATCCTTTGCAATACCATAAACCTTCATTTTCATGATCGCTATTCCTAAACCTTGTGTCGTCAGTCAAATTCCATCTCCAAAATCACTACACTTGTTTCGTGTCATTGATGTGGGATACATCAAGGCCCTCCTGTGACGAGTCACTTCTTGTCGACATCAACACATTATCTAAGAAGTTGACTTAGAAACACCCTTCCAATACCTTGAGGCTTGCATGCATCAATGGCAGGTTTCTCGCTTCCGGCGATAGGTTGACATCAATGGCCTTCGACTGAAAGACTTTGTATGGTGTTCGACATCAAATCATCCATTCACACCATGCAGAATGTACTGCAGTACCTTGAGGATCATTATCATTATCGATGATTTCTCTCACATATGTTAACAACTTGCATCATTGGCTGGTAATTGATGAGCCCCAATTTTGGTACAATTTGGGCTCATTTTTGGCCTATTTTGCTTGCTCAAACCATTCATTTTTATTGTTTATGCATACACTTCTTAGTTTATTCATGTTGTTTGTAGGAGAAAGGATAGGCACTTTATCTACGTAGCTAATGCATTGTGATTCCAGGTTTTGGCATTAAAAGGGAGCAAAAGACAACGAAAAGGTGGCAAGGAGACAACGAGTTGGCATTGCTGACGTAAGGAGAGGTTGTCCACGGTCTTGGGGGACATTCCTCGTGATCCTCACCAAGAACTCCGAGCTCCACTCCATCCTCCCTCCGAGCTTAATACACGGCCAGCTGTTCTACAGGAACAGCAGTTCAAAACTGCTCTACAGGAAACAGCATTTATGATCATCCTACAGGATCAGCAGTTAAACTATAGATTGAACAGCCGAGCTCCTAGAATCATGGATACTTGTTGGAGCATCGTTTTGTATAAGTATAGAGGCCTTAGCCTTGGTTAGGTTGTTGAAACTCTCGTATTACTATTGTAATTTTGGAGCACAGCTCAAGTTTCATTCTCTTTTGTAAGCCAATTTGGCATGTTATCAGATCATGAATAAAGAAGGCCACTTTTGAGTTAGTTCTGAGTTTTCTCAAGGAGCTATAGCTCTCAGGTTAGGGCCCAACCTGAGAGCCATAGACCTCCTCAGTGTTGTAATGCATTTACAATTAGGTCCAGCACTTGAGTTTGTTTAGTTTCCTATGCAATTCGGATTTCCAGCTTGTTAGTTTAATTGTTTTCATTAGCATAGATAGGACTGGTATGATGCTTTTCTTTCAGTATTCAAGTTTGATAGGTTGGTAGAATAAATCTCTTGGAGCTCCAACAAAAACAGGTTGTAAAGGTTCACTACCATCTCACTGTTTGGGATTGGGGTGTAGACCATGATCAGCCACCAAAAAGAACAGCAGTCGTTTCATCTCCACGCAAGCTGCCACATGAACGTTTTTATTGAAGATCCATTCATACATTCTCGACATTGATCCATACTGCACTCTCACGCATTAGTTTCATTTCTTGTTTTCCATTTCGGATTTATAGGTTTCATGGCATAATAGGTTAATGAATTTCTTGTTTTGATGCACAGGTCATTTGTTTCATTTACACTGCTCTTTCTCAAGCCACTTCCTTCGTCGTTTTCTCCATCCACCTGCAAGTTCTATTCACCCTCTATCTCACTCACGTGCCCTCCAACTCTCTCATTTCACGTACAACTCCATCTCCTTCACTCTCGTTGATTCCACCCTTCCAAAACATCAACCCATTGCATGCACCCTTCCTTCGTCTGACTTGCCATCTCCTAAGACATCATTAGGTCCATCTCCATCTCCCTTAGCCTCCCACACCACTCCAACACTCCATCAACTCCTAAAAACCTCCACGGCCAACCATCCTGTAGACGTGCACAGCCATCCTGTAGAAAACAGAGTATCCTGTAGGATCCCCTGCAGCCTTCCTGTAGGAGGCCATTCACTTCGTTGCCGAGCTTCTGAACGTGAGGGACCTCTGTGGATGGGTGCTAAGGATCCTTAGGGACCTTTCCTAGCCTCCCCAACCTATCCCACACTTTCCTTCCTTCTCCATCCCACCTGCACAATCAACCCTAATTAGGCCAAGTTCACACTCATTCCACACACCTAAAGGAAAAACACAAAAACACATTTCTCATGATGCAAGTAGCTTAGACCCATGCATTTACACTTGTTAGAGGTAATGACAGCATTCATAAGAGTTGCATCCACATTCTTTGCATTATAGAGGATAGACTAGTTAAATTAGGGTTTCATAGATTTACATGCTTTAAATTGCTTTTGATTCAGTTTGTCAAGTAGAGTAGCCTTCCTTTGAGTTAGCTTTCGTCCATCATTGATAAAGCTTCTTCTGTGAGCCTATAGAAGTTGGCTTAAGCCCTAGCGGACTTGTGCCAGCTGACCAAGTGACAGCTGCGACAAGGGCTAGTACTTGTGCATACAGCACCGTCGCTTCCAAGTTTGTACGAACTACCGGGTTGATAAAATTAAGAGACAGGAAGCCCCAGGAGTTGTAGCATTATTGCTACAATACTGGAGCTCACCATCTTTTTTGGCGTCGATGCCGGGGAAGCGTCAGAGTATTAGCACCTGTTGCTTTTCCTCTACTTTCCTACTCTTACCTTCTGCTAAGTAGTTTGCTTCATTTCCATTCTGCAAAAGTAGCATAGACTTTCCTGCTTTCCTAGACTAATCTTTCCTGCTTTCTTAGATTAGTATTTCCTGCTTTCCTAGATTAATCTTTCCTGCTTTCCTAGATTAATATTTCCTGCTTTCTTAGATTAGTATTTCCTGCTTTCCTAGATTAATCTTTCCTGCTTTCCTAGATTAATATTTCCTGCTTTCCTAGATTAATATTTCCTGCTTTCCTAGATTAATATTTCCAATTCCGCAAATTTCATTTGAGTAATCTAGTTAGTTGTAGATCACTTTGTTTCAGTTTTGCAGGTACAAGAAAAAAAAACAAAAGCACTAAAAACAGAGAAGAGTCCTTTCCCTTTCATGCCTCGTAGGAACCGAGATAGATCAGGCAAATTCCTACCAAACACCCCCACCACATCACTTAGTCACCCTTTACTCTTCGATGGTGACAGTGATTCAGAGGAAACTATAGGTGAACATCCCAAGACAGACCGAAATCCTATAGAAGAAGAAGAGTTAGAGACCACTCCACCTAAAGCTATGGCTGACAATAGAGAGGATGAAAGGATAGAAGGAGCTTTCCCCATCCGAGAGACCAATGGTGAGATGAAAATGAAAAACATTAGCCCCTCTGCTTTGCCTCACTTCCATGGAATGACCACTGAGGATCCTGATACCTTCCTATTTGAGTTTGTTGTCCTCTGTAGGACCTATGATTATACTGAGGATGAACAAAAGCTAAAACTTTTCCCTTCTACTCTCAAGGATGCAGCACTACGCTGGTTCATGGGTTTGCCTGGGAATAGTATCACCACATGGGCTCAGATGCAGCAAGCCTTCAACACCAAGTACCGGGATTATTGTAGGTCCAAGGAAACAAAGGGGGAAATCTTTCGGATGACCATGGGAAACGATGAATCTTTAGAGGACTATGAGGAAAGGTTCCAACTTAGTTACAAGCGGGCCAGGTGCACACTTGACCCTGAATCCCTTAAGTTGGTTCTGCTCCGATGAGTACCTGAAGATCTCTTAGATACCCTTCACATGTTAGTTGGGGGGGACATTTACCAACTGCCTTATGAGGACATCAAAACTGTGTTTAGAAATCATTCTAGGGCAGCTAGGAAACGAGGTAGAGGAAACCTCCTCTCCACTGGTGTCCCTTTCTCCAAACATGAGTTTACAAACCAATTAGAAGATCTTAAGAGTGAGGTGAGACATACCATCGCCATGCAGCTGGACACATTCAGGATCCAGCAAAAGAAAGAAGAAGCTGAGAGAGCCCTGGCTGTCTTCTGCCCTAGGTGCACAAGAAGACATCCTAAGAACGAATGCCCATTGCATTCGGTTGAAGTGTGTTTTGTTTGTGAGGAGGACCATCCTACAAATCAGTGTCCCACCTTACCTGGGTTTAAAGCCATGTACCAAGGGACTGAAGCCCCCTCTGAACCTCTCTACTTCATCAACCAAAGGAGGCCACAAGGATCTAGACCCTATCAGCAGGGAATGCAAGGGGCACCACAAGCCTATTACAACCCCAACCAATCAATTCCTATGCCTTCCTGGGGTCCCCCTGCTCATCCTTCTTGGTCCATGCCTCCGCCATGGTCTTATCCACCTCAGTATCCTACTCAACCCACTACTCATTCATATCACTCACATGCCCAGTCACAGCCTCAGTGGAGTGCACCTCAGTCAGGGTGGAGGCCCCAGTACAACAATCCTCCCGCCATTCTGCCTCCACCTCCAGTTCAGCCACAACCATTACCTCCTGCTCCTCCAAGGCAACCTCAAATGCCTGCTCAACCGAACCCGAACCCCAACAATAGACAGGCTCAGCAGGTATATACTGGGGAGACCTCATGCCCTACCTATGCTGTGGAGATCCAGGAGATCAATCTTAGATCTGGAAAGACTCTTCCAGATCGCCAACCTCCTCCCCCAGAGGAAGAGGAAGACCATCAGGAAAGTGAACCAAAACCTATTCCACCCTTTCCTGAGAGACTTACAGCCACCACACAACCCAACCCGGAGGAAGATGAGCTTCTGGGAGAGCTCAAGCAGTTGTGTGTGAAGATACCCCTTCTCCAGGCCATCAAGGATGTGCCAATCTATAACAAGCTGGTTAAGGAGAAGTGTTTCAAACATCCAGGCAGACGGAAGAAAGATGCTTCAACTATCAATGTCATAGGACAACTGTCTGACCTTATGCTAGGACAAGTCATCTGCCCAAAGTACTTAGATCCTGGAAGTCCTGTAGTAGATGTCCACATCAATGGCACCATCATACCCCACACCCTGATTGATCTGGGGGCTGCCATTAATGTAATGACCAGGGATACCATGTGCAAGCTCAATCTTCAAGGTTCCTTGAGGAAGACCTCGACAGTACTGCAATTAGCAGATCGCTCCGCTGTGACTCCCGAAGGAATTGTGGAGGATGTCTTGGTCTCTATTGACTCTTGGGAGTATCCTGCGGACTTCCTGGTTCTGCAACCAAAGGAAAAGCTTACTGGATATCCCCTCATTTTGGGAAGGCCTTGGTTAGCCACTGCAGATGCCTATATCAGTTGTCGTGCCGGAAATATGACCATCAAAAATGGTCCTATGTCCACGCAACTTGTCCTATACCCTCCTGCCCAACCCTCTTTAGAGCATGACTTACCACTCTGGTTGGAAGAAGGAGAAGAGGACGAGGTGTATTCAGCACCTCTATGTACCATAGAAACCAATAGAAGAAATCCCCCAACCGAGGATGATTTGATCGAGAACTTGATCCAAAACCCACCTACCAGTGCACTACCTTTAGAAAAATTGGTGGAGGATGCCCAAGCCAGCACCTTAGTGGATCTTTGTACAACCACCCCTGTCACTCCCAGAGTTAAGAATGTGGAATTCGGCCCTGAGAGAGCATTGAAAATCAGCTCCTCCCTATCTCCTTCTCAGGAAAAGGAGCTGTGCAACCTGTTGGCCAGCCACTTAGATGCTTTTGCTTGGAGCTATAAGGAGATGAAAGGAGTCCATCCCTCGGTCTGTACTCATCATATATACATCAAAGAGGACTGTAAACCGGTTAGGCAACCACAGAGGAGAATGAATCCAGCCCTTAAAGACATTGTCAAGGAAGAATTGCAAAAACTGTTAGATGCCGGATTCATCTACCCCATCTCAGATAGTGAATGGGTGTCCCCTCTAGTGTTGGTTCCCAAGAAGAATGGGAAGTGGAGGATCTGTGTAGATTACCGGGAGCTGAACAAAGCTACCAAGAAAGACCATTTCCCTCTACCTTTCATAGATCAAGTGTTGGATGGACTGGCAGGAAAGAAGTTCTTCTCTTTCCTGGATGGGTTTAGCGGGTACAATCAAATCCAAATCAGCCCAGAAGACCAAGATAAGACCACCTTCACTTGCCCTTGGGGTACCTTTGCCTACCGAGTCCTTCCCTTTGGGTTATGCAATGCTCCTGCTACTTTCCAGAGAGCTGTCCTAAGCATCTTCTCGGAGTTGGTCCATGATACAGTGGAAATCTATATGGATGACTTTACTCCTTATGGGGCCAACTTCTAGGAAGCATTGTCCAATTTTGGAAAAGTCCTCACCAAATGCATTGAGATGAACTTGTCCCTCAGTCCCGAAAAATGTGAATTCCTGATGACTGAAGGGACCGTGCTAGGCCACACCATCTCTAGCCAAGGATTACAGGTGGATCCTAACAAAATTGCTCTAATCAAGAAGGTTCCACCTCCACAAAAGGTAAGGGATGTTAGGAGTTTTTTGGGATTAGCGGGATACTACAGGAGATTCATTAAGGACTTCAGCAAGCTCGCCTCGCCATTGTTTGGCTTGTTGGCAAAAGATGTGGAGTTTAAGTGGACTGACGCTTGTCAGAAGAGTTTGGATGAGTTAAAGGACAAGTTGGTGTCAGCACCAATCTTGAGAGGTCCAAACTGGGCCCTACCTTTCCACATCCACACTGATGCCTCAAACAAAGCCATAGGGGCAGCTTTAGGACAAATTGAGGAAAAACTTCCATATGCCATTTACTTCGTTAGTAAGAACTTGTCCAAAGCTAAGCTGAATTACACTGTAACCGAGAAAGAGTTCTTAGCTATAGTCCATGCACTAAACAAGTTTCGTCATTACATTACCGGATATCAAACATTTGTACATACTGACCATGCTGCTATTAGATATTTGATGAATAAACCAGATGTGAATGCTCGTATTATTAGATGGTTACTTTTATTGCAGCAGTTTGATCTAACCATTGTTGATAAACCAGGAAAAGAAAATGTTGTTGCTGACTTCTTGTCTAGATTGGATTTGTCTGCAGATGAAGATGGGACGGTGGATGACCAGATGCCTGATGAGCATCTGTTTGCTATCTCAGTACTCTCTCCATGGTTTGCTGATATAGCAAACTACCTTGTTTCAGCTCAGTTTCCTCCGCACCTCTCTTCAAAAGAGAAGAGCAAAATCATCAGAAAGAGTGCCTCATTTACATGGATTGGGGGCAACCTGTTCAAGCTTGGCCCCGATCAGATCTTAAGGCGTTGTGTAAGGGAGGAGGAAGTCTTTGACATTCTCCTCACCTGTCATGATGGGCCTTGTGGAGGACATTTTGCATCAAAGAGAACTGCCTTCAAGATCCTGCAGGCAAGCTACTATTGGCCCACACTTCATCAAGATGTCAGGAGATATGTTAGCCAGTGTGACCAATGCCAAAGAATGGGGAAACTGACCCAAAGGGATGAGATTCCTCTCCAACCTCAAGTGACTCTCGAGCCATTTGAGAAGTGGGGCATGGACTTTGTGGGCCCAATCAATCCCTCTTCGAGGCAGAGATCCTACATCATAGTGTGTACTGACTACTTGACAAAGTGCGCAGAGACTAAAGCAATCAAAGTAGCAACTGAAGAAAAGGTGGTCGAGTTCTTAAGAGAGAACATCTTCTACAAGTTTGGCTACCCAAGAGAGCTGGTGACCGATCAAGGGAGCCAGTTCACATCCAATTTGGTTGAAGATCTACTAGCTCATCACAAGATCAAGCATAGGACTTCCACCCCCTATCATCCTCAAGCAAATGGGCAGGTGGAAGTCACCAATAGAGCATTAGAAGGGATCTTGACCAAAGTGGTGAGCAGCAGCAGAAAAGACTGGGCAGATCGCCTAGTTGAGGCCACATGGGCTTACAACACCACTTGGAAGACCACCACCGGCTTCACACCTTATGAGCTGGTCTATGGGAAGAAAGCTTTGTTGTCCATTGAGTTTGAGTATAACACTTTGAGGTTGGCAGCTCAGCTGGACCTAGATCTCAGCCATGCACAGCAAGAAAGGTTATTTCAGCTGAATGGACTGGATGAGCACCGCATGCAGGCCCTCCTTCACTCAGAAGTGGTTCAACTTCAGAGGAAGGTGTGGCATGACCAACATCTCCATGACAAGCAATTTCAGCCGGGAGATTGGGCTTTGTTGTATGATTCCAGATTCAAAGATTTCAAGGGGAAGTTGAGAACCAGATGGCTAGGACCTTATGTGGTGGAACAGTGCCATGACAATGGATCTGTCCTCATTCGAACCATTGATGAGGAATCCATTCCCATGCTTGTCAATGGGCACCGATTGAAGATCTATAGAAGACCTCTCTCAAGACAAGAGTTTATCAGCACTATGGAGAAATCTGTTTTGGTCATAGAGAAGGGTTCTGCCTCCACTTTGGGCATACCCTGAAGGATCTAAAACACAAAAATAAAAAAAAAAATAAAAAAAAAAAAAAAGAAAAAAAAAAAAGAAAAAAGAGAAAATAAAGATCCTTGGGTGAAAACCTCTCTGAGGCGCCCAAGGAAGGCAGTAGGGGTGAAAACCTCATTGAGGCGCTCCTATTGTCTTTCGAAAAAGAAAAGAGAGAAAAATAAAGATCCTTGGGTGAAAACCTCCCTGAGGCGCCCAAGGCAGGCAGTAGGGGTGAAAACCTCATTGAGGCGCTCCTATTGTCTTTCTAAAAAAAAAAAAAAAAAAAAAGAGGAAAAAAGAAAAAAAGGAAAAAGCAATCAGCACCATAAAAGGTTTGCATGCAGATGTTCTATGGAGGAGAAGAAGCCTCTCCACTCCAAGCCAGGGGCCTTCATCATGCTAGCAAAGGATGTCATCAGCACCTCCTCCAAGAACAGCAATGTTTTTTAAGGTATGTGCAATTATTATCATGCTTTGGATCTTCTACAGGAGGATACAGCTTTTCTACAGGAACAGACAGTCTTCCTACAGGAAGACACGGATCTTCTACAGGAAAGTGCCAATTTTCTACAGGAAGCTCTGTGTTCTACAGGAAACTTCCTGTAGAAGGTTACGATGGCCGAAATGTGTTTCAAATGAAGATCTAGCGACTGAGGAGTGGATTGAATGCATGCATGCCAATGATGGCACCCCTGAACATTGCCATTATCGTCCTCCACCATCCTCGTCGCCATGCAACCAAGATCCCTGCAGCAGCACAACAAAGTAATCAGTTCTCGTGAGAAAGCATCTGTCAAAGAAAAACTAGGCACCGAGAACCATACCACATCCACGTTGATACATCAGAAGCGTTGGGATCGTGATCGAGAAGCCAGAACCGCCAGCATGCAGCATACACCCGAGGAGAAAGAACGGTGACAAGACCCCTCGCGGGGATCATGTAACAGTTCAACCTGCTCAAGTGAAGACCGTTCACAGCACCGCCATTTGAGATCAAACACAGGCGCATGAACGCAGAACCATTCACTCCATCGCCAGCATCCTGTAACCACGAGCCTACAGGGATGTGCAGCCACATGCAGCAGGTAGATCCATCGCTCAAAAAACTGGAAATCATGTGCAGCCGCGCGCAGGTAAGTGTTCTAATCCTTCTCTCCATCAAACTGCATGATTATTACTTCGATTTGTTTTGCATGGCATAAAGGTGAATGGTTGAGCGGCCTAAAGGCCAGTGATTGGCCACGTCGGTTAGTAAAGGGATAGTCAGAGGACGAGGTGGCAGCCACGACGAAAGAAACACGCAGCAAGCACGTGAAGATCAGTCCCGTCAACCGAGAAGTGAAGTTTAACCGAAAAGGGCGGCGGCAGATCTGTGGGAATGAATGCGACAACAAACGAATGTGCAAGCGGATGATGGGTGACGTCACCCAATGTTCCGGCGGGGACAGTTCACCCCCGCGCCACGAGCTGCGCCGATTCAAAATCTAATCGGCTCGACTAAGCGTGTATATCCATCAACTCCACTTCAAAACTTGAGTAACTCTTCTGATCGCCTCTGTATGTTGATACGCCGAGCTCTCGGCTACCTGAACGCTGGTAAAGCACCTCTCGACCGCCATCCAACTAAAGCTCTTCCTGAAGCCTGTGCACTGCTCCTACAGGAACAGTTTCTACAGGAACGCCGTCCTACAGGAAGCAGTTCCTACAGGAACGCGGCTCTACAGGAAGGTGAAGTCTTCACGTAAAAAAAAGGTGGCAGAAAAGAGGTAACCCTGCAACTCCTTCCGCAATTGTTTTTTAAAGGTGGCAAGGCCTTTAGTCACAGTGTGGTCATAAAAAAATTGGATTGCAGTGCCTATACTATCGCTCCTACAGGATAGCTGTATAATCAACTGTGGTCTGAAAATTCATTGCATGTTCTGTCTTTAAGACCGAATTTCCTGTGTATCCACCACCTCTGGTATAAACCACTGTGTTCATCATGCCTGGCGGGTTTATCAGGTGAGAGCCCACTAATTCAAATGCATTAAGGAGAAACCCAGCAGTGGTTGAGCTCTTCACTAGAGTACAATGGATGCCTTTCTGTGATAAACTACAGGGCTACGATGATGAAGTAGCCGAGGAATTTTTGCGGGCTCTGCAGCCTAAATCACAGACATTGGCCACGGTAACCTTCAGAAGTCTCAGCCTCGAACTCACCCCAGAGCATATCAGTCAGATTACAGAGCTGCCCATGGGTCTGCCGTGGGACAAAGAAGAGCAGAAGATGAGCCAGCAAGCAAAGAAGGAGTTCTTCCCGCCTGACGAGTCATTCACCGAAGACAAAAATGGAGTCAAAAGGGCAAGCCTGTTGCCGCCATGGCACGAAGTCAGTTTTCAAATTATGAAATATATCACCTGTGAGGGTTGTTACAGCATCATATATGCGTATCACTTCAGGCTGCTCAACGAACTACGACACCAGATTGACCTCCCTGCAGCACAGAGGCTGAGCATTCCTTACTTTTTACTGCAGTCCTTGATAGAGTGCTCTACAAAGCTCAAGGACGGAATCCCTGATCAGATAGCCCATCATGGGCTGATAAAATTGCTCGTGGAGGATGCTCTCCGCTCATATAAATTCCCCCTCGCATGGGAATCATTTAGGAACTTAACAAGAGAAGGGGACATAAAAATGTTGCTTGGAGAGACAGGGTCCTCTAGCGGTGAAGAAGAAGAGCCCGTAGCCAAGAGTAAGAAAGGGAAAAGCAAAAAGGCCCCGACTCCATCACAGAAGAAAGAACGAAAAGAGAAGGAGGAGGGAGAGGATGACAAAGCAAAAGAAGACACCCCCATCCTGTCAGCAAGGGAACAGAGGTTGAAAAGCAGGGCAGTCAAAACTGAGGTGGTCCCTGCCAGCCCAAGCACCTCGTCAGCTCCTGCAGGCAAAACCAAAAGCAAAATCCATGCAGCCAAGAAAGAAAAGGTGGCGGAAGTTGCATCTACAGGAACGCAAGCGCAGGCTTCTACAGGAAGCCCGAAAACACAAAAACAGGCTTCTACAGGAAGCCCGAAAACAGAGACAAAGGCTTCTACGGGAAGCCCAAGAGCAACAACCAAGGCTTCTACAGGAAGCCCGAAAATCATTGGAGGACAGGCTTCTACAGGAGGCCCAAAAACGGAGAAAGAGGCTTCTACAGGAAGCCCGAAAGTGCAACCTCGGGTTTCTACAGGAAGCCCGAAGACAGAGACAGGGGCTTCTACAAGAAGCCCAAGATTGGAAAGAGGGGCTTCTACAAGAAGCCCGAAGGTCATTGAGAAACAGCCTCCTATAGAGAGTCCGAAGACAAAGAAAGAGTCTTCTACAGGAAGCCCGGAAGCAGGCAAAGCAGGGTCTTCCACAAGAAGCCCGAAATCTAAAAAGGAGAGGCCTTCTACAAGGAGCTCCGAGAGAGCAAATCGCAAGAAAGAGAAGGCTGGCATTCTTGAGAAGGAGGCAGCAGTGGCACTGGCTGCCCTCAGCACACCTCCAAAACCGAAAGAGAAAAGGGAGAGGGAGACCCCTCTACCACCTGAAGTCAGGAGGAGCAAAAGGATGACCACGGGCAAGCCACAGCCTCCACCCAGCAGCCAAACCACTTCAGGGGATGTACCTACTTCACCCAGTCCAAGGACCCCCTTTAAAACATCAGCCACCCCAGAAAAGGGGAGCCCAAAAATAACCTCCTGGACTCGAAAGATAGGCCAGTCACCTTCCGAAGCCGGACTCAAGGAAATGGAAAAGGGGAAGGAAGCGTCACCTTCATCACCACTAGGGGCAGAGAAGGCAGGGCCATCAAAAGCAGAAAAGAAAGAGCCTGTTCCGGTCCCGAGTCCTCAGCCAAGGACGAGAAGCAGGAGCAAGGTTGCTCAAGGATGAGCAAATGGTTCAGCTGGGGGGTGATGATGAGCCCCAATTTTGGTACAATTTGGGCTCATTTTTGGCCTATTTTGCTTGCTCAAACCATTCATTTTTATTGTTTATGCATACACTTCTTAGTTTATTCATGTTGTTTGTAGGAGAAAGGATAGGCACTTTATCTACGTAGCTAATGCATTGTGATTCCAGGTTTTGGCATTAAAAGGGAGCAAAAGACAACGAAAAGGTGGCAAGGAGACAACGAGTTGGCATTGCTGACGTAAGGAGAGGTTGTCCACGGTCTTGGGGGACATTCCTCGTGATCCTCACCAAGAACTCCGAGCCCCACTCCATCCTCCCTCCGAGCTTAATACACGGCCAGCTGTTCTACAGGAACAGCAGTTCAAAACTGCTCTACAGGAAACAGCATTTATGATCATCCTACAGGATCAGCAGTTAAACTATAGATTGAACAGCCGAGCTCCTAGAATCATGGATACTTGTTGGAGCATCGTTTTGTATAAGTATAGAGGCCTTAGCCTTGGTTAGGTTGTTGAAACTCTCGTATTACTATTGTAATTTTGGAGCACAACTCAAGTTTCGTTCTCTTTTGTAAGCCAATTTGGCATGTTATCAGATCATGAATAAAGAAGGCCACTTTTGAGTTAGTTCTGAGTTTTCTCAAGGAGCTATAGCTCTCAGGTTAGGGCCCAACCTGAGAGCCATAGACCTCCTCAGTGTTGTAATGCATTTACAATTAGGTCCAGCACTTGAGTTTGTTTAGTTTCCTATGCAATTCGGATTTCCAGCTTGTTAGTTTAATTGTTTTCATTAGCATAGATAGGACTGGTATGATGCTTTGCTTTCAGTATTCAAGTTTGATAGGTTGGTAGAATAAATCTCTTGGAGCTCCAACAAAAACAGGTTGTAAAGGTTCACTGCCATCTCACTGTTTGGGATTGGGGTGTAGACCATGATCAGCCACCAAAAAGAACAGCAGTCGTTTCATCTCCACGCAAGCTGCCACATGAACGTTTTTATTGAAGATCCATTCATACATTCTCGACATTGATCCATACTGCACTCTCACGCATTAGTTTCATTTCTTGTTTTCCATTTCGGATTTATAGGTTTCATGGCATAATAGGTTAATGAATTTCTTGTTTTGATGCACAGGTCATTTGTTTCATTTACACTGCTCTTTCTCAAGCCACTTCCTTCGTCGTTTTCTCCATCCACCTGCAAGTTCTATTCACCCTCTATCTCACTCACGTGCCCTCCAACTCTCTCATTTCACGTACAGCTCCATCTCCTTCACTCTCGTTGATTCCACCCTTCCAAAACATCAACCCATTGCATGCACCCTTCCTTCGTCTGACTTGCCATCTCCTAAGACATCATTAGGTCCATCTCCATCTCCCTTAGCCTCCCACACCACTCCAACACTCCATCAACTCCTAAAAACCTCCACGGCCAACCATCCTGTAGACGTGCACAGCCATCCTGTAGAAAACAGAGTATCTTGTAGGATCCCCTGCAGCCTTCCTGTAGGAGGCCATTCACTTCGTTGCCGAGCTTCTGAACGTGAGGGACCTCTGTGGATGGGTGCTAAGGATCCCTAGGGACCTTTCCTAGCCTCCCCAACCTGTCCCACACTTTCCTTCCTTCTCCATCCCACCTGCATAATCAACCCTAATTAGGCCAAGTTCACACTCATTCCACACACCTAAAGGAAAAACACAAAAACACATTTCTCATGATGCAAGTAGCTTAGACCCATGCATTTACACTTGTTAGAGGTAATGACAGCATTCATAAGAGTTGCATCCACATTCTTTGCATTATAGAGGATAGACTAGTTAAATTAGGGTTTCATAGATTTACATGCTTTAAATTGCTTTTGATTCAGTTTGTCAAGTAGAGTAGCCTTCCTTTGAGTTAGCTTTCGTCCATCATTGATAAAGCTTCTTCTGTGAGCCTATAGAAGTTGGCTTAAGCCCTAGCGGACTTGTGCCAGCTGACCAAGTGACAGCTGCGACAAGGGCTAGTACTTGTGCATACAGCACCGTCGCTTCCAAGTTTGTACGAACTACCGGGTTGATAAAATTAAGAGACAGGAAGCCCCAGGAGTTGTAGCATTATTGCTACAATACTGGAGCTCACCAGTAATCAGATGGTGTCTTCCCATGTTTGACTTCAGATCACATATTCAAATGGTTAGACTTGTACTTGAGCGAACAATTGAATGAGATAGAAGACCCCAAATCTAGTTTCATTCATTCGGGCTATGATTTCAGGAGTACTAAATCATATGTACAATGGCTTTACATTGATGGTCATTCCAATCATGGGTCTATATCTATAGACGACTATTTATGCATATGTAATGAAATTTTATAAGCTGAGCATGGGTATGCCTTCCCTCAGCAATTCATGTAAAATCAAATATCATGATATATGTATTGTAATTGATGCAGGTCACCTTCCACTTAGATACCTCCTCATCACATCGTAAAGCATTTCATTCGACATTGACATTTTTCCAACTTCATGCTTTAGGGGGTAGCTGTTATAGATCCATTTGGTCACATCAATCCCACCATCGAGATCAATGTTTTAGGGCTCATCAAACCCTAATTTTAGTTGCTACATGCCCTAAACAAGTCACCCCTTTGAATGCCTCCTTCCCAGACAGTTTCATGACTTGAAGACATCTAGAAATAGCCTCTAAAGGGACCAGCGCAGGTAGGCCCATGTAAGGGTGTGTTGCAGAGAAGTTAAGTCCATGCCAGGGTGGTCTGCAGAGCACTTAAGCTTCCTTTCACCTGTGTTGGGTGAGATTGAGCGAAATTCACATAGGGTTTGGGGAATATTCTTATCTTTTGGATTCATCTAGAAGGTTCCCTCACTTATCAACTCCTATGAGCTTGAAAATGGATGAGGAGTGAGTTAAGTTGCATCATATCCTCTCATCCCTTCCTCCATGGAACTAATTCTAATTATGGAAGGCCATTCAATGCCACCATTTATGACAAAACCTCCTTCATCTTCCTATAAATTTACCACTCATCTAAGTGATCAGGCGCTGGATTATGTTGAATTGTAAGGAGATAATGTTGCTATGAGATTTGGCTTTGAAGCAAGTATTGTAATGCTGCAAGTTTGTCACACTTTTGATGTGATGTGGATGGGATCCAAGCTAGAGGAATGGATTTGAATCAGACACCAATGGTTGTAATTCCTTCTTCTATTCAATAAAGTGTTTGAACCTTTCTCCCATATGTTTGTATTGTTTTATAATGCTTATATGTGTGAATTGTATCTGATTCCTTTCACTTATATTCAATAGATATTTTGCTTTGATCGATTCCTTGTTTTCTGTTGTGTTTACATGGACTTCTCAAGCATATTAAGTACGGGAAGGAGTGACAGGATCGATACAAAGGCGATGAGAGGAAAGCGGAACTACAAGTAGGTCTTCTCATCTTCTCATCTTATCTATTGCTTATAGGAAAAGACTAAAACACTTTAATCTATTGTTCTAGAGATGGCTACTTATCTAGGGAATTAGTATTTATCCATAGATACCAAATTCTCCAAAATAGCCCACCAGGTCAGATACAACAGCTTCAGAATTCACAACTTCATTGAAATTTGTGGCAGTCATTCGTTCTAAGAACAGTTCATGAGCTGCTGCAGACAAATTTGCAAATGAGGGTCGTGACACAAGTTCTTCCTAGTATTCGTTCTTCATACATTGACAACAAGAGGGCTCAAACACAATTCTCAGAATGCAAAGTGTTCTTCAACGAACCAACATGCTCAATTTATAGGAGGCTTTGAATTCAAATATGACCATTCCCTCCAATTTCTGATCATAAATGCATCTTTGGTGCCATATCTTAAAATATTTTCGCCATAAATGACACCTACCTGCTCCTCTTAATGAAATTTTGGCCATCAAATCATGAATAGTAACTCCAATGGCTACTTTTGGACCCCTCTACGTGGCACCATCCTCCATGATGCAGCTCATCCAGCACAGCTTCACCTGTCACAATCCTATCTTCCGTCGCGCAGCCTCCATACCATGTGTTTCTCTTCTTCGAGAAACATAGTTTATAGTCCCGTAATCGCTTGCAACTGCCTGGATTATTAAGACTATCTTGCTTCCATATAGTCATTATGCAAGGGTAGGATCCCCTGTGTATAGCTTTAACCTACTTTCATTCACTTTCCTAGGGAACGGTTCCCCTTTCAGCTTCGCGAGCTAAACTGTGCCACCATCCATAATCTCCTTAATAACATATGGCCCCAACCAGTGCATTTGAAATTTCCCTAGAAATTTTGTGAGCTTGTTGTCGTATAGCAGCACTAAATCACCTATCTTAAAAGTGTGCAGGTTAATATGTCTATCGTGTCATGCCTTCTCTCGTTCCTTTTCAACTTGTTGATGAATCCTACAAGAAAATGATCCTCTTCTAACTCCATGATCTACACGAGCTAGTCCTCCAAGGTCTCACGATCTGCCATTTATGTTAATGCTGCAATACGTAAACTTGGCACAATATACTCCATAGACATTACTACTTCAATTCCATAGACTAGCCTAAACGGTGCTTGACCTGTCAACTTCTTGCAAGTTTTCCTATAAGCCCATAGCACTATAGGGATGTGCATGTCCCAGTCATTCCTATGTGCATTGCAGACCTTCATCAATGCATTCTCCAAAATTTTGTTAAAAGCTTCATCTGTGTCATTCACCTGTGGGTGATAGGGTGTGCTCTTCTGATGATACACCTAAAATTATTCAACCATCGCGCTGATCATTTCATTCAAGAAATGTGTACCCCTATCACTCAAAAATATCTTAGGGCATCCAAACTGCGTTAAGACATATTCAAACAAAAATTTTGTAGCAGTAGCAGCAGTACAATCCTTCACTGGTTATGCTTCTGTCTATCTAGTTAAATATTTTGTTGCAGTAATGATGTACTGCACACCCATCTTCTTTCCTGGTGGTTCTATTGGACCTATGAATTCAATGACCCATTTATCAAATGTCTGCAATGAGACCTAAGGATTTAAAGGCAATTCATCCCTTCGTGAAGGCTTTCCCGTCCTTTGGCAAGCACCACACTCCTTTCAATATGCTTTAGAATCCTTGTGTAATGTCGACCACCATAAACCAGCGCGCAAAGTCTTCTGGGCAGTTGCTTTCCCTGCATAATGACCTCCTACCAATCCTCCATGTGCTTCAGCGAGGATACTAGCACGTTCAAACTCAGGAACATACCCTCGTAGTATCTCATATGTTCCCATCTTATACAAATGACCTGCAATCACTGAAAAATCCACAGCGCGAACTACTAACTCCTTCTTTTGCTAAGTGGAATAACCTTTGGGAACTATTCCTGTTGTTAAAAACTGAATGATATCGGAAAAATGATCGTTCATGACATGCACTACAAAGATATGTGTATCTGGCTGCCCTTCCTCCAAACTACTTGGTTCTTCACATGTTTCAATCCGTTATAGATGGTCTGGTCTTGCATTTAGCCTTCAAGGCTTCACATCACTTAAAAGTCATATTCCTTAAACAACAGTAACCATCGACATATATTCCCCCCCAACACAAGCTTATTAACCAAGTACTTCAGCGTGTTATCACTCAGAACTTTTCCCTAGAAGTTTTCAGAAGAAAGGACTGAGGTAACCACAAACCAACTTTTAAGCATAGGCTCTAGCCAACCTATGGCTCAGAGAGGGCTCTCTCTATATGATTTAGCTTTGTTTGCTGGGATTTCATGCTAGTTCTGAAGGTTCAGGGGGGTTTTTGATTTGTATTGAAGATTGGATGGTGGAATCCTTAAAGCAGATGGATAGAATGATGTCTTTGGACCATTGGGCTATGGAGTCAACAGATGGGCAGCAGAACTGGAATTAACTCACTAAAGGGAGTGTTCAAAGGGAAAGATAGCAGAGTAAAGTGCAGGTCTTTGGGCTAGAGGGGTGAAATGGTATTAACCAAGGTGAGAGAGAAACTAAGAATTCTCATACCGAGATTAAAACAAGGAACAGAGGATAATCAGAAACAAAGGGCAATTAAGAATCCTTTGATATAGATTACAGGGAGACAACCCAAACTAAGGAGAAATCAAGAATTCCTTAACTTAGATAATCAGTAGAAAACATTTAAATGCATAACAGTTAAAACAGAGTGCAATGAAGCAAATTCTGAGGTATCATTCCATGTTAAAGAATTTAGATATAGAAATACATTAAAGATTGTGGAAAAACTTTAAAGAAAGATAACAACAACAAGAGAAAATACTTATCTGCACTTCGCTCTACACATGAATCCTATGAAATATCTTGTCTTTATTCATCAATCCAGCTTGCTGGTCCAATCGGTGATACAATAGCTTTACAGTCTTTTGATCAAAAGGCCTATAGAAATGTCTAAGAATCCACCCTACATACTTCAAATTGTGAAGTATTTATACAAAAATTATTACAAAATATCTCAAACTAACTTGAGATTTAATCTAGGAAATACAAATATCTTCGTGCAAGAAGATAGAGACAACTATTGAACTATTTTCATGTTGTCCCTTTTATTGTGGTGCTCCCGGCCTTTATAGTTTGGTTTGTAGCCCTTTATTTTGGCTTTCTGTTGTGGTCTTTTACACTGGAATCTTCTATGAATTTTAACTTTCACCTGATACTCTTTGACCCTGATACACTTTGGCATGCTGACCTGTTTTTATCTGTTTACCTGGCTATTCTGCTTTTACCATATAGTAACCTTTTTACTGTAAATTTCTTACAGTAAATCAATCATCGTTTCCCACCATTTATTATCAAGCAACTTGAAATTCATCATTTTCCTATATATCTCATCAGCCTCGATATACTTGGCAAAATTGGGCTTAGTGATGAACAAGTGTTTTATCTCATTCTGGAGAAAAAACAAGTTCTCAAATGTAGAATACAAAACTTTGCCTGTTGGCAGTGCTTTTATTGCTAAAGTGCTAGCTTGTTCTTTAGCCAACTACCTGAGTCTCTTATCGTAGTCTTGATGTATCATAAGTTTTTCATTAATGACCAATGGACTGGGCAATCCTTTCTCCCTCAAAATTTGGAACTTAGCCATGAATCTATCAATGGATACCTGCATGTTCTGGCACTTTTCTTCCAAGTTTAGCATTAGGTTTCTCTTGGAAAGGACCTTCCTTATTTCCAAAATGGTTTCAGTTATGTCTTCTATATCTAGCTCATGAAGCTCATACATGTTTTTGATGTTAAGGAAGTGGATGAGTCTATTGGCATCCTCAGGCATGTCTCCTAATTCCTCCTTGACTTTTTGGATAGCTTCTATAGCTATCTTTATCAATTATGTCTGCTCAAAAATAAATTGAATAGATGGAAAAATATCCTTGATGGAGTCAAGGATATTGGCCCATAATAGTTCCTTGGCTTGCCCAAGGGGTTTCTCCAATGTTAGGTCTTTCTCCATAGCTTTGACTCTTTCACTCATTCTATTGGCCTTTTGTGCCTCTTCCTTTTGCATAATTTGGGCAAGTTTGTATTCAGTTTCTAAACTTGCCACCTTTTCTTTTAGTTTATTCATTTCTGTAGCCTGAATAGACATTTCCTCCATGGCTCTAACCAACTCTGCTACTTTTTCCCCTGATGTACCTGCTGCTGATGTAGACTCTGTTGTGACTGGTAATGTTGTGGCAGGTGGAGCTGTAGGTGCTAGTGAAGCTGCTAGTGTGGAAGGGACTACTGTAGATACTGTTGGGATGACATTTGCCGATGTAGTGGCAATATCACTTTGCTTCAATTGAATTAAAGTGTCTAATTCCTTCTCTGTCTCCCTTAACTAATCATTAAGCTTTAGGACCAAGTCCATCAACTCTTCATGTCTGGTTTGGCTCTCTATGACTTCAAGTGTTTGAGGATGTTGCAGCTGGGGTATTTTTAATTGCTTCTTAAGTGCAACAATATCATCGTTTTTCTTCTTTATGAGCTGCTCTGTAGCTTTAATATCTTTGGGATCATGTCCCAACTCAATAACTAAGTCTTCCAAAGACTTAATCCTGGTATCCTTGGCCTGTGAGGAGGCCTTCTCCAACTGAAACTGTGCTGAGATATTATTCAATGAGTTTTGTAGTTGATGGGCAGCTATGGCTTTACCTGTAAGGGTGGAGTATATCATCTCTCCAGCCTATTTATGTAGTTCTATTTGGTCTATGGGATGAATATCCCTTGCCAATACTTCAAATTAAACCCTCTTGAAATCTGATGATGTCTTGGGTTGTTGTGATGTAGACTTGATAAAGGACATTTGAAGCTTTCCCTCCTTGATGTCAAAAGCTGACATCAGCCTTGTTTGATTTGTGGGAGTGATTTTTAGATATTGAGCATATGTCTGAGCTTTGAGATTCTCATTCCTCATTTTGATTTCTTTATATCTGTCCTTTATGTATTGGTCTTTGTCAGTAGGCCTACTAAACGAGGATACTTCCACACTTAGTTGCCTTTCCAACATCTGAGTTGTTGAAAATGCAACAAGATAATGGAGCTTAGTGGAAAGGAGTCGCCTTCACTAAGTGGGCCCGCAGGCTATTTTTGGCGTAAAGTCTATTTTTAGACTATGTCTATTTTTAGACATATGGATCATGGTCTATGAGTTGCAGGATGCTATTTGTGGATGATTGGTCATGTTGGTAAAAATAGATGGACTTCTATTTTTAGACATATGGGTGGTTTCTATTTTTAGACTACCAGGCTAAAAATAGAACAATCGAATATTATTAGCTCATAATAATATTTGGACTATAAACATTATCTTATCCTCTTGGAGCACTTCAGTTTAAGCTACAGATGTGGCACATGCAGCTGTCAGAAGGAAATACGCTTTTCTTGTGGGTCAGTTGAACTATTGCATGGTGGACTTCAGTTAGAACTCATGTGGTTGAGCTTGGTGGAGTTGATTGAGGAGTTGATGGAGTTGTGTTCAGTTTGACTTGGTTAAACTAATTGTATTTAGTCTAACAGCAAATACACTAGTGATGAGTGATGTGAATTAATTGTTAAAGTAATTCACTAATTATTAACTCATAAAGCAACTAACGAATACATCAGTTAACTCAGTGCATGGACAGTTCAGTGGAGACAAGTGTTAGAGGTTGAGATTGCTATCAGTTGTGACTATAGTTGTGCATGTGATTTTGCACATGCATGGTTTGAGTAATGCCAATAAGGATTGTGTGGTTCAGCCAAGAAAAAGATGATTTTGGATCAGCCATTCATCATTCATTCTCTTGCAGGATTGCGCAGTGGAGGCAGGCAAACAATGGAGGAGATTTGAGGCATCAGATCTGAGTTAGTTTTGTGTGTAACAGGTGGAGATAGTACTAAGTACTTGCGAGGAGTATTGTACTATGTATTGTTACATGTTCTCAATCATTATAATATACAGATAGTGTGGGGTTTTCAGCTGTATGCTTTCCTCGGGTTACATACTGTGTTAATGTGCGCATGCGATTGATGTTTCATTGTTTTTAATTCCGCAAAATTGATGATCAACGTAGAGGAGGTTATGTATTATGCATGTATTCCACAATAGTGTATAATCGGGATAATCTTTGTGAATAAGTGTCATATTATTCAAAATTTCTACATGGTATCAGAGCTGGTTGATTTGTAGAAAAAGTTCTGCAGGATATCAAAGCGGGATTGATCATCAGATCTATTATTCAGAAAGTGTTTACATTTTATTTCTTCAGGAAAAGTCTGTAATCGGGCCAGGTAGCTTCTGGATTCATCCTTCTTTTGGAAGCTGAGATATCCAGTGAATGCCCATACAATCAATCTCTGTACAAGAAATACTTTGTTGTCAAAAATTTTAGATCAGAAGCAATTGAGTTTTGAGCTGGTGGAATGGCGCTCAAGGATAAATTCAAAAACATCAAAGCTGAGAATGGAGATGCCACAGATTGTCCGCAGAAGAAGAAAAATAAGCAAGCTGTTGGATCTGCAGTGGGAGAGGCCTTAGCCTCACAGTTTGAGCTAGATTTTTCGCTGATCGCATGCTTGGTTTCAAGTGTGATGGGATCAGTATGGTTCTTAGACAGTGGTGCGTCTTCTCACATGACAGGAGATCGAGATTTTTTTTCTGATCTAGATGAGAAAGATTTTGGAGTGCACATTGAGATGAGTGATGATGGTGGATACAGTGCGACCGGTGTCGGTACCATTTCCTTTGAGAGGGAGTCTGGTAAACCCTTCAGATTGAAGGAAGTGATGCATGTTCCAGGATTGAAGAAGAATCTTATCTCTGTGGCAATGTTAGAAGACAAGGGATATGATGTTGTCTTCAGCGAGGGAAAGGCTTTCTTGCACAGCAAGACAACTGGAGAAACCCAGAAGATAGGGGTTCGAGTCAGGAACCTTTATCAGTTGCATGTAGATGCATGCAAAGCCTTGAGCAGCGAGGCAATTGATAGAGACTTGGTGGTTGAGAGGGAGCGTATATTACCTCTCAACATGCAGAGCCAGAAGAAGTCTCAGACGATTGTGGAGGAGCCACGATTGGTGCAGCAGCTTCAGGAGGTTGTGGAGCAGCCACAACAAGGGAAGCTGAGAGGAGATCGAGTAGAGACATCTACTCATGCAGAGACCTCCAGTAGGAGGAAACTTCAAGCCAGGTGGGCAGAGGGATCGCATGCAACCATACCTCCAGGTAGGAGGTGGGTTGATGTGGATTGATCGTCCCAAGGAGGAGGGGAAGGATCCTTGAGGTACCCAACCTCTTGGATGAGACCTTGCTACGGGAGCCCTGATGTGGAGTAGCAGGAATTGACCGATTGGGTAGAGACATATGCGAATGGAGCGGCAGAGAGAGCGACAGTGCAGGGAATCCTAGGACAGCGCATAGCTAGCAGGCTGCAGCAATGCGAGAGGCACAAGTGTTTTGCACAGTGCTAGGTGGCAGAGAGATGTGTGCAATGGTGCGAGATGCATGGAGATGTTGTAGTAGTGCAGATGTCAGAGAGAGAGCACTTGTCAGCGGCAAGTAGAGCTTTAGCATCAGAGTATGTTCCTAGCCCAACAGAGTGGTCAGTTGGGAGTGTTTTTGTTCCAAGTGTTGTTGGAGCAACAGGACCGAGCAAATGTGTTACATGCAGAACATTCCAGAGTTGTAGGATAGGGGTTGCAGATAATCCATATCTTGTTGAGAGGGAGTGTTGAAAATGCAACAAGATGATGGAGCTTAGTGGAAAGGAGTCGCCTTCACTAAGTGGGCCCGTAGGCTATTTTTGGCGTAAAGTCTATTTTTAGACTGTCTATTTTAGACATATGGATCATGGTCTATGAGTTGCAGGATGCTATTTGTGGATGATTGGTCATGTTGGTAAAAATAGATTGAATTCTATTTTTAGACATATGGGCGGTTTCTATTTTTAGACTACCAGGCTAAAAATAGAACAATCGAATATTATTAGCTTCTAATAATATTTGGACTATAAACATTATCTTATCCTCTTGGATCACTTCAGTTTGAGCTACAGATGTGGCACATGCAGCCGTCAGAAGGAAATATGCTTTTCTTGTGGGTCAGTTGAGCTATTGCATGGTGGACTTCAGTTAGAAGTCATGTAGTTGAGTTTGGTGGAGTTGATTGAGGAGTTGATGGAGTTGTGTTCAGTTTGACTTGGTTAAACTAGTTGTATTTAGTCTAACTGCAAATACACTAGTGATGAGTGATGTGAATTAATTGTTAAACTAATTCACTAATTATTAACTCATAAAGAAACTAAATAATACATCAGTTAACTCAGTGCATGGACAATTCAGTGGAGACAGGTGTTAGAGGTTGAGATTGCTATCAGTTGTGACTATAGTTGTGCATAAGATTTTGCACATGCATGGATTGGGCAATGCCAATGATGATTGCATGGTTCAGCCAAGAAAAAGATGAGTTTGGATCAGCCATTCATCATTCATTCTCTTGCAGGATTGTGCAGTGGAGGTAGGCAAACAGTGGAGGAGATTTGAGGCATCAGATCTGAGCTAGTTTTGTGTGTAACAGGTGGAGATAGTACTGAGTACTTGCGAGGAGTATTGTACTATGTATTGTTACATGTTATCAATCATTATAATATATAGATAGTGTGGGGTTTTCAGCTGTATGCTTTCCCAGGGTTGCATATTGTGTTAATGTGCGCATGCGATTGATGTTTCATTATTTTTAATTCTGCAAAATTGATGATAAACGTAGAGGAGGTTATGTATTATGCATGTATTCTGCAATAGTGTATAATCGGGATAATATCTATGAATAAGTGTCATATTATTCAAAATTTCTTCATGGTATCAGAGCTGGTTGATTTGTAAATAAAGTTCTACACGATATCAAAGCGGGATTGATCATCAAATCTATTATTCAGAAAGTGTTTACATTTTATTTCTTATGGCAGACTCTGTAATCGGGCCAAGTAGCTTTTGGATTCATCCTTCTTTTGGAAGGTGAGATATCCGGTGAATGCCCATACAGTCGATCTCTGTACAAGAAATACTTTGTTCTCACAAATTTTAGATCAGAAGCGGTTGAGTTTTGAGCTAGTGGAATGGCGCTCAAGGATAAACTTAGAAACATCAAAGTTGAGAATGGAGATGCCACAAATTGTCCATGGAAGAAGAAAAATAAGCAAGTTGTTGGATCTGCAGCGGGAGAGGCCTTAGCCTTGCAGTTTGAGCTGGATTTTTCGTTGATCGCATGCTTGGTTTCAACTGTGATGGGATCGGTATGGTTCTTGGACAGTGGTGCGCCTTCTCACATGATAGGAGATCGAGATTTGTTTTCTGATCTGATGAGAAAGATCTTGGAGTGCATATCGAGATGAGCGATGATGGTAGATGCAATGCGACCGGTATCGGTACCATTTCCTTTAAGAGGAAGTCTGGTAAACCCTTCAGATTGAAGGAAGTGATGCATGTTCCAGGATTGAAGAAGAATCTTATCTCTGTGTCGATGTTAGAAGACAAGGGATATGATGTTTTCTTCAGCGAGGGAAAGGCTTTCCTACGCAGCAAGACAACTGGAGAAACCCGGAAGATAGGGGTTCGAGTCAGGAACCTTTATCAGTTGCATGTAGATGCATGCAAAGCCTTGAGCAGCGAGGCAATTGATGGAGACTTGGTGGTTGAGAGGGAGCGTATATTACCTCTCAACATGCAGAGCCAGAAGAAGTCTCAGACGATTGTGGAGGAGCCACGATTGGTGCAGCAGCTTCAAGAGGTTGTGGAGCAGCTACAACAAGGGAAGTTGAGAGGAGATCGAGTAGAGACATCTACTCATGCAGAGACCTCCAGTAGGAGGAAACTTCAAGCCAGGTGGGCAGAGGGATCGCATGCAGCCATACATCCAGGTAGGAGGTGGGTTGATGTGGATTGATCGTCCCAAGGAGGAGGGGAAGGATCCTTGAGGTACCCAACCTCTTGGATGAGACCTTGCTACAGGAGCCCTGATGTGGAGTAGCAGGAATTGACTGATTGGGTAGAGACAGATGCGGATGGAGAGGTAGAGAGAGCGATAGTGCAGGGAATCCCAGGATAGCGCGTAGCTAGTAGGTTGCAGCAATGCGAGAGGCACAAGTGTTTTGCACAATGCTAGGTGGCAGAGAGAGGTGTGCAATGGTGCGAGATGCATGGAGATGTTGCAGTAGCACAAATGTCAGAGAGAGAGCACTTGTCAGCAGCAGGTAGAGCTTCAGCATCAGAGTATGTTCCTAGCCCAACAGAGTGGTCAGTTGGGAGTGTTTTTATTCCAAGTGTTGTTGGAGCAAGTGGACCGGGCAAATGTGTTACATGCAGAACATTCCAGAGTTGCAGGATAGGGGTTGCAGATAATCCATATCTTGTTGAGAGGGAGTGTTGAAAATGCAACAAGATGATGGAGCTTAGTGGAAAGGATTCGCCTTCACTAAGTGGGCCCGCAGGCTATTTTTGGCGCAAAGTCTATTTTTAGACATATGGATCATGGTCTATGAGTTGCAGGATGCTATTTGTGGATGATTGGCCATGTTGGTAAAAATAGATGTACTTCTATTTTTAGACATATGGGCGGTTACTATTTTTAGACTGCCAGGCTAAAAATAGAACAATCGAATAATAATAATATTTGGACTATAAACATTATTTTATCCTCTTGGAGCACTTCAGTTTGAGCTACAGATGTGGCACATGCAGCTGTCAGAAGGAAATACACTTTTCTTGTGGGTCAGTTGAGCTATTGCATGGTGGACTTCAGTTAGAACTCATGTGGTTGAGTTTGGTGGAGTTGATTGAGGAGTTGATGGAGTTGTGTTCAGTTTGACTTAGTTAAACTAGTTGTATTTAGTCTAACTGCAACTACACTAGTGATGAGTGATGTGAATTAATTGTTAAAGTAATTCACTAATTATTAACTCATAAAGCAACTAAAGAATACATCAGTTAACTCAGTGCATGGACAGTTCAGTGGAGACAGGTGTTAGAGGTTGATATTGCTATCAGTTGTGACTATAGTTGTGCATGAGATTTTGCACATGCATGGATTGAGTAATGCCAATGAGGATTGTGTGGTTCGACCAAGAAAAAGATGAGTTTGGATCAACCATTCATCATTCATTCTCTTGCAGGATTGCGCAGTGGAGGCAGGCAAATAGTGGAGGAGATTTGAGGCATCATATATGAGCTAGTTTTGTGTGTAACAGGTGGAGATAGTACTGAGTACTTGCAAGGAGTATTGTACTATGTATTGTTACATGTTCTCAATCATTATAATATATAGATAGTGTGGGGTTTTTAGCTGTATGCTTTCCCTAGGTTACATACTGTGTTAATGTGCGCATGCGATTGATGTTTCATTGTTTTTAATTCCGCAAAATTGATGATCAATGTAGAGGAGGTTATGTATTATGCATGTATTCCATAATAGTGTATAATAGGGATAACCTCTGTGAATAAGTGTCATATTATTCAAAATTTCTACATGAGTTTGTGATGTGGAAGGCTCCTGTGTCTCCCAAAATGTGGTTGTGCCCTTGCTTCTATCCAAATCAGTGTTGGTCACCTGTGTTGATCCTTTTGTATCTTCCTATTCAGAAATAGGATTGAGCCTTTGCCTTTTGTTGTGACTGGTTTCATACTTTACATTAGATGTATCCATGCCTGAAGTGGAATCTCCCTCTCTGTTCCTCTTAGGATTTCTTTCTTCATTTTCGGGAGTCTGCATGATAGGAGGGGTGCTCATGGCTGGCTCTTACTATTCAGGTACCTGCAGAAATGAGCTCTCATCAAACTACCTTTCTAAGTCACATAAGACATTCTATACATCTACCTTTGTATTGTCTTTGTCTACAAGAATGTTTTCCACCCACTCAAATTGATTTGCATATCTTTCTATCTCTAGTATGGGGTGGTGGATATGATGTCCCAACTTGGCCTTTTTTCTCAATCTGGTCATGAATTCTTGAGGGTCAAACCTCCACATGAAACTCTGTTGGAACTTCATTTGCTACAAAATTTGGTCTGCTTCCTTCCCTGCCTCTCTAGAATTGTAGATGAAGGGGCTTAATTGGTTTTTTACTCTAAATTGTGATCTTTTCTTAGCCGAGACAAAATTTATCTCATCAAAGTTCATTATTTGCCTATAGTACTCTAGGGAAAATAACCTCATGGGGAGGTATTTGGGTAGTTTATATGGTGCAAGCTAGTAACCATAAATCCTTATCTCTATGTGGTTTTGGTAAAGATACCAATCTCCCACTTTGCTTTGTTTAGACAACTAAAGGACCCTTTTGATCTCTGGACTTATCCTGGGTGGAGGGCTTCCTTTCAGCATAGTCATGACTGGATGAATTAAAGAATCTATGAAATCTGAATAGGTATATGGTGAGTCATACGTATGGATCAGTGGGGTCCAAAAAATGACAGACCTAGGTCGGCCTTTGGTATCTAGCTTTTGGAGGGGAAAAGGAAATTTGTCTAGCTGATAATATAAGAACATACGGTAGAGGACAGATGAGTATTTGAATACTCTTTCATTGTTCATCCTGGTACTGTTCATGCATTCTCTCAGCTATGAATTCAACATAATTGTACACAATAGTAGGAGGTTGTCCTGGGGTATAGATTGACATGACAGCCCGGACAACTTCATCAGCAGAGCAGCATAGGACACATGATATCATGGTGATGATTTGTTTGCCCCTTTCAGAGAACATGGCATAAATATATGGGGTGGGGACTTTTAGGAATGTGTTGCTCTTCAACAATGAAATCTTGGAACAATTGGGCCAGCCTGGAGGGACTTATTTTGGAATATTGGTCTAACAAATCTCCAATTGAGAGTGGAGTCAGGTTTTGTCCTAGTTGGAGTTGCAACATTTCATTTATGGATTCAGCTGTGATAGTTGTTATCACTCATAAGTTTTCCCTAGAAGTTATCAAAAGAAGGAATCATCTGAGGTAACCACAAACCAATATTTTAGGCTTAGGTTCTAACCAACCTAAGTCCAAAGATAGCTCTCTCTTTATGATTTAGCTTTGTTTTTATTAGATTTTAGGCTAGTTCTTAGTGTTCATGCGGTTTTGATTTTGGATTGAAGGTTCAGTGGTAGAATTCTTGGAGCAGATGGAAAAAGCTAGGTCTTCAAGCCATTGGGCTATGGATTCAATCAATGGATAGCATAACTAGATCAGATCATTAGAGGGAATGTTCACAGGGTAGGCTAGCAAAGCAAAAGACAAATCTTCAGGTCTAGTAGATGAAATGATTCTAACCAGGGTGAAAGGGCACTTAAGAATCCTTGGACCAGGATCAGAATGAAGAAGAGATGGTGATCATGAACAAAGGGAAATTAAGAATCCTTTGCTATAGACCAGGGGAGAACTGCGGAAGCTAAGGATTAGTTAAGAATTCCCTAACTAAGATAGTTTAGTAGAAAACATTCAGAATGTAAAACAGTCAAGGTAGAGTGAATTCAAGAAAATTCTGAAATATCATTCCTTGTTATACATTTAGATTTTAGAGAAACAAACAAGATTACGAAGAAACATAAGAGAAACAACAATAAACATGAGAGAATACTTATTTGTATTTCACTTTACACAAGAATCCTGTAAAATATATGATCTTTATTCCTTGATCCAGCAAGCCAATCCAGTCATTGATACAATAGAATTTTGATTTGAGAGAAAAAGTCTATAGAAATGTCTTGGAATCCACCCTACATACTTCGAAATGTGAAGTATTTATACAAAAAATAATTACAAAATATCTCATAACAGTTTGAGATTTAATCTAGGGAATAAAATATCTTCATGCATGAAGATAGAGACAGATGTGAAACTGCTTCTTGTTGTCCCTTTTATTGTGGTGTTGCTGGGTATTTCTGTTGAGTTTTGAGCCCTTTAAGCTGGCTGATATTTGTGGTATTTCCACGCTGGAATCTTCTTTACTTTGATCTTTCATTAATACTCTTTGACCCTGCATATCTGTCTTTCACTTGTTTCACCTAGCTGCCTTCAGATTTATTGTGGTAACTTTCTAATGTAAAAAAATTTCATAATAAATCTGTCATTCTTTCCCACCATTCTACCTCATGTAATCTCACCTTTAACATTCTTCTGTAAATTTCGTCTACCTCTGTGTATTTTGCAAAATTAGGCTTGGTGAGAAACAAATGCTTCACTTCATGCTCTAGGAAAAATAGGTTTTCCAATGTATCATATAATATTTTGCCAAGGGCAAAGCTTTAATGCCTGAAGAGCTGGTTTTTTCCTTGGCCAACCTTCTGAGTCTATCACTATAATCCAATTGGGTCATGAGTTTATCATTGATAACCATAGGACTGGGAAGGCCTTTGTCCCTCAAAATTTGAAATTTGGCCATAAACCTGTCAATGGCGACCTGCATGTTGTGGCACTTTTCTTCTAAGTTGAGCATGCGGTTTCTTTTGGAAAGAACCTTTTTAATCTCTAGGATGACTTTAGTCCTATCCTCTACACCAATCTCATGGAGCTCATATCTGTTCTTACTGTTCATGAGGTGGATGAGTTGATTTGCATCCTCAGGTTGGTCTCCTAATTCTCCCCTTACTTTCTGTATAGCCTCAGTGGCTACCTTCACCAATTCAATTTGCTCAAATATAACTTGAATTGATGGCCAAATATCATTGACAGAGTCAATGATATTGGCCCAGAGCATCTCTTTAGTCTATCCTAGTGGCTTCTGCAGTGTCAAATATTTCTCTAGGACTTTTATTTTCTCACCCATCCTTAGGGCCTTTTGTGTTTCTTCTCTTTGCTGAATTTGGGCAAGTTTATAGTCAGTTTCTAAACTTGCCACTTTCTCCTTCAATCTTTTGATCTTTGTAGCTTGGATGGACATCTCCTCCATAGCTTTTACTAGTTCTATTGTTTTTTCAGTTGAAGTACCTGTTGTTGTAGTGGACTCAGTTGTAATTGGCAGTGTTGTGGCAGGTGGAGTTGTAGGTGCCAATGATGCTGCCATTTTGGAAGGAACTGTTGTTGTCACTGTGGGGATGGCAGTGGTGGAATTTTTGGCTAGGTCTCTTTGCTTGGACTGAATCAAAGTGTCCAACTCCTTCTCTATTTCTTTAAGCTGATCATTTAGCTTTAGGACTAGGTCCATAAGCTCTTCATGTCCCTTTTGTGCTTCTAGGACTTCCATTGTTTGAGGGTGATGCAACTGGGGAATTTTGAGCTGCTTCTTCAGTGCAACAATGTCATCATTCTTCTTTTTAATTAGTTGTTATGTTGCTTTCACATCCTTGGGATCATGTCCCAATCCTATCACTAAGTCCTCTCAGGACTTGATTATTGTATCTTTGGCCTGTGAGGAGGCCTTCTCCAACTGAAGCTGAGCTAACATATTGTTTAAAGAGTTCTGCAATTGGTGGGTTGCTATGGCTTTCCCTGTCAATGTAGAATAAATCATCTCACCTGTTTGCTTATGCAGCTCAATCTGGTTAATAGGATGAATATCCCTTGCCAATACTTCAAAATCGACTCTTTTAAAATCTGTTGTTGTCCTTAGCTGCTGAGTGGCCGGCTTAATGAAGGTCATTTTCATCTTCCCCTCTTTGACATCATAGGCTAACATAAGCCTTATTTGATTGGTAGGGGTCACTTTTTATTACTGTGCATAGGTTTGGGCTTTCAACCTCTCATTTCTAGCCTTTATTTCTTTGTATCTCTCTTTGATGTCTTGGTCTTTATCTGTTGGCATTATGAAAGAGGATACCTCAACACTTTGTTGTCTTTCCAACATCTGAGTGTGTGATGTGGAAGGTTCTAAGATGCCTCCATATGGAGTGGCATGCCTGCCCCCATCCCTTTCTTTGCCGGTAACCTCAGCTATCTCCTCTATATATTCCTATTCAGAGACAGGATTTACTCTTTGTCTCTTAGCCTGGCTTGTCTCTGCATAGGCTTGTGATGTTTCTCTTTTAGAAGTAGTGGCCCCTTCCCCATTTCTCTGGAGGCTTTTCTCCTCATTCCAAGGAGTCTGTAAGACTGGGGGGTACTCATGGTGGTCTCTGGTCTATCTGTTTCCTCTGATTGCTCTAGTATGTCTAATTTCTCTAGTACCTTTGATAGGTCTGGTGCTTTTGATTCTTCTAGTACCTGTGATCCTTCTTGTACCTGTGATTCTCCTGGAACCGGCAGGAAAGAACCCTCATCAATTTGTTTCTCTAGGTCAATTAATGTGTTTTCCACAGCAACTTTAGTACTATCCCTGTCCTCTAAAGTGTTTTCCACCCATTCCAATTGGTTGGCGTACTTTTCTATTTCAGGGATGCAGTGATGAATATAGGGAGCCATCTTGTTTTTCTGCCTTCTATTGCAGATGAAATCCAAGGGATCATATCTCCATATGAAGCTTTGTTTTAGATTTAATCTTTGAAGGATTTGGTTTGTCTCCTTTCTAGCTTCTCGACTATTACAAATAAAGGGACCTAATTGGTCTTTGATCCTGAGTTGAGCCTTCTTTTTGGCTTTAACAAAGTGTACCTCATCTGAATTGATTATCTGCCTGTAGTACTCCAGAGCAAATAACCTCATTGGGAGGTATTTAGGTAGTTTTTATGGGGCCAGCTCACAGCCACAAATTCTAATCTCAATGTGGTTTTGGTACAAGTACCAATCCCCCACTTTGGATTGTTTTGAGAGTTGCAGGATCCTCCTTGTATCTGAACTGATTCTTGGAGGAGGGATACCTGTCAGCATTGTCACAATGGGGTGTACAAATAGGTCTATGAAGTATGTATATGAATATGGGGAGTCATATTTATGGATCAATGGGGTCTAGAAAATTATTGATCTAGGGTGGCCTTTAAGCTTCTGGAGAGTAAAGGGGAACTTATCTGCTTGGTAGTATAGGAAAAGGTGATACAAAACAGAGGAGTATTTGAAGACTCGCTCATTACTCATCCTAAGGAACTGGTCATGCATCATATCAGCTATAAACTTGGCATAATCATGAATAATAGTAGGAGGTTGTCCTGGAGTGTATATGGACATGAAAGCCAAGATGATCTCAACTATATAATCATTGGTGGTATAACCTAGGACACTGGATATCATTGCTACAATGTCTTGGCCAAATGGGGAAAATATGGTATACACATATGGAGGGGGATCTTTGGGGGTATACTTCCCTTCTACAATGAAGGTTTGGACTATTTGGGCCAATCTTGCAGGGCTGAGCTTGGGAAATAAGTCCAATAGATCTCCAATGGAGAGGGGAGTCAAGTTTTGGCCAAGTTGAAGTTGCAGCTGTTGAGATTGCAACAAGATGATGGAGCTTAGTGAAAAGAGTCGCCTTCACTAAGTGGACCCGCAGGCTATTTTGGCGCAAGTCTATTTTTAGACTATGTCTATTTTTAGACATATGGATCATGTCTATGGATTGCAGGTTGCTGTTTATGGATGATTGGTCAAGTTGGGAAAAATAGATGGACTTCTATTTTTTATCAAAGTGTGAGTGATCACAATGTGAGTGATCAAAGTCTATTTTTAGACTGGCTGTCAAAAATAGAAAAGTCAAATATTATTGTCTCATAATAATATTTGGACTATAAACTTGATCTTATTCTCTTGGAGCACTTCAGTTTGAGCTACAGAGGTGGCACATGCAGCTGTCATAAGGAAATATGCTTTTCTTATGAGTCAGTTGAGTTGTTGCATGCATGACTTTAGTTAGAACTCAATCAGTTGAGTTTGGTGGAGTTGATTGTGGAGTTGATGGAGTTGTGTTCAGTTTGACTTGGTTAAACTAGTTGTAATTAGTCTAACTGAAAATAGACTAATGATGAGTTGTTAAACTAATTATTAACTCATGATGCAACTAATGAATACATCAGTTAACTCAGTTGCATGTCAGTGCATGTTCAGTTCAACAGGGACAGGTGGTAGAGAATCAGATTGCTATCAGTTGTGACTATAGTTGTGCACCAGATCTTGCACAATCAAGGGATTGAGTATGCCAATGAGTTTTCTCACGTATTTGCCCAGTATTGTAGCCTTTTCTCATGTCCAAAAAAGTGTGAGTGATTATTTTGAGGTGAAATACGAGTTTGGTAAGCCATTCTCATCAGTTCTTGAGCATGTATTGAGCAGTGGAGGTAGGCAAGCAGTGGAATAGATTTGGAGATCAGATCTGAGCTGTATTGTGTGTAACAGGTGGAGCTGGTACTGGATTTCTTGTGATAAGCATTGTACTTTGTAATGTTACATGGTCTCAATCATTAATATACAGATAGTTGGGGTTTTTAGCGAGATGCTTTCCTCAGGTTACATACTTTGTTAATGTGTGAATTCTCTTGATGTTTTATTGTTATTGATGCTGCTATATTGATGATCAACGTAGAGGAGCTTATGTATTGTGTATGTATTCTGCAATAGTACATGATCAGGATAATCTCCATTGAATATGTGTTAAATTATTCAAAATTTCTACATGGTATCGGAGCGAGCTAGATAATTGTAGAAAAATTTCTACATGGTATCGGAGCGAGCTAGATAATTGTAGAAAAATTTCTACATGGTATCGGAGCTGCTTGATTTGTAGAAGAGATTTTTACAGGATATCAAGCGAGGATTGATCATCAGATCTACTATTCAGGAAGTGTTTACATTCTATTTCTTCAGGCAGAGTCTGTAATTGGGCCAGGTAGCCTCTGGATTCATCCTTCCTTTGGAAGGTGAGATATCCGGTGAATTCCCATACAGTCAATCTATGTACGAGAAATATTGTGTTCTCACGAATTTTAGATCGGAGGCGGTTGAGTTTGGAGCTAGTGGAAAATTGAATTTGCAACAGTGTTGTTGAAATGTCTTTCAATGGATTCCAAATGTTATTCCAAAGCAAGAGCGACCTGGCGCTCAAGGATAAACTCAGAAACAATAAAGGTGAGAATGGATCTTCATCAAAGGTATCTGATGAAGAGAATTGCACTTTGGCTGCCAAAGTAAAGAAGGGGAAGAACGAGAAAGCTTCTCATTCTGGTGCGAAAGGCAAGAAGCAGGATATGTCCAAGGTGAAGTGTTTTCACTATCACCAGCACGGACACTATGCCACAAATTGTCCGCAGAAGAAGAACAAGCAGGCTGCTGGATCTTCAGCAGGAGAGGCTCTAGCCTCACAGTTTGAGCTTGATTTTTCATTGATCGCATGCTTGGTTTCAAGTGTGATGGGATCAGTGTGGTTCTTGGACAGTGGTGCGTCTTTTCACATGATGGGAGATAGATATTTGTTCTCTGATCTGGAGGACAAAGATCTTGGAGTGCACATCGAGATGGGCGATGATGGTAGATACAGTGCGACCGGTATCGGTACCATTTCCTTTGAGAGGGAGTCTGGTAAACCCTTCGTATTGAAGGAAGTCATGCATGTTCCAGGATTGACGAAGAATCTCATCTTAGTGGCGATGTTAGAAGACAAGGGGTATGATGTTGTTTTCAGCGAGGGAAATGCTTTCCTGCGCAGCAAGACAACTGGTGAGACTCGGAAGATAGGGGTTCGAGTGAGGAACCTTTATCAGTTGCATGTAGATGGATGTGCAGCAATGGCGGGCAAGGCAGAAGGATTGGTGAGCCGGGATGATGGCGAGTTGTGGCACAAGAGATTGGGTCACCTTCACCATGGAGCCTTGAAGATACTGCAGTAGATCACTACAGGGCTTCCTAAAGGCACACTTGCGCAGTCAGATCAGTGCAAGGGGTGTACTTTGGGGAAGTTTGTGAGAGCCACCTTTCACGAGAAGGATAGTCGCGCCACGACGATCCTTAAGAGAATTCACACAGACATGTGTGGACCTTTCTCAGTTGCTTCGACAACAAAACACAGGTATTATGTGATTTTTGTTGATGATTTCTCTCGTAAGTGCTGGATCTTCTTCATGCAGAAGAAGAGCGAGACATATTCAAAGTTCTGTGAATTCAAAGCACTGGTCGAGAAGGAGTCGGGGAAGAAGCTGAAGGCTCTTAGGAGCGATAATGGTGGTGAATACATCTTGGATGAGTTCAAGGATTTTTGCAAGGCAGAAGGGATTCGTAGAGAGCTCATAGCTCCCCATAACCCACAGCAGAACGGGGTATCTGAGCGGAAGAACAAAACGATCGTGGGTGCTTCACGGGCAATGTTGCATGATCAGGGCCTACCCCTTCACTTGTGGGCGGAAGCATGAAATACAGCAGTTTATGTGCAGAACCATTGTCCTCATAGGATACTTGGCATGAGTACACCCGAGGAGGCTTATTCTAGTAAGAAGCCTGATCTTTCTCATTTGAGGATTTTTGGTGCTAACATTTACATGCATGTGACGAAGGATGTTAGGAAGAAGTTGGATCCAACCGTAGAGGTTGGGATATTTGTGGGGTACACTGATACGCCCCACAACTATCGTGTGTATTTTCCAGACAGTGGTAAAACTGTTGTGCGACGGGATATAAAATTTCAGGAGGAGAAAGCCATGAAGTGTTCACTTGAGAGGGAGCTACACTTGCATGCAGATGAGGAGCTATTAGTTCCTAAGGATGAGCTTCAGGACGTGGATCAGCCACAGGACGAGGTTCATGGAATGGAAGAGACCACTCATGCAGCGCCAACCATCAGAGGGTGAAAGCGCTTGACAGAAGCTGAGCGACTGGCTCAAGATGCAGAGAAAGTTGTAGGACCACCTACAGCCCAATGCAGGTAGAGACAATCACCTGATCGGTACACTGGATACATGGCTCTTATGAGCAAGTGTGTTGTGACTGAGCCATCCTCTTTCGAGGAAGCTGTGGAGGATCCCGCATGGGTAGACGCCATGGTGGAAGAGTATGATTCTATTGTCAGAAACAGTGCATGGGAGATTGTTCCTAGACCAGAAGGGAAATTAGTGGTGGGTTCGAGATGGATCTACAAAGTTAAGCAGGCAACTGACGGGAGTGTGGAGAAGTACAAGGCAAGATTTGTTGCCCGAGGCTTTTCACAGATTGAGGGGATCGATTATGAGGAGACCTTTGCACCTGTCGCAAGGCATTCTTCCATACGGACGATTCTTGCTCTCTCAGCGCAGATGGGATGGCACATTCATCAGATGGATGTGAAGACTGCGTTCCTCAACGGAGTCATTGAGGAGGAGGTGTACATTGAGAAGCCCGAAGGCTTTGAGGTCTTCAGCAGCGAGTCGCATGTGTGCAGGCTCAAGAGAGCGTTGTATGGGTTGAAGCAAGCACCACGTGCTTGGTACACACAGATAGACAGCTATTTCACAGGACTTGGATTCTCCAAGAGCGAGGCGGATCCTAACCTATACCAGATTGTGGTGGAGGGTAAGTTGCTTATCATTGTACTGTATGTTGATGATTTGATTCTAACGGGTGATGAGTTGTTGATACTGTCATGCAAGAAGGATCTTGCTACAGAGTTTGAGATGAAGGATTTGGGCCTCCTTCACTATTTCCTAGGATTGGAAATATGGCAGCGCAGTGGTGGACTGTTTGTTTCTCAGGGCAAGTATTCTCGGGAGATACTGGAGAAGTTCAACATGCATGGCTGCAAGCCTGTTCATACTCCTCTTCCTGGAGGTTGGAGGAAGGAGGATGCCACTTCGGGAGAAGAAGTGGATGCCACTGTTTATCAACAGTTGGTGGGGTCGCTGATGTATTTGGTCAATACACGACCTGATATATGCTATGCAGTTAACCAGCTTTCACAAGCTATGGTTAAGCCTACCAAGCTCTTCTGGAAGGCGGGCAAGCATGTATTGCGCTACTTGAAAGGCACATCGGGATATGGTTTGTGGTACAGACAGGAGGATGAGGTGAAGCTATGTGGCTTCACGGATGCAGATTGGGTAGGGAGCCCAACAGACAGAAAGAGCACATCAGGAGGGGTCTTCAGTATTGGATCGACAGAAGTTTCTTGGTACAGCAGGAAGTAGAGATCCATGGCACTCAGTTCAGCGGAGGCCGAGTATATGGCAACAAGTTTGGCTGCATGCGAGGCTATATGGATGAGGAAGATCCTGGTTGGTTTGTTCGGTTCTCATTTGGATCCTATTGTGATTTACTGTGATAACCAGAGTTGCATTAAACTCTCGGCTAATCTTGTATTTCATGATAGATCTAAACATATTGACATCAGGTACCATCATATCAAAGATTGTGTGCAGCGGAGGATCATGTTGCTTTCATACATTCCAACGGAGGATCAGGATGCTGATATTCTGACGAAGGCTCTCACCAGGAGCAAATTCGAGTACCACCGAGGCAGGATAGGGGTTGCTGATAATCCATATCTTTTCGAGAGGGAGTGTTGAGATTGCAACAAGATGATGGAGCTTAGTGAAAAGAGTCGCCTTCACTAAGTGGGCCCGCAGGCTATTTTTGGCGCAAGTCTATTTTTAGACTATGTCTATTTTTAGACATATGGATCATGTCTATGGATTGCAGGTTGTTGTTTATGGATGATTGGTCAAGTTGGGAAAAATAGATGGACTTCTATTTTTGATCAAAGTGTGAGTGATCACAATGTGAGTGATCAAAGTCTATTTTTAGACTGGCTGTCAAAAATAGAAAAGTCAAATATTATTGTCTCATAATAATATTTGGACTATAAACTTGATCTTATTCTCTTGGAGCACTTCAGTTTGAGCTACAGAGGTGTCACATGCAGCTGTCAGAAGGAAATACGCTTTTCTTATGAGTCAGTTGAGTTGTTGCATGCATGACTTCAGTTAGAACTCAATCAGTTGAGTTTGGTGGAGTTGATTGTGGAGTTGATGGAGTTGTGTTCAGTTTGACTTGGTTAAACTAGTTGTAATTAGTCTAACTGCAAATAGACTAATGATGAGTTGTTAAACTAATTATTAACTCATGATGCAACTAATGAATACATCAGTTAACTCAGTTGCATGTCAGTGCATGTTCAGTTCAACAGGGACAGGTGGTAGAGAATCAGATTGCTATCAGTTGTGACTATAGTTGTGCACCAGATCTTGCACAATCAAGGGATTGAGTATGCCAATGAGTTTGCTCACGTATTTGCCCAGTATTGTAGCCTTTTCTCACGTCCAACAAAGTGTGAGTGATTATTTTGAGGTGAAATACGAGTTTGGTAAGCCATTCTCATCAGTTCTTGAGCAGGTATTGAGCAGTGGAGGCAAGCAAGCAGTGGAATAGATTTGGAGATCAGATCTGAGCTTTATTGTGTGTAACAGGTGGAGCTGGTACTGGATTGCTTGTGATAAGCATTGTACTTTGTAATGTTACATGGTCTCAATCATTAATATACAGATAGTTGGGGTGTTTAGCGAGATGCTTTCCCCAGGTTACATACTGTGTTAATGTGTGGATGCTCTTGATGTTTTATTGTTATTGATGCTGCTATATTGATGATCAACGTAGAGGAGCTTATGTATTGTGTATGTATTCCGCAATAGTACATGATCAGGATAATCTCCATTGAATATGTGTTAAATTATTCAAAATTTCTACAGCAGCATCTCATTAATAGATTCAGCAATGATGGTGAAAAGTATGGTAGGGTTAGGGGACATCACTGCTCTTTAACTAGGGATATAGTTTGCATGGCAGTAATGGACAATTTCTGGGAAAATATGAACTTCAGGGAATCAGTACTTGGTAAAACTGGACTCCCAAAAACCAATTTTATCAGCATGGTTTAGGTATTGGTCTCTATATCGGTAGTATAGTTTGAGAGGGGATTCATGGACAGAGGTGTCCTTTATCTAGAAATCCTTGTTTGCCAGGGGGAGATGGTCTAGGTCTAGATGAGGAGTGGAAATAGGTCTCCTATCCATGGCAATTGGGGCAGCCATTCTCAGTTCTTGTGGATTTGAGAATGGGGGAGGTGTTTTTCAGTTTTTTTGGGCAATGGTGGTTTAGTACAGAGTAGGTTAAATCACTTGAGTTTCTTTAATTAATTTTTTACCTTAACTAAGAAAAATTAGTAAAAGGTTCTGAAATTGACAGGGTTTTCCAGTGAATTATGGCTTAAATACCTAGAACTAAGGAGAACTAGCTCTGAACGGGGAAACTGGCAACTGCGAACGGTTGAAAAGGCTCCAAGTAGGCTGGAAAGCAAACTGAGTGCTCTGTGGCGTCTTTACGGTGAAATTGGACGTGGGTTGGCAGCTTCGACATTCACAGGTGTATGCATGGAGGTTTACAGTTGAAAAAGTGAAAAACAAATGATTTGGGGCTTTTTGCATTTATGCGCAAAAGTCAATTTTGGCAAGTACGGGTGAACAGTAGTCGTTTGTCGTGTAGCGGGGTGAATAGTAGCTATTTTTACGTGTAGCGGGTAAGCAGTAAGTGGTTTCCATCACACCGCTTTTAGGCATTCAGTGGTATTGGGGGGAGGCCGCCCGATTCCATACATTGAGCGACACGTAGCCTCGGGGGCCCAGTGGAAAATAGCTCTTTTCGGGCGGGTAATGTTCAGACGTTGGGCCCGCCTGAAATGGATAAGGGCTGTCAGATGTGGAGGGGAGCAACCATGTGATGATCGGGAGGGGGAGTTGCAAGGAGGGTAGTGTGGCGGCCCGGCGGGTGATTAAGTGCGGCAGTTTTTAGTTAATGAGGGACTAAGGCAGGGTTAAGGCGTCGGGGTCATTAGCGGAGGGTTTAATTGGGTTTTTTACTAACTTAATAACGGATCGATTAGTTAGTGGGTTTGTCGGGGTTTGGGTAGAAAATCATAGTTTATATTTTAAACTAGGGTATAGGGCTAGTTAATATTGTGGGAGTTAAATATATACGGGAAAAGGGTTTTTGTTTGGGGATTTAATAAATAAATTAGTAATTAATAAAATGAGAAAAAAGGGGCACAATACCCTAAGTATATGATATTTCATGTTTTAATACGTTTCCGATAATAACATAAAAACTTAGGATAAGTGTTTTCGTGGGTTTTTAATATGAAAATGATTTATGTGGTGGAATAAATACTTTTCCTAGGTAAAAGTAATTTAACCTTAGGAAAAGAGTATTATTAGGGAAAATCAATGAACTGAAGGGGGGATGTGTTTTTATAAGGGGGTTTTGCCTGTAAGTCGTTGAGCCGAGGGTCTGGGCGCTCCAAAAGTCAGAGAAATGCTCTGAACCTCATTGACTTAAGGTTTTTAAGTACTTTGAACTTTATTGTGGGAAATTAGTTAAGTAAAAGGTGAAATGATTGAGGGAAGTTAATTAATTGACTTTGATATCCATCTACATGCTTGATTGCCCATTCACATTTGAAATACATGTTGAAAGATGATAAATGTGCTTTTTTCTAATCAATCATCATACTTCTACAACCTTTCTTCTACTTACCCATCTACTCATCCTACCATTTTCACTTCTCTTTATTAGGGTGAATTTTGAGCTAGCAAACCCTTATCAAACATTTTTCTTTCTCTTTACAATAGTAAACTAACTAAATCTAATATTATTACATCCAAGGGCTCAGATTAAATAGTTGAGCTCCTTTTATTTACTCTACCTATCTAATTATCTGCCAAGGTTACACTGTTTGGCCAGATTTTTATTCTCTATCTATAGACATGAAATTGAAACTTGAAATAGCCAAGTTTAAACATTTTGACTATCATGGATTGTGGCAAAGATTACAAACTGCACACAATCATTTATTATGCACAAAAGGTAAATAGTAGTAGCATTTTGGCTTTCTCACTTTCATGGTCTTTTTTCTTTTCTTGGGGTTCATATTTTTTATCTTTTTTTACCTTTTTGTTATTTTTGTCCTTTGATTATTATTTTAGGACATACCCTCTTTACATTTTTAAATTTTTTGAATATGGAAAACATTTGCAGAAAGCAAAGGTATGTACATATTACAGGTTTAGTCTTAGACATTCAAAAATTAAGACTCCTATTGGTATAGGAACCTAAAAATAGTAAACAACACCTTTTGATCATGAGACATTATGGTTCTATGGCTAGGGATGTAGTATGCATGGCACATATGAACAATTTTTGGGAAGATCTGTACATGGGAGAACTGATATTTGGGCAAATTTGACTCCCAAAGGCCAATATCATTAGCATGGTTGAGGTATTTGTCCCTACTTTGACAATGGATTCTAAGCAAGTGGCCCTGGGTAGATGTATCTTTGATTTGGAAATCCCTATCAGCCAAGGGAAGGTGGTCGAGGTCCAAATGAGTTGTGATAGGTCTAACATCTAGGGCAACAGGGACAGCCTTTTATTTAGTTCTTGTGGATTTGAATTAGGTGTTGGGGGTTTATTAAAAAGGCTTTCAATGGAAATTGGAAACTTATCAAAGGGTTTGGTTGCAGGTTTCTTAATTTTAAAGTCTTTTTCGATTAATTTTAGTTAATGAAAATACTTTGACAAGCCAAACATTTCCAAATTTGAAAGGGGAGTGGTATTCTATGGTGAAATACCTGGAATTGGGTGAATAGGCTTCAAATTGATGGTTCACGGTTGCTGCAGAGGTTTGTATGGTTCTGATACGGACTAAGAGGTCAGTTGGGTTTTCTGCAGCATCTTCTGGAGCAAATTTGGAGGTCTGTGGCAAGTTCAGCATTTGCAGGAGTCCCAATGGTTTTCAGTGTTTATAGAGAAAAAATAAGTAAAAAGGGTGAAAAGAGGGCTTCGCGACCTTTTATAGAAAAATGATTATTTTTGGTGGGTTCATTTATGAATGAATAGTTGGCGGTTTTTTGGTTAAGCGAGGAAGCGGTATTGGTTGGTCATCGCACCATTTTTGTGGCACAGGCGGTTTTTAGGAGGGGTCACCCGACACGTAGCATTTGGGGGGTCTGTTACACTAAAAAATGTCACCATGACTACTTACAGTTAGTATGGCTCAAATCAACAGTCATGCTACCCTCTTAGGCAAGTCTTATGCCTCTGTTATCCATCTCAAACTCAAAGAAGAGAGAAAGTCTTGTAAAAAATATGTTTATCTCTGGGGTCGCAGGTTCTCTCAAGCCTCACCTGCGGGGACGCTGATCATGTTCACAAAATCTGCGTCTTTGGACGCTCTGTATGTCAAAGGACAGGTGCGTCCTTCTGTAAAAGGCAAAATGCGCAAGTTTCATCTTAAAAAAGTTACTTGTGGTTACTTCTAGAACTTTCTAGAGGTCGGTTTGGTGAAATGGATGCGCCTCCAGTTGGTTCATGCATCTCTATTAAGGGGGAACTTATCCCATCAATAAGGGAGCTATCCCACCCAAAGAGGGGGATTATCCCATTGATGGTGGACCTGAATAACCTCTTTACAGCACTATAAATAAAGGCATTGAGCCAAAGGGAGGGGAGGTTGAAGCTATACATTTTCTTTGGGTAAATGCTGCAGGAATTAGGACTCCCATTTAGAACCTTGTGAGGAGAGATTGTCTTTGCTTGATTCTACTTGGAAGTGGGTGAGCTTTGTCAAAGTAGAGGAAAACCCTTGATGGACCCTGGGAGGAACTTGCACAACACCAAGGCCAGGTTGTAAGAGTTTCTTTGTTTCGTTATTAATACAAACTGGTTTATTTTTCTCAATAGCTTGTGTTAATGAGTTATTTCATGTGTTCCTTGGTCTGCATGTTGAATATATGTTTTATTATATGAAATGCAAGTGCTTGGTAATTGTTTGATTGTTTGTGGCTGCAGGAATTGACTTGAAGGAGGAGCTCATCCGGATCGGCAAGGACGGACTACAACAACAGCGTTTTGGAATAAGGTAAGCCTAAACACTTGTAGTTTTCATATTTTAAAAGATGTATTTAGAGAAAGATTGCTCCATTTTGTCTTGTTTGTCGCTAGAGAGTTTAGACTCCTAGGGAGGTCTGTTGTGCCCGCACAAACGACTTTTTCCGCCACGACAAATTGGCGACTCCGCTGGGGAAACCATTAATGAGAAAGTCTTTTCCTTTGTGTGAACTTTGCTCTGAGAAAATCATTTTTATTTTCTGGTTTTTGACTGTGAGAATTAGTATTTGGGTGGCTTAGCTTTAGATTTAGTTAGATTTGGTTTTTCTTAACTTTTCCAGAGAGACGCACCCTCTGAGTGCTGCACAGTGCGTCTTTGGACGCGCTGTTGCCGTTTGCACAGAGCGGGCCCGCGCCTGTTATAACGGGTTGCCTGCGTCTTCCTGTAGAATTTAGGAAAACTCCATTTTTGCTTTAATTGCTTTTAGATTTTGTTTTTTCTCCGTGTTTTCTGCCCAGATCCTTTAGTACCCTGTCAAAAATTTTCACCTGAACTTGTTTTGTGAGCTTTGAGTGTTTTAGTGGATTTCAACGAAGTTTAGGCCTAGGGTTTGATTTTTAATAGGTCCTGTAGTGACTTTGACGGTAGAAAGTTGTCAAGCCTTAGATCTCTCTGGTTTGTCAGCCTTCTTAGAAGTCGGGCCTGTCGTAAAGTCTCCTTGTGTGAACAACTTGCCATTTAAGTTGTCTTTTGGGTCAAACTTCGAATTACTTGTTTATAAAGTGTTGATTTCCATTTTACAAAAGAACAAAAAGATTAGAGTTTTGTTTTGACTAGTTTTTGGTTCTGCAATAAGCTAGTCCTTGATTTGATTGTGATCAAGTAAAACACCTTAGAATAATCATTGTTGGCTTTACCTCATTAGGATTAATTACGGTAGTTTCCTTTTGATTTGTTTTGTTTTTTGAGTGAATTTTTATAGATTTCATAGTTTGCAATTGATTTTTATTAAAATAGATTTATGTTTTTCGTTAAATAAGAAAAATATAAAAACATCTCCTTTTAAAAGTCTTGTTTCAAGTAGGTTTTGTTTTTGAAAGAGAAAAAGAGTTTTTTCGTGCAAGTAGAGAGTGGTCATGTTTTTATGCTTGGAAAAGACAAACGAATTGTTTCTTTGATTGTCTTTAATTAAGAAGTTGTTTTTATAAAAAGTGCATTCTCTCAACTTTTTAGTTAAGCAATTCATCGAAAAAGTAAAGTAGTGGGTAAATCATCCTAGGTGCATTTTGTAGTGGTTTCGAGTCGAGTCAACACACCACTAGTTTCACTTCCATCACCTTTTGACTTAAGAAACAACCTTAAAAGTAACGCTTAAATTAAAATCAATCTAGTAATTTTTATTTTTCTAGGGCTCTGAAACACCAACATAGCTTAGGCTAGGGTCTTGGAGTAGGTGAGTACTTAACTCTCCAAGACTACAAAACCAAACAGATAGTTTATCTTGAGTAGAATAAATCCAATTGTTTCAATTGCATTCTGGGAAAGCTCCTCTTAAAGGAGAAGCACGAGCTCGTGTCCGAACCAGTGAGGGGATCATTCCCCCCTCGTTGGGAACGACGCCAGACAGTACGTATTACAAACGGTAAACCTCGGATTAACCATTGTCGAGGAGCCAGGGGTCACTTATCGGTAAACCTTGGATTGTTGTCAAGGAGCCGGTAAGGGGATTGGAGCTTGTTACTCTGCCCTTGCGTGCTGTCGGAGTTTAGACTGTTCCCCCAGGTGTAATTGTTGTGATTGGTAACTTTAGTGACCATAATCTTTAGGGTTCTACCGAGGTGACGGTGGAGGGAAGGTCCCACTGTACCTGGAGCAGACGTCGGTTATACTCACTTGGATTTTCCGGGGGGTTCACTTCACTTCGAGACGGTTAAAGTGGAGGAACTTGTGCCGGTCTATTCATTAAGCAGGTTGCCGGGGTAACTGTTCCACCCGCCATTTCTGTACTGAATCCGGCGAGGTTGGACTTCATCACCAACTAGCGCTTTTGGTCCGGAAGACTACTGTTTGTGTTTGGTTTGACGCTCTAGATTATTTAGGCGTGTGCTTCAAATTTGTTTGCTTCTTTAGAAGACTTTAGGTGGTTTGATTTGAAATTTTTACTTTGTTTTCGTGTGTTGTAGTTAAAAATCTTTAATTGTGGCGGAATTACCGAGACAGTCCCGTCGACTTCGGGGCAAGTCTCCTGAGATTGTTACCGGAGTAGATTTGTTAAGAAAACTCCGTAAATCGCGGGGTGAATCTCCTGAAGACATTCCGGGTCAGTACGAAGGGTTAAAGGTCCTTGTAACTCCTCCTAGTGACAGTAGAGTAGGTTCACCTGAAGAAGGAGAATCTTCCTTGGTAGTCCATCCAGATTACCAAAGTTTAGAGACAGGTTATAATCCTGAAGCTGTTTCAATTTCTGAGCTTGTTGGTAATTTTTCGTCTGCTAGTGATACAGGCGAAGAACCTGAAATTTCCGAACCTGTTACTCCAACTTCTAGTGTTCCAGATTCACCAAGAATAGAAAGAATTATCACCGAGAATCTTCCTACTGGTTTGATTGCTATAGAAGAACTTGCTCCAGAGGAGGATATAGGTGTCTCTAACCTTGAAGGTCAACTTACTATTGATCTAAGGGAGCGTGAATCCATCTTTTACAGTCCTCCTAGAAGTACTACTTGGTACCTTTCGTTAACCAATTATTTGGACAACTCAGGGGTAGGTTTTTCTCCACCTCGTACTCCTTTTCCACCTAGAGGTATTTATACTCCTGTAAATATGTCTGGTCAGTCATCCGTGTTTACTCAAAGTCCTGAATCTTTTTTACACGGCGGTCCTTCTGTTCCCACTGGGTATCAATCTCTTTCTGGTACCTTTGCGGGGGCATCTCCTCAACCCGTTGATCATGGGTTATTAATTGGAAACAGTGGTAATGTACCATTGGGTGTAGGAGACATTTACATGATGTCAGGTTCAGTTCCCGTTTCTCAACCTCAAGGTGGCCAATTACCGCCTGGGGGGCAACCACTGCTAACGCCTGGGAGGCAACCTCAAGGTACACAAATCGTGTCTGGGGGGCAACCTCAAAGTCAGTATGCACCTATGGTGCAATACATGCCTCAAGGTCAACCCCAGCCTCAATATGTACCCCAGGGTCAACCTCAGTATCAATATCAACCTCAAGGATGGCAACCTCAAGGATGGCAACCTCAAGGGTATCAACCCCAAAGTTATCAACCTCAAGGCTACCAACCTCAAGGTCAAGGTCAACCCCAGTATCAGTATTTACCTCAAGGTCATCAACCTCAAGGTCAATACTCGAATCAAGGTTATCAACCGCCTCAAGGTCAGTCATATGTTCCAAGTATGGGAACTGCACCTTACAATTATCAATCCTACCCTCAATCCGGTTATGGATCTCAGTATCCTCAACCTGTTACGGGTCAATACCCTGGAATGTTAGTATGGGATCCATCACAGGGTCAACAGGTGTTGCAGCCAAGTGTACAGATGATTCCTCAAGTTGGACAACCCGTAGTTTCTGGTCCAACCCAGCAACCGCAGCCTGTCCAGCCAAATGTTCAAACTTCTGTAACTTCGGTAGTTACTCAGCCGCCAATTGCACCTAGCACTCCATCCCAAACGGCTGCTGCAACTACCGCTACATCTACCATACTTACTTCTGGAGTATCGACGGCTCCAGTTTCTACTGTCCCTGTTACCACACCTCAGACATCTTTACCGTTGTCTGGATCTACGATTCAAACCACGGTCCAGATGCCTATAGGTCAGCCTGGTATAAGTACGGTTGTTACTACTCAACCTCAATTTGTTCAACCTCCGTACCAGGGACAGTACCAACATGGGCAAGCTGTCCAACAACCGGTTTACCAGTATCAACCGTATCCTGGGTACACTTATCAACAACCTCAACAACCCCAGTACGGTCCGGTTAATCCTGGTTTTCCAGGAGGATATAATATCCCAAATGCGACTCCTGTTCCTAGTTATCCTGGATATCCTCCTCCTGGGGCTGGTATTGTGACCCAAAGTTTTAGAGATCCTAACCGGCAGTTACCGTTTATCGCAACTTTGGACTTACCGGACTTGACGCGCCTAACGAACGATCCAATTCAATATCTTCCGTTCTGGCCGCCAATGCCAAAAAAGTTGCCCAGTGATATACCCAAGTTCGAAGGTAAGTCTGGAGAGGATCCGTCCAATCACGTGATGACTTACCACCTCTGGTGTGCTTCGAATTCTATCTCAGATGATTCCATCCGCTTACGTCTTTTTCAACGTACACTCATTGGTCTCGCGGCCAAGTGGTACATTGAGTTACCACGGGCCTCTTTTTACAACTTTAGTCAGTTAGCTACGTCGTTCTTAACTCACTTTCAGTTGCCGGTCAGATACGATAACGGCACGGAGTTATTAACTTCACTAAAACAATCGACGTCCACGTATATTTCTGATCACATTCATGAGTGGAGACGTCGTAGGAGGTTAGTGAAAGTTTTTATCCCAGACCAAATCTTAGCTGAATGGTTTGTCAAATCATTATTACCGAAGATTACTGAAGATGTAGCTAAGGCCGGAGTAGTTACTGAGGAGCAAGTCATTGCTCAGGCACAATACCTTGACTTAGTTTACACTCAGTCGGGTACATTACACGAGAAGATTCCGGATCTTCCAAAGTCGAATCAAATCGCTGCTACTCCTTCGGGATCTCATGCCGCTGATGGTATGATTGGTATCGTGACTACGAAGAGTAAGAAGAAGTCTTCCAAGGCTTCGAATACTCCAATTATCACTTTGCCTGATTCTCCGACAGGAGAGTCTTCTCCTCCTGAACTTACCGCCGATATTCACGCTGTAGAGTCATCTACGGCCAAATCAAAAAACGGTGGAAAGAAGAAAGGAAAGAAGAAGGCTAAAGCAGACAAGGCTCCGAAGGAGAAAACAGAAAAGTCGGAAACCAATGACGAAAAGCGCAAACCTCGATATCCTTGTCTTATTTGTGAAGAGGATCATTTTACGAGAGATTGCCCTCATCGGGCCGAGGTTGTGAAAATAGTCAAAGGTTCTCCCACTCCTGCTGTGTTAAAAAATCCATTTCCGGAGCAGGAGAATAAGATGATAGGTTCTTCTTCGAATGCCAGTGAAGAACCCATTTTGATGATGTCTCATGTGAGGATTGCGACTCGATCGCAAGATTATGGTAGTAAGAATCCTGTTGATGGTAAGGAAGCAGAATCTTCTCACTCTAACCCATCAACCTCAGCTCCTGGTTCCGATCCACTACAGATTAAAAACCTAACCCAGACTTAGTGATTAAGCCGCCCGCCAAGGGTGTACTTCGAAGGTCTGCTTTCAATCCACATGCGAGAGCAGCCCAGAATTACAACATTGTTGAGGACTTAGCTGTTTCACCCTCAGCAATGTCGGCGTTAGAAGTGCTGCAATCATGCCCAGCACAACGAAAATTGCTTTTGTCGGCTATCGGAGCTGTTGATGTTCAGGATCCGAATCTAATGATCTTCGATCTAGAAAATAGTACACCGCGTCTCCCCCATCAAATGGCTTTCCAAATTCCAGTGATAGTCAAAAACAGGCCTATTCATCGGACTGTGATTGATGAGGGAGCTTCTACGTGTATTATGTCGATTCAATGTTGGAGATCGCTTGGTTCTCCTTCGTTGAACCAATCCCCCACCATCCTTAAGGCCTTTGATGGCCGTGGGTTCCGTCCGTTTGGTATTCTACAAGAATTGCCTATAGGGGTAGAAGGTAAAACCGTTAGTCTGGATGTGGAAGTGGTTGATGCCCCTCTAGACTACAACCTTCTTTTGGGTCGAAGTTGGTCATATGCTATGACAGCGGTTGTTTCATCGGTCTTCAGAATAATTAAGTTTCCACATAACGGTAAGATCGTGACTATTGATCAGCTGACATACTTTTCATCCGACCCAGCCTCTTCAGAGAGTATCCAGCATGTCGGTAAGACGACAATCCCTTATAGGGACGTTGGTGTAGGTTTAGTTAAGGATTCCGGTTTACTGGGAACTTTTCCTCTCCCTCCACTCAACGTAGACCCTTCATTTGCAACAATTCATATGATTACATCAGAAAACATTATTTATGATGATCCTTGGATTGTCCCATCTGACTCTGAGATAGACTCATTCGGTGATGCTATGCCTTTGAGTCCATATGAAATTGCTTATGAAGCTGTCATGTCTTTTACCGACTTGCTTTCAACCGAAATCGACCAAATGAATGTGGTCAGTGAAGAATCACTTTTCACCTCAACCTTAGAACGGATAGCGTTTCCCGAAGTCGTGTCATCTGACGAACAACTTCGCGAAATCCTAAGTGTAGATGATCTACCATGGGAAGATCTCCATCACAGATCTTCGTTTTTACCTAAGGATGATGCATTTGAAAATGATTTTTCATCTATCTTTACCGCTGAATATGTCAAAGACGCTCAGGATCCAACGAAACATTCTGATTCAGAGCTGAATTTAGGGAATATTTCTCGTACTATTCCCATTGATATTTCAGTGAAGCCCGGAATTGAGGAGAACATTCATATAGGTGCCGCATGTACTGAAGGAGAAATCCAAATTTACAAGGCCCTATTCCAAGAATTCCGCGATGTGTTTGCCTGGTCTTACGAGGAAATGCCGGGAATCGATCCTGCCATTGTTGTTCATGAAATAAAGACCTACCCGGATGCTAAACCCGTCCGGCAACGGTTGCGTCAGATTCACCCTCGAAAAGCGGCTGCGATTAAAGCAGAAGTCGAAAAGCTGTTGAAAGCAGGTTTCATTTATCCGATCCCGTTAACGGATTGGGTATCGAATATTGTTCCAGTCAACAAGAAACAAGGAACAATAAGAATCTGTATCGACTATAGGGATATAAATCGAGCTTGTCCAAAAGACAACTATCCTACGCCTTATATCGATCAAATTATTGATGATTGTGCCGGAAGTGAAATGTTTTCCTTTATGGATGGTTTTTCGGGCTATAATCAAATCAATATTCTACCTGCCGACCAACCAAAAACGGCATTCATTTGTCCATGGGGGACATTTGCTTATTGCAAATTACCTTTTGGGCTTAAGAATGCCGGGGCTACTTTTCAACGGGCGATGTCTTATGCATTTCATGACATCAAGCACATTGTGCAACCCTATCTCGATGATTTGCCTGCTCATTCTTTACATCGAGCTGATCACCTTGTCCATCTACGAGCAATCTTTATGAGGTGTAGGCATTATCGAATTCGGTTGAATCCCCACAAGTGTGTTTTCTGTATAGAAACAGGTCGATTGCTGGGATTTGTTGTTTCAAAAGCCGGCATTCGCGTCGATCCCTCGAAAGTCGAGGCTATCATCAAATTGCCTCCTCCTTCGAGTTTGCGCCAACTCCAAAGTTTGCAAGGGAAAGCGAACTTTTTACGCCGATTCATCCCAAACTACGCCGAGGTCACTAAAGGTTTTACACGGTTGTTGAAACAGAACGCACAATTCTTTTGGGACGAGATTGCCCAACAATCTTTTGATGCACTTAAACACGCGTTGACCCATGCACCGTTGTTGCATCCTCCCAACTACAACCAGGACTACTTCTTATACCTCGCAGCTTCGCATTCCACCATTGGAATGGTGTTAGTTCAAGAAGATGAATTCGGAGCGGAGCATGTGATATATTATCTTAGTAGGACCTTGAATCCCACTGAGCTAAAATATTCGCATGTGGAGAAATTGGCCCTGGCAGCCGTTCAAGCTGTCCAGCGTTTTCGTCACTACATTCTTCTCCGTAAAACTACAGTTTTTTCGGATTGCAACCCTATGATTTATATCTTGACAAAACAATTGCTAGGGGGCAAGTACTCTAAATGGATAGTTATCCTGCAAGAGTTCGACTTGGAGTTCGAGAAGTCCAAGTCTAAGAAATCCTTAGTTTTCGCGGAATTGATGTGTGATTTCCCTAGTACTGACACAGAGACTGTGGCAGAAGAGTCCATTGCGGACGAATCTTTGTTTCTTATCAGTACTGTAGATCCGTGGTACGGGGATATAATCATTTATCTCCAAACCCAAACCTTTCGGCCTGAAGCTTCCAAAGCGGAACGTCGAAAAATTCGGTTTCAATCCCAGCCATATAGAATTATTGGAGATACACTTTATCGCCGGGGGGCAGACTTAGTTTTTCGACGTTGTTTAACTCACGAAGAGGCTGAGAGAGTTTTGAATGATTGTCACTCTGGAGCATGTGGCGGTCATATGTCTGGGTATGCCACAGCTCAGAAGGTGTTGCGCGCTGGCTATTTCTGGCCGTCTATGTTTAAGGATTGTATCATTGCCATCAGAAAATGCCACAACTGTCAAGTGTTTGATCGCAAGATGCGCGCTCCACCTGCTCCTCTCCACCCTATAATTGCCGTTGGTCCATTCGCCAAATGGGGTATCGACTTTATTACTTGTAACCCTCACTCGGCCGGGGGGCATGCGTATATCATCCTTGCGGTTGATTATTTTACTAAGTGGGCCGAGGCGATGCCTACATTCGACGCAAGCGGCAAAACAGCTGCAGTTTTCGTATTCAATCATATCATAACTAGGTTTGGTGTCCCACAAGCAATCATTACTGACCATGGGAGCCATTTTCGAAACATCATGATGACTGAGCTTACAAGCCAGCTTGGTTTGCGCCACGATAGCTCTACTCCTTATTATCCGCAAGCCAACGGTTTGGTTGAGTCTATCAACAAAGTTCTGGTTATCATGATCCGACGAACCATTGGTGTTCATCGGTCGAATTGGCACAACATGTTATTTTCAGCGCTATGGGCATACCGAACCTCAGTGAAAAATTCAACAGGGTTCACTCCTTTCCAGCTAGTTTATGGCTTGGAAGCTGTGTTACCCATTGAATGCGAAATCCCATCACTTCAAATGGCTGTCGAATTACTTCCAGCTACTTCCGAAGAGGAGAAACGTTTATTATACTTGGCTAAATTAGATGAGACTCGACGTGACGCTACATTGGCAATCGAGACTCACGTGAAACGAATGAAAGCTCAGTATGATAGAAATGTAACACCTCGAAGTTTTTCGGAAGGAGACCTAGTGCTATTATATGATCAAGCTAACGATAAGCTAGGTGCTGGAAAATTCGTTCCCATGTGGCATGGACCCTACATTGTAAAGCGAAAGCTAGCAAAAGGGGCTTATGAGCTGGTTGATTTTGATGGGGACTCTTTGGGTAAACCCAGAAATGGACTTTACCTAAAGAGGTATTATGCTTAAATGGTGGATGGAGAAATCTTTAGATAGGTTAGATTTTCTTTCTAGCTAGCGTGTTTGTTAGTTTAGTCAGTGTGCTTAGCTTAGAGAGTGTGTTTTTTCGTCATTATTCTGGCTTATCTTGGTTTTACTCTTGATATTGCAGATGTCGACGCCTCTCCAAACATACATTGGATTTGCTGATGGTGCTTGTCGTAGTACACGGAATATCTCTTCCGCAGCTTGGGTTATCTATTCGCCCTCTGACGAGTTAGTTTCTATGCATGGGGTAAGCCTCGGTCAAACAACGAACAACATTGCAGAATACAGTGCAGTGGTTGAATTATTATCCGAATCTGTTTCATTTGGAATTCGACGTTTGATAGTGAGGTTAGATTCTGAACTTGTTGTATTACAGCTTAATAGAGTTTATGCCATTAGAAATCCTGTGTTATTAAGGTTGTTTTTGAGAGTGCGTCTCTTGGAACGTGAATTTGATTACATTGAATATCAGCATATTCCAAGGTCTTTAAATACATTGGCGGATGCAATTGCTTCTCGAATGTTGGACAGACATTTACGATAACCATGCAAGTAAATTTAAAAACATTTCATCACATATGTTAAACAAGATAAGCCGGTAATAGTGATATATATATAGATAGGAGTGTGTCAAAAAATATACATCGTCTTCAATCATAGGTTGAAAAACACCTTATGATCGGCAAAATGATAGTACAAAAAGTCATAATGTCACATGTGACTACAAAAGTGACTAGTCAATCACTGGTGGTGCTCTCTGTATGACACCACTGCGCGGGCCACCTTACGCAAAAATCTCCTAAACGGTCCAGGGACCGCAACTACAAAACACTGAAGCCTGATAGGAATGTCATCCATAGTAGTCTCAGGTATGTCTGCCGTGAGACGCTCTAGATCATGCTCCAACTCAGCTAGTACGTCTGCAGCCGCGTCCTGTGGGGCCGGTACCGGTGCAGCCGGATGTAGTCTATCAAAAGGCCGGAGGTTGGCTGGACGCTGTGGAGCAACATCTGCATTTTGAAAATTTTACTGTTATTTTTGAGACGATATATATGAAAAATAAAAAAATACATAATTAGAAAACTTGTGAAAATAAAAGTACCTCTGTCGTCCCATTGTTCTCCCTGTGGAAGAACCATGTCCGGATCACCTCTAAAATCCATTCCGGCATACGGAAAGTCCTGTATCGAAAAAACCTGGTCCTCTAACCAGTGAAAGTAACTATCTGAGAATCGAACCACTGTCGCACCCTCGTCAGGATGCCGGGCCATCACCGCAACCCATCGTATCAGCTTTGGCTGCCGAGGACCCAAGATATCAACAGTGAGTTGCTGAGGGATCAGCATTGGAACTCTCTCCAAGGCAAAGCTCACGACTATAGGCCCATATCCAAAAGTCTTTAGTCGTCCGTTCTTTGCCTTGGTCAGTTGGCTCTTCATATGAGCTGACACAGCTTCACACCAGTTGAAAATGGTGCCTTGGTAACAGTCAATTGCCATCCGCATTTGGGATCCGGAAGCAATGTGTAAAGCGGCCGCGCCGCAAATTCTGGTAACCGTGAACGCTATGACTTTGAGTTCTGGTAGTGTGATGTGTTTTATCTCTATGCCTTTTGAATGGTGAGCCCCACGTGTGCACCAATCCTCGCGGAGACTATCAAGGGATTGGCCACCCGGCCTAGTCCCCGCAAGACTGAGTTGCTCACCTCTGTTTGGCAAGCCAGTGAGAAAGTATACATCCGAGGGCTCTATCTCGAGCTGGTGCCCTCCTATGTAAAAGCATTGTTCTTGAACGTTCCATCGCTCAACCAGCCATTCCAAGAATCTTACCTGGCCCCTCATGCCCGGTATGGTCCAATATTTGTATAATCTGCATGCTCTTAGGGCATCCAGAGAAGGTTGGTGATTTATTGTAGCTTCATCTTCCTCTACATGCTCTCTTTCTCTCCAGTCTAACATGATTAATACCCTGCACATCAAAAATAGCAATTAGAAATTGATTTGGGAATTTTTGGTGGTTTTTTGAGGGAGTTGGGGTTTTGAAATGCGCACTTCTCGGAAGACGCACCCCGACTTTGTAACACAGGGCGCCCGGACGCAGCTGGCCTGAAGGCGGGCTGCGTCTTCCGACCGTTTTCCCGTATGAGAAAAAGTCGGGGGACGCAGGTCACCCGAAGGGCACCTGCGTCCGCCGAGAGGCGCATTCCAAAACCAAAACCCCCCCAAAAAATGAAACTAAGACCTAAAAATTAATTCTAAACGGATAGAAATGCAGAGTAGGATGTGTAAAATACCTGGATGAGACGGTGTTCGGTTCCGACGGTCAGATTTTCCAAAGCGACCACGGGAAGTTTCTTGTCAAAAGCTCCTTTTTCAACCTCCAAAGTCAAACGGTAAAAATGACATGGTAAAAGGTCTTTTTATAGGTTTTTTGGATGAATTAGTTCATTTTTTACCATGAAAAGGTATTTCTCGATGTATTTTTGCCTATTTTAAACAGGTATGAGTAATATGTTGCTTTTGTGCAGGACAAAGGGATCTCGAGGGAAATTGTAATTTTTTCACAAACAAAATATCAGAGTCATCTTTTAAGCCCTTTTCTGACTCCTAAAAAATGAAAAGATCGCCGAGCGTTTCTTTTACACTCGTTAAAACGGAATTAAAAGACGGTCCCCTTTTAGCTCTTTTCTGACCGTAAAATCAGGAAAAGATTGCCGGGTTTTTGTCGTTTCAAACTCGATAAGGAAATAAAACGACGTGTCCTTGATCGCTTTTTACTTTTCAGGTCGACGACACTATTATGAAAGTACTCCTTGGTCGCAAGATCAAGCGGTTCCCCCAGGTATTATTTTATACTTTTTCGGGCTTGAGGGACACAAATTTACGAAAAAGTTCAACGTGGAGTTTCCTTTTGTTTTTTCAGACTCTCTAAAATTGAAAAACGCCGAGTTTCTCCTATACTGGGCTCGTTAAACTTTTACAGTAGAGGACCTGTTCAATTACAAACAGGAACGAACCACTCCTTCCTAGGGTTCGAATTTAAACTAGGTTGGACTCGTCCGAAGGATGAGCTTATAATCAAGCATATGTTATCCTCCTCAAGCTTGTTAAAAATAAAGAGGTACTTGCCAGAAATGGTGGGGGAAAAGAGAGAAGAATGAGCCTATTTGTTACCTTTTATCTCAAAAGAAACTTTATTACCACTCTTGAACACGACACTTTTCATTCACCTGGGTTGGGAAATCTTTTACCTCACAGTTGACCAAACCACTTTGAAAGTCTTTAACCGGGTTTCGGGGATTAACTTTGAGTTATTCGTCACCAAGCCATCTGTCGTGTCGTTATGTGTTCAAGAGGTCTGCAAGCAAAAACTTTCATCTGCAAAATACTTGTCATCTATTTGATCATCCTTGAGTTAGTCCTTACAGCAACATTTCTTCAACTTGAACAATGATTTCGTGTTGCGGGCTTGCCTGCAACGGGTCGCTTTCTATCGACATCAACACATTATCTAGAAAGATGACTTAGGAATCAACAGTACCTTGAAGTCTGCATGCATCAATGGCAGGTTTCTCGCCTTTGACGTCAGTTTACATCATTGACTTTCGATCAAAGGATTCCGTGAAGTGTTCGACATCAAAACATCTATTCACATTTCACGGGTTGTGCTTGGTACTTTGAGAACCATTGACATTACTGGTGGTCTCTCTCACGCTTGTTAACAGTTTACATCATCGACTGGTAATCAAGTGGTTTCTAAACATGTTCGACATCAAATCATTTAATCACATGGCTAGAATCGTACCAATTCGGGAAGTAGAAGTGAAGACCCTGGATCTAGTTTCTACCATCCAGGCTGCGAGGAGTTTTGTATTCATTATCTATGTAGACTAATCATAAACAGATGGCTGCGTCCATACTATGTCTACAAAAGTCTATAAAAATGATGTACTGCAAGATCATTCCTGTATCAGAATAGTTAGTCCATTAGTTAAAGTTTTGAATCTGAGTATGGGAATGCCTACCTCAGTGATGATATAATCTTATACATGTATTTTGTGTTGAAAATTGCAGGTTCCAACCAGGCCATCCACGAGACAATCCTTGAAATGATAAAGCACTTCACCCTTCCTAGAATTACAAAACCCTAATCTATTCCAGGCTTCGCACTTTAGGGGGCAATCTGTTACACTAAAAAATGTCACCATGACTACTTACAGTTAGTATGGCTCAAATCAACAGTCATGCTACCCTCTTAGGCAAGTCTTATGCCTCTGTTATCCATCTCAAACTCAAAGAAGAGAGAAAGTCTTGTAAAAAATATGTTTATCTTTGGGGTCGCAGGTTCTCTCAAGCCTCACCTGCGGGGACGCTGATCATGTTCACAAAATCTGCGTCTTTGGACGCTCTGTATGTCAAAGGACAGGTGCGTCCTTCTGTAAAAGGCAAAATGCGCAAGTTTCATCTTAAAAAAGTTACTTGTGGTTACTTCTAGAACTTTCTAGAGGTCGGTTTGGTGAAATGGATGCGCCTCCAGTTGGTTCATGCATCTCTATTAAGGGGGAACTTATCCCATCAATAAGGGAGCTATCCCACCCAAAGAGGGGGATTATCCCATTGATGGTGGACCTGAATAACCTCTTTACAGCACTATAAATAAAGGCATTGAGCCAAAGGGAGGGGAGGTTGAAGCTATACATTTTCTTTGGGTAAATGCTGTAGGAATTAGGACTCCCATTTAGAACCTTGTGAGGAGAGATTGTCTTTGCTTGATTCTACTTGGAAGTGGGTGAGCTTTGTCAAAGTAGAGGAAAACCCTTGATGGACCCTGGGAGGAACTTGCACAACACCAAGGCCAGGTTGTAAGAGTTTCTTTGTTTCGTTATTAATACAAACTAGTTTATTTTTCTCAATAGCTTGTGTTAATGAGTTATTTCATGTGTTCCTTGGTCTGCATGTTGAATATATGTTTTATTATATGAAATGCAAGTGCTTGGTAATTGTTTGATTGTTTGTGGCTACAGGAATTGACTTGAAGGAGGAGCTCATCCGGATCGGCAAGGACGGACTACAACAACAGCGTTTTGGAATAAGGTAAGCCTAAACACTTGTAGTTTTCATATTTTAAAAGATGTATTTAGAGAAAGATTGCTCCATTTTGTCTTGTTTGTCGCTAGAGAGTTTAGACTCCTAGGGAGGTCTGTTGTGCTCGCACAAACGACTTTTTCCGCCACGACAGGGTCGGGTAAAACTGCCTTATCGGGCGAGTCAATGTCAGCAATCGAGTTCGGCTGATATGGCTGTAGACCGTTAGATTTGGGCGCTTGTGATCTGACGGTAGTCAGGCGGAGAAGATACGCAGAGGAAATGAATGGGAGTTGGGGGGGTAGGGGTTCTAATCATAATGGTTTGGGATTAATTTAGGAATTAATCCTGGGTTAGCAGATCGAGCACTGCTTAATGACAAGATTAGGTGATCAGGTGGGGTTAAATGCAAGGATCAATTAATTTTGTCGGGATATGGGTAATTTGTATAGGTTTTATTAAAACTAAGGGATTGGGTTATTTATATAAAGGAATTAATTAATACGAGATAATGGAATTTTGGGGATTATATAATAAAATTAAAAATTAATATGAAGTGAATGAGCGGAGTGGGTAATATCCCTTAAGCATAATGTAGCATGTAATATTTGTGTGTTTTACATACACTTAACACTTAGGATAAAATTATTTTGTGGGTTTTTGAATGAAATATGTTTTAACGTGGGGGGGGGGGGGGTTTACTTTTCCTAGGCAAGTGAATTTTTTCCTTAGGAAAAGGGATTTTATTAAGCTAATGAGGGGAAATGAAGGGAGATGAATTTTATGAAGGGGATTCTAACACTTTTTGTCCATAAGTCATTAAGATGAGGGTCTGGTCCCTCCAAAAGTTAGAGAAATGCTTTGAGCCTCTTTGACTTAAAGGATTTAAGTACTTAGAACTTATTTATGGGAAATTAGTAAGTAGAGGGGTGAAATGACTGAGGGGATGTTAAATAAACCAAGTTGTAAACCATTTTCCTTGCTTTGTTTACTGCTTATGCACATTTGAAAGATGCATTTAAACATGACATAAGTGTTTTTTTGTAATCACTTGATATTTCTGCAACCTTTCTACTACTTACCCTACCATTTTTCTTCATTTTATTTGGGTGCATTTAGGCTAGCAAACCCTTATCAATCCTTTTCTTTTACAAAGTAGACTATCTAATTCTAACCTTATATCATCCAAGGGCTCAGATTAAACTGATGAGCTCCTTTTATTTTCTCTACCTATCTAATGATCTGCCAAGATTAAACTGTTTGGTCAGATTTTATTCTCTAACTATAAACATAAAATTCAAAGCATGGTATAATCAAGATTAAACAGTTTGATTACCATGGATTGTGGCATGAATAACAAGCTGCACACAATCATTATTATGCATAAAAGTAAATAGTAGTGGCATTTTGACTTGCACACTTTCATGGTCTCTTTTGTTTTTGGGGTTCATATATTTTCATTTTTTGACCTTTTCTTATTCTTTTTTGTCCTTTGATTATTCTTTTAGGACATACCCTCTTTACATTTTTTTAATTTTAATATGGAAAACATTTGCAGAAAGCAAAGGTATGTACAATATTACAAGGCTTAACCTTAGTCATTCAAAATTATGACTCCTATTGGTATAGGAACCTAACAGTGGCTCCACTTGGGGATGACATTTTCTAGTGAAATGTCAAGGACTTTGAAGATCAATGGCCTTTGAATTTGTTGTTGATGTTACCTTGCAAAGTATTCCTCTATGCATCTGCATTATTGATACTTATGATAGCAAATCTTTAAAGCTTAGGGCCTTCTCTTTGGTGTTCAACTTCAGAAATCACCATCCAATCCAAACTGGACTTTTGAAAATAGAATATGTACAAATGGGAAATAAAAATTAGTAACTAGGTTCAAAGTAGTGTTTTAACATTCGACCATTCACTGGCCCACCTTATGCTTCTGTACCAACAATATCTCCCAGGAAGAAAGCATTATTTCCCCTGTAAGCATAAATTACATAGGGACCTTTCCATAGGAAATCAAATTTCCCATGTTTACCTTTGTCTTCCCTCCTTGAATCCCACTTGAGCACCTTGTCACCAAGGTAGAAATATTCAGCCTTGGTTCTCTTATCAAAAATCTTTTTAACCCTTTCCTGCACAACTTGAGACCTGATATAGACCTCTTCCCTGGTTTGTTGAAGATGAATAGTTTGATTGATTCTTCTTTGGATACTATTTGGTTCAACCTACAATTCTTGAAGTATCTTCATTACTGGTACTCCCAAAGAGGATGGAAAGACAGCTTCCATCCCATAAACTAGTTGATAGGGAGAAGTACCAATTGATTTCTTAGTAGTCAATTTGTCTGCCCATAAGGCATTGACTAGCTTCTTATTCCAAGTTTTCTTATTTTCCTCTAGTAACTTCTTGATGATGTTTACCAGGCTTTTGTTTGAGGATTCTACCAGTCCATTTCCTTGAGGGTAATAGGTTGTAGAATGACCCAAGGTGATATGATATTTATTGCAAAAATCTATCATCCTTTTGGATTTAAAGGCTGCTGCATTATCAGTAATGAGCTTAGTTGGAAATCCAAATCTTGATAGAATATTGGTTTCAAGGAAGGTTATGATAATAGTGTCTGTGGCTTGCCTTAAAGGTATGGCCTCTATCCATTTTGTGAAGTAGTATGTGGCTGTGAGGATCCATTTGTGCTAGGTAGAGGAGGGTGGGTGAATTTCACCAATGAAGTCTAAACCCCATTGTTGAAAAGGTATTTCAGCAGAGATTGGCTTGAGGGGTAAAGGTAAAAGATTTTTATTTCCCTCAAAAATTTGACATTTGTGACAGGAGGTCACATATTTTTTGACATCAGAAAACAAGGTAGGCTAGTAGAAACCAGCTCTAAGGATTTTATTTGTAGTGTTCTTCCATTAAAGGTATCCTCCACAGTCACCTGCATGAAACTCTTGCAAAAATTTATCAAATTTATCTTTTAATAAGAAATTAAGAAGAATACCTTCATGATCTCTCCAAAACAGAGCATTGTCTAATATACAAAATTTCAAGGATTTCATCTTTAAATACCTACTTTTACTCCTAGATAATTTAGGAGGAGCCTGTAAGTTTTGTAAAACATAAATAATATCAGCATACCAAGGTGATTCAATAAAGGTCGGCTGATTAGTGGAGTCGCCATCTCCTCTCCATCATCTATTGCTGCAATAAAGTTTATATCCAAGGCCTGACAGTTTGATTCAGCCATGAGCTTCGCTAAACCTTGGCCCTTGATTAACTTGGTAGGTTTGATTTCTATATCATATTCTACAATAGTATCAATCCACTTTCCCCTCTTTCCATCAGGACCATCCTGAGTTAGGATGTCTTTGACGACTGAATTTGGAACATAGGCTAAGAATATTAGATGTATACCCTGAAGTCCTTAATGGATTTGACTAAAACCAATGCTTTTTTTCCATTATATTGTATTTCAAGGGGGCATCTCTCAAGGCTTTGCTAAAGAAAGCAATGGGTTGTTCATAGCCTCGATCATTTTCTGCAATAGAACTGCAACAATTGTGTGCTCGAAAGCAAAGGAAAACAAGATGAAATCTCTGTCAAATTTAGGACTGATTAAAGCAAGTTTTTTAGTTAAAGCCAGTTTAATGTCTTCAAAGGATTTTTTTAGCCTCAACATTCCATTGTATGGTCAAACCAATTTTCATCATATTGTTTAGTGATCTAATTAATTCTGCCATATTAGATATAAATCTTCTAAGAAAATTAAGTTTTCCTAAAAAAGCTTGTAACTCTCTAATGTTCCTCGGGTGTTGTATTTGCAAGATGGCCTCAATTCTCGCAGGGTCTATTCTTATACCATCTTTTGAAATTATGTGACCTAACAACTTTCCTTCTTCTAACCCAAACAAAGACTTCTTGGGGTTTAAGGAGATTCTGAATTTCCTACGTTTAATAAAAACTTGTCTTAGATGATCCAAATGTTGATTATCAGATTTTGAAAATAATGTGATATCATCTAGATATATCACAAGGAAATCATGAATTTATTTTGCAAAGGCTATATCCATAGCCCTCTGGAAAGTGGCTCCTGCATTCATTAGCCCAAAAGGCATTTTCACATACATAAATGTGCTCCAGGGACTAGTAAAGGCAGTTTTGGGTTGGTCATATAGATGAACTAATATTTGATTGTAACTAGAAAACCCATCCAACAATGAGATTCTGTTTGATCCAACTACCCTTTGTAAAATCTGGTCCATTTTTGGGAGAGGGTAATTGTCTTTTAGTGACACTTTGTTGAGGTTTCTGAGATCCACACAAAGTCTGATCTCACCGGTTTTCTTTCTAGTTGGCACCAAGTTTGAGACCCAGTCAGAAAATCTGATTGGTGCAATTATTTTGGCATCATACATCCTCTGAATTTCTTTTTCAATTGTAGGTAATAAGATAGGATTGATCCTTCTAAGTTTTCATTTGAAGGGCTTTTGATTTTCCTTAATAGGAATTGTGTGTTGTGTTAGAGTCGGTCTGGTCAACCCTTCGTCAGAGATCAAAGCTCTTTGTGCATTTCAATTCTAGGTGTCCCGCTCCATCCGCTCAGCTCCATTTTGCTAGGGACATGCCATGATCTGACGAAGAAATTTATGCTACTCATTTTCCCTCATGTCTGGCCCCTACTGGTTCAGGTCTTGGTCCATAATCACTAAAATTTCATGATAGTCAAGGTCTGGTCATATTACAGGACACAGTCCTTTTTATTGCTGGGTCTAGGAAATCATCAGTGTTGTCTTTGAAAAAACATGTCCAGAACAATTCATGCAGGCCAGAGGGAGATCTTATACAGCTATGGTTCAGAAAGCATCATCATCACCTGAAGAGACATTGACTCAAGTTTTGAAGAAAAGTCAAACAAGGTAAACTATGACAAAATTTTCCAAAAAATTGCCAGTTGATTTTTTCAGATGCAGTCAAGGTTTTCATGGCCTGGTGCCTAGTCACACAGTCCCCGCAAAGAAATGCCGAAAATTTCACCATGAGAGCCAAAATTTCAAAGAAAAAATGAAAAGCAGAGTGTTTTAAAGTCAATGAAAAGTGCAAAACTCAAACATTAGAAAGTGGGTCTTCAAAGAAGAAAAAATTAAACCCAACTCTCCCAAAGCTTATATATACTTGTTTTTGCCCAAAACAAAAACCATTTGTGCTTTGGCAAGCTTGGAGAGAAATTACAAAGGTGAGAGAGCAAATTCATGAGGGTTTGAGTGAAGGAGAGTCAGTTTCCAAAGGGTGTGGCGCACACACCAGGGAGTGCGGCGCACACAGAGGGCGCAACGCAATGGCAGCCATCCCACAGTGCAAAATCAACAAAGGCACGACGCACTCAGAGTGCGCGGTGCACTGGGCTTGGCGCGCGACGCACATAGCCAGGGAGCTCAAAAACACTTGCAAATTGGTTTTATATCCCGGTTGAAGGCTAGCAAGCAAAGAGGTAGGCTCGAATGAAACCTCTTCTCTGTCAATTTGGTCAATGACTGGTGTTTCTAAGATGTTGAATGATATCCAAAGCGCATTGGCCATCCATGAAAACAATCATTAAAGAAAAATGATAAACGGGGTTTGCAAATTTGTGAAGATGCCACCAAGGTTTCTCCCATCCCCTTGTCCCCTCACTCCTCATCATTTGTCACCTCCATGCCACCTTGTCTCCCAAGGAAACCCCCTAGAAATCTCCACTAAGACCCGCCCCCGGAGTTCCAAGCAAATTCGTTTCGTTTGACAGTGTGCGACGCACACACAAGGTGGCGCGGCGCACTCAGGGCACACGGTGCACTAGGAGCCCGGCCACAGTGTCAACATTGTACTGGTACGGCGCATACCCGGCGTGTAGTGCACTAGGCAAAGCGTGCGGCGCACAGGCCTGTAAGCCTAAAAAAGCACCGAATCGCCCAAATTTTTTGAAATTGGCTCTCAAAATTGCAAAGGTTGCCCTAGATCCTTTCACCATTGATCCTTAACTCAAAGAAAAACATGATTTTGGTGACCATGAAAGCAAAGGCAAAACTTTTATTAAGTAAACCCAAAATGACACAAAGAAGGGAAAAAAGCTAGGGTTTTGCTACAGTAACATGATTGCTAAATATGCTCCTATCCTACCTCTATCAGCTAATTCCCCTGGAGCAGTTTCCCCTAATAGTTACCCTAGCTACATTGTTATCATATCCATTTTGTCCCCTTTATTCCTATAGCTCAAAATATCCCAAACCCTACCCCATCAAAACCACACCCCAAACACTCCCAAATCCTTGATAAATTTCTCCTTTAAACCCCTATTCCCCTTTTCATCATTCCCCCCCTAACACTCCCCTGTTTCATTGTCCCCTTGGTGACAAATTTTCACAGCATCTATCAGTTTCATTAGATTCAGAGGGCAGAATAAAACTCAGGGTACAAGCAGCAATAATGGCATCAGAAAATTCATCAGAGTATGAGGAGGGGACCCACAGTGACACATCTTCAGGGGAGAGGGCCCATAGGAGACATCATAGAAGTGGCAGACATCTTAGAGATGAGCCAAGCACCCTCACTGAGCTGCAGGCATGCCCACTTGCCATGTCTTGTTTTCAACACTTGGCATGCTATGAATTTTGTCCAAGGGTGGCAAATGTCAAAGTCCATCATGAGTTGGCCCGCCTTTTTGCACTTCATCTACAGGGAGGCCAATCTATCCTGGCTGGGGTCACTTTCACATTGACACCGGAGGCTATATCAGTAGCAACAGGGATACCAAACATTGGGGAGCAGTGGCATAAGAAGAAGAAGGTGGAGAGGCATCATTATGAGCCCTACATCAAGGACAGCTGCTTGAGCCAGCTCACCAGAGTTTTTCCATTCAGATTCTTGAGGGATGAGTATGCCCCACTCATGAGATTGATCATGAAGTATTTCAGTTGTGAGGGGAGGTTTTCTCGCCTTTATGCCTATCACATCCGCTTGCTCATGCACTTCACCAAGGTGAGGATGATGAGCCTCCCATTTTTCATCTACAACAACATTGAGAAGATGAAAAACTTCATGCAGTGCAAGACCCCACGACAGCAGCTAAACAGTGTCTATCATTTCGCTCTCATCCGGATCTTGGTAGACCATCAGTTGGGATTGCAAGGTATTGCTTGGGAGGACTTCATCTCCCGTGATTGCTTCAGCGCCCCACCGGTGATATCAGAGGCAAAACATGAGGTGGCAGGTCCTTCACATCAGTCTGAGCATGAGCTGGGAGGTCCTTCACATTCGTTTGAGCCTGAGATGGGAAATCCTTCACATCAGTTCGAGCACCATGAGACTGCCACCATGCCAGTATACCTCACATACCAGAAGGGCAGTAGAACGTTGTTTGCAGCAGCAAAGCGAGTGTTATCTCCCCCCGGGGTGGAAGGGGCCTCGCTTCCAACATCAGCACCACAGGAGCAGGGTAAGGGCAAGGATCCAGTGCAGGAGGAAGGGCCATCAGGTGAGCAAGAGACCGAGTTTGTTCTCCTACAAGATGATGAGACAGATGCAGAACCTACAAATGTTGAGCTGGGAGAGATCATTCAGGAGTAGCAGTCTGTGATTGAGAACCTATCCCTAGACTTGGATAGGGAAAAGTGGAACGTGCAGTATCTCGAGCAGAGGAACAAGCAACTTGAGGATCGTCTAGCTGAGATAGAGTTGCAGATGATCAAGGAAAACTGGTGACACATCCTAGCAGCGCAAGGCAGACCTATGGAGCAAAGAGACGAAGACTGGGAGTATGTGCCAGAGAAAGTGAATGTTCCCTTGGAGTAGCGGTTGGACAAAGCAAACAGGGAGAAATACATGCTGAGGTGCATGACTCATCACTACCAGGCCCGAAACATGACCTCCAAAGCGAGAATCAGGAGCCTAAAGGCAAAATTGAGCAAAGCGACAAAGGAGGCAAAGGAGGAAAATGAGCAAGAACGGCTTCAAATCTTGGCTGAGGCTTCCTTGGCACAGCAAAGCACTTCATAGGGAACCTCTAGCCCAAATTTCAAAGAATTTGGGCAAATTTTGGTCACAGGCAAATTTTTTGGGCACAAAACAGGAAATTTCTCCTTATGCGTCGTGCCACTGCCGCGACACTAAAATTCTAGGGCTCCAATGGAGAAACCGCTTGCATATTTGAATTTAGCATCAAAAAATACTACTACTAGTGTCTGGGCTAGAAATATTGACAAGTTTTGGGTTTCCTAAAGGTCAAAAAACACCCAAAAATGGCCTCTCTGCCACTTTTTTGACACACAGAAAGCAGTCTTGGGAGAATGAAGTTTTGGAGGGGAAAATGAGCTTCAAATTCAGAAATTCCAATTGGGTTGGAAATTAGATAGGACAGGCTTTCCAACAAGCCTACTTGGGAACATTTTGGACACCTGCAAGTGCCCCAAAACAGGCTCCAAATTGGTGTGACGCACAGAGAATTTGGCGTGGCGCACAGGGGAAAAAACGGCCAATTTGCTCCCATTTCGCGAAATTTCGGGTCGCGACTTCTCCAAGTGGGCCTGGTCATCTACACTTCGGTTTTTTGGCACCAAAGGCAGCATTTAAATGGTTTTCTCTCCAGATGGGCATCTATCCAAGTGGCAAAAGAATGCAAAGGGTCACCACAGCCAAATGTCATGCTTGAGAGCGTTGCACCTGCCACTGATGGCTGGCTCTCCATCTCCTTTTCGAAATGATTTGAGTAACTTCCCAACCCCTGGGTGTTCCATCTCTTCTCTACACTTTCTATATATTGTATGCAAGTTATTTGCAAAGGGCGTTGGCTTGTAACTTCTGGGAGATTGTGGGAAAGAAACTTTGTTTCTGCACTGTGTATTTTTGACAGAGGATTAATGAAAGGCAGCGGCTTTGTTTCATGAGATTCTTGTGGTCATGAGTGTAGAAAATGTGTTCTTATGTTGCATATGTATCTTGTTATGTTTCATATTTCATTTCATGCTTCATTTCAGTGAAATTTTCTAAGTGAGATTAGGTAGAATTCAATTTATATTGCTCTGCCTGTGGGAAAATTTCATGTGTAGTGTCATTCTTCTATTGAAAAGGATTCATGCGACCATGCCATTTTCACCCTCTTCAGCAATCTTTCCGTTCTGCATTACCTTAAGCCGAAATTGTTGCGCTTGCCGCCTACCTTGCCTCACGGAATAATCTATGCCTTCATTTTCATTTCTTTGTTCTTTGCTAAGCGCCAGTCCCATATACATCCCAGAAGCTCGGTCACTTCATAAAATCTTTTCCAAAATCCCTTTTCACTTACTAGGCTAAGGTAAATATTGCATTGTAAGTCATCTCAGACCATTTTGCCTATCCATTCACTGAGCGTGACTCGGAGAGAGCCCTCTCCTACTCTGGTAGGGCTAGCTACTAGACTAAGCGTGGTTTGTGGTTACCCTAATTTTTGCCTTCTTTCAACCTAAGGCAGATTTAGTTGCTAACATAGTGGCGACCATGCTGGGGAGACAAGTTGAAAATCAAATCCCCTTGTTTCATAAGAATTCTAGGCTTCTGGATGATGAGCTTAGGATTGAAAAGGCTGAGTAAGTTGGTTGTGTCCTGTAATTTATCCCAATAGCACGCTGGCTTCGAGACGATATACCAGAGTGAATCCAGACCCGGACCCTCCTCACATTTACGAAAATCCCAATTTAATTCCAAGACTCCTTCGTCAAGAAAGCACCATAACTCCCGTGTTCAAATCCCATTCATGCCCCGACATTTTTGAGTATCTTGAAGAGCTTGAGTTTGACGAACGATTTGAGATATCACTGTTTGAGTCTAAATCCAAAAAGGTTGTTGATTACACCGTCCTCGATCCGCAATTTCTTGTAGACCTTGAGACAGAAAGAGCTAATAGATTAATTGATAATTATATTGCCACACAGCCCCAAACTCCAAGTGCAAGCCCCTTGCAAACTGTGCACACCCCTCCAACACCACCAAGGCCAAATCCACCGAGAATGATGGCTGTCCGTTTCGCACCCCTTGTTCTACCCCAAGTCCTAGATGACATGCCAAATGATTATCAGAGTAAAATTATGTTTTTTGATGGCACTCCTAATGGTATTACAGCTCAACAACATGTGGATAAAATGGCAGACTTCTATGAACTTCATGAGATCAATGCAGAGAACGTGGCAATGAGGCTCTTTGTACAAACATTTGTAGGTGATGTGAGGAAATGGTTCAGAGGTTTGACGGCTGCAAGTATCACCACCTTGGCTGAGCTACAAAGACAATTTTTCAACAGGTGGGAAGTGAAAAAGAATCCCCTTCAAATTCTGGCCAAGTATGAACAGATCAAACAGAATGCCGGTGAGTCGGTCCAAGATTATTGTGTCAGATTTAATGCAATCTACAACGAAATCCCAGACCATCTAAAGCCACCTGTGGGACTAGAAATGATGAAGTTTCCGGATGGTTTTGATGCTGACATGGCATACCAATTGAGAGAGAGAGAACCGGCTACAATGGAAGACATGCAGAAAATTGCGGTCAGCGTTGAGGCAAATCTGTTGTCCAAAAGAGCAAGAGCGAAAGCAGAGAAGAAAACCACGGTGAAAGAAGAATCTTCTTCAATGGATTAGCTGCTCAAAAAGGTAGAACAGATGCTTGAGAGAGTAAAACTTGACAAACCAGAGCCACAAGTTAGGAATCCTAACTTTCGTGGCCAACGACAGCCACAATATAGGATAAGACAAAGAGATCAGCGGACTCAAGAGAAAAAAGCACAATAGCTGGTACAAACACCGCTGCAGCAGAATTTCATGCATGGACCAGAATCAGATGAGGACGGGAATGTAATAGGTGAGGAAAACCATCTCTTTACTCCAGATGAGCTTCCTAATTACATCACCGAGGAAGAAGAATGTGCAATAAATTCAACTACACACCAAGACGCTGATTTTATTCTAGCTAACGAAACCGTGTTGGAAGAAGAGTCAGAAGAATATCAAAGGGGATATATGAATGCTTTGTCCGCACAACAGCAATGATATTCCCTTAGAAATAGAGATGTACCAGCCAAACCAATTCAGAAAAAGAAGGAGGAAGAAACAACAAAGAAGGATCTATCAGCTACACAAAGAAAGGGAAAGGAGGCGATTGTTCCGGAGAGCAGCAAATCGAAATCAGCAGAACAATCACAGCAACCAGCCACCTCAAAAGAGAAGGAAAGGAAAGAGATCCCAGTCAAAGAGGTAGAAAGAACTCCCGCTTTCAGCCTAGAGAATGAGATTTCTAAGCTAAAGGTATCCATCCCTTTGACTGAAATCATGAAGAACAACGGTTACAGAGGACAGATTTCTAGAATGTTAAATTTGGACCCAATGTCCGACATGGTAAATGTGGAAGATGATCAGCCTGAAATGATTTTTGGTCCAGCGACGAACGGTGAGTCTCCTGAGAGCGAGGTGCCACCCTTCTATATCAGTTTATGATTGCATGACTTTGTGCTACACAATGCCATGTTCGATTCCGAAGCTTCTCACAATCTCATGCCCAAGGCTATCATGGATAAGCTTGGTCTGGACATCACCCGCCAATATCATGATCTTTATTCATTCGATTCTAGCAGAGTAAGGTGCATAGGGCTCATCAAAGACTTAGTTGTGAGTTTAGATCAGCTTCCTATGAAAAACGTTCTGATGGATGTAGTGGTAGCAGACATTCCTCCAAGGTTTGGCATGCTTCTTTCTAGGTCTTGGGTAGCAAAATTGAAGGGGACACTACAGCTGGATTTCTCCTATGCAACAATCCCTGTGTTTGGACAAATGAGGAAGTTATACCGAGAACAAAAGATGAAATATATGATCACAAGCAAGGAGAAACCGATAAATCATCCTATAAACTATGTACATACAGATTTAGAGTCTTTTGTTTTGTTTTCAGATAGTTTAAATGAGATAGATAGTCAGATAGTAGAAGCAGACGATATTCCAGAGATAATAGAAAATTTTAGAGAGATTTTGAAGAAAGAAGGACAAGAAAGGCAGCAAAAGATTGGGCAATCAGCTGAAAACAATGGACAGCAAGCAAATGATGGACAGCAAAAAGATTTTCAGCACTTGCAAGAAGAAGAAGAAGGCTTGTGGACCATGGATTTTGATGGAGCAGTAGGGAATGATGGCGTTGGTATTGGTATTTGGGTACGCAGTCCTTTCTCCGCCCCAAACAAAGTGCCTAGCAGCATGAGAGTTTTCTCCTACAAGCTGGCCTTCGAATGTTCCAATAATGAAGCCGAATATGAAGCTCTGATTGCTGGCCTGAAGATTCTTAGGAAGCTGAATGCAAAGAGGATTTCAGTATATGGCGACTCTGAGTTGGTGATAAAACAGGTCAGAGGTGAGTATCAAGAAAAACATTCTAGGATGCGGGCCTATCGTAATGCAGTTTTGGACATCTTGAAGCTATTTTCCGAATACACCTTGACATGTGTGCCACGAATACAAAATAGTATTGCTGATGCTCTTGCCAAGGCAGCGAGCAGCTTGAAGATCCCCATGAACTCCAGGAATAAGTTTGAAATCCATGTCAAGCACCGTCCAACCATTCCAGACAATCAGCGACATTGGCAAGTGTTCCAAGATGATGAGGAGATTAAGGATTTTATGCTCAACAAATGCAAGTTCAAAGAAACCTTAATGAATGTGGAAAACGATGAGGACAAAGGTAATGGTACAGAAGAAGTGCAGATCAATCAAATGGACGTATTACAGCTGAAGAATAACATCATTCCTAAAGGCTTGATACCCCTAGAGGAACTTTTCGATCAGGATGATGTAGCCCGCAAGCCAACATTGCAGCCGACAGAGAAAGGTGTGGAAGAAGTCAACATTGGTACAGCTGCAAATCCAAAATTGGTAAAATTGTCCAAAGCATTACCGCCAAAAATCAAGGACAAATATATCAGTTTGATGGCTTCATTTGCAGATGTATTTGCTTGGGATTATTCTGATTTAAAGACCTATGATACGAATATCATTCAGCACACCATACCTATCAAGCCAAATCAGAAACCATTTAGACAAAAGTTGAGGAGGATCAATCCAAAGTTGCTGCCATCCATCGAAAAAGAGGTAAATAGGTTGTACAAGTCAGGTATCATTGTGCCTACCACATTTTCAGATTGGATATCTAACTTAGTGCTTATACGAAAGAAGACCGGTGAGATCCGCCTATGCATCAATTTCAGAAATCTAAACAAGGTCTCACTGAAGGACAACTATCCGCTGCCCAAGATGGACCATATACTTCAGCGAGTAGTGGGGGCATCTCGTATGTCGTTGCTTGATGGTTATTCTGGATATAACCAAATTTCAATCCATGAAGATGATAGAGATAAGGCAACATTCACAACTCCATGGGGAACATTTCACTATGCCAAAATGCCATTCGGTTTAAAGAATGCAAGTGCCACATTTTAGCGTGCAATGGACTTGGCGTTTGCAAATGAGAAGGATGTGTTTTTGGTGGTGTGCTTGGATGACTTGATAGTGTTTTCAAAATCTGATGAAGAGCATATGCATCACCTAAAAATTGTCTTTCAAAAATGCAGGAAATATGGACTATCGCTGAATCCTAAGAAGAGCTTGTTCACCATGGAGGAAGGAAAATTATTTGGGCATATCATTTCAAAAGATGGCATCCGTATAGACCCAGCACGTGTGCAAGAAATTCAGCAAATCGATCTGCCTAGGAACAAAAAGGAGATATAGTCATTCAATGGTAAGATGAATTTTCTGCGTCGTTTTGTGCCTAATCTTTCGAAACACTTGAAAGAAATGACCAACATGCTTAAAAATGACAGCCAAGTGAAATGGACTGATGAGGCTGTAAAATCTTTCAACTTGGTCAAATTGGCCCTTTCTTCAGCTCCAGTTCTAGTCAGTCCGGATTACACTCAAGATTTCATATTGTTTTCGTTTGCTTCTGAGCACACTATGGCAGCGGTACTATTGCAGAAGAGGGATGATCATGAAAGACCTATTGCATTCTTCAGCAGGGCTATAAGGGATGCAGCTTTGAAGTACAACATCATTGAGAAGCAAGCCCTGGCATTGGTAAAGGCACTGAAGGATTTCCGGGTGTATATCCTACACTCTCACATTCTGGCCTATGTTCCTAATACTGCTGTGAAAGATGTTTTAGTGCAGACCGATCCGGAAGGGAGAAGAGGCAAATGGATCACAGCCTTGCTAGAATACGATGTGGAGATAAAGCCTACAAAGCTGGTCAAAGGACAGGGGTTGGCGAAGCTAATGCCTAAATCAAACTTGCATGCATTGGACATAAATCTGATTGCTGCCATTCCGAGGAGAATGATGAAGGAACTTCAGTTCAGGTATCTGAAATGTTTGCTTTGTCCCCGTGGTATTCTGATATAATATATGTGCTGAAAAATCTATCACCACCACCCGGCATGGCTAGAAACAAAGCGAGAACACTCAAATTGAAGGCTGCCAAGTTTTGTATCTTGAATTCTGCACTATATTGGAAAGATCCCGGTGGCATTTTGTTAAACTGTCTCGTGGAAGAGGAGGCAAAGAAAGTCATGGATGATTTCCATGGAGGAGAGTGTGGTGGAAATATTTTTTGGAAATCAACAGCAAACAAAATTTTGAGAGCGGGGTACTACTGGCCTACCTTGTTTGCTGATGTGCATAAGATGGTAAAGCGCTGTCATAAGTGTCAAATTTTCGAAGGGAAATAGAAATTACAGCCTTTGCCACTTAAGCCTATTGAAGTGATTGCTCCATTCCAGAAGTGGGGGTTGGATTTCATTGGGGAAATTCATCCCGCCTCTTCCAGACAGCATAGGTGGATCCTTATAGCGATGGACTACTTCACAAAATGGATTGAGGCAGCACCTACCAGACAAGCGACGGACACGGTAATTATTTCATTCCTCGAAAAGAACATCTTGTCTCGCTTTGGTTGTCCAAACAAATAATCACTGATAATGCAGTAGCTTTCAAATCGAAAAGGATGGTAGAATTTTGTCATAAATATCATATAATTTTGGGTCATTCAACGGCCTATCATCCGCAAGGCAATGGATTGGTGGAATCTTTGAATAAATCTTTGGTCAACATCATCAAGAAGCTACTAGAAATAAATAAGAAGAGCTGGAACAAGAGGCTGGTCCATGCACTTTGGGTAGATCGAATCAGTCAGAAAAAGTCTATTGGTATGTCACGGTTTGAGCTGGTTTATGGAGTGGACACAGTATTTCTCGCTTCTCTTGCTGCCCCGATGGTCAAACTTCTTCAGGAGGCCGGTAGTGAGGAAGATCACATGCAGAGAAGGCTAAATCAAATGATCCACTTGCAACAAACAAGAGAAGAAGTTTTCAAAAACACATCCAAGTTGCAGGAGAGGATAAAGAAAATTTATGACAGAAAAGCTAAAGCGGACAAATTTCAGTTGGATGATGTAGTGCTGAAGTGGGATGCAAGGAATGAAGAAAAAGGCAAGCACGGAAAGTTTGAAAATCTATGGAAAGGTCCTTTCAAAATCGCAGCATACAGGGGTCAAAATGCCTTTCTTCTGAAGGAAATAAACGGGGAAGACTATCCTAGAGGGCCGATCAATGCTCGGTTGCTCAAGCAGTATCATTGTTGATCTATTAACACTACTTCCACTATCATTGTAAATACCGTTTTTATTTCAGTTTGGTTTCAGTATGTAAAGTCTGTTTTTGAGTTATTCCAATTGTCAAGTTTGAGTCAATTTCTTGGTTATTCCAGTTTTATAAATAAGTCAGAGTCTTGTGTCGTTTATCAAAATGATGACTCCATAGCCCAATGGACAAAAGGCACTGTTTAGCTCCTCCAAAGATCTGTTGTTCTTGGCACCTCCATAGGAGCTACCATCCCCCATTGGAGCCAATGTTAGAGTCGGTCTGGTCAACCCTCCGTTAGAGATCAAAGCTCTTTGTGCATTTCAATTCTAGGTGTCCCGCTCCATCTGCTCAGCTCCATTTCGCTAGGGACATGCCCTGATCTGACGGAGAAAGTCATGCTACTCATTTTCCCTCATGTCTGGCCCTTGTTGGTTCAAGTCTTGGTCCATAATCACTAAAAGTTCATGATAGTCAAGGTCTGGTCATATTACAAGACACAGTCCTTTTTATTGCTGGGTCTAGGAAATCATCAGTGTGGTCTTTCAAAAAACATGTCCAGAACAATTCATGCAGGCCAGAGGGAGATCTTATATAGCTATGGTTCAGAAAGCATCATCATCACCTGAAGAGACATCGACTCTTCTTCAAAACTCTGTTTTGAAGAAAAGTCAAACAAGGTCGACTATGACAAAATTTTCCAAAAAATTGCCCAGTCACAAAGTCCCCGCAAAGAAATTCCAAAAATTTCACCATGAGAGCCAAAATTTCAAAGAAAAAATGAAAAGCAGAGTGTTTTAAAGTCAATGAAAAGTGCAAAACTCAAACATTAGAAAGTGGGTCTTCAAAGAAGAAAAAATTAAACCCAACTCTCCCAAAGCTTATATATACTTATTTTTGCCCAAAACAAAAACCATTTGTGCTTTGGAAAGCTTGGAGAGAAATTACAAAGGTGAGAGAGCAAATTCATGAGGGTTTGAGTGAAGGAGAGCCAGTTTCCAAAGGGCATGGTGCACACACCAGGGAGCGCGGCGCACACAGAGGGCACGACGCACTGGCAGCCATCCCACAATGCAAAATCAACAAGGGCGCGATGCACTTAGGGCGCGCAACGCACTGGGCTTGGCGTGCGATGCACACAGACAGGGAGCTCAAAAACACTTGCAAATTGGTTTTATATCCCAGTTGAAGGCTAGAAAGCAAAGAGGTAGGCTCGAATGAAACCTCTTCTCTGTCAATTTGGTCAATGACTGGTGCTTCTAAGATATTGAATGATATCCAAAGCGCATTGGCCATCCATGAAAAAAATCATCAAAGAAAAATGATAAACGGAGTTTGCAAATTTGTGAAGACGCCACCAAGGTTGCTCCCATCCCCTTGTCCCCTCACTCCTCATCATTTGTCACCTCCATGCCACCTTGTCTCCCAAGGAAACCCCCTAGAAATCTCCACTGAGACCCGCCCCCGGAGTTCCAAGCAAATTTGTGTCATTTGATAGTGCGCGGCGCACACACAAGGTGGCACGATGCACTGGGGGCCCAGCCACAGTGTCAACATTGCACTGGCGCGGCGCATACTTGGCGCGCAGCACACTGGGCAAAGCGCGCGGCGCACAGGCCTGTAAGCCTAAAAAAGCACTGAATCGCCCAAATTTTTTGAAATTGGCTCTCAAAATTGCAAAGGTTGCCCTATATCCTTTCACCATTGGTCCTTAACTCTAAGAAAAACATGATTTTGGTGACCATGAAAGCAAAGGCAAAACTTTTATTTAAGTAAACCCAAAATGACACAAAGAAGGGAAAAAAAAAGCTAGGGTTTTGCTACAGTAACATGATTGCTAAATATGCTCCTATCCCACCTCTATCAGCTAATTCCCCTGGAGCAGTTTCCCCTAATAGTTACCCTAGCTACATTGTAATCATATCCATTTTGTCCCCTTTATTCCTATAGCTCAAAATATCCCAAACCCTACCCCATCAAAACCACACCCCAAACACTTCCAAATCCCTGATAAATTTCTCCTTTAAATCCCTATTCTCCTTTTCATCATTCCCCTCCTAACACTCCCCTGTTTCATTGTCCCCTTGGTGACAGATTTTCAGAGCATCTATCAGTTTCATTAGATTCAGAGGGCATCATAAAACTCAGGGTACAAGCAGCAGTAATGGCATCAGAAAATTCATCAGAGTATGAGGAGGGGACCCACAGTGACACATCTTCAGGAGAGAAGGCCCATAGGTGACATCATCGGAGTGGCAGACATCATAGGGATGAGCCAAGCACCCTCACTGAGCTGCAGGCATGCCCACTTGCCATGTCTTGTTTTCAGCACTTGGCATGCTATGAATTTTGTCAAAGGGTGGAAAATGTCAAAGTCCATCATGAGTTGGCCCGCCTTTTTGCACTTCATCTACAAGGAGGCCAATCTGTCCTAGCTGGGGTCACTTTCACATTGACACCGGAGGCTATATCAGTAGCAACAGGGATACCAAACATTGGGGAGTAGTGGCATAAGAAGAAGAAGGTGGAGAGGCATCACTATGAGCCCTACATCAAGGACAGCAACTTGAGCTAGATCACCAGAGTTTTTCCATTTAGATTCTTGAGGGATGAGTATGCCCCACTCATGAGATTGATCATGAAGTATTTCAGTTGCGAGGGGAGGTTTTCTCTCCTTTATGCCTATCACATCTGCTTGCTCATGCACTTAACCAGGGTGAGGATGATGAGCCTCCCATTTTTCATCTGCAACAACATTAAGAAGATGAAAAACTTCATGCAACGCAAGACCCCACGACAGCAGCTAAACAGTGTCTATCATTTCGCTCTCATCTGGATCTTGGTAGATCATCAGTTGGGATTGCAGGGTATTGCTTGGGAGGACTTCATCTCCCGTGATTTCTTTAGCGCCCCACCGGTGATATCAAAGGCAGAACATGAGGTGGGAGGTCCTTCACATCAGTCTGAGCATGAGCTGGGAGGTCCTTCACATCCGTTTGAGCCTGAGATGGGAAATCCTTCACATCAGTTCGAGCACCATGAGACTGCCACCATGCCAGTATACCTCACATACCAGAAGGGCAGTAGAACGTTGTTTGCAGCAGCAAAGCGAGTGTTATCTCCACCCGGGGTGGAAGGGGCCTCGCTTCCGACATCAGCACCACAGGAGCAGGGTAAGGGCAAGGAGCCAGTGCAGGAGGAAGGGCCATCAGGTGAGCAAGAGACCGAGTTTGTTCTCCTACAGGATGATGAGACAGATGCAGAACCTACAAATGCTGAGCTGGGAGAGATCATTCAGGAGCAGCAGTCTGTGATTGAGAACCTATCCCTAGACTTGGATAGGGCAAAGTGGAACGTGCAGTATCTCGAGCAGAGGAACAAGCAACTTGAGGATCAGCTAGCTGAGATAGAGTTGCAGATGATCAAGGAAAACCGGCGACACATCCTAGCAGCGCAAGGCAGACCTATGGAGCAAAGAGACGAAGACCGGGAGTATGTGCTAGAGAAAGTGAATGTTCACTTGGAGCAGTGGTTGGACAAAGCAAATAGGGAGAAAGACATGCTAAGGCGCATGACTCATCACTACCAGGCCCGAAACATGAGCTCCAAAGCGAGAATCAGGAGCCTAAAGGAAAAATTGAGCAAAGCGACAAAGGAGGCAAAGGAGCAAGATCAGCTTCAAATCTTAGCTGAGGCTTCCTTGGCACAGTAAAGCACTTCATAGGGAACCTCTAGCCCAAATTTCAAAGAATTTGGGCAAATTTTGGTCATAGGCAAATTTTTTGGGCACAAAACAGGAAATTTCTCCCTGTGCATCGCGCCACTGGCGCGACGCTAAAATTCTAGGGCTCCAATGGAGAAACCGCTTGCATATTTGGATTTAGCATCGAAAAATACTACTACTGGTGTCCGGGCTAGAAATTTTGACAAGTTTTGGGTCTCCTAAAGGTCAAAAAACACCCAAAAATGGCCTCTCTGCCACTTTTTTGACACACAGAAAGCAGTCTTGGGAGAATGAAGTTTGGGAGGGGAAAATGAGCTTCAAATTCAAAAATTCCAGTTGGGTTGGAAAGTAGACAAGACAGGCTTTCCAACAAGCCTACTTGGGAACATTTTGGACACCTGCACGTGCCCCAAAATAGGCTCCAAAGTGGCGCGACACACAGAGAATTTGACGTGGCGCACAGGGGAAAAAACAGCCAATTTGCTCTCGTTTCGCGAAATTTCGGGTCGCGACTTCTCTAAGGGGGGCCGGTCATCTACACTTCAGTTTTTTGGCACCAAATGTGGAATTTAAAGAGTTTTCTCTCCAGATGGGCATCTATCCAAGTGGAAAAAGAATGCAAAGGGTCACCACAGCCAAATGTCATGCTTGAGAGCGCTGCACCTGTAGCTGATGGTTGGCTCTCCATCTCCTTTTCAAAATTATTTGAGTAACTTCCCAACCCCTGGACGTTCCATCTCTTCTCTACACTTTCTATATATTGTATGCAAGTTATTTGCAAAGGGGCTGGCTTGTAACTTCTGGGAGACTGTGGGAAAGAAACTCTGTTTCTGCACTGTGTATTTTTGACAGAGGATTAATGAAAGGCAGCGGCTCTATTTCATGAGATTCTTGTGGTCATGAGTGTAGCAAATGTGTTCTTATGTTCCATATGTATCTTTTTATGTTTCATATTTCATTTCATGCTTCATTTCAGTGAAATTTTCTAAGTGAGATTAGGTAGAATTCAATTTATATTGCTCTGCCTGTGGGAAAATTTCATGTGCAGTGTCATTCTTCTGTTGAAAAGGATTCATGCGACCATGCCCTTTTCACCCTCTTCAGCAATCTTCCCATTCCGCATTACAATAAGCTGAAATTGCTGCGCTTGCCGCCTACCTTGCCTCATGAAATAATTTGTGCCTTCATTTTCATTTCTTTGTTCTTTGCTAAGCACCAGTCCCATATACATCCTAGAAGCTCGGTCACTTCATAAAATCTTTTCCAAAATCCCTTTCCACTTACTATCCTAAGGTAAATATTGCATTGTAAGTCATCTCAGACCATTTTTCCTATCCATTCACTGAGCGTGACTCGGCGAGAGCCCTCTCCTGCTCTGGTAGGGCTAGCTACCAGACTGAGCGTGGTTTGTGGTTACCCTAATTTTTTCCTTCTTTCAGCCTAAGGCAGATTTAGGTGCTAACATGTTGGATGATGTTGGTGTCATAGGATTTGACGTCCTCATAACTCCAAGCAAAACATCTTTAAATTATTTCAACAACTCGATGTATTTTACTTTTTCAGTTGGAGGTAATTATTTTGAAGTTTGATCAGTTTAGGATTTTCATCGCTGCCTATATTACATTCCTCTATATCATACCTTAATGGTTCCATCTTAGGATTCCTATGAACATCATTGGAATCAAATAAATCCTCCAGAGGGGTTAATCCCTTTGGTAAGAAGTTATCTTTGAGATTAATTACTTTGGTTTCTTCACTGATTATTTCATCAATCTCAATTTTCTCTAAGTTATCTACATCTGATTTAGTAAATTTAGTTGGATTTACTCTATCTAGTTCGTCACCTTCTATCTCGTTTATTTCTAACTCATCCTTAGTGTGAAGATCTATGGATGTATCAGTGTCTATATTATTATTTGCAAACTCTTCTTCTGAAACTAAAAATTTATTTATCTGATTGTCATTAGAAAATATTTTCCAATTCTTCAAATTATCTGGAATTGCAGGTTTTGCCTAACTTCAGCAGTGTATTGATGGTTAGGTTGGAAGGGTAATTCGCAGGTGCTGGCAAACATTGCTAAAATATGGGCTTGCATATTGTGTTTTCTAGGGATTACTACAACCTTTGTTTCTAGGAAAGTGTTAAGCATTTCTACAATAGTTCCCCTATAACAACTTAATCTAGGGTCCTTTTTCATATATACAGCATCAATCTGTTTTATAATTAGTTCAGAATCTCCCATGACAGAAACTCTTTTAGCTCCTAGATTCCTAACTAACTTAAGACCTAAAATTAATGCTTCATACTCAGCCATATTATTGGTACATTTAAAATTCAATCTATATGCATGGCCTTCTGAGTGATTATTTTCCAAATTATATATCCACACTCCTGCTCCTGCTCCTAACTTATTGACTAACCCATCAAATTCTAAATGCAATAATATCTCATGCTCATAATTTTCACTATCTAGTGCAACAAACTTGTCATCGCTTATAACAATTTGACCATCTTGTTCATTGAAAGGTTTTGTAGTTTGGTTAGTTTCATTTTGTGCAGAAACTGCAATTTCTTTTGGTTCTGTATTAGTATTGTCTGAAATTTATTCTTATGTTTGATCAGCATTATACAGGATAAAAGAATCAATATCTGAGTGTATGGAGTAGATGGGAAAGTTTTGAGGTTGATCATGGATACTTACCATAAATTTCATTAAGGTTTCTCGGTATAGTTTCTTAGGTTGTCCAAAAACAGAGATTGTTACATATGACATATCTAGTTGTAAGGATCCCTGGAGTTTGGCTCCCCATGATCTGGATAACAGCATTCCATACTTTGGTGGGATGTCAGCAACCACGATATCCATAAGGATGATTTTGGTAGGATATTGGACTAAAGTAACACAGAGGTCTTTAATCAATCCTAGACACTTTACTTGACTAGAGTCAAATGAGAATAAGTCTTTATAAGGCCTTGTAATGTCTAGGTTTAATTTCTCCATTACTGATTTGGGAATTGTTATAGACATATTTGGGCACTACAACCCCAATCACATAAGTCGATAAACCAAGGGCTCTTAAACCCCTAAAAGTGTTGTTTCACACCCTAAAGAATCATGGTCAACTGATTACATCATTTCCCAGAAGTTCCACCTGAAAAACCACTGGACCATACAGACTGCTCCATGCTTAGGGTGTGATGCATACTTTCTACTACACTAGCCAGGTGTGATGCATACTGGAAGAGCCTTCTATGGGGTGCGATGGGCGAGAGTAGACAAATGGCAGAGACAGTTTTCTAAGTGGAAACCCAGAGAATCTTCTAGAAACTTCTCATATGACACTTGCCTCTCTGAATTCGCCCAGAGATGAGTAAGAGATCAAAGAAATCTCCCAGTGGAACCAAGAAACTATCAGTGAAATGACACTAATCAAAAACCCAGAAGCTGACTCACCCCTCTGCAAACATCTATAAATGGATCCCTCATCTGAGAGATCTAGAGGCTGGAATTTTGTAATTTGTAAGGAAGTGTTGTTGGTTTCTCTTTGAGAAGAAACATTGTATTTTGGGGTGATTTTGCTTTTCATGAGGTGAAGAGGGCTTTCATGCTGGGAGGATGATGCTGGATCAGATAGCTGGGTTGTAATCCTCTCTTCTATTTCTACTATCAATAAATTTCTTTGAGTTTTCCTCCATATAATCGTGTATTCGTGAATCTTGTTATTTGTGGATGCAATTGTATGATTAATGTATTTCTGATTCTACATTGTTTATGATATCATAGATCGAGATGCTTTGATGGTGTTTTGTTGCTTTGCCTCTACAGGTATTCTCTAAAGCAGGACAAGTAGGAGAGGAGTGGCAAGATCTATCAAGGGAGAGAGGAAACAAGCAAGGAGCCAAGCGGAAGATACAGGTTGGTCCTCTTTTCTTCTCTCTTATCTATCATACATAAAGGAAATTTCGAAATGCTTTGAATTGTTTGTTTCTAAGATAGCTACCCGTCTTAGCGGGACTAGCAAATCAAAAAGACACTAGTTTTCCCAGAAACAAAATGGCAAATCCACTGGGGAATGAATAGTTTGTTTGTTTGTTACTGTTGTTTGATTTATAAACTACAGACGGAGCCTGAAGTTAAGCTAGCTATCCTTCAAACTTATTTTGCTATGCAACTGCAAAGTAGATCAACGTTGCTTTAGTCAATCTCCGGGTTGGTTTATGAACTGAGCATCTGACTTGAAAACATCCTAAGTGCCCTTGTGGTAGCTCATTAACCTCATAAGATCATACCCCTGTACTTTGTTTTCACTCTCTATCATAGCTCGGCGTAAATCACTGAACTTAGCTGCAAATTTTGAGCAAAAACCAAGCTCAATTTCGTTCCTTGGTCCATCGCACTATCTGTAACTGGCATCCTGTATGCATCGCACCTCCTTTGCATTGCAGGTGAGATGCATCCCTGTTTCCCTTAAGGATAGGTACAATGATTGAATGATATTGTTTCTCTCTCTAGAATTTGGTTTTTTTCCTCCTCGTTTTCAGCTCTATTCAGTAGTTTCGCTACTTATGATCAGTATATCATTGCTGAAGCCTTCTTCCTTTACATCATTTAGCCTCCATTGATCAGGATTTGTGAATGTTTTCTTATGTATTTTTCATCATTTACAGTCCTCTTTTGTCAAAAGTATCTTAATCGAACCGTCGTTTTTTATGAAAAGAAGTGTCGTAACTGTCGTTTTCAGTCGAAAAGAAGAGTGTCGTAAAGTCTTCCTCTTCTAGATAGTTGATTGTACTTTTGCCATTGTCTCTGATTTGAATTATCAATATTTAAAGTGTCGAAAACAATTTTCCATTCGAAATTGAAAGTGTCATCTTAGTCTTCCTTTCATTTTGAAAAGAAATCGTTAAAGTGTCGCTTTGAAGAAAATAGTTCAGATCTGTACTTAGTTTTCCTTTTTTGGCATTCTCACATTAAGGAAACGGAAAAACAAATACATGCATGTGCATTTTCATTTAGACTACATGCGGAAAATGATTTAGGAAAAGTGCATTTAGTGTGTGCTCTCTACTCTCTATTGAAAGAATCATACTCTTCTTTCCTTTGTAGCTAGGATTTTCATTGCTAAAAGAAAACAAACGACTGTTTATCATTTTAGATTGCATATTTAGGAATTTTACATCTACATCACGCGATGAACCTTGAAAGGCAAACTTCTAAAAAGATCAACTTTAAAATAAACCTCAATGAACATAAAAACGCTTTGGAACCTAACGCACAACATCTAGAAGTCTAGGCTAGAGACGTATTCTAGCGTCATAAAACCTGGTAACTATTGTTTTCATCGAAGGTTGGGTGATTCCTCCTCTTTGATACGACAAGTGCCAGTACAGACTTGTGCTCCCCGTACCGTCGAGTATACATTGGGAGACCACGATAGGCTGATATCCTTTATCCTTAGGAAGTTGTGTCTGCCACCCTATCGATCGCAATGCACTGAACACAGCATTTGAGAAGATTGACTACCGTACATGAAATCCTTGGTAATTTCTCTTTAATTTACCACCAAGGTGTATATTGCAGTTTTGCGATTGGTTTGGTAATCCCTCTATCTGGATTTCCAGAGTAGTCACTTTCGTTCCTTTTCGACTCCTTAAAAGAAAAGGTCCATCTTAGCACTTTTCACTTCAGGCTCATTAAAAATCAAAGGCAATTAGAGTCATCTTTAGCTTTTTCTCGACTCTTAAAAATTGAAAAAGCAAAGTTGTGTCAAAGCATCATAAAATTTATTTAATTCGAAATAACATTTTCCCCTTTTTATTTTTGAGTTGATCAAGTAATTCGCAATCATGGAAGAAATTCAATCAAAACCCCATCGTTCGCGGAGGCTAGTGATTCAACCGTCTTTGACTCAGGAAACGAAACCATTCCGGGTGAAATGGTCTCATTTAACTGAGTCCACCTCTCCTGGTTTATTTGAAACTTGTGTTTCAACATCATCAGAGACTACAGTTACTCGATCCTTTTTGGTACATCTGCCTTTACAGAAGAAGTTATGCAGTTACAAGAGGACATTAGAACTGATCCTAGTGTAATGGTAGATGCTTCTATACCTAAAACAGCTCCATCCAGAGCTTATCCAGAAACTAAAGTTCGCTTCCCTGAACATTTGGAAGTTGAGTTCCAAAATTCAGAAGGTGTCACCCCTCCAGTATCTGTCACTGCAGAAGATATACCTTCTTCGACTCTGGAAATATTCTACGGACCTGACGGTCTACCCCTTCCACCTGGATTGATTTCTATAGAATAAGTTGTAGAGGGTCTTCCATCCAGTACTCCATTGCATTTTGGAGCTAGGATCCACTTATATACTTCTATTCCTGAAGTTAGTTCTTTCAATCATCCTTCATTGCAAGTTCCTGTTGAATTGCTAGGAAATCTTTTGGATAGACTAAATATGTCTGAACAACCGTCAACATCTAGGACTGTATCATCCGATATAGCCACAGCAGAACTTCTTGCTACCACTCCTACGATGTTTGCTGGTATACCATCTATCCCAACTAGTTATCAATCGCTAGATGGAGTCCACTCAAGGACTGTTTCGACGACATGGTCTATTCCCATTGGTTCCTCCAGAATCCTATCTGGCATTTCTTATGTTGAAGCTTAGCAAATTGATCCTACATACCAGTTTCAATTTGGGTAGCACGGTCTTCAAAGACTGATCTGTCCTTTGAGCACTGGATTGCCACCATATGGGGGGCAGTATGCTTTTTCGTTGTTCCCTCCTAGAGAACAACCGTATGAGAGCTCACAAAAAAATTCAGGTCAAACTGGAATTACATCCAGTGGTTGGATATCAATACTGCCTCAACAACCAAGGGTTGTATATTCAATACAACCAACCCAACTTGTGTCGAATATTACCACTGCGCCTGCTATTGTGACTGTGTCGCAAGTACAAGCACAGCCTGTTGCATGTCAACCTCAAATTTCTTAGGTTCCAGTACAACAGCCTCTTGTCTCTACGGCTCCATCACAATCTCAGATTAGTGCTTCCTTAACTGGAACGACTCAGGCTCAAACAAGTGTTATCACTCCACATCTTGGTCAATCATCCAATATTGGGCAACAGCAAATGGTTCAACAACCATGGCTGGTGCAATATCAACAACCCCAATTCCAGCAAGTTTACCGAGGACCTGAGCAACAAGGCACTTTAGGTAATGGACAACCGCATTTTCAAAATGGTTATCAACAACCATTCTATACTAGTTATGTCCATCAACCTTATCAAAGTTACCAGCATCAGATACATTATGCTAGTATGCATAGAGCCATTGCTCAGGTGATCCCATTTTATCATGGGTATTCTTCGCCAAACCTGAATCAACAGTTTCCCTTTGCAGCGACTCTAGAATTACTAGATTTGAACCGGTTAACGAATGATCCAATTGCTTACGCCCCATGGTGGCCAGCGATTCCTCATAAACTTCCCTCAAATATTCCTAAATTCAGTGGAAATCTGGGTGAAGATCCATCGAATCACGTAATGACCTTTCATTTGTGGTGTTCATCCAACACCCTCAATGATGATTCGATTAGGCTTCGCCTTTTTCAGTGAATGCTAACTAGTCCGGCAACAAAATGGTACATCAAATTGCCTAGAGCTTCGTTCGAAAACTTCAGTACCCTGGCTGCTACCTTTTTAATCCATTTTTAGTTACCCATAAGGTACGAAACTGGGACAGAACTCCTTACCAACTTTAAACAGACAACAGCCACTCACATATCTGATCATATTCATGAGTGGTGACATCATCATCGAATGGTAAAGACATATGTTCCTGATCAGCTGCTAGCTGAGTGGTTTATTAAGTCATTATTACCTTCTATTACAGAAGATGTGGCAAAAGGAGGAGTTGTCACTGAAGAGAAAGTCATTGCTCGTGCACAATATTTGGACTTGATCTATACTCAGTCTAGCATGCTCTATGACAAAATCCCTGACGCTCATAGACCAGAATTTTTCGTTCCTCCCCCTCCTAAATCAAACAGGGACTCTCATGCTAGCGATGGCGTGATTGGTACCTCAAGTATGAAAACTGCAAAGGCTCAAACTGGTAAAGCCCTTGCAGTTTCTAATAAAAGAGCAAATGACAAACTTCCTGCCTCAGAGGTTAATGTCGTGTCATCCGACAAAGGCAAAGAACCGAAGCAACCAGGGGGCAAGAAGAAAGGGAAAAATGAAAAGAAGAAACAGGAAGATTTAACTCCTAAAAAATCTTCTGAAAACCTTGCTGAGCAAAAGATACCTAATCAACCATGTTTCATATGTAATGAGGACCATTATACAAAAAAATTTCCAAATTGAGCGGAGGTCAAGAAATTTTTAAAAAAAACTTCCAGCACCTCAGCAGTATGGACTGATCCATTTCCAAACCCAGAAACTAATCTAGTTGCTATCAATCATGCTTCCCCATCCCAATTGCTTATTTTATCCGTCTTGAAGTAGCAAAATGATGCTTTGATATCCACGAGGAATAAATATTACGGGAATCCACAGATGTCGGACAACAAGGCTACAGATCAACCCAGTAGGTTGACAACAACTTCATCAGAAGTTGTGCCACCCATCATTCCTGAACTAACAATAAAGCCGCCAAAGGGAGTAGTACACAAATCAACATTTAATCCTCATGCTTGAGCAACACATAATTATAATATAGTAGAGGATCTGGCTCAATCGCCATCTGCTATGTTGACACTTGAAGTACTGCAGAATTGCCCCTCCCAAAAGCAAGCTTTATTATCAGCAATAGGTGGGATTGACCCAATGGATTCCAATCTTGTGGCCTTTAACCACAAAGGATATGAACCTCAGTTACCAGCCCAACTCACTTTCCTTATACAGGTAAAAGCCCTCAACAAAACTGTTCATCGAACAATCATTGATGAGGGTGCATCTACCTATATTATGTCAATGAGTTGCTGGAAAACTTTAGGCTCACCACCCTTGTCGTGATCATCAACGACATTAAAAGTGTTCGATGGAAGAACATACACGCCATATGGGATATTAAGTAACTTGCAAGTTGAACTGGGGGGCAAGACAGTAGAAATTGAAGTTGAAGTTATCGATGGAAACCTTGATTACAATATCCTACTGGGAAGGCCCTAGATTTATGCTATGGCTACTGTTGTGTCAAAATATTTTAGAAATATTGCATTTCCCTTCCAAGGCAGAATTACAATCGCTGACCAACTAACCTTTTTCCCCAATATTTCACAAGCTACGGGGAGCATTCCAATGATCCATGGAAGTTCTCAATCGCTTCAAAATCTCGGAGTAGGCCTCCTAAAAGACCCTGCCTTAATGGGTACTTTTTCCCTCCCACCTCCGAGTAATCTGGCAGAAGTGGCCACGGTGGAAACCTGTCATATGGTATCTTCTACATCATCAAATATTAAGAAGATTTCTGAACATTTTTTTAGCATGGATCATTGCCAGGTATTATCCCCAAGCCCCATAGAAATTTTGTAGCAATCAATTTTTTGGGCATGGGCGGCAAACCCAAAACAACACTCATCAAGTGTTTGGATAGATAGGTCTCTAGAATATGGCACCTCTTCAGATCCTTGGTCACATATACATTCTACAGATGAAGGAATCATTCAGTCAATGATGATAGAAGAGGCACCATGGGAAGAGTACCACCATCGTTCCCATCTTCAAGATAACATGAAGAGTATTCCAGCGACCTTAATCATCCTTCAGTTTTTTTTCTATCAAATATTGTAAATATGGTGGATTCTGAGCGAAATCTATCCAATATTGAAAACACTATCGCCATAAATATCTCAACCAAACCTAATGTTGTAGAGAATATTCATGTTGGCAAATCTTGTTCTTCTTCAGAACTGGAAATATATTACACTCTCTTTCGCGAATTCAAAGATGTCTTTGCATGGTCATATGAAGAAATGGCAGGCATTGACTCAAGCATCGTTCAACATGAAATCAAGATGTATCCAGATGTTAAACCAGTACGACAGTGGCTTCGACTGGTTCACCCAAAGAAAGCCACTACCATCAAGGCAGAAGTTGAAAAACTTTTACATGTTGGTTTCATTTACCCTATTCCTCTAACTGATTGGGTATCGAATATTGTTCCTGTGATGAAAAAGCAAGGAACGATTAGAGTGTGTGTTGATTACAGGGATGTAAATCAAGCTTGTCCAAAGGACAACTACCCCACACCCTTCATCGACCAGATAATTGATGAATGTGCTGGATGTGAAATCTTTTCATTCATGGATGGATTTTTCGAACACAATCAAATAAACATCCACCCACAGGACCAGTCGAAGACTGCTTTTATATGTCCGTGGGGCACATTCGCCTACCGTAAACTACCTTTTTGTTTGAAGAACACAGGGGAAACTTTTCAGAGGACAATGAACTACACTCTCCATGACATCAAACACATCATTCGCAAAAGCAGACTGATCATCCGCAGCATTTGAGAGCTATATTTCTATGTTGTTGACACTACAAGATACGACTCAATCCACACAAGTGTGTGTTTTATGTCGGTTTTGGTCGTTTACTTGGTTTCATAGTTTCTAAGGATGGAATTTGACTCGACCCATGTAAGGTTCAGGTGATCATCGAAATGCCTCCACCTTCAAATTTGCTTCAAATTCATAAACTCCAAGGGAAAGCAAACTTTCTAAGGAGGTTCATTCCAAATTACGCCGAACTTGCTAAAGGTTATACATGTCTTTTGAAAAAAGAAGTGCCCTTCAACTAGGATTAGGTCGTGCAAGCTTCCTTTGATGCTTTAAAGGATCCCCTAATAAAAGCATCATTAATGTACGCTCTTGATTATCAAAAATACTTTAACCTGTATCTCGTCGTAGTAGATACAACCATCGCAATGGCTTTAGTACAAGAAGACAATGGAATTGAAAATCCAGTTTATTATTTAATTCGAAACTTAAATGATATAGAAAGAAAGTACTCTTATGTTGAAAAGATGGCTCTAGCAGCTCTTCAAGCAGTACAGAGATTTCGACAGTATATCCTCTTTTGCAAAACTACCATTCTGACATATTGCAACCCTATGACTTACATTCAGTCACGTCAATTACTAGGGGGAAAATATTCAAAATGGATAGCCATTTTGCAAGAGTTTGATCTGGAATTCACAAAATCCAAATCAAATAAATCTCTAGTTTTCGCGGAGTTACTATGCGACCTCCCATCATCGTCCAACGATTCAACATCTAAAGCATCAATCGTGGATGAATCTTTGTTTCTGATATCGTCTAGCAATCCATGGTATGGATATATACTGATCTATCTCCAAACCCAAACCTTTAGGCCTAACACCTCTCGCTCCGAACAATAGCGTACTCGATACCAAGCCAAAGACTACATGATCGTCGGTGATACACTTTACCGTCATGGTGTCGATACAGTTCTGTGAAGGTGCCTCACGCATGAGGAGGCCGAAAAATCAATCTGGTTACGCTACAGCACAAAAGATCTTATGAGCAGGTTACTTCTGGCCTACTATATTCAAAGATTGCATAATCGTAGTCAGAAGTTGCCATGCTTGTCAGATCTTCGACCGCAAAACCAGACTACCACCTGCACCGCTGCATCCAGTAGTTGTTGTTGGGCCATTCGCCAAATGGGGCATAGATTTCATGACATGTAACCCCACTTCGGCCAGGGGGCATGGGTATATCATAGTCGCAGTCGACTATTTTACAAAATGGGCCGAGGCGATGCCTACATTAAACAACAGTGGCGAAACGGCTGCTCTTTTCTTTTTCAATCATGTAGTCTCTAGATTTGGTGTTCCACAAGCTATAGTCACAGATCATGGATCACATTTTCGCAATCACATGATGGTTGAATTGGCTGCCAAATTAGGATTGTCCCACGACAGTTCTACTTCATATTATCCACAAGCTAACGGACAAGTTGAGGCCATCAACAAAGTCCTGAAGTGCATGCCGCAAAGGATGATTGGAGTCCAAAAACAGAATTGGCACTTAATCCCGTACTCATCTTTGTGGGCATCTAGGACATAAGTGAGAAATGCGACCGGATTTATGCCCTTTTAGTTGGTGTATGGCCTGGAAGCGGTCTTACTGATTCAGTGTGAAATTTCATCTCTCAAGCTCACAGTTGATCTACTTCCCGAAACTTCGGAGGAAGAGGCTTGTTTCTTGGAACTAATCCAATTGGATGAAACCCATCGTGATGCCGCATTGGCTAATGAAGCTCATAAGAAACATGTCAAGGCGCAATTTGACAAAAATGTCAAACCCCGTGTCTTCTCAGAAGGTGACCTGGTCTTGCTTTACGCTTAGGACTCCGATAAATTGGGAGCAAGTAAGTTTGAACCATTGTGGATGGGCCCCTATGTTGTTAAAAGAGTATTATCAAAAGGAGCCTACGAGCTAGTAGATTACAATGGGATTCCACTGTCGCAACCCCAGAAAGGGTTGTATCTTAAGTGGTACTATGCATGATTAAGTGTAGTAATCTCTTTACAAATATGCTTTTGTTACATTTTTGTTTTCATTAAGAGTTATCATTTTGGTTAGGTAATCCACTTTAAATTTGTTGCAGATGTCGGACCTACTGGAATCATTCGTTAGATACGCCGATGGAGCTAGTTGTAGTACGCAGAACCTATCTTCTACAACCTGAGCTATTTTTTATCCAAGCGGTAATTTAGTGAGTTTCAGAGGGATATGCATTGGTCGATCAACGAACAACATCGCTGAGTACAGCGCGTTGATGGAGCTTCTCTCTAATGCCATCACACATGGCATATGCCGACTTTTTGTCAGGCTAAATTCGCAACTCATCACCCTACAACTTACTAGCGTCTATTCCATTCAGAATCCAGCTATCTAACGTATGTTCCTAAGGGTCAGGATTTTGGAAAGGCAGTTTGATTCTATTCAATATCAACACATTTCCAGAAACTTAAACACATTAACCGATTCATTAGCAAATTATGTGTTAGATAGATATTTGTGGCATTTATAAAGGAAAAAGCATTTCAATTAAAATTTGCATCAGGGTCACATAACTTAACCGAAATAAAACTCCGAAAATCAAAAATATATAATTGTTTATAGTTTTTTACAAGATGTTTTCTGTCGAGGACAAAATCGGTCATACGACCCAAAAACTCAAAAATGCAGAAAAGCACCCTAAACTAATGGTGTTGGTGATAGCAAGTCACCACCTGTGTGAACATACGTAAGAGCCTAGTCCATCGACTCAGCACGCCAATATTATGGCGCTGTAACCTCAGAGGTAACTCGTCAGTCCTCACATCCTGAATACCAAGGTTGAGACCCTCGATCTAATCCTGCAGCACTGCAAGGGTCTCCGCTATGTCCAGATCGTGAAGGATAGCCCTCCCTACAACCTCTCCTGCTGGAACAGCAGCTGCTACCCTTGGGCGTGTTGTTGGTCGCACTGGTCCAACATCTGCACACATATATGAGTTCGATTAGTCTTGATAATATTTAAAAAAAAAAACACAAGAACATTATAAAACCAATAAACAAAGATATGGTCAGATAATTTTTACCCATAACACTCCACTGCTCACCAGCCAGTAACACCAAATCCAGGTCACCTCGGAAATCCATCCCAACGTATGGATACTCTATGAAGACCAGCTCCTGACGGTCGAACCACTCAAAGAAGGCATCAGAGAATGAAATCTGTGGCTGATCAGCATGTCTGGCCATGAAGTCAACCCATCTCTGCATCCGTGGTTCTCTCCGTGCTGGCAATCCTAATGAAATGTACTGTGGCTGCATCAGTGGAATCCTCTCCAAAGCGAAAGCAGTCAGAATGGAACCATAACCAAAGTTCTTGGATCTTCCATTCTTTACCTTGGAAAGTTGTTCTTTTATGACCGGAAGTACTGCCTCACACTAGTTGAATACCTTTGGTTCCAGGCATTCTAGGGCGTACTGCATATAAGATCTGTTGTTCAAATGAAGAGCCGCGCTACCAGCCAATCTAGCAAAGGTGAATAAAATGGTCCTCAAGGACCAATCAGTGACATCTCGAATATTGATCTTACCATCCCTACTTGGCTAAGACCCATCTCTACAAAACTGGTGAATATAATTCCTCACAGATTGTTATATACCTAGGGGGGATAATATGGGGTACAAAGGGAGGTACCCAAGGGAATAATGTAATAATGGGATGGGCCATAGTAATAAATAAGGTGCTTAACCCGTATCATATAAGGGACCACAAGTAGTTAGTAATAATGTAATGGGCCCATGGTATTAGATAGATGGTATTGAGGGAACCATGGTAATGACCCATGGTATTGTATGTATGAGGCCTATATAGAAGCTAGAGACTCCACATTGAGAGATGTCAAGGATTATTGTATGAACATGCATATGGCTTGTGGAGTGTTCTCCTTCCTTAAGGAGTGAATGTATGGTGTTGCCCTACCTTAAGGGTTTGATATTAATAAAATGAAGCATTTATTTATATTCAGATCTGATTATTTCTTGGGTTTATTTCTATTATCATACATTTCTGGGTTAGAGCTATAACAAGTGGTATCAAAACTATAAAAAGTGGTATCAGAGCTATAACAAGAAGCTCTGATACCACTTGTTATAGATCTGATCCAAAAATATAAGATAATAGAAATAAACCCAGAAATAATAAGATAGAAATAGATAGAAATGCTTCTTTATTAATATCACAACCTTAAGGTAGGGCAACACCATACATTCACTCCTTAAGGAAGGAGAACGCTCCACAAGCCATATGCATGTTCAAACAATAATCCTTCACATCTCTACATGTGGAGTCTCTAGCCTCTATATAGGCCTCATACATACAATACCATGGGTCATTACCATGGTTCCCTCATACCATCGAACCAATACCATGGGCCCATTACATTATTACTAACTACTTGTGGTACCTTACATGATATGGGTTAACCACCTTATTTATTACTATGGCCCATCCCATTATTACATTAGTACCTTGGGTACCTCCCTTTGTACCCCATATTATCCCCCTAGGTATATAACACAGATTCACCCCCATGGGCGGATCCCGATAGTGAGAGAGGGGCACCGCACCTCGATAACCCAATCAAAAAGTAGATATCCTTGACTGTCAAAGGAATGGATTTGCCTCTAATATGGAATACTTGTTTGATTAGATCCCATGCATCGAGAAAATATTGCAACAAATTGATTTGTTGCCTCATGCTAGATATGCGGAAGAATTTGAGCAAGCCACAGTTTCGCAATGCAGTAACCATACCTGGATTATGTAGGGCAATCATGTCCCTTTCTTCAAGCTTGTGTTCATGCCATGTAATGACCATCTTGATCCAATGAATCTCTGAAACACAAACAAAAGATGAATTAGGATCCTGATTTGGGAAAAAACAGGCAAAAATTTCATGAAAAAACACTACACAAACTTTCCCTTCTGCGCCCATCGCACCCTGCCTATGTACAGGGTGAGATGCATACTGACTGGCCAATAACCAGCTCAGTATGCATCACACCTTTCGATGTAGACCAGGTGTGATGAGTAGAGTACGAATTCTTCAAACCCCTAGGGCCCAGAACAAAGGGAAAGCTTGCTCAAAATCAGAAAAGGATGGAATGCAATTGAAGAGCTCAGGGTTAGCTCCTACCTGGTCCTTACAGTGCGGAGAATAGTCCACCGGATCTCTTGAAATCAGCTGATGAAATTTGAGGGGGAAAACACCTCCAGAGCTCCAAAAATCCTAAATTTGAATGAAATGGTAAAAATGAGAGGTAAAACTGCTTTTATGTTACTATTCATATAATTCAAGTAAAATGTTGGTTTTTAACTCATTTTTCAGGCATTTATTTGTATTTCTAATCAATTTGATGGAGCAATTTAATAGGTTGTATGACCGTCGAAAGAATCTAGCATGTTAATGGTAAATTGAACACCTCTAACTATTATCATGAGCAATGTTTCCGCAAGGTTCAAGCTCGTTAAAAAATAAACCCACCACTAAGCATAGTTTCTTCTGATTCAAGCTCATTAAAAAATGAATCCACCCTCAGTAAATAACCTTGTGATCGCCTTGCTATCAGCCTTTTGAGCCTTGGTTGTGTTCTTATCGTCATCTCCATTCCTTTTGGCCGATCATACGCTTCCACTTGATTGTTTACCCTTTTGAGGAACAGCCGTGACGAGTGATTCTGTTAGCCACCCTCTTTACACTGCCATGTTTGAGAAGTTCCAAACTTACTTGGAACCAGTTGCTACCCGAAAACATCACTCGTTCCTAAAAAACGAGTCTCTTTTAAGCTCTTTTTAGACTCATAAAATATGAAAAGATTTCCGAGCTACTGGCCTTTCCAGCTCGTTAAAGTAAGGGGAAGCACCATCCCTCCTCTACATTTTAATCTTTTTGGACCTGAGGGATCATTCCACAAAAAGATCGAGCGCTTGTCTTTTTTGGCTTGCTAAAGCGATCGAAAATTCATCCCTTTCATATTATTTTATACTTTTTGGGACTTAAGGGATTATGCCACGAAAAAGGACTGCTGGAGTTTCCTTTCTGTCCCTTTTCAAACTCTCTAAACATGAAAAGGACCAAGTTACCCTTTTCGTTAAACTTGTTAAAATAATAGCGACAAACTTGTCCATCCGGACGAGAGCGAGTTTCACTATCGCTAGGCTTGCTAAAACATAGCGACAGGTTTGCCCAAAGGGCAAATTATAGAACATGCATATGTTATCCTCCTTAAGCTTGACAAAAATAAAGAGCTACTCGTCAACAATGATTAGGGAAAAAGGAAATAAAACTTGCAGAACTTCATTGGTAACAGGTCGCTCTTGAACATGACACTTTCACTCCATCACCATGATTGAGTTGGGTGGGTTATTCCGTTCACCGGTCACATCACCATTGGTCCTCTGTACCATCCATTTTTGGGGTTAATGCTACCAATCCATCTCAGTGTTGCCGATATGTTCAAGAGAAGTCATTTAGAGAATTCACCACCCAACTAACGCCTCATCCACTGCAATACCTTCACCCTCCATTTTTCATGACCGCCATTCCTGAACCTTGTATCATCAGATCGTTTTCACCTCCAGAAAATCATTTGCTTCGTTTCATGTCGTAGATGTGGGATTCATTAAGGCCCTCCTACGATGGGTCACTTCTTGTCGACATCAGCTCATTATCCAAGAAGTTGACTTAGGAACAACCCTTTCAGTACTTTGAAGCTTGCATGCCTCAATGGCAAGTTTCTCACTTCTGGCAATAGGTTTACATCAATGGCCTTCGATCGAAAGATTTTGCGTGGTGTTCGACATCAGATCCTATATTCACACCATGTGAATTGTACTACAGTACCTTGAGGGTCATTATCATTATCGGTGATTCCTCTCGCACCTGTTAACAACTTACATCATTGGCTGGTAATCAGGCGATGTATTTCCATGTTTGACTTCAGAACATCTTTTCAGATGGGTCGACTTGTACATCGAGTGAAGATTGAACGAGTTTGAATACCCCAGATCTAGTTTCATCTATCCGGGCTGTGATATATTCAAAAAAATAAAGACATCAAATGTACACAGTACCGTTAAAAATGATCATCCAAGTTAAGGGATGATCGCTCTACAAGAATCACCAATCTGCAACAACGGACGATTATTTGTCCTATGTACATGAAAATGATTTTATAAAGTTGAGCATGGGAATGCCTACCTCAGCTAGATCATGAAAATAACATGAAGATGATGTATTGTATTGTATTTTACATAGGTCACCTTCCAGTTCGAATACCTCAGATCCTCATGATAAAGCATTACACCCGACATCAGAAGATTTACGACCTCATGCTTTAGGGGGCAACTGTTATAGACATATTTGGTCACTGCAACCCCAATCACATATGTCGATAAACCAATGGCTCTTAAACCCCTAAAAGTGTTGTTTCACACCCTAAAGAATCATGGTCAACTAATTACATCATTTCCCAGAAGTTCCACCTGAAAAACCACTCAGAACTAGCCAAAACTAGACCATACAGACTGCTCCATGCTTAGGGTGCAATGCATACTGGCTGCTACACTAGCCAGGTGTGATGCATACTGGAAGAGCCTTCTGTGGGGTGCGATGGGTGAGAGTAGACAAATGGCAGAGACAGTTTGCTAAGTGGAAACCCAGAGAATCTTCTAGAAACTTCTCATATGACACTTGCCTCTCTGAATTCGCCCAAGGATGAGTAAGAGATCAAAGAAATCTCCAAGTGGAACCAAGAACTATTAGTGAAATGACACTAATCAAAAACCTAGAAGCTGACTCACCCCTCTGCGAACATCTATAAATGGATCCCTCATCTGAGAGATCTAGAGGTTGGAATTTTGTAATTTGTAAGGAAGTGTTGTTGGTTTCTCTTTGAGAAGAAACATTGTATTGTGGGGTGATTTTGCTTTTCATGAGGTGAAGAGGGCTTTCATGCTGGGAGGATGATGCTGGATCAAACAACTGGGTTGTAATCCTCTCTTCTATTTCTACTATCAATAAATTTCTTTAAGTTTTCCTCCATATAATTGTGTATTCGTGAATCTTGTTATTTGTGGATGCAATTGTATGGTTAATGTATTTCTGATTTGAGATTGTTTATGATATCATAGATCGAGATGCTTTGATGGTGTTTTGTTGCTTTTCCTCTACAGGTATTCTCTAAAGTAGGACAAGTAGGAGAGGAGTGGCAAGCTCTATCAAGGGAGAGAGGAAACAAGCAAGGAGCCAAGCGGAAGATACAGGTTGGTCCTCTTTGCTTCTCTCTTATCTATCATACATAAAGGAAATTTCGAAGTGCTTTGAATTGTTTGTTTCTAAGATAGCTACCCGTCTTAGTGGGACTAGCAGATCAAAAAGACACTAGTTTTCCCAGAAACATGCATTAAGTTGTGAGAGGCCCCAGAATCCAACGTTGCATTGTATAGAATTTTTTCATGGATACTAAGGCTAATGTAAAAAGGTGGAACTCCTCCTTCTAATGGTTTTCCATTAACATCTGGACCAAATACGAGTTCTGGTTGGCCATCAAACAAGTTGACAAAATCCTCATTTTCAACAATGTTTAAGGTCTGGTTTATCTGTGACTTGTAAGTTTCATTCTTGATTAGTTCTATTAAAGGAACTGAAATCTTTAGCTTTGCTATCTCTGCTCCCAGATTGAATGGTGAAGAAACTTTTTCTATTTGAAGGTTTTGAATTTTTGAAGCAGGGATTTGAGTAGACTTGTCTTCTTTTCCTTTATTGGGGATCTCCTTATGTGGATTTTCAGATCTGGTGTTTTGAGTTTTTTCCACTAGTTCCTTAGGTGGAATTGAAGTGGATGGTGGATCAACAGAAGGTTGATCAGAGGTTATATCTACAATGGTGGGGCTAGAAGGATTTGGGTTCTGCCTAGGGAGAATTTGGAGGATCTTTGAAACAGGGGCTTCTTTTATTTTCTTGGGTTGACTTTGTATTGTTTTCTTGGTTTGGTTAGGGACATCAGCATTCTTTTTGCTTCTTAGATTATATTGTTTATGTACTTCAAAAATGGCAGAATCATATCCCTGTTTGTAATCAAATGACTCTCCAGACTAGATTTGTAATTGCTGCAACATATGCAGTTCCTGCTCATCTTGGGTCAGAAAAACAGTGTCCTCATCATTTATTCCCTTCAGGTTAATTTGTGTATCTTGTTCAAGATCTTTAGGATGGGACGTTTCTGCATAATTTTCTTAAAAGGGAGGCCTAATGTTCTAATCCGGTCCATTTTTCCCAATGTTTTGGTTTTGGTTTTTTCTAAAATTCAAGTTTCTAACTAGAGGTGCTTGTTGGTTATCCCATTGGGGTTTCCTTTCTATGTTATCTATTCTATCCATTAGTCTTTCCATACTTTTGGCTAAACTATCTATTTTAATGTCAGATGGTGAATTTTCATCCTTAACAGTTCCTCTTTTTTCATTTCTAACTCTAGCCCTTTTAGCTAACAAATTAGCTTCGACACTAACAGCGACACTTTGCATTTCTTCTAACGTTGAGGGGTTTCTTTCCCTAAGTTGGTATGCCATATCTGTGTCAAAACCATCAAGGAACTTTATTAATGCTAATTCAGGTGGGGATCTAAGATTAGTTGGGATGGCATTATATATACTATTGAATCTAGTGCATTAATCTTGAACAGTCTCATTAGGTCCCCTTCTAATATTCTCATATTCTGAAAGGATCCATATGGGATTCTTTTTCTTTTCCCATCTGCTCAAAAATTGCAGGTGAAGTGCATCTAAACTATCAATACTATTAGCAAGAAATGATCTAAACCATTTCTTAACATCACTAGCTAAAGTCTGGGCAAAGAGTCTCATTTGAACATTATCTATGTCAATTTCGTGCAACTCAAAGTAATTTGTTATCTTGTTGACATGTTGTTGTGCAGTATAATGTCTTGTGCCATCAAATTGAACAATTTTACTTTGGTAGTCTACTGGCATAGCACCAAGTTGGGCAGGTAAAACAAGAGGAGGATATCTATTTTCCATGGCTATAAGTTGGGAGGGGTTAAGATGTGGATGAAGAACCAGGACTAGTAGGTGATGAATGGGAGATGATAGGTTGGTGAGGAAGAGTAGGTACAAATGGTGGTGAAGAATGGACTTCAGAAGGTATTATTGATGAAGTTGAAGGGAACAATGGTGAACTCAAGGTAATGGACGATTGTTCAGAAAGCTCAGGGGTTGTGGAAGTATTAATGGATGATTGTGGAGATTTCAGAATGTATTCATCAATGGATTTGTTGGCCTGTTGAACTTCAAGGTCTGCAATAAAGTCAGGATCTAGAACAATTTCACTGAGTGCATTTTCAGATTTTGTTCTAAATAATGATTGTTCAAATGGCACATCAAAGGGAAGTTCTTCTAAAAATAACCACTCATCAGGACATGAATTAGCTTTAACTAATGGTATTTGACTAACTGAACTTTCTTCTTTTTTGGATTTTCTTGAAATTAGGTTGGGATTATCAATTACTGGGGTAGGATTTGGGTCTGGATTAGCCCTAGTAAAATGAGTCTTCCTGCAACCTATAATTTCAAATTTTTTAGTTGTTTTTGTGAGATTTTTTCAAGATTTTTCTAACAATTGACTTTAAGAGGCTCAAAATGAAGGTTTAGAATTTTCTTAAAGCTTTATTAGGACTGAGGATTCAATTTCCCCAGTATGGTCGCCACTATGTTATCACTCAGAACTTTTCCCTAGAAGTTTTCAGAAGAAGGAAAGGACCGAGGTAAAGGAAAGGACCGAGGTAACCACAAACCAAATTTTAAGCATAGGCTCTAACCAACCTATGGCTCAGAGAGGGCTCTCTCTATATGATTTAGCTTTGTTTGCTGGGATTTCATGCTAGTTCTGAAGGTTCAGCGGGGTTTTTGATTTGTATTGAAGATTGGATGGTGGAATCCTTAAAGTAGATGTATAGAATGATGTCTTTGGACCATTGGGCTATGGAGTCAACAAATGGGCAGAAGAACTGGAATTAACTCACTAAAGGGAGTGTTCAAAGGGAAAGCTAGCAGAGTAAAGTGCAGGCTTTTGGGCCAGAGGGGTGAAATGGTCTTAACCAAGGTGAGAGAGCAAATAAGAATTCTCAAACCGAGATTAAAACGAGGAACAAAGGATAATTGGAAATAAAGGGCAATTAAGAATCCTTTGCTATAGATTACAGGGAGACAACCCAAAATAAGGAGCAATCAAGAATTCCTTAACTTAGATAATCAGTAGAAAACATTTAAATGCATAACAATTAAAACAGAGTGCAATGAAGCAAATTCTGAGGTATCATTCCATGTTAAAGCATTTAGATATACAAATATCTTAAAGATTGTGGAAAAAATTTAAAGAAATATAACAAAAACAAGAGAAAATACTTGTCTGCACTTCGCTCTACACATGAATCCTGTGAAATATCTTGTTTTTATTCATCAATCTAGCTTGCTCGTCCAATCAGTGATACAATAGCTTTACAGTCTTTTGATCAAAAGGTCTATAGAAATGTCTAATAATCCACCCTACATACTTCGAATTGTGAAGTATTTATACAAAAATTATTACAAACTATCTCAAACTAACTTGAGATTTAATCTAGGAAATACAAATATCTTCTTGCAAGAAGATAGAGACAGTTATTGAACTGTTTTCATGTTATCCCTTTTATTGCGGTGCTCCAGGCCTTTATAGTTGGTTTGTAGCCCTTTATGCTCGCTTTCTGTTGTGGCCTTTTACACTGGAATCTTCTTTAACTTTTAACTTTCACCTGATGCTCTTTGATCCTGATACACTTTGGCATGCTGACCTATTTTTATCTATTTACCTGTCTATTCTACTTTTGTTGTATAGTAACCTTTTTACTGTAAATTTCTTACAATAAATCAGTCATTGTTTCCCACCATTTATTATCAGGTAACTTGACATTCATCATTCACCTATATATCTCATCAACCTCAGTATACTTGGCAAAATTGGGCTTGGTGATGAACAAGTGTTTTATCTCATTCTGGAGAAAAAAACAAGTTCTCAAATGTATTATACAAAACTTTGCCTGTGGCAGTGCTTTTATTGTTGAAGTGATAGCTTGTTCTTTAGCCAACTGCCTGAGTCTCTTATCATAGTCTTGCTGTGTCATAAGTTTGTCATTAATGACCAATGGACTAGGCAATCCTTTCTCCCTCGAAATTTGGAACTTAGCCATGAATCTATCAATGGCTACCTGGATGTTCTAGCACTTTTCTTCCAAGTTTAGCATTAGGTTTCTCTTGGAAAGGACCTTCCTTATTTCCAAAATGGTTTTAGTTATGTCTTCTATATCCAGCTCATGAAGCTCATACCTGTTTTTGCTGTTATGGAAGTGGATGGGTCTGTTGGCATCCTCAGGCATGTCCCCCAATTCCTCCTTGACTTTTTGGATAGCTTATGTAGCTATCTTTATCAATTCTATCTACTCAAAAATAACTTGAATAGATGGCCAAATATCCTTGACGGAGTCAATGATATTGTCCCATAATAGTTCCTTGGCTTGCCCAAGGGGTTTCTCCAATGTTAGGCCTTTCTCCAAATCTTTGACTCTTTCACTCATTCTATTGGCTTTTTGTGCCTCTTCCTTTTGCATAATTTGGGAAAGTTTGTATTTAGTTTCTAAACTTGCCACCTTTTCTTTCAGTCTATTCATTTTTGTAGCCTGAATAGATATTTCCTCCATGGCTCTGACCAACTCTGCTACTTTTTCCCCTGATGTACCTACTGCTGATGTAGACTCTGCTGTGACTGGTAATGCTATGGCAAGTGGAGCTGTGGGTGCTAGTGAAGCTACTTGTGTGGAAGGGACTGTTATAGATAATGTTGGGATGACATTTGCCGATGTAGTGGCAATATCACTTTGCTTCAATTGAATTAAAGTGTCTAATTCCTTCTCTGTCTCCCTTAACTGATCATTAAGCTTTAGGACCAAGTCCATCAACTCTTCATGTCTGATTTGGCTCTCTATGACTTCAAGTGTTTGAGGATGTTGCAGCTGGGGTATTTTTAATTGCTTCTTAAGTGCAGCAATATCATCGTTTTTCTTCTTAATGAGCTCTTTTGTAGCTTTAATATCTTTGGAATCGTGTCCCAACTCAATAACTAAGTCTTCCAAAGACTTAATACTAGTACCCCTGGCTTGTGAGGAGGCCTTCTCCAACTGAAACTGTGCTGAGATATTATTCAATGAGTTTTGTAGCTAATGGGATGCTATGGGTTTACCTGTAAGGGTGGAGTATATTATCTCTCCAGCCTGTTTATACAATTCTATTTGGTCAATGGGATGAATATCCCTTGCCAATACTTCAAAGTCAACCCTCTTGAAATTTGATGATGTCTTGGGCTGCTGTGTTGTAGGCTTGATAAAGGACATTTAAAGCTTTCCCTCCTTGATGTCAAAAGCTGACATCAGCCTTGTTTGATTTGTGGTAGTAATTTTTAGATATTGAGCATATGTCTGAGCTTTGAGCTTCTCATTCCTCATTTTGATTTCTTTGTATCTATCCTTTGTGTCTTGGTCTCTATCAGCTGGCCTACTGGACGAGGATACTTCCACACTTATTTGTCTTTCCAACATATAAGTTTGTGATGTGGATGGTTCATGTGTCTCCCTAGATGGGGTTGTTCCCTTGCTTCTATCCAAACCAATGTTGGTCACCTGTGATGATCCTTCTATATCTTCCTGTTCAAAAATAGGATTGAGCCTTTGCCTTTTTCTATGACTGGTTTCATACTTTACATTAGATGTATCCTTGCCTGAAGTGGAAGCTCCCTCTCTGTTCCTCTTAGGATTTCTTTCTCTTTCTTCATTTTGGGGATTCTGCATGATAAGAGGGATGCTCATGGCTAGCTCTTGCTGTTCAGGTATCTGCAGAAGTGAGCTCTCATCAAACTACCTTTCTAAGTCACATAAGGCATTATCTACATCTACCTTTGTACTATCTCTGTCTACAAGAGTCTTTTCCACCCACTCATATTGATTTGCATATCTTTCTATCTCTGGTATGGGGTGGTAGATATAAGGTCCCAAATTGGCCTTTTTACTCAATCTAGTCATCAATTCTTGAGGTTCATACCTCCACATGAAACTCTGTTGGAACTTCATTTGCTACAAAATTTGGTCTGCTTCCTTCCCTACCTCTCTAGAATTGCATATGAAGGGGACTAACTGGTTTTTTACTCTGAATTGTGATCTTTTCTTGGCCGAGACAAAATTTATCTCACCAGAGTTCATTATTTGCCTATACTACTCTAGGGAAAATAACCTTATGGGGAGGTATTTGGGTAGTTTATATGGTGCAAGCTAGCAACCATAAATCCTTATCTCTATGTGGTTTTGGTAAAGATACCAATCTCCCACTTTGCTTTATTTAGACAACTGAAGGATCCTTTTGATCTCTGGACTTATCCTGGGTGGAGGGCTTCCTTCCAGCATAGTCATGACTGGATGAACGTAAGAATCTATGAAATCTAAATAGGTATATGGTGAGTCATACTTATGGAACAGTGGGGTCCAAAAAATGACAGACCTGGGCTGGCCTTTGGTATCCAGGTTCTGGAGGGGAAAAGGAAATCTGTTTGTCTGATAATATAAGAACATATGGTAGAGGATAGATGAGTATTTGAATACTCTTTCATTGTTCATCCTAGTGAACTGTTCATGCATTCTCTCAGCTATGAACTCAGCATAATTGTACACAACAGCAGGAGGTTTTCCTGGGGTATAGATTGACATGACAGCTAGGACAAGTTCATCAACAAATTCTTCAGCAGAGAAGCCTAGGACACATGATATCATGGTGATGATTTGTTTGCCCCTTTTAGAGAACATGGCATAAAGATATGGGGGGGATTTTTAGGAATGTGTTGCTCTTCAACAATGAAATCTTGGAACAATTGGGTCAGTCAAGTTTGGTCCTGGTTGGATTTGTAGCATTTCATTTATGGATTCAGCCGTGATAGTAAACAACGCCTTTTGGTCATGAGACATTATGGTTCTATGGCTAGAGATGTAGCATGCATGGCACATATGAACAATTTCTGGGAAGGTATGTACTTGGGGGAACTGATATTTGGGCAAAATTGACTCCCAAAGGCCAATATCATCAACATGGTTGAGGTATCTATCCCTACTTTGACAATGGATTCTAAGCAAGTGGCCCTGAGTATATGTATCTTTGATTTGGAAATCCCTATCAGCCAAGGGAAGGTGGTCGAGGTCCAAATGAGGAGTTGTGATAGGTCTAACATCTAGGGCAACAGGGGTAGCCATTTATTCAATTCTTGTGGATTTGAATTAGGCATTGAGGGTTTATTAAAAAGGTTTTCAATGGAAATTAGAAACTTATCAGAGGGTTTGGCTACAGGTTTCTTAAATTTAAAGTCTTTTTCAATTAATTTTACTTAATGAAAATACTTTGATAGGCCGAACGTTTCCAAATTTGAACGGGGAGTGGTATTCTATGGTGAAATACCTGGAATTGGGCAAATTGGTTTCAAATTGATGGTTCGCTGCTACTGCAGAGGTTTGTACGGTTCTGGTACAGACTAAGAGGTCAGTTGGGTTGTTTGCAGCATCTTCTGGAGTGAATTTGGAGGTCAGTGGCAAGTTTGGTGTTTGCAGGAGTCACAATGGTTTTCAGAGTTTACAGAGAAAAAATAAGTGAAAAGGGTGAAAAGAGGGCTTCGCGGCCTTTTATAGAAAAACAATTATTTTTGGCGAGTTCATTTATGAATGAACAGTTGGTGGTTTTTTCGGTTAAGCAAGGAAGAGGTATTGGTTAGTCATCGCACCACTTTTGTGGCGCAGGCATTTTTAGGAGGGGTCACCCGATGTGCTTTAGAGCGTGACACGTAGCATTTGGGGGGTTGGGGGAAAACTACATTATCGAGCAAGTAAAGGTCGAAGATTAGGTTTGGATGATATGGTTGTAGGCTGTTAGATTTGGGCACTTGTGATCTAACGGTAGTCGGGCGGAGAAGATGCGCGTAGGAAATGAATGGGAGTTGTGGGGGGGGGTGGCCGCACTAGGGGTTTTAATCACAGTGGTTTGGGATTAATTTAGGAATTAATCCTGGGTTAGCAAATTGAGCACTGCTTAATGATAGGATTAGGTGATCGGGCGGGGTTAAATACCAAGATCAATTAATTTTGTCGGGATATGGGTAATTTATATAGTTTTTATTAAAACTAAGGGATTGTGTTATTTATATAAAGGAATTAATTAATAGGGGATAATGGAGTTTTGGGGATTATATAATAAAATTAAAAATTAATATGAAGTGAATGAGTGGAGTGGGTAATATCCCTTAAGCATAATGTAGCATGTAATATTTGTGTGCTTTACATACACTTAACACTTAGGATAAAATTCTTTTGTGGGTTTTTGAATCAACTATGTTTTAACGTGGGGGGGGGGGGTTTACCTTTCCTAGGCAAGTGAAGTTTTTCCTTAGGGAAAGGGATTTTATTAAGCTAATGAGGGGAAATGAAGGGAGATGGATTTTATGAAGGGGATTCTAACACTTTTTTTCCATAAGTCATTAAGCTAAAGGTCTGGTCCCTCCAAAAGTCAGAGAAATGCTCTGAGCCTCTTTGAATTAAAGAATTTAAGTACTTAGAACTTATTTATTGGAAATTAGTAAGTAGAGGGATGAAATGATTGAGGGGATGTTAAAATAAACCAAGTTGTAAACCATTGTCCTTGCTTTGTTTACTTCTTATGCACATTTGAAAGATGCATTTAAACATGACATAAGTGCTTTTGTGTAATCACTTGATATTTCTGCAACCTTTCTACTACTTATTCATTTTACTTACCCTACCATTTTTTCTTCATTTATTTGGGTGCGTTTAGGCTAGCAAACCCATATCAATCCTTTTCTTTTACAAAGTAGACTATCTAATTCTAACTTTATATCATCCAAGAGCTCAGATTAAACTGATGAGCTCTTTTTATTTTCTCTACCTATCTAATGATCTGCCAAGATTAAACTGTTTGGTAAGATTTTATTCTCTAACTATAAACATAAAATTCAAAGCATGGTATAACTAAGATTAAACAGTTTGATTTCCATGGATTGTGCCATGAATAACAAGTTGCACACAATCATTATTATGCATAAAAGTAAATAGTAGTGGCATTTTGACTTGCACACTTTCATGATCTCTTTTGTTTTTGGGGTTCATATATCTTCATTTTTTGAACTTTTCTTATTCTTTTTTGTCCTTTGATTATTCTTTTAGGACATACCCTCTTTACATTTTTTTATTTTTTAATATGGAAAACATTTGCAGAAAGCAAATGTATGTACAATATTACAAGCCTTAACCTTAGTCATTCGAAATTATGACTCCTATTGGTATAGGAACCTAACACAGGGCAGACCGATCTGTATACATTTTATAGTGACCACCCAACAAATAATGCCTAAACTTTTGTAGTGCATAGACCATGGCCAGCCCTTCATTCTCTATAGTGGAGTAATTCTCCTCTTATTTGGATAATTTTATACTAAGAAAGGCTATCGGATGATCAATCTCTCCTTCGCATGCTTATGTTAATACCGCATCAAGCACAATGCAAGAGGCATCTACATGCACATGGAATTCCTTCTTCTAGTCTGGAAATACCAAAATAGGTGCAGTTACCATCTTTTCCTTCAGAACATCCAAACTGTGTTGATAGCCTTCATCCCAGCAAAACATCGCATCTTTCTTCAATAGTTTCTCCATCGGCATGGTTATCTAGGCATACGCCTTGATAAACTTCCTGTAATACCCAGTGTGTCCCAATCTGGCGCGTAGTTGTTTCACATTCATAGGAGCTTCCAAATTCACAATTACAACGATCTTTGCAGGGTCCACCATCAATCCCTATTTACATAACATGGCCAAGTAAAATCCATAAGGGCACACACAATATGCACTTCTTCAAGTTCCGTGCGATCTGATACCTTTGACATGTATCCATCATAAGGCACAGACTCGCAACATGGCGCTTGACTAATCCAAACACAATCCAATCATCAACATACACCTCTAAGAATTTATGAATAAACTCTTTGAATGTCGTGATCACAACCCGCGAAAAGATTCCAGGCGTGTTCTTCAATCTGAATGGAAAAATTGTATACTGAAAGCAACCCCACTCAGTTGCGAAGATTGTTTTGCTTCGATCTTCTAGCACGATATTTATTTGATGATATCCTAAAAAACCATCAGTAAACAAATACGCCTCCTGTCTGCCAACATTTTCTAACACTTCGTCAGTAAACAGTGTTGGAAACGGATCATGTACACATACATCGTTCAACTTTCTTAGATCTATGCATATACTAATTTCTCCTTTCTATTTCTTTTCTTGGACCACCATTGGGCTTACCCAATCTCATTCCTCTACTGGCTCAATAATACCGGCATCTAGCATCTTATCTAGTTCCTGGCGCACCTTCTCTTTATATTTTGGATTTAGACGATAAGGCCTCTACTTAACAGGCTTCGCATCCGGCTTCAGCGTATTCTTCATAAATCCTAGATCTCCGTTGATTCCTTTCAAATCTAAAAACTTTGTTAGGAATAAATCTTGGTAATCACGCAATATCTCAGCTACCTTATCAACCTTTTCTTCATCCCAATAGTCTACTATATTTGTGAACTTAGGTTCTACTTCAGATCCAATGTTTACTTGTTGATTTTTCAAAGGTTAAGATATATCCGAGTTCGCCACCTTTGATCCTTCAACTTCGCGTTGTACCTCAGTCTTTGGAATGGTAATATTCCGTGGATCTTCCTGATCTTCTTCAGCAGTCACATTGTAACATTTCAACACATGGAACAGTTGTGTACTCCAATCTGGCTGAGCCCATTCTACCAGTTCCTTTGGTGTTCTGAATATAGCTACTTTTATCTCCTGTAGCACCTCATCAATGCTCTCAAACCCATCCTCAAAGCTAAAATTTAATAGAAAACTCTCCCTTAAAATGTCCCATTTAGCAGTCCCATGGCGAAGCTCTATCTCCAAATACCAATTCATTGGCATTGTATCTAAGGTATGACAGAAAATATGCACCCATTCTAGTTATAGTTTTGTTCCCCAGGTGTTAGTCCATCATGCCAAATGATCGCCCTTTCCACTGTATTTTTCTGTCATCTGCGTATTAGCATACCCAAACCGTAATTTCATCATCCTGTTAGGGTGCTATAATAATAGGATTCATACTTTTGAATTGGCTATGGTTACTCTTGTAATATTGTATATACTTTTGCTTTTTGTAAAATGTTTTCCCATATTAAAATTAAAAAATGTAAAGAGAGTATGTCCTAAAAGAATAATCAAAGGACAAAAATACCAAAAAGACCAAAATGGTAAAAGATATGAACCCCAAAAAGACATAAGAATAGATCATTAAAGTGTACAAATTCAAATGCCACTACCTTTTACTTTACTTTGTAAAATAAGATTGTCTGCAACTTGTCAAAAATGCCACAATCCATGATGGTCAAATAGGTTAATCTTGACTCGGTCATGCTTTAAATTTCATGTTGATAGATAGAGAATAAATATCCAGCCAAATTGTTTAATCTTGGCAGATTAGTAGTTAGGTAGAGAATAATAATGAGCTCATCAGTATAATTAATCCATTGGAAGTTATAAGGTTAGAACTAGATAGTTTGCTTATCAAAAGAAAAAGAAATGAAGGGTCGGCAAGCTTAAATGCACCCAATAAATGAGGAGAAAATGTTAGGGTAAATAAAGGGTAGGTAGAAGAAGTTTTGCAAATTCATAGGGTTGCTAAGTCAAAAGCACATTCATCATACTTAATCCTATGTTTCATGTGCAGCAGGAATTGTGAAAGAGCACTAAAGCTTATTTAATAATTTCCCCTCATTTCACTACACCCCCACATACTTACTTTATTAATCCCCCCTCACTATCCCTTCATTACTTGTAAAAACCCTTTCCCCTCATTTTGACCTTTTATCCCTTTGTTTCACACATTTCACTAGACATTACCCTTTAAAAAAATCATTCCCCCTTCCCAAAACCCCTTTCCCTAGTGTGAAACCGATTCCCATCACAAATAATACATTCCCCCTATTAATTTCCCCTTTTCCCTAAAAAACCCACTAAATCCCTTTTATCCTACGCTATTTACTATACCCCCACTTTATGTAATTAAACTCCCCCACATCATAATTCCCCGACCCCCTTTTTAACTCACCAAACCTTGGTGTATAGTTAAAAACTTCGCCATATAACCCATGGTCCCCACCTTTCATTAACCCGCTGCTTATATTAAAATCCCATCATTATTTGTTATTTAATTACAAATTATTGTAATTAAACCTTGGGCCCCGCCAGCCACAGCCCAACTTCGTCCATGCAACTTCACCACGCGATATCCCTCTGATCTCCCACCTCCAGATCCAACGGCGCACAACCATATCATGTAGACTCATCATCTGACAGTTAATGGTCCGAAAACACACGAGATTTGCGATTTTCACCAAGCACTCTTTAGCTACGTGGCAACACCAGGTTATATCACGTTCTCGTGAAAAATACTGACCTCCATCCAAAAGCAGTGCGATATGGCCTAAAATGACCTCCCCGCCTAAAACCAAAACTGCCCACTATTCATTCGCCAATAATCGTGCCAAAATGTAACCGTTATAGGTTAAAAGGCCGAAAAACCCCCCATTTTACACTTTTCACTCATTTTCATTGTAAACCTTTGTTAACCAATTCTGACACCCTGTACCTCTGCACGACCATTTTTACCAACTTTTACCACCCAAGGACGCTGCAGATACCAAATTGAAGCAGCAGAATTGACAATTGAAACCTCATAATCCTTTGTTGCCACCACAGAACCTCGTCTGCGCACCAAAACCTTCAAATTTCCAGGTATTCTTGATAGAACCAGAACAACCTATGATTCAATCTGTGCATAGTGATTATTAAAAGATTAATTAAGTAAATTAATTGAAAAAACCTTGTTAAACTCAAGAAAGCCTTATTGTGTGTCCAAAAACCCTGTTATACACATTGTAATTACCCTCCCCACTGTTCCAGAGCTTCTAACCTCACTCCTAAAGCCAAAGAAAAAGAAATTCAGCTCAATAAACCAAATTATGGCTTCCCAAACCTCTCTGGATGTAAGACCTCTGCAAACCCCTCACTTGGATATTGACCACCTTCCATTAGCCGATAAAGAATTTCAAATCAAGGACACTGCTTCTCTTGCCCACCTATTGAAACTCCACTGCTAGAGTAAAGACAAGTTTTTGAACCAGAATGATGACATTCACCTATGGGAGTCCAATTTTCCCAAGTACTTGTTCCCACAAGTACACCTATTCCTAGAAATCATCCACTTCTGCCAAGCTTGTTATGTCCCCAGTCAAAGAGCCATAGTCACCCCTGACCAATAGGTTTTATTCACCATTACAACAGAATCAATAAATCAAATGTTGTAGATCCAGCCATGCCCAAATGAGACCCCACTTTCCATTGAAGGTTTACTTGAACTCTACACAAAGCTAGACCTTCCCAAGAAGGCTCAAATTTTTCAAACTTTCATCATAGAGGAGTCTCATACTCCTATAGATAGTCCTCCATATGCTACCACCATTTTCTCTGAGAGAGGCTGACAAATTATTACCATTCTCTCTTGCATACTAGGGTACACCACTGATGAACATGTGGATGAAGTTGTTCTTACTTTCCTTTCTATCTTTTGCCCAGGCAAGCCTCCTGCTACAGTTTACAACTTTTCTCAGTTCATAGCAGACAGAATCCGTGAAAAATTTATCAGATTACCAAATGAGAGAGTGTTCAAGTATTCATCAGTATTGTTTCATATGTTCTTATACTTTCAGTCAGAAAAGTTTCCAGTCAACATCCAAAAGTTAGACACCAAGGGCAATCCAAGATCTGTCATCTTTTGGACACCATTTATCCAAATATATTCCACTATTTTTGGTTATAAATAATTCATTGATTCATTTGTTCATCCTTCTATAAACATGCTAACCAGTAGCTATCAACCAAGGATAAGTGAGGAGATTAAGAGAGTTTTGCAGTTAGCTAAGAATAGTAGAGTGGGAGACTGGTATTTATACCAAGACCACACAGAAATCAGGATATATGGATGCCAAATCACTCCCTACAAGCTGCCCAAATACCTCCCCATGAGGATATTTGCATTAGAGTATTTCAGGCAAATCATAAACTCTAATGAAGTTAATTTCCTGTCAGCTAGGAAGAAGACCCAGTTTAAAATGAAAAAACCAATTGGGCCCTTTTATTTGTAATAATAGGGAAGTTGGACTAGAGGCAAACAAAATCTTACAGCAAATGAACTTCAAGAGCAGTTTCATGTGGCAGTATGACCCTAATGGAATCATAAATAAAGTAAGGCTCAAATTCAAATTGAGTCCTTTCATACATGATCCCAGGCCAGACATTGAGAGATATGCCAACCAGTCAAAATGGTTGGAAAACACTTTGATAGATATGGAGAGTATTTTAATAGATGTGGAAAAGAAGATTAATACTAGTTCTTTTATGCAGGTTCCAGCCCTACAGGAACAGATGACTATTACTCCCATCCTACAAACTCCAGCCAATGAGTACAAAAATGTAAAAATAACTAGGGAAGAAGGTTCTAGCTCAGGGATGGACACTACAGATTACAGGTTTGAGATGAGTTACAGGAAGCGGCCCAAGATTAATCCTATAACTGAGCAAGAAGACACCATTGAGATAGTGGAAATCACTGACATTGGCACAATGGTTGGAAGGAGTAAAGGCCCAGCAGTTTTAGAGGAAACTCACCATCCTTCTACTTCAAACACTCAACTTATTGAGAAACAGCTCAGCGTTGAAGTCTCTTCATCCAGCAAACCAGTGGATAAAGAGAAAGATATTAAAGAGAAGTACAAGGAAATTAAGTTGAGGAATGAGGCATTGAAGGTTGAAACTTATGCCCAGTACTCCAAGGAAACACTTTCCAATCAAAATATATTAATGTCAGCCATTGACATTAAGATTGGGAAGATGCAAATGACATTCATGCAGCCTACAATCCAGTAGCCCAAATCATCAACAGACTACAGGAATACTGAATTTGAAGTTTTGGCTAGGAATGTTCACCCTATTGACCAAATTGAGTTCCACAAATAGGCAAGTGAGATTATTTACTCCACAATGACAAATAAAGCAGTGACTGTGCACAAACTTCAAAGCTCACTAGATAACATCACCGCACAGTTCAAGCTGGAAAAGGCATCCTCACAGGCCAAGGACAACATCATTAAGTCACTGGAAGACTTGGTGATTGAGCTTGGATATAATCCCAATGATGTCAAGGCTGCAGAGAAATTGATAAAGAAGAAAAATGAGGATATTGTTTCTTTAAAGAAACAATTGAAGCTGCCTCATTCAGAGCATCCATAGACCAAGGAGGTCCTTGAAATCCAAACTCAACAGGAGGAGATGATGGATCTCATTCTCCAATTAAATTATCAATTGAAAGAAATGGAGAAGCAGTTGGGCAACTTAATACAGCTGAAATAGGCCATCCTTGAAACAGCCACTGCCACTGCCATTCCCATAGTCACTGCAACAGTTGCATCAACCTTGGCAGTTTCATTGGCCCCCACAACTCCACTAGCTACAACACTTCTAGTTGCAATAGCATCTACATCAGCAACAGGTTCAACAACAACAACAACTCAGCCAAGTGATGAGGCAAGAAAATTGGTCAAAGCTATGGAAGACATGTCCATTTTGACCACTGAAATAAAAAAATTTAGAGAACAAATAACAAGTCTGGAGGATGAGAAGAAATTAGCCTAGATTATGCACAAGAATGAAGTTCAGAAATCAAATAGGTTAACTGAAAGAATGAAGAATTTGGAGAAAGGGTTAACATTGAAGGATTCACTTGCCCAAGCTAAAGAACAGTTATGGGCTAATATCATTGACTCTATGAATGATATTTGGCCATCTATACAATTCATCTTTGAACAAAACGATTTATTCAAAAAGGCTACAGAAGCAATTCAGAGAGTTAAGGCTGAACTTGGAGACATGCCAGAAGAAGCCACCAGGATAATCCAATTCGTTAACGCTAAAAATAAATATGAATTGTAGGAGCTGGACATAGCTGACAGGACTAGTGTCTAGTCAATTTAACGTCTTAAATTGCTCTACATAAATTATCAATCCGGGTATTGTAAACTGATGAAGTGTGGTGCACCATATGTGCTTAGTTAACCTTTTTCTTACTTCATTGTTTTATAGTTTTTGTTTTGTTTTGGGGTTTTGTTCTTGTTGATCTCCTAAAGTGTCTAATGCAAATGGAAATCCTATTCCTAAGTCTCTAGAAGGCAAGTATGGATACAGATTTTAAGGCAATTATGTCCTCTATAATGATTTCTAGAACTTAACACTCCAGAAGGTCTTCGAATGTACTAGTGATGACAGTAATGCTTGAACAAGAATGGAAAATGTGCTGCTATTTAAACAAGTAAATAATGAACTACTGATCATGAAATTATTATCTCTGCTGCTATCTAAATACAGAAAAGCAATTTAAGTTACTGCACTCAAAGAAATAAAAAATTGCAAGGAAAGTAAAATTAAAATCAAATTACACATTCATAATTCGATCCCTTACCAGTAGTCCAACTATGGCCTTCGGAGGTAATCATCAATGTCATGAGCAATCTGATATCTAATTGCAGAAAAGTAAAACTAAAATCAAATTACACATTCATAATTCGATCCCTCGCCAGTAGTCCAGCTATGGCTTTCGAAGATAACCGAAAATGATATGAGCAATTTAATATCTAATTGCAGAAAAGTAAAACTAAAATCAAATTACACATCCATAATTCGATCCCTCGCCAGTAGTCCAGCTATGGTTTTCAGAGGTAACCGACAATGATATGAGCAATTTAATATCTAATTGCATAAAAGTAAAACTAAAATCAAATTACACATTCATAATTCGATCCCTCGCCAGTTAGTCTAGCTATGGCTTTTGGAGGTAACCGTAAATGATATGAGCAAGTTGATTTCTAAACTAACTAACAAAGAAAGTAAAGAAGACTAAAATCAAAACAAAACTGGGAAAAAAAAAAAAAAAACCTAAGAAAAGCAAAGTCAGCAGAGGGGTTAATCTCATGTCACTAGTTGATGCAAAAACATATAAAGAAAAACTAATCTACAATCAACCGGTTGAACACACTTGCATGAATTAAAATTGCATGAATGAAAAATCTAATCTATCAAACTTGAAAGCAATCAAATGACATAATGAAATCAAAGCAAAATTACAAAATGAAATCTACTCTACCTTACATTCTAATATGCTCCATGACATCTACTTCACATCTCCTTCCATGTTGAGAACATCAAAGCTTTATTCAAATTCTTCAAAATTACAAAGTACAACAAAGCTCTCCAAAGCTTTCAAAAGCCATCTCACAAGCTAACAAGCTTAAGAACTAACAAACTAAGACTTAAGAACTAACAAATGAAGGAGAGAGATCTCCTATTTATACAAAAAGATGAGAAGCCATCTCATTAATGAGAGTCCATGAATCTCTCCCTCTACCTCTAGAGTCCTAATCAAAATAGGAACTGATAAGACACATGTCTTCTTAGAGTTACAATATAATTAGGAGATGTGACACATATCCTCATGATCCCATGATTCTTTCCACTCAAATTCGAATTTGGCCTTAGAGTGCCACATAAGGGTCTTCTAGAAGCCTCCTTTCAACCTACACATGTCAACAATCTCAACCCATTTGTTAGGTATAAGCATATGTGTTAGTGTCAGTCTTTCCAGCCTTCCTCCAGTGATCAAATATGCTCTTACAAAATGGTCTCAGAGTGTCAAGGTCAAATTTTGTCATTTCAGTGAGTCTTCAAGCAAAATTTGGTCACTAGGAATTAGGTCTAGAGTTTGCTTTCACTCTTTTCAAAATTGCCCAAATGCCAATCTATGTCACTATTCAGCTAAGTCTATCATCATTCATAGGGTTTTCATTATCATGTCAGTGTCTAATGAGTCATTTTACACCTTGTTCATGCTTCAGTTGCGCCTAGGTAAGGTCATTTCCCTCTCCTAGGGTTTTGAAGGCAATTTCTCTTGGATGGTCAAATCATTATAAAAACTTGTATCCAGATGTTCATACACCTTCCCCTATCCTTCATGTACCTTATCAAACACATCCCATCTCTGAGATCCCCCAAATTCCTCATTTTTCCACAAACCCTAGTTTCTTGCTACAACCTGGCAATTTTCTAGGCTACGCCTGTGTTTTGCCCTTTTGGACCCCTTCCCCTCACTCGATCTCTGATATTCCACTTTCCCCTACTTCCTAACATCCCTCCCTACTTTCAAAAATTTCCCCAAGAATTTAGAAGCCCCTTATCCCCTTCATTTCGCTTCATTTCGACAAAATCCCTTGTTCCACACATCGGGATAAGTTTCACTAAAAATATGTTTTAGAGCAATAAAAGATGAATCTTGGAAAACTAAGAGAGGTTTTTGTCCAAAACATGCCAACGAAGAAAAACCTCCTTCACTTTTTACGCAGATGTCACGGTTTTAGAGAAATGTCAAAAATATCGTTGCCTCAGGAAAATCGAATGCACCTCTGAAGTGACCTTGGGGAAATCAGGTTTTCTCCTAGATTGGTTGGCCAAATGACTTTCTTGATGCGTCAAATGATAACTAGACACAAATATATTTCCAATGAGCTATCATGAGCTCAATTTGGAGTTGAGGAAGGCATTCAAAAGTTGACTGCAATAGCACTCTTCCTTGAGGCAGCCTCATTTGGCACATTTTGACCAGTCTTGGGAGAATTGATTTTTGATATGGAAAATGAACTCAAAATTGAAAAATTCCAATTTGGTTGGAAAGTAGACTCAAATCCCTTTCCAATGAGCTATCCTACTCCTGATTTGGACACCGGGAAGGCCTCCAAAATCAGGTGGAAAGGCACGCTACACATAGGGCTCAGGCGTGCTACGCATCAGGGTTTTTTGGCACAATTTGTTTTTTGGCTCAACGCGTAGCGCGCCACGTGCTACCCTTAAAATTGGGAGGTCCAAATCAAAAAAGGTTTGCATTTTTGGATTTTTCATGATGAAATACACCTACTCAGCCACTGCCAAGGCATTTCATCAAGGTTTGGGTCCCCAAAAGGTCAAAAAACATGCAAAAAATGACCTCACTGCCCCTTTTTGGACACACAGGAAGCAGTCTTGGGAGAATGAACTTTTGGAGGGTCAAATGGAAATAAAATTGGAAAATTTTACTTGGGTTGGAAAGTAGACATCCAGACCTTTCCAACGAGCTATCGTGAGCTCAATTTGGATGCCGGGAAGTGCCCCAAACGCAAGTGGAAAGGCACGCTACGCATAGGGCTCAAGCGCGCTACGCATCAGGATTTTTTGCAAAGTTTTCATCTTCAGCTCAGGAAACGAAGCCAGTTTGACCAGTTTTGACTTGTGATGGGATTTTTCACCCTCCTTGATGTAATTAATGGAACTTTATGTTGACTTGACACTTATTTACCTATTCTAGATGATTCATTCATAAAATAGCAAAAATTTAATGAATGAATTGGTTTCCTACCTTATAGAGGCAAGTTGTTTTGACTGCCTAGATTGTAGTGCTTTGTTTAGAATTGGTTGAAACAGCTCCTAGGATGATGAGCTCGACCCCTAGAGGCAAGGGAATGTGTTAGCTTGCCTATATTATGTATTTTCTTAGTCATTTTCATGGTTGGACTCTTGGGAATAGCTTGATACACTATTGTACATATTTTATCTGCATTTTTGGCAAAGGATAGACCAGGGTTTTGCAGCACTATTTGGGATTCATGTGGCCATATGTGTTGATGGTGTGTTTCTCTCAGTACTTGTAAGTTGTGTATGTGTACCACTTTCCTTATTTAATCTTCTGCAATTAAACAAATGAAGTGTTAAGGTAGAATCCATAATTTTGCTATGCTCTGCCTTTAAATTTGTTTAATTTTCCATGTTTTCTTCAGTTTAAGGAGAATCCTTGAGACTTCCTTGCTCTCCTTAGCTCCTCACCTGTCAGATCTATTCATTCAATCACTTTAAAGGCATCAAAACAATTGCCTATCTTGCCCCAAGTGGACCTCTGCAAAAGCTGTGCCTCATCCCCGCACCTAAAATTGCCTTTCCCTTGAATTCAACAAAAATTCAAAAAATAAATTCCATAATCCTTGTATTTCATACCTAGCCTAAAATTAGTTATCAATTCAGTCATCTCGAGCCTCTTTGATTACCTTTTTCCGAGATTGACCGGAGAGAGCCCTCTCCTGTCCTCGTAGGGCTAGCTACGAGGCTGAGCGTGGTTTGATGTGGCCTCGAGTTTTGCCTTCCTCAACCTGAGGCAAATTCGAACGCTAACATAGTGGCGACCATACTGGGGAGAACATGGTTTTCTTGTTGATGTCATTTGTTTTATAAGCTACAGACGGAGCCTGAAGTTATGCCAGGTAGCCTTCGAAACGCTTTTGCTTTGCATTAGCGGAAGTAGATAAACGCTGCTTCAGTCAATCTCCGGTTTAGCTTGTAAACGTGACATTTAACTTGTTAATTACCCTAGTACATGTATCAAGTTTAGATCTGATTGTTGATGGTGGACAACAATCAGACACTGGCAAGGCTGAAATCATTCACCTGGTGACTCCTTTCATGAAGAATCTAGCAACCTGTGCTTCATGGTGACTTCACTGCAGAGAGATCAGTAGCTGTGAGATTTTCAAGATGGACCGAATCACAAGAAGATATGCTCCCATGAGCCGAGATCACATTCCAGGTTTTCCGAATAAGATGCCCAAGGTAGATTGGTCAAGGAATCTGCCTACATTTAATGATGATGGTAAGAAGGATGCTGCTTTACATCTAGTTAGATTTCATATGCATATTCGCAAGTTGAAGGTGGATTTTCCTGAAGATTGCTTGATGAAGATATTCCTGGCCACTCTGGAAGGTGAAGCCCAATCCTGGTATGAAAATTTTCCGCTGGCCTGTATTTACTGTTTAAAGGATTTTCATGCCTTGTTTATTGAAAGATATCAAGCATCTTATCCATCATTAAATTTGGTTCATGACTGTTGCAAACATGCTTCTACTTTTATTGAAAGCCTTGAGAAATATTATGAAGATGATAATTTTATGGATGATGAAATCATGGAGGCCCTGTACGAAAATCCGTTTCAGCAGCATAAAGAAAACTTAGAGGATACTTGTCAAAATGATCAGGACATTTTGCAGCAGAATCAAGATCAGCAGGCTGAAGATGGTCATATGGCTGAAAATAATGAAAGAGAAAGTGTCGTTTCAGATCTACCCACAGAAGAAGACAGCATGCAGGGTAGTCAAGATTCAATTTTAGAATGTGATGCAGTCAAGTCAGCTATTTCAGATCAACATTCAGATCATGATGACCAAGAATACCTTGTGCTGAATCCTGAAAAGGAGAATTTTGTTGTTGAGATCATAGACAGCGGTATGGATTCAAATGTTCTCAGTCGTGCTGCCAGTCTGTCATTAGAACCGAGTCTTCATGAGGAGGTCATTCAGTCAGCTCATGAACAGCAAGGTGAGATCTTTGCTCAAGCAAGTGAAAAAGTTTCTCTGAATGAATTTGTGGTAGACAACATAAATGATAATATTGTGCTTCAAGGATCATCTGAAGTTTCTTTCCTTATGATTGAAGAATGTAATAAGGAACATGAAAACCTGGCTGTCATATCATATACAAATGACCTACAGCACATTCACACCACAGAAGAACAAAACATTCAGGATTTCCATTCAGATTCCTCTTCATATGTTTCATGTGCTGAAAATCTTTTCCAAGAAGAGATCTGCCCATCCATTTGTTCAGAGTTTTTTGAAGCCCATGAGCATACTTGTACCGAAGCACATGATGAAGGCAGATCAGGAATTGAAACAAAGGACACCTTGATCTTTCAGCAGGAGGTGGCAATGGCAAATCTTCATGTTTTTTACGATCCTCTAGCAAGTTTGTTACAGCCAGTAGTGAAAGTGTTTATTACAGTGTTTTGTTGCAGCCATGGTCAACTATGTTTTTGGATGCCCAGTGATAGGTTTGTACTGTTGACCAGAAGATCTGATAAGAAGAATCAGTCAAGAAGCCATCTTCTTGATTGGTTGCATTGGCATTTTGAAATAGTTTGATGGTATATTGTCTTGTAAGAAACACAGGTGGTTGTCATCATGATTTCAAATCTTGATGGACTGCTGCCCTTCCATAAGCTTTGTAAGTTCTTGTTTTAGTTAAGTCAGTCATGAGTCATTTGTGAGTCAGTTTTCAGTCTTTTTGTTAAGTTAGTTTGTGTCGGTTTTCAGTCATGAATTTTAGCTTGAGTTTTGACTCCATAGCCCAATGGACGAAGGCACTGTCTAGCTCTCCCAAAGATCTGCCGTTCTTGGCACCTCCAAGGAGCTACCATCCCCATTGGAGCCAATGTTAGTGTCAGTCTTTCCAGCCTTCCTCCAGCCTTCCTCCAGTGATCAAATATGCTCTTACAAATGGTCTCAGAGTGTCAAGGTCAAATTTTGTCATTTTAGTGAGTCTTCAAGCAAAATTTGGTCACTAGGCATTAGGTCTAGGGTTTGCTTTCACTCTTTTCAAAATTTCCCAAATGCCAATCTATGTCACTATTCAGCTGAGTCTATCATCATTCATAGGGTTGTCATTATCATGTCAGTGTCTAATGAGTCATTTTACACCTTGTTCATGCTTCAGTTGCGCCTAGGTAAGGTCACTCCTAGGGTTTTGAAGGCAATTTCTCTTGGATGGTCAAATCATTATAAAAACTTGTATCCAGATGTTCATACACTTTCCCCTATCCTTCATGTACCTTATCAAACACATCCCATCTCTGAGATCCCCCAAATTCCTCATTTTTCCACAAACCCTAGTTTCTTACTACAACCTGGCAATTTTCTAGGCTAGGCCTGTGTTTTGCCCTTTTGGACCCCTTCCCCTGACTCGATCTCTGAGATTCCACTTTCCCCTACTTCCTAACATCCCTCCCTACTTCCAAAAATTTTCCCAAGAATTTAGAAGCCCCTTATCCCCTTCATTTCGCTTCATTTCGACAAAATCTCTTGTTCCACACATCGGGATAAGTTTCACTAAAAAGATGTTTTAGAGTAATCAAAGATGAATCTTGGAAAACTGAGAGAGGTTTTTGTCCAAAACATGCCAACGAAGACAAACCTCCTTCAATTTTTACACAGGTGACATGGTTTTAGATAAATGTCAAAAATATCGTTGCCTCAGGAGAATCGAATGCACCTCTGAAGTGACCTTGGGAAATTCAGGTTTTCTCCTAGCTTGGTTGGCCAAATGACTTTCTTGATGAGTCAAATGATAACTAGACACAAATATATTTCCAATGAGCTATCATGAGCTCAATTTGGAGTTGAGGAAGGCATTCAAAAGTTTACTGCAATAGCACTCTGCCTTGAGGCAGCCTCATTTGGCACATTTTGACCAGTCTTGGGAGATTTGATTTTTGACAAGGCAAATGAACTCCAAATTGAAAAAATTCCAATTGGGTTGGAAAGTAGACTCCAAGCCCTTTCCAACGAGCTATCCTGTGCCTGATTTGGACACCGAGAAGGCCTCCAAAAGCAGTTGGAAAGGTGCACTATGCATAGGGCTCAGGCGTGCTATGCATCAGGGTTTTTTGGCACAATTTGTTTTTTGGCTCAACGCGTAGCGCGCCGCGCGCTACCCTTAAAATTGGGAGGTCCAAATCACAAAAGGCTTGCATTTTTGAATTTTTCATGATGAAATACACCTTCTCAGCCACTGCCAAGGCATTTCATCAAGGTTTGGGTCCCCAAAAGGTCAAAAAACATGCAAAAAATGACCTCACTGCCCCTTTTTGGACACACAGGAAGCAGTCTTGGGAGAATGAACTTTTGTAGGGGCAAATGGACACAAAATTGGAAAATTCGACTTGGGTTGGAAAGTAGACATCCATACCTTTCCAACAAGCTATCGTGAGCTCAATTTGGATGCTAGGAAGTGCCCCAAAAGTAGGTGGAAAGGCGCACTACGCATAGGGCTCAGGCACGCTATGCATCAGGATTTTTTGCAAAGTTTTCATCTTCAGCTCAGGAAACGAAGCCAGTTTGACCAGTTTTGACTTGTGATGGGATTTTTCACCCTCCTTGATGTAATTAATGGAACTTTATGTTGACTTGACACTTATTTACCTATTCTAGATGATTCATTCATAAAATAGCAAAAATTTAATGAATGAATTGGTTTCCTACCTTATAGAGGCAAGTTGTTTTGACTGCCTAGATTGTAGTGCTTTATTTAGAATTGGTTGAAACAGCTCCTAGGATGATGAGCTCGACCCCCAGAGGCAAGGGAATGTGTTAGCTTGCCTATATTATGTATTTTCTTAGTCATTTTCATGGTTGGACTCTTGGGAATAGCTTGATACACTATTGTACATATTTTATCTGCATTTTTGGCAAAGGATAGACCAGGGTTTTGCAGCACTATTTGGGATTCATGTGGCCATATGTGTTGATGGTGTGTTTCTCTTATTACTTGTAAGTTGTGTATGTGTACCACTTTCCTTATTTAATCTTCTGCAATTGAACAAATGAAGTGTTAAGGTAGAATCCATAATTTTGCTATGCTCTGCCTTTAAATTTGTTTAATTTTCCATGTTTTCTTCAGTTTAAGGAGAATCCTTGAGACTTCCTTGCTCTCCTTAGCTCCTCACCTGTCAAATCTATTCATTCAATCACTTTAAAGGCATCAAAACAATTGCCTATCTTGCCCCAAGTGGACCTCTGCAAAAGCTGTGCCTCATCCCCGCACCTAAAATTGCCTTTCCCTTGAATTCAACAAAAATTCAAAAAATAAATTCCATAATCCTTGTATTTCATACCTAGCCTAAAATTAGTCATCAATTCAGTCATCTCGAGCCTCTTTGATTACCTTTTGCCGAGATTGACCGGAGAGAGCCCTCTCCTGTCCTCATAGGGCTAGCTACAAGGCTGAGCGTGGTTTGATGTGGCCTCGAGTTTTGCCTTCCTCAGCCTGAGGCAAATTCGAACGCTAACAATATGCACATTATTTTCTAATTTTTAACCACAAATTCACTTAAAAATCTTAGAATTAATAAAGTTTGAAAAAACATAAATGTGGCCCAATGATAATGAAAGTGGGATGAATGTGGTGACATAGTAGTGAAATGGAGGTGATATAATGGACATAATAGTGAAAGTGTAATGGAAATGAATGACATTTTCAAGACTCAACAACTGGCACCATACTAGAGGTGAAGAAAGTGCTCACCAAGAGGAACTTAACGATTAACCTTGAGGACAAATGCCAAACCATGAAATGACAGATTGATGCCACAAGAAGACTACAATAGGAAAATCAGGGAAGTAGCAAGAGATCAAGCCAATAATTCTTCTATGAAGGGGATGCCTACAGGAAAGTTTCTATACCAAACTTTTGAGAACCTCTTTTACCTCCAACATGAGGTAAAACACCTTTTTGTAAATAATCCCACCTTTGCAAAGTACATAGAAGCAGATGAAATCTACAAAAAAATGGTAAATATTAAATTACCAGATGTAGAGACATAGGAAAAGTTAAATGACTCACTGTAAAATTGCAAAGTAAAAGTGAATACAGAATAGTAAAGGAAAAGCAGAAGACCAGCTCAAATGAAAGAGTATCAGTCAAAAGGCAAAGTAAAAGAATAGTCAGTTTGGAAGACAAACAGCAAATGAGAAAAGGCTGCAAAAGATATGACAACACAGCCTAATAAACAGGGACAGATTGCATCAGTTGAATATATTTCTTTTTCCTAGATTAGTTCCCAAGACAGTTTGGGATCTTTTGTAATAAGTTTTTGTATAAATACTTCATAATTCGAAGTATAGAGGGTGGATTGCTATACATTTCTATAGTTGTATTGATTTGTAACCTGAGGGGTCATTGTACCAATTTATCAAGTCAGCAGACTGCACTAGTAATAAAGAAATTGCATTACAAGATTCATGTTTTGAGCCACTTCAGTGATGTATTTTCTTTTTGTCAAATTGTTATTTTCTTAAGTGTTTCACAAACTTGCATGTTATCTAAAATTGAATGAGTTAACTAGAAATTTATTTCTGAATTTGTTTAAGTACACTTTGTCTTGAACAGTTAATCATTTTAATGTTTTCTTCTGATATCCAGAGTAGGGAATCCTTCATTTCTCCCTAGTTTCTATTGACCCCTACCATTTCCTTCATTATCTGGTTTGAGGAACCCTTAATTGCTCCTTGACCCCAATTGAAAACCACTTCACCATCCAGCCTTTAGATCTGAATTTACTCAGCTACCTTGCCCTGTAAACACTATCTTTAGAACTTGGTCCAGTCCTGTCGTCTTGACACTTGACCCCATAGCCCAATGGTAAAAGACATCCCTCTATCCATCTAAGTCAGTGATCCCACCACCAAATCAAAATCAAAACCCAATCAAAGCACAAATAACTAGCCTAAAATCATCTAACTAAACAAAGTTAAATCATAAAGAGAGAGCCCTCTCTGAGCATTAGGCAGGCTTGATCCTAATCTCCAAAGTAGGTTTGTGGTCACCTCTATCATTTCTTTCACAATAACTCTATAGAAATTTTGGAGTGATAACATATTGGCAACCATACTGGGGAACAGTCCTCAGTTTAATAAAACTTTAAGGAAATCTTAAATCTTATCTTTTGCACCTTAAGGTCATTTTAGAGTTGTTAAAAAGTTTCATAAAACAATTTAAAATTTAAAATTTTGGCTCCCAAAAGAACACACTATACTAGGGCAAATCCAGATCCAAACACTGCTACAATAGTTGATGACCCTGACAGAATTTTAAGAAAATCAAAAAAAGTAGAAACTTAAGGAAGTAGTAGTCAGTTAATTAAAGCAAATTCCCTCCCCAAAGAATTATCAAGTTTAGAGGATATTCAGTTTGGTTTATCATTTGAGCTTTCTTTGTTTAGAATCAAATCAGAAAATTCAATTCATGAAACTATAATAGACCCTAATTTTATTCAATTCATTGAGTCAAAAAAGGTTCCTATACATCCAAATTTAGATCAACATGTTTTGGAAACTTTTGGTAAACTAGAAGCTTTAACCTCTACATTGATAAGGCATATAGACGAGGCCTATCTTCAACAATCAGTTGAATTAGTTGCCTTAACTGTTGCTACCCTGAAATTTCTATAGATTCTTCAAAAACTGTAAATATAGATTCATTTACTACCACCTCACCTATAATATCCACCATAGTTCATTCCCCTAAACCATTTATACCTCAGCGTCCTCTCCAACCAAACACCTCAAGTTCATCTACAGCTATCTCAAGTCCTTCTTCAAGCACCACTACTTTGCCCCCCAGTCACTCAACCATGGCAGACAGATATGCACCTTTTGTTTTACCATCCCAACTACATGCCATGCCCCAAGACTATCAAAGTAAAAAAAAAATTGTTTGATGCTACTGGTTAGTATACTGCCCAACAACATGTGAATAAAATGACTAACTATTTTGAGTTGCATGAGATTGATGAATCTGATGTCCAAATGAGGCTATTTTCCCAACCACTGACAAGGGATGTTAAAAAATGGTTCAAATGTTTACCTGCTAATCATATTTTTGATTTAGCTGCTTTCCATATATTGTTTATTGATAGATGGGAAATAAATAAAAACCCATTACAAATATTATCTGAATATGAAAACACTAGAAGAGCTATTAATGAATCTATTCAGGATTATTGTACTAGGTTCAATAGTATCTACAATGCAATCCCTGCTAATATCAAACCTCCACCATACTTAGCACTTATCAAATTTCCTCATGGTTTTGACACTGATATGTCTTACCAATTGAGGGAAAGAAACCCTAAAACATTGGAACAAATGCAAAGTAATGTTGCTAGTGTAGAAGCCAATTTATTAGCTAAGAAATCTAGGATGAGAAATGAAAAAAGAGTTTCCATTAAAGAGGAACCATCCACTTTAGATGGTAAATAGATAGTTTCGCTAAAAGTGTATAAAGGATAATGAATAGATTAGAAAACGTGGAAAGAAAAACTCAGTGGGAGAATCAACAAGCACCCCTAATTAGAAACCCCAATTTTAGGAAAAATCCTAACACTAGAAAAACAAGAGATGCTATACCAAATCAACATATTAGACCTCCTTTCCAGGAAAACTATGCTGAGGGTTCACAAAACCATGAAGAAGAAGAGGACACCAAGATAAACCTATTAGGGATTAAAAACAAAGATGATGTTTTTCTTACTCAGGAAGAACAAGAATTATACATGTTACAACAATTTTAATTAGAATCTCGGGAGTCCTTTGACTACAAACAAGGCTATGATCTACTATTTATGAAGCTCACAAATAGTATAGCCTTAGAAGCAAAAAAAAATATTGAAATTCCCACTAAGAAATTTGACCAAACCCAAACTAAAAAAATAACATAAGCTCTTGTGACCAAAGTTCTACAAATTCTCCCTAGAGTAACTCGGGAGACTTCCAGCCCAAAGATTGTAGATATAACTTCAACTAAAACTCAGATTGAAACTGTTAATCAAATCATTCAAAATAAGAGAATTCAAAACAAAACTGTTGGTACACAGACTGAATTGCCAAGTTTTGATAAAGAAGATAAAAATACACAGACCACAATAATGAAGGAAGATCTCATACAATTAGGCAAAACTCAATTGCCATTCAACATTAAGACTGAGATAGCCAAGTTGAAAATATCAGTTCCTTTGACAGAGTTAGTGAAAAATGAATCATACAGAACACAAATCACTGAAACACTAAATATAGGTGAAGGAGAAGATGTTGTAAACCTTAATGATGATCAACTTGAGTTATTATTCGGTCCAAAATTAAATGGAAAACATCAACAAGGGGCTATCCCTCCATTCTTCATTAGCTTAAATGTTCATGATAAAATCTTACATAATGCTACGCTTGACTCAGGGGCATCCCATAACCTAATGCCTAAAGCAATCATGGAGATATTGAACTTAGATATCACCAAACCATACAAGGTCTTGTTTTCCTTTGATTCTAGCCAAGTCAAATGCCTTGACCTGATTAAATATTTGTGTGTGACTCTAGTCCCGTGCCCAGCAAAGAGTATTGTAATGGACATAGTAGTTGTTGATATCCCACCTAAGTATGGAATGCTATTATCTCACTCATGGGAAGCAAAATTTCAGGGATCTCTACAATTAGACATGTCATATGCCGCCAACTCTATTTTTGGTCAGCAAAAAAAAGTTTACAGAGAAACCTTGATGAAATATGTGGTAAGTAGTTCAGAAAAACCACAGAATTATCCTATATACTCCATGATTCTGATATGGACTTATTTATCTTGTATAATTCAGACAATGGCAAAAATGAAATCACAACTGTAGAAGAAAAGTATAAAGCACCTGATAGTGAAAACATATTTCATGAGTCTCTATGGCATTTAGATTTTGATGGTTCTGTAAATAGATTAGGAGCAGGTGCAGGAGTTTGGATTCACAACATGGAAAATAATCATTCTGAAGTTCATGCCTTTAGATTGAACTTTAAATGCACAAACAACATGGAAGAGTATGAAGCTTTGATCTTAGGACTGCAAATTGTAAGAAAACTTGGAGCCAAGAGAGTTTCTATCATGGGAGATTCAGAATTGATTATCAAACAAATTAAAGGAGAATATTCTGTGAATAATCCTAGACTTAGCCAATATAGGGAGATTGTCCTAGATCTGATTAAGGAACTTCTTGAAACTGATTTTGCTGCTATTCCTAGGAAACAGAACATGCAAGCACACAGTTTGGCTACTTTTGCTAGCACTTGCAAATTACCTTTTCATCCCAACCACTAGTATACAGCAAAAATAAGTCACAGGCCTGTTATACTTGACAATATGACATATTGGTAGATTTTTTCACAAGATTCTCAAATCTGTGATTTCATGAATGTTGAAGGAGAGTTTCAAAACTATAACATAGATACTGACTATACAGTAGATAACGTCATACACAATGAAATAGATATAAATGCTTTAGATGTAGATAAACCTATTAAATTCACTAAACTAGAAATAGACAGTTTAGAAAAAGTAGAAATAGAATAAATAATCAATGATGATTCTCAGATTTTAAACCTTAAAAATAAGTTTTTGCCTAAGGGATTAGTCCCATTAGAAGATTTGTTTGATTCAAATGATGTAGCTAGGAAACCCAAAATGGAGCCTTAAAGAGCAGACATAGAAGAATGTAACATACGAACAGAAGAAAAACCCAAGCTTATCAAAATATTCAAAGCATTACCTCCAGATGAAAAGTTGAAATACATAAGTTTGTTCAAAGAGTTTCAAGATGTCTTTGCTTGGAGTTATGAAGACCTTAAGTCTTATGATACCAGCATAATTCAACATAAGATACCCATCAAAGAAGATCAGAAACCCTTTAAACAGAAGATTAGGAGAATTAATCCAATTCTTATGCCGTTAATTGAAAAAGAAGTAAAAAGGATGTATGATGCACAAATCATAGCACCAATTAGATATTCAGATTGGGTCTCTAATTTGGTCACTACTAGAAAGAAAATAGGAGAAATCAGACTCTGTGTTGATTTCAGGAACTTGAACAAAGTGTCATTAAAAGATAACTACCCTCTCCCTAAAATGGACGCATTCTCCAGAGGGTAGTAGGCTCATCCAGAATTTCATTGCTTGATGGATTCTCTGGATACAACCAAATCTTAGATCAACTAGAGGATCAAGAAAAGACTGCATTTACCACTCCCTGGGGTACTTTCATGTATTTGAAGATGTGTTTTGGATTGATGAATGCTGGAGCAACATTCCAAAGAGAAATCGACATAGCTTTTGCAAAAGAAATCCATGAATTTCTAGTTGTTTACCAAGATGAAATCATAGTGTTTTCCAAATCAGATAATGAACATCTAGATCACCTAAGAAGATTTTTCATTAAATGTAGAAAATTTGGTATTTCCTTAAATCCCAAAAAGACACTCTTTGGTCTAGAAGAAGGTAAACTCTTGGGACACATAATATCAAAAGATGGAATTAGAATAGATCCAGCTAGAATAAAGGCAATCCTAAACATCAATCATCCTAGAAACATCAAAGAATTGCAATCATTTTTAGGCAAAATAAATTTTCTTAGAAAATTCATTTCTAACTTAGTAGAATTAATCAGAGAACTAAATAAAATGTTAAAGAAAGATTCAGCACTTAAGTGGACAGTAGAGGCTAAACAGTCTTTTGAGGCAATCAAAGAAGCCCTTACTAAAACACCAGTCCTCATAAGTCCTGATTTCAAAAAAGATTTTATAATTTTTTCTTTTGCTTCAGAACATACTATTGCAGCAATCTTGTTGCAAAAGAATGATCAAGGTTATAAGCAGCCTATTGCATTTTTCAGAAAATCTTTAAGAGATGCTACACTAAAGCACAAAATAATTGAAAAACAAGCACTTGCTTTAGTGAAAGCTATTAAAAATTTCAGAGTGTACATATTATACTCACACATCATTGCATATGTTCCAAATTCAATAGTAAAGGACATTTTAACACAGAATGGGCCTGAAGGAAAGAGAGGCAAATGGATTGCCACCATTTTGGAATATGACATAGAAATAAAGCCTACAAAACTTATCAAAGGCCAAGGTTTAGCTAAACTCATGGTTGAATCGAACTGTTAGGCCTTAGATATAAATTTCATTGGTGCCTTGGATGATCAGGAAGAGATGGCGACTCCACAGATCAGTGAACCTTTCATAGATTCACCTTGGTATGCAGATATCATATTTGTTTTACTAAATTTACAAGCTCCTCCTAGTTTATCTAGAACTAAAAGTAGATTTTTGAAAATGAAATCAATGAAATATTGTATCATAGACAATGCTTTATTTTGGAAAGATAATGGTGGCATTTTATTGAATTGTTTGTTAAAAGATGAAGCTGAAAAAGTTATGCAAGAATTTCATGTAGGAGATTGTGGAGGACACCTATACTGGAAAACAATTGCTGATAAGATTTTAAGGGTAGGTTTTTACTGGCCTGCCCTTTTTGCAGATGTCAAGAAATATGTGACCTCTTGTCACAAGTGCTAAATATTTGAAGGTAAGAAGAAACTCTTTCCATTACCTCTAAAACCCATCTCCACAGAAATGCCTTTTCAACAATGGGATTTAGACTTCATTGGGGAAATTCACCCATCCTCCTTAGCCCAGCATAAATGGATTTTGACAGCCACTGATTACTTTACTAAGTGGATAGAATCCATCCCTTCTAGACAAGCCATAGACTCTATCATCATCTCATTCCTTGAGAAAAATATCCTTCCAAGATTTGGATGCCCCCAAAAGCTCATTACTGATAATGCAGCTACTTTCAAATCCAAGAAAATGGTAGATTTTTGTAACAGATATCACATTACCCTTGGCCATTCCACTTCCTATTACCCTCAAGGTAATGGACCTACAAAATCCTCAAACAAAAGCCTTATTAATATCATCAAGAAACTACTAGAAGACAACAAGAAGACCTAGAACAAAAAGTTGGTTAATGCCTTATGGGCAGATAGACTAACTACCAAAAAATCCATTGGTACATCTCCTTACCAGCTAGTATATGGAATGGATGTTGTTTTTCCATCCTCTTTAGGAGTTCCAGTGATGAAAATGATTCAAAAGTTGCAAGTAGAACCGAATTATATCCAAAGGAGGATAAATCAGACAATACATTTGTAGAAAACCATAGAAGAAGTTTATGTCAAATCACAAGTAATCCAGCATAAAATCAAAAAGATTTTTTAGAAGAAAACCAAAGCTGATGATTTTTACATAGGTGAAAAAGTACTCAAATGGGATTCCAGAAGAGAAGAAAAGGGTAAACATGGTAAATTTGATTTCCTATGGCAAGGCCCTTATATCATTTATGGTTACAGAGGTAACAATGCATTTTTCTTGAGACGGTTAGATGGAACAGATCTACCAAGAGGACCAGTCAATGGTGGAACGCTAAAGCATTACTTATCCACAGATTAACACTAGTTCATTTGTTTACTTTGCTCATTGTATATAACATTGCAAAGTTTAGATTGGATTGGATGGTAATTTTTTGAGGTTGAAGCCCAATGTTAGGTCCCTATACTACTAGTGTAACCCCTTACAATTATTAGTACAACCCCCTTACTATATTTTTGTGCCCAAGTAGTCCCTATATTGTTATTATTGTGCCCCATAGAAGCCCACTATTGTTATTATTGTGCCCTTACATTATTATTGTTATGTCGGCTATGATTATATTATGACCCCTTAGACTCCTATATATAGAAAGGAGGTCTTGTCATTTGTATCATCTAAGAATTGTTCATTTGTGTAATGTAAAGGAGGTTGCCCCTCGAAGAGGCTAAATTCTAAGGCGTTTATCTATCTTTTCTATCTTTTTGTGAGTTGATTTCATAACATTTGGTATCAGAGTTTTGGATTCTAGGGTTTCGTTGCTTCAAACAGGCCATCGTGGAATGTTCACTATAACTTTTCTTCTACAACATTTCCGAAGCTAAAAAAAAAAAAACCATTTGAGACGAAATCTTTATAAACCTTGAGTCCGAATTGCAGATCTTGTCTCACTATATTTTCAAAGATATGATATAAGGAAGTTAGGGTTTTTGCAAGCTCCAGAATTTCATCTAAAACAGGCCATCATGGAATTTTCACTATAAAGTTTTCGCTACGAAGTTGCAGAAGCTAAAAAAAAACCATTTGAGAAGAAATTGGTTTGAACCTCGAGTCCAAATTTCAGATCTTGTCTCGCTATAGTTTCGGATATATGATCTTAGGAAGTTAGGGTTTTTGCAGACTCCCGAATTACATCCTAAACAGATGACCTTGGGAAAATCGTCATAACTTTCTCTCTAAGAATCAGATTGAAATTGTGTTAAAAGTTACAGAAAGAGGACGAACTTTATTTTGTTTGGGTATAATTTTCAGAACCTAAGGTTGAAACAGTGATACGTGGCACGTCATACAAGTTCACTCTACTGAACTAGTCTATAATTAGGTCATCGCGGGAGATTGGGAATAAATCTTTCTTCAAGAATCCAATTGTGATCAGACTTGAGTTAGAAAGAGGACTTACAGGGCTATTACAAACCAAAATTTCAGGACTCAATGATCTGAAATTACAGAGTTACAATCATTTTGAGCTCATAAAATCAAGAGAAAACGAGATGAGGAAGTTTGATGGCAAGCATCCGGTAAATTGGATACTACAGATGGAGAAATATTTTGATATACATGGTGTACCACTATTACAAAAGTTACGTATTGCATCTAATTATTTAGAACCGAATCAATTTTTATGGTATAAAGGGCTTTGTTTTCGTAAACCACTTGCTACGTGGTCAATTTTCACGGAGGAAATGATAGAACATTGTGAGGCTACAAAGAGAAACACCTTCATTAGCCAATTGATAAATCTGAAACAAAAGTGTTCAATGGTAGAGCACATTGAGGACTTTCAAAATTTGAATATAAGGGAAAATGATATTCTAGAGAAGCAGAGGATTGATGTCTCCATAGGGACTTTGAAGGATAACATTCAACATGAGGTTCATCTTTGGGAACATGATTCATTGGAGAAAGCATTCAGGTTGGCAAGAAAAGTGGAAAGCAAAATTATGGAAACAAGGAAGTCTACCCTCACAACTATAAATATGGAAGTGTTGTTTCTCCTAGCCTTCCACAACCTACAAGGTTGACACCACAACAATTGGGAAAAAAAAACAAAAGGGATTTGTTACAATTGTGATAACAAATACATTAAAGGTCATAAGTGTGCTGAGAAGAAATTATTTTACATAGATTGTGAAGAGGAGGAAGAAAAGGATCAAGAAACGTCAAAATAAGAGGATATACACCAGGAACCAACCCAGAGAAAGAAGAAATGAATCCGACCACATCTTGTAAATCATTGGAAAGAATTACCACTCATCAAACTCTAAAGATAGAAGGACATATCAAGAAGAAAAAGGTTCAAGAAGTGAAAGATCACATCGAGAAAGAAGAAATGAATCCGGCCATATCTTGCAATGTATTGGCTGGAATTATCACTCCTCAAACTATCAAGATAGAAGGACATATCAAGAAGAAAAAGGTAATAGTGTTTATTGATTCAGGCAGTACCCATAATTTTATTCATTGTAAGATAGCCAAGGAATTGAATTGCTTCCTATATCCAGCACCAGAGTGTCAAGTGATGGTTACAAGTGGAGGAACCATAAATTTTTCTGGAAAGTGCTATAATATTAAACTATCCATGGGAGAATATGTATTGAATAGCCCAATGCTTTCCATTCCAATGTGTGGTGTTGATGTTGTACTAGGTGTCCAATGGCTACAATCCTTGGGTACAATAGCTTTTAATTTTCAAGAACTTCTCATGAAATTTTCTTCGGAAGGAAAGGTAGTTGAATTAAGGGGTATCACAGGGAAACTGGGAAAGATAATCAGCTCTAACTGACTGACAAAGCTTCTAAAGAAAGAAAAATGAGGCATAATTGCATAATTGTGTTCGCCAGAGGTTCCCACATTGAAATCATCTATTTCTCCATATCTCCAAAAAGTCTTGGACAATCATTCCAAGGTATTAGAGACTCCCAATGGCCTCGCACCTATTCGTGATCATGATCATTCTATTCATTTGATTCCAGGAAGTTTTCCTCCAAACATCAGGCCTTACATATATCCCTATGCCCAAAAGAGTGAAATTGAACGTATGGTTGCAGAAATGCTAGAGGCTGGTATAATTCAACCTAGTCAAAGTTCTTTCTCTGCTCTAGTAGTATTGATGCACAAGAAGGATGGGTCATGGCGCATGTGTCCAGATTATAGAGAGCTCAATAAACTCACTATTAAAGATAAATTTCCCATTCCTGTCATTGATAAAGTATTGGATGAATTACATGGATTAATTTACTTCACCAAGTTGGATCTTTGTTCAAGATATCATCAAATAAGAATGAAGACTGAAGACATTCCGAAAACAACATTATTGAAGAAAGATGCATTTTCATGGACTCCAGAAGCAACGAAGGCCTTTGAACATCTTAAAGAGGCAATGTGCCAAGCACCGGTCTTAGCTACGCCAGACTTCACAAAAACCTTTATTGTGGAATATGATGCATCAAGAAATGGAATTGGTGATGTTTTAACACAAGAATAAAGACCCATTGCTTTCGAAAGTCATCCAATCAAAGGAAAGTATTTACACAAAGCTATTTATGAAAGGAAATGTTGGCAATATTACATGTGCTTAAGAAATGGTGACCTTACCTAATGGGAAGACACTTCAAGGTAAAAATGGATCATGATAGTCTTAAATACTTTTTAGAATAAAGATTATATTTAGAAGAACAGAAAAAATGGGTCACAAATATGTCGGGTTATGACTTTGAAATCATCTACAAAAAATGGAAGCAAAATGTTGCTGCAGATGTGCTCTCAAGAAATGATGAGGATGTGGAATCATTGTTTTGGGCTATTTCTATTATCCAACCGGATTGGATAAACGAAGCAAGGGATGAATGGAAGATGGACAAAGAAGTGTGGCCATTCATTCAAAAGTTGTAGAAGATCCTAGTTCAAACAATATGGCCAGAACTTGATGAGGAAGGAAAAATCATATTGGAACTTGGGGCAGTCACAGAAACAAGAACCCGACAGCTACGAAATCGATCAATTTCATAGTATCTCATGAAGTGGAAGAAGTTACATGCTAAAGATTCCACATGGGAAGACAAGAATTTTATACATAAGCATCAAGAACTACTCAAGCGTTGAGGACAACACTTTTTGAAGGAGAGGGGCATGTTAGGTCCCTATACTACTAGTGTAACCCCTTACAGTTATTAGTGCAACCCCCTTATTATATTTTTGTGCCCATGTAGTCCCCATATTGTTATTATTATGCCCCATAGAAGCCCAGTATTATTATTATTGTGCCCTTACATTATTATTGTTATGTCGGCTCTGATTATATTATGACCCCTTAGACTCCTATATATAGAAAGGAGGTCTTGTCATTTGTATCATCCAAGAATTGTTCATCTGTGTAATATAAAGGAGGTTTCCCCCTCAAAGAGGCTGAATTCTAAGGCATTTATCTATCTTTTCTATATTTTTGTGAGTTGGTTTCATAACACCCAAAGAGAAGGCCCTGAGCTTTGAAAGGTGTACCATCATATCTATGAACAAAGTAGATCACAGAGGACCAGTTACAAGGCAACCACAGTCAAAGTTTCAAAGGCTACTAATCTTGAAATTCTTGACATTTCACCAGGAAATGCCATCCCCATGTGGATCCACTATTAGGGTCCTATAATAATAGGATTCATAATTTTGAATTAGCTATGGTTACTCTTGTAATATTGTACATACTTTTGCTTTCTGCAAAATGTTTTTCCATATTAAAATTAAAAAATGTAAAGAGGGTATGTCCTAAAAGAATAATCAAAGGACAAAAAGAAAGAAAAAGATCAAAAGGGTAAAAAAATATGAACCCCAAAAAGAGATAAGAATAGATCATGAAAGTGTGCAAATTCAAATGCCACTACCTTTTACTTTACTTTGCAAAATAAGATTGTGTGCAGCTTGTCAAAAATTCTACAATCCATGATGGTCAAATAGTTTAATCTTGACTCATTCATGCTTTAAATTCCATGTTAATAGACAGAGAATAAAGATCTAGCCAAACTCTTTAATCTTGGCAGTTCAGTAGTTAAGTAGAGAATAATAATGAGCTCATCAGTTTAATCTGAGCCAGTGGAAGTTATAAGGTTAGAATTAGATAGTTTGCTTATCAAAAGAAAAAGAAATGAAGGGTCAGCAAGCTCAAATGCATCCAATGAATGAAGAGAAAATGTTAGGGTAAATAAAGGGTAGGAAGAAGAAGTTTTGCAAACGCACAGGGTTGCTAATTCAAAAGCACATTCATCATGCTTAATCCTATGTTTCATGTGGAGGAGGAATTGTGAAAGAGAAAGGATATTCACTAAAGCTTATTTACTAATTTCCCCTCATTCCACTACACCCTTGCATACTTACTTTATTAATTCCCCCTCATTATCCCTTCATTACTTGTAAAAACCCTTTCCCCTCATTTTGACCTTTTATCCTTTTGTTCCACACATTTCTTTAGACATTACCCTTCAAAAAAATCATTCCCCCTTCCCAAAACCCCTTTCCCTATTGTGAAACCCATTCCCATCACAAATAATACATTCCCCCCTATCAATTTCCCCTTTTCCCCTAAAAAACCCACTAAATCCCTTTTATCCTAAGTTATTTACTATACCCCCGCTCTATGTAATTAAACTCCCCCACATCATAATTCCCTGACCCCCTTTTTAACTCACCAAACCTTGGTGTATAGTTAAAAACTCTGCCATATAACCCATGGTCCCCACCTTTCATTAACCTGCTGCTTATATTAAAATCCCATCATTATTTGTTAATTAATTACAATTTATTGTAATTAAACCTCGGGCCCCGCCAGCCACAGCCCAACTCCGTCCATGCAACTTCACCGCACAATATCCCTCTGATCTACCACCTCCAGATCCAATGGTGCACAACCATATCGCGCAGACTCATCGTCTAACAGTTAACAGTCCGAGAGCACGTGAGATTCGCGGTTTTGGCCGAGCACTGTTTTGCTACGTGGCGGCACCAGGTTATATCATGTCTTCACGAAAAATACAGCCCTCCATCCAAAAGTGGTGTGATATGACCTAAAACCACCTCCCTACCTAAAACCAAAACTGCCCATTGTGCATTCGCCAATACTCGCACCAAAATGTAACCGTTATAGGTTAAAAGGCCGAAAAACCCCCATTTTACTCTTTTTGCTCATTTTCACTGTAAACATTTGTTAACCAATTTTGACACCCTGAACCTCTGCACGACCATTTTTACCAACTTTTGCCACCCAAGGATGCTGCAGACACCAAATTGAAGCAGCATAATTGACAATTGAAACCTCAGAAGCCTCTCCTGCCACCACAGAACCCCGTCTATGCACCAAAGCCGTCAAATTTCCAGGTATTCTTGATAGAACCAGAACGACCCTGCACAGAGATTATTAAAAGATTAATTAAGTAAATTAATTGAAAAAACCTTGTTAAACTCAAGAACGCCTTACTGTGTGTCCAAAAACCTTGTTATACACATTATAATTACCCTCCCCACTGTTCCAGAGCTTCTAACCTCACTCCTAAAGCCAAAGAAAAAGAAATTAAGTTCAATAAACCAAATTATGGCTTCCCAAACCTCTCTGGATGTAAGACCTCTGCAAACCCCTCACCTGGATATTGACCACCTTCCATTAGTCGACAGAGAATTTCAAATCAAGGACACTGCTTCCACTACCCACCTACTGAAATTCCACTGCTAGAGTAAAGATAAGTTTTTGAACCAAAATGATGACATTCACCTATGGGAGTCCAATTTTCCCAAGTACTTGTTCCCACAAGTACACCTATTCCCAGAAATCATCCAGTTCTGCCAAGCTTGTTATGTCCCCAGTCAAAGAGCGATAGTCACCCCTGACCAACATGTTTTATTCACCATTACAATAGAATCAATAAATCAAATGCTGCAAATCCAGCCAGGCCCAAATGAGATCCCACTTTCCATTGAAGGTTTACTTGAACTCTACACAAAGCTAGACCTTCCCAAGAAGGCTCAGATTTTTCAAACTTTCATCATAGAGGAGTCTCATACTCCTACATATAGTCCTCCATATGCTGCCACCATTTTCTCTGAGAGAGGCAGACAAATTATTACCATGCTCTCTTGCATACTAGGGTACACCACTGATGAACATGTGGATGAGGTTGTTCTTTCTTTCCTTTCTATCTTTTGCCCAGGAAAGCCTCCTGCTATAGTTTACAACTTTGCTCAGTTCATAGCAAATAGAATCCATGAACAATTTATCAGATTACCAAATGAGAGAGTGTTCAAGTATTCATCAGTATTGTTCATATGTTCTTATACTTTCAGTCAGACAAGTTTCCAGTCAACATCCAAAAGTTAGACACCAAGGGCAATCCAAGATCTGTCATCTTTTGGACACCATTGATCCAAATATATTCCACTGTTTTTGGTTATAAAGAATTCATTGATTCATTTGTTCATCTTGTTATAAACATGCTAACCAATAGTTATCAACCCAGGATAAGTGACGAGATTAAGAGAGTTTTGCAGTTGGCTAAGAACAGTAGAGTGGGAGACTGGTATTTATACCAAGACCACACAGAAATCAAGATATATGGATGCCAACTCACTCCCTACAAGCTGCCCAAATACCTCCCATGAGGATATTTGCATTAGAGTATTTCAGGCAAATCATAAACTCTAATGAAGTTAATTTCCTGTCAGCTAGGAAGAAGACCCAGTTTAAAATGAAAAAACCAGATGGGCCCTTTTATTTGTAATAATAGGGAAGTTGGACCAGAGGCAGACAAAATCTTACATGATATGAACTTCAAGAGCAGTTTCATGTGGCAGTATGACCCTAATGGAGTCATAAATAAACTAAGGCTCAAATTCAAATTGAGTCCTTTCATACATGATCCCAGGCCAGACATTAAGAGATATGCCAACCAGTCATAATGGTTGGAAAACACTTTGATAGATGTGGAAAAGAAGATTGATACTAGTTCTTTTCTGCAGGTTCCAGCCCTATAGGAACAGATGACTATTACTCCCATCCTATAGACTCTAGCCAATGAGGACAGAAATGTAAAAAGAACCATGGAAGAAGGTTCTAGCTCAGGGATGGACACTACAGATGACAGGTTTGAGATCAGTTATAGGAAGATGCCCAAGCTTAATCCTGTAACTGAGCAAGAAAACACCATTGAGACAATGGAAATCACTGACACTGACATAATGGTTGGAAGGAGTAAAGGCCCAGAAGTTTCAGAGAAAACTCACCAACCTTCTACTTCAAACACTCAACTTATTGAGAAACAGCTCAGCATTGAAGTCTCTTCATCCAGCAAACCAGTGGATAAAGAGAAAGATATTAAAGAGAAGTACAAGGTAATTAAGTTGAGGAATGAGGCATTGAAGGTTGAAATTTATGCCCATTACTTCAAGCAAACACCTGCCAATCAAAATAGATTATTGTCAGCATTTGACATTAAGACTGGGAAGATGCAAATGACATTCATGCAGCCTATAGTCCAGTAGCCCAAATCATCAATAGACTATAGGAAGACTGAATTTGAAGTTTTGGCTAGGGATGTTCACCTTATTGACCAAATTGAGTTTCACAAACGGGCAAGTGAGATGATTTACTCCACAATGACAAATAAAGCAATGATTTCAAAGGTCACTAGATAACATCACTACAGAGTTCAAGCTGGAAAATGCATCCTCACAGGCTAAGGACAACAGAATCAAGTCACTAGAAGACTTGGTGATTGAGCTTGGATATAATCCCAATGATGTCAAGGCTACATAGAAATTGATAAAGAAGAAAAATGAGGATATTGCTACTTTAAAGAAAAAATTGAAGTTGCCTCATTCAAATCATCCACAGACCAAGGAGGTCCTTGAAAGCCAAACTGAGTAGGAGTAGATGACGGATCTCATTCTCCAATTAAATGATCAATTGAAAGAAAGGGAGAAGGAGTTGGACATCTGAAACAGGCCAGCCTTGAGACAGCACTGCCACTGCCATTCCCACAGTGACTATAGTAGTTCCATCAACCTTGGCAGCTTCATTGGCCCCCACAGCTCCATTGGCTATAGCACTTCCAACTGCAACAGCATCTACATCAACAACAGGTTCAACAACAATAGCAGCTCAGCCAAGTGATGAGGCAAGTAAACTGGTCAAAGTTATGGAAGACATGTCCATTCAGACCACTGAAATAAACAAACTCAAAGAACAAATAACAAGTCTGGAGGATGAGAAGAAATTGGCCCAGATTATGCACAAGAATGAAGTTCAAAAATCAAATAGGTTAACTAAAATAATGAAGAATTTGGAGAAAGAGTTAACATTGAAGGAGCCACTTGCCTAAGCTAAAGAACAACTATGGGCTAATATCATTGACTCTATGAATTATATTTGGCCATCTATACAAGTCATCTTTGAACAAAATGATTTAGTCAAAGAGGCTATAGAAGCAATTCAGAGAGTTAAGTCTGAACTTGGAGACATGCCAGAAGAAGCCACCAGGATAATCCAATTCCTTAACTCTAAAAATAAATATGAATTGCAGGAGCTATACAAAGCTGACAGGACTGGCACCATATTAGAGGTGAAGAAAGTGCTCACTAAGAGGAACTTAATGATGAACCTTGAGGACAAATGCCAAACCATGGAGCTGGCTATAAACAGGTTCATGGTTAAGATTAATGCTTTAAGGCAGAAAGGTCTGCCAAATCCCTTGGTAATAAATGACAGATTGGTGCCACAAGAAGACTACAACAGGAAAATTAGAGAAGTGGCAAGAGATCAAGCCAATATTTCTTCTATGAAGGGGATGCCTATAGGAAAGGTTCTGTACCAAACTTTTGAGAACCTCATTTACCTCTAGCATGAGGTAAAACACCTTTTTGTAAATAAGCCCACCTTTGCAAAGTACACAGAAGCAGAAGAAATATACATAAAAATGGTAAATATTAAATTACCAGATGCAGAGACATGGGAAAAGTTAAATGACTGATTGTAAAAATGCAAAGTAAAAGTGAATACATAACAGTAAAAGAAAAGCAGAAGGCCAGCTCAAATGAAAGAGTATCAGATAAAAGAGTATCAGTTAAAAGGCAAAGTAAAAGAATAGCCAACATGGAAGACAAACAACAAATGAGAAAAGGCTGCAAAAGATCTGACAACACAGCCTAATAAATAGGGACAGATTGCAGCAGTTGAATATATGTCTCTATCCTCTTGCATGAAGATATTTCTTTTTCCTAGATTAATTCCCAAGACAGTTTGGGGTATTTTGTAATAAGTTTTTGTATAAATACTTCATAATTCGAAGTATAGAGGGTGGATTGCTAGACATTTCTATAATTGTATTGATCTATAACCTAGGGGTTCATTGTGCCAATTTATTAAGTCAACAGACTAGACTGAGTAATACAGAAATTGCATTACAGGAATCATGTGTTGAGCCACTTCAATGAAGTATTTTCTTTTTGTCAAATTGTTATTTTCTTAAGTGTTTCACAAACTTGCATGTTATCTAAAATTGAATGAGTTAACTCGAAATTTATTTCAGAATTTGTTTAAGTACACTTTGTCTTGAACAGTTAATCATTTTAATGTTTTCTTCTGATATCTAGAGTAGGGAATCCTTCATTGCTCCCTAGTTTCTATTGACCCCTACCATTTCCTTCATTATCTGGTTTGAGGAACCCTTAATTGCTCCTTGACCCCAATTGAAAACCACTTCACCATTCAGCCTTTAGATATGAATTTACTCAGCTACCTTGCCCTGTAAACACTATCTTTAGAACTTGGTCCAGTCTTGTCATCTTGACACTTGACCCCATAGCCCAATGGTAAAATACATCCCTCTCTCCATCTAAGTCATTGATCCCACCACCAAATCAAAATCAAAACCCAATCAGAGCACAAATAACGAGCCTAAAATCAATTAACTAAACAAAGTTAAATAATAAAGAGAGAGCCCTCTCTCAGCATTAGGAAGGCTAGATCCTAATCTCCAAAGTAGGTTTTTGGTTACCTCTATCATTTCTTTCACAACAACTCTAGAGAAATTTTGGAGTGATAACACATCCTTCTGTATTCCTTCCATACAGCAAAGTTTTCCTTGTGTGTACCCCACCAACAGGCAGGCGTAACACGCAATGCTAATTCCAATGCCTAGAAGCGATGTTCTTCCGGTACTTCCCTTTCAAATTCATCTAAAAGTAGGTCCACATCAGTCAATCCATCATAATGCGGAAGGTTCCTTACCTCAGTCAAAACACACCTCGACAATTTAGTCATCTTATTGCAACGGAGCGTAGATACTTCATGCAACCGATTCTGTCAATGTTCAAGTTCTTCATCTGAATCTGAGGCGCAGGAGCTATCCTTGTCCCACGCAATTCATCCATCAATTGTGGGATTGACCCAATCTTCTTCTTTTTCAAGTTGATTACCCCATTCATATCAATATCCAAGTCAATTCCTAGCAGTGTGGGGTATGGATTACTATCATCCGCTATTTCAATTACCTCAAAGTCAGCCAGCGCGCTCGCACCCTCAATGTCTACCGTTACACCGTATAAGTGCCCCATAGGGATAATATTCTGCTCATTTTCCATGCGTAGTTGAATAGGAGACCACTACAGCGCAGGTCTCCCCATCCTTTATTACGCCTGCTTATGTAAGACATTCGCATCATACCCTAAATCCAAGATTACCTGGTTCATTTCATATTCACATATTTGTGTAGTTAGCCTCATCTCACGTTGTTATCTTGTATATCTAATCCAGATCATCATCACTTTCTACATAGTCGTGAACAGGTTCAATATAACGCGCTCCTTCTGCAGGATCTAGTAGCACTAAAACCCTGAGCAACTTCTTTTCAAATGTCATCTTCCGCTTTTTCAAGTTTATTGCCCCATGTTGAAAATGCAACAAGATGATGGAGCTTAGTGGAAAGGAGTCGCCTTTACTAAGTGGGCCTGCGGGCTATTTTTGGCGCAAAGTCTATTTTTAGACTATGTCTATTTTTAGACATATGGATCATGGTCTATGAGTTGCAGGATGCTATTTGTGGATGATTGGTCATGTTGGTAAAAATAGATGGACTTCTATTTTTAGATGCGCAAAGTCTATTTTTAGACTATGTCTATTTTTAGACATATGGATCATGGTCTATGAGTTGCAGGATGCTATTTGTGGATGATTGGTCATGTTGGTAAAAATAGATGGACTTCTATTTTTAGACATATTGGTAGTTTCTATTTTTAGACTGCCAAGCTAAAAATAGAAAAGTCAAATATTATTGTCTCATAATAATATTTGGACTATAAACATTATCTTATCCTCTTGGAGCACTTCAGTTTGAGCTACGGATGTGGCACATGCAGCTGTCAGAAGGAAATACACTTTTCTTGTGGGTTAGTTGAGCTATTGCATGCAGGACTTTAGTTAGAACACATGTGGTTGAGTTTGGTGGAGTTGATTGTGGAGTTGATGGAGTTGTGTTCAGTTTGACTTGGTTAAATTAGTTGTATTTTAGTCTAACTAAAGAATATACTAGTGATGAGTGATGTAAATTAATTGTTAATTAATTCACTAATTATTAACTCATAAAGCAACTAAAGAATACATCAGTTAACTTAGTTGCATGTCAGTGCATGTACAGTTCAGTGAAGACAGGTGTTAGAGGTTGAGATTGCTATCAGTTGTGACTATAGTTGTGCATGAGATTTTGCACATGCATGGATTGAGTTGTGCCAATGAGGATTGCATGGTTCAGCCAAGAAAAAGACGAGTTTGGATCAGCCATACTCATTCATTCTCTTGCAGATTGCGCAGTGGAGGCAGGCAAAGCAGCGGAGGAGATTTGAACCTGTGACTTGTTCGGATCTGAGCTAGTTTTGTGTGTAACAAGTGGAGATAGTACTGAGTACTTGTGAGGAGTATTGTACTATGTATTTTTACATGTTCTCAATCATTATAATATACAGATAGTGTGGGGTTTTCAGCTGTATGCTTTCCCCGGGTTACATATTGTGTTAATGTGCGCATGCGATTGATGTTTCATTGTTTTTAATGCTGCTAAATTGATGATCAATGTAGAGGAGGTTATGTATTATGCATGTATTCCACAATAGTGTATAATCGGGATAATCTTTGTGAATAAGTGTCATATTATTCAAAATTTCTACATGGTATCAGAGCTAGATGATTTGTAGAAAAAGTTTCCACATGGTATCGAAGTTGTTGATCATCATATCTATTATTCAGAAAGTGTTTACATTTTATTTCTTTAGGCAGAGTCTGTAATCGGGCCAGGTAGCTTCTGGATTCATCCTTCTTTTGGAAGGTAAGATATCTGGTGAATGCCCATACAGTCGATCTCTGTACAAGAAATACTTTGTTCTCACGAATTTTAGATCAGAAGCGGTTGAGTTTTGAGCTGGTGAATGGCGCTCAAGGATAAACTCAGAAACATCAAAGTTGAGAATGGAGATGCCATAGATTGTCCGCAGAAGAAGAAAAATAAGCAAGTCGCTAGATCTGCAGTGGGAGAGGCCTTAGCCTCGCAGTTTGAGCTGGATTTTTCGTTGATCACATGCTTGGTATCAAGTGTGATGGGATCGATATGGTTCTTGGATAGTGGTGCGTCTTCTCACATGATAGGAGATCGAGATTTGTTTTCTGATCTGGATGAGAAAGATCTTGGAGTGCACATCGAGATGAGCGATGATGGTAGATACAGTGCGACCGGTATCGGTACCATTTCCTTTGAGAGGGAGTCTGGTAAACCCTTCGTATTGAAGGAAGTGATGCATGTTCTAGGATTGAAGAGGAATCTTATCTCTATGGCAATGTTAGAAGACAAGGGATATGATGTTGTGGAAAGGCTTTCCTGCGCAGTAAGACAACTAGAGAAACCCGGAAGATAGGGGTTCGAGTCAGGAATCTTTATCAGTTGCAAATAGATGCATGCAAAGCCTTGAGCAGCGAGGCAACTGATGGAGACTTGGTGGCTGAGAGGGAGCGTATATTACCTCTCAACATGCAGAGCCAGAAGAAGTCTCAGACGATTATGGAGGAGACACGATTGGTGCAGTAGCTTCAGGAGGTTGTGGAGCAGCCACAACAAGGGAAGCTGAGAGGAGATTGAGTAGAGACATCTACTCATGCAGAGACCTCCAATAGGGGGAAACTTCGAGCCAGGTGGGTTGAGGGATCACATGCAGCCATACCTCCAGGTAGGAGGTGGGGCGATATAGAGTGATTGTCCCAAGGAGGAGGGGCAGGATCCTTGAGGTACCCAACCTCTTGGATGAGACCTTGCTACGGGATCCCCGATGTGGAGTAGCAGGAACTGACTGAGTGGGTAGAGACAGATGCGGATGGAATGGCAGAGAGAGCGACAGTGTAGGGAAATCCCAGGACAGCGCATAGCTAGCAGGCTGCAGCAATGCGAGAGGCACAAGTGTTTTGCATAGTGCTAGGTGGCATAGAGAGGTGTGCAATGGTGCGAGATGCATGGAGATGTTGTAGAAGCGCAGATGTCAGAGAGAGAGCACTTGTCAACAGCAGGTAGAGCTTCAGCATCAGAGTATGTTCCTAGCCTAACAGAGTGGTCAGTTGGGAGTGTTTTTTGTTCCAAGTGTTGTTGGAGCAAGTGGACCGGGCAAATGTGTTGCATGCAGAACATTCGAGAGTTGTAGGATAGGGGTTGCAGATAATCCATATCTTGTTGAGAGGGAGTGTTGAAAATGCAACAAGATGATGGAGCTTAGTGGAAAGGAGTCGCCTTCACTAAGTGGGCCCGCAGGCTATTTTTGGCGCAAAGTCTATTTTTAGACATATGGATCATGGTCTATGAGTTTCAGGATGATATTTGTGGATGATTGGTTATGTTGGTAAAAATAGATGGACTTCTATTTTTAGACATATGGGCGGTTTCTATTTTTAGACTGCTAGGCTAAAAATAGAAAAGTCAAATATTATTGTCTCATAATAATATTTGGACTATAAACATTATCTTATCCTCTTGGAGCACTTCAGTTTGAGCTACGGATGTGGCACATGCAGCTGTCAGAAGGAAATGCGCTTTTCTTGTGGGTCAGTTGAGCTATTGCATGCAAGACTTCAGTTAGAACTCATGTGGTTGAGTTTGGTGGAGTTGATTGTGGAGTTGATGGAGTTGTGTTCAGTTTGACTTGGTTAAACTAGTTGTATTTTAGTCTAACTAAAGAATAGACTAGTGATGAGTGATGTGAATTAATTTTTAATTAATTCACTAATTATTAACTCATAAAGCAACTAAAGAATACATCAATTAACTCAGTTGCATGTTAGTGCATGTATAGTTCAGTGAAGATAGGTGTTAGAGGTTGAGATTGCTATCAGTTGTGACTATAGTTGTGCATGAGATTTTTCACATGCATGGATTGAGTTGTGCCAATGAGGATTGCGTGGTTCAGCCAAGAAAAAGACGAGTTTGGATCAGCCATACTCATTCATTCTCTTGCAGATTGCGCAGTGGCAGCAGGCAAAGCAGCGGAGGAGATTTGAACCTGTGACTTGTTCGGATCTGAGCTAGTTTTGTGTGTAACAAGTGGAGATAGTACTGAGTACTTGTGAGGAGTATTGTACTATGTATTGTTACATGTTATCAATCATTATAATATACAGATAGTGTGGGCTTTTCAGCTGTATGCTTTCCCCGGGTTACATACTATGTTAATGTGCGCATGCGATTGATGTTTCATTGTTTTTAATGCTGCTAAATTGATGATCAACGTAGAGGAGGTTATGTATTATGCATGTATTTCGCAATAGTGTATAATCGGGATAATCTCTGTGAATAAGTGTCATATTATTCAAAATTTCTACACCCCATTCATATCAATATCCAAGTCAATTCCTAGCAGTACGAGGTATGGGTTACTATCATCCACTATTTCAATGACCTCAAAGTCAGCCAACGCGCTCGCACCCTCAATGTCTACCGTTACACCATATAAGCGCCCCATAGGGATAATCTTCTTTTGATTTTCCATGTGCAGGTGAATAGGAAACCACTACAATGTAGGTCTCCCCATCCTTTCCTATGCCTGCTTATGCAGTACATTCACATCATACCCTAGATCCAAGATTACCTGGTTCATTTCATATTCACCTATTTGTGTGGTCAACGTTGTTATCTTGTATATCTAATCTAGATCATCGTCACTTTCTACATAGTCGTGAACAGGTTCAATATAATGCGCTCCTTCTACAGGATCTAGTGGCACTAAAACACTGAGTGACTTCTCTTCAAATTTCATCTTCCACTTTTTCAATTTGATTACCCCATTCATATCAATATCCAAGTCAATTCCTAGCAGCATGGGGTATGGGTTACTATCATCGACTATTTCAATGACCCCAAAGTCAACCAACGCCCTCCTAGCCTCAATGTTTACCGTTACACCATATAAGCGCCCCATAAGGATAATCTTCTGTTGATTTTCCATGTGCAGCTGAATAGGAGACCACTACAGCGCAGGTCTCCCCATTCTTACCCATGCCTGCTTATGCAGGACATTCACATCGTACCCCAGATCCAAGATTACCTGGTTCATTTCATATTTGCCTATTTGTGCAATCAGCCTCATCTCGCGCCCCATTCATGTCTTATGCTTACCAATCTTTCTTACTGTGTGATGTTCAGTAGGAGTCTTTTCTTTATTGGTGCATTTGTCGATTAACTCTTGCAACCCTTTTATCGCTTTATGATCGCTCAATAACTTCATAGAAGTCTTTATAAAAGTAGTTAGTACTCAAGGGTCTACTTCTTCCATCGCACTAGTTTCAGGCATTTTCTCCTGACTTCCTAAGGTAGATGCCTTAGCGAAGTTCTTATTTTCTTCAATGAAGGTCTCTTTAGCGTGACTAAGATCAAAATCTACTTCCTTCTCGTCAGTCTTACGCACCCATCTGTCTTCGTCAGGCTGCTTAACTTTATCCGCACCAATCATCATACCACTTCTGATCACTATATTAACGTTGTGATCTTCTTCGCAGACTTCATCCCTCATCATTTGAAGGTTTTGTGTAGTTTGTTGGGGTTGTGTCTTCTTTTCTTTCATCTTTTCCATAAGGATCAGACATTCTGATATGACATGGTCAAATTGTTGACAATGCTGACATGATGGATGTGTGGGGTTTGTACAATATCGCGTGAAGTGCCCTGCTTCGCCACAGTTATAGTAGATTATCTGCCCATGTCCTCGACCTGGTCCAGCACCTTTTCCTCGTCCTCGGCCTCGGAATCTCCCATGCCCTGATCTTGAGGCATGTTTTCTATCTGCATTCGGTAGGTAGGGGTTCCATCCATCATCAACTCATAACTTCTACAATGGTGTTCATCATGTCCCACAGACTTACAAAAATTGCAAAACAACTGTTAAGGGGTCTGTACAAACTTCTGTAGTAAATGGTAGTTATCAGTAGCATGATGTCCTGTAACCTGACAGATAGCATAACTCCCGCGCTCATTCCAATGTTATTTTAGGGCTTCAGGGGAACAGTCCCTCCCCCAATAATATAGTTCTTATAGATTGGGCAATGGTCCTTATCATGTCCATGACTCTTACACTTCAAACACTAGACCTTAGCGCGCACCTCTGACTAAGCTTCCTTTCCCTTCTTCAGGCTCTACAACTCCAAGTGTGGGCTTTCCAACTGTGAGTGAATCTATTGCACTCCAAGGTTTGTATCCTATATAGGCAAGGCATCCAACCTCATTGCAATCTCCAAGGCTTCCACTTGCGTTGCTATCTTCTATTGTGATAGAGGCACTCTTAAATGTGGCAAGAGTGATGCTATATACCAGTCGCGATGCTAGGAATCTGTGATTATCATATTGGCCTGCCTGATTAGGAATTTCAATCATTAATCAAAGTCCCAAGATGTCTCATCTACCTTCTGTCAGATTTCCTTAAACTCAATTACTGAATGTGCCTCTGACTTAGGCTTACTGAACTCCCTATTCAAAGCAAGCTGGGTATCTGCCAACGTTACGTTGGGGTTATCAATGCAATACTTGATGTACCATGTTAAGGCGCAATCCTGTAAGGTTGTAACCAGTTGCGCTTTCTTAATATTATCATCTGTAATCTATTGTGTTTTCCATACAGCTCCTATGACAAACCAAAATTATTCTGGATCCTTGCTCCCTATTCCTTTAAAAATGGGCATCTTCATTGCGTTCGCCATGTTGAATGGTGGAAATGGAGGTGGAGGAGGTGAAGGTGTAGGTGTATGAGGTGGAGGTGGAGGTGGAGTGGATGGATGAGGTATCCTAGGAATACCCTGTGTAATTAACTGAACTGCACTTCACAGTGTAGTCAGCATCGTCCCTTCATCGTCGCTTGAAGGGGATTCAATGAGCAAACTATATTCTACGCTAGATCCTCTGTTTCTTCTAAAGAATCTCCCGCTTCACATAGCCCAAAACATCAAGGTAACCAAATAACCTTCTTTTCACATAACAACATTTTAATCACAACCTTTAATGATTTCAGATACTTACCTTGCGGTCCTTTAAAGAACCTTTGTTCCACTTCGCTATAGTTGATATTCCTATCAATTTTGAAATAATTCACAAAGGTTCCTAATGTGTGATCAATCTAGTGATCCACAGCGCGCGTGATATTGCTTTCTGATGCTTCCAGATGTCGCACCAGCTTAGGAGTCCACATTATAGGACCATCAAGCCTCCACGTCCCTTAACTATCAGCCAATTTAGACAACCACTCGTGCAGTTCTTCAAGGAAGAAACAGAGGAATGTGTCGGTCTCATTTGTGTACAAAAATCTTTGCAACCACTGTTCCTTGGATAATTTAGGGCTCATGTTCTCTTGAGCAGTGAACGCATGCACGTTTCAATGAATCCACTTGTCAATCTCTTTCTTGGTATAAAACCATTTATCAAACATCTCTTAGATAGATCCTGGTCCCGACAACAGAACCATTTGTTGGCTTAAGGGGGCCTAACCCCGGTTCAGAGTTGTTCGCACCAACCAACAAAACCCTAAATGCTGGCCCTTTTGGAAACAACTTGCATAGTGAAGGATGTAGTCTCACCTGAAGCAGTGTCGAGGGATGCTAGAACTAGGTTTCTGCATCCAAAGATAGTGTGATAAGTGGTCTTAAGCCCTTGCAGCTCAGATCTGCCTTCACGCAAATATATATCCTTCTATGGTTCACTACTGTAACTCTAGGAAAACAGCCTCTAAACCTTCGCAAAGGTCTAGGACCAGTCTTTATAGACCCTAAAGAGGCAAACTCTCCACTTTCGTGCACTAATTAATAACCCTAGATCTACCTTTGTGCATATCTATCCAATTCATCAAAAATCGTAACAGAATTAACCCTTAACTTCATGAAAATAGATAAGTACTCAAGTCATGCATAAATATGATAGATGCAATAGGTTCGTGCAGTATTTATACATTATTCCAGAGAAAACATATTATTGAGCAACAGAACATAACATAAATAGAATTAACAATAATACTCAGATGCAAGATATTTCTTCAAAATCAGTCTTTATTCAGTTCTAACATTCAATTTATGGACTTTTTTTCCCTGTGCACTCAGCTGCAAGGGTCCGCGCACTCATCTGCGGACTTACCAAGGCCTCCTGTGCACTCATCTGCAGGATCCTTCCCCTTTTGCCTAAGTATAGGAAGTAGAGCCTTCTTGCCTTAGCACTCACCCAAAACACAATCTCTATCTTGACTTAGTTACGAACTACTTCTTCTAGACTCGCTATGACTCAAATATATAGCATTTCCAATACAATACCATGGTTCGTGGACCATGGGTGAGTCTCAACAACCGACCTATCACTTACCCAAACAAGGGGCTAAAGCCCCTTCAACTCCTATCTAGCTCCGCACTCTGCAACCACATTTCGTCGAAACTTCACATTCTTTTCAAAACTTATACAAAATTGGGTTAAACTAACCCCAAAACTGACCCTAGGGACCCTATCCCAACAGTGGCTGATAGAGTTGTTGCTTTATAAATATTTTGTTATTAATTTTTTTATCTTTTTAAAGTTTTTATTTTAGGATTGAGTTATGCTAGTAACCTGGATTTTCACAATTGAAAGTGTTTTGAATTGCTTATTTACTCTATCTATATATATATATATATATATATATCTATATATATATATATATATATATAGATATATATAAAGGTATGTATGTATGAAAAAATAAAGATCAGTGGGTAAAGTAATACTTGAGGAAATAGCTATTCACAGGGGGCCAATTACCTTGTCTTCGAAATTTTTAAGGGAGAAATAATTTTCTCCTTCAACTCTTTCAATAACGAATGGTTTGAGCCAAAGGTTATCAAATTTCCCATGCTTCCTTGGGTCTTCATTTAAGTTGTCCCATTTTAATACCTAGTCTCCTGGGAGAAATGTTCATTCTTTGTGTTGTGCCTTGAAATTGTCATTCACTTCCATTACATTTTCATTTATATTTCCATATTTTCACCTTCACTCCACCTCTATTTCACTACATTTACCTCCATTTCATTACATTTACCTTACCATTATCATTATTGGGTCACATTTATGTTTTTCCAAACTTTATTAATTCTTAACATTTTTAAATGAATTTATGGTTAAAAACTAGAAAATAATGTGCATATGCTTATACCTAACAAGCGGGATGAGATTGTTGACATGTGTAGGTCAAAAGGAAGCTTCTAAAAGACCTTTATGTGGCCTGCCAAAACCAAATCCTAATTTGAGTGGAGAAGATCATGGGATCATAAGGATATGTGTCTCATTTCCTATTTGTATTGAAACTCTAAGAAGACATGTGCCTTATCATTTCATATTTTGATTGTAACTCTAGAGATATAGGGGGAGATCCATGGACTCTCATTAATGAGATAGCTTCTCATCTTTTTGTATAAACAGGGGAAGTTTTCTCCTATCATAGGGAGTGAAAAGGGGGGTGTAATGAGATTAGGAGTGAAAAGGGAGTGAAAAGGGGGATGTAATGAGATTAGGAGTGTAGATTTCTGTTGTGTAAAGTTGTGAGTTTATCAATAAAAAAGGTTCTTTTCTATTATTGAATTTTAGAATGTGAGTTTTGCGAGTTGGAATGCTATTGGAAAATGGAATGGCCCCCATCAACCATGTGCATCCCTTTGTAAATTTGTAAGATTAATTAGTTTTTTTTACTTTGATTCATGCAAATAGTTTAGCTTTCCATTGCAAATGTTATTTTATTTTTCAAATGCAGATTTACTTCACTATGTAATTTTATGTTTCCTAAGAGCATCTCAAGAAAGTAGTGTTTTATCTATTTTCTAAAATTAGATTGCTCAAAGCATTAGAGCATAAAGTGACTTAGTTTTCTTTCACATGTCTTTACAATGCTTTCTTAGATTCAAATTTACATTCACTATTTAACCCTATGTTTTCTAAAGAGATTCTCAAGAAGGTATCATTCAACTATTTTCCAATGTTGGTTGCTTGACGCATTAAGAATAAACAGTGATTTAGTTTCTTTCCTTATGCTTTTGTCATTCTTTTTAGATTAAGCTTTCATCTATTGTGTAATCTCATGATTAGCAAGTCCAAGAAGGTAGTTCTTCCAATTTGGGTTGCCTAAGAGGTATTAGATCACATAGTAGCTGCAAGTTTTCCTTTCCATGCTTTTATTATGCTTTCTTATATCACATCTAATGTATACTCAATTGGTTAAGTCATTTCAAGAAGATAATTTCGACATCTTCCTATATTGAATGTTCAAAATAGTATTTGAGCATGCAGTAGATCATAGTTGTTTTTATATTGCTTGCTTTCATTCTATAGAATAGGATTAGTTTTGATTTTTATCAAGAGTTTTCAAGGATAAGGATAGGAAGTGATTTCATTTTCATCTTATCAATGAATACAATTGTATCTAGAATAATGCAATGCTTTCCATAGACACGGTGTCGGCCTAGATTAGACTAACCATTCAAGTTTTTGATTTGATTTTATGCAAATTAAATTAGTTGAAGTACATTTCCTTTTCTTCCTTCTTAGAAATTAGGTTTTATATTAAACATTCATTAGACTTTGTTGATCATTGACACTTAACATCCATTAAAATCATTAGACATAAAAGAGAAATCCCTCAAAACAATACAAAAACATACTCAACGAAGTAAGAAACAAAGTTAACTAAGCACATATTGTGCACCACACTTCATCAGTTTACTAACCCTAGTCGATAATTTATGTTCGCAATTTAAGACATTAAATTGATTGAACACTTTGGCCCACTTATCGAACAATTTTTTAACAAGCGCCTAATGTTTAGTTATCATGTCATATACCTGTTCTCTCTCTTGTTGAATATAAATCATTTGATTGATTCTCCACTGTAAATCATTAGGTTTTTCACTTACCTCTTGTAATAATTTTATTACCTTAGTCCCTAAATGCAATGGTATAACAACATCAATGCCATGTACTAGATGAAATAGAGATGTATCGGTTGATTTCTTAGTACTTATTCTATCATCCCAAATGACATATTTTAATGCGATATGTCAATTTATTTTTTCTGAATTTATCATTTTCTTCAATAATTTCATAATATTTTTATTTGTAGACTCAGTCAGCCCATTCCCCTTGGGGTAATAGGTTGTTGAGTACCCAAGGCTAATTTATAATTATCACAGAAATTCTGGAAGATGGATGAACAAAAAGGTTTAGCATTGTCAGCAATAATTTTATGAGGACAACCGAAGCATGATAAAATCTTCTCAACCAAGAAATCGTTAATGAATTTGTCTTTAGTTTTCCTAATGGGTATAGCTTCTACCCACTTTGTAAAATAAATAGTGGCAGTCAATATCCAATTATGTTGGATGATATTATGGGGGTGTATCTCCCCAATAAAATCTAGTCCCCATTTTTGAAAGGGGGCCTCAAAAGGGATAGGCTTTAAAGGAAAGGCTTCCAATTTTGCTTCTTGGTAAAAATTTGGCACTGATGACATGATTTGACTTTTTTTATTAATGTTAGAAAATAGAGTTCGCCAATAGAAGCCAACTCTTAAGATTTTATGTGCAGTGGATTTCAAATTGTAGTGCCCCGTGCACAACCCATCATAATGTTGAGTTATAAGACAATCAATCTTATTAGGAAAAACAAATTTTCACAAAACCCCAATTGGGTCTTTCCAATATAATTTTTTATTTATGATACAACATTTTACAGTTTTCAATTTTAAAGAACACTTTTTCGATTTTCTCAAGTCGGGCATTGTAAAGTTCAAAGGTAAAAATTGATATCAGCATATCATTTAGAGGAACTATACCTCTTACTAATTGACATGCTAGTTGAGTGCGGTAACCACAACCCTATCTATTTATCTGTCTCTATACCTTCGACTTGGGCAGTGCGGTTGATCCAGGTGGCTCCAAGAAGGCTTAAGAATCCAAGGTGGCTTTAGAAAAGCTCAAAAATAAAATTCCTTGGATTGTAGTGAAGTAGTATTAGATTTAAGAGCTCATCACAAGCTTTCCAATGGCACAAATGACACCTCAATCTGAGTTCATATGCAAAAGTTATGGCCAGTCAAAGTTTTGGTCAAACTAAGCCCCCTAGATAAATTTGGCAGAGCACCAACTAAATTTGGAGCCCAGCTAAAACTAGAAAACCTAATAAATTTGGATGAACCCGTCAAATATTGCGGCAGTTAAATAAGCGACAAAATGGCACTTCACGGTGATGGCTTCCAGCAGTTCGAAAGGGCAAAATTGTCGCCTCTTTAATTTTTTCGGTAACCCCAAAAATCTGGTTGATGGTTTTTAACTAAGTTTTTTTAATAAAAAACTAAAAAAAAATAGGGCGAGTGGGCCCGACTAACTCGCCCCTAGTCACCATTGTATTAACATATAACCAAATATAAGTTAATGGACCATGGCCGTATTATTTTAATTATGGTTGACAAGGTTCGAACCCGCTCAGTCAGATGGCCGGCTCGCCCATTGCGGTGACCCCATATGTCAAAAAACCACACATGTCTGCTACTCAAAACAAAAATGTGTCATATACGGGAGTCATGGGGTTTGACCCCGGGCGAGCCCCAAAACAATTGTACACAGCCACCAATGGCCCGACGGGCCAATTATTGATTCCTCCACCGATGAATTCTATATGAAGTTGTTTTGCTCAATTGACGTCCAACGAAGTGATAGAGAGATCCATGAATGAAAGTGCAGTGGAGCCATGAGTGTGTGGAACCATGACTCAGTTCCAAGTGATGGAACCCTGACGCATGTAATCTTGGAGGAATCTTGGAGATTCCCTATGAGCCATATTTTGACAGTGCCAGATTATGCCAAGTTTATACTCAAATGAAACAGTTTTTCACCAGGAGTCTTATGGTGTAGATGGCTTTTTGATCTAAGAAAAATATTTTTCAGGAGTAGAATGTTGAGGGCAGAACCATGAAGTTGGAACCTTGATGCAAAGTCAGTTAGGAATCTTGGAGATTCCCTGAAGGGCAATTTTCGAAGGTATCAGAACTATACCGACTTTATACTCATTTTTCTAAGTTTTTCACAAGGGATGCAATGGTGAGATCAGATTATTTGGCTGAGCAGCAGAATTTCACGTAGCCAGAATAGGAAAAATTTTATGGAATCTTGATGAATCTTTGAGATTCCTGGGAAGCCTAGAATTGACCAAGTCATAAAGGGTTCAAGTTTATAGTAAGGTTTCACGATTTTTCACCAGGAATTCAACCGTGCAGATTGTTTCTTCAGCAAAGGTGTTAATTTTCAAGCCATCCCCAGAAGTGGAGATATAAGATGCATTGATGTCATGCCTTCTTTTGATTTTTGCTGAGATGATGATTTGATGTTGAGATCCTTGTTTGCCACTTTTTTGGAGGATCCTTGTATGCCACTTCATATGAGAGTTTGATCTTTTGTCATGTTGAAGGAGAGATTATATGAGTGATAGTTATTATAGGAGAATGTCTCATGGAGATACATGAAACTCTAGTTAAGGAAGTTCATCCTTGTATTTGAAAAATAATACATCATGTACTCGTCATCATATTACAACATTTAATGAAGTGGTCTCCCCACTCTTGACGTCGAACCAGGAGATGTAGTCCACACTGGATAAACTCCATTATCAAGTTGTGTGTATTCTTTGATTTGATGGTTTCCTTTATGTTTCGTCTCTTTTAAAGTATGCACATGTGGGTTTTCATACTCTTTCACATGAAATTATGCTAACATCACAGAAGTAAAAGGTCTTGGTCAATTCTAGTAGCTAAGAGAATCTGAATCAAGATTGGTATCAAAGTGGTCTTCTTGATGATGTGAATTGCGAGTGTGAATAATAAGCTGAGATTGAACGAGCAACAAGAAAATAAAATGGAGGGTCACAAATATCTCTACGAGGCCGTATATAGGATGACAAGCATGGTCAATATAATGTATGTAGGCTATGAGGATAAAATGGAAAAAGAGGAACAAGAGAAAGGGAGAGCAAAGGACGATGCTCCATCACCATCTTCGGGTGAACATACTTCTTATTCATCTTCTTCTCATCATTCAAATGAAGAGATCAATGAAAGCCTTCAAGCAGAGAATTTTGAATTGAAGAGACTTCTACAATAAGTAGAAAAATAGAAGAAGAGATTGTAGCTTCAATTACCAACCACGAAAGAGGATGTTGGACATTTGATGGTATGAAGGTGGCTGGCTATGTAAGTGTTGGCATTGATGCCAAACAAGGCTCAGCCTGATGATGGGGCTTCATTCCTTCATGGTTGTGATTCCAACTAGGTAGAGACTTTGGAGACATATTTTGAGGTAGAATATGGGCTTAGTGGCTAATCAAACTCCTTTCATTGGAAAGTGATCTGGAAGATCTTTCCAATGGTATGAAGAAGTTGATAAATGGACTTGTGGTTTAAGAGATATGGCCTAGTGAAGTTCAAGATGATTTAGGCCCTATGCAGTGAGGAATATCGAAGATCGGAGGTCCTAGCAAATCACAATCAGAGGTCGTGTTCAATCGGAGGTCCAAGCCAATCAAAGGCCTCGACGAATTGCATATCGGTGATCCTGCATGTTGGAGGTCTCGCAATTTCAGGGGATAAGATGGGATTGTGCATTCCTTGTTAAATCGTCAAAGAGGCCAAAAAGGTAAATACAAAGGAATTATGTGAAAAACCAAAGTAGACGAGGCCCCTTTCTCTCTCCTCCTGGCAAGACACATGGAGGCATTCGGTTGGCTCTGATAAGGATAGAAGGTAACATTGGAGGAGCTCTAATGAGGACAAGTGGTAGGATCTTATTTGTTCCGATAAGGGACAGATGGTCACTTACGTCATCATGATGTCATGATACAGAGGGACATGTGGCATGTTGTTTCAGTGTTTATGGATGTCCTAATGGGCCATATCTAAGTGACACATGTCACTGGTCAGAATATTCCATGTGGCATGAGATGACATCACTTCGGAAATCGATGATCATATTTTTGCAATGGTTGGCTCATGTGCCACAATGAAATTTCACTGGGATGCGGGATAGTAGGTGGTCGTGAAGGCTTAAGGAAACCAAGGACAAGGGTTGAATAGAGGTGTCAATTGGCAATCAGCGATTGGAGAATTGTGATGGAAAACACATTGTCACAAAGTGGAAGTCACGCTCTGATGTGGTAAGTGCATTGTCTAGAGGAAGATAAGAAACCAAAGGCGTGGCACTTTATAAGGGAACCAAAGGCCCCTGGCAGAGCGCTGAAAGACTTAGCACCTTAAGGCTAAGCCCCCAGTCACCACCCTCAGTCCTATGGTGAGAAGTGTGCGGTAAGGGCTGAGTGGAAGGAGCTTAAAAATTAAAGATCAATGATCGTAGGTTTGTGGTTGCTTGCACATTAGTCACAAATGAAAAACATCGACATAGGGGGCTCCAATATGGTTGGCACTCAATCACCAAACCAAGTCCTATGGTGGAGATATAGTAGGGGTCTAATGCAAAAGGGGCTAGACTTGATTGGAGGTTGGAAATCAGTTATTTCATAGTGTTACACCACTACAAAACACTACGATGAAAAGCTCTAATATGATGATATAGGGTTCCATTAAGATGTATGAATCAAAAGTTGTGATGTTGAATACAGAACTGTAAGGTTGATGGCCGAAGACCTCCTATGGACGCATTGTAAATAAATGCAAAACAGAGACTCCATGATGATGTACAGGTAAATCTTTGCGAACCATAAAGAACTATGGGGAGCCTTTTTGAAATATGTAAGGAGGAACGAGAGTTAATACACAACATGGAGAGTCAGTTGTATGAAAGAGAAGTGATCGTTGCCCATACTTATGAGTTTAATTCAATGACTGAACTAGAGTTTACGTAAATCAGCATAAGAGTGGGGTGTCATGCCTGGGGTACATGCGTGGGAAAAATTGATGACGATAGTGACTACATTGAGCCAAGAGTAGCATAGGAACAAAACTGTGAAACTCCATTGAGCTAATGGGGAGTGTGAGCATACTTGTGAGAGCGCAGAGCAATGAGATGTGTATTAGCGAAGAGTATTGCTAGGGTAGTGTTGTGGTGAAACAGTGGAGAGCCTTGATAGAGTAGTGAGCTGTGAATTGGAGTAGAGTGTTGCAAGGGTAGTGTTGTGGTGAAATAGTGGAGAGCCCTAAGAAGAGAAAGCATAGCACAGAGAAAGTGTTGTAGTGGGAAGAAAGAGGAAGATTGCCACAAGTGTTCAGAAAACAAAGTGCAGAAGTTGAATTTGTAGACAACCATTAAGTTGGTATTTTAATTGTAATTTGTATGCCTCTGTTTTTAGTATGAAAAATACGAAACAGTAAAATAGTGGCAGTGACAGGTTGGTGCCTGCACACTTACGAGGTTGGTGCCTCTAGGAAAGTTTATGCTTGCTAAATAAAAGAGGTTGGTGCCTCTCGGCAAGTTGGTGCTTGCTAAACAAAAGGGGGTTGGTGCCTCTAGGAAAGTTTGTGCTTGCTAAACAAAATAGGTTGGTGCCTCTCGGAAAGTTGGTGCTTGCTAAACAAAAGGGGGTTGGTGCCTCCAGTGAGTGGGTGCCCACAAAAAAACATATGTAATTAAGTTGGTGCTTAAATTACATTATAAAAAAAAAAAAACAAATTGGTGGTTTTGTCCCTCTGGGTTTCCCTGTGAAAGCACTATGTCAAATGTATGTTGGTCATGAGATTGTTGTTTGAGTGTGTGTTCTGAAAGTTTATAAATTTATTGCTTTATGAATGAATGCTTTCACATATGAAAGAACAAAAAAAGGAACTATAATCACAGTAAGAAAAGAAAATAAAGAGTTTCTTAAATTACTGATTCACCCCCCCTCTCAACAATTTCCTAATTCCAACAATTAGTATCAGAGCCAAGTTCCTTCAGTTATAGTTTATCCATTGTAAGGTAGATCCTTAAGGAATTATGAATAGGTAAGAGGGTCCAGAATTTTACTCAAGTATGGTACTAGTCTTTGATGTATCCAATTATGCCTTTTGGAAAGTAAGAATGGAGGCATATCTTATGTCCCTAGGGGTAGATGTTTGGACCTCAGTACTAGTAAATTACAATGTCCCTGATATTCCCCCCACAGATCCAGATGGCAAGAAACTGTATCTAAGCAATGGTAAAGCCAAGCATGCCATTCTTGCTGATCTTAGTCATTCAAAACTTATGAAGGTTATGCATTGTAAGTATGCTTATGAGATGTGCGAGAATCTTAACTAGTGTCGTGAAGGAGATGACAAAGTGAAGCAAGCAAAACTTTAGACTTTTGGAATCAAGTTTGAAAGCTTGAAGATGACTGAGAATGAAAGCATAGCTGAGTACTTCCTCAGAGTTGATGAAGTAGTTAATATGATTAGAGGACTTGGTGAGGAAGTCAAGGAAGAGTTGATCATTCAAAAGGTATTAAGATCTCTACCCATGATATTTAATGCCAAAATCTCAGCTATAGAGGAAATGGTCAACCTAAAGGATCTCAAGATGGATCAGCTACATGGTACTCTCACAACCTATGAGATGAGAGTAGGAATGGAGAAATCTGAACCAAAGGAAGTTGCATTTAGAGTATCCAATAAGGGAAAGGAACACAAAGTTCATTAAGACTTCACTAGAAGTGAATCTGATCAGGATATGGCTCAACTAGCCAAAAAACTAAAGTGAGGCTCTAGTAAATATAAAGGGAAGTTGCCCTTTAAGTGTTTCGATTGTGGAAGAGTTGGACATTTCTCTTCCAAATTCCCTTACAAAGAGGGGACTGAAAGAGAAGAAGGTCTGAAATTTAGAAATAAGTCTTAGACATTTCAGAAGAATAAACCCTACAAGAAGAAGGGGTTCTATTCCAAAGAGGATAGTTCGGACCCAAAATCAGACTGTGAAGACTCATCAGAAAATGAGTCAAATGAGTATCTTCTTATGACCCTTGAAACAGACTCCAAGAAATAGGGTCTTATGGACTTTGAAGAGGAAGAAGAGGAAGGAGTGGTAGACCTTGAGGGAGAACTCATTAGTGCCCTTGATGAGTTGAAGAAAGCAAGGAAGAAAAACAAGCAGTTGAAGGAATAGTTGCAGCATGCAGAAGAAGGAATGTATAACTCAGATAATGAGGAGTTTGCATATCAAAAAGAAAAACTTGAAGAGGCTATCAAGAGCAAGGATAGTCTAGCTCTTTTGTTGAAAGGAGAACAAGGAAATCATGAGAAGCTAGAAGAGGAGAACAAGCAGCTGAAACAGGAGCTTCTCAAGTTGAAAAGGGAAACAACCTCAAAAATATGCAAAGATGATTTTTTGTCTTTAAAGGTTGAGCTGGAGGAAGCTAGACAAAAAGAAGAGGTACTTCAAGATATGATTCAAGAATGGGAAGAAAACTGCCAGTATCTTGAAGCAGAGGTGGTCTCTCTAAGAACTAACCTTGAGAAAGCAAAGACCAAGAAGGGTCTAAGTGAGAGATTTGTTGAAGGGACTAGAAGACTAAATCAGATTCTGAGTTGTCAAAGGCCCTCAGGAATCAGAACTGGACTGGGGTACTCAAAGGAACAAGAATCTTCTATCGAGAAGAAGAAGATAAAATTCAAGTCCACAGGAGTTGAAGAACCACAGAGTCATAGGAGGAATCATCATGAAAGAGTTCATGAAGACAAAAGAGCAGTCAGACAAAGAGGAGACCACCAATGGAGGATGAGTCAAACAGACAGTCGACCAAGGTATTTCTCTGCTAAACCTCATAATGTTTTTGACAATAGGTGTGCCTACTTATTTTATGGTCACTGCTACAAGTGTCATATATTTGGACACAAAGCTATTAATTGTAGAAGTGTCAAAGTTGAAAGAGATGAAAATCTCAAGTTTAATTCACACCAGACTATTAAGTCACAAGATTCCTCTTTTAGGAATTAGAATGCCTTCACTCCCCTACAAAGTGAAGTTGAATGTTTTAAATGTAATAATTTTGGGCACAAGGCCAACAAGTGTAGAAGCAGGTTTGAATACCTATCTAAATCTCAAACTGATAGACATACTCACATACAAAAGGATAAAAGAAGCTGGAAACAAAAGACCAAAAAGAGCATGCCATGTGGGCTCACCTTATCAATGCATGATAAAGAAAACAAATGGTATGTAGACAGTGGTTGTTCCAAACACATGATTAGAGACAAGAGAAATTTTATGTCACTAAAAGAAAAAGGGAAAGGAGGCAATGTCACCTTTGGTGACAACGCTCCAACAAGAATCAAAGGAAAAGGAGTGGTTCGTCTTGATCAGAAGACAAAAACACAGAATGTGTTGTATGTGGAAGGCCTCAAACACAATCTGCTAAGTGTTAGCCATATGTGTGACAACGACTATGATGTGACCTTCCGATATAAAGATTGTGAGATCTGGAATATAAAAAATGGAAAACTAGTGGGGAAGGCAGTCAAGACTCACAATAACATTTATGTGTTCGATGACTCAAGGGTTAGTTCTTACTTGAGCGAAACTAGCGAAGCACGACTATGGCATAAGAGGCTTGAACACATGAATTTTGATAGCTTGATAATGATAAGCGAGATATGCGTGGTAAAAGGATTACCTAGATTGTCAAGGTCTGATAACACCATCTGCAATTCATGTTAGTTTGGCAAGCAGACTAGGACTCATTTCAAAACAAAAGAGTTCTCCTCATCTAGACCTTTGGAGCTTATTCACACAGATATTTGTGGCCCCACAAGAACAAAAACATCAAAAGGAGAAAGGTACTTCCTGTTATTCATTGATGATTACACGAGGGCTACTTGGATTCTCCTCCTAAAATAAAATTTGGAAGCATTTGAGCACTTCAAGAAGTTTAAGGCTCAGGTAGAGAATGAGAAATATTTGAAGATAAAATTCTTAAGATCAAACAAAGGGGGGGAGTTCACCTCAAAAGAGTTTGAAGAATTCTGTGAAGAGAAAGGTATTAGAAGGCAGTTCTTAGTGGCTTGAACTCCTCAGGAAAATGGATTTGTGGAGAGGAAGAACCGAACAAACCAAGAAATGGCTAGAGTGATGTTAGATGAAGAAGGAGTGGCCCACCACTTCTAGGGAGAAGTAGCTTAGGGAGCTATATACTTGTCAAACAGAACTCATCTCAAACCTGACAGTGACAAAACTCAATATGAGTTATGGAAGGGTAGACCTACATTAGCTAAACACCTCAAGGTGTTTGGGAGCAAGTGATTCATTAAAATAAAGTAAAATAACCTTGGGAAGCTTGACTCATAAGCTAATGATGGAATACTGCTTGGATAATATATTCGAAGAAAAGGGTATAGATGTTACAACAAGAGGACAAGGAAGATAGAATATTGTAGTGAGATAGTGGTTGATGAAGTAGGCTCACAACCTAAACCCTCTGAAAGTAACTTGGACTCAGATAATGAAGATATTTCAGAGTTGAGGGACGTAGATCTGAATGAAACAAATTCAGACAATGAAGGTTAGGAAGCAAGCACATCTTCAAGGATAAGAACACCTTCTAGGTATGTGCAAAAGGAACACCTTGAGAGTTAGATTCTTGGAGATCAAAGAAATGGTATCCAAGCCAGAAGGAGACTTGTGGGACATACAAAACATGCAAATTTGGCTCTACTATCACAAATAGAACCCAAAAACCTCTATCAAGCAAGTGAAGTTAAGTTCTAGGTGAAAGCCATGAATAAAAAGCTAGACCAAATTGAAAAGAATGACACATGGGATCTTCTCCCAAGATCAAAAGAGAAAAATGTTATTAGAACCAAGAAGTTTTTCAAGACTAAGCTGAATGAAAAAGGTCAAGTAATCAGGAACAAATCTTGGTTGGTTTGCAAAGGATATGCCCATATATAAGGGGTAGACTTTGAAGAAACCTTTGCACTAGTAGCCCGACTAGAAGCCATAATAATATTCCTTGCTCTTTCCATTCACAAGAACATCAAAGTTTATCAAATGGATGTAAAGTTTGTCTTTCTCAATGGAGACTTAGAAGAGGAGGTTTACATTGAGCAGCCTGAAGGTTTTTTGCTCTCCTCTGATGAAGGGCTTGTATGCAAATTAAAGAAGGCTCTGTATGGTTTGAAACAGGCCCCTAGAGCCTGGTATGAAAGGTTGGATAAGTATCTCCAGCAACAAGGTTTTAAGAAAGGCTCAGTTGACAGCAATCTCTATGTAAAATCTGAAGATGATCATCTACTAATAGTGGTTGTGTATGTGGATGACATCATATTTGGTAGCGATGTGGAGCAGCTGGGGCATCGGTTTGAAAATTATATGCAAATAGAGTTTGAAATGTCCATGATTGGTGAGTTGTTCTTCTCCCTAGGTCTACAAATTACTCAATCCCCGCAAGGAATTTTTATTTCTCAATCCAAATACCTCAAGGAAACTTTGAAGAAATTTGGAATGGAGGACTGAAAACCTGTCAGCACGCCCATGACTACAGGTTGTAAACTATGCAAGGAAGATGTAATGCCACGGTTAAAATAGACTGGATACAAATTGATGATAAGAAGATTACTGTATCTGACAGCTTCAAGGCCAGATATCATGCAAGCAGTGGGAATTGTGACAAGATTTCAGGCTGGTCCATGAGAAAATCATGTGGTGGTCGTTAAGAGGATTTTCAAATATCTTCAAAGTACAGTAGAGTATGGGTTGTGGTATCCCAAGAGTAAAGCTTTCAATATGAAGGCCTACAGAGATGCAGATTGGGCTGGAAGTCTATATGGCAAGAAGAGTACTTCTGGTGCAACTTTATTTTTGGTTGATTGTTCAGTATCATGGGTTAGCAAGAAGCAGAGCTCCATCTCTCTATCGACTGTTGAACCAGAATATATTGTTGTTGCAACTTGTTGTACACAAATTCTATAGAGTTTCCTAATCCCATTCTAATAATGTGTGACAACACTAGTGCAATCAACATCTCAAAAAATCCAGTCATGCGTTCAAAAAGCAAGCACATTCCTATCAAGTATCATTTCTCGAGGGAACAAGTTGCAGCCAATACTGTTAAACTTGTATATGTGGCCACTAAAGAGACACTAGTAGATATCTTTACCAAGCCACTTTCAAGAGAACCATTTGAGTATCTCAAGCAGAAAATAGGAGTTGTGACTCCTCCCTCAAAATGACTTCATTTTGGTAGGAGCTGGAAGCTACTCAATAGGAGGAACTCATGGCAGAGTAGGTTGCATTGGTTCAAGGGGAGGGAGTGCAAGTGAAGTTTTCTTTGCCACTGATGTCAAAGGGGGAGAAATTTGGCATTAGAGCAGACCATGCCAAGCTGAGGGGGAGTCTGCAATGTTTCCATCAATGCCAAAGGGGGATATTGTTGGACATTTGATGGTATGAAGGTGGTTGGCTATGTAAGTGTTAGCATTGATGTCAAACAAGGCTCAACCTGATGATGGGGATTCATGCCTTGGTGGTTGTGATTCCAGCTAGGTAGATACTTTGGAGCCATATTTTGAGGTTGAATATCATATTAGTTCCTAATCAGACTCCTTTCATTGGAAATTTCTCTAGAAGATATTTCCAATAGTATGTGGAAGTCTAGAAATGGACTTGTGGTTTGAGAGATATGACCTTTTGAAGTTTAGGATGATTCAGGCCTTGTGCAGTGAGGAATATCGGAGATCATGGGTCTTGGAAAATCACAATCAGAGGTCCTAGCCAATTGAAGATCTTGCTAAATCGCAATCATAGGTCCGGCCAATCGAAGCTCCTAGGGAATTGAAGGCCCTAGTGAATTGCATATCATCGATCCTGCATGTCGTAGGTCTTGCAATTTCGGGGGTTAAGTCGGGATTGTGAATCCCTTGTTAAATTTTCACGGAGGCCAAAAAGGAAAATACAAAGGAATTTGGTGAAATACCAAAGTAGGTGAGGCCTCTTTCTCTCTCCTCCTGGCAGGACATGTGGAGGCATTCGGTTGGCTCCAATAAGGACAAAAGGGAGCATCGGAGGAGCTTCGATGAGGACAAGTGGTAGGATCTTATTGGTTCCAATAAGGGACATGTGGCCGCTTGCGTCAGCAGATGTCACGGTACACACATGGCAGGATGTTTCAGTGTTTATGGATAGCCTAATGGGCCATATCTGAGTGACACATGTCACTAGTTAGAAGATGCCACATGGCATGAGATGACGTCACTACAGACATCGCTGATACTAGTTTTTCAATGGTTGGCTCATGTGCCACAATGAAATTTCACCGGGATGCAGGATAGCGAGTGGTTGTGATGGTTTAAGGGAACCAAGGGCTATGGTTGAATAGATTTGTTAATCGGTAATTGGCGATTAGTGATTTGTGATGGATAGCACAATGTCACAAAGTGGAAATCGACGATAAGGGGCTCCGATGTGGTAAGCACATGGTCTAGAGGAAAGATAAGAAACCAAGGGCACGACACTTTATAAGGGAACCAAAGGCCCCTAGAATAGCATTGAAAGACTTAGCACCTTAAGGCCAAGCCCCCAGTCACTGCCCTCGATCCTATGGTGAGAAGTGTGCAGTAAGGGCTGAGTGGAAGGAGCTTAAAAATTGGAGATCGACAATTGCAGGTTTGTGGTTGCTGGCACATTGGCCACAAATGAAAAATGTCGATATAGGGGGCTCTGATATGGTTAGCACTCAGTCACCAAACCAATTCCTATGGTGGAGATATAGCAGGGGTCTAATGCAAAAGGGGCTAGACTTGATCAGAGGTCAAAAATCGATTATTTCATAGTGTTACACCACTACACAACACTGTGATGAAAAGCTCTAATATGATGGTACAGGGTGCCATTAAGATGTATGAATCGGCAGTTGTGATTTTGAATGCAGAACTGTAAGGTTGATGGTCGAAGACCTCCCGTGCACACATTGTAAATAAATGCAAAACAGAGACTCCATGACGATGTACAGTAGATCTTTACAAACCATAAAGAACTATGGGGTGCCTCTATGAAATATGTAAGGAGGACTGAGAGTTAATACACAAAAATGGAGAGTCATATGTATGACAGAGAAGTGATCGTCACCCATCCTTATAAGTTTAATGCAACGACTGAACTAGAGTTTATGTAAATCAGCAGAAGAACGGCATGTCATGCCTACAATACATGTGTGGGAAAAATTGATGATGACAGTGACTACATCAAGCCAAGAGCAGCACAAGAACAAAATTCTGAACCTCCATTGAGCTAATGGGGAGTGTGAGCATACTTGCGAGAGCACATAGCAATGACCTGTGTATTGGCAAAGAGTGTTGCAAGGGTAGTGTTGTGGTGAAACAGTGGAGAGCCCTAAGCAGAGAGAAGAGCAGTGAGCTATGAATTGGAGCAGAGTGTTGCAAGGGTAGTGTTGTGGTGAAATAGTGGAGATCCCTGAGCAGAGAAAGCAGAGCATAGAGCAAGTGTTGCAGTGGGCAGCAAGAGGAAGACTGCCACAAGTGTTTAGAAAGAATAGTGCAGAAGTTGAATCTGCAGACAGCCATTAAGTTGGTATTTTACTTGTAATTTGTATGCCTCTGTTTTCAATATGAAAATTGTATGAAATAGTAAAATAGTGGCAGTGACAGGTTGGTGCCTACACACTTAAGAGGTTGGTGCCTCTAGGCAAGTTGGTGCTTGCTAAAAAAAGAGTTTGGTGCCTCTAGGCAAGTTGGTGCTTGCTAAACAAAAGAGGGCAAGTTTGTGGTTGCTAAACAAAAGAGGTTGGTGCCTCTAGGAAAGTTGGTGCTTGATAAACAAAAGAGGTTGGTGCCTGCTAAACAAAAGAGTTTGGTGCCTCTTGGCGAGTCGATGCTTGCTAAACAAAATTGGGTTGGTGTCTCTAGTGAGTGGGTGCTCACAAACAAACATATGTAATTAAGTTGGTGCTTAAATTACATCATAAAACAAACAACAAATTGGTGGTTTTTTCCCTTTGGGTTTCCACGTGAAAACACTGTGTCAAATGTATGTTGGTCATGAGATTGTTGTTTGAGTATGTGTTCTAAAAGTTTATAATATTTACTACTTTATGAATGAATGCTTTCACATATGAAAGAACATAAGAAGGAACTATAAGCACAGTAAGAAAATAAAATAAAGAGTTTCTTAAATTACTGATTCACCCCCCCCCCCCCTCAGCAATTCCTTAATTTAACAGAGGCCTTGGAAAAGATGAAGTGCAACAAAGGCTTAGTGAAGCCATCATCACTTGATTCAGAATCAATAGCTAAGGTAAACAGTGTTAAAGTTCTTTAGGTTCATTCTTTACATGATGTTATTTTTGTTGGAAGCCTTGAGGTACCCATTTTAGGATTGGGGTACACTAAAAGCGAATGCTCGAAGGTAGCAGAACCAAGGGGTTCTTTAGGCAAATAATCCAATCCATTACCCAAATAATCAAGGAAAGAGAATGATGGGAACACATCACAATATTCCCATGATAGTGCACATGCCAGAGGAAGAGTTGAGGCAAGCTCTCATCACCAAGATTGCACCAGAGACAACCAAGCGAGGTATAAAAAGTCTTGTTATTATAATGTTCATTTTGATTACAAGAAGATTGTTAATGATGAGCAGAAATCATGGCATAGAAAACCATGTAGTTTTTGTGGCTTGTATAACCATGTTGGTTCCGAGTTTTGGAAAATAATCGCAGCAAGAAAGAGGACAAGATGTTAAATGCCTTCTCCACATCAGGGAAGGAAGAAGGTTAAGCAGATTTGAAGGAAGAAGAATTTTTTCATCCATTGTAACAAGCATGGACGTCAAAGAGCCACATGTTAGAGGCTCCATCCAAAGTAATGTCTCGAGAAGGAAAAAGCACATACGAAGGAATCATCTAATGAAGTTATTCAACAAGCGAAGCAGCTCCAGAATGATGACCCATTCACTTTTTTGAGTGAGATATGGTTTTATTAGAGATAGTAGTTTTTCATGGCTACATCTTTGTAAATCATATGTTGCAAAATGATTGTAAAAGTGATGATGTGTTTTCCATCACCTATGACAAGCAACATGATGATATTTTAGCCTTTTTGTTGATAGCTAGGGTATTGGTTTCTGTTATGTTTCTAATGTAAACTTGACCAATGAGTGTGTTATAAACTCTTAGCAAGTATGGGGTTTGATTGGGTCATGTTTGGTCTTGTAAGAAGAACATGTATTTTGCAAAGATTGTACTACAGGTTTGCACAAGATACAAGTGTCGGTTCATCACTTATGGCTTTGAAATACAGAGGTGAAGGAGAAGGAAGTGTGGCCTTTCATATCACTTATTGTGTAGATGAAGGATTATAGTAGATTGCATATAGTGTTCATGTTTTTGGAGGACCAAAATCTCCTTATTGGGAAGGAATGTTCCAGGTGACTCTAAGAAGGCTCCAGAATCAAAGGTGGTTTTGGAAAAGCTAAAAAATAAAATTCCTTGAATTAAAAAAAATAGGATCACATTGAATATCTCTTCACAAGCTTTCCAATGGAGTAAATGGGACCTCAATCTGAGTTCGTATGCAAAATCTATGGCAAGTCAAAGTTTTGGTCAAACTAGGCTCCCTAGCTAAATTTGGTAGTGCGTCAACTAAATTTGGAGCCCAAATAAAACTAGTGGACTTGATAAATTTGGCAGAACCCACTAGATCTGGTGATAGTTAAACATGCGACAAAATGGCACTTCACGGTGACGGATTCTGATGGTTGTAAAGGGCGAAATTGTCGCCTCTTTAATTTTTCTGGTAACCCCAAAAATTCAGTTGATAGATTTTTAACTAAGTTTGTTTTTTAAATCAAAAACTAAAAAAAAAAAATAGGGCGGGCAAGTCCTACGAACCCACTCAACTCCCAGTCACCATTGTATTAACATATAACCAAATATATGTTAACGACCCATGGTCGTATTATTTTAATTGGGGTCAGCAGGGTTCAAACCCACCCGACTAGGTGGTCGACCAGCCCATTGCAATGGCCCATATGTCAACAAAACACACATGTCTGTCACTAAAAAAAAATGTGCTATATATGGGAGCCACGGGATTTGACCTCGGGCAGGCCCCAAAACAATTTGACACGACCACCAACGGCCAAACGGGTCAATCATTGATTCCTTCACCGACGAATTCTATATGAACTTATTTTTCTCTTTCGACCCCCAACAAAGAGTTGGATGGAACCATGAATGAGGGCGCAGTAGAAATTTGACTGTGCGGAACCATGACATAGTTTTAGGTGATGGAACCCTTATGCAGGGAATCTTGAAGGAATCTTGGAGATTCTGTATGAGCCAGATTTTGACAATGTCATAATTATGCCAAGTTTATACTCAAACATGCCAGTTTTTCGTTAGGCATCTGATGGTGCAGATGATATTTTGATCTGGGCATCAGAGTTTTCAGGAGCAGAATGTTCAGAGAAGAACCATGAAGTTGGAACCTTGATGCAAAATCAGTGACAAATCTTGAAGATTCCCTTGAGGGTAATTTTCGAAGGTGTCAATATTATGCCGACTTTATACTTAGTTTTCTCAGTTTTTCACAAGGAATGCGATGGTGAGATTAGATTAGTCATCTGAGCCATAAAATTTCAGGGAGCCAGCAGAATATAATCTTTGTGGAATTTTGAGGAATCCCCAAAAGTGGAGGTATAATATGCATTGATGCCATTTATTCTTTTGATTTTTGCTGAGATGATGATTTTACGTTCAGATCCTTGTTTGCCACTTTGTTGGAGGATCCTTATATGCCACTTCTTTTCAGAGTTTTATATTTTTTCATGCTGAGGAGAGATATTATATGAGTGAGAGTTCTTATAGGAGAACATCTCGTGGAGATACATGCCACTTTAGTTAAGTAATTTCATCCTTGTATTTTACAAAGAATACATCATGTGCTCATCATCATCTTTCAACATTTAATGAAGCGACCTCCTCACTCTTGACATCAGGCCTAGAGACATAGTCCACACTGGATGAACTTTGTTACCAAGTTGTGTGTGTTCTTTGATTTGATGGTTTCCTTTATGCTCCCTCTCCTTTAAAGTATGCACATGTGGGTTTTCATAATCTTTCATGTGAAATTGTACTAACATCATAGAAGTAAAAGATCTTGGTTAATTCTGGTAGCTGAGAGAATTTGGATTAGAGGCTTAGGTGAATTACTTGATTTATTCCAAGTGCTTCAAAATTCACTTATGCTAATAATTTTGGAAGACCTTTCCCTTTTACTATTTTAATAGGATTTAGTTCTAAATCATACTCCTTGTTTTTTGTAATCCACTTTCCTCTCCTCCCTTTAGCATCATGTTGAATTAGGATATCCTTAACAACAGGACTAGGTGAATATACAATAATATTTTATTGAAAAATATAATCTCTAAAATATTTCAAAGCCTTTACCAGTGTATAGGCTTGTTTTTCTATTATACTATACTTGATTTATGTATCCTGCAGTGCTTTGTTGAAGAAATCTATAGGTTGTTCATGACCCTGTTCATTTTTTTGGAGGAGGACTGTAGCTATGGTATGCTCTGAAGAAAAGGGAAAGACTATAAAAGCCTTGATATAATTGGGACTCGTGAGGAAAAGTGACTTCATCAATGATTTGTTTATCTAGGGGAAAGAATATTTGGAATCATTGCTCCATTTCATCTCCCTTCCCTTTTTGAGCATGTTAATTATATCTTTAACAATCTCTGCAAAATTGGTGATGAAATGGGGTAAAAAGTTTATTTTCCCGAAGGAGGACTATATTTCTTTTTTAGTTCTAGAGAATGATAGTTTATCTATATTCTAGACACTTTCTGGGTCAACGTGGACTCCATACCCAGACATGATATGTTCGAGAAATTTACCTTAGGTCTTGGAAAAGAACGATTTATGGGAATTCAGAAATAAGCCATACTTCTAGCATTCCTGAAATACGATTTTGAGGTGATTCAAATGTTGTGGATTAGAGTTGGAGTATATCATCATATGATTTAAATATATAATTATAAAACAATATTTCTCGTCCATGAATGGGATTTCCATGGTGCTATAGAATGCAGCCCTAGCATTCATGAGTCCAAAGGGAATTTTTTTGTACATAAATGTCCCCTAGGGTGGAGTGAAGTCAGTTTTATATTTATCGTCCTCGTGTACGACTATCTGGTTGTAACCTGAGAAACCATACATTATCCATATTATATGGGCCCCTACTATCCATGGGAGAATATGATCCATTTTAGGCAAAGTATACTTATCTTTTAAGGAAGCTCTGTTCAAGTTGTGGAAATCTATGCATAGCCTAATCTCATTGTTCTTCTTCCTTACTAGGACTAAATGAACCCATCAAAATATTTGAGAGGTACTCTGCATCCAATAATTTATTGACCTCCTTCTAATGCAAACTTAAATAGGAATGCAACAAATTACAGATATAACCATAAATATATAGATGTAGTAGAAATAACACTTCATTTCATTATTATCAAATACTAAAATAAGCTTATAAACATAATGGAAATAAACTAGCTCGGGCAATGGTAGCTTATCTCTGAGAAGAGATTTGGCGGCTACATGCCTTTGAACTATGTTACAATGAGGCTCGAAGGCTTATTTATTATTGAGAAACAATGGAAAACCCTAAACATCCAAAAAACCTAACCCTAGGAGATGAAGTGCCAAAACTATGGGCCTCGTTCAGGTAAATTGGTACATCAACTTCCTGGGGTCATAACTTTGGCATACAATCTTTTTTTGATGCACACAATACCTTGTTAGAATTTATCTATTTGAGGAATACAACTTTCGCATGGAAAACATCAATCAAACACTCATGTTTGCACCATTTTTCCACACAACAAAAAAAACATCGTTTAGGGCCTCAAAATGGCTCCGGAAGTCTAAGACCCGAAAAAATACCAAAAATAGTAAATTGTGATACAATTAAGGAAACTTGAAAAAACGGAAAGAGACAATGGTGGGGGTCCAAGCAGAATATGCGAGTGGACACCAACATCCACCTGGATCGTTCCTCCCCCCTTAATAAGTAATGGTCCCAATTGCGTTGAGTGCCTCCATGAGATGGGAAAACTTCTGTTGAACTTGATCCCTGATGAGCCACTTACCTTCCTACAAGAGTTGGCCAACTTTGACAACCCGTTATAGTTGGATTTTCTATTGGCAAGTGTTGTTGATCTATGTGTCCATAATCCAATCATTTTTTGCATGTTCCATGCATTTTGGGTTTAACTCTGTTGGTGTGAGTTGTTCTACAATGTCTGATGTGTCTAGTAATGGTGGGAAGTATGGTCGAAGGTGGTCCACATTGAACACTGGGTGTAGGCCAAAGAATGGGGGAATGTTGAGCTCAAAAGAATTGTCTCCCATAGCCTTGGTAATGGTGTAATTACCATATCGGAGTGGTTTGAACTTCCGATGGGCTCCAGTAAGGCATTATTTCTGCAAATGCAACCAAACTTTGTCACCCACCTGAAACTTGTGTGGCACCCGATGTTGATCATGTCACTACTTGCACTTGGCATTTTAATTCTCCAAGATGTTGTGAACCTCCTGGTGGACTTGTTGGATGTGTTCAATAAATCTGGTTGATTTATCAGCCTTGGAGAATACATGTGTGGATTCTATCTTTGTAGTCGCATGAGGCATGGAAATGTTCAATCAAACACAATGGTTGAAATCCTAGACCCACTTGAAAGGGACTATGACTAGTCGAGCTATGGAGATTTATGTTATAATTGTGCTACACACAGGGAATACTCTCATCCTAGGTTCGTGGATGCCTGGAGTTGTACATGTAGAGTATGTGCACTATCATCCTATTGACGACCTCTATCTAGCCATCAATCTGGGGATGGAAGGCAGTCGACTTGGTGAGCTTGGTGTCCAATAGTGTCCATAGGCTTGACCAGAATATGCTCAGGAACCTTCTATCCTACTCTGATATAATGGTTTGTGAGATCCCAAAATGTACCCACACTCATTCAAAGAAGTGTTTGGCAGTTTCCTCTATTGTGATACTCTTCCTATAGGCCGCCAATATAGCCATGTTAGAAAATATTTACACGACCACAAATACACAGTCATTACCATGCTTTGTAGAATGGAGGCCAGACATATAGTCCATGGGGATGGATTCCCATGGCCAGTTGGGAGTAGGCTTAAGAGTGTACAGGCCTTGCTTCTTGATGGTTATCTTGGCGATGATGTAGGCACTGCAGGATCTAATATATTTCCCAACATCCAGTCAAAGTTTTGGCCAATAAAAGTACTTTTGTAGTAAAGCCATAGTTTTCTCCACACCAAAGTGTCCTGCAACCTGACTGTAGTGTGCCTCCCAAATTAGCTTGGCACACTTGCTTGCAAGAACATAAAGGTGGCCTAGGTAGCATAATAATGTGTCCTAGAGGTATACATTAGGAACTTGCTTTCCATCTACTATCATCTGGTATGTGGAGGCGAACTCTAGATGATTTTTGTATAGGTGCAGTCATCTAGAGGTCTCGTGGCCACAAGAGTTGAGAACAGTATTTAGTGCTGCAACTGGGGGCTAGTTGAGGTAGTCTACAACATGATTGGTGCTACCTTTTTGTATTTAATGTCCAAGTGGAATTGTTTCATATAAGTAGACCACTTCTGATGGCGATTGTTATGTAACTTCCCATGTGTTTGTATAAATTGAAGAGGTCGGTGATAGGTGTGGATGATAGTCTCCTTCCCTATAATGTAATGCTTCCATTGCCAGCAAGCATGCATGATGGAATACATCTCTTTATCACAGGTGGGGTACTTCTGAATTGTATCAAAAAGTGTCTCACTATGATAGGCCATTGGATGCTCGTGTTGGGTGAGGATTGCACCAATAGCATAGTTGGAGGCATCTATCTCAATTTCAAATGGTTGTTGCAGGTCTGGTAGTGTGGGTACCGATGCAGAGCAGAGGCGGTGCTTCAACTCAATGTATGCCTTCTATTGGGACTCAGACCAAGAAAAATTTTCTTTCACCCTGCCCTTAGTAATCTGACTCAAAGGCCAAGTGATATGGGAGAATCCCAACATGAACCTTCGATAAAAAACTACAAGGCCCAAAAAGTTGCAAAGCTTTGTTAGAGTGTTTAGGTCTAGCCAATCCCAAATGACTTGGATCTTAGTTCGATCCACATTCATGCCACGCTCATCTATGATGTAACCTAGATATTGGACCTAGCTCATGCCAAAGGTGAATTTCTCCAAGTTGGCACACAATTTGTGCTGCCAAAGGGTTTGAAAGACCTGCTGAATGTGTTGCAAGTGTTCTTCCCAAATCTTACTGAAGATGAGGATGTCATCTAGATAAACAACAATGAATGAATTGGTGAAAGGTCGTAAGATGTCATCCATTAGCCTCATAAAAGTAGCAAGGGCATTTGTGATCCAAAATTGATCTAACATAGACTTCTAAGTCTATGAATTTTCCTCACATAGGAAAAATGAAAGTCAAAGGATGCTCCTGGAAATAGTCTCATTGCATGGATCTCTTCATTCTGAATCTAATGCAATTTGAATGGGCGAAAACGGACCCCGGATGAAGGAGTTATTGTAAAATGAAAATTGTCCAATGTCCTTAGAAAAGAAGACAATTTCATTAATCTTCAAACTGTATTGAAAATGTTGATTTTTGGTATAGGCTCACGGGCCAATCCACAGTTGACACATGGCAGGCAAGGATTGGAATACGTGGCCTTGTTTAATTGGTCGAAAAGGAAATAGGGAAATATTATATCGCATCACAAAAAGCCAAAGGGAAGACTTAACCAAAGGCGTGAAGATTGCGATGAGCGTTGTCAGTCATCAGATCAAAAGGGAATCAATGGTTGAGATGCAATCAGTGATCGCAAATCGGAGAGGCAAGACTGTGGGCCATGGAACCAGTGATATGCTTACCGCCGATATGTCGAAATGCCGATAAGCGATATTGCGATACTCCAATAGCACCGATCGGAGTGATCGGAGATCAGATCACATGCAAAGGGGAAAATATGTCGATAAAGCAACTCACAATATGCTGATAAAGTGATTGGTGATATTGATCGCATCGGGGAAAAGGCATGGGAGGTAGACCTTTGACCCTTACGCAACGCGATTGCGATTTGTGATAAAGCGCGGACCCGATGGGATTATGGACATGATTGGATAAAATTTGAGTTCCAATGAAAAGCATTTTGTCAGGTTTTTCTATGTATTCCTTTGTATTTCCATTACAAACAAAATATGCATTATTTCTCAGATTTTGTTCTGGAAAAAGGTTGTCGGTTCATTTCCATTGGAAATGATCTCTCGCACATGTGCAATGCTGTAAGCGGGCATTTTGTAACAGGAATGCGTTATAGAAGACGTAGAGACACAGAGCCAGTGAACCTGAGCCAAAGCTTGAGCCTGAGCCTGAGCTTGAGCCAAGAGCCAGATCCAGAGCCAAGAGCCAGATACTGAGCCTGAGCCTGAGCCAAGAGTCTGAGCCTGAGCCAAGAGCCAGAGCCAGAGCCAAAGCCGAGAGCCAGAGCCAAAGCCAGAGCTAAGAGCCAGAGCAAGGGCCAGAGCCAGAGCCAGAGCAAGAGCCAAGAGCCAGAGCCAGAGCCAAAGCCAGGGCCGAGAGCCAGAGCCAAAGCCAGAGCCAAGAGCCAGAGCTAGAGCCAAGAGCCAGAGCCAAGAGCCAGAGCCAGAGCCAAGAGCCAGAGCCAAGAGCCAGAGCAAGGGCCGAAGCCAAAGCCAGAGCCAAAGCCAGAGCTAGAGCCAAGAGCCACAGTCACAGCCAGAGCCAGAGCTAGAGCCAGAGCCAAGAGCCAGAGCCAGAGCTAAGAGCCAGAGCTAGAGCCAGAGCCAGAGCTGAGAGCTAGAGGCAGAGCCGAGAGCCAGAGCCAAAGCCGAGAGCCAGAGCTAGAGCCAAAGCCGAGAGCCAGAGCCAGAGCCAGAGCCAGAGCCAAGAGCTAGATCCAAGAGCTAGAGCCAGAGCTAGAGCCAGAGCTGAGAGCCAAAGCCAGAGCCAAAGCCAAGAGCCAGAGCCGAGAGCCAGAGCCAAAGCCAAAGACGAGAGCCAGAGCCGAGAGCCAAGAGCTAGAGAGCCAAATGACCAGGGATAAAAATGGTATTCTAAGCCCAATAGTTCAGTCGTAACCTATTGGAGTTGAGTGTGGAACTTGTAAAAGAATTCAGCCATAATCCCAAAGAGCCTAATCAAGTTGATTAGAGCTCAAGGAGACGTAGCCCAAGATATCAGGGTGAACTCCATCTTATATTGTTGTCTCATATGTTTGCTTATTTGCTGCATTGTATTTACTATTATGTGTGTTTTACATCAGCATAAGCACTTGAACAGTCTAAAAACAAACACAGGCATACACCTCTTTCAAGCACTTTTAATTCTGTAAATTATCAATCATACACTAGATCTTGGGACTATATAATCTTTGGAGTGGGAGAGGTTCTTGTAAGCTGACAAGAAGCCTTTAGTGCCTCATTTTTAGATCAGGTGGGATCAGAGTTGGTTATATCAAAGCAAGTTATATCAAAGCAGGATGCATGATTGACAGAGCAATCTATTTGCTTGCTTAACTTGAAAGGTGTTTAAACAGTCAAGGATTGATTGTTTGATTGTTTGTAAGTTGACTGTTGTTTGAGTTTGCAAAGGTTCAGGGAAAGCTGTTGTTAGCTAAGTCCAGGAGTGGACAAGAAGGAAGAAGGGTTGAATGCATTCTTCTTATCCCAAAGGACCTCAAAGCAATCCTTGAAGCACAAGAGGCTTGTTGCAAAAGTTTGCTTGAATAAGCTCTTTGTTAATCTTGTTTGAAGTTCTTTTGATCATTTTGATAATCACAACTTCTACAAGTGGGTCCTCAAATTCTTCCTTCATCACAAGATTTTGTGATAAAGACATGAAGCAAGAATTGTTCATCATGATGGATATGGTGAGAGAAATGAGTGTTGGACTTCGAGAGCAGTTAAATTCCATGAAGGAAGAGCAGCAGTTGCTTTCTAACAAATTGCAGGAAGTGGAAGGCCAACTTCATATTGCAAATATGAACCTAGAAAGGGTGCATGAGTTGGAGACACAACTCCTTGTTATCAAAGAAGCCTTAGTCAAGTATCAACTTGAAGAAGAGGTAAATAATTCCAATTTGTCTTCAATTTCCTCTAAGAATGTTTATATTGGTTCTTTTGAAAAACATACCAAAGGCATAGGGTTCAAGTTAATGTCCAAGATGGGCTATGAAGGAAAAGGCTTGGGAAAACATGCACAGGGAAAGTTCCAAACCATGAAGACCATTGAAACAGCTCCAATAAGGAGTTTCATTGCAGGTCTTCTACCTCAAGAGTGTGAAGATTGTATTCCTGGGGAATGCAATAGTGTGAAGCATACTTTGCAGAAAGAAGGTGTATATCAGCATACACTTGAACCAGAGAGTTGTGGAAACTCAAAAACCATTGAAGAGGTTGATGGTGTTCCAAAGGGAGCTACTTCTTCATTCAATTCACCTCCTCAAGAAGGTAATAAAGGTGAAAATGAAAGGTATAAATCTAGTTCTAACTATATTCCTTTTGATTATGTAAAGCATGGTAAATTTCCATATAAGTATGGGAAAATAATTGCATGTTCCTTTTGTGGTTTGAATAACCATAATGTTTCTAGATGTTGGAAGAGAATGGCCACATACAGGAAACTTTTGAAGGAAAGGAAGAAAGAAGCCAAAGGTCCACTAGACAAGGCAAATCATGCTGTCAAGAGGATGCACATGTGTTGCACTTACTACCATAAGCAAGGACATATTGCTGCAAAATGTTGGACTTTGAATCCAACAATGCTTCCATGAAACTTGAAGAAGGTGGAAAGAGAGAATGGTAGGAATGGAAAGGAAGTTTCCATAAATGATGTGTTTCAGGATGATTCACATGTTGTTGTTGATGTGCAGACAAAGGAAGGACCTTTGAAATGGATTGGTAAGAAATGGTTAGAATTCTTATCCAATTAAGATTGCATGTCTATTGATATAATGCATCTATTTGCATTTCTTTGTTAATGGAATGCAAGTTGCAGGGTTTTACCAAGAAGGTGAATGGAAAAATTTGAGTAGGAGACTCACTTTATTGCTGCAACATTATATTCATTTCAGCTTCAAAAGTATAGTGTACTTAAGCGAAAGTTGAAAGATGAAATGCATGCATAAGCATGATATGCATGAACACAGGGATGTTGATGATTTCCTTGTATTTAAACATGTATGTGTGATTAACTTGAAGGATTGATTACTTTGTTTTTAAACATGCATGTAATGTAATATTGACTTGGAAAGAGTTGATTTGGTCTCCAAGATGGAGATTGTTAACACCCAGGTTGTTCCCTATGACTCCCAAGGGAATACGGCCGGGGTAACCACTAACCAATCTTTTGATCACTGTTTCTAGCCAAACTGTGATCAGAGAGGGCTCTCTCTTTATGATTTGTATCTGTTTATGATAGGGTTTTAGGCTAGGTATTATGCACAGGTTTTGTTTATGTTTTGGTTGAAGAATTCTTTCAGGTCTTGTGATATAATATTCAAAGAGTCAAATATCATTGGGCAATGGAGTCTATGGCTGTAGGTGTCTAGAAACCTTGAGGTGAACTGGTGAAACTTACAGGGCCATTTGGATACTTCATACAACAAAATTTTGATTTATAACATGAACAGGTGAAACAAACAGTGAAAGCATTTAAGAATTTTCACCAAACTAGGTATGAGAAACAGATAGATGTCTCAGGGGGAAAACTTGAATCCCTGTGAATGTCTATCACTGTAAGAGATATAGTTTTAAAGTGCAGCAATTAAGAATTACACTTCATTCACTGTATCTGAAGAAAACATGGATAATAGCTTAGTTTGAGTTCAGGGTAATCATAGATTAAATCCTGAAACTATTCTTCTACTTTGCTATTAAGTGTAAAACATCTAATCAATAAAAGAGAACAAAAGACTCGAAAAACATGTAATACAGAGATTTAGGAAAAACTTATTGTTTTATGAAACACTCTGGAATCCTGCAACATTCACCATTCATCACAACGCATCAAGGTACACCAAGCTTTGGAAATTCCATTCTCCCTTTGTATTATTTCTCTGAGAATTTTACAGCAAGTGAGATTTCTGAAAGGAAAATAACAACAACCCCTTAAGCTTATGTGAGGGGTGAATATATACTTGTGATTTTTACAAAAATATCTGAGTTCTAAGTTATCTCAGACTTAACATTCTCACCAACTTTTGAGATATTATTATCAGAAATTTATTACAGCATTGAATACAAAATGAAGGCGTCTTGATGTTCTGTCAGAAGATATTTGGCGTTTGAGAGCTGTTGAGTCAGTTGGGGACGCGCTGTTCAAAACGTGGCTAGCTGTCATCGTTAGTGATGAATCACTTTTTGGATGCTTTTCAAACATTGACTCTTTTACACTTGTCTTCTGGTGACCTGAGCTGGCAGTGGTCGAATGTCTTGAAACTACCGTGGCAAAATTTGGAGCATGGCCTGCCACCAGTCCTCCTTAGGCATTTGGTGCCTCCGAATTTTAATTAGAGTCTCATCAAGCTCTGTATATCTGAAAAAACTAGGAGGAGTTTCAAATAGATGATTTACCTCATTTTCAATAAAAAATGAGCCTTCAAGCTTAGTGTACAAGCTCTGTCCTGTTGGAGGAACTGTTTCCTCAGGGGTACTGCTGGATGCAGTGATTTGATTTTCAATGTAAGCGGCCACCCTGTTTGCAAATTGATCACTGCTGATCAATTTTCCTGAGCTGCTCAACAGGCTAGGCAGTCCTCTTGCTTGTAGCATTCCCATTCTGAGTTTATAATCTTCAACTTCAGTCTGTATCTCATAACTTCTTCTTTCTGCCGTCTGTACATAACCTCTGAGAGTTAGCACCTTTAAGCTTCTGGCTTTGCTGAGAGGAGGATGACACCTCCAAACCAAGCTGTAAATTCTGCTCCTGCTGAAAGGAGCTTGTCCCTGTATGTTGGCTGCCCTCCCTGTCCTTTGTTGTATCATTCAAGACATCTTCAGTAATGTCTTCCACCTCTGGGGAATCTGCCCTTTGCCTTTTGGCTTCTGGCTGGTGGGAGGATCCACTGAGGGGAGTGGACTCTTCTCTTTGCCTTTTAGTACCCCTTTCTTCATGTGCTGGGGTCTGCAAAACTGAGGTAGTTAGTGGCTCAATTTGAGGTGGTGGTGTTTGCAATAGGGGGGGTTCTGGCAGCCCAGTTTGTGGCAGAATAGTTTGTTCTTGTTGCTGCTCTGTTTGTTGTTCTGTTTGTTGATCTTTCTGCTGTGACTGTTGCTCTGACTGTTCCTTTGACTGTTCCTTTTTTGCTTCATCCTCTGCATCCATTTTTCCTTTTCCTTTATCTAAGCCTGGTGCTGCTGTTTGTGGCGCTGTCCTGGTAACTGAGGTCCCTTCTCCCACTGTTTGAGGCAGTCTGAAAGGTACCTGGAGCACATAGTCCAGGTCAATAGTCTTCTCAAGTTATTTCATATTTTTAAGCATTCTCTCTTCTTCAGTTAAGCTCTCAACTAAAGTGTCCAGCTGCCATTCTTGTAAGTTGGCATATTTTTCTATGTGTGGGTAGTGGCAGTGTTTAATCCCTAGGAGTCTGTACTTAGTTCTCCTAGCAGTGATGAAACCTTGAGGGTCATAAGGGACCCATCGAAAACTGTATGACAATTTGTATTTGTCCTTGAGGATCAGGTCTGCAGATTCCCATCCTTCCTTCTTGTTCATGATGAAAGGACCCAACTCATTTTTGAAGTTAAGGTGTGCCTTTTTCTTGGAGCTGTGGAAATGGGTAAGGTCTGACTGAATCAATTGCCTGTAATACTCCAAGGCAAATAATCTCATAGGAACATACTTGGGTAGCCTATATGGACAGAGCTCACACCCATATACTCTGAATACAGTATGGTGTTCATATAGGTACCAATCACCTATTTTGTACTTCTTAGATAGCTGCAAAGCTTTCTTGATCTCATTAGATACTCTAGATGGAGGGGACTTCATAAGCATGCAGGAGACTGGGTACACAAACTGGTCAACAAATTCACAATAGGTGTAGGGTGAATTTGTGATTTCATGATAGACTGAGGTCCAGAAAATGACAGATCTTCTCTCTCCTTTGTTATCCAGCCTTCTGATGTAGCATGGGAAAGCTTCAGAATGATAAAACATGAACAGGTGGTAGATGTAAGCTGAGTATCTGAAGACCCCCTGTCTGTCCAATTTGCTCAATTGATCATGAATCCTATTGGCTATGAACTTAGCAAAGTTATACTTTCGGGCAGGGGGTTTACGTGGGCTGTAAGCAGACAGCAATACGAGCATGGCTTGATCCACATGCTTACTGTTTTGGTAACCTAGCACATAGGCTATCATGTCCAGCAGCAGCCTGCCTGAGTCATTGAAATGTTCATGCAGATAAGGGGGTGGCCCTGTAGGCTGGCACTCAGTCCACATGTAGTTCCTGGTGACCTTCTGCAGCTCCTCACTGGTCATCTTATCACCAGCTTCCAGTAAATACCTCATGGAGAATGGGACTAGCAACTCCGTTTGATCAAACTGTAACATCTTGTTGATGGAGTCAGCATTTATATAAAAAAGGATCCTCCCTGATGGAGTATTGACAGCTCTGTGCTCCAGATCATAGTTTTGAGCACATAAGTGAATGATTTCAGGGAAAACATTCACAGCTGGGAGACAGTAATAGGGCAGGTTTGACTCCCATATTCCATCTGTACCAAGTCCAGCCTTATGGTCTTCCCTCAGTGTAGTGAAGGTCTTCAAGAAGTCCCTGCTTCCCTCAAAGTCATTGATGAGACAATCCTTGTCAATAAATGGCAAGGCCTCCAGTTCCTTATTGGTTTGATTTAGTGGAGTAACACTGAGGGAGGAGGATGCAGATGCTGCCATGATATAGTCTGAATGTGTGCAGGAAGAGGTAATAGTTTGATAAGTCTTTAAAGACTTAAGCAGCAGGTAAACTGTATTCAGTGTGATGTCCTCTTCTAGTGTGAAATTGTAAGCAAGCTGGTAAAGTGCTGTAATTTCTCAGGGATGTGGATTGCCTAAGGGGATGTTTGCAGAGGTAGTGATAATTCTTTAGGAAGAGTGCAGATAACCTGTACTTGGCAAAAGGGAACAATGCCGGGTACCTCGGGGGCAAATTTTGCAGTTTTAACCCGCGAACTGATTTCTCCAGTGTCCAATTGTGGCTAAGGGATGGGGCAGGTTGCTTGGGTTTGGTTTAGGTGCTCAGGCGGAGCTGAATCAAGTGATTTTACCAGTCTTTAATGGTGAATTCTACAGAAAATTGGAATTCACGGGCAAAGTGGAAGGAAATGGCGAAATACCTGGAAAATCGACTTGGAAGCTTGCGGGCCGGGTTGTGGAGACTTAGTGCCGTCGAATTCTGAACTTTGAATGGTCGGATTGTCGAATTCGATGGCTGAGTGAGAGGTTTCGCGGCAACTGTTGGCAACGGCTAGTTTCTCTTTCGCATGCAAATGAGCGAAAACAATTCATTTAGTCGTTTAAATCGTTAAATTTGGCAAAAGTGTGCATTTGGCGCTTTTCCGCCGATGACGTCAGCATGACGTCATGGTGGGGCCCAGGTACGGAGGTGACGTGGCTGCCGAGGTGTTCGCCAGGGTGGCAGGACACGGTGGCGGGCGGGTACAGTGGCGGGTCTGCGTGGAGGGCCACGGGATGCTGGGGCGGGCGCCGGCGAGGTGACGTCAGGGTGACGTACAGATGACGTGGGGGGAGAGTGGTATTAGGGGTGGCGGTAAGCGGGTTCCCCGCACCACCTTTGGGCAAAGGCGGTAACGGGGAGGGGGGCTCCGAACAACCCCACCGCCTGCCACGCGTCCCCTGTACGGGATAGGCAAAACCACTTTCCCCGGACGCTAAAGGTCGGCAGGTCGGGGGGTGAAAATGACCGCCCACCTTTAGATCCGGGCGACGGAGATCTGACGGCTGGCGGGCCTTCCGACTGGTCGAGCATGTTGGGGAGGGGTCCCGCCAGCGCAATAAAATATTCAATTTAATTTTTTGGGCGGATGACTATAGGCAAGTGGGTTTTTTCGCAGTTTTTGGGTTTTTGGGGCTTTTCAGGGGTTTATATAGGAAAAAGGGGGTTTTTTGTGCGTTTTCAGCAGAGAGACAGTAAGGGCTTGAGGGACAGGATTTCTGCTCATAACCAGAGGTCAGAGCACACCCAAGACAAGGTTGACCACAGTCCCAGGTGGACTGAAGTCTCCTTAGACTATTTACTTGGCTATAATGCCAAAAGGAGGATATGTAGATAATGCTGGGATTTATACACCTTGGTGTTAGTAATATTAGGGAAAAAGGTGATATAATAGGGTTAGTGTTAGTTATGGAGGAGGGGGTAAGTGGATGTGGAAACCATTGAGTTTATATGAAACAAACTTGGTTTTAAGAGTAGATCAAAATGAAAAGATCTTTAGACAGGAAATGTGGCTTCTTAAAGATTAAGAACCAGCATGAAACCTTAGTCTTTTCCATGAATCCCAGGCTAGTGGGGAATGTTAGAAATGAAATTGGAGGGGAGTGAGGGAAATTAGTCATGCTCCTTGCTGCAATTTGATGGAATTAACCACTTTGCACATTGACACATTTTGCCTTGGCAAAACATCTTTTGACATATATGCAATGGTGAAAATACCCTTTCTGCAACCACACTACCTACCCAGCTATTTTCCTAGCATTTTTGTTTCTCCTTGGAGGGTGCACTTGGACTTGCAAACCCTTTGTTGCCTTTTCTTTTCTTTGGCTTTTTCTTTATTCTTTCCTATCTACTTCTACCCTTATTTCTTCCGAGGTCCCAGATTGAGCTGTTGGGAACCCTTTCTTCTCTACCTGAACTACTTGTCTGCCAAGATTAGGCTATTTGGATAGACTTCTTTCTCTATTCTATAACACAAAATTGAAACATGATATGATCCAGATTAGACTTTTGGATCATCCATCAAAATTTGAAATAAGGTCATCAATATTTGAAACACTTTACACACCTCTTGTTCTCTAGGAAATATGGGATCTTTGTGCTACCAAAGCAGAGCATATTTGGACTTTCCTTGGCCAATCATGAAATATGAAACCTATTGGTATAGGTATCCAACAGAGATAATGATGAAGTGTTTCATATTTGAAAAAGAATCCTAAAGTTCTTTTTCTACATGCTTGACTTGAAGGGTCAATTGTTTAAAGGCATGTTTTGTTGGCTTGTTATCTAGTCAATCATTTGTATGCTGATGTAAAGACATGGAGGTGTTCAAAATATGTGAAATTTGTTTTTGTTGTTCTTGACAAGATGTCAATAGAACATTTTTGTAACAGGTACAAATCTAAATTTTTGTGAAGAAGATGTAACTTCACATTTGTTTGAGCCACCTTGGACCAATGATCAAGGAAGAGAAGTTCAAACTACCTTTTGTGACCTTCTCAGCAGGAGTTCTACAAGAAGTCAAGGACGAAGAGAGTTCTTCCCAGGAGGACAAGCACATCCAGGAAGGGAGTTTTCAAAGGCTTTGGTTCAGAGGCACTATGCAAGGCAAGTGTATGGACACTGCAAGAAGAGGGTGAGGTACTCTCATTTACTGTTCATATCAGTATATCGGTCTTTTGGAGTCCAGAATATTTTTAGTGGGTAGGTGTGATCCAAAATGGATCTAACATAGACTTCTAAGTCTATGAATTTTCCTCACAGAGGAAAAATGAAAGTCAAAGGATGCTCCTGGAAATAGTCTCATTACATGGATCTCTTCATTTTGAATCTAACGCAATTTGAATAGGCAAAAACGGACTCCGGATGAAGGAGTTATTGTAAAATGAAAATTGTCCATTGTCCTTAGAAAAGGAGACAATTTCATTAATCTTCAAACTATATTGAAAATGTTGATTTTTGGTATAGGCTCACGGGCCAATCCACAACTGACACATGGCAGGCCGGGATTGGGCCACGTGGCCTTGTTTGATTGGTTGAAAAGGAAATCAGGCAATATTATATCACATCGCAAAAAGCCAAAGGGAAGACTTAACCAAAGGCGTGAAGACTTGCAATGGGCCGATTGCAATGAGCGTTGTCAGCCATCGGATCAAAAGGGAATCAACGGTCAAGATGCGATCGATGATTGCAAATCAGAGAGGCAAGACTGCAAGCCATGGAACCAACGACATGTCGAAACGCCGATAAGCAATATTGTGATACTCCAATAGCGCCGATTGGATCGTTTGGAGATCGGATCACATGCGATGGGGCCAATATGCTGATAACGCAACTCGCGATATGCCGATAAAGCGATTGGTGATATTGATCACATCAGGGAAAAGGCATGGGAGGTAGACCTTTGAACCTTACGCAGCGCGATTGTGATTTGTGATAAAGTGCGGACCCAATGGGATTATGGACGCGATTGGATAAAATTTGAGTTCCAATGAAAAGCATTTTGTCAGGTTTTTCTGTGTATTTCTTTGTATTTCCGTTACGAACGAAATATGCGTTATTTCACAGATTTTGTTCTGGAAAAAGACCACCTATTCATGTCCATTGGAAATGATCTCTCGCACCTATGCCACACTGTAAGCGGGCGTTTTGTAATAGGAATGCATTATAGAAGACACAGAGCCACAAAGCCAGTGAGCCAACGCCAAAGCCAAAGCCAAACCCACAACCAAGAGCCAGAGCCAAAGCCAAGAGCTAGACCTAGAGCTAGAGCTAGAGTCGAGAGCCAGAGCCAGAGCCAGAGCCAAGAGCCAAAGCAAGGGCCAGAGCTAGAGCCGAGAGCCAGAGTCAGAGCCAGAGCCAGAGCCGAGAGCCAGAGCCAGAGCCAGAGCCAGAGCCAAGAGCTAGAGCCAGAGCCAAGAGCTAGAGCCAGAGCCAGAGCCAGAGCTGAGAGCTAGAGCCAAAGCGAGAGCTAAGAGCTAGAGCAAGGGCCAGAGCCAGAGCCAGAGCCAAGAGCTAGAGCCAAAGCCAAGAGCCAAAGCCAGAGCCAGAGCCAGAGCCGAGAGCTAGAGCTAGAGCCAGAGCCAAGAGCCAGAGCCAGAACCAAGAGCCAGAGCTAGATCCAGAGCCAGAGCCAAGAGCCAAAGCCAGAGCGAAGGCCAGAGCCGAGAGCCAAAGCCAGAGCCAGAGCCAAGAGCCAGAGCTAGAGCCAGAGCCAGAGCCAGAGCTGAGAGCCAAAGCCAAGAGTCAGAGCCAGAGCCAGAGCCAGAGCTAAGAGCCAGAGCCAGAGCCAGAGACGAGAGCCATAGCCAGAGCGAAAGCCAGAGCCGAGAGCCAGAGCCAAGAGCCAAGAGCTAGAGAGCCAAACGGCCAGGGATAAAAATGGTATTCTAAGCCCAATGGTTCAGTTGTAACCTATTGGAGTTGAGTGTGGAACTTGTAAAAGAATTTAGCCATAATCCCAAAGAGCCTAATCGAGTTGATTAGAGCTCAAGGAGACATAGCCCAAGATATTAGGGTGAAATCCATATTATATTGTTCTCTCATGTGTTTTCTTATTTGTTGCATTGTATTTACTGTTATGTGTGTTTTACATCAGCGTAAGCATATGAACATAAGCACTTGAACAGTCTAAAAACAAACACAAGCATACAACTCTTTCAAACACTTTTAATTCCGCAAATTATCAATCATACGCTAGATCTTGGGAATATATAAGCTTTGGAGTGGGAGAGGTTCTTGTAAGCTAAAAAGAAGCCTTTAGTGCCCCATTTTCAGATCAATTTGTCAACCCAAAGGGCATAACCAACCATTCAAAAAATCCTTCCTTGGATTTGAAGGTAGACTTCCATACATTTGTGGGCTCTATTGGAACTTCGTGATAACCAAACTTCATATCGATCTTGTTGAAATACTTGGCCCCCTTGATTTGGTCCAGAAGGTCGTCAATCCATGGGATTGGATACCTATTCCTAGCAGTGATTTTGTTTAGTGCTCGATAATAAATACAAAGCCTCCATGTTTGGAAACCAATTCACAAAAAGATAGAAAAGATAGATCAATGCCTTAGAATTCAGCCTCTTCGAGGGGGAAACCTCCTTTACATTACACAAATGAACAATTCTTGGATGATACAAATGACTAAACCTCCCTTCTATATATAGGAGTCTAAGGGGTCACAATATAATCAAGCTGACATACCAGTAATAACATAAGGGCACAAAAATAACAATAGTGAGCTTCTATGGGGCATACTAATAACAATATGGGGACAATAGGGGCACAATAATAACAATAAGGGATACAATGACAATAGTAATGGGGAATCACTAGTATTATAGGGGGCTAACATGCCCTTATCCTTCCGAAAAGCGTTGTGCTCAACGCTTGAGTAGTTCTGGATGCTTTTGTATAAAGTTCTTATCCTCCCATGTGGAATCTTCAGAGGATAAGTTCTTCCATTTGATGAGATGCTTCGAAATTGATCGATTTCGTAGTTGTCGAGTTCTTGTTTCTGTGACTGCTTCCGATTCCAATATGATTTTTCTTTCTCTGCTCCAGTAGTATTGGTGCACAAGAAGGATGGATCATGGCGCATGTGTCTGGATTATAGGGAGCTCAACGAGCTCACTATTAAAGATAAATTTCCCAATCCTTTCATTGATGAATTATTGGATGAATTGCATGGATCAATTTACTTCACCAAGTTGGATCTTCATTCAATATATCATCAAATCAGAATAAATACTGACATTCTAAAAACAACATTTAGAACTCATGAGGGTCATTATGAATTTTTGGTCATGCCTTTTGGCGTTACCAATGCACCTTCTACATTTCAAGGTTTGATGAATTCCATTTTCAAACCCTTCCTTAGAAAATTTGTGTTAGTATTTTTTTATGATATACCAATCTACAACAAGTCTTGGAAGGATCATGTTGAACATGTTGACAGGGTGCTCAAACTATTGGAGGAGAAACAATTATATGCAAAAAGCTCCAAATGTTTCTTTGGAGTACAAGAGGTGGAATATCTGGGTCATATTGTATCTCATGAAGGTGTTAAGGTAGACCCTAGTAAAATTAAAGCCATTAAGGAATGGAAAATCCCCACATCCATAAAGAGGCAATGTGCCAAGCATCAGTCTTAGCTACACCGGACTTCACAAAAACCTTTATTGTGGAATGTGATGCTTCAGGAAATGCAATTGGTGTTGTTTTAATGCAAGATGAAAGACCCATTGCTTTTGAAATTCGTCCAATCAAGGGAAAGTATTTACACAAAGCTATTTATGAGAAGGAAATGTTGGCAATACTACATGCACTTAAGAAATGGCGACCGTACCTAATGGGAAGACACTTCAAGGTAAAAACAGATCATGATAGTCTTAAATACTTTTTAGAACAAAGATTATCCTCTGATACCAAATGTTAGGAAACCAGCTCACAAAAAGATAGAAAATATAGATCAACGCCTTAGAATTCAGCCTCTTCGAGGGGGAAACCTCCTTTACATTACACAAATGAACAATTCTTGGATGACACAAATGACTAAACCTCCCTTCTATATATAGGAGTCTAAGGGGTCACAATATAATCAAGCCGACATAACAGTAATAACATAAGGGCACAAAAATAACAATAGTGTACTTCTATGGGGCATACTAATAATAATATGGGGACAATAGGGGCACAATAATAACAATAAGGGATACAATGACAATAGTAATGGGGGAATCACTAGTATTATAGGGGCCTAACACTCCAAGTCCCATCCTTCTTTTGTACAAGTACAATCGGCCTCCCACAAGGTGAGGAACTTAGTTGGATGTGCCCTTTTTGTAGAAACTCCTAGATTTGCCACTTGATATCTTCATTTTCTAGAATGGAGCAAAGATGTATCGGCCCATTGGGTAGAGGTGCTCCAGGAGTTAGATCAATCGAATGCTTGACTTGACAGTGCAAGGGTACCCTTGTGGATGAGGAGAAGATGTCCCTGTATTCTTCCATTACCATAGACATCTGATTCTACTGCTTGGAGGAACCCTTCCTAGGGGCCATGGATGTGGCTATGATCTTCCCCTTACTTTGATATTGAATCATAAAGAAAGAAAAAAAATCCCAGTTTGGGAGATGATTTTACCGCATTACTTAGGAGATATCAAATAGATGGCGGTAGGCAAGGCTACCTTCGGTATCCTGTATGACTTATCACCCATAGAAATAATAACAAAGTGAGGTCTAGAATCATACACAGCATGTCGCTTCCACATGTATGGTTTTCTTAATAATACATCACAAACTTCAATAGGATCAACATCACACAATACCTGATCCGTGAAGGAATTGATGTTGTAGGGAAGGCAACACTATTGGCTATGCGGAGATCTCATCCTCGGTGAAGCCACCCGATGGTGTACAGTTGCATATGTGTTGTACTCAGTAGGCCCAACCACTTCATGACCTCTGCTAAAATGAATTTCTTTTGGCTCCTATTGTTGACAATGAACTACAGCGAAGAACCCTTCACCCACATCTGTGAGTGGAAGAGGCGTTTCCCCTCCTATGGATATTCAGACCCAATCTTCTGGATCTTGGTGGTGGCCACAGTGGCACTAGGCTCCACGTCAATGATCTAATTCCCTTTGTCATTCCACTTGTCGAGTTTTGACTCAGAGTTGGAACATGTGTCTAATTCAGAAGCCTTCAGCTCGGCCACCAGTGACTATTCGGCCCAACACTCACTTGTGTTGTGAGTGGAGCTCTTATGGAACTCACACCACTTTCCCGTGTCCTTATTTTTCTTCTAGGAGTTATTTTTTGCTTGTGGCTTCGACAAGGCTATCATGGGTCTCCCCGCCTTGGCTTTGTCCTTTGCTTTGCGGTTTGGGGGTGCCTTTCTCTTGCTTCATATTCGCAGATCCAAAGTCTCGCTTTTTTAATTTAAACTTAAGCATCAATCTTGACAGTGTATCGGTACGTCATGTCGAGGGAGGAGATGTCCATGAACTCCATCTCATCCTGGATGTACCTATGTACACAGTCACAATACTTGAGTACCAAATGCCACTCATAATCCTTGGTACCCAACTTTGTGCCAAGGGTATGAAAAAAATTGGTAAAATATGGCATGTCTTGGCCCCTTCCCTGCCACAGTGTGGTCCACTTTATATACGTATCCTCATAGCTCCCGACATGGTAGTGTTGGGACGGGGTCCACTGGGTAAAGTTTTGATAAAATATTGTAAAGTCTTGCATTTTGAGGAGAGAAGCGCAAGTAGTGAAGGTCACTAGGAGTTAAGGGGCTTAGGAAGGTCAAAGCCCCTTAGTTTTTGTATTGTTTGAGATCCACCCATGGTTTGTAGACCATGGTATTGTAATGGGAAAAGGAATATAAAAGGGTGTATTAGTGATTCTAGGAAAATAAATGAAGAGAATGGGATTTGATATGTTCTGAGTCTATACGATTTTTCTATGTTTTGGTGAAGGGGAAGGCTCCTGTAGCTGAGTGTGCGGGCCACTGCAGCTTTGTGTGCAGAGTCTGGAAAGTTTGTATAAGGAAGATCTAAAATAATAAAGAATATTTGAAGAAATTATGTGTCTATTTTTATATACTTGTGTATTTTCGGTATTTACACGCAATAGAATAACATTTATCTGTATTTTGTCTTTAGTACTTTGCCAAGATATGGATCTACTATTATATGTTATTTTATGCATGATTAGACGTTTACATGAAGTTTGTAGCTCTGTTTAACTAAAAATCACTTTAAGTTCGGAAATTTCATGAATAACGGTTTATGAAGGTCAGATCAAACCTGAAACTGAAGAAAACACATTAACTCCACATCACATAGCCTTCTAGATGCAGAAGCTTGGTTCTAGCATCCCCCAATACTACCTCGAGTGAGACTGCAGACTTCTCTACACGAGTTGTTGCCGAAAGGGTCGTAGTATAGGGTTTTGTTGGTTAGCACAACTAACTCTAAACCTGGGTCCAAGCCCCCTCAAGCCAACAAATGGTTTTGCTACCAGGACAAGATCTATCTGAGGGATGTGTGATTTGGCGTAAATGGATACCAACTAAGAAGGAAATCGAGAAGTGGATACATTGGAAGTTGCATGAATTCGTAGCCCAGGAGAATAGGAATCCGCACTTGTCAAAAGAAAAGTGGTTATAGAGGTATCTCTACATAGAAGTACACGAAGTTTTCTTTTCGACATTCCCTTGCGAATTAAACAAGTGGTTGTCCAAATTAGCGAATAGCGAATCTACTTGGAAGCACGACGATCCTATTGCATGGACTCCAAAATTAGTCAAACATCTTGAAGGATCTGATTATAAGGTCGCAAGGGTTATTGATTACTAGGTCGATAGTATCTTGAGTGGTTTCATCATTGAATTTGCAATAGATACATCTGTGTCTTATAGCAAAGTTGAATGATGATTCTTCAAAGGTCCGAGAGGTAAGTACCTGGAATTGCTAAAAGCCTTGATTAAAATGCTTTTTTGTGAAAAGGGGATTATGCCTTACCTTAATGTTTAAGAGGGGTCCAACTGGATCTACACGAAGTGGAAAGCGATTCAGAGTAGATCTAGAAAAATTCGTCGAAAATGAATATAGTCCCTTATTGGGAGAGTCTGAAAGTGAAGAAGAAAGAAGTAGCCCTAGTACACCCAGAGGTGCGGTATAGACAGTAGATTAGGGTACTTCTGGAATTCCACATCCACCTTCGCCTCTGCCTCAAACACCTACACCCCCACCTCCACCTCCACTATTCAGTATAGAAAATACAGTGAAAATGCCTTTATTCAGGGGTCAGGGATCAGAGGATCCCAATTAATTTGGTTTGTCACAGAGGCTGTGTGGAAAGCGCAACATATCATCGATGATGACTTGAAGAAAGCGCAACTAGTTACAGTGCTACAAGACAGAGCGCTTACCTGGTACATTAGATACAACACAATTCATTCGGCTGCTTCATTGGCTAACACAAAGGATGCGCTGAATGTAGAATTTATGAAGCTGAAGTCGCAAGCTCAGTATGTGACCGAAATTAAGGAGATCAAGCAGAGGGTTAAGGATTCTACTTGGGATATATATCAGCGACTAAAGTGCTTCCTAAGTCAAGCTGACCTTCAGATTTTAGATGAAAAACATAGGGACTGGTATATAGCTTCATTATTACCACACTTAAGATTGTTGTTATCTCAGCAGAAGATTGGGTCTCAGGCCGAAGCGTTGGAAATCACAATAAATTTAGAAGCCTCGCTAATCCACGATATGAATATAGGAGTTCAACAGATCCAGACGCAACTAACAAGCCTACATATGGAGTTGCAAGATTTGAAGAAGGGAAAGGAGGTTAAGTCAGAGCTGCATTTTGAAGTTTGGTGCACAAAATGCAAGATTGAAAGTCATCATAAGGATCTGTGCCCTATATTTTGGGATTATATAACTATGGGAGGTCCTAACATGCTAAAGCTAGAATCTTCAGTTGGATCAAGCACTGGTGCAAGTACCTGGTGTAGCATCTACCAACTATCAGGACAATATTCGACATAATTTGTTCCTTATTACAGAAGTTTATACAGTCTCCAAAGCAACTCTTTTGTAACTTTTGTAAATTGGTTGGTCATGATGAGAGGAATTTTCAAAGCTATGAACTAACGATTAATAGAACTCTGATGTACTGAATGCAAGCTGAAAACTGCACGTAGGACGACCAAGACTCACCTACATCTCACTGAGGATTCCAAGGAGGAGGAAGAGGATGAGGAGGACGAGGAGCTGGAAGAGCTCGAGGCCAGATTATTTGTTACAACTACAGAGAACCAGGACACTTTGTGCGCGACTCTCAGAATCCAATGCACCCTTCATGTCAGTACTATCGTCAATTTGATCATGTTATAGAAGATTGCCTGATCTTAATAGAGAATATGCGAGAGAAGAAGAACTAGCAGCCAACGCAAAATATTCAGATGATGAGATCTGAGCCACACGAAGACAATCCCAGTATCAACATAGTCACGTGAAGTGGTGTAGCCACAAGTGAAGAGAAGGTCAAAGGAAAATAGCCATAATCAGATTCCAGGTGCTTCTATGTCTCAGAACCAAATGTCGATAGTCTCGTGAAAGGAGAAACCTGAAGACATTACTGCAACACAAGATTCAGATCCCATGGTGTTAAAATCGTTTCTGCAAACCTGCATGAATTTATTATGGGATCAGAAGGTAGTAGAAGGACTACAAGAGCTGATAGATAATTGCGCAAGCAAGGATAAGTCGCCACTAGAACAATGCGCAGTCAATAAGGTGAACCAAAGTAAGAAGAGAAATGGTAGGGAGATGTAGTTGACTGCACAGATTGGTGATTTCGAAATGGATCAAGTAATCCTAGACTTGGGTTAACATACTATCGAAGTAAACTTGGGAATGTATGGGAGCACATAAGTTACAGTGGTCATCAATTTAGTTGTGCATGGCGAATCAGCAAAAGATAATTCCAATGGGGCGCCTGCATGGAGTAACTGTAGATATTGAAGGTGTAAGACCAATGGTTGATTTCAAAGTTATTGAGATTGTCGATGATAGTAATCCATACCCAGTGTTGCTCAATATTGATTGTGCCTTTGATATGAATGCAATCATTAACTTAAAGAAGCGAATCATGGTATTTGAAAACAATGAACTTCGAGTAATTGTCCCATTGGATCTAGCTGAGGGTGCGCGGTACACAGAACCAAACCATAACTATTATGAAGATGAAGCCATTGAGAAAATATATAAGTTAATCGTGCGAAATGAATATTGGATCAATTTCACTGCAGATGGAAGCATCAGTTGGGAGAAGGACAGTACTTGCCAACCAGACTCAGATAAAGAGTTAAAAAACTGACAGAATCGGTTGCATGAGGTCTCTACAATGTGATGCAATCAACTTACAAAGTCGCTATGCTGTATATTTATTGAGGTACGTAAGTTACCCTATTATGATGGCTTGGATGATGTTAATATATTTCTTGACCATTTTGAAAGGGATGTACCAAATGAGCATCGGTTCCAAGCCTTAGATCTAGCGTTTAGAGCTACACCTGCAAGATGGTGGGGTACGCACAGGGATAATTTTGCTGACTGGAAGGAATATCGTAGAATGATGCGATTAAGATTTGGCTACGTGAACACGTCTCACTGAAAAATACACTGGGAAGGATGATCCACGTGAACATCTAGCGCGATGGACTAAGGTGTGGGGTGAGATACCTCAACCTGAGTGGGTGCATATCTTTATTCATACCCTGGATGTTATCCCAAAGAACTGGTATTTAGAGACAGAGCTACGACATGGGACCGCTGATTGGGATGAGATGAAATAAAGTTTATTGCTGATGTTCAGTTTCGAAGATGGGTTCGAATGCATTGATGAAGTGCTTCAAGAGATTAAAGCAGAAATCTTCCAAACACCCATCGAACCTATCACATGGGTACAACCTGACTGGAGTACGCAGCTACAACATGCTTTAGAATGTTACAATGTTACAACAAAAGAAGGTGATGAGGATCCACAGAATATTAATATCCCTGAATCAGAGGGACAACATGAAGTTGGTGGACCTAATGCGAAGATCCCTGATATTTTGCAACTGGTGCGCACAAAGTAGGTAAACATTGGTTCATAAGCAGAACCAAAATTTTCGAACATTTGCGACTATTGGGATGAAGATACAGTGGATAAGGTAGCTGAATTATTACATGAATATCAGGATTTATTTCCAACTAAGTTCTCTGACTTGAAAGGGATAGTAGGAGATTTGGGGATGATGAAGATCAATTTAAAACCTGATGTGAAGCCAGTTAAGCAGTGCCCATATCGGTTGAATCCCAAATACAAGGAAAAGGTACAAGAGGAACTCGATAAGATGCTTGCGGCTGGAATAATTGATCCTATAGAAGAATCTGAATGGGTCAGTCCTATGGTGGTCCAAGAGAAGAAAATGAAATGTGATATCAGGATGTGCGTAGATTTGCGGAAGTTAAATGATCCATGTGTACATGATCCATTCCCTACGCCATTTACAAATGAAGTTCTTGAGAATGTTGGTAGACAGGAAGCTTATTCATTTACAGATGGATTCTCGGGATACCACCAAATTAAGATTGCACTGGAGGATAGAAGTAAGACTACCTTCACTACAGAATGGGGGTCATTCCAATATACAGTCATGCCTTTCGGACTAAAAAATTCTCCTGCGATTTTCTCAAGGGTGGTTGTCGCAGCATTCAAGGAATTCATTCATAAGTTTTTGGAATTCTACTTCGATGACTGGACAGTGTTTGCGCTTGTCAAAAAACATGTCTCTAGTTTGTGCCTAATGTTGGATACTTGTAGGAAGTATCAGATCTCCTTGAACTTGAAGAAATGATTTTTTTTGTGTACCTTATGGAATATTGTTAGGCCATGTTGTCTGTAAGCAAGGATTAATGGTAGACCCTGCTAAGATCACCGTAATTATCAATCTGGAGCCCCTTAGGAACGTAAAGCAGCTACGCGCGACATTGGGTCATACTGGGTACTATAGGAAGTTTATTAAGGCATATGTGTAGATCACTACGCCCATGGAGAAGTTGCTAAAAACGGATGCTACATTTTGTTGGGACGATGATTGTCAAAAGAGCTTAGATACTCTAAAGGCGAAAATGGTTATGGCGCCAATCCTAGTATTCCCGGATTGGAAGAAGGAATTTCATGTGCATGTGGATGAGTCTTGCATAGTATTGGGAGTCGTCTTAACTCAACCAGGGGCAGTAGATATCGATAACCCAATTGCCTTCACCAGTCGGAAACTATCTAAGGCTGAGAAGAAATACTCAACCACAGAGCGCGAAGGATTGGCCATGGTTTATGCATTACAGAAGTTCAGGCATTATCTGCTAGGCGCGCACTTTAAGATGTACATGGACCATTCTAATTTGAAGTACTTGGTCAATAAGCCTGTGTTGGGGGGGTAAATCTGTAGATGGTTGCTCCTTTTCCAAGAATATGATTTTGAAGTAATAGTGAAACCTAGGAAATTGAATGTTGGACCAAACCACCTTTGTAGGATCGATAATGGAGAAGAGCCTACAAATATCGATGAAGGATTACCTTACGTGCAACTCTTTGTTGTCACGGTTGCAGATGAGCATTTTGTAGACATTATTTAGTTTTTATCTACTAGCATATCCCCTAACAATTATACGACACAATAAAAGAAAGAATTAGTTGTTGGGGCTGCCGATTTTTTGGTGATTGCAGGGAAATTATATAAGATGGGGTCAGATCAAGTTCTACGTTGATATGTGCCTGAATATGAAATACATAGTATTCTAGCTGAAGAACATGGTTGTGTCATTGGAGGACATTATGTAGGTAAGGCTACTATGCAGAAGATCCTACAAGCAGTATCATGGTGGCCGAAAGTACATAAAGATTCCAAGGAATACTACAGTGCGTGTGATGTGTGTCAAAGGATCGAGAGATCATCGCGAAGGGATGAACTTCTTTTAAATCCATAGGTCATGCTACAATCATTTGATAAATGGGCAATTGACTTCATTGGACCTATTCAGCCACCAGGAAAGAAGATGGGAGGAGGTTATATTATCACTGCGATGGAGTACTTAACCAGGTGGGTTGAGGCACAACCTCTGAAGGATTACGGCATAGACATTGCTACGAAGTTCATCTTCAAGTTTATTTTGTCAAGGTTTGGGTGCTTGAAGATTCTGATGAGTGACAGAGGGTCACATTTCCTGAATGAGACAATTGCAACTTTAACAGAAGAGTTTTAGATGCACTTGCTAGGACCATATGTAATTAAAGACATTTCAGATGGTGGTGCAGTTCAGCTCGAAAATCTGAATGGGGAAGTATTTCTTGGCAAGATTAATGGGAGTAGGTTGAAGGTTTATAGGGATGATCCCACCCCTACGCAATGACTACATGGCCATAGGAAAGTCTTAGTGCTTCTGGCAGTTGAAAGAAAGTGCAGGACTATAAACTACTATGCCAAGGAAAAAATTTATCAAAGAAGAAAGGTTGCTTGATGTTTTGGAAGATCACGCAGGGGGAAGCTGCAATGAGGTAGCAGCACCACAAGAAGGATTGCCACACGGCCTACCGAAAAAGTGACCATTAGAACAACTACAGTTGATTTGACAACAATTTTTCCGTTAAAGGGAGTAGGGGAAATGCATTTAAGGCACAAATCTGGGAAACTTTGCCGCCAAAATCGCATTTATGAGGAAGATTTGCGGGGTAACAAATATTTTGAATTTAAATCAAGTTATAAATATCCCACCCCGCTCCACACTTAGACACTCTGCTTCTTGAAATTGTTATGTGTTGTTACACTTAGAGCCGAGTGCACTGTTGCATGTCTGGTTCCCTGAGTTGGGAAGAAGTTAAGCAAGAGTTCTTGAGGAGAGGATTAGGAAACATCATGACTACAACACCGCCAGTCCCTGCTACAGCACCCAGGTCGCCAAGGCCAAAGTCTACTACCGAGTCCGTGGAAGGAGAGAAAAAGGCAGAAAAAGCCGCAGCAACCCCCGATTCGGCAATGAGTGTGGGGGTTGAGGATATCAGCCTAGAAGATACGGAGTCAATTTCTCTGTTGTCTCCATATATACCACCATGGAAGCCTACCACCAAAGAAACTAAGGACCCTCACTCTGTAAAATTCTAGGTATTCACATTGTTGCTACTGGAGGAAGTAACTATTGAGGAAAATTTTTGGCCCGGGTACCATATCTAAAGATGGAAGATTTGGATTTGGGCGACCATGAGAAATTTCCACAACTGGAACCCGCAAGTACTTAAATATGATATACTATGAGGAGGTGGGCCTTACAAAACTTCAACCAATGAAATGGGTCGCCGGTATTGAGCGCACAGTCTTGCTCAATATGTTGTATGTCCCACATTTTAGCCCAAGCATTATTAACACTATTTGTGTCCGCATTTGTTGGCACTGGTCCATGAGGGGTGTCTTTGGATCAGAGGGCCCATCCCAATTGATGACATGTTGATACAAAGAATCACAACGCTTCCATATTAGAGAACTAACCCCGCAAATGTTTTTGTGGGGAAGTCACGGGAGAAAAAGCTTGCAGATAAAATGAAAAGTGACTTCAGGTTGATCAAGAAATCGTGGGGATATGCCATCAGTTCCATATCTAGTGAAGTTGTGTGGTTTGCTGCACAAAATTTTGGTAGGAAAAATCATTCGAAAGTGTTGTGTTGATTAAGTTCCAACACCAGTGGCATCCTCGACTACGCAGTGCAGAAAGGGAGTTCAATTCAATTGGGCGAAGTACCTATGCCAAGAATTCTTGGATGATTGTTGTGAATCATATGAGGAAGGAAAAGAATTCCACTATGCATGGTTGCTATTGTTGATCACACTGATAGCTTGGAGGACGCCAGAGGATTCATAGTTCCCCACAAAGGATCCACAGTTGTGCGAGGCTGCTAGATTTACCTCGTTGTGGGCAACAAAGGACCATGCCCATGTCATTGAAAATAAGATGTTTTGCATAATGCTTCAAACAGAATTGTGAATGGTGATTAACCAAAAGCCAAGGTTGTCACCAAGTTTGTTCATGGAATATCGAAGCATTTCTGATTTTAAGGCCGATTTCCAGCATGTATACATCCGCGCGAGGCACAATTTGACGAAGTAATGGATGGCATTGTCATTTTTGGTCATCGAAGATGATATCACGCAGCTAGTCCTTTAGTGGCCGACTAATTGGCTCCTTCTGACAGATATTGTAGAAGGTATAACATGGACTAGTAAAGAAGGTGCAGCTAGGACTAGTAAAGTGACATAGAAGGAAAAGAAAATGGTGACCATCAACTTAGAAAAGAATACTACGCAGGAACTAGAGCGCGAGCAAGAAGAAGAGTAGCATACAAAAGAACCTGATCAGGGTACCGAAGACCCTTATGTAGACCTAGAGGACGTTGATTCTACCTTTATTGTCAAATGGTGACAAACGTCAAGTGCGAGAGGCGCACGTAAGAAGCACAAATCTGATAAGTCCACCGATGTGGAGGCCATAGTCCTCACTGAGGGGGACCTTGATGAAATTGAAGATACTGTCAGGCCTATGACGGAAGATATATGGGGCACACATTGAAGAACCGTACCAGTCCATTTTGACGAAGGTCCAAGAGGGCCTCAAAGAGTTGCAAGGTCAGGCGAGCCAGGTTCACGCGAGTGTGGTTCAAGCGAGCCAGTATCAAGCAAGTGAGAAACCAACGACATCAAGCAGTGTGCAGTCGGTACTCACTTCAGAGCCCCGCGATGGACCCCTACCTGATGGACCCTTACACCTGAATGATGCCGCATAACAGTAGATCACCCAGCCGCCTAAGAACGTGAGTATTAACCTTGCAGCACTCCCTGTATACACATTGCATAAGCTACACCAAGGCGTAGCAGATGAGCTTAAGCAGCAGGAGCAACGAACTCTCATCGTGATATTTTAATTAAAACGGGGTTATTAATAAGCATATTTTAATTATATATCATTAAGGTGTTATTAGGGGTTGATCATTTGGAGGAACATGTTAGTATAATAGCTCATTGGAATCGGGGCAAAAAGATCTACAAGGTTGGATGATAAAAAAAAAAGTGGCTTTGGGTGGCCAGTATGACATGGAGGCGAATTAAGCATTTCCGAGCGTTAAAAGTGACTTTAATTAGTTAATAAAAGTCACTTTATTAATAAGGGAAAAGTGCTTTTATTATTTAATTGGGGAAAAGTGTAAAATGTTGGCAAAAGTTGCAAATGAGTTATACAAAAGGGAAATGAGGGGGTCTCTCCTCATTCTAGTCTTTTTTACATTTGAGTAAAAATATTTTTGGAGAGCCCTTGGAGAAAATTCTAGGGTTTTGGAAACCCTAAGTCTAGTTGCCAGTTTTGGTGTTGACACTGTACACCCTAACTAGTTAGAAGAGTGGGATTACCCAGATTTCGCCATGGTGCTTCAATGAAGATGAATATTTTCATAAGATAAAGGGTGTATCCATGTTATCAGTTGAATTTATCTTTTGATTTTGTGTATTTTATATATCTTCATACAAGAGGAAATTACAAGCCAAATCTAGAGATAAGATTAATGTTGAAGAGAGGTTGAATTCCTCCCTTATTTTGCTAGAAGAGTTCACTGATATAAGGGCAGAGTTGAAAGGGAAAGAAGGAACAAGTTCTAGTACCCTTATAACATGAGTTTCCTTCTTGCAAGAAGGTCGAATCATCCTTCTCTATGGTGGGTCAAAGTCACTAATTTGTTGGTTTCTTCCTTCATTATCAATGAGCTTAGTTCTATTCATAACCTCTAGGTCTAAATCCTGAAGGGAAGAGGGTACTTGTTTGGGTATTAATTGGAATCTTGGGTCGTGTTCCTTCATTCATGGTGGGATTCTCAGTATAGCAAAAGTTACCACATTTTTTGTTGTGTTTTACACATTTGTGTTTCACCAAGAGGCTGCACTAGACTTCTTTAAAGAAAATATATATAGAGGTTGGAAAAGGGCCACGGATTTCCTCATCATATTGTGCATGTGTGTTGTTGGTTATCACTGATATTTCTTTTGTTGATTCTATGTGTATCTGAGATTGGGTATGCTTGTAATTGTATTGTTATCATTGTGGCAAAGTTTTCTTGACAACGGGTGGTATTCTAACGTTTTTTTCCCGAAGGTGGCAAAACCTATCAAACTCAGGTGTCAAACCAACAGTGAGGACAGCCATCTTTGGCTGCTATCCGCGAATGTCGGTTTGACTCATCACTGTTATCAAGGAAAACCACGCCACCTGTAATAACCCGCTGGTGGTCCGTAAGGGAGCAGGCTTTCACTCCTGCCAGATGCCTCTGGGTCTTGGGCCGTTAACCTGTTTCCTTACGTCCGAGGAAGACGAGCTCTTAGCCAAGCAGAAGCAGTTTTACGGCATACTCCAGGCCGATGTGGTATTCTAACGTTGCAACAATCATCTACTGCCATTATTAGTGCTTATGTTCACTGGTATTTCTGACCTCAATCCTCTTTTAATGTTGGAGCATGTATTATCAATGGTATATGCATGTATCTGAAAGTGGAGTTGAATGCACTAATTTTGGAACCTACACTTCTAAAGATTACAGTGTTGGAGTGTTTTATTTATGTGGTTGAGCTTCACATATGAAACAAATCCTAGGTTCCTCTATCTTTTCATATTGTAATTTATGTTTGTGTGTTAATGAAATGATTGATCATATTTAAAGAGTAACTTTGGTGAGCATATATTATGAAGGTGGTTGTGTTTTCGGAGTTTCATTTAAGATATATACAGTTGGGTTGAACACTTCTTAGGAATATATTTAGTATTGTGTTGACTCTTGGGAATAAGCCACATAAATTGTTTAACGAAACATTTCATAGAAATCCAAGGCAAACACGAAAATTTCGTGGAATTTTCCAAGGTATTCCTGAAGGGGTATCTTATAGTGGTGTCAGAGCATGGTATTAGAAAACTGTGTGGTTTTAATGGCAATCTATCAAAGTATTTTGATGAGTTTTAAGGTTATCAAGGAAAAGAACCCACTCCATTTTGGAAATATGAAGACAAATCAGGAACTCATGGAGGAAATTTTGCAAGTTATGCAAGGATATGAAAAGAATTTAACTACATTTTTAAAGCATCTTGAGTTGTTTAAGTCGCTCTTATTAATTGGGAAGAAAAAAGAGGGATTCAAATCTAAAGAAGTGGATGAGTTCTCGGAAGTACATGCACTTGTTCATGTTGAGGATGTGTGCAATGAGGCTAAAGAAACAACATCCTTTAATACTCCATTAGAGTTATCAAATGAGATTGATAACATCAGTGAATGTGATAGACAAGTTGAGAATACACATGCTAATTTTTTCCAATCAATTAGTAACAATGATTATGATGATTTGGGTGTGTTAGCACCTAATCATGATAAATAATTGGATGTTGAACTAAATTCTCAAGAGTTATGCATGAAGGATTACAAAGAGGAATATGATTTTGGGAAGCGTGATGACAATTACCATGACTCCCATCATTTGGCAGGGGAATTGAAGGTATATGAAGACATGATTGTTGCATCCATGAGGAATTTTGATGATACATAAGCATTAATGGTGAATTGTTGTTGGAAGAGTGTAGTTACACATGACAATTTAAGAGGAGAGCCCCCCCCCTGCAGATTTCTAGACACTAAAAAAGGCATTGGTAGAAATGAAATCTAACTACCTATGCATTCTTTCGGATAGAAATCACCTACTCATGCTTGCTAAGACATATCATGATGTGCTAGTAGGGAAAGAGGAGGAAGTTGACAGGCTTACACTTGAGCTTGAGACTACATAGAAGTCGTTGAAAAGTAGCCAATTCACCCTTCAACAGTAAAACTCATTGCAAGTTGAGTAGCTTTGTATGGAGTTGAGTTATGTGCGATGTTTATCCTCCATAGAAGACAATCAGTTAACTATGGAAAACATCACAAAAGATTATGTTAGGAGAACTCATGATTTGATAGAGCAGCCTCCTATGATGATTGAGCATGAGGAGCACCAAGATGAATTGGCACTTGGAAAGAGGTATGTCTTAGAGGTTCCTGATTATTCACCCATGGGATGTGGAGACATGTATATTTTAGACGAGGATACATCCATCTGGGATCCAGGTTTAGTTGACACATGTGGAGTGGATACTAAGAGCCTAGGTTGGCAATTGGATCTGGGGGGGATTTCCATCATATACTAGAGGTGTAGGGTGACTACAGTGTTGATGGGATGGTTGACCTAATGACCGAGTGAACATGTTCTTTAGTCGAGTTCCAGTCAATAGTAGTGGCCAATCAGTTTATGAGCAGACTCTGGGATACATCCTGGCACATCATCCTTGTACAAGGTTGCTGGAAGTAGTTATTGGGATAGGAGGGAATTGGTATGCCACTAGGAAATGCATTGTATGGATAAAATGCTCTTTCATTTATGTATTAGTCACAAGAGAAATAGAGGATTAACACAATAGTGACTTCCCCATTAGCATGTGAGGAGTTATGTCACTCAAATCTACTAGGAAAAATTAGGAGATATGACTCACATCATAGTGGGTTCACTAGTAGAGTGGCAGTTACATTGACACATGTGGGATACCAGATGATAAAATGTGGCATGGTAGTAAGAAGTGTCATCCAATGTTGCACAGACATATCTTGTGGGGTAAAATGTTATGTAGAGGGGTGCTAGGATATGTGGTTGTATGCAGTAGTGTATGATGTTACATAGTAGGATTTTGGAACACTGCCACCAGAGATATCTTTTGACAAGGATGTCAGGCATACCATCAAGTTTAGCTTACCCAAGATCAATGAGGGTACGAATGAGCATCTTTGGATCATAGCCCTAGGGACTCTCACACTTATCTCTTTGTTATATTTCTTTCAATCAAAGATATTTGGTTTTTGTCCCTTGATGCTCTCATCATGAGAAGCAAGACACAGGAGGTTCGCTTGTGACAGTTGGATGGGACACATTACATCAGGAGAGAGACTCTCCAGTTGTGGAATATGGTCATGGTGAAATTTGGCATATGAAGGCTTAGGAATGGCCCAATATGCTACAAAGATAGCATAGGTTCCACCCAAGAGCTCACACTTAGGGATGTAGAAATTCTCACTGTAGATCACCTGATAATGCAATGTAACTAAAGTAAAATACTTGATCTACTTCTACAAACAAACTTGCGGAAGCTTAATTGATTTTGAGCAAGATCAAATAGAACACGCATAACAGATGAAGAAGAAATCAATCACACATGAACACAGAAGAATACTATGGGGAAGCCTCAGCTAAAAACCCCGCTATCTGTATTATCATACAAGTGGAAATATCTTAGGATTACACAAAGATTTAGCTCACAAGCTATCTATCTCTCAGTACAATCCCTCACTGCTGCTCATCGACCGAATAGACAACACATATGCCTTCCTTCAATCCTCCGAGCCTCCTATTTCCTTGCGCAATTTCTCCTGGGTCCTAAAGCTACCACCTGTGTGTAATAATTCCTCAGACACTGCTCTGACCTCTGAAATAATTGCGCTCCTCAAGGAATGAATTCCTTCTGCATGCAAGAGATATCCTCATGGGAATATTCCTACAACTGATAGTACATTGTCCCATCCTTTGATCTCAACTGGGTCTCTGTCTGAACTGACATGCATGAGTTATTTATGAGAGAATATTCAGTTATCTGAAGTACACTAGTTGCATGCATGCATGCATTGACTAACTGAACTCACAATCAGTTCCACAAACTATTGGAACTAATCTAACTGGACTTAACTCAGTTAACTGAGCTAACTAATTACAACTCAAAGTACAACTCATCTTGATCTACTTAATTGAGGGATAACTTCCTCAATCAAAGGGATAATTGTTGCATGTCTTCACATAGACTTCATGTTTGATTTTCTTCAACTAATTAACTCAAAATGAATTAATTAATTATTTTACAAACAACTGCTAAGATCAAATTCGAATTTTAATTCTCAATTTAATTTAGGGACTAATTAAAATTGGAATGTATCCCGAAATGCTATCTATAGCAATGCTATTTTTAGCATTTCTTGTTGCTATTTTCAACAAGGGAGATGCATGACACACTTTGGGCAGGATAATTCGAGACAATCTATGAGCATGACATACAATAAATGGTAAACTTCTCTTGCAGGAGGGTGTTTGGACACTAGGCAGTATTGGAGTGCATTAGAAAATTTATTTGTGTGATTTGGTAGGAGCAGGGAGACTTAGTAGGCACCAGGTTGATTATCGATACATAGTGTACCTTTGTTGAATGCATGCAAGGATAAAATGGGAGACATGGATGGTTTCCAACAACTATCATTATTACTCGGTGATAATCAGAAAAAATGGGGAGTTGTGAACTTTTGATTTGGTTATGGAATCCAGAGATTCCATTAGCTGATAAATCACTCCACCTCTTGATGAGCATGGTTATAAGATCGAGTGATCTAGTTGATTTTGGAGGTAAAACATGGAGGATTTATGAGGCCTTCACCATGAGGCAATGAAAATTTTCCCTGATGTTGCTCAAGATCGAGTCTAGATGTTAACTGATAGACTCTGACTTCACTGAGATGCCTTGGAAGGAGTTGCTTCATGGTTATGGGTCCAAACCTTATAGATATTTTGGCATGATGCTCAAGACGAGGAGGATTCAATATGAGCACAATGGGTAGTTAGTAAGGACTAGAGCAGCATAGCATTAGCCTAACAATCTCCTTTTGAGATCAACATGGGATCCTGGTATTACAGGGCTTGGAAATTCAACTACCATTAGGGATGAGTTGGTTTTTACAAGCGTAGATCACTTAGATCTTCCATTGGACCTCAGTTTCATAGATATCATTTCACTCCTTAGTGATTCATTGATATTTTGGAGCACCTCACTAGTATGGCAATGTGGGGGGAATAGTTAGTTCATATGGACAAGGACATGTTTCAGCAGGAGTTGAATTGTACTTCTAGGAGTTTACTCTTGAGGTACATGGGATTGGTTTTCAGGTAGAACATCTTTTCGAGGAGTTGGTCAAGATTTTTCATTATTGAGGTTCTCTACTTACTGATAGTATGGAAAGCACCTTTGGTTGTTATGCCTTGTTGAGGAGTGAGTGGAGTAAAGAATGCTTCATGAAGATCAATATGGTTTGGGACCCCAACATCATGAGATCCATTCGTGTTGGGATAGTACAGTGTTTTGAAGTGGCTCAGAGGCACATTTGGAGCCCTATTATTAATAGGGTTCAACTTGTGGAGAGGCAGTTAGTGATGACATTGCTTGAGGACAAGCAATTTTGGGGAGGGAGATTGTAATTTCCCCAAATTTTACATTACCTTGTGATGATATTAGGAGGAGTTTCTAGAGATTATGTCATCCAGGTCACAGGATTTGGATTACATTATTAGCAGGCCCAGAGGGCTTTGAGGAGTTTTATGAGGTCCAACTGAGATTTCTTGCCATATTTAATCATCAAGATTAGTTCCTCACAATTCACTCTTGGTTCCATTACATTCCGGCGATCCCCGTAAAACAAGGTTATTAACAAGCATATTTTAATCATTTATGCTTAAGGCATTATTCGAGGTTGATTGCTTGGAGGAACATCTTAGTGTAATAGCTCATTGGATTAGAGGTGAAAAAAGATCTACAATACAAGATGATAAAAAAGGGCTTTAGCTGGTTGTTGTGATCATGGAGGCGGATTAAGCATTTATGGGGTTAAAAGTAACTTTAATTAGTTAATCAAGCCACTTTATTAAATAAAAAAGGGAAACGTGTTTTCATTATTTAATTGGGGAAAAGGGTAAAATTGTGGCAAACGTGGAAAATGAGTTATAGAAAAAGGGAAATGAGGGGGTCTCTCCTTGTTCTAGTCTTTTTCCATTTCAGAAAAAAAATGAAATTGGAGAGCTCTTAGAGAAAGTCTAGGGTTTTGGAAACTCTTAATTCTAGTTGTCGATTTTGATGTTGAAACCATACACCCTGGCTAGTTCGAGGAGCGATATCACTCATATTTCGCCATTGCACTTCCTTGAAGATGAATATTTGTAGAATCTAGAGGAGGTATCTGTGTTATCAATTGAATTTATCTTTTGATGTTGTGTATTCTATATATCTTCGTACAGGTGGAAATTCCAAACCAAATTTAGAGCCAAGATTATTGTTGAAGAAAGGTTGAATTCTGACCTCATTTTGTTGGATGAGTTCACTGATATAAAGGCATATTTGGAAGGGAATGAAGGGATGATTTCTAGTACCCCTATAGCACGAGTTTCCTTCTTGCAAGGAGTTCGAGTCATCCTTCTCTATGGTGGGTCGAAGTCAATAATTTACTCGTATGTTCCTTGCTTAACAATGGGTTGAGTTTCATTCATAACCTTTGGGTCGAAATGTTGAAGGGAAGAGATTATTTGTTTGGGTATTAATTGGAAGATTGGGTCGTGTTCCTCGTGGAAGGAGTCTCAGTATAGGCAAAAGCTACCACATTACTGGTTTTGTTTTGCACATTTCTATTTCACCAAGAGGTTGGACCAAACTATATATATATATATATATATATATATATATATATATATATATATATATATATATATATATAGATATATATATATATATATATATAGAGAGAGAGAGAGATCTATACGCTGGAAAAGGGCCACTTTCCTCATCATACTGTGCGTGTGGGTTGTTGGTCATCACTAATATTTCCTTGTTTATTATCTACGTATCTAAGATTGGGTATGCTTGTATTTGTATTGTTATCACTGTGGGAAAATTATCTTGACAATTGGTGGTGTTATAACTTTGCAATAGTCATCTACAACTATTATTAGTGCTTCTGTTCACTGGTATTTATGATCTCATGCCTCTTTTTAATGTTGGAGCATGTATTATCAATGGCATGTGTGTGTGTGTAAAAGGGAGTTGAATACACTAATTTTGGAGCCTATACTTCTCAAGATTACAATGCTAGAGTATTTTATTTATGTGGTTGATATATTATAGCTTCACTGTTGAAACAAATCCCAGGTTCCTCTATGTTTGCATATTGTAATTTATGTTTGTGTGTTAATGAAATGACTAATCATATTTAAAGTGCATATGTGGTGAGCATATATTATGATGTTGGTTGTCTTTATTTTAGTTTCATTTAAGATATATACGTTTGGATTTAACACTTCTTGGGCATATACTTTGTATTGTATTGTCTCATGGGAATAAACCACATAAACTTGCACCTACAACCAATAACATATAAATTGTTTGACGAAACATTTCATAGAAATCCAAGGCAAACTCAAAAATTTCGTGGAGTTTTCCAAGGTATCCCTAAAGGGGTATCTTACACATCTCCAATGTAAAATCCATTAGGTACATCGCAATAGGTGTCATCTTCAAATTTCACACTAGCTTACGACTTTATGCAAATTTTCAAGTTTAAGTGTGGGAGGATCATCATTAAACCCTATCAATTGTACCATTTGCAAAGAAGAAGAGTATCTTCTAAGAAACTCACCAAGGAGTAAGTTTACATGAAAATGATATGGTTTGGGGTTTACTTCATGGGAACGATGTCATTAACCTTCAAGTTACATAAGATATTCATCTTCATGAACCCCTTTGTATAGGGAGACCTTAGGCATTGAGTTACCATTTCCTCTACATTGTATCTCACTGCCCCCTTTTGCCTTTTTCTTATATTCTTTTACTTTGTTTCACAATCCTCCTTTTTGTATATGCATTTAATTGCATAGGGGTGAATATAATTTAACTTATTCCTTATCTAATCGTGTGTTTCACTGAATAAAACTTAGGGCAATGGTCTCATGGCAAGGGGGTAGAACTGAAGCTCTACTTTGGATTTTGGTTTATTATTAATATCCCTTTATTTATTCTTTTGAATTTTCAAATTCATTTCTTGCACTTTCTCTCTTTTTTATAAAGTTATGTCAAAGTTAGGAATCCAAGCCCTTTATTCTCATGGGATTATGAAGCACACAACTTTTTGGGATACAGGTGACATGGAACTAAAAAGAAGGGACGGCGAAGAAGGGATAGATGGAGCATGTTATGTATGGAAAAGACATCAACACATTACCCTTATTAGAATCCCTTGGAAGTAACCTTGTTCCCAAGAGTGGTAACACTTCATTAGGAGGTTGATGATGACCATGAAGGTGAACAAAATAAAAAATCTTACCAAGCATCATGATTCATTATCTAAATCAATGCACAATCTATATTTTCATGTCAACTACATCGAATGTAAATACTCAATCTAAAGTGATGAACAAATGTACCTCATGTGTGTTAGGCACCCTAATCATAAAATGAGTGAGCTCAACAAGACGTGAGAGGCATCTATGGGTAGTTGTTTGTGCAAAAAATTGAGTTTCATCATTATGATCATTGTTTGTGATGAAGAGCATCACATAAAAATATCCTCTAGTTATTTCTACAAGTGAGGGGGTAACAAATCCAAATAAAAGTTATCCTTCTATGTCATATCTCCCAAAAAACTATTTGGAATGATGAGCTTAAGTCCTTTTTGGTAGTTTTCCATTTGTGGCATCTATTTGGTAAATGTTGGACTTTGAAAAGTTCTTGCCATGATATGGAGGGGGCATATTTCTCCTTATATATATATGCCCATAATAAGTTATGAGGTGATATATGTTATGTACAGAACGTAGAAAAAAATATAGATTCAAATACATAGAGATATTTGTGATATTCCTTGGTTAACATTTTTCCCCTTCTGTAAATAATTGCAATTACTCTAAAAAATGACTGAGAAAGGGACACATATTCTATTGCTTGAGGAAGAGGTTGCTTGAGGAAATGGTTATTCTTTAATTAACAATCCTAGTTGGTGGAAAAACAATAAAATGTGATAATTATGCATTGAATTCAACTGAAAAGGGATGGACTAGTTGAAGTCCTTTAGCCCAAAATGTAAGCAAGGGAAAGGACAAAAATTTATGAGTAGCAATGGTTGCATTATCAGGGGATGATTGATGTGCAACTTGTGGGGAGAACAACGACAGTTAATCTATTAGGTGATGGGGGCGATGTTATTGAGAGGAGACATGCTCCCTCTTGCTCTCACATGCACACGGGCATGAGGCATTGACAACAAATGCAACACTTAGAAATATTATGTGAGAGAGAACACAATGTTGAGAAAGAGATCAAGTGGTCTCTAGAATTTAATCATTTCCAAGAAAGGAGCAACAATTAAGGAACCTTTTGAGTGAAGCTTGTTGTATGAATCATTCAAGAGAATGTGGCTTGCCTGTAAGGTTAAAGAACCCACTATAAGCTTATGGATTGATGAACCTGTTAGATTTGGGAAGAATCACTTAAGTGTTTTGTGAGGGTTGAAGAATCACTAGGAGTTGCCTTGGGGCTGAAGCTCTGGTGCTTGACTCACTGAGGAACCACCTGGGAAAGTGATTTCCTTACCCATTAACAACTTACCACTAAAGAATCTTCCTCATAGTGGACTCTCTTCTCCTAAAAGTGAGCTAGAGTTCTTTGTATTGTGAAATGTTGGCATATCTATGTATGTCTAAACTATGTGAGCCATAATGAGCTTAGTTGGTGGATGAAGGCAACACTGGCCTAGTGACATCATGTTTTAGTTGTGTTGGATGACTAAAAGCACACACAAGCACCCCACCTCAAGATTTAAAATATGGCTCACGGGTGATAGTTGTAAGTAAGTCTTGGTTGCAACTGTCTATGGTTGGATGGAGAGTTGTGGTCCCAAACTCAGTTGCCAAAAATATTTCAAGATAGGTATTCTAATGTGTTTACATTGATAGTGAATATATGTTTGCATTCCTGGTTGAAATGATGTATATAGATGTATTGAATGTGGTTTATGTTCTTATTGTTACATATATGACTAACATATTGCTTTGTTGGCTCAAGGAATTGGAATAACTTGTATTGATATGGGTCATGAAGAGAAATAATAACTAATGTGGAAATTATTTCATTTCAGGATTGAGATTATGATGACTTCAAGTATGTTACAGGTAGATACCCTGGTTGTGGATTTGTCATTTTGCATTAATATTAGTGCTTCGATCTAAATAATAACATGTATATGTGGTGTGTAAGGCACAACCTCAGCTTGTATGACTCAATTTCATGCTCTAATTCATCTTTGTTGTGTATGTATTGACGATTAAATCCTTCGAGACTAGGGGATCTAGTCTGTATGTTGTATCGATGTTGGAACATCTTGATAAGCTCTATTTAAATGATTGAATATAGTCACGTTGATCAACTTGGTGGGTGCCTTGTCTATGGGAGGTCATTTATAGGTCTCTACTAAGCCTGAAAATCTTTCACAAGCATTGCCTCTTTGTTTTTCATGCCAGTACTTCCTATATATGTGTGTATAACCATTCACAAGGGCGGCATATGACTTGGGTTGCACCTTGGTGTGTGGCAAGAGTGTTGAAGCCCCTTCAAGAGTCACCAAGTTGGTGAGAAAGGGTATTTGACTTTTGTCGATGCAACACATGCCTGGAATTCTCGTCCATGACAAAGGGATGGTTGTAGGCTTGCTGTATTATTATCCATGTACCTACATATATGGTTCAAGTTTATCATTTAACTTGAAAGGGGATCCTCCTCCTTTTTCATGGAATGCCAATCTTCTTGCAGCCCTTCTTATAACCATACATTCCTGATCATTTCTATCAACTTACAATGTCTATTAGTTTCCAAGAGAGGTCTTTGGACCTCTGGGAAGTAATTAAATGCTTATGGGCTCTTAGTGTAGTCACTTAAGTATTCATACCCTTGGCCCATGCTTATGACTGACCTTCGAAGGAGTGATTCCTAATGATTTGGTGTGTGTCGACCTCCTAGAGGCCTTTTTGGTACTGTATGCCATCTATAGACCAAAAAGAGGAAACCTAGTTGTAAGCTCGAGAGGGATAGCACATGTAGGTGCTTCGCATAACCTCAAGGTTAAGGGTCAAAGTGTAACAACCCTGGTTAAAAATGCATGTAATAAAGTTAATAAAGGAAAACTAATAACCAAGGTCATGGGACACGTATTCCAAGCTGAATGTTGGACAAAACATAGTGATGGGGATCACTTGTGATTAATTAATCGCTATGAAAATTGGGAAAGGCAATGACAAAGCCTTTTGAAAGGCATGAGACATTTATTGACATTTTATTTATGAAAATAATGGAAATAGGAGAAAAGGAAGGTGAAAGGTCACAAGTTGCATGTGAGGAGGAAAATAATGGAAAATTGAAGAAAATAGAGGCCTCGTTAATAAAAAGTCTTACGAGGATCAGTTTACAGACTTTTTTCAGTTTTAGCTTGGGGATCTCTCTCTATTCTCTCTCTCTCATACTCTTGGACACTTAAAGTTTTCTTGGAGCACTCTTGGAGGAGTGTGGCATACTTGGGATTTGGAGCAAGAAGGAAAAAGAAGATCAAGGAAGTGCAAGAGGACGTCGAGATAAACAGCTACAACGGGTTTTGCTTGCAGGTATCGAGTTTCATATACAATTTCCTTGCTAGTTTTGGAATGCATGGCACATGCATGTGGTTTCTTGGTCATGATATGTCATTGGCATGGAGGATTGACTAGATTGATAGTGGTTTTGCCTATCCTTTCCATTTACTGGATAGCCATTGTGTTGTGGGTTTCTTTCCTCTTGCTTTCTAGTTTGTTCTCATGTTCCTTTGGTTGTGGGTTGAGTTACTAGTTCCTAAAGGCTTAGTTGGACAAACGCTCTGGAAGCCCTATAACAACTTGGGTTGAGTTACTATTCCTAGAAACCTTGGTTGGACAGACGCTCTAGAGCCCTTGGTGGGTTGAGTTACTAGTCCTAGAAGCCTTGGTTGGACAAACGCTCTGGAGCTCGGCAACACCTGTGGGTTGAGTTACTAGTCTTGGAAGTCTTGGTTGGAACAAACACTCTAGAGCCTTGGATAGCTTGGGCAGAGAACGATCTGGTGATGGTTAGTGATGTATGACCGTGAGGTGGAAGCACTGGTTGAGAGTTGAGGTGTTTTGGCCTCTGGAAACCCTGGTTTGGTTTTGTTTGATTTTGTTTCATGAGATCCAACATTCATGCTTAGAATATGGCACGAGGGTGATTGTCTGAAAGAGAGATTTGGTTCAATCCAATCTATGGCCAGGTGGTACATGGAAGTACTTGACTTGGTTGAATTTACATATGTTAATAAGAGATTCTTTTCTTTGGTATTTTCATGAGTAAATGTGCTTGATATTATGTGGCTTTAATGGTTGTTTCCTCATTGATATATCTATGGTTATTTACTAGTTATAAGCATGTTTATGACAGTTATGATGTATGGATCTCATCATGTTTTGGTTAGTATATTAAATATTAATGAATTAATGGCCTAATAGATAACATTGCAACTATTGTGAGGAGATATCAGTCCTCTTTGACGATTCTCATATAAGTATGAGACCCCTATGCTCATATCTGTTGTTGTGACTTGTAGATTACATGTTTGTGATATGTTTGATGAAATGCCTATCATGGCTAGTAGGGGTCAGATCAAGTGCTTGTTCAGGTGTTTGCATTAGCACCCTTGTTTCAATGTTATGTGTCATTTCTGGAAGTTTCATGAAGTTCTAAGCAGTGGCCTAAGTCCTAGCCCTGAAAGAGTGGCACAAAATATGGGGTCGCTAGCACAGAACTACTTGAAAAAGGCCATAGTCGCATGGATTCCTTGTTGTGGGAGAAATTGGAGGGTCCCAATCGCATGCATGCCTTGTCATGGGAGCGACTGAGGCTTTAGAGCAGTGAAAAATAAATTTCTCTCAGGGGTTGGACACCTGAAGGGGTTGGTTGGCTCCTGAAGCTCATGTAGCTTCTAAGGAAGGCCAGTTTGGTTTTTTCATGTCAATTCCACTTCCTTAACTGTACATGGGAAGTTGAATCATATCATAGTAACTCTTCGTCACATGTTTACCTCGGTGGACCGGTTAGCTTGGGTAAATGTGGGAGGATGGTGTTACACAAAGTTTTTTTGCAAGTCTAAGTAGTTATAAAACCACCAAGGTCGAGTCACAGTTGAGACCTTCATGTATGGCCCTTTGTGGTTTATACAACCATGTTAGGTTGAAACAACTATTATCGTGCTAAGTAGATGTTGCCAACAGGGTTTTCTTATCATGTTCACAAACCAATGCATAATATCACAATGGAAAATGAATCGCATGATGTGTCCTTATAAGAGGTTGTCATTTTTTAAAGCCTTTTCCTTCAGCCCCTACGACTAGAAGGCTAACTGAGTCCTCTTGGACAAGGTCAGGGTTGGGGCTAACCTTATGGCTCTATTGAGTGAGTTGAGGTTGGGATCTACCTCACAACTTGGTGGTAAGCAGCAGTTGAGGTTGAGACCAGTGCGGCGGAGCAAAAGCTGTGCTAGAGTCAAGGTCAACCTCTGACTTGGGAAATCACATGCATATGAGGTCAGGGTCAGGCCCAATTCAATGGAAGCGGTAGTGCTACTGGACTAATGAGTCTACCTCGGACTATGACTATACTTTTGGCTTTGCCTTGCATGTTTTCTTGGTAAGGGTTATGTGTGTAATGAAAGGAGAATGGTAAAATTCTAACCCATGAATAGGTCAACAACAAATATGCCAATGTTATGTGGCATAAATTGAGTGGCATTGTTAGCCACATTATGAGCTGATGACGTGGAGTCAATAGATTTGTCAAAAATTCAATTGACCATAGTTTTGGTCAAGAGGTCAGATTGGGGTGAAATTTTATATCACTGAAATGCCTCGCTGAGACTAACATCATGAGGTCAAATTGGGGTCCAATGCAAGTTTTAAGGACTAAAAAATGTGTGTGTGTGTGTGTGTGTGTGTGTTTCCATCCATCCATCCATTTCTACTCCTCCCTCTGCCATAACCAACCCAGACTGGATCAAAGGAGAAGCATTCTCGATTTGCACTACCCACTTCATGATTAACAACCCTGGATGAGTCAAGTGAATCATTTGGTTACCTCTATCTGCCACTCCCATTATTGTGTACTACTTCGATGCTTAAACAGAGTGGGACAAACTGCCCATATTCATTCATGAACACTTACATGACCATCACTAATCGTATTAATCCTCCACAGGGACTGGGTGCCACTCCACCTCCTAACCCACCTTCTTAACTGGTCTTATTCCAAAAACCCTTCCCATAGAAAGGGGTTGTTACACACTAGTAGGAGGCAGCACATACTTCACAACCTATATATATATATATATATATATATATATATATATATATATATATATATATATATATCCCACCTCTCTAACTGCACAGGGGAGATTGGATTAGGAAGTGAACACTTCTCACCCTAGATTGGGATGGGAGGGTGTTTTACAATATTGCTAAGAGCACAACAATATAACAAAATCCAATTTTTTTAATGAATCAAATGGATTAAAGACTACAAAATTCAAAGCATTACAAAATAGCTAGAATGGTGATAGCTTATCTCTGAAGAGGGATGTGTCAATTATGTTCATTCACAATAAGAAATTACAAGAGCAAAAAGCTACCGTTTAACATAAATTATGATGCCCTAAGATGTAAAAACCCTAACCATGGGAAATGATGCAACAAAAGGAATGTGAACCTTGTGGAAGCTTGTTGATACGTCAACTTCCTAAGGCAACAAGTTTTGCACACAAACTTTGTTTAGGGTGTTTATTCCATTACAAAGCTTAATCTATTCTCTATGTTTTCATGGGCCATCATGATTGATGGCATATGTCAATTGTTAATAATGCATGGGGGAATTCTCGAAAAATGCACCAAAAATTTAGGCCCTTGTTGACCGGATAAATCGTTCTTGCGGACAAGACCGATCTCCCTAGTATCTATGGATATCTAGCGACAAGCAAACCAAACAAATTCTATCTTTCTCTAAATATTGCGATTTATAAATAAAATCCAATAGATGTTTTAGACCCTACCTCAAGTCCAATGCCAATTTGTGGAAGCCACGCTTCGTTCGTCCAAATGAGCTCCCTTTTAAAGAACCTGCAAACACAAACAGGCACACATCAAATAACACCTGCATAGCCAATATAATAAACCATATTTATCATGATGATCAAGGAATTCATGAAATAAACCATAGAAGACAATTTATTGAGAAAAATGAATCTGATTGTATTAACTTTAAACAAAGAAGAACTTTACAACCTTGGTGCCTTGATGTTGTACAAGCTCCTCCCAGGGTCCAGCAAGAATCTCCTCTACTTTGACAAGTTTCACTCTCTTCCCAAAGAGATCAAAAGGTATGTAATCTCTCCTCTCAAGCTCAATTAGGAAGTCTAAATTCCAACAGCATTTACCCTCAAAAATATTCAGCTTTTTAACCTCTCTAGCAACCAGCCCAATGCCTCATTTTATAGTGCAGAGGAAGGAAGTTACCAGGTCCACCTTCAAAGGGATAGAGTCCTCCTTCAAAGGGATAAGCTCCTCTCATCAAGGGGTTAGCTCCTTTAGTTATGGGATGCATGAACCACCTAGAAGTGAACTTGCCACCTCAAGATTCCTTCTAGAAGCGTCCAGAATTAATCCAAAGTGAGTTTTTAATAATAAACTTGCGCCTTTCTGAATTTTACAGGGGTCCGCACCCATTCCTTTAGAGACAGAGCGGGCAGGTCCACAGGTAACATGACCAAGGGGTGCGGGACCGCAGGTAATGCTAAGAGAAAGTGCGGAACCAAAGTTTTAGAGATTTTCAAGGACTTTCTCTCATTTTTAAGGCTTGACATGAATAGCTGAGGTTTGAGACTTGCAAAGGAGGACAGTATGAGTGGTGATAGACTCACACTGACTGCAGAAAGTCATGGTGACAATATTTTGTGTAACAGATTGCCCCCTAAAGTGCGAAGTCTGTAATAGATAGTATTTGTCATCTAAGAAGAGTGAAGTACTTTATCATTTCGAGGATCATCTTGTGGAGAGCCCGATTGGAACCTGTAAAAACATTCAATACAAAATATATATATGAGATCATATCATCGCTGAGGTAGGCATTCCCATACTCATATCAAAACTGACTAGAAAACTAACTAAACTGCTCTGATATAGGAATGATCTTGTAATACATCACAAGTATAGACATATGTAGACACAGTATGGGCACAGCCATCTATTTATGAATAGTCCACTATATAATGAATACAAAATTCCTTGCAGCCTGGATGGTAGAAACTAGATCCAGGGTCTTGATTTCTACTTCCCGAAATAGTATGATTCTATCCATGTGAATAAATGTGTCGAAGTCGAACATGGTAGAAACCACTTGATTACCAGTCATTGATGTAAACTGTTAACAAGTGTGAGAGAAACCACCAGTAATGTCAATGGCTCTCAAAGTACTCAGTACAATCCATGAGATGTGAATATATGTGTTGATGTCGAACATGTCACGGAATCCTTTGATCGAAGGTCAATGATGCAACCTGTCGTCGAAGGCGAGAAACCTGCCATTGAGGCATGTAGATTCCAAGGTACTGACGATTCCTAGATCATCTTTCTAGATAATGAGCTAAAATCGATATAAAGCAATCCGTTGCAGGCAAGCCCACAACACGAAATCATAGATCAAGTTTGAAGAAATATAGTTGCAAGGACTGACTCAGGGATGTTCAAGATGGATGATAGATATTTTGCAGACGAAAGGTTTATTTTCACTAACATCTTGAACACATAACGACACAGCAAATGGTTTGGTGACAATTGACCCAAAGTTAATACCCAGAAACCAGTTGAAGACTTTCAATATGGTTTGATCAACTATTAGGCAAAGGATTTCCCAACAAAGGTGAATAAAAAGTGTTGTGTTCAAGAGTGGTTAAATGTTTTTCTGAGACACAAAGTATGACAAACAAGTTCATTTTTCTCTCTTTTCCACCACCATTCCTGGCAAGTACCTTGTTGGTACCATTCCATTACCATCTTTTTCTTCTAGAAACACCATCATTTGTCTACCTTTTTCCTCCATAAACCCCTTATATCCCTCGAAATTGATTAATTAATAGAATTATAGTTGTTAGTTTGCATTAAAGTTAATTTATTAGTTTTTATGTTAGAAATTAGGAATTTTCAATAAAAATATTACAGGAAGTCATAACATCCTGTAAATGGTTTATCATCTGACACGTGGCATGACAGGCAAGCCAAAGCAATGGACAGGAACGAGACCTGGAATGTACATGCATGGTGAAAAATCGATTCTACAGCAAATCAAAAGCTCCTGGTTATGCGGTCCACGCTGGTCAAACCCCAGCCTTTTGGTTACAAAGGCAGTAAAAGCCATGGTTTCCCAAACTGGTTTCGTTTTTTTTTTTTGGAAATCGGTTTAGATTAGAAATGACCAAAAATCATTCCATTGTAAAAGCAGAAACATCTGCTTAATGAATGTACATTCGATTCAGATAGGGACAGGCAGATAAAGACTGCGTATTATTTTGTTTTCAAGAACAGTTACGATTATTATCTTTGTGCATCGTTTGAGAACAAAACTCTTGTATGTGATTGCAATCTTCAGCACTTAAATATAGTCACGGTTTTACTCCAGCAATGTTTATGCGTTAATACTCTCATTGCTTGAAGTTTACTTCAGTGTACCATTGAAACGTGGACAGGCCCTGCGTGGATTGGTATACTGTTAATTTCATTTCCTTAGCAGTTTTTGAATTTGAATAGAACGCATAGTGTTTAGTGTTATTTCCATGTTTATGACTTTGTCGATTTGATTGGAAATTCTCACAAATGGTATTTATGGTGATAGATTGAAGATTTTATCGTTAGATCATTGAACCATATCTTGTAAGAGATTTTGATCCATCGTTATATTTGAAGCATCTCCATAGACTCTGTTTTCATGCATTTAAACTTTAGTGTGCTTTTGATTTTTCATGAATGCTTAAGTGTTAACTAGACAAGGCTTTTGTCCATAACATCCTTGTAAGAGGATTAAAATCTCAGTCTAGCAATACGTTGTATCCTTAAGACAATTAGATAAGTTAGGTGATCTGAGTGTTAAGGTGAGAGGAAACATATTTTAACCTCCTGTAAAGGAGTGCTGCAACTTATCACAATAAACACTTAGTTAGGAATCCTTTATGTCTATAGATTTTAGACACATGCCTCAAAGTTTACTTACCTTGGCTGATAATAAATCTAGTCTAATCTAGCACCCTAGATTGGCCACTACATTTTGGCGCCATTGCCGGGGATCGAACCCGGGTCACCCGCGTGATAGGCGGGAATACTCATAAGCATAAGCATCAGCATTTTTGTTTTTATCTCATCTCCTCATTATAAATTCTCAAAGAGTTTGCTTCAGCACTTCAGTATTTCAATAAAGAAGTTGTTTTTGTCTTTGTTCTAATCAGAGGGACCTGTTTAAGCACTATGTAGTGGGACCTGTTAGAAGACCATATTACCAGCACCAACATTAGAGGGACCTGTTCAACAAACATAAAAGGGACCTGTTAGAGACTGCTATCTCAAGTTACTTCAGCAAAGCTTCACCAAAGTTTTAACAGAGATTCAAAGGTTGCTCGTCACCGAGGCTCCATCAAACACCAAAGATCAAGGAAGCTGCACACATATAGTTCTTTTCCAGATTTCAAAGAAGTTGCACAAACATTCTCCAAATATCAGAGGGACCTGTTGTATCCAAATTCATCTCAGAGGGACCTGTTATGGACAGCAAAGATTAGTCATATCTAAACAAGAAAGACCAGTCCTACCTATGCATGCCAACTAAACTCTTGATCAACCAATAAAAGTGTAATGTATTGTTGTAATTCTTATTTTTAACATTTAAATTCTTAGATTATTTTAGTGTTAAATGTGATGACTATGACTGCTTATGATTAATTTCAAAAATACCCACATATCCATCACCCTTGTCATATTCCTAATTCCTATCATTTCCCAACACTCTAGCCTATCCCCATACTCCTCCTAAGATTTTTAAATCCTCTATCATACCACCCTCCCAGCCTTGTTATTAACTCCTTATCGGCCATCAAACTTTACTATCGGTTCAAGATATCCCTATTTGGCCAAGTACCAATGAGCAAGGGACAGGTGGTGAACTATTGGAAAGTCAAATGTTACACGGTTTCATTCATTGTTTTTGAATCGGCTAAGTTATAACATGATTGTTCGACCAAGTCGACTCATGAAAACAACTATCCATTATTATACTCCAGTACTCCATACATGCTTACGGCGTTCTCATGATGGTACTCATACAATCCAGTACAGCTACTCCTCTGTCATTGAAATATGAATACGCTTTGTTATTATTATAGTGAATTGGGTCAAGTCGGTTGTTAAAATTCCATTTCATTCTCAGTTGTAAAAAGGGCATTCCATACTAGCAATTCAAGTGCTGTGATTTCAAAAACAAAGGCCGAGAACAGCAAGTGCTACGAAAGGAAAGCACAGTAATTGGGCTCACAAGTTTCCACCTCCGCCATAATTCAAGGACAGTCATTCGGTCACTGCTTAAGCCATTGAAGGAGCTGATCTCGAAGAACAGAGGGCACCACCAGGTCAGTTGTGTGGAGCGAAAAGCAAAGGTAACAAACCAAAATACCCTTGTTATATTAGTAAGCATAAACGAAGAGGGTTAGAGCAGGAGTTTCTCTGTCAAAATGACTAATAGAGTAGAGCCAAACATATTTGATAGTTTCAGTACCACGATGACTGCATTGCAATTTTAAGAGAAAAACAACAGCTACCCTTCTTGGAGAAGTTTAATGGGAGCGATGAGGAAGTAACTAAACAGTTTGCCTTTACATTTAATTGGGAGAAAGCATTGATAGGCAATTTCTCATTTAGGATCTCAGAAGACACCATAGCACAATCCTTGGGGATCAGCCCAGAAGGAGAAAAATACTTCAAAACAAAACAATTTAAAGAAAAATCATGGACCCAATTCATGTCCAGGTCGAGGGTTTCATCTGTTAACTGGAAGAAGGGTTTCCCTAGGAGCTGGTTGATGCATCCATGGGATGAAATGGTGTATATCATTCAAAAATTTGTTACGTGTGTGGATCGTTACAACATAGTATTTTTATACCACATCAAACTCCTGTTACATTTAAAAGGGAAGTGCACCATTAGTTTACCATATTTCCTCTTGCAGAACTTGACCAAGATGTCAAAAACTATCCAAAAGAAAAAGGGTAATGAAGATAAAAGTTTATGTCATTTTGGGTTAATTAAAATTCTAATTGAATTTGAAGTGCAGAGGAGGGGAAAAACGTGGAAGGAATTTCTGGCTGCCAATCAAATCAAAGATGGAGAGGATGAGCAAGAACAGCAAGAGCACTCAGGATTTGTGCTTGACATTGATGAAGAGATCCATGTGCGCAAATCAAGCAATGTCCCTCCACCCAATAGTAGTGTGAAGACGAGAAAGATGAGACAAGAGGTTGCCCAGAAAATGGAGCAAGATAAAATTTTCACTACATATACAAGAAGATCCAGGAGAGCACAAAAGACCCAGCCACAAGAAGATCAACCAGAATCAAATGCACATGCACCGATGGACATCGAGAGCAGTGCTCACTCACAGCCTGGACCAGAAGTCGAAATGGAGGTTGAGAGCAACAATAGGCAAGGAAAAGAGTCACCACCTGCAATCAAGAAACAAAGGAGGCTGGAAAAGCAAATTGAAAAGTTAAAAGAAGAACTGATGGAGGCCAACATGCTGGAGAAAGTCATTAAGAGGGAGAACGAAATGTTGAGAACTCAGAGTAAGGAGACTCAACAGAAAAATGAGAAGCTGAAGGAGCAAATCAAAGAACTCGAGGCTGAACAAACCGACATTTGCAAGTGGGCAACCAAATGGTATACCCAAAAGAAAGCCCTCAAGGAGAAATACAAGAGTTTGAAACATGAGCTCCACATTCAAAAAGATGCCCAAGCTAAGAAGAACATAAATGCATTGTTAAAAGCAGCAGAGGTATAGGCAGGAACAAAGTATAGAGGCAGCACATCAGGATTAGCATGAGGACATGCTAAGTCAATGAGCTTGGGGGAGATGTTGGTACCATTCAATTACCATCTTTTTCTTCTAGAAACACCATCATTTGTCTACCTTTTTCCTCCATAGACCCCTTATATCCCTCGAAATTGATTAATTAATAACATTATAGTTGTTAGTTTGCATTAAAGTTAATTTATGAATTTTTATGTTAGAAATTAGGAATTTTCAATAAAAATATTATAGGAAGTCATAACATCCTATAAATGGTTTATCATCTGACACGTGGCATGACAAGCAAGCCAAAGCAATGGACAAGAACAAGACCTGGAATGTACATGCATGGTGAAAAATCGATTCTACAGCAAATCAAAAGCTCCTGGTTATGCGGTCCACGCTGGTCAAACCCCAGCCTTTTGGTTACAAAGGCAGTAAAAGCCATGGTTTCCCAAACCAGTTTCGTTTTGTTTTTTTTGGAAATCGATTAGATTAGAAATCACCAGAATCATTCCATTGTAAAAGTAGAAACATCTGCTTAATGAATGTACATTCGATTCAGATAGGGACAGGCAGATAAAGACTGCGTATTATTTTGTTTTCAAGAACAATTACGATTATTATCTCTGCGCATCGTTTGAGAACAAAACTCTTGTATGTGATTGCAATCTTCAGCACTTAAATATAGTCACGGTTTTACTCCAGCAGTGTTTATGCGTTAATACTCTCGTTGCTTGAAGTTTACTTCAGTGTACCATTGAAACGTGGACAGGCCCTGCGTGGATTGGTATACTGTTAATTTCATTTCTTTAGCAGTTTTTGAATTTGAATAGAATGCATAGTGTTTAGTGTTATTTCCATGTTTATGACTTTGTAGATTTGATTGGAAATTCTCACAAATGGTATTTATGGTGATAGATTGAAGATTTTATCGTTAGATCATTGAACCATATCTTGTAAGAGATTTGATCCATCGTTATATTTTGAAGCATCTCCATAGACTCCGTTTTCATGCATTTAAACTTTAGTGTGCTTTTGATTTTTCATGAATGCTTAAGTGTTAACTAGACATGGGTTTTGTGCATAGCATCCTTGTAAGAGGATTAAAATCTTAGTCTAGCAATACATTGTATCCTTAGGACAGTTAGATAAGTTAGGTGATCTGAGTGTTATGGTGAGAGGAAACATATTTTAACCTCTGTAAAGGAGTGCTGCAACCTATCACAATAAACACTTAGTTAGGAATCCTTTATGTCTATAGATTTTAGACACATGGCTCGAAGTTTACTTACCCTGGTTGATAATAAATCTAGTCTAATCTAGCACCCTAGATTGGCCACTACATACCTCCTTATTTTTGACAAGCTTGAGGAGGATAACATTTGCTTGATTATAAGCTCATCCTTCGGATGAGTCCAACTTAGTTTAAATTCGAACCCTAAGAAGGAGTGGTCTGTTCCTGTTTGTAATTGAACAGGTCCTTTACTGTTAAATTTTAATGAGTCCAGTATAGGAGAAACTCGGTGTTTTTCAATTTTAGGGAGTCAAAATAAAAACTCAAGAAAACTCCATGGTTGTCCTTTTTTGTAAATTTGTGTCTCCCAAGCCTGAAAAAAGTATAAAATAATACTTGAGAGAACCGCTTGACCATTATGATCAAGGAGTACTTTTCATAATTAGTGTCTTTGATCTGAAAAATAAAAAAGTGATCAACGCGACGTCGTTTTATAACCAATATCGAATTAGAAACGACAAAAATCGGGCAATCTTTTCATGTTTATACGGTCAAAAAAGAGCTGTAAGTAGACCGTCTTTTTAATTCCGTTTTAACGAGCTTAAAAAGAAAAACTCAGCAATCTTTTCATATTTTAGGGGTCATAAAAGAGCTTAAAGATGACTCTAATGTTTTTTGTTGAAAATGATCAATTTTTCCTGAAAAATCTTATATTCTGCTCAAAAACTCAAACATTACTCATACCTGTTTAAAATAAATAAAAATGCTTCAAAAGTTACCTCTTTAAAGTGAAAAATAAACAAATTAAAAATCCATTTATTCAAAAAAGCTTATAAAAAGGGCTTTTGTAAATTCATGTTTACCGTTTGACTTCAGAGTGAGAAAGAGTGCTTTTGGGTAAGAAACTTCCCGTGAAGATTGCGGAAAATCCGTCCGTTGGAATCGAACACCGTCACCTCCAGGTAATCCACATCACTTTACTCTTGCATTTCAACTGTTTGAATTTTGTTTTTAGGGTTTTATTTTGATTTTTAGGAAGAAATTTGTTTAAAAGTCCACTTGCAGGGGTCCACAGGTGCAGCACGTGAAACCTGCGGACCCCGACTTTTTCCAATGCAGGAAAAAGCCAGGGGCCCGCACCCGCTGTTTAGGCAGAGTGCGGACCTACGCACTGTCTCTAACTAGAGAGTGCGGTCCCCGTGACATAGGTTTTAAAATTCCAAATTCTTCAAATTCCTCCCAAAAACTTTGATTTAAAATGTTTCAATCCGCCTTTTCTTTGAATGTAGGATATACATCATGCTTAGCTGGAGGGAACGGGAGCATGAGGATGTGGACCTCGCCGCAATTAATCATCAACTTTCGATAGATGCATTAAAGGCTTGCAGGTTATTTAAATTCTGGGCCATACCTGGCATGAGGGCCCAAGTAGACTTTTTGCAGTGGCTGGTAGACAGGTGGAATGTACAGGACCAATGTTTCTTTATTGGTGGCCACCAGCTCGAAATGGAGCCAGAGGACATTTACTTTTTGACTGGTTTTCCCAAGAGAGGTGAACAATTGACTCTATTCGGGACTAGGCCAGGTGGCCAGTCTGTCAATAGCCTCCGGTTAGAGTTTTGTAACAACCAAACCAAAGACAAAGGGATTGATATCAAAACCATCTCCCGTCCTGAACTCAAAGTGATTGCATTTACTGTCACCAAACTCTACGGAAGCGCAGCACTACATATGGCCACTGGATCCCGAATGTGGATGGCAATAGACTGTTTTCGAGGCACTGTCTTCAACTGGTGCGAAGCTGTGTTGGCTAATGTAAAAGGCCAACTGACTAGAGAAAAGAACGAACAACTGAAAAACTTTGGATATGGTTTCTTAGTTGTGAGCTTTGGTCTAGAGAGGGTCCCAATGTTGGTCCCACAGCATCTTTCTGTTGAAGTTGGACTTCCCCGAGAGCCCAAGCTGATGCGTTGGGTTGCAGTTATGGCCCGTCATCCTGAGGAGGGTTCAGAGGTTGTTCGATTTCCTCCTGAGTATTTTCATTGGTTAGAGAACCAAATTTTTGCGATTCAGGATTTTCCTTATGCTGGGATGGATTATCGTGGAGACCCAGACATGGCTCTTCCACCAGGAGAGCAATGGGATGACTCAGGTAAAATCATTTTCAACATTTTCTAATTTAAATTTTTTTTTTTGTTTTTAAATCGTCCCAAAACTGATAGTAAAAAGTTTCAAATGCAGATGTAGGTCCACGGTGACCAGCCACTCTCCAGCCCTATGAGAGGAAACAGCCAGCTGCAGCAGTACCAGCCCCACGGGACGAATCTACAGAGACCCTGGCCGAATTGGAAAACCATCTAGAGCGTTTGACAGTAGACATTCCAGAGACTAGCATAGATGACATCCCTCTTAGGCTATAGCGCTATGTGATTGGGGTCTCAGGACCTTTCAGAAGGTTCCTTTGTAGGGTGGCCCGTGCAGTGGTTTCTTATTGTAATCATCACCAGTGATAGGATGATCGCCTGTTGTAGACTCATATGACATTTTTGCTTTTTGTACTATCATTTTTGCGATCATAAGGTGTTTTTCAACCTATGATCGAAGACGATGTATATTTGACACACTTCTATGCTATGCTATATCACTATTACTGGCTATCTTGTAAAACATGTTATGAAATGTTTTTAAATTTTATTGTTTGATTATTGCAAATGTCTACTTAACATTCAAGAAGCAATTGCATCTGCTAATGTATTTAAATATCTTGGAATATGCTGATACTCAATATAGTCAAATTCACGTTCCAAGAGACGAACTCTCAAAAATAATCTTAATAACACTAGATTTCTAATGGCATAAACTCTATTAAGCTGCAATACAACGAGTTCAGAATCTAACCTCACAAGCAAACTCCGAATTCCAAATGAGATGGATTCAGATAAAAACTCAATCACTGCACTATACTCTGCAATGGTGTTCGTTGTTTGACCGAGGCTTACCCCATGCATAGATACCAACTCATCAGAGGGTGAATAGATAACCCAAGCTACGTAAGAAATGTTCCGTGTATTATGACAAGCACCATCAACAAAACCAATGTATGTTTGAAGAGACATCGACATCTGCAATATCAAGAGTAAAATCAAGATAAGCAGGAATAATGACGAAAACACTCTCTAAACTAAGCACACTTTTCTAATCCAAAACACACCAGCTAGAAAGAAAACTAATCTAACTAAAATCTCCACACCCAAATTTAAGCATAATATCTCTTCAGGTAAAGACCATTTCTGGGCTTACCTAAAGAGACACCGTCAAAGTCTACCAATTCATAGGCCCCTTTTGCCAGCTTTTGCTTAACAACATAAGGACCATGCCACATGGGTACGAATTTTCCAGTGCCTAACTTATCATTTGCTTGATCGTACAGTAAGACTAGGTCTCCTTCCGAAAAATTACGAGGTGTAACATTTCGATCATACTGAGCTTTAATACGTTTGGCATGAGTTTCGATTGCTAGTGCAGCATCACGTCGATTCTCATCTAGCTGAGCCAAGTACAACAAACGTTTCTCCTCTTCGGAAGTGGCTGGAAGTAATTCTATGGCCATTTGCAATGACAGGATTTCGCATTCAATGGGTAACACAGCTTCCAAACCGTAAACTAGTTGGAAAGGAGTGAAACCAGTTGATGTTTTTACTGAGGTTCGATACGCCCAAAGCGCTGAAAATAACATGTTATGCCAATTCGACCTATGAATCCCAATGATTCGTCGAATCATAATGACTAGAACTTTGTTGATGGCTTCAACCAGACCATTAGCCTGTGGGTAATATGGAGTATAACTATCGTGACGTAGGCCAAGTTCATCTGTTAGTTCAGTCATCATGATGTTTCGAAAATGACGCCCATGATCAGTGATAATCGCTTGTGGAACACCGAATCCAGTAATTATATGATTGAAAATGAAGATCGCAGTAGTTTTTTCGTCTGCCGAAAATGTAGGCATCGCCTTGGCCCACTTGGTAAAATAATCTACTACAAGGATGATATACGCATGCCCCCCGGCCGAGTGAGGGTTACATGTAATAAAATCGATACCCCATTTCACAAAAGGACCGACGGAAATTATAGGGTGGAGACGAGCGGGTGGAGCGCGCATCTTTCGATCAAAAATTTGGCAGTTGTGGCATTTTCGGACCGCGTTAATACAATCTTTAAGCAAAGACGGCCAGAAATAGCCAGCACACAATATCTTTTGGGTTGTGGCAAACCCAGACATATGACCGCCACACGCTCCAGAGTGATAGTCATTTAGAACCCTTTCAGCTTCCTCATGAGTTAAACAACGTCGGAAAACAGTGTCCGCCCCATGACAATAAAATGTATCTCCAATAATTTTGTATTGTTGGGATTGGAATCGTATTTTCCGACGCTAAGATCTTGAAATTTCAGGCCAAAAGGATTGGGTTTGGAGATAAACTATGATATCTCCATGCCATGGATCAAGAGTGCTGATAAGAAACAAGGATTCGTCCGCAATGGGCTCTTCCGCCACAGTTTCAGTATCAGCACGCGGGAAGTCACACATCAACTCCGCAAAAACTAAATATTTATTTGACTTAGATTTTTCAAACTCCAAGTCAAATTCCTGCAGGATAACAATCCATTTGGAATACTTGCCCCCTAGCAACTGTTTGGTCAAAATATAGATCATAGGGTTACAGTCGGAAATCACAGTAGTTTTGCGTAGTAAAATGTAATGACGAAATCATTGGACAGCTTGAACAGCTGCCAAGGCCAATTTCTCCACATGTGAATATTTTAGCTCAGTCAGATTCAAGGTTCGACTAAGGTAGTAAATCACATGTTCACTACCGAATTCATCTTCCTGAACTAACACCATTCCGATGGTGGAATGAGAGGTGGCGAGATATAAGAAGTAATCCTGGTTGTAGTTGGGAGGATGCAATAACGGTGCATGGGTCAACGCGTGTTTTAGTGCATCAAAAGATTTGTCAGCTATCTCATCCCAAAAGAATGGAGTATTCTGTTTCAACAACCTAGTAAAACCCTTTGTTATCTCGGCGTAGTTAGGAATGAATCGACGTAAAAAGTTTTCTTTCCCTTGCAAACTTTGGAGTTGGCAGACAGTCGAAGGAGGAGGCAATTTGACAATAGCTTCAACCTTCGAGGGATCGACATGAATGCCGGCTTTCGAAACAACAAATCCCAGTAAATGACCCGTTTCTATACAGAAAACACATTTGTGTGGATTCAACCTAATTCGATAATGCCTACATCTCATAAAGATTGCTTGTAAATGAATAAGATGATCGGCTCTACGTAATGAATGAGCATGTAAATCATCGAGATAAGGTTGCACAATGTGCTTGATGTCATGAAACGCGTAAGACATGGCTCTTTGAAAAGTTGCACCGGCGTTCTTTAGCCCAAAAGGTAATTTTCAATAAGCAAACGTTCCCCATGGACAAATGAAAGCCATCTTTGGTTGATCAGTAGGTAGAATGTTGATTTGATTGTAATCGGAAAAACCATCCATAAAGGATAATATTTCACTGCCGGCACAATCATCAATGATTTGATCAATATAGGGAGTTGGGTAATTGTCCTTTGGACAGGCTCGATTAATCCCTATAATCGATACATATCCTTATCATCCCTTGCTTTTTATTAACAGGAACAATATTCGATACCCAATCCGTTAAAGGAATTGGATAAATGAAACCTGCTTTAAGTAATTTCTCAACTTCTGCTTTAATAGCAGCAACTTTTTGCGGGTGGATCTGACGCAAACGTTGCCGGACGGGTTTAGCATCCAGGTAAGTTTTGATTTCATGGACAACAATTGTTGGATCAATTCCTGGCATTTCCTCATATCCAGGCAAACACATCGCGGAATTCTTGAAATAGGGCCTTATATGTTTGAAATTCATCTTCCGTACAAGAGGCACCTATATGAATGTTTTCAACAATTCCAGGTTTAACTGAAATGTCAATAGGAACTGTTCGAGAAATGTTTCCCAAATTTAACTCAGAATCAGGGTTTTGCAATGGATTCTGTGGTTCCTTGACATAATCAATAGTAAAAATAGATGAAAAATCATTTTCAAAATGATCAAGCTCAGGTAAAAATGAAGATCTATGATGAAGATCTTCCCATGGTAAATCATCAACAGACAAAATTTCACGAATTTGCTCATCAGTATGAACAAGTTTAGAAAATGTCGTTGAATCTGAGTTTGATGTTGAAAGTGACTCTTCATGGACTACATTCATTAAGTCAATTTCGGTTGAAGAAGGGTTGGAAAACGACTGTACGGCCTAATATGCAATTTCATAGGGACTCAAAGGCATAGTATCACCAAATGAATCCATCTCAGATTTGGAAGGTACGATCCAAGGATCATCATAAGCAATGGTGTCTGATGTAATCATATGAATGGTTGCAGTAGAAGGCGATACGTTAGGAGGAGGAAAGGAAAAAGTTCCTAGTAAACCAGAATCTTTAACTAGTCCTACTCCAACATCCTTATAAGGGATAGTTGTTTTGCCGACATGCTGGATACTTTCAGAAGAGGTTGGGTCGGATGAAAAGTAAGTTAGCTGGTCTATAGTTACAATCTTTCCATTATGAGGAAACTTTATAAGCCGAAAGACCGATGAAATAACAGCAGTCATAGCGTAAGACCAACTACGACCCAAGAGAAGGTTGTAATCTAGAGGGGCATCAACCACTTCCACATCTAGATTAACAATTTTGCCTTCAACCCCTATAGGTAAATCCTGTAGAATGCCAAAAGGATGGAACCCACGGCCATCAAAAGCCTTTAGAATCATCGGGGATTGATTAAGTGTAGGAGAACCAAGCGATCTCCAACACTGGATCGACATAATACACGTTGAAGCTCCCTCATCAATCACAGTCCTATAGCAAGGTCTATTTTTTTACTAACACTGGATTCTGGAAAGCCATTTGGTGAGGTAAGCGAGGTGTACTATTTTCTAAATCGAAAATTATAAGGTTCGAGTCCTAAATATCAATAGCTCCTATAGCCGACAATAGCAATTTACGTTGTGTTGGACATGATTGCAACACCTCCAAAGCCGACATTGCTGAAGGTGAAATGGCTAAATCTTCAACAATGTTATAGTTCTGAGTAGCTCTTGCATGTGGATTGAAGGCTGACTTTCGAAGTATACCATTAGCGGGCGGTTTGATTACTAAGTCTGGGTTAGGTTTCTCGATCTGTAGCGGATCGGAACCGGGAGTTGAAGTTGATGGGTTCGAATTAGAAGATTTTGCTTCCTTACCACCAACAGGACTTTTACTTCCATAATCTTGCGATTGTGTCGCAATCTGAACATGGGACATCATCATTATGGGTTCTTTTGAGGCATTTGAGGAAGAACCTATCATCTTACTATCTTGACTAGGAAAAGGATCCTTCAAGACAGCAGGCGTTTGAGAACCTTTGACGATTTTCGCAACCTCAGCGCGATGAGGGCAGTCTCTTGTAAAATGCTCTTCATCACAAATGAGACAAGGATAACGAGGTTTACGTTTCTCATCAGCAGATTCCATTTTATCCGGTTTCTCTTTCGAATTGTTATCTGATTTATTTTTCTTCTTCCCCTTCTTCTTACCGCCGGATTTTGATTTGGCCGTAGATGACTCTACGACATGAATATCGGCAAAAATTTCCGTGGAAGAGTCTCCTGTCGGGGAATCTGGTAAAGTTATGATAGGAGAAGAATTCTTGGAAGATTTCTTCTTACTTTTGGTATTAACTGAACCAATCATACCATCAACGACATGAGATCCTAAAGGAGCTACAGTTATTTGATTTTGTTTAGGAAGGTCGGGGATTTTCTCATGTAAAATACTTGACTGCGTATAAACGAGGTCAAGGTACTGAGCTTGAGCAATTACTTTCTCTTTAGTAACGACTCCTACCTTAGCTACATCCTCAGTGATTTTAGGTAATAATGATTTAACAAACCATTCTGCTAAGATTTGATCCGGAATAAAAACTTTCACTAAACGTCATCGACGTCTCCATTCATGAATGTGATCTGAAATATAAGTGGACGTTGACTGTTTTCATGAAGTTAATAATTCTGTGCCATTGTCATATTTGACAGGCAACTGAAAATGAGTTAAGAACGAAGTAGCTAGCTGATTAAAGTTATAAAAAGTGGCTCGTGGTAACTCAATGTACCACTTGGCCGCAAGACCAATTATAGTGCGTTGAAAAAGACATAAACGAATTGAATCATTTGAAATGGAGTTAGATGCACACCAGAGGTGAGAAGTCATCACATGGTTTGACGGATCCTCTCCTGATTTACCTTCAAACTTAGGGATATCACTGGACAACTTATTCGGCATTGGCGGCCAAAACGGAAGATAATTAATCAGATCGTTCGTAAGGCGTGACAAATCAGGCAAGTCCAAAGTTGCAATGAATGGTAACTGACGATTAGGGTCTCGAAAACCCTGGGTCATAAGACCAGCCCCAGGAGGAGGATATCCAGGATAACTTGGAATTGGAATTGCATTTGGGATATTATATCCTCCTGGAAAACCAGGATTAACCGGACCGTACTAGGGTTGTTGAGGTTGCTGATAAGTATATCCAGGGTACGGTTGATACTGATAGACTAGGTTCTGCACAGCAGGACCGAATTGGTACTATCCCTGGTACGGTTGATAAGTAAATTGAGGTTGACTTCTGACAACCGTACTTGGACCAGGTTGTCCTACAGGCAATTGAACCGAAGTGTGATTTGTAGGTCCAGACTAAGGTAAATATACTTGAGGAATTGATGCAGGAACAGTAGAAACCGAAGCTATTGATACTCCAGAAATCGGTGGGGTAGATTGAACAGATGTTGCAACAGTTGCAGCAGTCGTTTGAGGCGGAGTTCGAGGCGAACTAGGCCCAGGCTGAGAAACTACACCAGGTGTAGAAGTTTGAATAGTAGGCTGGACAGGTTGTTGGGTTGAACCAGAAACTAAGGGTTGTCTAGATTGAGATGACCACTGCACATTCCGTTGCAAGATCTGTTGAGATTGAGATGGATCCCACACTATGTTCATTTCGGGGTATGGACCCATAGAAGGTTGAGCATATTGAGGACCATAACCAGGTTGAGGGTAGGGTTGATAATTCAAAGGTACATTTCTAGCTCCTTGGATAAATGATTGACCTGAAGGTGGTTGGAAACCTTGGGTTGGGTACTGACCTTGAGGTTGATAACCATGAGGCATGTACTGAAACTAGGGTGACCTTGAGGCATAAATTGATACTGGGGTTGACCTTGAGGTACGTACTGAGTCTGGGGTTGACCCTGAGGAATGTACTGTCTCGAAGGTATGTACTGTCCTTGAGGTTTCCCCCCAGGTGGTAACTGGGTACCTTGAGGTTGCCCCCCAGGCAATAATTAAGGACCTTGAGGTTGCCCCCCAGGCGGTAACTGACTACCTTGAGGTTGCGGATTTGGAATAGTACCTGACATCATAAGAATATCTTCTACACTCAAAGGCTTAGTTATGTTATTACTAGTTAATAACCCTTGTTCAACAGGTTGAGGAGATGTTCCCGAAAAAGTACCAGTAAGTGACTGATACCCAGAAGGAACAGAAGGACCGCCATATAAAAATGTTTCTGGAGATTGAGAAAACATGGATGACTGTCTCGACATATTCAAAGGAGGATAATAACCTCTAGGTGTTGGATGAAAAGGAATGCGAGGTGGTGAAAAACTTAGTCCCGGGTTTTCTATAAAATTGGTCAATGAAAGATACCAAGCGTCCCTCCTAGGTGGACTGTAAAAGATCGATTCACGCTCCCTAAGTTCTATAGTTGGTTGATTTTCAGGGATAGGTATACCTTCTTCTGGAGTGACAAGTTCTTCAATAGTAATAAGTCCAGAAGGAAGATTTTGGGTAATGACTCTTCCTACCCTGGGTGAACCAGGACCACTGGAAGTTGGAGAGGCAAATCCTGATGATGGAGTAGCAGCAGGTTCAGTTTCAAGTTCAGAAATTTCAAGTTCCTCAACTAATTCACTAGTAGAAGAAAAACTACCAGTAACTTCGCAAAATGAAATAGGTTCAATAATATACTCTGGTGCTTGAACTTGATAATCAAGATGCACAACTAAAGAAGATTCTCCTTCTTCGGGTGACCCAACTCTACTGTCACTAGGAGTTACAAGGGTTCGTAGCCCTTCAAGCTGGTTTACTGAAAACACAGGAGGTTGGCCCCGAAGTCTACGAGACTGTCTTGGTAATTCAACCACGATTAAATATTTTAATTACTTCACACGCAAACAAAGAAAAATCTCAATGAAAACCACCTAAAGTCTCTAAAGAACCAAAACAATTTGAATCACACGCCTAAAGAATCTAGGAGGTCAAACCACACATAAACAGTAACTTTCTGTACCGAAAACACTAGTTGGTGATGAAGTCCAACGTCGCAGAATTCAATACAGAAATGGCGGTTGGAACAGTTACCCCGACAACCTGCTTAATGAAACAGACTGGCACAAGTTTCTCCACTAAACCGTCTCGAGTGAAGAGAACCCCCCAGAGAGTCCAAGTGAGTCTAGTCGACATCTGCTCTAGGTATAGTGGGATCTTCCCTCCACTGTCACCTTAGGAAAGAATCCCATAGATTATGGTCACTATGGTTACCAACAGAAACAAATATACCTGGGGGAACAGTTTGTGATCCGATACACACACAAGGGCAGAGTAGCAAAGCTCAGTCCCCTTGAAGGCTCCTTGACATAATCCAAGGTTTACCAACAAGTGACCCCAAGCTCCTCGACAATGGTTAATCCGAAGTTTACCATTTTTAATACGTGTATATCTGCTATCGTTCCCAATGAGGAAGGATTGATTACCCCACTGGTTCGGATATGACCTCGTGCTTGACTCCTTTAAGAGGAGCTTCCCAAAGCATAGATGTAACAATTGGAATTTATCTTCTACCACAAGATACAGCTACTTGTTTGTTTTAATATCTTGGAGAGTTAATTACTCCCTACTCTAAGATCTAGCCAAAGCTATGTTGGTGATAAAGAGCCCTAGAAACAAAAAGTTTGCTAGATAGATTTTACTTTAAGCGTTATTTTTATGGTTGTTTCTTAAGTCAAAAGGTGTGGAGATGAAACTTTATGGTGTGAAGACTCGACTCCAAAACACTAAAAAATGCACCTTGTTAGCCTCCTGCTGCAGCAGGTTAATCATACTTCATGATCGACATTTTTACATGCCAAATATGTCGTACTATGCATGCTCCAATGCTCCATATTTTCTACAGATGGCCAAAGAAGTGTCTATGAGAGTGTGCTAGTCCAAGTGCCACTGCTGTGTTCCAATTTTGATAAGCAAATCATTTTTTGGTTTGAGGCAGTTTTTCAGTTGGAGGACTTCAAGCGAGGCTTGTCTAACTTCCCCTTCTTCCTCTTTTCCCCAAATCACTCACTAACTTCCCCTAAAAGAGGTCAAGATCTGCTTGATACCTCTTAGTTTCATCATTCTCCATATCATTTGCCTTGGTGAAGATCTGCTTCACTCAAGGAATGTACACACTTCTTCTATCAGTCATTTTCCCCCATTGATAGCCTAAGACATCATTCTTAGCGCTTTTTCTCATCATTGTCATATTAACTATTAACTTTACTATGTAGCTCCCTATCTATTTCCCCTTCCCCTACTAAAGCTATGTATATTACTCCCCTATATACTTATCCCCTCCCCCTGGTTGAAAGATAACCATATACATCCTCGGGAATTGCTAAGTTTATCAGAAACTCAGTAAGAACCCACACTGCCCTCCTCTAACCATCTTCCAGATGCATTTCGGACTCCTTCCGATGCATAAAGCCCTTCATCACTCTATAAAAGCCCTCTAGTGCTTTTTGATTCCTTCACAAAGCATAAATTCCCTTCATATGTATAAAAATCATCCTTTTGGCCTTGTTTCTACCTTTTCCAAGGCACAAACCCTTTTAAAGGCCATTATACCGCTCTCAAAACACATAAAAATCCTCCCAGGTGCCTTTGGAATCCTTCCAAGGCATGAAAAATCCCTTTTTGGGCTTTCGGACCCCTTCCGATGCCTTGAAATCCCTTCAAAACATCATAAATTCTGCCTCCGATCATAAAAGCCCGCATCACTTACCTTGGGCCTTGCTCCGATTGCAAAAGAGTTCTATTCGGACCCCCTCCGATGCGATATCGCAGTGGGGAGGGGAGTCGTGTGTTAACACAATGCATATATGGGGGTCCGATCAATAAAGGCCGATTGCGATATCGCATCGGCAGTCATATGTATATAATGTCCCGCCCCCAGCTTGCTCCGACAGCGAAACGCCGACCAAATCTCAGCCATCCATTTGGGCCCCAGATCAATGGCTAATGTTTTATCGCTTCATTCCTATATATGGCTCCGACTGGGCAGAGCCGAAAAGATATAAAGCGCGGCTTATAAAGGATTTCGGGTCCGATGGGTTTCGGCGTTTCTATGTGGCAGCCCCCATGACCCCGCCGATAGCGAAGTGCCGACTCAATCTCAGCCGTCCATCGCCCTCACCAAATCAACGGCCCATATTATATCGGCGATCACCCCATGTATATGGCTCCGACCAGCGGAGCCGAAATATTATAAAGGCGGGTCTTATAAAAGCTATCGGGTCCGTAAGGTCCCCGGGCACAGCGAAAAGGGAGGTCTCCGATATTACGGAGCCGATAAATTATAAAAGGCAATTTTGAAAAGGATTTCGGGTCTGCCATATTTCGGCGATCGCACAAATGTTTCCCCCCCGGTCCCTCCGACTGCCAACATGCGACTTAGCGACAGCCGTCGGATCGGAGCCCCAGATCAATGGCCCTGATTTAATCGCTGCACTCCCCATGTATCGCTCCGACTGGCGGAGCCGAAATAATGAAAAACGCGGCACAATAAGCATTTTGGGTCCGCAAACCAAATTTTTGTAAATCCGCTGATATGACATCGCCGATGGGCCAGACGCGATTCCAAATAAAAGGAAGGGCCTATAGCATATCGGGTCTGCGCAGTTTCGGCGATTGTTTATGTGCCACCCCCCGATCCGCCCAACGCCGATATTGCGATAAGATCTGGGCCATTGGATCGGCCCACGCCGGATCCAACGACCACGATTTAATTCAATGAACAGTGTCGCTATTTGGCCGTTTTTCAATGAAAAATCATGTTTTTATGGCATTCCGCCTGTTTATAATAAAAGGGCCATTTTTAATGTTTTGTGTGCAGTGCCCGTGCCCGCCCATGTATAAAGGAAATGATGCTTTCCTTAGCCATTTTGAGATCGCTCCGGGCCCAAATACTTCCAAATGCAGGGATTTCTCCTCGGCATGCCGCCAGAGCTCCTTTATTCGACCCAGTGTTGCAAATTTATTAGTTTAAGGACCATTTTTTATCGGCCATGCGCCGATAGCATTCTAGGGGCCACGGAAAGCACTTGCAGCAGTTATCTTGCATTAAATTGGCAGATAAAGGGGCGATTAGATAGTTAAAGAGTATCAGAGAGAGAAAGTGGCCTGATTCAGTGTCAAAGTGTATCAGAGGAAAGCGGCAAATAGTATCATATCAAAATATCAGCAGCCCGAAGCAGCAGAACATTAAAGAGGCCCCCATCAAAGTCAATAAAGCACCTCAGAGCCATCAAAGCCCGCCAAATCATAGTTATGAGCATTAACGCCAGCATTAAAGCCACTTTGCAGTAGCAGAACTGCCTAGAGGGGCAATTCAAGTGTTTAAAGCCCAGATTTTGCAGAGACAGTGTACAAAGACACATATGAGCAGCGCAGCAAGTCCCAAGGCACAGTTATTGCAGAAGTGCCAGCGCATTGCTCAAAAGACCAATAATTTATTCATTCTTATGGCTGCAGTCCCTGCGCAGCTGGTAGATAGGCATTCTTTCATTTATTTGCAATAAATGTTAGGTTAGAAGCATTCATTTCTCCAGATCTGCTATCAGATCTGCTGTTGTAGATATTTTGTAGATATTTTCTCTATTTATACCACCCTCTGGATAGTGTAAAGGGTTGGTTGGTTGTATTTCTCATTCCAGACTTGCGCTATAAGCTTAAGAACTTCTGTAATCAAAGATTGCTGGAATATTTGCATCTAAACTGGCTGGTTGTGCTTTCAATGGCTGAAGAGCTTGATATGGAATTCTCGTGCTTGCTCATGGTCCAATAAGTCTTTCCTCCCTCTGTTTATCAGTTTATATGTATCAGTGTCATCTATATATCATAATCTAAGTTGCAGGAAAAAGGAATAGATCAGAACTGGCTTTCATGCCCTCTGTGCTCAATTCTTGTAACTTTTCTATGTTTTCCTCTGAATTAGTGATGAATATGCATACTTAATTGATCATGTTTAAGCTATTTCCTTCACATATGAATGCTGTCTAGGAAACTCTTCATTGCTCCTATTTAGCCTTCATCCACTTTCCCTCTTTGGCTGGATGAGAGATCCTTAATTGCCTCTCATCCCCTGACCTCCATTTCATCCTTGTTCCAGCATTAATCATTGTGCCATGTGTAGCTATCCTGCTCCATATTCCCCTCTTCTGCCAAGGAAAACACACCCTTCAGTTCACATTCATTGACTCCATGCCCAATGGTTTGAAACTTACCACACTATGCATTGCCTCTCTACTTGAAAACATCCTCCTTCCCACCAAACATAAACAAAATCCCTTGAACTCAATAACTAGCCTAATATCATCTTCAACAAAGCTAAATCATAAAGAGAGAGCCCTCTCTGACTGCAGGTAGGCTAGGACCTACAGTCCAAAGATTGGTTTGTGGTTACCTCGGCCGTATCCCTTTAAGGAGCTTTAGGGACAACCTGAGTGATAACATAATGGCGACTCCGCTGGGGACCTGAATCATATCTAGCCTAAAATCATCCCTTAAACAAAGCTAAATCCTAAAGAGAGAGCCCTCTCTGACTACAGGTAGGTTAGGACCTGCAGTCCAAAGATTGGTTTGTGGTTACCTCGGCCGTATCCCTTTGGGAGTCAAAAGGGACAACCTGAGTGATAACATAATGGCGACTCCGTTGGGGACCTGAATCATTGGTTTATTACTGTAAACCCCCAATTTTGACAAGTTTGCCTTGTTTTCTGGAGAAAGTGTTCCTTTTCTTCAGAGCTCCTCATGTTTAGCTCTGATCTGTGACGGTGGACAGAGATCAGGCACTTCAAGGTTAATTCATCCACCTGGCGACTCCACATCATCCTCATAATAAAGACTCCACTAGAGAAATGAACCCAAAAGAGATATATGAGCAAATCAGGCTTTTGACCTGGATTACTATCCAATAGGTCATGTTTTTTCTCCATAAAGTTTTGCTGTGTATATTGTATTTTAAAGACGATTCTATATCAGATTTTTATGTTTTTCCTTTGGAAAATCTTGTTGAAAAGCCTCCTTGCACATTAGAGCAGCAGTCTTCAAATGCTGTTGAAGATCATCATACAGCCAAGGAGGAACCAAAAATAGAGCCCAGTCTTACAGTTCCTGTATATACTCCTGTGTCTCGTAAAGTTCCTGATAGATATAAGCCTCTCATTTTGCCTCCTGTGCTGAATCCTTTGCCTGCAAATCATCCCGAGTATCTCCCTAGATTTGATGGAGAGAATGGTATTACTGCCCAGAAACATATCCAGGCTTTTGAAGATTATCTTAATATATTTGAAGTAGAAGATGAAGATGTCAGTCTTAGAATATTTGCCCTTTCTTTGCAAAGCGAAGTTAGGACTTGGTTTAAAGCATTGCCTGAGGCCAGCATCTCTAATCTTCAGCAGTGTGCTAAGCTCTTCCTTAATAGATGGATGATCAAAGTTAGTTTCCTCTCGCTCATTCAAGATTATGATGAGTTAAAAAGGCTTCCAAATGAGTCGGTTCAACAATTTTCTGATTGATTCAATCAAGTCTATCTCTCTATGCCATTGAATATTAGGCCTCCCCCTGATCTGGCTTTATTGCAATATCCAAGAGCTTTTGATCCAGAAATGGAATTTCATTTGAGAGAAAGATGCCCGTCCACTTTGAAACAGATGCAGGACGTAGCCGTGGACGTGGAGGCAAATCTAAAGAGGAGGGAGGAACAGCGCAAAGCAAAGCAAGAAGAGAGACTTCATAGTGTGTTACAAAAGTCAGAGGAAATGATGCAGTTGATCACAATGAAAGTTGAATGCTTAGAGCACAAGAACACATCTGTTGTGCATGAGGAAAGTAGTGACATTCACGAACAAACCTACCACAAATCAGATGACATATTCATAGAGCCATATGTGAAGGAGCAGTCTCCTGATATACTGTGTGAATATAATAGCTTCTCTTCTTTCAACTGTCTGCCCAAATATGATCTGTATGATGATGATTATGAGCCTAACGACCAAATCAGCTTTGCAGAGGAATCAGATCCTATTTTGGCAGGAAGCGAAGTTCAGGCTTAGCAGCTTGAATGTAATGATCAGCTTGCCCAGTTCAGCTATGAAGTAAAGGAGGAAAGCGCAGAAAATTTTGATTTCAGCGAAGGAACTTTACCATTTTGTTTTGAGTCTTTTCAATTTATTAGGGATAATTATCATGCTGTGTATGATCAAGTGTCACCTTGTGTTGCTATTGACCACCTGGAGGTTGATCAAAATATTGTTCCAAAGGTATTGCCTCTAGTTTTGCAGCCCCAAAGAGCCATCGAATATCAGATTGAGGAAGACTTAGAAGCAGCAGCATATGATCAAATGATCCTAGTGGATCCCCTGCCTCTTTGTTTTCAGCCATCTGAGTTATTCGAAGAAGAAGAAGAGGAGCAGCCTGCGCAGATTAGTCAAGTCCTATTCGAGCCAGATTGTAATAAATTGCAAGCACCTTTGCAAGTTTTGAATGACCCATCTACTGGCAGGCAGAATAATGAAAGAGATCAGCGCTTTTCTCCATTAGCAGGCTGCAAGGCTCAGTATCGAGTTGTTGATGATCTCCCGACTCCAAGGCATGGTAGCGATCCTGAACCTTTGTACAGTTCTTTATTTCAGCCTAGCAATTGTATATATATGTTGCAGGACAGTTTTGTACAGTGTTTAAACACAGCAAAGGAGGTCAGTAGCTTCCTAATCTTCTCAAAGATTAACAAAGCCACATCAGATTGCAAGATCTCAGTTTTTCTCACCGGCAAGCACAAGCAGCAAAGCTCACTGATGTCTATTTTGCTTAAATGGCTGCATTGGTTATTTCACTTCACCTAACAGCAAAGTAAGTGCTGGTTAGGGTAGGTAGGTAGGTAGGATCAATAAGGCAACCAGCCAAGGGAATTTTGCAGAACACAGCAACAATTGAATACAAGGCAGTCTGACCTGTTGTTCTTGGCTTTTCACAAGGAAAAGCCATCCCCAAGTGGAGCCACTGTTAGCCTCCTGCTGCAGCAGGTTAATCATCTTTCATGATCGACATTTTTACATGCCAAATATGTCGTACTATGCATGCTCCAATGCTCCATATTTGCTACAGATGGCCAAAGAAGTGTCTATGAGAGTGTGCTAGTCCAAGTGCCACTGCTGTGTTCCAATTTTGATAAGCAAATCATTTTTTGGTTTGAGGCAGTTTTTCAGTTGGAGGACTTCAAGCGAGGCTTGTCTAACTTCCCCTTCTTCCTCTTTTCCCCAAATCACTCACTAACTTCCCCTAAAAGAGGTCAAGATTTGCTTGATACCTCTTAATTTCATCATTCTCCATATCATTTGCCTTGGTGAAGATCTGCTTCACTCAAGGAATGTACACACTTCTTCTATCAGTCATTTTACCCCATTGATAGCCTAAGACATCATTCTTAGTGCTTTTTCTCATCATTGTCATATTAACTATTAACTTTACTATGTAGCTCCCTATCTATTTCCCCTTCCCCTACTAAAGCTATGTATATTACTCCCCTATATACTTATCCCCTCCCCCTGGTTGAAAGATAACCATATACATCCTCGAGAATTGCTAAGTTTATCAGAAACTCAGCAAGAACCCACACTGCCCTCCTCTAACCATCTTCCAGATGCATTTCGGACTCCTTCCGATGCATAAAGCCCTTCATCACTCTATAAAACCCCTCTAGTGCTTTTTGATTCCTTCACAAAGCATAAATTCCCTTCATATGTATAAAAATCATCCTTTTGGCCTTGTTTCTACCTTTTCCAAGGCACAAACCCTTTTAAAGGCCATTATACCCCTCTCAAAACACATAAAAATCCTCCCAGGTGCCTTTGGAATCCTTCCAAGGCATGAAAAATCCCTTTTTGGGCTTTTGGACCCCTTCCGATTCCTTGAAATCCCTTCAAAACATCAGAAATTCTGCCTCCGATCATAAAATCCCACATCACTTACCTTGGACCTTGCTCTGATTGCAAAAGAGTTCTATTAGGACCCCCTCCGATGCGATATCGCAGTGGGGAGGGCAGTCGTGTGTTAACACAATGCATATATGGGGGTCCGATCAATAAAGGCCGATTGAGATATCGCATCGGCAGTCATATGTATATAATGTCCCGCCCCCAGCTTGCTCCGACAGCGAAACGCCGACCAAATCTCAGCCATCCATTTGGGCCCCAGATCAATGGCTAATGTTTTATCGCTTCATTCCTATATATGGCTCCGATTGGGGGGAGCCGAAAAGATATAAAGCACGGCTTATAAAGGATTTCGGGTCCGATGGGTTTCGGTGTTTCTATGTGGCAGCCCCCATGACCCCGCCGATAGCAAAGTGCCGACTCAATCTCAGTCGTCCATCGCCCTCACCAAATCAACGGCCCATATTATATCGGCGATCACCCCAAGTATATGGCTCCGACCAACGGAGCCGAAATATTATAAAGGCGGGTCTTATAAAATCTATCGGGTCCGTAAGGTCCCCGGGCACAGCGAAAAGGGAGGTCTCCGATATTCCGGAGCCGATAAATTATAAAAGGCAGTTTTGAAAAGGATTTCGGGTCCGCCATATTTCGGCGATCGCACAAATGTTTCCCCCCGGTCCCTCCGACTGCCAACATGCGACTTAGCGCCAGCCGTCGGATCGGACCCCCAGATCAATGGCCCTGATTTAATCGCTGCACTCCCCATGTATCGCTCCGACTGGCGGAGCCGAAATAATGAAAAATGCGGCACAATAAGCATTTCGGGTCCACAAACCAATTTTTTGTAAATCCGCCAATATGACATCGCCGATGGGCCGGACGCGATTCCAAATAAAAGGAAGGGCCTATAGCATATCGGGTCCGCGCAGTTTCAGCGATTGTTTATGTGCCACCCCCCGGTCCGCCCGACACCGATATTGCGATAAGATCTGGGCCATTAGATCGGCCCACGCCGGATCCAACGGCCACGATTTAATTCAATGAACAGTGTCGCTACTTGGCCATTTTTCAATGAAAATTCATGTTTTTATGGCATTCCGCCTGTTTATAATAAAAGGGCCATTTTTAATGTTTTGTGTGCGGTGCCCGTGCCCGCCCATGTATAAAGGAAATGATGCTTTCCTTAGCCATTTTGAGATCGCTCCGGGCCCAAATACTTCCAAATGCAGGGATTTCTCCTCGGCATGCCGCCAGAGCTCCTTTATTCGACCCAGTGTTGCAAATTTATTAGTTTAAGGACCATTTTTGATCGGCCATGCGCCGATAGCATTCTAGGGGCCACGGAAAGCACTTGCAGCAGTTATCTTACATTAAATTGGCAGATAAAGGGGCGATTAGACAGTTAAAGAGTATCAGAGAGAGAAAGTGGCCTGATTCAGTGTCAAAGTGTATCAGAGGAAAGCGGCAAACAGTATCATATCAAAATATCAGCAGCCCGAAGCAGCAGAACATTAAAGAGGCCCCCATCAAAGTCAATAAAGCAGCTCAGAGCCATCAAAGCCCGCCAAATCACAGTTATGAGCATTAAAGCCAGCATTAAAGCCACTTTGCAGTAGCAGAACCGCCTAGAGGGGCAATTCAAGTGTTTAAAGCCCAGATTTTGCAGAGACAGTGTACAAAGACACATATGAGCAGCGCAGCAAGTCCCAAGGCACAGTTATTGCAGAAGTGCCAGCGCATTGCTCAAAAGACCAATAATTTATTCATTCTTATGGCTGCAGTCCCTATGCAGCTGGTAGATAGGCATTCTTTCATTTATTTGCAATAAATGTTAGGTTAGAAGCATTCATTTCTCCAGATCTGCTATCAGATCTGCTGTTGTAGATATTTTGTAGATATTTTCTCTATTTATACCACCCTATGGATAGTGTAAAGGGTTGGTTGGTTGTATTTCTCATTCCAGACTTGCGCTATAAGCTTAAGAACTTCTGTAATCAAAGATTGCTGGAATATTCGCATCTAAACTGGCTGGTTGTGCTTTCAATGGCTGAAGAGCTTGATATGGAATTCTCGTGCTTGCTCATGGTCCAATAAGTCTTTCCTCCCTCTGTTTATCAGTTTATATGTATCAGTGTCATCTATATATCATAATCTAAGTTGCAGGAAAAAGGAATAGATCAGAACTGGCTTTCATGCCCTCTGTGCTCAATTCTTGTAACTTTTCTATGTTTTCCTCCGAATTAGTGATGAATATGCATACTTAATTGATCATGTTTAAGCTATTTCCTTCACATATGAATGTTGTCTAGGAAACTCTTCATTGCTCCCATTTAGCCTTCATCCACTTTCCCTCTTTGGCTGGATGAGAGATCCTTAATTGCCTCTCATCCCCTGACCTCCATTTCATCCTTGTTCCAGCATTAATCATTGTGCCATGTGTAGCTATCCTGCTCCATATTCCCCTCTTCTGCTAAGGAAAACACACCCTTCAGTTCACATTCATTGACTCCATGCCCAATGGTTTGAACTTCTTACACTTTGAATGCCAACTCTGCTTGAATAGATCAACCATCCCACCAAACTCAAACAAAACCCACGTGCATCATATCTAGCCTAAAATCATCCCTTAAACAAAGCTAAATCCTAAAGAGAGAGCCCTCTCTGACTGCAGGTAGGCTAGGACCTACAGTCCAAAGATTGGTTTATGGTTACCTCGACCGTATCCCTTTGGGAGTCAAAAGGGACAACCTGAGTGATAACACATCTAAGATGATAAACAATCCTTTTTCTTCAATGAATTTCTAGCTAAAGAAAGAGTTGAGAATGCAATTGCTTGAAAAACAAATCTTTCCTTAACAAACAAATAAAAAGAAATTTTTTTTTGTCTTTTTCAATAAACTCAAAAATGAGACTACTAATTATGCTCACGAAAAAATATCCCTTTCTTTTCAACATTTCAAACACTACAAAAACAAACTTTTCCAAAAGAGATTTTTAAAATTTCTAGAACACACTCAAAACTATTAAAAATCTAATCTTGAGATCTACCAATTCTAAAAACCTAATTGAAGTAAAAGCTTACAAAATTTCTTTTCGAGGATGTTTTACTTAGTTATCAGCAAACTAAGGACTAATTTGTTTAGAATAACAAATTAATCAAAAAACAACCAGCTTAAGTTTTCTTTTTTAAAAATGAAATCCAAAACTTTCAAACAAGTTCTTTCGAAGCTTTGGAAAGAGAAAAACGAGATGTATTCCTCACCAAAGGTAGATTTTACAAATCGGTTAGACTCATAAAGAAGACCAGCAAAAACCAGGGTGATCTGAGGTTTCTAAGGCTTCTAAGCTCTGAGTTACTACAAAGACCAAACGAAAATCAAGCCAGGCACACAAAACTTCTAGAAATTCACCTAAAACCTAAATGCCAATGGAATTCACCTACAAAAAGTTTCTGACAAGACACATGCAGATCTGGGCAGAGGCTAAAACACATAAACAAATCCTAAGCTTGACTGAATGAAAAGATTTTAAGTTTTTCAAAAATTTGACAGGGTCCGCAGGCCCCCAGTATAACCAGGTGCGGTACCGCTCTGTGTGGTAAAGCAACAGTGCGGGGATGTCCGCACTGTGTTACAACCAGAACGTGCGGTCCTCTTCCAAAAGCATGAAAAACAAAAAACAATTCAAGATCTAAAGAAACTACCCAATCCCACACACATCAAGCAAAAACTAGAAACAAAGAAAAGTTTCTCAAGTCAAAGTAAAAGCAAAGGCAAAAACCAAAAATTCAAGTCCCCAGTGGAGTCGCCATTTTGTCGGCAGATAAATCGTTCTTATGGACAAGACCGATCTCCCTAGTATCTATGGATATCTAGCGACAAGCAAACCAAACAAATTCTATCTTTCTCTAAATATTGTGATTTATAAATAAAAAGCCAATAGATGTTTTAGACCCTACCGCAAGTCCAATGCCAATTTGTGGAAGCCACGCTCCATTCGTCCAAATGAGCTCCCTTTTAAAGAACCTGCAAACACAAACAGGCACACATCAAATAACACCTGCATAGCCAATATAATAAACTGTATTTATCATGATGATCAAGGAATTCATGAAATAAACCATAGAAGACAATTTATTGAGAAAAATGAATCTGATTGTATTATCTTTAAACAAAGAAGAACTTTACAACCTTGGTGCCTTGATGTTGTACAAGCTCCTCCCAGTGTCCAGCAAGAATCTCCTCTATTTTGACAAGTTTCACTCTCTTCCCAAAGAGGTCAAAAGGTATGTAATCTCTCCTCTCAAGCTCAATTAGGAAGTCTAAATTCCAACAGCATTTACCCTAAAAAATATTCAGCTTTTTAACCTCTCTAGCAACCAGCCCAATGCCTCATTTTATAGTGCAGAGGAAGGAAGTTATCAGGTCCACCTTCAAAGGGATAGAGTCCTCCTTCAAAGGGATAAGCTCCTCTCGTCAAGGGGTTAGCTCCTTTAGTTATGGGATGCATGAACCACCTAGGAGCGAACTTGCCACCTCAAGATTCCTTCTAGAAGCGTCCAGAATTAATCCAAAGTGAGTTTTTAATAATAAACTTGCGCCTTTTTGACTTTTACAGGGGTCCGCACCCATTCCTTTAGAGAAAGAGCGGGCAGGTCTACAGGTAACATGACCAAGAGGTGCGGGGCCGCAGGGAATGCTAAGAGAAAGTACGAAACCAGAGTTTTAGAGATTTTCAAGGACTTTCTCTCATTTTTAAGGCTTGACATGAAGAGCTGAGGTTTGAGACTTACAAAGGAGGATAGTATGAGTGGTGATAGACTCACACTGACTGCAGAAAGTCATGGTGACAATATTTTGTGTAACAGCCCTAAAATACTATAGTATAATCACCAAGATGTGGAACCATATTGAGTTAGTGGAACAAGTTGATTACCATCAATACCCACCTGGATCATGTGAATTATACCATCACCACAATAGTTTCAAGCTTAGATATCTATTGAACTTTTTCAATATTTAAAGCCCCTAACCTCCCTTTGCTTTTAGGGTGCATAACTTTTTTGAATCTACCAGTGACCACTAGGACTCTAAGTGAGGCCTTTGTAATAGGAACTTTCTTTGTAATTGTTCCATTTGTCTTGTAATATTAGGAGAGGTAGTGAAAATTGCAAAGGGATACATTGTTATTGCCTCAAGGATTGATTTAGTAAGATTAAAGTTGGTTTTAAACCTTGTATAGTTAATTGCTGCAAAACGTATTCTTAATAAAGACAAAAACAAAAATGCAGTGGCACATACATATTTAATATAAAAGGTTTACCCTGAAAACTCAAACTAGGAAAACCATAAAGAAATTGTAGTAAAAACATGGGTTGAACCACCATGCACCACAAAATCACTAAAAGCAAAACCATATGTAGAAAACCACCAAAAACACAGGCAAAAAAATCGCCCAATTTTTTTTAGTGGGATTCGGTCTCCTTGTGACCACCCTGGATAGAGGGGGTTGCCACATCCATAAAACCCCCAATCCATTAACCCTAGATTAGAATACAATCATAATTCCTTATTTGTAATTACAAAACCATGGGTTGAATTACAATGTGCCACAAAACCACTAAAAGCAAAAACCATGTCCAAAATATCACAAAAAACAGATGCAAAAAACCACCTTTATTTAGGGAGTTTTTGTAACAACCCTGGTTAGAAATCCATGTAAAAATAAATAAGACCAAGGTCATGGGACACGTATTCCAAGTTGAATGTTGGGAAAAACATTCTAATGGGTGTTCAATTCGTTTATTATGGCTAAGGAAATTGGCAAAGACAATGGAATAGATTTTGGAAGGGCAAAGAGACATTAATTGGCATTTATTTATGAAAAATAATGGAAAATAGGAGAAAAGGAAGGTGAAAGGTCATAGATTCCATGTGAGGAGGAAAATGAAGGAAAATAATGGAAATTGAAGAAAATAGAGGCCTCATCGAAAAAAAGGCTTATGACAATTAGTTGGTAGCTTTTGTGAGACTTTATCAGTTCAATTTTGGAGCTCTCTCTCTATTCTCTCTCTCATACTCTTGGACACTTAGAGTTTTCTTAGAGCACTCTTGGAGGAGTGTGGCACACTTGGAAGTTTCAGAGCAAGAAGGCAAAGAAAGAGCAGCAAAGTACAAGAGAACATCAGGATCAACAACTACAACAGATTTTTCTTGTAGGTACTGAGTTGCATGTATGATTTCCTTGCTAGCTTTAGCATGCATGACATATGCATGTGGTTTCTTGGTCATGATTTGTCGTTGGCATGGAGGAATGCCTGAATTAACAGTGGATCACTCAGCCTTGCCATTTCTCGGATAACCATGGTGTTGTGGGTTTCTTTGCTTTTGTTTTCTAGTTGGTTATCGTGTTCCTTTGGCTGTGGATAGAGTTACTAGTTCCTAGAAGCCTTGGTTGGACAAACACTTTGGAAGCCCTATAATAACTTGGGTTGAGTTACTAGTCCTGGAAGCCTTGGTTGGAAAAGCGATATAGTATCCCTTGGTTGGTTGATTTACTAGTCCTGGAAGCCTTGGTTGGACAAACACTCTGGAAGCTCGGTGGCAGTTTTGGGTTGAGTTACTAGTCATGGAAGCCCTGGTTGGAACAAACATTATAGAACCCTGGACAGCTTGAGTAGATACCAATCTGGTGATGGTTAGTGATGTCTGACCGTGAGGTGGAATCACTGGTTTAGGGTTGAGGTGGTTTGGACTCTGGAAGCCCTGGTTTGGTTTTGTTGGATGTGTTCTATGAGATCCCACATTCATGCTTGGAATATGGCATAGGGGTGACTGGATGAAAGAGAGATTTGGTTAAGCCTAGTCTATGGTTGAGTGGTACGTGGAAGTACCAAACCTGGTTGCATTTCGCATAAGTTAATAAGAGCTTCGTTCCTCTTGTATCTTATGGGTAAATATACTTGTTTATATGTGATTTTTATGGTTGTTATATCCTTGTTATTTTTGTTGGATATATGTTGGTTATGAGCAGGTTTTATGACAATTATGGTGTATGCCTCTCATCATGTCTTGATTAGTATGTGGAACATTAATGAATGGATGACCTAATAGATGATAACGCATCTAATGTGAGAAGGCATCAATCCTTCTTGACGATTCTCAGATAAGTATGAGACCCCTATGCTTAGATCTATTGTTGAAACCTGTAGATTTCATATTTGTCACATGTTTGACGAAATGCCTGTCATGGATAGTAGGCGTCCAGTCAAGTCCTTGTTCAAGTATTTGCATTTGTATCATTGTTTCAATGTTACTTTTCATTTCAGGAAGTTCCATGAAGTTTAGGGCAGTGGCTTGATACTTGGCCCTGAAAAAGTGGCACACAATTCGAGGTTGTTGGCTCTGAACTAGTTGAAAAATACCTCAGTCGCTTGCATGCCCTTACTATGAGAGCAACTGGAGGATCCCAGTCGTATGCATTCCTATGTCATGGGAGTGACTGAGGCTCTAGGGCAGTGAAGTGTCAAGTTTTCTCAGGGGTTGATCACCTGGAAGGGTTGGTTGGCTCCTGTACCTTCTGTGACATGTGCATTAGGTCAGATTGGTTGTACCGTGTTGGTTCCACTTCCTTAACTGTACATGGGGAGTTGAATTAGATCGTAATAGCCTCTCATCAATGTTTACCACAACAGACCGGTTAACTTGGTTAAATGTGGGAGGAGGGTGTTACAGAGTGGTATCAAAGCATGGTTCAACACATGGACTGGATGGGCAAAATGTGTTTGTCATGCATACTTGTCGGTTTCATATGTGTTGATTAGACTTGTGGTCTATGTGCTTGTTATGTATGCATGGTGTTGGTTATTGTTACAATTGTGTTATCATGTGGAAGTTGATGGTGTTGTTATTGTATGTGGTTGTCATGAGTGCATGTCATTTATGCATTTGTTATGCATGTCAGTGTCTATATGTTGTTATGTATGCATTGTCTTGGTTATAGTTATGCATGTATAGTAGGTCAAACATGCATTTTGAGGTCATTGTATGTAGTTTGTGTCATCATTATGATGTTGTTTGTTATGATGTTGATGTGTTGGTTGAGATAGAGCCAAAGATGTAGACCATCAGAGTGAGGTTGCGGCAATAGACTTCAGGGTAAAAGCAGATCATCATATAGGTTTCTATGTTTGGTATGCAGGTATGTGGTTAATGGTTGTTATATGCATTAGGGTTATATACATGTTTGTCATTTTATTGTTGTTGTGGTTACATGCATGATAGATGCTAGTGAATCAGTGTGGTCATATGCACATGTGTTGAATTGTCATGACTGATAGTAACCTGTTGTTATATGCATTGTGGTCATGTGAATGATGTTTGTGGTCATTGCAACTGAGCTCTTGATGTTGTTATGTTTTGTGCTAATTTTGATTGACCTATGCATATGATTATGGTTATGACATTCAGGTATGAGTTAATATATTGGTGATAATGTGTTGTACTAATCTAGACTGACTGTGCATATGTGATTGTTATGCATGAATGACAATTGTTTATGAGCTTATGATGTGAACATGTTAGCTAGTTACTATTATGGATATCATGACCTTATTTGTGTTTGAGTTGATATGTTGTGAAGTTATATAATGTTAAATATAGATTAATTGTGCAGACAATATAACCTCCCTTAAGATACATTAAGGTATGAGTTTGTTTATGTCGTCTACTTGGTGCTTGAATGTTTGATTATGTAGTTTATTGGTGTTTGTTGTTAGTCTTGTGCTTTCAATGTTTGATGATTTGCTTGCTCTTGATTTGAATTTTTGTTTGTGTCTTGTACATGGCCATGCCACTTTGTTTGTGGTGTCATATTGCTATTGGTTTTCATGGTTTTCTTTTGTTTGTTTCTTGTAATTGCCTTTGATGTTTTGAGGGTCTTGGGAATTGGTTGGGAAGGAGGAAGTTAATGGAGTTCAAAAAGAGTTGAATGAAACACATCAAGTAATAAAAGACTCACATGAAGCTTGATGCATGAGTAAAGGGCAATTGAAGGCAAGAGTATGACAACTGGTTGAGTTGGTTGGGTCCATTGAGATAAATGAACGGTGGCAGGATAGTCATGAGAAAGGTAACATGAAGGTAAAGCAAATGGGCTTAAGGTGATAGATGCCTTGGCTATGTTGGGAACTGTTGTTCTCAATGTTGTGCATGGATAAAGGGAGTTCTCTTAACCTTGACCTTATGCTATTTGGTAATGATGTTGTGATCATAATTATGTTGATGTTTGTATATGTATACATGTATGTATGTACGTCATTGTCTCACAAGGTTCTCAAAAATCATGATTGTTTAATGTTAATGTTTATATGTATGTATGTATGTAATTGTCTAGCAGAGTCGTCAGGGATCATGCTTGTGTAGGAATGATTGCTTATGTAGGTGAATGGCATGACGAGGTTCCTATTCTTATGGGGAATCAAGTGGGAAGAGTAGCCTGGACAAATTTATGAGGTCAATATCATGTGGATATGAATTGATATTATGTGTTTATAATATGCATATGTTTATGTTATGGACATGTAACGCTGAGGGATACACCAGTGGAATGAAAATGTTGAAATTTGCAACAAGAAATATTGAAAATGGCAACAAGAAATGTTGAAAACGACAATAAGAAGAGGCTTCTAATTTAATTTTCCCTTAATTAAATTAGAAGTAAATTGTAATTCCACATCACATTACAATGTGTACGAGATAACTAAGTCAGGAAGACTTAGTTAGCTCAGTCAATTCAAGTTGAGGGTCAAACTAGAGGCATGTAGAGTTCTCCCTAAGTTTTAGGGGGTCCAATTGCAGTTTATTTTGAGTTGTAATTATTTAACTTAATTATTTGAGATAAAACCAGTTTAACTAGTTCTAACTGATGGAGGAACTAGTGAGAGGTCCAATGAATTAAATTAGATTTAATTCACACACAGTGATCAATCAGATAGTTGATAATTTGCTATAAATATATGTTGCATGTCACTTTTGAGGAAGACCCAGTTGACATTGGAGTTAAAGGGAAGTGTACTATCAATTGTATAATCATCAAATTGTATAGGTGGTGTGTGTAGTCAGAAGAAGGCCTTTAAAAGGAGGAATGAAGGCACAAGTTTAATTAATGTTTTGGTGAGCACGAGTTGGTGAGACCAAGCAATAGGAAGCACAAGTTTGTGTGGAGCTTGTGAGCACAAGGAAGTAGGATCTTGGAAGACGATTTGGCTAAGTATTGGCTTGAGCTCATTTGTGAAGTATTGAGATAGATTGTACTTGAGCAGAGATTGTTCAAGTTGAACAAGCATTGTATTTTCTTCTTAGATATTCTAGTTAATGAAATATATAGATATAAGGGGTTTTTAGCTGAGGCTTTCCCCAGAAAATTATTGTGTTATGTGTGATTGAAATTCTTCCTTTTCTCCTTCATCATTTCCTCGATCAATTTTTGTTTCCACTGATGAGTAGAGTAGATTCAAGTCAAATTTTTTAGCATATCACAATCTGCAGTTTGAATCTACAAGGAATTTCTACATGGTATTAGAGCTAGATTTGTAGAAATTTCTACATGGTATGAGAGCTAGATTTTTAGAAATTTCTACATAATATCGAAGCAGGAATTTTTTGGGTGGCGAGTTTGCAGAGCAGATCTGAAAAAATTTGTGCAAAATTTTCAAAAACAAATAGCATATTCGGATTCCTTGCGAAAAAATGCTCAAATTAAAAATACAAATCGGTTGAATTGGAGTTTGGATGAGGGAGATATCGTCGATTTAAAATCAACTCTTTTTTTCATAAAATTTTGTGACAACGGGAGAATTACAATGCAAATCTGAGTTTCCAAAGTGCCCAGACGTTGTGATATTTAACAAAGGGAAGGTTTTCATTAGACACATTGTCATGGGACTAACAAAGGGAAGGTTTTCCTTAGACACATTGCCATGGCATAGATGAAACATATTGGTGTGTGATTCAAGACCCTATATGCTCTCGAGATCGAAGATGCATGCAAAGCTTTGAGGAGCAAGGCAAAGGTTAGCGACTTGGTGGTTGAGAGGGAGGATGAATTACCTCTCAACATGCAGCCTCAGAAAGTTGTGGAGCAACCACAATTAGAGAAGCAAAGAGGATACTAAGTGGAGGAATCCACCGAAGTAGAGACCTCCAGTAGGAGGAAATTTCGAGCCAAGTGGGCAAAGGGAGCACATGTAGCCATACCTCCATGTGAGAGGTGGGGTGATGTGAAGTAATAGTCCCAAGAGTGCAGAAATTTGGGCAGGGTCCATTGAGATGTTTTGTCTCATGGATCATTACCTTTCTACAGGAACCCACAGTACATAGTAGCTGGATGGATCAGTGGTGGTTGATGCGATCAAATGTTAGAGTTTTCAGTAGATAGTGCAGTAGCCAGTAGCAGTCAGAGAATTTAGTGACAGATGCATCATATTGATTCAGTTTGGATGCCTTTTCAGTTTCAGAAGTTGTAGTAGCAACAACACTGGAGAGAAGTGTTGCATGTAGAACATTCCAAATGTACTGGATCAAGATAGAGTTGAATTCCTTTCTTGTTGAAAGGGAGTGTTGAAATTTGTACCAAGAAATATTGAAAATGGCAACAAGAAGAGGCTTATAATTTAAATTTCCCTTTATTAAATTAGAAGTAAATTATAATTCCATATCACATGATAGCTTGTAAGAGTTAACTAAGTCAGGAAGACTTAGTTAGCTCAGTCAATTCGAGTTGAGGGTCAAACTAGAGGCATGTAGAGTTCTCCCTAAGTTTTAGGGGTCTAGTTGTAGTTTATTTTGAGTCGTGATTGTTTAACTTAATTATTTGAGTTAAAACCAATTTAACTAGTTCTAACTGATGGAGGAACTAGTGAGAGGTCCAGTGAATTAAATTAGATTTAATTCACATGCAGTGATCAATCATATAACTAATAATTTGCTATAAATATCTGTTGCAAGTCAGTTCTGAGGAGGACCCAGTTGAGATTAGAGTTAAAGGGAACTATACATGTGGTGTTGTGTATGTTAGCCTCCTGCTGCAGCAGGTTAATCATCTTTCATGATCGACATTTTTACATGCCAAATATGTCGTACAATGCATGCTGCAATGCTCCATATTTGCTACAGATGGCCAAAGAAGTGTCCATGAAAGCGTGCTAGTCTCACTGCCACTGCTGTGTTCCAATTTTGATAAGCAATCCATTTTTTGGTTTGAGGCAGTTTTTCAGTTGGAGGACTTCAAGCGAGGCATGTCTAACTTCCCCTTCTTCCTCTTTTCCCAAATCTCTCACTAACTTCCCCAAAAAGAGCTCAAGATCTGCTTGATATCTCTTAGTTTCATCATTCTCCATATCATTTGCCTTGGTGAAGATCTACTTCACTCAAGCCTAAGACATCATTCTTAGCGCTTTTTCTCATCATTGTCATATTAACTATTAACTTTACTATGTAGCTCCCTATTTATTTCCCCTTCCCCTACTAAAACTATGTATATTACTCCCCTATATACTTATCCCCTCCCCCTGGTTGAAAGATAACCATATACATCCTTGGGAATTGCTAAGTTTATCTGAAACTTAGCAAGAACCCTCATTGCCCCTCTCAAACACATCACATGCCTCCTTAATGCCTTTGGAATCCTTCCAAGGCATGAAAATTCCCAAAAAACCATGCAAAAATCATTAAAAACCTTCAAAAAATGAGAAAATCCTTCCTTTTGGGCCATCAGACCCCTTCCGATGGCTCACAAACCATTCATAAGCATAAAGGCCACCCCTCCGAATTCATTTTTCTTTGCATTGTAATAAAATGCATGCTCCGAAGAGAAAAGGCTCTTTTTGGTCCCCCTCTGATGCGATATCGCTATCGGGAGGGGGCAGTGGCATATTATTAACATATATGGCAGCTCTCCGAAGGCAGGTGCCCTCCCTCCGACGCGATATCGCTGTCGGAGGTCGGGCGATCCCATACATATGCGTTGTTTGCATTGCGAAAGGCTCTGAAATGACGGACCTGACATAACAATAAAGCAGAGCTCAATGGTGTATCGGGTCCGCAAGCCCATTTTTTATAAAACCTCCGATATGAATCGCCGACGGGCCGGACCCGATTTAAATAAAGAAGCGGCCTATAAACAGTTCGGGTCCGTGGCCTTTATCGCGTCGGGGTTCCGATGGTTGTACCGCTCCGAATGGCCGGAGCCGAAATAAATTGAAGCACAGTTTTGAAAGCATTTCGGGTCCGTAAGGGCCCCTAGTGCAGCGAAAAGAAGGCTCCCGACGGGCCGGAGCCGAAATGGTATATAAATGCAGTTTGAATGGGTTTCGGGTCCGCTTATCATTTTTATTAAAATCCGCCGATAAGAGTTCGCCGATGGGCCAGACCCGATATAAATCAAAAGGGAGCCTATAATGCGTTTCAGGTCCGCGGGGTTCATCGCTCATCGGAGGCATTATGGTTTGGGATCCACCGATCCGCCGATCGCCGATTTAGCGCCAGTCGTTGGATCTGCCTTCTCGCGATCCAACGGCCATGATTTAATAGAATGCACAGTGTTGCGGCAGTGCCAATTTTCAATGAAAATTCATGTTTTTTAAGCATTCACGCGTTATAAGGAAAGGGGCATTTGTTAAAGTTTTGTTTATACAGCGCTCCCGCCCACCACAACTGCAAAGGAACGATGCTTTCCTTGACTATTTTGAAATTGCTTCATGCCCATAATACATCCAAACGCATGGTTTTGCCTCAGCAATCTATTAGCATGCATTTCTCCTCCGTTTCGCAGCATTTTTTGAAGATTTAAGCATCATTTTGATCGGCCAAGCGCCGATAGCATCCCAAAGGCCACGGAAGCATTTGCAGCAGTTATTCTTGCATTAAATTGGTAGATAAAGGGGCGATTAGACAGTTAAAGAGTATCAGAGAGAGAAAGTGGCCTGATTCAGTGTCAAAGTGTATCAGAGGAAGGGGCAAAGAGTATCAGATCAAAATATCAGCAGCCCGAAGCAACAGAACATTAAAGAGGCCCCCATCAAAGTCAATAAAGCAGCTCAGAGCCATCAAAGCCCACCAGATCACAGTTATGAGCATTAAAGCCACTTTATAGCAGCAGAACCGCCTAGAGGGGCAATTCAAGTGTTTAAAGCCCAGATTTTGCAGAGACAGTGTGCAAAGACACATATGAGCAGCACAGCAAGTCCCAAGGCACAGTTATTGCAGAAGTGCCAGCGCATTGCTCAAAAGACCAATAATTTATTCATTCTTATGGCTGCAGTCCCTACGTAGCTGGTAGATAGGCATTCTTTCATTTATTTGCAATAAATGTTAGGTTAGAAGCATTCACTTCTCCAGATCTGCTATCAGATCTGCTGTTGTAGATATTTTGTAGATATTTTCTCTATTTATACCACCCTCTGGATAGTGTAAAGGGTTGGTTGGTTGTATTTCTCATTCCAGACTTGCGCTATAAGCTTAAGAACTTCTGTAATCAAAGATTGCTGGAATATTTGCATCTGAACTGGCTGGTTGTGCTTTCAATGGCTGAAGAGCTTTGATGTGGAATTCATGTGCTTGCTCATGGTTCAATAAGTCTTTCCTCCCTCTGTTTATCAGTTTATATGTATCTGTATCATCTGTATATCATAATCTAAGTTGCAGGAAGAAGGAATAGTTCAGAGCTGGCTTTCATGCCCTCTGTGCTCAATTCTTGCAACTTTTCTATGTTTTCCTCTGAATTAGTGATAAATATGCATACTTAATTGATCATTTTTAAGCTATTTCTCATTTTTGAATGCTGTTTAGGAATCCTTCATTGCTCCGATATAGTCTTCATCCACTTTCCCTCTTTGGCTGGATGAGAGATCCTTAATTGCCTCTCATCCCCTAACCTCCATTTCATCCTTGTTCCAGCATTTAATCATTGTGCCATGCGTAGCTATCCTGCTCCATATTCCCCTCTTCTGCCAAGGAAAACGCACCCTTCAGTTCACATTCATTGACTCCATGCCCAATGGTTTGAACTTCTTACACTTTGTATGCCAACTCTGCTTGAATAGATCAACCATCCCACCAAACTCAAACAAAACCCATGTGCATCATATCTAGCCTAAAATCATCCCTTAAACAAAGCTAAATCCTAAAGAGAGAGCCCTCTCTGACTGCAGGTAGGCTAGGACCTGCAGTCCAAAGATTGGTTTGTGGTTACCTCGGCCGTATCCCTTTGGGAGTCAAAAGGGACAACCTGAGTGATAACATAATGGCGACTCCACTGGGGACCTGAATCATTTGTTTATTACTATAAACCCCAATTTTGACCAGTTTGCCTTGTTTTCTGGAGAAAGTGTTCCTTTTCTTCAGAGCTTTTCATGTTTAGCTCTGATCTGTGACGGTGGACAGAGATCAGGCACTTCAAGGTTAATTCATCCACCTGGCGACTCCACTCAGAATAAAGACTCCACTGGAGAAATGAACCCAAAAGAGATATATGAGCAGATCAGGATTTTGACCTGGATTACTATCCAAGAGGTCTTGCTTTTTCTCCATAAAGTTTTGCTGTGTATATTGTATTTTAAAGACGATTCTATATCAGATTTTTATGATTTTCCTTTGGAAAATGTTGTTGAAAAACCTCCTTGCACATTAGAGCAACAGCCTTCAAATGCTGTTGAAGATCATCATACAGCCAAGGAGGAACCAAAAATAGAGCCCAGTCTTACAGTTCCTGTACATACTCCTGTGTCTCGTAAAGTTCCTGATAGATATAAGCCTCTCATTTTGCCTCCTGTGCTGAATCCTTTGCCTGCAAATCATCCCGAGTATCTCCCTAGATTTGATGGAGAGAATGGTATTACTGCCCAGAAACATATCCAGGCTTTTGAAGATTATCTTAATATATTTGAAGGGGAAGATGAAGATGTCAGTCTTAGACTATTTGCCCTTTCTTTGCAAAGCGAAGTTAGGACTTGGTTTAAAGCATTGCCTGAGGCTAGCATCTCTAGTCTTCAGCACTGTGCCAAGCTTTTCCTTGATAGATGGATGATTAAAATCAATTTCCTCTCGCTCATCGAAGAATATAATCAGTTAGACAGGCGTCCAAATGAATCTGTTCAGCAATTTTCTGATCGATTCAATCAAGTTTATCTTTCTATGCCTTTGAATATAAGACCTCCCCCTGATTTAGCTCTATTGCACTATCCTAGAGCTTTTGATCCAGAGATTGAGTTTCGTTTGAGAGAAAGAAACCCGTCCACTATGAAACAAATGCAGAACATAGCAGTGGACGTGGAGGCAAATCTGAAGATGAGGGAAAAATAGCGCAAGGCAGAGCAAGAAGAAAGACTTCATAGTGTGTTACAAAAGTCAGAAGAAATGATGCAGTTGATCACAATGAAAGTAGAAAGTTTAGAGCGCCAGGACACATCTGTTGTGCAAGAGGAAAGTAGTGACATTCACGAACAAACCTACCACAAATCAGATGACATATTCATAGAGCCATAGGTGAAGGAGGAGTCTCCTGATATACTGTGTGAATATAATAGCTTCTCCTCTTTCAGCTGCTTGCCAAAATACGACGAGTATGATGATTTTTATGAGCCTAACGACCAAATCAGCCTTGCAGAGGAATGAGATCCTATTTTGGCAGGAAGCGAAGTTCAGGCTCAGCAATTTGAATGTAATGATCAGTTTGCCCAGTTCAGCTATGAAGTAAAGGAGGAAAGCGCAGAAAATTTTGATATCAACGAAACTTTACCATTTTGTTTTGAGTCTTTTCAATTTATCAGGGATAATTATCATGCTGTGTATGATCAAGTGTCACCTTGTGTTGCTATTGACCGCCTGGAGGTTAATCAAAATATTGTTCCAAAGGTATTGCCTCTAGTTTTACAGCCCCAAAGAGCCATCGAATATCAGATTGAGGAAGACTGGGCAGTAGCATCAGAGCAAATAAATCGATTCCCTTCCCTGCTGCTTTGTTTTCAGCCATCTCAGGTATTTGAAGAAGAAGAGGAGCAGCCTGCGCAGATCAGTCAGGTTCCAAATGAGCCTGTATGTAATAAAGTGCAGCCACCTTTGCAAGTTTTGAATGACCCATCTACTGACAGGCGGAATGATGAAAGAGATTAGCGCTCTTCTCCATTAGCAGGCTGCAAAGCTCAGTATCAAGTTGTCCCTATTTCAAAGCATGATAGCTGTCCCAAACTTTTGTACAGTTCTTTGTTTCGGCCTAGCAAATGTATATATATGTTGCAGGACAGTTTTGTACAGTGTTTAAACACAGCAAAGGAGGTCAGTAGCTTCTTGATCTTCTCAAAGATTAACAAATCCATATCAAATTGCAAGATCTCAGTTGGTCTCACCAGCAAGCACAAGCAACAAAGCCCACTCATGTTTTTATTGCTTAAGTGGCTGCATTGGTTATTTCACTTCACCTAACAACAAAGTAAGTGCTGGTTAGGGTAGGTAGGTAGGTAGGATCAATAAGGCAGCCAGCCAAGGGAATTTTGCAGAGCACAGCAACAATTGAATACAAGGCAGTCTGACCTGTTGTTCTTGGCTTTTCACAAGGAAAAGCCATCCCCAAGTGGAGCCACTGTTAGCCTCCTGCTGCAGCAGGTTAATCATCTTTCATGATCGACATTTTTACATGCCAAATATGTCGTACAATGCATGCTGCAATGCTCCATATTTGCTACAGATGGCCAAAGAAGTGTCCATGAAAGTGTGCTAGTCTCACTGCCACTGCTGTGTTCCAATTTTGATAAGCAATCCATTTTTTGGTTTGAGGCAGTTTTTCAGTTGGAGGACTTCAAGCGAGGCATGTCTAACTTCCCCTTCTTCCTCTTTTCCCAAATCTCTCACTAACTTCCCCTAAAAGAGGTCAAGATCTGCTTGATACCTCTTAGTTTCATCATTCTCCATATCATTTGCCTTGGTGAAGATCTGCTTCACTCAAGGAATGTACACACTTCTTCTATCAGTCATTTTCCCCCATTGATAGCCTAAGACATCATTCTTAGCGCTTTTTCTCATCATTGTCATATTAACTATTAACTTTACTATGTAGCTCCCTATTTATTTCCCCTTCCCCTACTAAAACTATGTATATTACTCCCCTATATACTTATCCCCTCCCCCTGGTTGAAAGATAACCATATACATCCTTGGGAATTGCTAAGTTTATCTGAAACTTAGCAAGAACCCTCATTGCCCCTCTCAAACACATTACATGCCTCCTTAATGCCTTTGGAATCCTTCCAAGGCATGAAAATCCCCAAAAAACCATGCAAAAATCATTAAAAACCTTCAAAAATTGAGAAAATCCTTCCTTTAGGGCCATCAGACCCCTTCCAATGGCTCACAAACCATTCATAAGCATAAAGGCCACCCCTCCGAATTCATTTTTCTTTGCATTGTAATAAAATGCATGCTCCGAAGAGAAAAGGCTCTTTTTGGTCCCCCTCCGATGCGATATCACTATCGGGAGGGGGCAGTGGCATATTATTAACATATATGGCAGCTCTCCGAAGGCAGGTGCCCTCCCTCCGACGCAATATCGCTGTCGGAGGTCGGGTGATCCCATACATATGCGTTGTTTGCATTGCGAAAGGCTCTGAAATGATGGACCCGACATAACAATAAAGCAGAGCTCAATGGTGTATCGGGTCCGCAAGCCCATTTTTTATAAAACCTCCGATATGAATCGCCGACGGGCCGGACCCGATTTAAATAAAGAAGCAGCCTATAAACAGTTCAGGTCCATGGCCTTTATCGCGTTGGGGTTCCGATGGTTGTACCGCTCCGAATGGCCGGAGCCGAAATAAATTGAAGCACAGTTTTGAAAGCATTTCGGGTCCGTAAGGGCCCCTAGTGCAGCGAAAAGAAGGTTCCCGACAGGCCGGAGCCGAAATGGTATATAAATGCAGTTTGAATGGGTTTCGGGTCCGCTTATCATTTTTATTAAAATCCGCTGATAAGAGTTCGCCGATGGGCCGGACCCGATATAAATCAAAAGGGAGCCTATAATGCGTTTCGGGTCCGCGGGGTTCATCGCTCATCGGAGGCATTATGGTTTGGGATCCGTCGATCGCCGATTTAGCGCCAGTCGTTGGATCTGCCTTCTCGCGATCCAATGGCCATGATTTAATAGAATGCACAGTGTTGCGGCAGTGCCAATTTTCAATGAAAATTCATGTTTTTTAAGCATTCGCGCGTTATAAGGAAAGGGGCATTTGTTAAAGTTTTGTTTATACAGCGCTCCCGCCCGCCACAACTGTAAAGGAACGATGTTTTCCTTGACTATTTTGAAATCGCTTCATGCCCATAATACATCCAAACGCATGGTTTTGCCTCAGCAATCTATTAGCATGCATTTCTCCTCCGTTTCGCAGCATTTTTTGAAGATTTAAGCATCATTTTGATCGGCCAAGCGCCGATAGCATCCCAAAGGCCACGGAAGCATTTGCAGCAGTTATTCTTGCATTAAATTGGCAGATAAAGGGGCGATTAGACATTTAAAGAGTATCAGAGAGAGAAAGTGGCCTGATTCAGTGTCAAAGTGTATTAAAGGAAGTGGCAAAGAGTATCAGATCAAAATATCAGCAGCCCGAAGCAGCAGAACATTAAAGAGGCCCCCATCAAAGTCAATAAAGCAGCTCAGAGCCATCAAAGCCCACCAGATCACAGTTATGAGCATTAAAGCCACTCTACAGCAGCAGAACCGCCTAGAGGGGCAATTCAAGTGTTTAAAGCCCAGATTTTGTAGAGACAGTGTACAAAGACACATATGAGCAGCGTAGCAAGTCCCAAGGCACAGTTATTGCAGAAGTGCCAGCGCATTGCTCAAAAGACCAATAATTTATTCATTCTTATGGCTGCAGTCCCTGCGCAGCTGGTAGATAGGCATTCTTTCATTTATTTGCAATAAATGTTAGGTTAGAAGCATTCATTTCTCCAGATCTGCTATCAGATCTGCTGTTGTAGATATTTTCTCTATTTATACCACCCTCTGGATAGTGTAAAGGGTTGGTTGGTTGTATTTCTCATTCCAGACTTGCGCTATAAGCTTAAGAACTTCTGTAATCAAAGATTGCTGGAATATTTGCATCTGAACTGGCTGGTTGTGCTTTCAATGGCTGAAGAGCTTTGATGTGGAATTCATGTGCTTGCTCATGGTTCAATAAGTCTTTCCTCCCTCTGTTTATCAGTTTATATGTATCTGTATCATCTGTATATCATAATCTAAGTTGCAGGAAGAAGGAATAGTTCAGAGCTGGCTTTCATGCCCTCTGTGCTCAATTCTTGTAACTTTTCTATGTTTTCCTCTGAATTAGTGATAAATATGCATACTTAATTGATCATGTTTAAGCTATTTCTCATTTCTGAATGCTGTTTAGGAATCCTTCATTGCTCCTATATAGTCTTCATCCACTTTCCCTCTTTGGCTGGATGAGAGATCCTTAATTGCCTCTCATCCCCTAACCTCCATTTCATCCTTGTTCCAGCATTTAATCATTGTGCCATGCGTAGCTATCCTGCTCCATATTCCCCTCTTCTGCCAAGGAAAACGCACCCTTCAGTTCACATTCATTGACTCCATGCCCAATGGTTTGAACTTCTTACACTTTGTATGCCAACTCTGCTTGAATAGATCAACCATCCCACCAAACTCAAACAAAACCCATGTGCATCATATCTAGCCTAAAATCATCCCTTAAACAAAGCTAAATCCTAAAGAGAGAGCCCTCTCTGACTGCAGGTAGGCTAGGACCTGCAGTCCAAAGATTGGTTTGTGGTTACCTCGGCCATATCCCTTTGGGAGTCAAAAGGGACAACCTGAGTGATAACAGTGTACATGTTGTACAAGTGGTGTTGTGTGCAAGTGGTGTTGTGTACATGTGGTATTGTGTACACATTGTACAGGTGGTGCGGTGTACATGTGGCATTGTGTACACATTGTGCAGGTGGTGCCATGTACATGTGATGTTGTGTAGGTGGTGTTGTGTACAGGTGGTATTGTGTACATGTTGTACATATGGTATTGGACTACATTGTTGTGTGTGGAGCATGATTGTTCAGAGGTCTTTGTTTCAGCCGGATGTATACCCTAGGAAGTTTGTACACCCCTCCACGCGGGGGGGTGCGAGGGGGACTTGTCCCCCCCGCGGGGGTCCGGGGGGGCTGATCCCCCCCAGCTGGGGGGTCCGAGGGCCAACGGGGGCTCGGGGGCAACGCCCCCGAAGCTAAAAACAAATTTAAAACTGCCTTTTAAAAGTATAGTAATTTCTAGTTAATCTGGGCCGTTCATTAGGCAGATGATCTGAGCGGTAGAACTTATGTTTAGTTTAGGGTTTTTTGCCCTAGAAGGCAACCCCTCTCTTTGTATGAGGGCATTGTATTGGAGGCTGAGATATAGATGTGTATTCTGTGAGCGAGAAACTGAGTGGTGAGACTGTGAGAGAAAACAGAGGATATTACAGCGTATTTGTTGTAGGTTGTGTCTCTTCATATTGCTGGATAATAGAAAGGAAGGACTGGCTGTTCGAGGTGGACGTAGCCCAAACTGGGTGAACCACGTATATCTGTGTCTCTCTTGTTTTATGTGTTCTCTGTGTTTATATTTCTGCAATATTTTATGTGTTCCATTGCTCCGTAATATATAATTTTTCTAACAACTGCTATCAGAGCCGAAGGTCTATTTGGCTGATAAACTCGCAGGAAAGAAGGGTTCCTGGTTCGAGTGGGAGCAATGGCGGAAGATGGTAAGTTTAGGGTCGAGAAATTTAACGGCCAAAACTTCTCGCTGTGGAAGATGCAGATGGAAGATTATCTGTATCAGAAATATCTGTACCTACCATTGGGCGGAAAAACAAAGATGCCGACGGGTATGACAGATGAAGAATGGAACCTTCTCGATAGAAAGGCACTCGGAACAATACGGTTGTGCCTCGCTGCATCAGTCGCCTTCAACATTTCGAAGGAAACAACGATAGAGGGTTTGATTGAGGCGTTGTCGAAACTATATGAAAAACCCTCGGCCTCAAACAAGGTATTTCTCATGAAACGATTATTTAATATGAAGATGTCGGAAGGTGGATCTGTTGCAGACCATTTAAATGATTTTAATACTGTTACAAGTCAGTTATGTTCTGTAGGGGTAAACTTTGATGATGAAGTTAGAGCTCTGTTATTCTTGTGCTCATTACCAGAAAGTTGGAATGGTTTAGTAATGGCCATTAGTAACTCTGTGTCTGGATCTAGTACTTTAAAGTTTGATGATGTTGTCGGTGCTATCCTTAGCGAGGAAATGCGACGGAAAAGCTCCAGTGAGACATCGGGTAATGCTTTGAGTGCAGAGTCTAGGGGAAGAAAAATGGAAAGAGGAAAGAGCTCAGGATATCGCAGTAAATCAAGGAAAGGCATATCCAAGTCCAGATCAGGGATAGTGTGCTGGAAATGTGGAAAGAAAGGACACCTAAAGAAAGACTGTAGATCTTGGAAGGGAAAAGAAGGAGATGCACAGCAAGAAAACAATCACGAAGCAAATGTGACAGGTGAGGTGTTACAAGATGCTTTGATTCTTTCTTTCGAAAATATTACTGATTCCCGGGTGGTAGATTCAAGGGCCTCATTCCATGCCACACCTGATAAGAAATACTTTCATGACTATGTTCAAGGAGATTTTGGACAAGTTCGTTTGGGTGATGATAAACCCTGTAAAATTTTTGGAATGGGTAAGGTTCTTGTATAAAAACAGAATGGAAACCAATGGCTACTAAAGGAGGTAAGGCATGTTCCAGATCTAAAGAAAAATCCGATTTCAACAAGGCAGCTAGGCGGTGAAGGTTGTGTGACAACTTTCACAGATAAAGCTTGGAAGGTCACCAAAGGAGCCCTGGTAATAGCAAAAGGCGAAAAGGTTGGTACATTGTATTTATGCAATGGTATTTCTAACTCTGTTAATGCTTTAACTTCCAAAGGAGCAGATGTAGCATTATGGCATCATAGGCTCGGACACATGAGTGAAAAGGGGATGAAGATTCTTCACTCAAGGAATTTGTTGCCGGGTTTGAAGAATGTTGATTTGGATTTCTATGAGAATTGCATTTATGGAAAACAGAAGAGAATCAGATTTCTCAGAGTTGGGAAAGAAAAGAAGAGCGAAAAATTAGAGCCTGTGCATACAGATGTATGGGGACCTGCTCAGGTATCATCTCTCGGTGGCTCTCGTTATTATGTTACTTTTATTGATGATGCAACTAGAAAAACTTGGATTTATTGTATTAAGAATAAATCTGATGTATTTGATACTTTCAAGAAATGGAAAGCTTTGGTTGAGATTGAGACAGGAAAGAAATTGAAGTGTCTTAGATCAGACAATGGAGGTGAATATTGCAGCAAAGATTTTGATAGGTACTATTCAGAACATGGAATTCGCAGAGAGAAGACAGTTCCAAGAACACCACAAGAAAATGGTGTATCAGAAAGGATGAACAGAATAATCATGGAGCGTGCAAGGTGCATGAGATTGCATGCAGGATTGCCTTTACAGTTTTGGGCAGATGCTGTAGATACTGCTGTTTATCTAATAAACAAAGGGCCTTCAAGTTCCTTGGATGGTGGTGTTCCGGAGGAAGCATGGACAGGTAAAAAGGTAAATTACTCCTTTTTAAAGCCTTTTGGTTGTGATGCCTTTGTCCATATTGATAAAGAAAATAGAACAAAGCTTGAGGCAAAGTCAAAGAAATGTACCTTTATTGGATATGGTGTTAATGATTTTGGTTATCGCTTATATGATTACGAAAATCACAAAATCATTAGGAGCAGAGATGTAATATTCAATGAAAAGGTCTTGTATAAGAATCAGTTGCAGGAAAAGAAACAGGAAAAAGAAAACAAGGAATACGCAGTTCTTGATGAAATCACTGAAAAGGTAAAGGTGCCTGAAAATAATAATAATCAACAACAACAACCACCACAACAGCAACAGGCACCCCAAACACCTGAAAGTGGTGTTAGAAGATCTACCAGGATAAGTAGACCCCCTGAACGATACTCTCCTTCATTATATTATTTATTGTTGACTTATTCTGGTGAACCCGAATGTTATGAAGAAGTAATGCAAGTTGAAAGCAGGAAGAAGTGGGAGGTAGCCATGGAAGAAGAGATGGACTCCTTAATGCATAACCAGACTTGGGATTTAGTCAGGTTGCCTACAGGAAAAACTACATTGAAGAATAAATGGGTTTACAGGCTGAGGGAAGAAGATGGAGGAAAATAGAGGTACAAAGCTAGACTTGTGGTGAAGGGGTTTGCACAGAAGAAAGGTATTGATTTTGATGAAATATTTTCTCCTGTTGTTAAAATGACTTCAATCAGAACTATTTTAAGTCTTGTAGCAGCTGAAGATTTGCATCTTGAGCAGTTAGATGAAAGACAACCTTTCTCCATGGGGATTTGGAGGAAGTGATATATATGCAGCAGCCACAAGGATATGAGGTGAAAGGGAAGGAGAAACTAGTGTGCAGGTTGAAGAAGAGCTTGTATGGCTTAAAACAGGCTCCAAGGCAGTGGTATCTAAAATTTGACAAGTTTATGTCTGAACAAGGTTATACTAGATGTCACTCTGATCATTGTGTTTATCTGAAAAAGCAAAATGATGGTAGCTATATTATATTGTTATTGTATGTGGATGACATGCTTGTTGTAGGATCTAACATGCAGGAAATAAATGTACTCAAAAGAAAATTGGCAAATTCATTTGCAATGAAGGATTTGGGAGCTGCAAAACAAATCCTTGGTATGAGAATCACTAGAGACAGGAAAAATCGCAAATTAACATTGTCTCAGAATGAGTACATACAAAAGGTGTTGAAAAGATTTAATATGCACAATGCAAAACTAGTTAGTACACCTTTTGCTAGCCATTTCAAACTTAGTAAGGAAATGTGCCTAAAGACCCAAGAAGACATGGATTATATGTCTAAAGTTCCATATGCATCAGCAGTTGGAAGCTTAATGTATGCAATGGTCCGCACAAGGCCTGATATTGCACATGCAGTGGGAGTTGTAAGCATGTACATGAACAATCCAGGAAAGGAATATTGGATGGCAGTGAAATGGATTCTCAGATATTTGAAAGGTACCACAAATCAAGCATTATGCTTTGGTGGTGCAAACATTTCTCTACAGGGATATGTTGATGCAGATATCGCAGGTGACAGGGATAACAGGAGGAGCACTACAGGATATGTATTTACTGTTGGTGGAACAGCTGTCAGTTGGATTTCAAAAATCCAAAGTGTTGTTGCACTTTCAACAACAGAAGCAGAGTATGTTGCTGCTACAGAGGCTAGTAAAGAAATGATTTGGTTACAAAGGTTTATGGGTGAATTGGGTAAGGAGCATGATATGGTCACGTTATACAGTGATAGCCAAAGTGCTATTCATCTTGCAAAGAACTCAGCATTTCATTCTAGGACTAAACACATACAGCTCAAGTACCATTTCATACGATCAGTGTTGGAAGATGGAGAGTTGAAGCTGGAAAAGATACACACTAGCCAGAATCCTGCAGATATGCTAACAAAAGTTGTAACCAGGGAGAAACTGAGAATATGCTCAGTTTCAATTGGTCTTCAAGGATGACGATGAAGATGAGAAACAGCCAGGTCCAAAGAGGAGTCATTGTCCAGCAAATGAAGCAGCGGTGGAGTTTCTACAATCATTCTCCAAGTGGGAGATTGTTGTGTGTGGAGCATGATTGTTCAGAGGTCTTTGTTTCAGCCGGATGTATACCCTAGGAAGTTTGTACACCCCTCCATGCAGGGGGGTGCAGGGGAGACTTGTCCCCCCCGCGGGGGTCCGGGGGGGCCGATCCCCCCCGGCTGGGGGGTCTGGGGGCCAGCGGTCCCTCGGGGGCAGCGTCCCCGAAGCTAAAAACAAATGTAAAATTGCCTTGTAAAAGTATAGTAATTCTAGTCAATCTGGGCCATTCATTAGGCAGATGATCTGACGGTAGAACTTATGTTTAGTTTAGGGTTTTTTGCGCTAGAAGGCAACCCCTCTCTTTGTATGAGGGCATTGTATTGGAGGCTGAGATATAGATGTGTATTCTATGAGCGAGAAACTGAATGGTGAGACTGTGAGAGAAAACAGAGGATATTACAGCGGATTTGCTGTAGGTTGTGTCTCTTCATATTGCTGGATAATAGAAAGGAAGGACTGGCTGTTCGGAGTGGACGTAGCCCAAACTGGGTGAACCATGTATATCTGTGTCTCTCTGGTTTTATGCGTTCTCTATGTTTATATTTCTGCAATATTTTATGTGTTCCATTGCTCCGTAATATATAATTTTTCTAACATACATGTGGCGTTGTGTGCATGTCGTACATGTTGTGTTGCGGGCATGCAATACTATGTACGTGCATTGTGTAGTTGTGGTATCATGGCATGTGTATTTGTTGTGTTGTACTCTGTGCAGTGCATGTATTGTATATCAGGTGTAGGTGTATGCATTATGTGGTGTGGTACATTGTGTATGGATGTACGTGTTGTGATGTACATTGTGTGTATGTGTATGTGATTGAAGAGAAGCAAAGGCATAGGGTGCTTTCCAGGTGTGGTGATCGATCTGGTGTGTGTACAGAAAGAACAAAAGCTAACTGGGTGTGATATGTTTATACATGATGATTTGATCAAACAACTAGTTTGACTTGTTGTGATAGGAAGTAAACAAAATTGCAAGTGTACCTTGTTGACGGGCCACCAATGAGGTATGATTTGAATTTATTTCAATTCATTTTGAATCTAATGGAAATTATGTGTTTGGTATAGGAAAGCATGAAAATGCCCGATTGGATGATTGAAACTGACTGAAAGAATTAGTAGCATCAGTGAAAGGAATTGAAACAGGCAGTTCTATGTTGGTAAAGCACTTCAAGAGCAAGGCCATTATGGGACACTGGTACCCAATAGTTTCCATTGATTTCCATGAGCATGCTATGATCGATATGATGATTTTGAGGCAAGTATATGCCTTGGTTTTTGGACATTCCGATGTGAGAAAACCTTTCCAAGGGATGGACTTCCTGGGATGGGGGTGCTAGCAGAACTTGGAAGGTGTGTGACTGCACAGAAGGGGGTGACCGATTGCTTGAGGGACTGCGTAGCAGAGAAGGGAAGGTTGGAGATGGATTTTTTTTTGTCATTAGCATTGCCAAATGGAATCAATGCACATTGGGAGTGTGCCTTGGAACAATGAGTCGATAAATGTTCAGAGGACAAGTGGTGTAGGATTGTAGCGTTGGACATTGGATGCAACTTTGACTTTGGCAGTGGATTCTGGACTTCTTGGGAAGGAGGTGAATCATGGTATTACTTTGAGGGTGGAGGTGTGATCCTCTAGATTCCCTTGTTGTGGATGCAGGCATCGTATCTTTTTATTTGCTGATTGAGAAAATGTGCATATGTGCATATGTGTATATGTGTATATTATTGTAAATATTGTCTTGAGCTAGATTTATAAAGCTCTGTAGACAATATGATTATTTGTTGGTTGAAGAAAATGTGTATGAGTATATGTGGTTATTATTGTAAATACCATAATGAGCTATGTTATAAATCTCGAGTAAACGGTATGTTTGTCATGTTTTAGCAATGGTCATTTTAAACACTGCAACGAGTTGTGTTATAAAGCTCCATGGGAAGTATGTTTTGTTTTCAATGGTCTTGTTGGTTATAGGTGTCATTCAACACCGAGGACGGTGTTCCCCCAAGGGGGAGGGTTTTGTAACAATCCTGGTTAAAAATCCATGTAAAAATAAATAAGACCAAGGTCATGGGACACGTATTCCAAACTGAATGTTAGGAAAAAAACATCCTAGTGGGTGTTCATTTGGTTTATTATGGCTAAGGAAATTGTAAAAGACAATGACAAAGGCTTTGGAAAGGAAAAAAAACATTAATTGTCATTTATTTATGAAAATAATGGAAAATAGGAGAAAAGGAAGGTGAAAGGTCACAGGTTGCACGTGAGGAGGAAAATGAAGGAAAATAATGGAAATTGAAGAAAATAGAGGCCTCATTGATAAAAAAGACTTCTAAGGATTAGTTGGTACCTTTTGTCATACTTTTGTCAATTCAGTTTTGGAGCTCTCTCTATTCCTTCTCTCTCATACTCTTGGAGGAGTGTGGCATACTTGGAAGTTTTGGAGAAAGAAGGCAAAGAAAGAGCAGGAAAGCGCAAGAGGACATTGGGATCAGTAGCTGCAATGGATTTTGCTTGTTGGTACCTAGTTGCATGTATGATTTCCTTGCTAGTTTTGGCATGCATGACATATGCATGTGGTTTCTTGGTCATGATCTATTGTTGGCATGGAGGAATGCCTGGATTGATAGTGGATTGCTTAGCCTTGCCATTTCCTGAATAACCATGGTGTTGTGGGTTTCTTCCTTTTGTTTTTTGGTTGGTTTTCATGTTCCTTTGGTTGTGGGTTGAGTTACTAGTTCTTGGAAGCCTTGGTTGGACAAATGCTCTGGAAGCCCTGTAACAACTTGGGTTGAGTTACTAGTCCTAGAAGCCTTGGTTGGACAAACACTCTAGAAGCCCTTGGTGGGTTGAGTTACTAGTCCTGGAAGCCCTGGTTGGACAAACGCTCTAGAAGCCCGACGACAGTTGTGGGTTGAGTTACTAGTCCTGGAAGCCCTAGTTGGAACAAACGCTCTAGATCCCTAGACAACTTAGGTAGAGACCAATCTAGTGATGGTTAGTGATGTTTGACCGTGAGGTGGAATCATTGGTTGAGGTTTGAGGTGGTTTGGACTCTAGAAGCCCTGGTTTGGTTTTGTTGGATGTGTTCCATGAGATACCACATTCATGCTTGGAATATGGCACGGGGGTGACTGGCTGGAAGAGAGATTTGGTTTAGCCTAATATATGGTCGGGTGGTACGTGGAAGTCCCAGACTTGGTTTCTTTTGTCATAATTTAATAAGAGCTTCTTTCCTCTTGTATCTGATGGGTAAATATACTTGTTTATATTTGATTTTTATGGTTGTTATATCCTTGTTATTTATGTTGGATATATGATGGTTATGAACAGGTTTTACGACAATTATGATGTATGGCTCTTATCGTGTCTTAATTAATATGTCGAATAATAATGAATGGATGAACTAATAGATGATAATGCAACTAATGTGAGAAGGAATCAATCCTTCTTGATGATTCTCAGATAAGTATGAGACCCATATGCTTAGATCTGTTGTTGAAACCTGTAGATTTCATATTTGTGGCATGTTTGACGAAATGTTTGTCATGGATAGTAGGGGTTCAGTAAAGTCCTTGTTCAAGTATTTTCATTTGTATCAATTTTTTGATGTTACTTTTCATTTCTGGAAGTTCCATGAAGTTCTGGGCAGTGGCCTGAGAGATGACCCTGAAAAAGTGGCATAGAATCTGGGGTTGCTAGCTTTGAACTAGCTAAAAAAGACCCCATTCGGTTGCATGCCCTTGCTGTGAGAGCGACTGGAGGGCCCCGTTTGCATGCATGCCCATGTCATGGGAGCGATTGAGGCTCTGGGGCAGTGAAGTGTCAAATTGTCTCAAGGGTTGATTACCTGGAAGGGTTGGTTGCATGTCGTACCTTCTATGACATGTGCAAAAAGTTAGATTGGTTGTGTTGTGTGGGTTCAAATTCCCTAACTATACATCGGGAGTTTAATAAGATTTCAGTATCCTCTTGTCACATGTTTACCCCAACGGATCGATTAACTTCGGTAAATGTGGGAGAAGGGTGATATAGTTTCACCCCTGTTACAACCCCCCTAGGCAAGGGGGGTGCCATCCCTTCTATGACCTCCCCTGTTGTGCTCGATGTATATGAATCTCGTGTAAATAATATAAAAAAGACGCGGCAAAAGGAATGTGTGTGCTATGGAGGCTAGTTGATACATCAACTTCCTAGGGCCACATCTTTTGCACACAAACTTTGTTTTAAGGTGTTTCTTGGGCCATTACACAGCTTAATCCATTCTCTATGTTTTTCGCAGGCCACTAGATTGGTGGCATATATCAATTGTTAAGAATGCAAGGGAAATGCTCAAAAAATGCACCAAAATTTTAGGCCCTGAAACACTATAGTATAATTACCAAGATGTGGAACCATTACAAGTTAGTGGAACAAGTTAGTGGCCATCAATACCCACCTGGATCATGTGAATTATATCATCACCACATTAGTTTCTCACTTGGAGATCTATTGAACATTTTCATTATTAATCCCCTAACCTCACTTTACATTTAGGGTGCATAACTTTTTCGAATCTACTGATGGCCATTAGGACTCCAAGTGAAGCCTTTGCAATATGATTTTTTTTTTTTTTTTTTGTAATTGTTCCATTTGATTTCAATATTAGGAGAGGTAGTGAAAATTGTAAAGAGAGATATTGTAATTATCACGAGGATTGATTTGAGTGGGGTTAATGTTAGTTTTAACCTTGTACAATTAATCGCTGCAAGCATATCCTTAATTAAAAAAATGAAATGACACAGACACATTCAACACAAAGATTTTACCCTGTAAATTCAAACTAGGAAAACCATAAAGATTTTCAAGTAAAACCATGGGTTGAACTACCATGCGCCAAAAACCTCTAAAAGTGAAAACCATGCGTAGAAAAGCACCAAAACCAAATGCAAAAAACTGCCCAAATTTTTTTAAGGGGCTTTGCCCCCTTGTGACCCCCTCGAACAGGGGGGTTGCCACCCCTCTTGTTACCCCTTGTTGTGCTTGACACATATGAATCTCGTGTAAAGAATATAACACATACCCAACAATTAGCTCATTGTTGAGGGGTAGATCTTTGAAGGTCCAATGGTAGAATTTATGGTGAATTTTTCCTTGTGGCTTGACCAATTAATTTGTTTAACATTTTTTTTAACAAAATCGAGTATTGGTATTGCTTTTCAAAAAAGGGAGGGAGAAAGCTCCCATTACAAGATTTTTGGAGACAACCACAACGAGAGAGAGGGCAAGAAGTAGGCGCCCCCCCAATCAGCTGTTATCTTGTTTTCATAAATACCAAATTTCCCTACTACATATTGCTTATAAATTCTAACATATTATTGTATTAATAACTTACATTTACATTTCATAATGCGAAATACTACTTTGTTACAATGCTTGAAGTACTAGAGCTAATGCAAAATGAAAAAATACAAGAGAGATCCATGGTAAACTGAACGTTAGTTCTTCCCACTGCTAGTTCATAGTGGGTTCTTCTCTTTCTTTGTTCATGCTGCTTCTATCCACCGTGACTGAGTTTTCCCTAGTCTTATTGGTGATGATATCTTTTAGATATAGAATTTTCCAGGTGAGCACACTTATTATTTTGAGCCTTGATTTATGCATTTTGATTGGTAAGTCGAGTCATTAGGAAAGCATTCTCTGCCTTTGACTGATATCGAATTTGCTTAACAGTTTCCTAAGTTGATCAATCATAAATTTATTTGCTCGATAATAGACACATGAATTGCTCTTGGAGGCACGCTCTAGGGAATCCATTTGCTCTATGATGCAACTTAAAACCTTTGATCCAGCTGAGATTAGAGTGAGAATGCTCATTCACAACACTCTCAGAAAACATTGACAGAGAGAGGTGTAATTGTATTAGGCCCGACAAGGGATGACTTTGGCACGACAAAGGAAGGCCCAAATTATGTTGGAAGGCAATGAAACTGTGAGGCACAAGGAAGCCCAACATGGAGGAGGCTGCCCAAACACGACTCGGAGAGAAGGCAGAAGAAGGGAAGAGGAGATCACTCTGCAAAAGAGGAGAATGTGAACCAAGGTCACAAATTTATTTAACATTTTTTTGTGCTAAGGGGATGGCTAGATGTTTTCTCTAGAGAAATGACCATACACACCTTTAAAATTTACTAATATGGATTTGGGTTGGGAAGGGAAGCCTAAAGAAGATATTAGATTATTTTTCATCACCTTGACACCTTGAGGGATGTAGAAACAACTCCAAACACTCTTGAAAGAATTGAGCTTCTTCTATTGTTGCTTCCCTAAGGAACATCAAATAGACAACAAAATGTAAGGAGAGAGAACATCCATGTCTCCAACGATTTTATGGCCACTATTGGCAACTTAGATTTGCAAGAGCTAATTAATTTGTGATAAAGCCTTCTCTGATGCCTCTAGGTTGTTTAAAGGGATCTGACAAGGAATCATTAAGTAATATTATGATGAAAGGGGCTGAAACACAATTATGCACTCATTAGGACCAAAAATATTTGAAACCAGAGACCTCTTGAACTTTTTGGAGGAAGGCCCATTAATGTGGTCATATATGCCTTCGGCATGATTTGTCTAATCTCATAGAAAAGTTCTCTCCCATCACTAGATTCCCACAATCTAAAAGTGAGGGTTTTTATTGGTCCAAAAGTCCAATCAAGAATTTGGCAATTTGGGTTGACTTGCAATTTGTAGAAATTCCTTGTAGATTCAAACTGCAAATTGTAATATGCTAAAAAAATTGACTTGAATCTACTTTGCTCATCAGCGGAAACAATAAATGATTGATGAAATCACAAAGCATATGAGAGAAAGAATTCAATCACACATAACACAATGATTTTCTGGGGAAAGCCACAACTAAAAACCCTTGCAATTTGTATATTGCATTAATCAGAAAATATGAGAATATTACAATGATTTTCTCAAGCTCGAGCAACCTCTGCAATATCTCTATCTATCTCTCTTCTTCCCAGATAAGCTCAAGCCAATTCTGATGCTTTCTAACCTCCTATTTCCTTGCATTGTTCCCTTGGGAATTAGCCCATATTTAATTGGGAAATTCCACAATTATGAATTGCGCAATCCTCATAAGCCTTCCTCTAATTGCATGCACCATCAATTTAATTTAGATGATTTTAAAACTAATAGTACACTGCCCCTAAACTCCAATCTCAACTGGGTCTTTCTCTGATCTGACATGCATGAGATAATTATGAGTGAATCTTCAATTTACTAGTCGATTACTGCAGGTTACACCCCACTACTGCAGGTTACACCCCACTATTGCAAGTTACACTCCACTACCACAGGTTACACCCCACTACAGTAAGTTACACCCTAATGTTGTAGGTTAGACCCCACTACAGTAACTTACACCCCACTGTTGAATCTCCCACTAATTCCTCCATCAATTGGAACTAACTAAACTGAATTTAACTTAGTTGGACTGAACTAAATAATTACAACTCAAAATAAACTCAACTAGTGCTCCTAATTTTAGGAGACACTCTACATGACTCTAGTTAGGCCCTCAACTCGAATTAACTAACCTAACTAAGTCAAATTAACTTAGTTAACTATTACAAGTTGTCATGAGATGTGGAATCACAATTTAATTCCCAATTTAATTCAAGGACAAATTAAATTAGGATTCTTGTTGCATTTTCAACACACCCTATCAACAAGAAAGGGATTATCTTCTACCTCGATCCTGCCTCTGTGAAACTCAAATTTGCATCTTGACAATGCCTTTGTCAAAATATTTGCATCCTACTCCTTTGTAGGAATGTACTCCAGCAACATGGTTCTCCTCTGCACACAATCTCGTAGATGGTGATACCAGATGTCGATATGCTTAGACGGATCATGAAAAACTAGATTCTCAGAGAGTTTGATACAACTTTGATTGTCACAGTAAATAAATCACTATAGGATCCATCTGCTGACCAAATAACCCAACAAGGATCTTCCTCATTTAGATAGCCTCGCAATCTGCTTGAGTAGCAACCATGTACTATGCTTCTGCTGAACTAAGTGCAACTAATCTCTGCTTCCTGCTATACGAAGAAACTGTTGTTGACCCAATACTGAAGATTCCCCCTGATGTGCTCTTCTTGTCAGATGGATTCCCTGCCCAATTTGCATTTGTGAAGCCTTGAAGCTTTACTCGCTCTTTTTGTCTGTACCAAAGACCAAACTAAGTGGTGCTTCTGAGGTATCTCAACACATGTTTAGCTGCCTTCCAATAAAGTTTGGTTGGCTTAACCATGGCTTGACTAAGCTAGTTAACTGCAAAACACATGTTCGGTCATGTGTTCACCAAATACATAAGTGAACCCACAAGATATCTATAAATAGTAGCCTCCACTACTTCACTTGAAGTAGCATCTTCCTTCCTCCAATTACCTGCTAGAGGAGTCTCCATGGGTTTGTTGCTCTCCATGTGGAACTTCTTCAGTATCTCATTGGTATACTTTCCCTAAGAGACAAACAGTTCCCCATCTCCTTGCCATACTTCCATACCAAGGAAGTAATGCATGAGCCTTGGGTCCATCTTGAATTCTCTTGCAAGATTTTATCAGCTTCTTATCACTTGTTAGAATCAAATCATCGATATATACTATAGTCAACAATTTACCTTCATACACAATATGCTAAAGGTTCGCATATGCTTCACTTTTGGTGAAGCCCAACCCGGTGAAATAACTGTCAATCCTAATGTACCAAGCACGAGGTGCTTGTTTTAGTCCATACAACACTCGCTTGAGTATGCACACATGCGACTCTCCGTTGAAGGTCTCAAATCCTTCCGAGTACTCAATATACACCCCTTCGTTAATCACACCGTTGAGGAATGTTGTCTTCACATCCATCTGATGTATCTTCCATCCCATCTGCACTGACAGTGATAAAATAGATCTGATTCAAGAGTACCTTGCTACTGGAGCAAAGGTCTCATCGTAATCAATTCCCTCCACCTGAGAGAATCCTCTGGCCACAAATCTGGCCGTGTGCTTCTCTACACTCCCATTTGTTGCTTTCTTTACCTTGTAAAGCTATCTGGAACTCATCATTGACTTGTTTGTTGGTCTTGGGACCACTTCCCAAACATTGTTTCTGATAATGGAGTCATACTCTTCAACCATGGCATCAACCCATACTGGTTGTTGCACTGCTTCCTCGAATGAGGATGGCTCAACCTCTACACTCTCGCTCATCAGAGCCATGTATCCAGTGTACCAATCTAGTGACCTCCTTTGCCTGCGCTGTGATGTGGGTGCTCCCACATTCTCTCTAGCATCATGCATCAATCTGTCACCCTCTCTGGTGCACTTCCTTCCATCTCTGGAAGTCTTTGCATGAGTAGGTGTTTCCACTCTTTGTTCCTTTGCATGTGGTTTCTCCACATCATCCTGAGGTTCCACCTTTGGAGGTACAAGCTCCTCATTTGCACGTAACTGAAGCTCCCTCTCAAGGGAACATCTCATGGCATTCTCTTCATCGAACTTCACATCTCTACGAACCACTGTCATCCTGTTGGATGACAGGTACATCCGATAGTTGTGAGGCGTATAAGTGTACCCCACAAATATGCCCAACTCAGCTGTTGGCTCTAGCTTTTCCATGCATCCTTGGTAACATGACAATATACTAATGAACCAAAGATCCTGAAGTGTGCCACATCTGGTTTTTTACCTGAAAAAGCTTCTTCTAGTGTACTCATCCTGAGAATTCGATGATGACTTCTGTTATGCAAATATACAACTATGTTGCATGCTTCAGCCCACAAGTGCAACGGTAGGACCTGATCATGTAACATCACCCGTGCAACTCCCACAATACTTTTGTTCTTTCTTTAGCCACCCCATTCTATTGTGGGTTATGAGGTGCTATTAACTCTCGTCGAATGCCTTTTGATGCACAAAATTTCTTGAATTCATTCAACACATATTCTCCACTATTATCGCTTTTGAGAGCTTTAACTTTCCTTCTAGTATCTTTCTTGACAAGTGCTTTAAATTCACAAAATTTAGCAAACGCCTGATCTTTCTTGTACATGAAGAAAATCCAACACTTACGAGAAAAATCATCAACAAATATTACATAATAATTGTGCTTGGCCTTGGAGACTGTCAAGAATGATTGGCACACATCTGAGTGAACTCTATCAAGGTTCACTTGCGCTCGAATGCCTTTATTGTGAAAGGAAGCTTTGGTGTACTTCCCCAATGTACACCCTTTGCATGCGCATTTCTGCTTTAGTGTACCCTTGGGAAGTCCTGTAGAAATTTGTTGCATGATCTTCAAAGCTCCGTGGTGCAAGTGACCTAATCTTCTATGCCATAACTCATCAATGTCTTGGTTCTGCACCTTCTATGCTTTTGTGCTCAAAGCAGCGCAGTCATTTACATCCAATTTGTAGAGGTTCTTCACCCGAACCTCGATTCGCTTCACCTGTCTTGAGGCTATGTGACGAAGGAAAGCCTTTCCCTTCCTAAATATCGCATCGTAGCCATAGTATTCCAACATGGCAACTGAAACCAAATTCTTCTTTAAACCTGGAACATACATGACATCTTTTAATGTGAGAGGAGAACCATACTCCCTCTGAAAGGTAACAATACTGATGTCAATCACGCTATACCTCCCATCATCTCCCATCTCGATGTGCATACGGAGGTCCTTCTCCTCCAAGTCACTGAAGAAATCTTTGTTGTTGGTCATATGAAATGAGGCTCCACTATCCAGGTACCACACACTACCCATCAACGATGTCACCATGCAAGTGATGAGGGTGAAATTCAAATTGAATTGTGAAGCAAGAGCTTCACCTGTTGCTCCTCCAGAGGGCTTCTTACTGGTCTTTTTGTGTGGACACTTTGTGGCATAGTGTCTCATCTCGTGACAGTGAAAACATTTAATCTTTGTCAAGTCCTTCTTCTTGCTGCCCTTACTAGAATCTAATTTGGAACAGGATGAATTCCCCTTCCCTTTCTTTGCCTTTCCAGCTAAGGCATAGTTCTCCTCATAATCATGCTTGAATAAGGATCCATATCTGGTGTTCCGTCGAATCTCTTCTTGTACCAAGTCAGACCACAACCGCTCCCACTCTGGTAGTTTCTCCCTCCCATTAACCGAGTCCTGGTAGCTGTGATGGCTCTTGGGAAGGCCTAGAAGTGCTAGGCTCACCATATCGTCTTCAACAACTGTAACAACGACACTTCCAAGCTCATCTCGACATTGGGTGAACTTGGTCAAGTACTTCGGTATTGTGTCACCCTTCTCCATCTTGATCTTTCTAAACTTGTCCTTTAGTGCCAGCTTCTTGTGGTCACTATTGTTTTGAAATAGGCCTGTTAGGGCCTTCGACATTGCAAATGGAAACTCCTTACCATGGAGGTTCGAGACAATATGATCTCGAACTCCTTCTAGGATAATCCTTCTTGCCTTTGCCACACACTTTCTCCACTTTGCCAGATCCTGAGCATCAGCCGGCTTAGGCACATCTTTGCCTTTGAATTCCTTAAGCCCGTTGTCTTCCAACACTGCCTCCATCCTGTCCTTCCAAGCAATACAGTTCAAACTACCCTTAAGGGCATATTCGAGTCTCAAACCGTAGAACAACATCCTGCTGGCTCTGGAGTATGATACTACAAATTCGATTTCTCCTAAATAATACAAACTGGCATTCTCCTCTTTTATAGTGATTTCAACTCTGATACCATGTAGGAATTCCTTTAGATTCAAACTGCAGATTGTAATATGCTAGAACAATTGACTTGAATCTACTCTACTCATTAGCGGAAACAATAAATGATCGATGAAATCACGAAACATATAAGAGAAAGAATTCAATCACACATAACACAATGATTTTCTGCGGAAAGCCACAACTAAAAATCCTTGCTATCTGTATGTTGCATTAATCAGAAAATATGAGAAGATTACATTGCTTTGCTCAAGCCCGAACAACCTCTGCACTATCTCTATCTATCTCACTGCTTCCCAAACAAGCTCAAGCCAATACGTAGCCAATTATGCTGCCTGCCAAGCTCTTATTTCCTTGCACTGTTCCCTTGAGAATTAGCCCATATTTAATTGGTAAATTCCACAGTTATGAATTGCGCAATCCTCACAGGTCTTCTTCTAATTGCATGCACCATCAATTCAATTTATATGATTTTACGACTGATACACTGCCCGTGAACTCCAATCTCAACTATGTCTTTATTTGATCTGACATGCATGAGTTAATTATGAGTGAATCTTTAGTTTACTGGTTGATCACTGTAGGTTACACCCCTCTACTATAGGTTACACCCCACTACAATAAGTAACACCCCAATGCTGTTGGTTAAACCCCACTACAGTAAGTAACACCCCACTGTTGTTGGTTACACCCACTACAGTGAGTTACACCCCACTATTGGATCTCCCACTAATTCCTCTATAAGTTGGAACTAGTTTAACTAACTTTAACTCAGTTGAATTGAATTAAATAATGACAACTCAAATTAAACTCCACTAGTGCTCCTAATTGTATGAGACACTCTATATGACTCTAGTTAGACCCCCAACTTGAATTAACTGAGCTAACTAAGCCAAATTAACTTATTTAACTATTACAAGTTGAATAAGATGTGGAATTATAATTTAATTCCCAATTTAATTCAAGGACAAATTAAATTAGGATTTTCTTGTTGCATTTTTAACACAATTGGACAAAACCCTCAAGGGAATTATTTCACTGTGCACAAAGCTTCATTATGGTAGCAGTTTGCGCTCATGCTTGGAATTTTACAAGATTCTTATGACATTCATGGGTATAGAGAAGGTCCATTTGCTACAATATTAACTTAATCTCCATTTTCTATACTATTAGCTTACTCCCTTTAGACACATAATTGGATGATCATCCCTCTTTTTTTCCGAGCCCTTAGAGTTTGCACCATTCCTTAAACAAGGATGATCCTGTTTGAGATCTACATTCCTACAACAAAGCCTCTATGCTCTTTGGAAATCATGGTATGCAATCCCTGATTAAATTGATTAGCAAGTACTTTTGTCATTATCTTATAAATGTTGTCACAAAGCCTTGTGAGGGCATATGTCTAGCCATCAAAGGTTTGTTTCTTTGTATGGACCTTGTCACCAAAGACACATATTGTTATATTAATGGGAGAATGCAACATACAAATTTTCCATCTCATAAGAACCCAACAATTGCCCTCTTAGGCATGAGTTTAAGTTACAACTAAGGGTAATATTTAGTCTTATGGATGGGACAAAGGTTAAATGTTAATAGAAAGCACATGACCCACTAAAAAAAGACTCTACGATAATACAATGGACATTGAGTTTCTTGCAGAGATTATCTATGTTAAGATCACCTTTATGATCTTGAAATAAAACTTAAAATTGCTTCTAATTCACTGAGAACTCATTTAATTTAAATATTAAAAAACATATTAATAACCCAAAACCCATTTGCCTTTTGCAAAAACGGAAATCTACCCTTATAAACTACTAAAAACTCATTTCAAATAACGTGTTTTTTCTTTATTAAGAATAAATCAATTTATATTAACAACTAATGATTACTATCCCCTAACCACTGAATTATGGGATTTTGGGCCCACAGAACACACAACTTAGCCAAAATATTGCTACATATATGACGTGTAAGCAGCCACGTCACTCCAGCTATATATAGATAGCACATCACTCGAGCTATATATAAATAGACAACACCCAGGTCGATGTGCGGAGCAATAACCCTAGTCCTCTAAAGATTCATTCTCCTCGTAACCTCGGTCTCTCTACCGCTAATTCATTTGTTCGGCAGTCAGTTGGAATTGTTGCCGTTTTAGCGGTTTTCTGCTTTTTACCTCATTTGTCTATCAATTGAGAAACCCTCTATCCTTTCCCTTATCATCATAATATGTGGGTATCTGCTTTCCTCTAATGCTCGTTTTCACTCCAACTCAGTTAGTGTCTGTTTGTGGAACGGCGGCATTCGCGACTCAGGTTTGAATCTCGCCTTGCTTCGGCAGCTTGTAAGCATGGAGTCTTTCGAGCCCACGTTGAAGAAATCCCGCGGTTACGACACAGATGGTGCAAATGGTATGCCCTGGACCTCATCCTCGTCCGCTGGAAACATGAATATGAATCCTGGCATGAATCTCAGTTCTGGCGTTAATTATCACTCTGGACCTAACCCCAACCAGGGCCATGGGTTCAATCCCAATGCAGCAGGGGCTAATCCTAACCCTAACCCCACCCTCAACCCTAACTCCGGGGTTAACGAGGTTATTCAAGGGCCGCCCCAGGGAGGATACCCACCTGCGATGGGCGGAGGGCAATACGGAGGAGGCTCAGGAGCTTCATACGGAGGAGGTTCATATGGAGGGGGTTCGTATGAAAATGGGAACCATTCCACCCATTTTGAAGTGTTAGGGTTTCAACAGCAACATCAGCAGGGAAGTAATGTTAATGTGGGGGATCTCGAGTGCAGGCGTTATAAAACTGACGAGGGCTGTCCTTATGGCCTTACCTGCCGCTACAAGCACGGCCCTACAGGTCTGCATTATTTCTCCCTCACAATCCATCCCATCAGTCTATTTTGTGTTAATTTGATTGATTTAGGGGTTTATTATTTTTTTGTTCTTTTGTGTGGGAACGGCCTGCTAACACGAAGTGGATACCATAAACACACCTGTACATAACGAGCTGCATTGCATAACATGCACTTCGTTTGGGTCAGGTCCCAGATTTGAGCAATATCTATTCTGCTCCAAACAAACCAGAGACTTGACATCACCGTCGTTTTCATTTTTTTTTAACATCCCATTTGAGTAGGGCATACCACAATAACAATGGAGCCACCTGTAGATGGGTTTACAATCTTTCGACCTCAACAATGAACCAAAAGTCCCATTCGCACTAGTTCTCAGATTGAGTACACTATTATGCCGAAATGCTTGTTTTCCCAAAACTTAGCATATATTTTAGCTGTAAGTTACATAAACCTCCTCTCTCTGCTATTTTTGTGTTAAGCTGTGTACCACTAGACCTTTGAGGTTTAACGTTATCTATATGCACAGACACGTATGTATTGTTTGTTTTCTTCGAACGTCCTTTTGAAACACACCAGAGGTGTATATGATCACTTTTTCTTAATTTTAAAATTGTGAATTCAATTAAAAAATGATTACCAATGTCCAGAGTGTGCATGTTTTGTCTTTTATTGCTACCCTATTATGGTATTCAAAATTTCTTTCCTCGCGGTAGGTTTTTGGTAATGTCCAATGCCCCGTTTCACTTGGAAGTGTTCAAATTTTTCCTAATTTTGGCAATGTTGCTTTTTTTTGGTTCTCTGTCTTACTTTTTTCCTGCCTATTGTGTGTGCTATAATCATCTTATATATCTAGTTCATTACCCTTTTTATCCAAAATTTTGAGACTTTAGATCCAGATATGATACTGATAAAATCAGAGATTTAAATATGGCCTGGTTAGTAGCCTTTTCCAATAGAACATTAGAAAGCTCATTTGTTTATATAACTTGATGATCCTATTTGGTTGAATTGTGTTGGAAGGCTTACATTTTTGTTTTGAATGTGTGTAGAATTGGCTCTGGTATATTTTTGGAACAGCCTCAAAAACAATCATCTAGTGGTATTTTTGAGGTCTTCAATTGACTTAAGATTTTTGTATACCTTTTTTTAAGTTGGTGCCATATTTCAATCAAACCCCCAAAAGATCTGCATATTCATTGGATCTATATTGTTCAACTCTACTGTACACAGTATCTATGTTCGTTTGTCTTTTGAGATGAATAAAACATGATTTGAGCCCCCCGCTGTTTCATGCATTTTATGCCCATTACTTCTGTCAAATCTTGCAATGCCTGCATGGAAGTCAAGGTATTGACCTCCTATGCTAATTTCCGGTCATTACGCCATGGATGCATCTTAAACATTTCTGTTGGTTGTTTTTTTTGTTGGCAGAAATGAGATGCATAACACATAGTATGAATAACAAGGCTATGGATTTATGTAATTGATTTGAGAATTTAGGCTTCTGCGATTATTTTTGTGAGAATTTATTTCTGGATTCGTCGCATAAGTATTGGTGGTTTCATCGACGTTTTGAACCATCATATGTGGTTCATTGTCAGGATTCAAAGAGAGATGCAAAGGTCTGATCAAAAAGTTATATATATATATATATATATATATATATATATATTCCTATTTTCCTTTTCTTATATATATATATATATATATATATATATAAGAAAAGGAAAATAGGAATTCTAGAAACCCTGAAAATGATGATGAAAATTCTTAATGAAATATATGAATAACTAAAAGGTTATTAATATTTAATATTTAAAATAAATTAAAATTAAATTTAAATATGAAATATTCAGATAGGGTTGTGTTCCTAAGTATCTCTAGCAATGAATTTTTGTGAACTCATGCATGATGAGAAATTGGATTAGTGTTAAATCCTAACTGACCTACTGTCAATGGCATGATGCTAAGTTTGTTGTCTAAATGAGGTATATGTTGGGTTAACTGTGGGTTGGAGGAATTTATTGAAGATCTGTCTAGATGAAGATTTGTTATGTTGAATTTGGATTGGGGATATCCATTAAGCATTCAACATTCAAGTAAACACATTGAAAAATCAATGGGACCAATAAAGTTTTTAGCATAAAATGTAATTTTTGGCTTGTTCTTTTTGTGAGGATGATCTTGTCGAAAGGCTGCACATCTGTAGCACATCTAGAGATGTGCAGATTAGCATCCGTTCTTTTAAGTTCAAGTTATTCTCAGGCAATCTTTCAGAATCTTACACCAAGTTTGGTCCTCTGTCATTTGGAACTCTTTTCTTGGTTGGGCTTTGTTGGTTATAAATTTTATAATCCCTTTGCCTTGAGATCTTTATGAAGCCTTCTCACTTGTATCCTCTCATTTAATCTATCCAGAGAAGAGACAATCAAGCTTTGCCCAGACTCAACTTTTTGTTGAGAAATCTCTGCACACTATCCGGAGAGCACTGTGATGCCTTACAGTATTGGTGCAATGATCAATGTTCATAGATTGGAATACTGATACTTCTCTACCATTGCATCCCATTCAACATTTGTATCATTCTTGAATGGTAATTAGAATATTCTTAGAAAAGTCCAATGTTATAGCCAATAATAGTCTGTAAACTTGCAAGGAAAACTTTGGAAAATTATCTTGCCCATTTTATCACAGATGTATGGTAAAAATGTCATCTGCAACCTTAATCATAGCATGTAAACTTCTAAAACAAAACTTTGGAAAATTTCTTGGGCATTTTATGATAACTGCTTTTTGAAGATGTCCTTGGCAACTTGTATATTTTGAGAAAAGTCTGGACATTTTTCACATGCAAGATTGGAGAAAAAAGTGTGAACTAGAGAAAAATGAGGGAAAGCAATGCACGACGTAATATGCTATAAGATCTTATTCTGTTGAGCTCTTACAGGATAAGATTTAACTATATTATGATAAAGTAGTTTTTACAAATATGCTATAAGATCTTATTCTGTTGAGCTCTTACAGGATAAGATTTAACTATATTATGATAAAGTAGTTTTTACTTCATGACTGCTAGCAACTACAAAACAATGCACCAGCATTGGGAAGAATGAGTGCTAGCAATTCTGTGCTTAACTATTCTTTAAGATTTCCATTCCATTTGAGTTCTTGCATTATAAATGCATGATCATACAGCTAGGTAGTTAATAATTACAGATGTGTAGTTAATCATACAACTAGGCCATTGACAGCTTCAAAGCCATTTGTTGTATGTGGAACTGTAGTTCATTGCTGTTAGACCTATTTTTTGTGAAAAGCCATCAGTTGTGAAACTGTATCATAAATACATGGTAGTACAACCAACTGATTTTCTATAGGGCCACTTACAACGTTATCCAACTGAATGACATCCATTGCTCTGCATTGCTGCTATATGATATATTCACTTATGTGTTAAGCCTTTCTAGCATTCAAAGATTACAAAAGAACATAATAAATATTAAATGTAATTGTAGATGGAGTCTTTCTGTCAGAGGAAACTTGTCCAGCAATGATTTTGATGATTTGTAGGTATTTGTTGTAGCATGATATTTTTTTGGATGCTAGAGGCCATCTAGGGTGGTTTGTTGATGTATTTTTGGTTCAGAGATGTATTGCACTTGGTGATATTTTTGGTTATGTTCACAGTGCACTCTTACATGCTCTGTATAAATGGGAACTCTTATTTGTGTATAAATGGTTTGGATTCATATGGATGCACATGAATATATATGTTTTTCTTAAAAAATGAAATTTTAATGTGTCTTTGGTTGACTGGTTTTTCAGTCTGGATTTTTACTGGTTCTGACCAGTTCCTGGTTCAGGGGTCTACTGGATTGGTCAGTGGTTTGGTTCTGATAACATTGCTTGTGGGTATGAATAGGGGATTTTACTCTCTGGTTAGGGAGTGTCTCTGCTTTTTAGGTTCCGTTATCCCATGTCAATGCTACATTTAAAATAATTCTACTCCTACAGCCTACACTTTAATGGATTCACCAACTCTGTCATTTTTGCCGATGTTTGAATGCTGTAGAATACTTGTTTTCATTCAGTTTCCAAGGTTATCTTGATTACCCACCAACAAACATGAGTAACTTTGCATCATGCACTCACTCCCCCAACAATCATGAGTAAATTTGTCTTATCATTTTTTGTTTTACAAATTCAATGTCAACAAACATATAACACATTGGAAGATTTTTGTGGTTCAACTCCTTAATGGAGATTCTAGTTAGCAAACAGAGGTTTTACTATTCCTCATATAATATGGACTTCCAAATGGGGTTAAATCTTAATTTTACTTTTGGTCAAATTCTGATTGAGAACATCATTATGGTGGTATGTAACTACTTCCAAGTGTTTCACTTGTATTTTTTTTTTGGTTAGTAACCATTAATGAGTTATGTCCGTCAGGCACTTTATATTGATGTGTTAAATTTTTTTGTTTTCTCTGGATCCAAAGCTGAAATACCAGAAGATTGTAGACACTTCACTGAATTGTGATGATGGGGCTGCCAGCAGTGGAATTCTTGTGATGTCTATTTTTTTGACATTAACTGTAAATGAAATGTTGAATCTGTATAGGTGGAAAGTATGAAGTGGTCTATCTATAAAAGATCTAAGATACAAGTATCTCGGTTTGGTTGATTCATGTAAAAAAGACCTTTCACCTAGTAGATTGCAAGTTACAAATGGGTTCCACTTACAGTTACATGAAAAAATGAATATGAGGCAGGGGTGTGTGGCAACCTTATTAACTAGGAACAGGTTGTGAATTTGAGTGTGTAGATTTTCACAGTTAGAATTCATGTTGTTGATCTGCTTTTTCTTCTGGAGAAACTCGTATTTTGATTGAAACGACCAGCATTTCAAGTGGGCGCTCTGCCCATCATCATGGACACCTGATGGGTGGAGCGTCCACCCAAAATTATGGTTGTTTCAATCAAGATACACAGTTTCTCAAGAAAAAAAATAGATTGACAACAATAAGAGCAGGTTGTCTTAATGGGTTGCTAAAAGATTTCTATGCATGTAGTGCATGCTTCTGAACAACGTTCTCAATGGGTTTGTAATTCTGTAATCCAGATAAGGATATGTATGTAGTAATTCTGAGCTGATAAAATGTACTTTTGTGTCATATGGATTGCAACAGAATAATTAAGATTTTTAGCATCATGTCCTTTTAAATAGAATTAAGTTATCTTTTCAAATTTTCCTGATAGAAAATAATTGGAAATGATATGAATTTTGTGCAGATGAAAGGGATTTTAATATTCATGTCCCTTCTTCTGGAGGCAAGTCAAAACCTTGTATGAAGTTCTTCAGGTTTGTCCTTTTACCTTATTATAGTCTGTTTGATTTCTTGTTGAAATTTATATTTGACACACTAAAATAACCTGGAGACCCTGCTTAACACCCTAAATTACAGGCATAAAAGAAAATATAGAAAGTCCAAAGAGCTTGAACTGTACTAGTATTTTGTATTTCAGGTGTAGCAATTCTCTGAAGGCAGCAGTATTACTTTGAGATCAGCTTTCAGTGGCAAGTGAATTATACTGTGATTCATGTGTCAGAATGTATTGAAGTTCTGATGAGTGATATCAGGTACATGGTCTGGTAGTGCCCAATGTATCCGCTTCTGTGAGTGGAACCTAAAAGAACATTTTCTGATGGAATCAGAAGGACAATCCAATAAGAACTAATGGGTCTCCCTTTGGGTTATTTGGTTCTAAATATAATGGTTAAGAACTTAATATAAAATTCATGTGAACCATCTTAAAATTTTGGTTTCTGACTATGCCATCTTAATCATAACTTTGCAGTTTATGAATGGTCAAGACTCGAGAATAAAGTGTTAAACCATTAATGACAAACTTGCCAAAAAGTGTTGTCATAGGCTATTCTGAAATTTACCATTGATCTCCTAAACTTTGATAACTCTACATTCAGTAAAGTATGGCTATACCAATTTCTGCTTTTTTAGGATGTGTGGGATTAGAATACAGTTATATTATGCAATGTTGAGCTGATTGAATCTTCTTTTTTTCTTTATTACAGTACATCTGGATGTCCCTATGGTGAAGGCTGCCACTTCTCGCATTATGTTGTGGGAGGCATTGCTGCCCTTGGTTTGGCGCCTGTTCAAACTATGCCTGCTGCCACTATGGCACCACCAAGGAAACAGCCCGGACCAATTGGTGATCCCAGTGCTACTGTCAGTGGTTACAAAACTAGACTTTGCAATCGGTTCAACACTGACACGGGTTGCCGTTTTGGAGATAAATGTCACTTTGCTCACGGGGAGAGTGATTTGCGTTCATCTAATAATATCAGTGCTTCCAATCGTAATGGAGTTCCGATGCAATCAGCACCAGCAATATATGATAATGGTCCACTGGCAACAGTATCCAACCCAGCAGGTTTTGTAGATACAACTGCATATGGAAACTCAGCGTCAACAGCTGCATATGGAAACTCAGCGTCAGCAGCTGCATATGGAAACTCAGTAGTCTATTCTGCTAACACATTCCCAAGTTCACAGAGTTATGCTGAGCCCACTCCACCAGGTGTGGCAGCTAATACACCTTTTGTTCCAAATTATAATATGCCTGTAGAGAATTCTTCTCAGTTGCCAGGCGCTGAGGGAACAATGCAGGGAGGTCCTGTTACAGGGACTAATAATGTACAAGTATATTGATAGCGCATCATTTTCCTTGTGGAGTATCATTTTTAAATGCATGGTCATGCATTTGTATGGACAATATTTTGTACAAGATAGTGGCACTGAAAAGGAAATCTCCAACATAAATCTTCTGTGGGGAACTTTAGAAAACCTAATCATTAGGAATGTAGTCATAGAATACTTGGTTCCCAGTAGGTCGAGGGTCTATGTCCGTATATTTTGGTGTTGCTTATTTCTGGTCAATAACATGATTTTGGGAATCTACATCTTTGATTATTTAATTAGCTCTGATTTGTTACTTTTCAATCAGTATTTATTTTTAATAATGTAAGCCTTCAAGTGATGGTTTGTTTCTGACTCAACGGAATGACTTTTACTGACTCAATGAGAATCTCTTTACTTTCAGATTGGACGAGCATTGAGACTACTTGGTTACAAAAAGGCTGAGGGTTTCTGTCATATATTGGTGTTTCTGATAATGTCCAGTTGATAGCATGGTTTAGGGAATTTACAGCCACATGTTTCTCATGCTAGCCAACTTATTTATAAATTTTGCAATAATTATTATGTTCTCATTAATGAAAGTTTTAGAGATTGCTTGTCTTTTATTCAGCAAAAATAATTTTTAGATTTGATGAGCATTGGGAAGGGCTTGTTTTATCTTGATGGTTTTACTTCCTGAATTCAAAATTTATGTCTGCTGCTCTCATGTTTTTATTATACCACTTAAGCTTTTTTAATTTTTATTTCTCATGTCAGACTAAAAGAATGAAATGTATCTTCGAATGATTTTGCAATTTGGTATCTGAGTTCCAGTTATAGAGAAAGGCTGTTGATTATATTATCGGTTGGATGTTGAATGCAAAATGTGTTCATAGGGTTACAAACTGATATCTATGAGGCTTTATATTTGTATATTTTTGTACGTATTTGTTTTCAATAACAAGTTTTTATGGGATTGTGCAAGGTTGAAAGAGTCAGATTTATAACCTGCAGGTAGCGTGTTTGTAAAGTTTATTTTCATCGTTAGTTTATGTTTAGCATTTCTTTTGTTCCACGTCTTGTGTCTATGGATATGATATTTTTGTTCCGTGAAGGATGTGCAAAATGACATGTAGTTTGAGATCGTTCCTGTGTGTTTATATATTCGTTCTGTGATTTGAAGGAATGATCTTACTGAACTCTTAACAGTCGTGTCTATGTTATTAATTTCTAATTTTCTAGTTATCATTATTTGCAACATAGATTTAGTTGTTGGGTGTTATACATTAACCTTCTACAGAACTATTGTCTCTTGCTATTTGTTTTATTCGACATTGTTAAGTTGGCTTTATGCAGAATGGACAAAAAGTATTTACAAACTTTTTTTTGTTTCGTTTGAATGAAAATTTGCCCAGGATGTAAAATGTATTTGATTAAAATATTTACTTTGGCGGTTAAAATAAATCGATTTTGAGTTTTCTAGGGATTAGTGGCATGTCGGTGCCTTGTTCCTGACGACATCTTCCTCGTGGTCGTTCATTGTTCTCCCGTCTTTGCTCTGAGAATCAGAGATCGATGGTTGAACTGGTGTTTGTTGTTTTGGCTGCGATGTGTGGAAGTTTCGAGTTCTGTGGGAGGTGATGGGTGGCCTTTTTAGTGAAGCGTTTCAGAGTAAGTTGCAAAATCTTGAGATAAGCACCTCTCGACTCACGGGGGGAAATGGGTTAAGTGCTCTCCTCTGTACGGATTAGCCCTTTAGGTCATTTTCAAAGCTCCTCTAGAGGTGGGGTTATTCCTTTTTCCCTTGTGATTAGAGTTCTTTTCCTTCTCTCCCCTTTCATGGTTAGAGGGAGCTCTGATTCCAAACCTTGCCTAGTGATACTGTCAAGCCCATGCCTTCCAGCTTACTGAATTTATTTTGGTTCTGGAGGAAATTGCCCATAGGTGACATTAATTACAACTAAAGTTTGTTCATATTGATCTTTTGATTTTCATATCGAGCTTTTGATTTTCATATTTAATCCTCCTTGTTAAGAGTATTTTTCAGACAACATTATTATCCAATTAGTATAGTTGGCTGATTCAGTAGTGCACCGTATAAGAATATTGTCAAGAAATAACATTATTATCTAACTAGTGAAGTAGGCTGATCCAGAGAACTGCACCGTAGAAGAGTAGTAACAATAAAGGATTCCAAATATGCACCATAGGAGAGTAGTAAACCATAAAGGGTACAAATATGATTGATGTTACTGATTTTCTGTGACAAATTTTCAACTATGCATCATATCCAGAGTTGACTTGGATTGGAACTCATTTTATTAGCATTCTTGGAGCACTTTAGTTGTAACGTTGTTATATGCTCAAAATGTAGTGAGATCGAAGAAAATCGTCACCAGAATGAAGCTAAAAAGAGCAAAGATGGTCATCATAGAAGCTGAAAAGAACAAGAAAAGAATTAGGAGATCAAGGCAGAGATTTTTTATATTTTATTTTATTTAGAATAGATTTTTATTTATTTATAATAAAATGGGGAAATAAATGAAAAATGCTATGGATTTATGTTTAATAGTAGAATAAAAAAATGTCTATAGTATCATTCTAAGTATTTTGTATGTGCATGAAATGTAATATGCTCTGGATTTTTGTATTTTGTGTGTATGAAATGTAATATGCTCTAGATTTTTGTTTAACAATAGAATAAAAAATGTATGTGGATGAAATGTAATAATTTTCTGGGTTTATGTTTAACACTAGAATAAAATAATGGCTAAGATAGAAATCCTTCATTTTTGTAAGTATTTTGTATGTGCATGAAATGTAATATCCTCTGGATTTATGTTCAACAGTGGAATAAAAAATTGTCTTAATATAATTCCATTTTTTTTATAGTAAAATTCTCCTTTGATTTCTGTTGTTTGTTGAAAAACATGTTACATACCTGGCAAACTTTTCCAAACAAAAACCAAAACATCATAAAATATCTAAATGACTTAAACTTTTCCAAACAAAAACCAAAACATCATAAAATATCAAAGTGACTTGGTAGATCTAGATTGACCCGAGTGTCCAAAAGTTTTAGAAAGACATGGCTGAGTAAATATCTAAATGACTTGGTAGATCTAGATTGACCCGAGTGTCCAAAAGTTTTAAAAGGACATGGCTGGGTAAGATTTGTGAGGTTACTAGTAAGATTTGCAAGCTGTGGTTTATACTCTACATATATATATCTTCTAAATGCTATATTTGACAAAAACAAGTATTAAGGTTGGTTACAAAAAAAAATAATAGATTTTCATTGTGAGACCCATAAACAGTGGGAGAGTGGACTTTTTAGTCCAAGATAATTATTGGAGACATTACAAAATTGTTGGAGTTTGTTGTTGATTACAGCTGGCACTTAAAGATGTTCATTGAATTCAGTGTTTGATTTTGAGAGCATATATCGTTCAATGGTAGACAGTCTCACCACTATATCATCCAAATTATATCAGATGTTGTTAGGATATTTTGACACAGTAAATAGTTAAGTATAACTTGGCCTAGTGTAGAGTTAGGTAAAGTGTGTTTATTTTTTATGTACTTTTGTAACTTACAATCCGACGATCACGATATGTTTTAGACATGAAGTGATTCGACGATTCATTCTCTCATCAGTGTTTCCGGCACTTGATTTGTGGCTTAACAATCGATTGGTCTAGATCTCTATTTAAAGAGCATGAACGGTCATTTGTAAGATGACCGTTCATTAGAGAAGCTTATGTAATTTTTATTTTTTAACTTATTTTTTTTTTTTCTTTTTACATTAATAAATTGTTTGAAGTGGCCGTGTTGGCTCAGGCTGTGGACTGTTTCCCTTTTTGAGGGTTTTAACCACGTCAAGAATATTGGTGTACTGATCTGTGATCTGTTTGTGAGCGCTGTTCTTTGGTTGATGAATGACCCAATGCACTAGATGTTGGTTTGCCCGTTATGCCGATTAAGCTTCCTTCCGACATCCCAAAGTTTGAGGGTAATTCTGGAGAAGACCCCACCAATCACGTCCGCTCCTTCCATATGTGGTGTTCATCCAATTCCATTACATATGAATCCATTCGTCTTCGGCTGTTCCAACACACGCTCACTGGAGATGCTGCAAAATGATATGTGGACCAACACTCTGCCTCTTATTCCATTTTTTGCGATGATCGCTGAAGTGTTCTCATATTTTCAGTTAGCTCTCCGATACGACACTGGTATAGAGCTCTTGACCACATTCCATCAGTCCTTTGCCACTCGTCTTTCTGATCATGTTCATGAATGGCATAGAAGGAGGAGCACATGCCGTGCCTCACCTTCGCAGACCATGTCCACCTCTATTGGTTTCTTAGTTGCCTTTTATCGCCCATTTCAAAAGATGTCGCATCCCATTTTCCTCAAACAGAGGAAGAAGATCTCCAAACCGCTTTGAGATATGATTTGATTTATGCGCAATCCATTTATGTCTATATCGTCATTCCATACCTCCCCTGTCATGGAGATGCCAATGCACCGAGGGCATCTCATGCCGCCAACGGTGTCGTTGGATCCATTTCACATCCTTCGCCATATACTCAACAAAGTTATGGCTATCCATGAAGGGGCATCAGTTCCTCCTGCTAGCAACATGTTTTCAGGACCAACCAATGCTCAACTCTGTCTACCAAACCGTTGCTCCTCCACCGTCTTATCCCTATGCATAGCGGAGAGCTCCAACCTCTCAAGCATTAGTGTTGCAACCTCCCATGAATTCTTAGCCCCAGCAGCCACCGCCCCCTCAGGGTCAAGTGTTTTCACAACAGAGTGCGACCAATCCCCAAAATTTGAAGAAAAAGAATAAGGGGAAAGGTAACAAGGGTAATCAGGGTAATTAAGGTAACCAACCTAGTGATCCCCAAGGGAACCAGCCTAACACAACAACCAGAAATAGGGAAGACAACCCAAACAGATTAAGGCTATTCATACAAACAAGCCTTATGCATGTTGTGGTGTACATGGTCATTATACACGAGTGTCCTCTTTTACCCCAGATGTGCCAAATGTGGGAATTTCAAGTCGCTTTTAGAGGTCATCGCCCATCCAAAAATTGCCTCAAAATATTGTGCCATCTCAACTGGAAGTGCTTACAAATCCTTTCCCTTAGCGTTAGCCAGGTCAAGCAGCCCATCTCTTCCAACCTTCTGGTCCTGGTGACTACTAGATCCTCATGATGAATTTTGATGAGGTTAACTCTGATATCAACTTGCAAACTCGTTCGTGTCAATATGACAAGCCATCAACTTCATCCACCATTGAGTCCAAAACCAAAGCATCTAGCCTCTTATGATAGCAAATTGTTCGTTATAGATCCCTCAGCCTAAAGTTGAGGCAATTCCCAAGATCCCCAAGGGACCATTACGTCATAATGCAGTTTCTAACTGAGTTGCCCATACATACAATATAGTAGACGAATTAGCGCAATCACTTGCAGCCATGTCGACATTGGAGGTACTCTAGTCATGCCCATCTCAAAAGAAAGCTCTACTAACTGCTTTGGATGCAGTACATCCTTTCGATGATCGTTCAATTGTCTTCCCTGTTAATACATCAAAACATCCTCCATTACCTCCATCCGTTGCATTCCAGATACCAGTCCGAGTCTATAATGCCATCATCTCCTGATGCATTATTGACGAAGGTGCATACCTCTGTGTGATGTCTACTTCCGTTTAGAAACAACTTAAGTCATCTGAGCTATTCCCATCCACCATCACTTTGCGTGCTTGGGACCGTCACTCCTTCCAGGCTCTTCACATGTATCACAATTGTCCCGTGACTCTTGCGGGCAAGAATGTTCATGTACACATTGAAGTTATTGATGCCCCTCTAGATTACAACATTCTATTGGGTTGTAGTTACACATAAGCCATGTCATCCGTCACATCTACAGTTTTTCGCAAGATGTGCTTCCCCCATGAAGGGAAGATTGTCACCATCGATCAATTGATATACTACAAGCTGACATCTGTGACCTCCCCTGAGTCCATTATCTTGTCGATGTTCGATAAACAATGTGCCACTCCTCTTGCCTGGTGTTTCACTTGAAGTCTACAAAGATTCCTCGTTGTTGGGTGTTTTCCCTGGTCCTCCCCCTCTCATCTCAGAGCCTGGCTCTTTGAGTGTTTTCATGTTATGAGTGTGACGGGGTATTCACAGGCAGGCTGGTACGCATGATTAACAACTAGCTCCTCAACACCCTGCTGTTACCCTCTCAGCCGAGCCATCCAGATCCACCCCCAGGACCTCCATTTGTGGTTGCCTCTCCTATGTTCCCACCAGGAACTGTTCCTCCATGTCTCAACCATCCAGGAGCTATTCCATCGGGACATTACTCTGCAGGCCATATACCTTTCTTATTTCCTCCTCTGGGAATCTTTTATGTCCCTGTCATGGCTTCGCTGGTCCTCCCTAATATGACTTTGGGGATCCCAGTATGGTATATTGATCCCCCTGCAAGCACTCTGCCTGTTCAGATAAGACTTTATCATGCTTTGACCTCGGTTCAGCTGATTCCTACGGCCCCTGCCGCTGCTCCAGTTCCACCACAACCACAATAGGAACCCACTCCTGTTGTGAAAGAATCCAAAGAGGGGGGAAAATCCAAGAGGAAAGAACCTAAGGACAAGGTTCCCTAAGCTCCTCTAGCCCCCAAAGCCCCAAAGCCATCTCTTTCGTGTGATTTGTGTAACGCTGTTGGTCACACCACCAATAATTGTGCTTAACTCCCTCATCTCAAACCTTTGGTTCATGAAACGTTCTTTGAGTAACTCGATATCTTTTTCATATTTAGAGAGTTTGAAAAAGAGGCAAAAAAGAAATTTCCATCAGGTTCCTTTTCGTAATTTGTCTCTCGAACCCGAAAAGGTAGAAAACAATATTCAAGAGAACCTCTTGACCAAGTTGATCAAGGTTTCTTTTTTTCGTAAATACTCAATCCCAGCCTGAAAAAGGGGCAAATGTATGCAGAGATGATGTCAATTCATTTAATTTAATGAGTTCGAAAAAACAAATACTCGACAATCTTTTGATCTTTCGAGAGTTAGAAAAGAGCTTAAAGATGACTCCACCCAAAGGGACGAGTGGTATAAATGGATAGAAACCAGTTCTGGTGATGATGGAACTGCTCAAAACATGTAATGGTCAAGAGGCTAGTTGTTAAGACCACTTATTGCAGATGTTCCCTACGCAAGGGTAAAACAACCAAGTGAAAGCATATGATTGGCCAAAGAGATGGTGACGATGGAAAAGAAAAAACCAAGGCTCATTTAGAAAAAACAGGCTGATAAAAACGACAATCACGAGATGTAAAGCGGGAATGGTTTACACAAGCTTGAAAAATTGGAAACTATGCTTGAATATACTTGAAGATGGTCTCATTATTTAACAAGCTTGAAACATGGGACGAAACTATGCTTGGATTTAGTTTCATTTTTACACAAGATTGAAATAAAGATAAACTATGCTTGAGATAAGTTTGCATGACCCCAACATCATGAGTCAATTCGAGGTACATGCCACCCAAGCTTCATTTTATTAACCTAAGTACGCTGCTAGTTACTAACAGGTGGATGGAATGAAGGTTCACTTACGAGATGAAGTGAAATACTCGATTGACAGTTTACGACATCTAATCAAAGACTCGAATTGGAAGGGGATTGGTTTCAATTTTTAATGAGCTTGACACAGGAAAAGAACCATGCTTATGACACATTGTTTCATTTTTTAACGAGCTTGACATGAGTAAAAGAACTTTGCTCATGGAGACCTATTACATTTTTTAATAAGGTTGAAATAGTAAAAGAACTATCCTCATAGCACCGATTTCATTTTTTAATGAGGTTGACATAGTAAAAGGACTATCCTCATGGCCCTTGTTTAATTTTTTAACAAGCTTGACACAAGACAAGGAACTTTGCTCTAGACCCTTTATCACAAACCAAAAGAGGCCATGGCTTCCAAGAGGTTCTCATCAAATGGAAGGGATAGATGTCTAGGGATCCAAATGAAAAATTGGGCTCCAATGCCCCTAGTACATGGTGTACTACATCACCCACTAGATCATCAGTGGCTGTGGGCATGGAACATGTGGTCACGTAATTAACCTATGGAGGGGGTGATACTGATTGCACTTAAGAACCATTTAGGGATGATGGTTGATGAGAGTTGATTAAGGACTAATGAATGTAAGCTGATTAATGATCACAACGCTTCCTTCATTCGCGAAACACATCACTCGAAAGAGGGAGGAAACAAGAGCTCCCATGACGTAAACATAGTCATCGCCAAAAAGTAGATTAAAATCTAAAGGGCCTTGGACAACCATCATGTCTATATAGACAATCTTCCCTCCCAAAGTAATAGGTAAATTAGGAAGTATCCTTAACGGTTGACTAGTTCCTCTATTAAAATCTAATAGATTCTGGGTGATGGGGACAAAGCTGAGGAGAACCTAAAGATTGCCAAGCAGTTGAGGATAGGAAGCTAACAGATGCGCCCTCATCTATGACTGTGCTAGGTACATCCATATGGTAAGACTGTACTATAATATGGAAAGGCAAATAAGATGGAAGATGATATCCTATCAGTCGACTCCAATCAAAAGATGTGACCAAACTACTTGGAGGGGGTGTCATAGGAACGGGAGCGCTGCTCTATCGCTCTATGGGAATAGGAGAACTACTCTCACGCACCTCAGGAATGGGAGGATTTCCCTCCAATTCATTTGAAACTGAAGAAATCAGAAGAACCTAAGCAATACGAGGTTCACTCTCTATGGGAAAGGTACGGTTCACTGAAGGTGGAGTCAAGTCTACCGTTTTCGCAACCAATGGTTGGTCGAGAACGAATTGACGAGACTCACATTCTGAGAGAGTGGGTTTGACCAAAGATGAATTTTGATCAATCACTAGATCAACGAGTGAAGGATGAGGGGAAATCTTTCGATACCCAGTCGGAAGATGACGTTGAGAATCTGTAAGGTTTTCCAACTCTTTGGAAGCTTCATCTATAAGAGGACAAAGGTGAATGGTATAATTACCTTCACACATCTTACAAGGAAATTTGACTTTTCCCTTTTTCCCATGGATCTTATTATTACTAGTTGAGGGTTTGTCACCAGCGTGAACTCTAGAGGCTGATGTTAAAGGTCAATGTGAACCTATGGACCACACTTCTAAGACCTTAGGAATACCAGGACAATTCCGAAGAAGGTGGTCACCCTTACATAACATGCAAGGGAATTTTACTTTCTGGGGCTGGTTTGAAGATTTTTCTACATCAGTTGCATCAGTAGAAATTAGCTGCATGGTTTCCCCCTTGCTTATTTGGCTTCTTCTTCTTTGTCCTCTTCTTCTTCTTATCTTCCTGATTACTAGAATCCAGACTTTCACGAGGCGAAGAGGAAGAACGAGGTGAAGAAATAGGTGAAGAAGGCGAGGGGTCAAATTTAGTATAACCATGAGGTTGGTGTTGTTAGGGTGGAGGATAACTCGGTTGAAAAGTAGTTTCGAGACTCGTAATCACTGAGGCCGAAAATAACCAAACAAGCAGACCAATGGTCAATCTAGGAAGGGACAACGTTGCCATATAAGGAGCACCAGTATTTCCAAAAGAATGAAAAGGACTAGGATTCCCGTCAGAGGGGTTTCCTTGACTAATAGACTCAGAAAATGTTGCTATTGGTATCAACCTAATATCTACTAAGAGGTATTCCCACAGGAAGGATGTTTTTCCATGGTCAATTAATTGATTTTAGAACTTTAACAAAAATAAATAAAAAATGGGTAATCTAGGCAAAAGGGTTTACCAAGTATCCGTGAACCGCTATATACACCTTAGCCGAAACAAAGGACTTCACGTATGGCGGCAATCTCCCTGAATGATGTGTTCGGTGTATCATGTTTACAAGGTGGCATACTCGGTTTCTTGTGGCTAAAAGATAGAAACTTAGTGGGGTATCCCAATATATACTTGACGGTACGGGGATCACAAGTCCGTGTTAGTGTTGTCTAATCAATAACCATTCGGTGAGAGTGTTTCCATATACTTGCCATACTAAAGTGCCTACAATATACCTGAAAGTACGAGAGAACCTTCAATATACTTCCATACTAGAACGAGATTTCACCCCCGGAATACAATTTAGGTAGTTAATGACAGCTGCTAGGTTTATAGACGTCAGAACATATCTCTAGCCTAGACCTCTAAATGTTTGTGTTAAGTTCCAAATGCTCCTTAGGTTAGTTGAGGTAAATTTTAATGTTTATCTTCAATTAATTTTTGGTTTTAAGGTTCAAAACCATGTCACCTAAATCCCTAAGATGCAACTATATGAGAATAGGAAACTTTCCACTTCAATGAAAGATAGACTAATCAATGGAAGAAATTTCAATCAATAATGCATCAAACAACATGCCTTCCACTAACTTTCACTTACGTCTTTCAAACGCAGTGCCAAAAGTAAAAATTATTTACAGTTTTCACTATCCTAAATGCAACCTTTTCAAAAGAAAAATGATTTTACTTTAAAAATATGCACTTCTATGAATTATGCTCTTCTTTTCCTTTTGAATGATTTGATGCACCTAACACAGTTTTTAGTTTTCAACCACTCAAAAATGTGATCTATTTTGAATGATGAATCTCAAAAAATAACTTTTCAATGTAGCTAATCCAATGCATTTTCACGAAAAGTAATTTTCGAAAGACAAGCTAAAACAAACTCAAAACGATGTTTTCAATGATTTCGACAGAAAACAATACTCAATCAATCAACAAAACCAACATCTCAATGAAACCAACAAGCGACAAGCGATGACCAATTGCCTAGAAACCTTAGAACTCAATCAGATTTCACTTCAAAGACAACGAGACAAATTTAGAAAATTAAACAAGGCAATCAATAAAAAGCACTGACAAATCCAAGCATACAGGATGGGAAAAGACCTTAGGGGCCAAGACACAGTAGATTCTAAGGCAAAAACCTTAAAAATTATCACATTCAAGGATCATCACTACTTGAGATTAAAAAATCCGTGCTGATTGGGTTATCAACGCTATTTTTCATAGCCAAAATCACGTTGGCTGGGGTCATCAACACTACTTTATATAGCAAAATTCATGTCGATTTTCAGCAGGCGAAAACAGTGGAAAACATGGTTTTCAACGTGAGAAAGCAATGGAAAACATAGTTTTCAACGCCACTGTACAGGTAAAGACTAGCACTGCTAGCGCAAGCGTCATTGATAAAATTCGCGGTGAGTGAGGAATATGGAAAAAAATAAAAAATATTTCAAAAATCACACCAGGCTTAGCACTCTAAGGCAACAATGATTGATTGTGTAGACGTATACACACTGCCACAAGCTGAGAAATTGACAGTTTGTCAAACTAATCAAAGGATCAGATTGAAGAAATGGATGGAAAGGTTATAGCGTCCCCAACGGATTCACCATTTTGTTGTTTAGGTAAATCCTCTCTGTCGACAGAGACGATCCCTCTAGCCCAATGAGTGAGACTCGCAACCTACATGACAATGTACAAGACACTTTCCTAAATTACAATCTAAATGAGAGAAGAGGAAGATGGCCTACCTTATTTTGATGCTATATTGCACTCCTTTGTTGAAAATCTCGAATTTTTCGTTCCTCAGGCTCATCTTTACAACTCACAGCATTTGAACTCCCACACAAGAAATCAAAGACACAACAAAGAATACAAGTACAACAAGCATAATCGAAAGTAATCCACTTAACAGATCAAGGAGCATTAAGATAAATGATGCATAAACACAAATATTTATGGAAAGTGAGCCAACATTTGTATATATTAATGAAATAAATGAAGAAGAATACAACCAAGCCTTGATGTCAATAACCTATGCTTGAGTGAATGTGAAATTCGAAGCTCAAGCTCTCCAAACATTCATTCTCTAAGCCAAATGAGTATCATGTAAGAACTATCTCAACATAAGGGTTAATGAGAGGCCAACCAATTTGGAATGGGAGAGGATGAATATATAGGCAGGGAAAGGGAGTTAGGATCTCTACAAAGATAGGAGAAGGCTCTCATCTCAAGGAGGTAGCTCATAGGGATAAGATCAAAGGGAAATATTGGGAGAATTCGACCACATCCACACCGAACAACTTCTTGTTTGTCATTCTGGAAGCCTCTAGATAACGAAGCTACTTGTCCTCTTTGGGAAAACTTGCCTTTTAAGGATCAACGTGAGTATCCAATTAAAACTCATGCTTGCAGCGTGAGGCCAGTATAGTGCAACTATGCATCAACACTAGTTTCTAGTGTCACAGTCATGCTAGTCCTAAAATTAGGGTTTTAGAGCTTACTTCTTCAGGGAAGGCTCAAGGCATGTTTCCATCAATGTTTCAGGGAGGATCTGAACTGTATATCAGGATGGGTACACTCCATGATTTCCAAGTTTCAGGCACTTCAGGGAATGACACATGCAAGTGCAGGAGGTGTGACAAAATACTGTGTAACAGATGCCCCCTAAACCCTGAAGGTAGAACTGGGAGTGATGACTGAGATGCTTTATGATATTTTACAAGGACGAGAACAAACATTGTCAGGAGACTTGCAAATCAAGGACACATATACATATACATATCTGATATCAAAAAATGGATACACAGTATGGATACAACCATCTAGATAGAAAGGACTAAGTGAAAAGATCCACGACATGGGCACAACCATCCAAGTGAAAAGGATCATCTGTAAGTCTAAGATCCAAGGTATTGACGCAACCACCTGGTGGGCTCCAGTATTGCAGCAATAATGCTGCAACTCCTGGGACTCCCGTCTTTACTTTTATCAACCCGGTAGTTCGTAACAAACTTGGAAGCGACGGTGCTGTATGCACAAGTACTAGCTCTTGCTGCAACTGTCACTTGGTCAGCTGGCACAAGTCCGCTAGGGGCTTAAGCCAACTTCTATGAGCTTTTAGAAGAAGCTTTTTAACTGATGGATGGAAGCTAACTCAAAGGAAGCTAATCTACTTGCGGAAAGAAACTGAAAGCCAAGAAGTAACGCAAACCCTAGCAAACCCTAATTCTACCAACTAACCCTACTGGTGCAAAGGAAAGGATGCAAACTATTGAAAAAGATGCCATTACTTCTACAAAGGTAAAATGCACATGCCTATGCTATCTCTATCTGAAGAACACACCTTTTTGTATTTTTGACTAAGTTTTTGAATTATCATGCGTGTTCTTTTAACTGGCTTTTTACTGTGCAGGGGTGGATCGAGGAAGAGAAAGGTTTGGAAAAGGTTGGGAAGGTTCAGAGGGGGTCTAAGGAGTCCCTAACACCCTTCCAGAGAGTTTCACAAAGTTTGGCTATCAAGAAACCTTATTTGTGAGCTTCTACAGGAAGTCTGCAAGGGTTCTACAGGATGTTTCAGAATTTCTACAGGATGTTCAGAAATTTCTACAGGATGTTCTACGATTGGATTTTGGATGATGGGTGAGTGAAAGAGGATGCATGAATGGATAGCGAGGTAGGATAGGGGTCTGAAATGACTTAGTGACAGAGGGATGAAGTGATAAAAGGGTGTGGAAAGCTAGCTTGTCTTAAAGAGGGCTGAGGCAACGGAAGGGCAAGAAGGTAGGGTGACGTGGGCAAAAGAGTAGTTGTGAGACGAGGGACCTAACTTGGAGATGGAGCAGTTGGCCTGGATGAAGCTTAGATGGACGAGAGAGTGATGGAGATGCACCGCACAGTGTATACTTAACCAAATCAACCACGTCCTGCACACAATCAAAATATTAACTAATCTATCCTATCTGTTAATGAAACCAATGAACAACAGCTTTATTCCTAAAGAGAACCATGTGCAGCACTTAAGTAAAGAAACATTCCAAAAGATATGAACACATGACTAACTCCTACAAATGAAAACATTGCACCAAAGTTTGCATGGGTAAGCAACCTAGTGTTTTTGTTGGGCAGCACTGTCGGCAATTCCAGCCCCTAGGAAGAGGTGAAAATGAGAGTGCAGGAAACCCTTTTCTAGAGCTCTTATCAATTCTTATCTCATTACTCTATTCTAGACATCTGAAGCAACTCTATTTTTCAACAATGACCTACTTAACCACACAACGAAATCTAACTCAACAAACTGCGTTTCAAATGCATACAAGGAAAATCATAATGCTGAAAGGAAATATATCAATACAAAGAAGGAGGCCCTAGGCTCTCAGGTTGGGCCCAACCCTGAGAGCTATGGCTCCTCTAGAAACTCAGAGCTGAGATCAAATCTGACTGCTTCCCATTAAAAAATAATAATCATAAGTCAAGAGTCATGCCAATAATGGCTACAAAAGAACAAAACAGAGCTGGCAGCTTGTAGTGCAGAATGTGCAAAAGTTTTTCAAAAGTCCTCTTCGAAGGCTGAAGCCTTATCATTTATACACCACGAGGCCCAAGCTGGCCTCCTAAATCTATGGGACTTGGCTGACCAAACTGGGAGTGAACAGCTGCTTCCACAAAATCTGTTTGGCTGCCTTCTAGATCCGGTTTTGGTAGCCTTTGGAGCTCGGAGTTGGGGGTGAAGATCCCGAGGAAGGCTATTTAATGCCATAGACAACCCCCCTACGATTCCTCAACCCCAGCTTGGCTGTCTCCTAGCCCTTGTCTGCTCGGTTTTGCTCCAACATGTGTCAAAAAATCCTGAAATGAGCACGTGTTAGCCACCTAGGAATAGTGACTACCCTTATTCGTACAAATGATATAAAGATACTATAAAATGATGCATAAGTTATGAAAAATGAAGGATTGAGCAAGGGTAGTTAGGCCAAATGAGCCCAAATTGTTACCAAATTTGGGGCTCATCATCACCCCCCTGCTAAAATGATTGCTCATCCCTGAGCAACTAATCCAGCTCCTCGTCCTTCATTGCTTTCACCGCCACTCTCACATCCCAGGCTTCTGAAGTAGTATCCTCCTCACTGACATGGAACCCAGCCTTCCTTTCCACCTCTTCCCATTGCTTATGCTCTTCTTTCTCTGTGTTGCCTTCCATCAATCCCAAAAGCAAAGGTGGGCTTAGCTTGAGGCCAATCCAGCTGGCTTGGAGGTTCTGTATGGACTTCTTGTAGAGGGGCACCTGTACTAGAGCTTCCCTCATTCGAGTTGGAGTGTGATATTCCCGGATTTTGAGGCTGTGGGACAAGGTGTTCCACCGGCGGGTGCAAGCATGAACACAATTGTCCCCTAATAATTGCTCCATATCCTCGAAATGTGCTATGGCCTGAGCCTGCTGATCCATGTATTTCAATAAATCCTGAGAGTCGGTTGCTGAGTGTTGGTGGGCTGATATCAATGCAGTGGGATCCCCTGGCTCTGCTCTAATCAACAGTGGTTCATGTAACTCTCGGTTCATGACCTCTTTGACCTCTGCTGCTCTCTTTTCTTCATGGTTCAACCATGAGGCAAACGCCATCAACTGCATATCTCCCACGACTGTGTTGGGATCCCATGAAGTCACATTAGGAAGGGCCAAATTATGGAGATAGAACTCCGATAGCTTGGACTTGTCCTCTGTTGAACTGCTATTGCATAAATCTGTGAACTGCTGGGGGTCTTGGATTTGGGAGATACCCCTCTGTGCCAATGCATTAATTTGGAATTGCAGCCATTGGTCCCGTAGGTATAGGCCATAAGATTTGGCCGGTTGTCTACATTGTAGAGCATCCATGGCCCAACTGGCCATGCAGGCCAGTTGTGCCTCTTTTTGTTGCAACTGCTGTTTGAGAGCTTGTATCTCGATTTGTGCTTGCAATTCCCTTTCCTGTAGATGCTGGTTTAGTTCCCCAAGACCAACTTGCAGTCCTTCTTTGCCTTGAGGTTCTGTTGTAGTGTCCTCTGATGCTGTGCCCCTTTCTTTCCTCTGTTCCTGTAGCTGCAGTTTGAGTTTCTCATTCTCTTCCTATAGGAATACCTGCTGGCAGTTTCCCACGTGTTTGGCCATAGCTAATTCTCTTCATGCCTCCTTGAGTTGTTCCTCCAAAGGGCCTATATCTGCTATTCCTTTAGATTTAGCTATCCTCATCCACGTGTGGGTTCTCACTCTTTCTTCCTCCAACGCAAAGAAAAGCGGCACTGTGAATTTCTGTGGAATAATTTTTCCAGCCTCCAAAAAGTTATAATATGAGCTCAAGCTTGGCTGGGGACTAGGTTTTGGGATGTGCTCTACCTCTTCTTCCCTCCGTGGCTCTCCTCCGTCTTCCCTTGGTGGTGATGTGGCTGCCTCTCCCTCCATTCTTTCGGTCTCCTTGAGCCTGGCCAATGTTTCCTGTAGAACGGCCTCAACATCCTGTAGCGGGGTTTTTGAAGCCAACCTTTCCATTCTCTCCTTCCAGGCAGTTGTCTTCGGGCTCCCCCGCTCATAAGTGACTGATATTTTTGAGGGGGACCTCTCCCTTGGCGAGGTAGGGGTGTCTTCTATGGTAATTGGGTCGCTGGATGGAGGTTGGGGCCTGCCTGTTTTGATTCTTACACTTCTCCTTGCTTTGAAATACAGAGGGGTCTCCCTCTTTCGTTTTTCCTTTGGCTTGGGAGGGGTACTTAGGGTGGCCAGCACAGCTGCTACCTCCCTAGCAAGGATTTCGGCCGTCTTCCCTTTCTGTGTTCCTTTCTCAGGACTCCCTGTAGAAAGCCCTGTAGCGGCTGATTTCTGGCTTCCTGTAGAAGCCGTTTTTGATTTTCCTGTAGAAACAGGTGGCACCATTTTAGCCTGCTTGGCTGAGGGTGCTTTGTATTTTGACTTTGCTGAGGCTGCCTTAGAGGTGCCTTCACTGACGTGGACTTGTTCAGTCCTTTCCACCCTGCTCTGTAACCTTTTCTCCCTGGGTGTTAATGTGGGTTTGTCATCCTCTGTTTTGGCAGCCTGGTGTTTCTCTTGTTTCCCCTTGTGTTCTTTCTTTGGTGCTTTGGCCATGGTTTCTTGGCCTTTTCCTTTCTTCTCTGTTTGAATTGGTTCCTTCTCATCGCTGCTGGAGGAGGTGAGCTCCTCAGCCAACATTTTGATGTCACCATCCTTAGTTAAGTTTCGAAAGGCTTCCCACGAGAGAGGGACGGTGTATGTGTGGAGTGCATCCTCCACGAGGAGCTTAATGAGCCCATGATGGGCTACCTGGTCTGGCGTTCCCTCTCGTAATTTGGTGGCACATTCAGTCATGGACTGCAGGAGGAAGTAAGGAATACTCAACTTGTTTTCTGAGGGTAGGTCCATTTGGTGCCTAAGTTCTGTGAGTAGCCGGAAATGGTATCCATACACGATGCTGAATCGCCCCTCGCATGTGATATACTTCATAATTTGGAGGCAGACCTCACTCCAGAGCGGCTGTAGGCTGGCTCTTCGAACTCCGTTCTTTTCCTCTGAGAATTGCTCCTCCGGCAGAAAGAACTCCTTCTTAGCCTTCTGGCCTAGTTTTCTTTCCTCCTTATCCCAAGGTACCCCCATCGGGAGATCAGTGACTCTGCTGATGAGCTGTGGGGTGAGTTTGAGGTTCAAACCTCTGAAATTGACAATGGCCAGCGTTTTTGATTTTGGCTTCAAAGCTTGCAGGAATTCTTCTGCCACCTCGTCATCGTAACCTTGAAGCTTGTTGCAGAACGACTTCCACCGTGCACGAGAAAACAGGTCTACCACCTCAGGGTTTTCCCGTAGCTTCTTTGAGTCTGTCGGCTCTTTCCTAATGAACCCACCCGGCATGGTGAAAGCTTGCTGTGTTAGCTGGAGCTGGCTGGCGCGTATAAAAAAATGGACCTTTGGGATTTCCTTAGACAGAGCGCGAAATTACGCCTATGGAATGCACACAGTTTGTAAATTCACGATTGTCTACAGGTGAGCCTTGACAGTGGCTCAATTATGAACCAAACCCTGTAGAAAAACCCCGCATACACACTACGACGACAATTCTCATGCAGAAGTAAGACGACGCTTGCAAATTCATGCATAGACTGTAATTCTATTCTTTTAGGACGTCGACTTCACCACCCTTCGAACCAATTGCATGGGAGGACTATGTTCAGGCTTACCTCGTTCCAACTTGCCACCTTTGACGTGAATAGTTTAATTTCCTCCGTAGCGGTGAGCTTCCTGTAGCGCAGCTTCCTGTAGAAGTCGTGCACGGGTTCTGGAGAGCGCGTCAGTGGTTCTGGGCCTTCTGTGCAACCACCGGACGTTTGAACAGGCCGAGGACTTGGAGTAACAGTCTTCAGGAAATTTCAGATGCTTACTCGACTGCAAAGCGGTTGAGGATAAATGAGTGGAGTGCCATACGCGATCTAGCCGGTGGATTTGAATCCCTGCGGAACTCGTGGCGTGGGGGTGAGCTGTCCCTGCCGGCCCATTGGACGACATCACCTGCTATCATTCCACTGTAAGTCTGCCTGACCGCCGAATCATTCCTTGCATATCTACCGCTGCCATTTTCTGTTAGATCGCCGCTTCTCTCCAACTGGACGCTTCCCACGTGTCCATTTCATGTTTTGTTTGACACAACCAACGCTTTCCGGATCGGACGAGACCATCGGACTGGTCGTGGTGGCCAGTTGAATGGCTACCTGACTTGCTCAACCCATTCATTTTCATACTCGCACACATTTTAGAGCATTGTTCATGTAATTTGACGAAACAGGGTGAGGCACTTACCTGTGCGGCCGCGACGTTATTTTCATGCTTCAGGACGAGGGTGACGGATCCGCTTGCTGCTGCTTCATGCACAGGCACGGGAGTTCCTTCTTGTCGACTGCTGCTGGTTACGAGACCGGTTGCCTGGCTGCGGATGGTGCATGCGCCAGCTTTATGAGTTGCAGGTGCCTTCATGGTGTATGCTCTAGCCGGATCAACTGCTACAGGATTCCTGTAGGATATCCTGTAGCCGTTTCTCCTCCTAGGGTGCATGCCGAAATGGTGGAATCACGGTCACGGTTGCAGGGTCCTCGGATTGCCTTGATAAGTAGCGCATTGGGCCTCTGCATACTTTATTCCATTTGAGAATTGTTTCTTCTGAGAATCCAACGTTCTGATTTGACTGTGCAGGTATTTCCATTGTATGGCAGCAGGGGTGGTAGAAGGAGGCGACAACAGTGGGTGATGGAGAAAAACATTGGTTGCATGCCTCCTTATTGGACTTTGGGCTTCAAATTCTTCCACACAGTCGGTCCTGGGCCGTCCAAAGATTCTACAGGAAGTTTCCTGTAGAAATACAGAACTTCCTGTAGAAGGCTAAACTGTGATCAAATCGTGCCCAGACCTTGGAAGAGATGAGTGTTTCTGGAGGGAGTGCTGGTGAAGTCACCTGGTAGCATAGTAGGGACCTTTGTCCTTGAGTTGAGAGGCCTCCTTTCCAGCATGGAATACTTGCAACTTGCATGAATTTTCAAATCCTGAGCCTGTTTTCCTGTTTCTGCCCCCTTCTTTTTCTGTTTTCTTTTTTCTTGGTTTTTTTTTTTTTTTAGGAGACAACAGGGGCGCCTCAGTGAGGTTTTCACCCCTACCATCTGCCTTGGGCGCTTCATGGAGGTTTTCACCCAAGGGTCTTTTTTATTCAAAAATTTTCAGAGAGACAGCAGGGGCGCCTCAATGAGGTTTTCACCCCTACCATTTGCCTTGGGAGCCTCAGAAAGGTTTTCACCCAAGGATCTTTATTTTTTTCTTCTTTTTTTTCTTTTTCCTTTTTTTTTTTGATGTTCAGGGTATGCCCAAAACAGAGGCAGAACCCTTCTCTATGACCAGCACTGATTTTTCCACAGTTTTGATGAATTCGTGCCTCGAAAGAGGTTTCCTGTAGATCTTTAGTCGATGCCCATTGACGAGCATGGGGATGGCTTCCTCATCAATGGTCCGAATAAGAACAGACCCATTTTCGTTACACTTCTCCACTGCATATGGTCCCAGCCATCTTATTCTCAGCTTCCCCTTAAAATCCTTATGTCTGGAATCGTACAACAGTGCCCAATCTCCCGGCTGGAATTGCTTGTCATTGAGGTGCTGGTCATGCCATACCTTCCTCTGAAGTTGAACCACCTCTGAGTGGAGAAGGGCCTGCATTTGGTGTTCATCCAGTCCATTCAGCTGCAATAACCTTTCTTGTTGGGCATGGCTGAGATCTAGGTCCAGCTGAGCTGCCATCCTCAAGGTGTTGTACTCGAACTCAATTGACAGCAAAGCTCTCTTCCCATAGACCAGCTCATAAGGTGTGAAGCCGGTTGTGGTCTTCCAAGTGGTGTTGTAAGCCCAAGTGGCCTCAACTAGGCGATCTGCCCAATCTTTTCTACTGCTGCTCACCACCTTAGTCAAGATCCCTTCTAATGCTCTATTGGTGACTTCCACCTGTGTTGTGGGGAAAAGTATCCGACTCGGAATGACCCTATCCCTACTCTAAGGGTGATAGTTCCTTAGCAACAACTGAAAGTAAAACTTTGATATTTTCCTTTATGAAAGTACAGAGAAGGAAGAAAAGATTGACCAACCGATATCCTTCGCTTTTGTCGATCTTGTCTTCTCTCTTCGTCCCTTGCTCCCAGCTCCTTGTTCCCTTGCCGGTCCAGCTACACAAAGATCCTGCACAAACAAGAGGTGGAAAACTACAAGAAACATGTACTCATAACTGATGCATGGATTAGAGTGAATCAGATATACAAGTAAATACAATACATCAGTGCAATACAAGTATATAAGAGAACATTCAAAGCTTTATTGATAGAAGTAAAAGGTTCTGAGAAGGTTACAACCATCAATGGCTCCAATCCAGCAGCACCTCCCCAGCAGCAAGAAATCTCCTCTTCACCTCTATAAAAGCAATCACCCAATAGCTCTAACTGAAAACCAACAGCACTTCCTTGCTTTGCACAAAATTCCAGCCTCCTTAGACCTCATGAGAGAGCTCTATATATAGGAGATTTGGAGAAAGGATGAGTCAGCTTGAGGCTGGCATAAAGCTGACTAGTGTCCTCTCCCACTTTAGTTAAACTTCAGTTCTTGAGTCCACTTGGAGATCCTTGCTTACACATGGAGATCAAGTACCTCTTACTCATCACAGGGTGAATCCCTTGAACCAAGTGTCAGTTTGGAAGCTTCCTGGGCAATTGACACCTTGCAGAATGACTGTGCCACTTGGCCAATCTCGCCCAGCGCAGGTAGCCTTCATTGGAGTTGACTTTCAGCGCAGGTACAAGGAGGAGCAGTTGACATTCAGCGCAGTTGCTCAGTGGAGCAGCTGACATGATCCAAAAATAGCCTGTTTTTGAGTGTTTTCAGGTGGAGAACTGATGGGAAGTGCTGTGGTTTGCTGACCTTGTTCTTCTAGGGGTAAGAACAACATGTTTAGGGACTGAGGATCCCTGTAATTATTGACATTTCATGCTCCATGCTGCGAGGCACAAAAATGTCTATAACAACCTGCCCATTTGCTTGAGGATGATAGGGGGTGGAAGTCCTATGCTTGATTTTGTGATGAGCGAGTAGGTCTTCAATTAAGTTGGAGGTGAACTGGCTTCCTTGATCGGTGACTAGCTCTCTTGGGTAGCCAAATTTGTAGAAGATGTTTTCTCTTAAAAACTCAGCCACCTTTTCTTTTGTCGTTGCTTTGATTGCCTTGGTTTCTGCCCACTTTGTCAGATAGTCTGTGCACACAATGATGTAAGACCTTTGCCTTGAAGGAGGATTGATAGGACCCACAAAATCCATACCCCACTTCTCAAATGGCTCAAGAGTCACTTGAGGTTGGAGAGGCATTTCGTCCCTTGGAGTCGGTTTCCCCATCCTTTGGCATCGGTCACATTGGCTGATATATCTTCTGACATCTTGATGAAGCGTGGGCCAATAGTAGCCTGCCTGTAGAATTTTGAAGGCAGTTCTCTTGGCTACAAAATGTCCTCCACAAGGCCCGTCATGACAGGTTAGGAGGATGTCAAAGACTTCCTCCTCCCTTACACAACGCCTTAAGATCTGATCAGGGCCAAGCTTGAACAGGTTGCCCCCGATCCAAGTGAATGAGGCACTCTTCTTTACAATTCTGCTCTTCTCTTTTGAGGATAGGTGCGGAGGGAACTGTGCTGAGACAAGGTAATTTGCTATATCAGCAAACCATGGAGAGAGTACTGAGATAGCAAACAGATGTTCATCTGGCATCTGGTCATCCACTGTTCCATCCTCACCTGCAGGTAAATCCAATCTAGACAAGAAGTCAGCAACAACATTTTCTTTACCTGGTTTGTCAACGATAGTCAAATCAAACTGCTGCAACAAAAGTAACCATCTAATAATACGAGCATTCACATCTAGTTTATTCGTTAAATATCTAATTGCAGCATGATCAGTATGTACAAATGTTTGATAGCCAGTGATGTAATGTCGGAACTTGTTCAGTGCATGGACCACGGCCAAGAATTCTTTCTCAGTTACAGTATAATTCAGTTCTGCCTTGGATAAGTTTTTGCTGACAAAGTATATGGCGTATGGAAGTTTTTGTTCAACTTGTCCTAAGGCTGCCCCTATGGCTTTGTTCGAGGCATCAGTGTGGATGTGGAAAGGTAGGGCCCAATTTGGACCTCTCAAGATTGGGGCAGACACCAACTTATCCTTTAATTCATTCAGAGCCCTCTGACAATCGTCAGTCCATTTAAACTCAACATCTTTTGCTAAGAGGCCAAACAATGGCGAGGCTAGCTTACTGAAGTCTTTAATGAATCTCCTATAATACCTTGCTAAACCTAAGAAACTTTGAACATCTCTTACCTTCTGAGGAGGTGGAACCTTTTTGATGAGAGCAATTTTGTTAGGATCCACCTGTAACCCTTGGCGAGAAATGGTATGTCCTAGCACGGTCCCTTCAGTCATCAAGAACTCACATTTTTCAGGACTAAGGGACAGGTTCATCTCAATGCACTTGGTTAGGACTTTTCCCAGATTGGACAATGCTTCCTGGAAGTTGGACCCATAAGGAGTGAAGTCATCCATATAGATTTCCACTGAGTCATGGACCAGCTCAGAAAAGATGCTCAAGACGGCTCTCTGGAAGGTGGTAGGAGCGTTGCATAGCCCAAAGGGAAGAACTCGGTAAGCAAAGGTACCCCAAGGACAAGTGAAGGTGGTCTTATCTTGGTCTTCCGGGCTGATTTGGATCTGATTATACCCGCTAAACCCATCTAGGAAAGAGAAAAACTTCTTTCCCGCCAGTCCATCCAACACTTGATCTATGAAGGGTAGAGGAAAGTGGTCTTTCTTGGTGGCTTTGTTCAGTTCTCGGTAGTCCACACAGATTCTCCATTTCCCGTTTTTCTTGGGAACCAACACCAGAGGGGACACCCACTCGCTATCCGAGATGGGGTAAATGAATCCCGCATCCAACAGTTTTTGCAATTCTTCTTTGACAATGTCCTTAAGGGCTCGATTCATTCTCCTTTGGGGTTGCCTAACCGGTTTACAATCTTCTTTGATGTAGATGTGATGGGTACAGACCGAAGGATGGACTCCTTTTATCTCCTTATAGCTCCAAGCGAAAGCATCTAGATGACTGGCCAACAGACTACACAGCTCCTTTTCTTGGGAAGGAGATAGGGAGGAGCTGATCTTTAATGTTCTCTCGGGGCCAAACTCCACATTTTTGACTCTGGGAGTGATTGGATTGGTCACACAAAGGTCCACTAAGGTGCTGGCTTGGGTATCCTCCACCAATTTCTCTAAGGACAATGCACTGGGAGGTGGATTCTGAATCAAGGTCTCAATCAAATCATCCTCGGTTTGAGGACCTCCCCTGGTGGTTTCTAAGGTGCACAAGGGTGCAGAGTACACCTCATCCTCTTCTCCTTCTCCCAACCAAAGTGGTAAGTCATGCTCTAATAGAGGTTGGGTAGGAGGGTATAGGACTAGCTGCTTGGACATAGGACCATTTTTGATGGTCATGTTTCCTGCACGACAGCTTATGTAAGCATCTGCAGTGGCTAACCAAGGCCTTCCCAAAATAAGGGGGTATCCAGTAAGCTTTGCCTTTGGTTGAAGAACCAAGAAGTCTGCAGGGTACTTCCAAGTGTCAACAGAGACCAAGACATCCTCCACAATCCCTTCGGGAGTCACGGTGGAGCGATCTGCTAGCTGCAGGACTGTCGAGGTCTTTCTTAAGGAACCCTGAAGGTTTAGTTTGAGCATGGTATCTCTGGTCATCACATCAATGGCAGCCCCTAAATCAATCAAAGTGTGGGGTATGATGGTGCCATTGATGTGGACATCAACTACAGGACTCCCAGGATCCAAATACTTTGGGCAGATTACTTGCCCCAACATAAGAAGCTCATCCTCCCAGAAGCTCATCCTCCTCTGGGTTGGGTTGTGTGGTTGCTGTTAGTATCTCAGGAAAGGGTGGAATGGCTTTTGGTTCACTTTCCTGTTTATCTTCCTCGTCCTCTGGGGGAGGAGGTTGGCAATCCGGAAGAGTCTTTCCAGATTGCAGGTTGATCTCCTGGATCTCCACAGCATAGGTGGGGCATGTTGTTTCCCCGGTATATACCTTCTGGGCCTGTCGGTTGTTGGGGTTTAGGTTCGGTTGAGCAGGCATTTGGGGTTGTCTTGGAGGAGCAGGAGGTAATGGTTGTGGTTGAGCTGGTGGTGGAGGCAAAATGGCGGGAGGAGTGTTGTACTAGGGCCTCCACCCTGGTTGAGGTGCATTCCACTGAGGCTGCGGTTGGACATGTGAGTGAAATGAATGAGTAGTGGGCTGAGTATGGTATTGAGGTGGGTAAGACCATGGAGGGGGCACAGACCAGGAAGGATGAGCAGGGGGACCCCAAGAAGGCATAGGAGCAGATGGGGTGGGGCTATAATAAGCTTGGGATGTCCCTTGCATCCCCTGCTGGTAAGGTCTAGGTCCATGTGGCCTCCTTTGGTTAAGGAAATAAAGAGGTTTAGTGGGTGCCTCCGTTCCTTGGTACATGCGTAAGGTTGGGCATTGGTTTGTGGGGTGGTCCTCCTCACAAACGAAACATACCTCTACCGAATGTAATGGGCACTCGTTTTTAGGGTGCTTCCTTGTACACCTAGGGCAGAAGATAGCCAAAGCCCTCTCAGCTTCCTCTTTCTTTTGCTGGATTCAGAATGTATCAAGTTGCATGGCAATGGTTTGTCTCACCTCACTCTTGAGGTCCTCTAACTGATTTGCAAACTCATGTTTGGAGAAAGGAATACTAGCTGAGAGGGGGTTTCCTCTACCTCTTTTCCGGGCTGCCCTAGAGTGGTTTCTAAACACAATCTCTATATCCTCATAAGGTAGTTGGTAAATATCTCCTCCAGCTAGCATGTGAAGGGTATCTAGAAGGTCTTCAGGAACTCCTCGGAGCAGGACCAACTTGAGAGATTTAGGGTCAAGGGTGCACCTGGCCCGTTTATAGCTAAGTTGGAACATTTCCTCGTAATCTTCTAAAGACTAATCATTTCCCATGGTCATCCGAAAGATTTCTCCCTTGGCTTCCTTGGACCTACAGTAGTCCCGGTATTTGGTATTGAAAGCTTGCTGCATCTGAGCCCAAGTGGTGATACTGTTCCCAGGTAAGCCCATGAACCAGCGTAATGCTGCATCCTTGAGGGTAGAGGGAAAGAGTTTCAGTTTTTGCTCATCTTCGGTATAGTCATAGGTTCGACAAAGGACAACAAACTCAAACAGGAAGGTATCAGGGTCTTCAGTAGTCAGTCCATGGAAGTGAGGTAAAGCGGAGGGGCTTATGTTTTTCATTTTCATGTCTCCATTGGTCTCTCGGATGGGAAAGGCACCTTCTATTCTCTCATCTTCTCTTCTATTGTCAGCCATGGCTTCAGATGTAGTGTTCTCTAACTCTTCTTTTGTTATAGGATTTTCGTATATCTTAGGAGGCTCACCTATAGGTTCTTCTGAATCACTGTTACCAAAGAAGAGAGAAGGGTGACTTAGTGAAGTGGTGGGGGTGTTGGGTAAGAATTTGTCTGTTTTATCTCGATTTCTACGAGGCATGAAATGGAAAGACTTTTGATTGCTTTTGTTTTTTTTCTCTGGTACCTGCAACACTAAAATAGATTGAACTGCAACTAACTATCTTGCTGAAATGGAAATGCGGAATTGAAATGAAAGCATGAAAGGACTAATCTATTTTGCTCAAATGAAATTGCAGGAATGAAATGCTAGGCTACGCTTGCAGAATTGAAATGCTAATCTACGCTTGTAGAAACGAAATTGCGGAATTGAAATGCTAATCTATGAAAGCAAGAAATGAAATTGCGGAATTGAAATGCTAATCTATGAAAGCAGGAAATGAAATTGCGGAATTGAAATGCTAATTTATGAAAGCAGGAAATGTCTACGCTACTTTTGCGGAAATGAAATTGCAGAATGGAAATGAAATAAACTACTTAGCAGAAGGTTGTAGTAGAAAATAGAAGAGTAGCAGCAATCACCAATGCTTTGACGCTTCCCCGGCAACGGTGCCAAAAAGATGGTGGGCTCCAGTATTGCAGCAATAATGCTGCAACTCCTGGGACTCCCGTCTTTACTTTTATCAACCCGGTAGTTCGTAACAAACTTGGAAGTGACGGTGCTATATGCACAAGTACTAGATCTTGCTGCAGATGTCACTTGGTCAGCTGGTACAAGTCCGCTAGGGGCTTAAGACAACTTTTATGAGCTTTTAGAAGAAGCTTTTTAACTGATGGATGGAATCTAACTCAAAGGAAGCTAATCTACTTGCGGAAAGAAACTCAAAGCCAAGAAGTAACGCAAACCCTAATTCTACCAACTAACCCTACTGGTGCAAAGGAAAGGATGCAAACTATTGAAAAATATGCCATTACTTCTACAAAGGTAAAATGCACATGCCTATGCTATCTCTATCTGAAGAACACACCTTTTTGTATTTTTGACTAAGTTTTTGAATTATCATGCGTGTTCTTTTAACCGGCTTTTTACTGTGCAGGGGTGGATCGAGGAGGAGAAAGGCTTGGAAAAGGTTGGGAAGGTTTAGAGGGGGTCTAAGGAGTCCCTAACACCCTTCCAGAGAGTTTCACAAAGTTTGGCTATCAAGAAACCTTATTTGTGAGCTTCTACAGGAAGTCTGCAGGGGTTCTACAGGATGTTTCAGAATTTCTACAGGATGTTCAGAAATTTCTACAGGATGTTCTACGATTGGATTTTGGATGATGGGTGAGTGAAAGAGGATGCATGAATGGATAGAGAGGTAGGATAGGGGTCTGAAATGACTTAGTGACAGAGGGATGAATTGATAAGAAGGTGTGGAAAGCTAGCTTGTCTTAAAGAGGGTTGAGGCAACGGAAGGGCAAGAAGGTAGGGTGACGTGGGCAAAAGAGTAGTTGTGAGACGAGGGACCTAACTTGGAGATGGAGCAGTTGGCCTGGACGAAGCTTAGATGGACGAGAGAGTGATGGAGATGCACCGCACAGTGTATACTTAACCAAATCAACCACGTCCTGCACATAATCAAAATATTAACTAATCTATCCTAACTGTTAATGAAACCAATGAATAGCAGCTTTATTCCTAAAGAGAACCATGTGCAGCACTTAAGTAAAGAAACATTCCAAAAGATATGAACGCATGACTAACTCCTACAAATGAAAACATTGCATCAAAGATTGCATGGGTAAGCAACCTAGTGTTTTTGTTGGGCAACACTGTCGGCAATTCCAGCCCCTAGGAAGAGGTGAAAATGAGAGTGCAGGCAACCCTTTTCTGGAGCTCTTATCAATTCTTATCTCATTACTCTATTCTAGACATCTGAAGCAACTCTATTTTCCAACAATGACCTACTTAACCACACAACGAAATCTAACTCAACAAACTGCGTTTCAAATGCATACAAGGAAAATCATAATGCTGAAAGGAAATATATCAATACAAAGAAGGAGGCCCTAGGCTCTCAGGTTGGGCCCAACCCCGAGAGCTATGGCTCCTCTAGAAACTTAGAGCTGAGATCAAATCTGACTGCTTCCCATTAAAAATAATAATCATAAGTCAAGAGTCATGCCAATAATGGCTACAAAAGAACAAAACAGAGCTGGCAGCTTGTAGTGCAGAATGTGCAAAAGTTTTTCAAAAGTCCTCTTCGAAGGCTGAAGCCTTATCATTTATACATCATGAGGCCCAAGCTGGCCTCCTAAATCTATGGGACTTGGCTGACCAAACTGGGAGTGAACAGCTGCTTCCACAAAATCTGTTTGGCTGCCTTCTAGATCCAGTTTTGGTAGCCTTTGGAGCTCGGAGTTGGGGGTGAAGATCCCGAGGAAGGCTATTTAATGCCATAAAAAAGCCCCCTACGATTCCTCAACCCCAGCTTGGCTGTCTCCTAGCCCTTGTCTGCTCGGTTTTGCTCCAACATGTGTCAAAAAATCCTGAAATGAGCACGTGTTAGCCACCTAGGAATAGTGACTACCCTTATTCATACAAATGACATAAACATACTAAAAAATGATGCATAAGTTATGAAAAATGAAGGATTGAGCAAGGGTAGTTAGGCCAAATGAGCCCAAAATGTTACCAAATTTGGGGCTCATCACCACCTTATATAGAAGGATCATCATAATCATGAATATAAAGTCCCACGGTATGTTCAGAACCATTTGTATAGAATAAACATGTGTACAATCATGAACAATACATAACTCCACACAGCCTGAGTTATATCAGAGAAAACTTTGGGTCTTGCGCTCCATCCCAACCCGATCAAAGTACGAATTCTAACATGCGAATGAATGTGTCAAATTCGAGCACGCTAGTAAACCATCTAATTACTGGCCAATGATGTGGACCGTTAACATGCACGAGAGAAACCACCAATAATGAAAATGGTCCTCAAGGTACAACAATAAAATCGGTGAATGTGAAAATGACGCTGAATTCGAACACTCATGGAATCATCTGATCGAAGGGAAATGATGAAAATCTGTCGTCGAATGTGAGGAAATTTCCATTAAGACATGCAAGCTCTAAGGTACTCCAAGGGAGTTTCTAAGTCATCTTCTTGGATAATGAGTTGAAGTTGACAAGAAGTGATCCGTCGAAGGAGGGCCATAGGGATTCCCTCATCATTGACACGAAATAAGGAATAAAGTGGAATGAATGAGCATGATCCAAGACTGTGGAAAAAGGTCAGATAATGTATAGGTAATAAACTACACATATGACTTCTCTTGAACATCAGCGACATGATTCCAGAGTGTGGTAGCATTTGACTCAACATAGAACCAAGGGTCATGATGACGAAATGTAATAGTGAGATGAGAGGAAAAATGGATCACCCAAACTTGGAAAGGAAAGTGACTGAGTGAGGATATCCCAAAACTGACACGAGAAACAGATGAGTGTCATGTTCAAGAGCGACATGCTGCCTATACAAGAGACGTTTCATTTTCATTTTCCCCACTATTTCTAGCGAGTACCCCAATTATTTTTAATCACAAGCTTGAAGGGGATAGCATATGCTTGTCGTATAAGTTCATTTTTCGAATGAATCCCTTCTAGTGAGTTTTGCAAGTCCTAGGTAGGAGAAACTTGGTCTCGTCATGGTGACAAGTCTTTCGTCATTTAATTTTTAAGAGTCCAATGGAAGAGTAACTCTGTATATTTTTCATATTTAGAGAGTTTGAAAAAGAGACGAAAAAGAAAACTCCATTAGGTCCCTTTTCATAATTTGTCTCTCGAACCTAGAAAGGTAGAAAACAATATTCGAGAGAACCTCTTGACCAATTCGATCATGGTGTTCCTTTTTTGTAAATAGGCAATCCCAACCCAAAAAAGGGCTAAACGTATGCTGAGATGATGTCAATTCATTTAATTTAACAAGTTTGAAAAAACAAGTACTCGACGATCTTTTCATCTTTAGAGAGTCAGAAAAGAACTTAAAGATGACTCCACCCAAAGGAACGAGTGGTATACATGGATAGCAATTGGTTCCAGTGATGATGGAACTGCTCAAAACATGTAATGGTCAAGAGGCTGGCTAATAATACCACTCATTACAGATGTTCCCCAAGCGAGGGTAAAACAACCAAGTGAAATCATATGATCGGTCAAAGAGATGGTGATGATGGAAAGGAAAAAACTAAGGCTCTTCTAGCAAAAACACGCTGATAAAAATGAAAATCACGAGATGTAAAGTGGGAATGGTTTCATTTTTACACAAGCTTGAAACATGGGAAACTATGCTCGAGTATACTTGAAGATGGTTTCATTTTTTAACAAGCTTGAAACATGGGACAAAACTATTCTTGGATTCGATTTCAATTTTAAACAATATTGAAACAAAGATAAACTATGCTTGAGATAAGTTTTCATGCCCCCAACATAATGACTCAGTTCGAGGTACATGCCCCCCAAGCTTCATTTCATTGACCTAAGTAGATTGCTGGTTACTAACAGGTGGTTGGAATTAAGGTTCACTTATGAGATCAAGTGAAATACTTGACTGGGATTTTACGATATCTAATCAAAGACTCAAATTGGAAGGGGATTTGTTTCATTTTTTAATGAGCTTGACATAGGAAAAAAACCATGCTAATGACACCTTGTTTCATTTTTTAACGAGCTTGAAACAAGTAAAATAACTTTGATCATGGAGACCTATTTCATTTTTTAAAAAGGTTTACATAGTAAAAGAACTATCCTCATAGCTCCTATTTCATTTTTTAATGAGGTTGACATAGTAAAAGGACTATCCTCATGGCCCTTGTTTCATTTTTTTAACGAGCTTGACACAAGACACAGAAATATTCTCTAGACCCTTTATCACAACCCAAATGAAGCCATGGATTCCAAGAGGTTCTCACTAGATGGGAGAACAACATTCTGGAAGGGATACATGTCTAGGGATCCAAATGAAATATTGGGCTCTAATGCCCCCAATACATGGTGTACTACATCACCCACTAGAACATTAGTAGATGTGGGCATGGAACAGGTGGCCACGTAATTAACCTGTGGTGGGGGTTTTGGTTGATGGGGAGTTGATTAAGGACCAATGAATGTAAGATGATGAATGATCATAATGCTTCCTTCATGCGGGAAGCACATCACTCAAAAGAGGGAGGAAACAAGAGCTCCCATGATGTAAACATAGTCACGGCCAAGGAGAAGATTAAAATCTAAAGGGCCTTGGACAACAATCTCGTCTATATAGACAATCTTCCCTCCCAAAGTAATAAGTAACTTAGGAAGGAGCCTTAACGGTTGACTGGTTCCTTTGTTAAAAGCTAATGAATTTTGGGTGATGGGGACAAACTGAGGAGAACCTAAATCTTACCAAGTAGTTGAGGATAGGATGCTAACAGTTGCACCCTCATCTATGACTATGCTAGGTACGACCATGTGTTAAGCCTGTAATGTAATCTAGAAAGGCATATAAGACAAAAGAAGATGTCTTGCCAGTCGACCCCAATCAAAATAAGTGACCAAAATACTTGGAGTGGGTGTCGTAAGAACATGAGAACTACTCTCTCGCTTTATGGGCATAGGAGAACTACTCTCATGCACCTAAGGAATGAGAGGATTTCCCTCCAATTCATTCGAAACTGAAGAAACCAGAAGAACCTGAGTAGTACAAGGTTTACTCTCTATGGGAAAGGTACGTTTAACTAAAGGTGGAGTCAAATCTACCATTTTCTCAACCAATGGTTGGTCGAGAACGAACTCACAAGACTCACTTTTAAAGAGAGTGGGGTTGACCAAAGATGAATTTTGATCAATCACTGGATTAACTAGTCGAGGATCAGGGGAAAGCTTTCGATACCAAGTCGGAAGATGAGGTTGAGAAGCTGTAAGGTTTTCCAACTCTTCGAGAGCTTCATCCATAAGAGGAAAAAGGTGAATGGGATGATTACTTTCTCACAAATTACAAGCAAATTTTACTTTTCCCTTTTCCCCATGGACCTTATTATTACTAGTTGAGGGTTTTTCACCAGCATGAACTCGAGACGTTGATGACAAAGGTTGATGTGAACCTATGGAACACACTTCTAAGACCATAGGAAGACCAGGAAAATTCTGAAGAAGGTGGTCACCTTTACATAACATGCAAGGGAGTTTTACTTTCCAGGGCTGGTTGGAAAATTTTTCTACATCAGTTGCATCCGTAGAAATGGCTTCTTGGTTGCCCCCTTTCTTATTTTTTTCTTCTTCTTCATCCTGTTATTCTTCTTCTTAGCTTCCTGATTACTAGAATCTAGACTTTCACCAGGGGAAGAGGAAGAACGAGGTGAAGAAATAGGTGAAGAAGGTGAGGGGTCAAATTTAGGATCAACATGAGGTTGATGTTGTTCAGGTGGAGGAGAACTCAATTGAAAAGTACTTTGGACACTCAGAATCACCAGGTTCGAAAATAACCAAACTAGTAGACCAATGGTCAATATAGGAAGGGATAATGTCCCCATATAAGGAGCACGAGTATTTCCAAAAGAAGGAAAATGACTAGGATTCCCGTTAGAGGGGTTTCCATGACTGGTAGAATCAGGAAATGTTTGCATTGGTATTAATCTAAGATCTACTAAGTATTATTCCCATAGGGAGGATGTTTTTCCGTTGTCAATTAATAGATTTTAGATCTTTAACAAAAATAAATAAAAGTGGTAATCTAGGCAAAAGGGTTTACCAAGTATCCATGAATATACACCTTAGCCGAAACCAAGGACTTAACATAAGACAACCAATCTCCCTGAATGCTGTGTGCGGTGTATCGCATTTACAAGGCGACAGACTCGGTTTCCTGTGGCAAAAATATAGCAACCTAGTGGGGTCTCCCAATGTATACTCGATGATACGGGGTGCACAAATCTGTGTTAGCATTGTCTAATGCATAACCGTTCGGTGAGAGTGTTTCCATATACTTTCCATACTGAAGTGCCTCCAATATACCCGAAAGTACTGGAGAACCTTTGATATACTACCGTACTGGAATGGGATTTCACCCCCGGTATACAATGCAGGCAGTTAACGACAGCTGCTAGGTTTATAGACATCAGAAAAGGTCTCTAGCCTAGACCTCTAAATGTTTGTGTTAAGTTCCAAATGCTCCTTAGGTTAATTGAGGTAAATTTTAATGTTTAACGTCAATTAAGTTTTGGTTTTAAGGCTCATAACGATGTCAGCTGAATCCCTAAGATGCATCTATATGAGAAAAGGAAACTTTCCACTTCAATGAAAGCTAGACTAATCAATGGAAGAAATTTCAATCAATAATGCATAAAACAAAATGCCTTCCACTAAATTTCGCTTAGGTCTTCCAAATGCAATGCCAAAAGTAAAAATGATTTCTACTTTTCACTATCCTAAATGCAACCTTTTCGAAAGCAAAATGATTTTACTTTACAAAGATGCACTTATATGAATTATGCTCTTCTTTTCGTTTTGAATGATTTGATGCACCTAATACAATTTTTAACTTTCAATCACTCAAAAATGTGCTCTATTTTCAACGATGAATCTCAAAAAATAACTTTTCAATGCAACTAATCTAATGCATTTTCATGAAAAGTAATTTTTGAAAGACAATCTAAAACAAATGCAAAATGACGTTTTCAATGATTTCCACAGAAAACAACACTCAATCAACCAGCGAAACCAACATCTCAATGACCCCAATAAGCATCAAGTGATTACCAATTGACTAGAAACCCTAGAACTTAATCAGATTTCACTTCAAAGCGAATGAGACAAAATTTGCAAATTAATCATGACAATCAATAAAAAAAGCTAACAAATCTAGGCATACTGGATGGGAAAAGACCTTAGGGGCCAAGACACACTGGATTCTAAGGCAAAAACCTTAAAAATTCTCACATTCAAGGATTAGCACTAGTTTAGATAGAAAAACCCGTGCTGATTGGGTTATCAACGCTACTTTTCATAGCCAAACCCATTCTGGTCGGGGTCATCAATACTACTTTATATAGCAAAAACCATGCTAATTTTCAATGCGAGAAAACAATGGAAAATAGGGTTTTCAGAGAAATTGTACAGGTAAAAACTAGCGCTGCCAGTGCGACTGCCACTAATAAAACTCACGCTGAGTGAGGAATATGGGAAAAAAAAATATATGTCGAAAGTCACACTAGACTTAGCACTCTAAGGCAATAATCACTAATTGTGTAGAGGTATATAGACTCAAAAGCCAAAAAATCAACGGTTGGTCAAACTAATCAAAGGATCAGATTGAAGAAATGGATGGAAAGGTTATAGCTTCCCCATCGGAGTTGCAATTTTGCTGTCTAGGGAAATCCTCTCTGCGGATAGAGACAATCCCTATAGCCCAATGAGTGGGACTAACAACCTACGTGACAATCTATAAGACAATTTCCTAAATTACAATCGAAATGAGAGAAGAGGAAGATGACCTACCTCGTTCTGATGCTATAATGCAATCCTTTGTTGAAGATCTCAAATCGCTCGTTCCTCAAGCTCAGGTCTACAACTCACAGTGTTTGAATACTTGCACAAGAGATCAAAGACACAAAAAAGCATACAATTAAAATAAGCATAGTCGAAACTAATCCACTTACAGATCAAGGAGCATTAAGATAAATGATGCATTAACTCAAAAATTTATGGAAAATAAGCCAACAATTGTATATGTTAATGAAATAAAGGACGAAGCATACAACCAAGCCTTGATGTCAATAAGCTCTCCTTGAGTGAATGTCCGAGTCCAAGCTCAAGCTCTCCAGTCACTCCTTCTCCAAGCCAAATGAGTAGCATGTAAGCACTATCTCAGCATAAGGGTGCAAATAATCAGAGACCAACCATTTGGGAATGGGAGAGGATGAATATATAGGAAGGGCAAGGGAGTTAGGATCTCTCCAAAGATAGGAGAAGACCTTCATCTCAAGGAGGTATCTCATAGGGATAAGATCAAATGGAAATATTTGTAGAATTCAACCACATCCACATGTAACAACCTCCAACTCGTCTTTCTGGAAGCCTCTAGATCATGAAGCTTCTTGTCCTCTTTGCAAAAAATTTCCGTTTAGGGATCAACACGAGTGTCCAAGTAAAAATCATGCTGGAAGAATGAGGCTAGTATAGTGCAACTTGTCATCAACACTAGTTGCTAGTGTCATAGTCACGCTGGTCCTAAAATTAGGGTTTTAGAGCTTACTTCTTCAGGGAAGGCTCAAGGCATGTTTCCATCAGTGTTTCAGGGAGGATATGAATTGTATATCAGGATGGGTACATTTCATGATTGCCAATTTTTGGGCACTTCATGGTATGACACAGGGAAGTATAGGAGGCATGACAGAATACTATGTAACATATGCCCCCTTAAGCATGAAAGAAGAACAAGGAGTGATGGTTGAGATGATTTACGAGATTTTGCAATGACAAGAATAAACATTGTCAGGAGACCTGCAAATCAAGGACGCATATACATATACATATCTGATATAAAAACATGAATCCACGATATGCACGCAACCATCCAGATAAAAGGACTATGTGAAAGGATCCACGGCATGGGCGCAACCATCCGAATGAAAATGATCATGTGTAAGTCTATGATCCAAGGTCTGGATGTAACCACCCGATATAGAAGGATAATCATCATCATAAATATAAAGTCCCACGGTATGGTCACATCCATCTATATAGAATAAAAATGTGTACAATCACGAACAATACATAACTCCACGCAGCTTGAGTTATATTAGACAAAAATCAGGGTCTTGCGCTCCATCCCATCCCAACCAAAGTATGAATTCTAACATGTGAACGACTGTGTCGACGTCGAGCATGCTAGAAAACCACCTAATTATGGGCCAATTATGTGGACCGTTAACAGGCACGAGAGAAATCACCAATAGTGAAAATGGTCCTCAAGATACGACAATACAATACGTGAATGTGAAAATGAAGCTAAAGTCGAACACTCGTGCAATCATCTGATTGAAGGGAAATGATGAAAACCTATCACTGGATGTGAAGAACTTGCCATTAAGGCATGCAGGCTCTAAGGTACTCCAAGGGAGTTTCTAAGTCATATTCCTGGATAATGAGCTGAAGTTAACAGGAAGTGACCAATCGAAGGAGGGCCATAGGAATTCCCTTGTCATCGACACGAAACAAGGAATAAAGTGGAATGAATGAGTACGATCCAAGACTGTGGCAAAAGATCAGATAACGTATAGGTAATAAACTACATATATGACTTCTCTTGAACATCAATGACACGATTCCAGAGTGTGGCAACATTTGACTCAACATAGGACCAAGGGTCATGATGACGAAATGTAATAGTGAGATGAGAGGAAAAATGGATCACCCAAACCCGGAAAGGAAAGTGACTGAGTGAGGATATCCCAAACCCGCCACGAGAAACAGATGAGTGTCATGTTCAAGAGCGAGTACCCCACTATTTCTCCTATACAAGAGATGTTTCACTTTCATTTTCCCCACTATTTCTAGCCATTACCCCAATTATTTTTAATCACAAGCTTGAAGGGGATAGCACATGCTTGTCGTATAAGTTCACTCTTTGAATGAATCCATTCTAGTGAGTTTTGCGAGTCCTAGGAAGGAGAAACTCGGTCTCGTCATGGTGACAAGTCTTTCGTCGTTTAATTTTTACGAATTCGATGGAAGAGTAACTCAGTATCTTTTTCATATTTAGAAAGTTTGAAAAAAAGATGAAAAAGAAAACTCCATCAGGTCCCTTTTCGTAATTTTTTTCTCGAACCCTAAAAGGTAGAAAGCAATATTCTAGAGAACCTCTTGACCAAGTCAATCAAGGTGTTCCTTTTTCATAAATAGTCAATGCTAGCACGAAAAAAGGGGTAAACGTATGCTGAGACAATGTCAATTCATTTAATTTAACGAGTTTGAAAAAATAAGTACTTGACAATATTTTCATCTTTCGAGAGTCAACAAAGAGATTAAAGATCACTCCACTAGAAGGAACGAGTGGTATAAAAGTATAGCAATTGGTTCCGGTGATGATGGAACTGCTCAAAAAATGTAATTGCCAAGAGTTTGGCTAATAATACCACTCATATCAGATGTTCCCTAGGCAAGGGTAAAACAACTAAGTGAAAGCGTATGATCCGCCAAAGATATGGTGACGATGGAAAGGAAAAAACCAGGGTTCATCTAGCAAAAATAGGCTGATAAAACGACAATCACGAGATGTAAAGTGGGAATGGTTTCATTTTTACACAAGCTTGAAACATGGGAAACTATGCTTGAGTATACTTGAAGATGGTTTCATTTTTTAACAAGCTTGAAACATGGAACAAAACTATGCTTGGATTTGGTTTCATTTTTACACAAGCTTGAAACAAAGATAAACTATGCTTGAGATAAGTTTGCATGCCCCCAACATAATGACTCAATTCGAGGTACATGCCCCCCCAAGCTTCATTTCATTCACCTAAGTAGACTACTGGTTACTAAAAGGTGGATGGAATGAAGGTTCACTTACGAGATCAAGTGAAAGACTCAACTTGGATTTGACAAGATTTAATCAAATACTCAAATTGCAAGGGGATTTGTTTCATTTTTTAATGAGCTTGACATAGGAAAAGAACCATGCTCATGATACCTTGTTTCATTTTCTAATGAGGTTGACATGAGTAAAAGAAATTTTCTCATGGATACATATTTCATTTTTAACGAGGTTTACATAGTAAAAGACCTATCCTCAGAGCACATATTTCATTTTTTAACGAGGTTGGCATAATAAAAGGACTATCGTCATTGCCCTTTTTTCATTTTTTAACAAGCTTGACACAAGACAAGGAACTCTGCTCCAGACCCTTTATCACAACCAAAAAGAGGCCATGCTTTCCAAGAGGTTCTCATCATATGGGAGAACAACACTCTGGAAGGGATACATGTCTTGGGATCCAAATGAAAATTCGGGCTCCAATGCCCCTAGTACATGGTGTACTACATCACCCACTAGATCATTAGTAGATGTGGGCATGGAACAGATGGCCATGTAATTAACCTATGGTGGGGGTGATACTGCTTGCACATAATAACCATTTAGGGATGATGGTTGATGGGGAGTTGATTCAGGACCAATGAATGTAAGCTAATCAATGATCGAAATGATTCCTTCATGCGGGAAACACATCACCTGAAAGACAGAGGAAACAAGAGCTCCCATGACCTAAACATAGTCACGGCCAAGGAGTAGATTAAAATATAAAGGGCCTTGGACAACCATCACATATATATAGACAATATTCCCTCCCAAAGTAATAGGTAACTTAGGAAGGATCCCTAATGGTTGACTGGTTCCTCTATTAAAAGCTAACAGATTCTGGGTGACGGGGACAAGCTCAGGAGAACTTGAAGCTTTCCAAGCAGTTGAGGATAGGATGCTAACAGATGTGCCCTCATCTATGACTATTTTAGGTACGACCATATGGTACACCTGTACTGTAATTTGGAAAGGCACATAAGACGGAAGATGATATCCCGCCAGTCGATTCCAATCAAAATAAGTGACCAAACTACTTGGAAGGGGTATCTTAGTAGTACAAGGTTCACTCTTTATGGGAAAGGTATGTTTAACTGAAGGTGGAGTCAAGTCTACCATTTTCTCAACCAATGGTTGGTCGAGAACGGACTCACGAGACTCAATTTCAAAGAGAATGGGGTTGACCAAAGATGAGTTTTGATTAATCGCTGGCTCAACTATTGAAGGATGAGGGGAAAGCTTTCGATACCCAGTCGGAAGATAAGGTTGAGAAACTGTAAGTTTTTCCAACTCTTTGGAAGCTTCATCCATAAGAGGATAAAGGTGAATGGGATGATTACCTTCACACAACTTACAAGGAAATTTTACTTTTCCTGTTTCCCCATGGACCTTATTATTACTAGTTGAGGGTTTTTCACCAGCATGAACTCCAGAGCCTAATGACAAAGGTCGATGTGAACCTGGGGGACACACTTCTAAGACATTAGGAATACCAGGACAATTCTAAATAAGGTGGTCACTGTTATCACCCCAAGAAACTCTCCTAGGTTGTATATCAGAGATGCTTGAGAACATTACAAACTCAACAAAAATGTTGGAAAATTGTGGATGAATGGAAGTAATGATGCATATTCAATCCAGATAACCACTTCTACTATGCTTAACCCAGACATGAGTGAACACCCCCAGACTACAAGGCTTTAGACCACCAATCACTCACTGTTTAAAGAGTAGGTGAAGATGGAGAATACTGACCACACCAGCAGATGCACAAGACCATGTGATGGCCGGATGCAACCAATTAAAAAGTTCTGCAAATATGTTTCTTAATGCACAGACATGATGATAGCTCTCTGTCACTAAGCAAACAGAAACCTGAATAATACATGTACTGAAACAAACAAGACTTTAACACAAAGGTGGGATGACAGCCCCTATAATGCCAAACATCAAGAATTCAAGACAAATGCATAACAGGCACAACCTGGAACAAAGAAGAAGTGGGAAGTGAGCAATTAACAACAAAAGAATCTTGTATCATTTTAAAATGAAGACCAGACGCTGCAGGTATCACAGTAGTTATAGTCTCCAGAAGTTGAACCTTACATCAGAATAACATTCATCATCCATCATTACATCTCTTTTTTGGGTATATATAGAGTTTCTTTACAAAAATGCTCTGATGGTCCATGCGTGGAGGGGTCATAATGGACCACCAACCACTTTAACTATCTAATATGGGTCTCTGCTGCAATCTGACTGTGTCTGCGAATGAATTTGACCTTCTCGGATGTTCTGTTGTCCTTCTTGAGCTGGTAGAGTGTAATATGAAACAAGCTCCATAACTGATAAATGCTGTGACCGACCTGAGGCATGTCCTTTTCCTTCTCGGCCATCCTTCTTGTTGAATGTAGTGGTTGAAGATTAACTGCGCAGAGTGCTGAATACTGGCCACCTTCGTCCTTTCGGGAGCATGAAATGGTTGAGTGGTGCTATCGATGCCCATGATTGCTTCTCGGCCTCTGTCTCCCGGAAGTTATTTCCCATCCTTTGTTTATGTGATAGAAAGGGTCTTCGGGCCTCTGTTATCTTCTAAATACAAACGGGTACTGCTTTCTACTATAACAGAGAAATGATGCAACTGTGAGAAATCCCGCCAAATCTGCTTCTTTTGGACTCCAAAAGTCCTCAAGTATGGTTTAATTGTCTATTGGGTCCGCCCTTGGGTCACTGTCACCTATCGTAGACGGCATGTTCCCTTCGTTCCATTGTTCTTGGAAATAATTGAAAAACACGGGAAAAAACATGAAAAAGGCCTCCCTCCGGACTTCAAATATTTAAACAATTTCATTCCGGAAACCCATCGGGTCCGACTTTTATTGTATCGCAAGGCTTCAAGGCTCCCTTTGGTTTCCACCAATAGCAATCTAGTGATGTAACATGGGCTGTCGATCTGCACGCGCGATCAACTGTCCATATTGCATTGCTGGTCGCAATCGCTCAATGCACACTGTCTGCGCCAATTTTCCTCCGCCGATGCGATAAAGGGATGTGATCCGGTCGCAACCGATGATTGCTCAATGCCTTAGCCCCTTTATATAAATAACATAGCTCCTTGCAGATGCGATGTGGGCTGTTGATCTATGTGCGCGATCGATGGTTCACATTTAATCGTTGATCACGATCGCAATGCCTCTCCTGTCCACGCCGATTGACACTGCCTGCCTATGCCGATTGCGATCCGCCGATTAGATCTGGAATGTTGACCGAACAGATCTAACGGCTGCTGTGCCACCATCGTTTAAGTCTGTGCCTATGAGTTTTTTCATGGTTTTGTAGTGTTTTCACCTCCCGATAGTGCATTTCCGACCCTCCAAGGGCTCTCCTCTTGCAACTATTTCGATCGGTGGATGACCTTTGACCAAAATTGGAGATTTCAACAGCATGCATGGATCCCTTGGCATGATTTTAAGTAGATTTGTAGACTTTGGGAGTGTTTTTGGATCCATTTTTATCCTTTTGTATAGCAGCGCTAACACTGGATCCTTCTGGGGATGAGATCCTCCCTGTGAGGTCTCAAGAACCTGTAGATCAATGCCTTCCTGACGAAAAACAAATTAGCAAAATTCCTAGTGTTCCATTGGGCATTGAGTCTGACTGATCCTACACTACAGCTGATAAAGCAAAATATTTACAAATTTTAAGGCCAAAAGACCTTAAACCACATAAATTTTGAGAAAACGCCCATTAACTGGGCCATCAAAAACTGCTTCTCCCCCCATACTTTTCAGTATGAAGGTGTTGTTCCCTTGAATCTGTGAAATAATAAAAGGGCCTGTCCAGAAAGCATCAAACTTTCCATGATTGCCTTTCTTTTCCTTCAGTGCATCCCATTTCAGGACCAAGTCTCCAACTTGAAAATTATTTGCTTTTGTCTTCCTGTCAAAAACATCCTTGATCTTTTTCTGATGTGCTGTAGCCTTTTCAACTAGTTGTTCTCTAATCTGATGTAACTCTGCCAAATTAGTGATCCTTCTTGCCATGTCTTCTTCCTCATCCTGCTCTTCTTGAAGGAATTTTGCCACAGGGAGGGTAAGTTGAATCGGAAATACTACCTCTGTGCCGTACACCAGCTTGAATGGAGAATTCCCTGTGGATCTTTTGATGGTCACTATGTCAGCCCAAAGTGCATATTTGAGCTTGGAATCCCAATTCTTCTTGTTATCCTCCAACAGCTTCTTAATTATCCTTATTAGACTCTTGTTGGAAGATTCTGCTAGACCATTGCCTTGAGGGTAATATGAGGTGGAATGAACCAGTTTAATGCCCATTGAATTACACATTTCCACCAATTCTTTTGCTCTGAAGGCTGCTGCATTATCTGTGACTAGTTTGTGTGGACAACCAATTCTGCTGAAGATATTTTCTGCCAAAAACTTCATGACCACACTATGATCAGTCTTCCTGGTAGGAATTGCTTCAATCCACTTAGTGAAATAATCAGTGGCTACTAATATCCATCTATGCTGGCCACTGGAATGTGGATTGATCTCTCCAATAAAATCCAAGCCCCACTGCTGAAAAGGTCCTTTTGCCTGTATGGGTTTTAGGGGCAAGGACTTCAACTGTTGCTTTCCTTCAAATCTTTAGCACCTGTCACAAGATTTAACAAATGAAAATACATCAGAAAATAAAGTGGGCCAATAGTACCCAGCTCTGAGGATTTTATGGGTCGTAGTCTTCCAATAATGGTGCCCTCCACACATGCTAGAATGAAATTGCTGCATGACTTCTTTTGACTGTTTTTTGTCCAGACACCTTAACAACACTCCAGATGGATTCCTCCAGTAGAGAAGATTTTGATTGATGCAATATTTAGCTGCTCTAAGTTTTAAAGTTCTAGCTTGACTTTGAGTAAATCCTGAAGGGATTTATAGCCTCAGCAAGAAATTAATTATTGCAGCATACCAATTACAAGAAGCTAGATTATCGGCCACTAACTGCTTCCTCTGTGGTTCAGCTGTTTCTTCCTTTTTTTCTTGACCATTTTCTACAATTATGCATAGGAAATCAATATCCAAAGATTTGCAATTTTCTTCAGCCAATAACTTAGCAAGACCCTGACCTCTGACAAGTTTAGTGGGCTTCAATTCTATATTAAATTCTATCATCTTTGCAATCCACTTTGCCCTTCTTCCATCAGCATCAGGTTGTGTTAAGACATCTTTTATTGTAGCAAAGGGTACATATGCAATTATCTTAGAATGCAGAATATAAACTCTAAAAGCTTTCAGGGATTTGATAAGAGCATATGCCTGTTTTTCAATAATATCATACCTCAGTTCAGCATCCCTCAAGTTCTTGCTGAAAAATGCTATTGGATGCTCTGAACCTTCTTCATCTGCCTGCAATAAAACAACTGCAATGGTGTCTTCAGAGGCAAATGAAAATATATGGAACTCCTTGCTGTAATCTGGGCTGCTTAGTGTGGGAGTTTCCATAATGGCTTTCTTGATGGAATCAAATGATTTTCTTGCTGCATCAGTCCATCTTACCTCTGACCCTTTCTTCAACATGGAGGTCACGTGCTTAACCAATTCTGCAAAGTTTGCAATAAACCTCCTGACAAAATTAATTTTACCCAGAAAGGATTGGATATCCTTCTTTGATCTTGGGACAGACAAAGTTTGTATTGCTTTTACTCTTTCTGGGTCAATCTGAACACCTGCATCGGACACAACATGTCCTAACAACTTGCCTTCTTCTAAAGCAAATTGAGATTTTTTGGGATTGACTGAAATTCCAAACCTCCTGCACTTCAGAAACACTTTTTCCAAATGCCGCAAATGATTTTGATGGTTGCTGGAGTAAACTGTTATATCATCAAGGTAGATAAGGACAAATTTATCCCTCTCCCCTACAAATTCTATATCCATGGCTCTCTGAAAGGTTGCTCCAACATTCATCAACCCAAAAGGCATTTTGGCATACATAAAAGTGCCCCAAGGAGTGGTGAATGCAGTCTTTTCTTGATCATCTGGATGCACAACAATCTGATTAAAGCCTGAAAAACCATCCAAGAAAGACATTACTTTGGCTCCTGAGACCTTTTGCAGCAAATGCTCCATCTTTGGTAAGGGATAATTATCTTTCTTTGAGAATTTATTTAGATTTCTGAAATCAACACACAATTTGATTTCTCCACTCTTCTTTCTCACCACCACTAGATTGGCCACCCATTTTGAATATCTGAGAGGGACTATGATCTTAGCCGCCAACAATTTTTTGATTTCTTTTTCAATTAATGTAAGAAGCATAGGATTTATTGGTCTCAACCTCTGTCTAAAAGGGATGGTGTCTTTCTTGAGAGGGATTTTGTGCTGGATTATGTTTTTATCATACGTTTTCAGATCACTATACTCCCATGCAAACACATCAGCAAACTACCTCATTAATTTGCAGTATTCAGCACTTTGATCAGCTGACAAATGAGTGGACAAATTTACATATCTAGGCTGATCTGGACTTCCTATATCATGCTTACAGACTGCAGATTTGTCTTCTTTTTGGGCCGCCTTGTAAGGCACATCATTTTGGTCAAACAGTCTCTCAAGAGGAATTAGACCCTTAGGAATATGATTGCTGGGAAGCTGAACAATACTGTCTTTACCAATTTTATTTCTAAGCTGGGACTTGGGGTTTTCTAACAAGGCTTCATTATCTTGGTCAATTTGCATTTCGGAAAACTCATCAATGACTTGCAGAAATCTATTTATCTCATCATCATCATCAAAAACTTTCCAATGCTGGACATTATCAGGCAAGGATGGTCTATACTTCACTTGGACTTCATACACTAGTCTGGGGGGCATTGGAGGGATAAATAGACTAGCAGACACAGCAAGGGAATCAACAAGCTGATTTTGGGCTATAGGAATGTATGAAATATAGAAATAATCAAAAGAGTCTCTGATTCTCCATACCTCATCTCTATATGCTTTCAGCCTTGGGTGCTTTGCCTGGAATGTTTTATTTACTTGCTGAATAATCAAATCAACATCTCGAAACACCTTTATGCATATGATTCCTCTGTCTTTTGCTACGTTAAGGCCCAATAGCAGAGCTTCATATTCTGCTATATTGTTGGTGACTTGGAAGGCCAGCTTAAAAGACAGCTTTGTGCTTTCTTGTTTCGAAGATACTAGCACCACCCCTGCTCCTGCATTCTCCTTGGAACATGCTCCATCAAAGAAAATCTCCCAAACTTGATTTCCTTGCTCTTCCTCGGCCTGAACTACTGGTTTCCTGAGCTGCATTGAGGCCTTCTGAGATTCTTCTATTTGGAGGATACATGCTCCAAAATCAGTGTCCACTACATATATGGGATGATTTGTAGGATTCTTCTCATTACTGATGATGTATGCCAACTGTGCTTCTCTGTACAATCTCCTACTTTCTCCTCCAAAAACTGGGACAATTGCATAAGATAGATCATTTTGTAATGTCCCACCTAGTCTCTTAATCCATCCTCTGGACAACAGCATGCCAAATTTAGGAGGGACATCTACCACCACAATATCCATCATCATACTCTTCATGGGCAGCTGGGTTAGGGTAATGGCTAAATCTTTGATCAATCCTAGACACTTTACTTTCCTTGAATCAAATGAGAATAGATCATGGTATGGTTTGGTGATATCAAGGCCTAACTCTTCCATGACAGCTTTTGGCATCAGATTGTGGCTGGCCCCTGTATCTAATAGGAAATTGTGAAGGACTTTATCATGAATGGTCAAAGAGACATAAAAATATGGAGAATTATTATCAGCAGGTTCAATCATGGGGCTGAGCACAATGGCAGGCTTATCATCTTGCAAATTAACAGAGCCAGTGGAGGTTTGTTTGATTTCTAGCTCAAGGGCTTCAAGGATAGGCTTTCTAAACATTTCACTCTTTACCAACTCAACCAGAGGCACATATATTTTTAACTTTTGGACTTCTGACTCGAAGCTGAAAGAAGAAGGTAACTTATCAGAACCTCTTACCTCTTGAACTGGGGCTTTGAGGATGACTGGGTCAGTTGCTGGTCTTCTTTGCCTGATATTCTGTGACTATGTTTGGACAACAGCTCTTTGGGTAGGATTCTCCTTGACATTGTTTGCTTGTGATCTTAGATTATACCTTTGCTGCTCACCAGTCTGCAGAACAACCTCTGTGTCCCATTCTCTACTCATTTGGTCCTGCAACAATGACTCTTCGTATGCAGCTATTGTTAAAAAGGCAGCACTGCCTTTATCTTCCATGCAATGAATATCATCCTCATCTTCGAATTGTTCCTCCTCCATGACTACATTTTGGAAAGGAGCTTTAACTTTCTGTTCTTCTTTTGACTCTTCACCCCTCTGAATAATTTGTAACTGTTCATTTGCTCTTCTGAATGGATTTGTATTCCTTGGAGCAAATGTGTTTTGCTGCCTTGTTTTTCCTGAATTCTGCTCAACCTCCAGCTTAGATATCTTAGCAGCTAATGACTCCATCATTTTAGTCATTTTATCAAATTTGGGGTTGGAAGATGATGTAGATGAAGTAGAAGGCTAACCTCTCTGCCTCCTTCTGTCAGTTTGACTTTTTAGCTTTTCTGCAGCCATAATATTAGATTCCACCTCTAGTGCTACATCCTGCATATCAGCTAGAGTGGCACATATCCTTTCTCTCAATAACAGCCATAAATTGGAGTCAAACGCATTGGCATAAGTGAGTTTGGCAGAGGTGGGGGTAGGATTTACCTTAGCTGGTATCTTACTATACATTTGATTGAATCTTTTATTAAAATCAAGCAAAGATTCCCCATTTTCCCTCTTCAGGTTACTAAACTCAGTATGATAATACAACAAGTTCTTTTTATCTCCCTAGTGCTTCAAAAATGCATCATCTAAAGCTTCAATATCAGCAATAGATCTAGGGGCTAGTTCTCTGAACCAATTTCTGGCCTCTACATCAAGGCTCTGGACAAAAACTCTCAGCCACACATCGTTTTCACTTATATCTAAGTTATCGACATAACTATAGAAAGCTTCAAGGTGTTCTTCTGCTTTTACTCAATTTGTACTAGTGAATTTGGCCATATACTTCTGATATTCTCCCACAGGCATGGGATTCAACGGAACAGGAAAGACCAAAGGTCCATATCTAGCAGCAACAATTCTTTCTATCCTTGTGGGTGCTTGCCGTCCTGCCATGATTGGGATATGTGGGAAAACACTGGCAGATTGACTAGTATGAAACAATGAAATGGATGATAGAGGCAATGGGATGTTATGGATTGTATGGGAAACTTTCTTTGGACTGAGATTCAAAGGGGAACTAACTGAACAAGGGGCTGTATAAATCTCTGAAGAAATTTCCTTACTAACAGTGCTGGGCTCTAAATCTTCAAACTGTATATCTTTAGCTATGACTTTATCTTTCATAGATACATGAATTTTCTTAGGCTTACCTGATCCTGATGCCCCTTTTTGTGATGTTTTCTTCGATTTAACAATCTTCTTAGGGTCAAGCACTGGGTCAGCTGGTGATTTCTGAGGATTTCTGAGAGTATGTCTCACAAACTGAGCCAGAACTGCAATGTGGAGTCGCCACTAAGTAGGTCCTCAAGTAGAGTCGCTAGATAGATGATTACAACTAGAAATGTGCCCAGACTTTGTCTATCATCAAAATCTGGAATTGTGTCGTCTCCCAGGGAAGCTGAGCTTCGATCTCCTCTCCCCGGCAATGACGCCAATTAATGTTATCACCCCAAGAAACTCTCCTAGGTTGTATATTAGAGATGCTCGAGAACATTACAAACTCAATAAAAATGTTGGGAAATGGTGGTTGAATGGAAGGAATGATGCATATTCAAGCCAGATAACCACTTCTACTATGCTTAACCCCAGACATGGGTGAACACCCCCAGACTACAAGTCTTTAGACCACCAATCACTCATAGTTTAAAGAGTAGGTGAAGATGGAGAATATTGACCACACCAGTAGATGCACAAGACCATGTGATGGCCGACTGCAACCAGTTAAAAGGGTCTGCAAATCTGTTTCTTAATGCATAGACAAGATGAAAACTCTCTGTCACTAAGAAAATAGAAACCCGAATAATACATTTACTGAAATAAACAAGACTTTAACACAAAGGTGGGATGACAGCCCCTCTAATGCGAAACATCAAGAATTCAAGACAAATGAATAACAGGCACATCCTAGAACAAAGAATAAGTGGAAAGTGAGTAATTAACAGCAAAATAAGCTTGTATTAGTTGAAAATGAAGACCAGACGCTGCAGGTATCACAGTAGTTACTGTCTCTAGAAGTTGAACCTTACATCAGAATAACATTCATCAACCCTCATTACATCTCTTTTTTGGGTATATATAGAGTTTCTTTACAAAAATGCTCTGCTGTTCCATGCATGGAGGGGTCATAATGGACCACCAACCGCTTTAACTATCTAATATGGGTCTCTGCTGCAATCTGACTATGTCTGCGAATGAATTTGACCTTCTCGGATGTTCTGCTATCCTTCTTGAGCTGGTAGAGTGTAATATGAAACAAGCTCCATAACTGATAAATGCTGTGACCGGCCCGAGGCATGTCCTTTTCCTTCTCGGCCATCCTTCTTTTTGAATGCGGTGGTTGAAGATTAACTGTGCAGAGTGCTGAATACTGGCCATCTTCGTCCTTTCGAGAGCATGAAATGGTTGAGCGGTGCTGTCGATGCCCATGATTGCTTCTCGGCCTCTGTCTCCCGGAAGTTATTTCCCATCCTTTGTTTATGTGATAGAAAGGGTCTTCAGGCCTCTGTTATCTTCTAAATACAAACGGGTACTTCTTTTTGCTAGAATAGAGAAATGATGCAACTGTGAGAAATCTCGCCAAATCTGCTTCTTTTGGACTCCAAAAGTCCTCAAGTATGGTTTAATTGTCTATTAGGTCCGCCCTTGGGTCACTGTCGCCTATCGTAGATGGCATGTTCCCTTCGGTCCCTTATTCTTGGAAATACTTGAAAAACATGGGAAAAAAAATGAAAAAGGCCTCCCTTCGGACTTCAAATATTTAAACAATTTCATTCCGGAAACCCATCGGGTCCGGGTCTTATCGTATCGCAAGGCTCCAAGGCTCCCTTTGTTTTCCGCCAATAGCAATCTGGTGATGTAACGTGGGCTGTCGATCTGCGTGCGCGATCGACGGTCCATATTTCATCGCTGGTCACAATCGCTCAATGCACACTGTTTGTGCCGATTTGCCTCCGCCGATGCGATACAGCGATGCGATCCGGTCACAATCGTTGATTGCTCAATGCCTTAGCCCCTTTATATAAATAACATAGCTCCTTGCCGATGCGATGTGGGCCGTTGATCTATGCGCGTGATCGATGGTTCACATTTAATCGCTGATCGCGATCACAATGCCTCTCCTGTCCATGCCGATTGACATTGCCTGCCTATGCCGATTGTGATCCACCGATTAGATCTGGACCGTTGACCGGCCAGATCTAACGGCTGCTGTGCCACCATCATTTAAGCCTGCGCCTGTGGGTTTTTTCATGGTTTTGTAGTGTTTCCGCCTCCCGATAGTGCATTGCCGACCCTCCAAGGGCTCTCCTCTTGCAACTATTTCGATCGGTGGATGACCTTTGACCAAAATTGGAGATTTCAATAGCATGCATGGATCCCTTGGCATGATTTTAAGCAGATTTGCAGACTTTGGGAGTGTTTTTGGATCCATTTTTATCCTTTTGTATAGCAGCGCTAACAGTCACCCTTACATAACATGCGAGGGAATTTTACTTTCCAAGACTAGTTGGAATAATTTTCTACTTTAGTTGCATCCATAGCAATGGCTACTTGGTTTCCCCCTTGCTTATTTTGATTCTTCTTCTAATCTTCCTTATTACTAGAATCCAGACTTTCACCAGGCAAAGAGGAAGAATGAAGTGAAGAAATAGGTGAAGAAGGCGAGGGGTAAAATTTAGGATCAACATGAGGTTGATGTTGTTCAGGTGGAGGAGAACTCGGTTGAAAAGTAATTTGGACGCTTGGAATCACCGAGGCTGAAAATAACCAAACTAGTAGACCAATGGTCAATCTAGGAAGCGACAATGTCGCCAAATAAGGAGCACCAGTATTTCCAAAAGAAGGAAAAGGACTAGGATTCCCGTTAGAGGGGTTTCCTTGATTGGTAGACTCAGGAAATGTTGCAATTGGTATCAACCTAAGATATATTAAGGAGTATTCCCACATGAAGGATGTTTTTCCACGGTCAATTATTTGATTTTAGAACTTTAACAAAAATAAATAAAAAGGGGTAATCTAGGACAAAGGGTTTACCAAGTATTCATGAATTGCTATATACACCTTAGCCGAAACCAAGGACTTAATGTACGATGACCAATATCCCTGAATGTTGTGTTTTGTGTATCATGTTTACAAGGCAGCAAAATCAGTTACATGTGACTAGAAGATAGAAACCTAGTGGGGTCTCCCAATATATACTCAATGGTACGGGGAGCACATGTTTGTGTTAGCGAGGTCTAATGCATAACCGTTCGGTGAGAGCGTTCCCATATACTTGCCATACTAAAGTGCCTCCGATATACCTGAAATTACTGGAGAACCTTCGATATACTTCCGTACAAGAACGAGATTTCACCCCCGGGATAGAATGTAGGCAGTTAACGACAACTGCTAGGTTTATAGACGTCGGAACACGTCTCTAGCCTAGACCTCTAAATGTTTTTGTTAAGTTCCAAATGCTCCTTAGGTTAATTGAGGTAAATTTTAATGTTTATCTTCAATTAAGATTTGGTTTTAAGGCTCATAACGATGTCACCTGAATCCCTAAGATGCAGCTATATGAAAAAAGGAAAATTTCCACTTTAATGAAAGCTAGAATAATCAACGGAAGAAATTTAAATCAATAATGCATCAAAAAACATGCCTTCCACTAACGTTCACTTACATCTTCCAAACGCAATGCCAAAAGTAAAAATGATTTCCACTTTTCACTATCCTAAATGCAACCTTTTTGAAAGAAAAATGATTTTACTTTACAAAGATGCACTTATATGAATTATGCTCTTCTTTTCGTTTTGAATGATTTGATGCACCTAATACAATTTTTAGCTTCTAAATCGCTAAAAAATGTGATCTATTTTCAACGATGAATCTCAAAAAATAACTTTTCAATTCAATTAATCTAATTCATTTTCATGAAAAGTAATTTTCGAAAGACAAGCTAAAACAAATGCAAAACAATGTTTTCAATGATTTTCACAGAAAACAACACTCAATCAATCAGCAAAACCAACATCTCAATGACACAAACAAGCAGCAAGCAATGACCAATTGACTAGAAACCCTAGAACTCAATATGATTTCACTTCAAATTGAATGAGACAAATTTCACAAATTAATCAATACAATCAATAAAAAAAACTGACAAATCCAAGCATACAGGATGGGAAAATACCTTAGGGGTCAAGACACACTGGGTTCTAAGGCAGAAACATTAAAATTCTCACATTCAAGGATCAACGCTAGTTTAGATAGAAAAACCCGTGCTGATTGGTTTATCAATGCTACTTCTCATAGCCAAACCCATACTGGTCGGGGTCATCAGCACTACTTTATATAAAAAAACCGTGCTGATTTTCAGCGCGACTGTACAGATAAAAACTAGCGTTTCCAGAGTGGATGTCACTGATAAAACTCGCGCTAAGCAAGGAATATGTGAAAAAAATATATATATTTCAAAAATCACACTAGACTTAGCACTCTAAGGTAACAATCACTAATTGTGTAGACGTATAGACTCACACAAGACGAGAAATCAACGGTTGGTCAAACTAATCAAAGGATCAGATTGAAGAAATGGATGGAAAGGTTATAATGTCCCTAATGGAGTCGCCATTTTTTTGTCTAGGTAAATCCTTTCTGTGGATAGAGACGATCCCTCTAGATCAATGAGTGAGACTAGCAACTTACGTGACAATCTACAAGACACTTTCCTAAATTACAATCGAAATGAGAGAAGAGGAAGATGACCTACCTCGTTTTGATGCTATAATTCACTCCTTTGTTTAAGATCTCGAATCACTCGTTCCTCAGGCTAAGCTCTATAGCTCACAAAGTTTGAATAACTGCACAAGACATCAAAGACACAATAAAGCATACAAGTACAACAAGCATAATCAAAAGTAATCCACTTAACAAATCAAGGATTATTAACATAAATGATTCATTAACACAAACATTTATGGAAAGTGAGCCAACAATTGTATATATTAATGAAATAAAGGAGGAAGCATACAACCAAGCCTTGATGTCAATAAGTTCTCATTTAGTGAATGTCCAAGTCCAAGCTCAAGCTCTCCAAGCACTCCTTCTCCAAGCCAAATGAGTAGCATGTAGGCACTATCTTAGCATAGGAGTGCAATAATCAGAGACCAACCATTTGGGAATGGGAGAGGATGAATATAGGTAGGGAAAGGGAGTTAGGTTCTCTCCAAATATAGGATAAGGCCCTCATTTCGAGGAGGTAGCTCAAAGGGATAAGATCAAAGGGAAATATTGGGAGAATTCGACCACATCCACACGGAACAACCTATAGTTTGTCGTTTGGAAGCCTCTAGATCATGAAGGTTTTTGTTCTTTTTGGGAAAAATTTCCTTTTAGGAATCAGTGCGAGTATCTAAGTAAAAAGTACGCTGGCAGCGTGAGGCCTATATAGTGCAACTTGTCATCAACACTAGTTGCTAGTGTCATAGTCACGTTGGTCCTAAAATTAGGATTTTAGAGCTTACTTATTTAGGGAAGGCTCAAGGTATGTTTCCATTAGTGTTTTAGGGAGGATTTGAACAATATATTAGGATGGGTACATTGCATGATTGCCAAGTTTTGGGAACTTTAGGGTATAACATAGGGAAAAGCAGGAGGTGTGACAAAATACTGTGTAACAAATTCCCCCTAAAGCATTAAGGAAGAACAGGGAGTGATGGTTAAGATTCTTTATGATATTTTTCAAGGACGAGAAAAACACTATTAGGAGACCTCCAAATCGAGGATGCATATACATATACATATCTAGTATCAAAACATGAATCCATGGTATGGACACAACCATCCGGATAGAAAGGACTATGTGAAAAGATCCACTGCATGGGCATAGTCATTCGAATGAAAATGATCATCTGTAAGCCTAAGATCCAAGGTATAGACACAACCACTTGATATAGAAGGATCATAATCATAATGAATATAAAGTCCCACAGTATGGTCACAACCATCCATATAGAAGAAACACGTGTACAATCATGAACAATACTTAACTCCACGGAGCCTGAGTTATATCAAACAAAATTAAAGACCTTGCGCTCGATCCCAACTCGATTAATGTACAAATTCTAACATGTGAACGAATGTGTCAAAGTCGAGCATGCTAGAAAACCAATGATGTGGACCGTTAACAGGCATGAGAGAAACCACAATAATGACAATGGTCGTCAAGGTATGACAATACAATCTGTGAATGTGAAAATGAAGTTGAAGTCGAACACTCGTGGAATCATCCGATCGAAGGTAACTTATGAAAACCTGTTATTGGATGCTAAGGACTTTCCATTAAGGCATGCAAGCTCTAAGGTACTACAAGGGAGTTTCTACATCATCTTCCTGGATAATAAGGTGAAGTCAACAGGAAGTGACTCATCGAAGGAGGGCCACATGGATTCCCTCATCATTGACACGAAACAAGGAATAAAGTGGAATGAGTGAGTATAATTCAAGATTGTGGAAAAAGGTCAGATAATGCATAGGTAATAAAATATAGATAAGACTTATCTTGAACATCAGAAACACAATTCTGGAGTGTGGCAGCATTTGACTCAACATAAGACCAAGGGTCATGATGATGAAATGGAATAGTCAGATGAGAGGCAAAATGGATCACCCAAACCTGGAAAGGCAAGTGATTGAGTGAGGATATCCCAAACCTGACACGAGAAATAGATGAGTGTCATGTTCAAGAGCGACATGTTGCCTATACAAGAGACGTTTCACTTTCATTTCCCCACTATTTCTAGCGAGTACCCCAATTATTTTTAATCACAAGCTTGAAGGGGATAACATATGCTTGTTGTATAAGTTCATTCTTCGAATGAATCCATCCTAGTGAGTTTACAAGTCCTAGGAAGGAGAAACTTGGTCTTGTCATGGTGACCATTCTTTCATCGTTTAATTTTTATGAGTCTGACGGAAGAGTAACTCGGTATCTTTTTCACACTTAGAGAGTTTTAAAAGAAGATGACAAAGAAAACTCCATAAGGTCCCTTTTTGTAATTTATCTCTCGAACTTGAAAAGGTAGAAAAAAAATACTTCAGAGAACCTCTTGACCAAGTCAATCAAGGTGTTCCTTTTTCGTAAATACTCAATCGTAGGATGAAAAATGGCTAAACGTATGCTGAGACGATGTCAATTCATTTAATTTAACTAGATTAAAAAAACAAGTACTCGATGATCTTTTCATCTTTCGACATTTAGAAAAGAGCTTAAAGATGACTCCACTCAAAGGAATGAGTGGTATAAAAGGATAGCAACTGGTTCCGGTGATGATGGAACTGCTCAAAACATGTAATGGTCAAGAGGCTAGCTAATAAGAACACTCATTGCAGATGTTACCCAGCCAAGGGTAAAACAACTAAGTGAAAGCGTATGATCGGCCAAAGAGATGGTGACGATGGAAAGGAAAAAACCAAGGCTCATCTAGAAAAAACAGGCTGATAAAAATGACAATCATGAGATGTAAAGTGGGAATGGTTTCATTTTTACACAAGCTTGAAACATGGGAGACTATACTTGAGTATATTTGAAGATGGTTTCATTTTTTAATAAGCTTGAAACATGGGAAAAAACTATGCTTAGATTCGGTTTCATTTTAACACAAGCTTGAAACAAAGATAAACTATGCTTCAGATAAGTTTGCATGCCCCCAATATAATGAATCAATTTGAGGTACATGCCTGCCAAGCTTCATTTCATTTACCTAAGTAGACTGTTGGTTACTAAAAGGTGGATGGAATGAAGGTTCACTTATGATATCAAGTGAAAGACTCGACTGGGATTTTACAAGATATAATCGAAGACTTGAATTGGAAGGGGATTTGTTTCATTTTTTAATGAGATTGACACAGGAAAAGAACCATGTTCATGACACCTTGTTTCATTTTTTAACGAGCTTGACACGAGTAAAAGAAATTTTCTCATGGAGACCTATCTCATTTTTTAATGAGGTTGAGATAGTAAAATAACTATCCTCATAGCACCTATTTTATTTTTTAACAAGGTTGACATAGTAAAAGGACTATCCTCATGGCCCTTGTTTCATTTTTTAACGAGCTTGACACAAGACAAGGACCTCTGCTCCAGAACCTTTATCACAACCCAAAAGAGGCCATGGTTTCCAAGAGGTTCTCATCAGAAGGGAGAACAACACTTTGGAAGGGATACATGTCTTGGGATCCAAATAAAAAATCAGCTCTAATTCCCCCAGTACATGGTGTACTACATCACCTACTAGATCATCAGTAGATGTGGGCATGGAACAGGTGGCCACGTAATTAACTTGTGGTGGGGGTGATACTGCTTGCACATAAGAACCATTTAGTGATGATGGCTGATGGGGAGTTGATTCAGGACCAATGAATGTAAGCTGATCAATGATCACAATGCTTCCTTCTTGCGGGAAACACATCACTTGAAAGAGGGAGGAAACAAGAGATCCCATGATGTAAACATAGTCACGGCCAAGGAGTAGATTAAAATCTAAAGGGCCTTGGACAACCATCGCATCTATATAGATAGTCTTCCCTCCCAAAGTAATAGGTAACTTAGGAAGGATCCCTATCGGTTGACTGGTTCCTCTATTAAAAGCTAACAGATTCTAGGTGACGAGGACAAGCTCAGGAGAACCTCAAGCTTGCAAAGCAATTAAGGATAGGATGTTAATAGATGTTCCCTCATCTATGACTGTGCTAGGTACGACCATATGGTAAGCCTGTACTATAATCTGGAAAGGCACATAAGATGGAAGACGATATCCTGCCATTCGACTCCAATCAAAACAAGTGACAAAACTACTTAGAGCGAGTGTTGTAGGAATGGGAGAGATGCTCTCTCGCTCTATGGGAACAAGAGAACTACTCTCATGCACCTCCAAAACAGGAGGATTTCCCTCCAATTCATTTGAAACTGAAGAAACTAGAAGAACTTAAGCAGTACGAGGTTCAAATCTCTATGGGAAAGGTATAGTTAACTCAAGGTGGAGTCATGTCTACTATTTTCTCAACCAATGGTTGGTCGTGAATAGACTCACGAGATGACCTAAGATGACTTTTAATCAATCAATGGATGAGCTAGTGAAGGATCATGGGAAAGATTTCGATACCCAGTCAGAAGACGAGGTTGAGAAGCTGTAAGGTTTTCCAACTCTTTGGAAGCTTAATCCATAAGAGGACAAAGGTGAATGGGATGATTATCTTCACACAACTTACAAGGAAATTTTACTTTTCCCTTTTCCCCATGGACCTTCTTATTACTAGTTGAGGGTTTCTCACCAGCATGAAATCCAGAGGCTGATGACAAAGGTCGATGTGAACCTGTGGACCACACTTCTAAGACCTTAGGAATACTAGGACAATTCCAAAGAAGGTGGTCACCCTTACATAACATGTAAGGGAATTTTACTTTCCAGGGCTGGTTGGAAGATTTTTATACATCAATTTCCATAACAATGGTTGCTTGGTTGCCCCCTTGCTTATTTTGCTTCTTTTTCTTCATCCTCTTATTCTTCTTCTTAGCTTCCTGATTACTAGAATCCAGAATTTGAACAGGTGAAGAGGAAGAACGAGGTGAAGAAAGGTGAAGAAGGCGAGGCGTCAAATTTAGGATCAACATGAGGTTGATGTTGTTTAGGTGGAGGAGAGCTCGATTAAAAAGCAGTTTGGACACTCGGAATCACCAAGGCTGAAAATAATTTAACTAGCAGACAAATGGTCAATCCAAGAAGGGACAAAGTCACCATATAAGGAGCACCAATATTTCCAAAAGAAGGAAAAGGACTAGAATTCCCGTCAGAGGGGTTTCCTTGGCTGGTAGACTTAGGAAATGTTGCCATTAGTATCAACCTATGATCTGATAAGGAGTATTCCCACAGGAAGGATGTTTTTATGCGATCAATTAATTAATTTTAGAACTTCAAAAAAAATAAATCAAAATGGGGTAATCTAGGCAAAAGGGTTTACCAAGTATTTGTGAACAACTATATACTTCTTAGCCGAAACCAAGGACTTAACATACGATGACCAATCTCCCTGAATGCTGTGTTTAGTGTATCACGTTTACAAGGCAGCATACTCAGTTACATGTGGCTAAAATATAGCAATCTAATGGGGTCTCCCAATATATACTCAACGATATGGGGTGCACAAGTCCATGTTAGCTCTGTCTAATGCATAACCGTTTGGTGAGAGTGTTCGCATATAATTGCCATATTGAAGTGCCTCTGATATACCCAAAAGTATTGGAGAACCTTCGATATACTTCTGTACAGGAATGAGATTTCACCCCGGGATACAATGCAGGCAGTTAACAATAGCTTCTAGGTCTATAGATGTCGGAACATGTCTCTAGCCTAGACCTCTAAATGTTTGCGTTAAGTTCCAAATGCTCCTTAGGTTAATTGAGGTAAATTTTAATGTTTATCTTCAAATAGGTTTTTGTTTTAATGCTCAAAACGATGTCACCTGAATCCCTAAGATGCAATTATATGAGAAAAGGAAAATTTCCACTTCAATGAAAGCTAGACTAATCAATGGAAGAAATTTCAATCAATATTGCATCAAACAACATGCCTTCCACTAAATTTCACTTACGTCTTCCAAACACAATGCCAAAAGTAAAAATGATTTACACTTTTCACTATCCTAAATGCAAGCTTTTGAAAAGCAAAATGATTTTACTTTACAAAGATGCACTTATATGAATTATGCTCTTCTTTTCATTTTGAATGATTTGATGCACCTAATACATTTTTTAGCTTTCAATCACTCAAAAATGTGATCTATTTTCAATGATGAATCTCAAAAAATAACTTTTCAATGAAACTAATCTAATTTATTTTCATGAAAATTAATTTTCGAAAGACAAGCTAAAACAAATGAAAAATGACATTTTCAATGATTTCCACAGAAAACAACACTCAATCAATCAGAAAAACCAACATCTCAACATCTCAATGACAATAACAAGCAGCAAGCAATGACCAATTGACTAGACACCCTAGAACTCAATCGTATTTCACTTCAAAGCCAATGAGATAAATTTTGCAAATTAATCAAGACAATCAACAAAAAAAAACTAACAGATCCAAGCATACAGGATGGGAAAAGACCTTAGGGGCCAAGACACACTGGATTCTAAGGAAGAAACCTTAAAAATTCTCACATTCAAGGATCAATGCTACTTTAGATAGAAAAACCCATGTTGATTGGGTTATCAACGCTACTTTCATAGCCAAACTTGTGCTGGTCGGTGTCATCAACACTACTTTATATAACAAAAACCGTGCTGATTTTCAGCGTGAGAAAACCATGGAAAACAGGGTTTTCAATGCGACTGTAAAAGTAAAAACTAGCGCCGCCAGTGTGACTGTCACTGATAAAACTCACACCGAGCGAGGAGTATGGGGAAAAGCAAGAAAAATTTCAAAAATAACACCAAAGTTACCATTCTAAGGAAACAATCACTGATTGTGCATACGTATACTGTTATAGCTTGTTATAGCTCTGATCCAAAATATATGAGGAATAACAAATATACCCAATAATAACAAGATCAAAATAGATAGAAATGCTTCTTTATTGATCAAAACCGTTAAGGTAGGGCAACACCATACATTCACTCCTTAAGGAAGGAGAACACTCCACAAGCCATATGCCTGTTCATACAATAATTCTTGACTATCTCCATGTGGAGTCTCTAGCCTCTATATAGGCCTCATACATACAATACCATGGGTCATTACCATGGTTCCCTCATACCATCAACTAATACCATGGGCCCATTACATTATTATTAACTACTTGTGGTCCCTTACATGATATGGGTTAACCACCTTATTTATTACTATGGCCCATCCCATTATTACATTATTACCTTGGGTACCTCCCTTGGTACCCCATATTATCCCCCCTAGGTATATAACATTCCACCCCCCTAAGCATGTTTCGTTCCCGAAACATGGGAAGAACACAAATAATAAGATCTACTCAAAAGAGTAGTCCACTGATACCATGCACGTGCATCTAGCCATCCAAGAGAAAGGTGAACCCTCGATCTTGCTGGTGCCTCGTTCGCTTGAGATGGAAGTTGACCGTGGCAGCTCTTTTGTGTTGATGTGTAGTAGGTGGATCTTCTCTCCTCGCTATCCGTCATACGGGGTTTGTTGTCCTTGTGACTACTTGGTTTCCATCTTGATGGTTGTCTTGCGGGGTGATGTGGGTGATGATATGTTGAAGTTTTAACCCACGATGTCTTTTTCTTTAATTCACCCTGCTGTGGTGCCTGTTGTGGTGTCTTCTTTTCCAATATGACTTCAACCACTGAACCCTCATCAGATGTGTCAGCACCTGTTACCTTTTCGGCTTCAACCTCTGTTTGTGTTTGATTGTCGACCATCAACTGCTCATCATCTGATATGTCAGTCCCTGGAACATCTTCTGCATCAACCTCCGTGGACTCTACCTGTTTATTGATGGAAATATCCTGTAATGTAATTTTCTTCTTTTTATACCAGAGCTTCAGGAATTTCTTCTGTACATTAATATTGATAGTACCCACTGTTTCCATCCAAGGGTATCCCAAAACAACATCCATGTTATCCATATCTGAAGCATAAAAATCACCATGAAACACATACTTATCCATAGAAAGCTTCAAATCCTTATAAGTTTGAACATCCTCATCATCAACCTGTGTATTTTCAATTTGTTTTGCTGGAACTTGCAATTTTTTTCCCAAATTAACATTGATAAAATTATGTTTACAACTAGGATTGATAGAAACAATGATCTTCTCTTTCTGAATTAATCCATGAACCTGCAATAAGGATATATCAGTAGGAAATAACCCCACATGTTTCTCCTTATCTTGTTTTCTAGCATGAGACCATCTGTCTAAAAGTAATTTTTCAAATTCTTCATCGGACAGGTTGGAACACTTCTTTTGGTTAAGTAATCCCCACCATGTGGTTGCCTCATCTCTAAAGTTCTGCACTATCCACCATTTCCAATTGTTGTTCCATAACCACTTCTGTTTTTTTATGTATTCTTCAATAGTAGGACCATTATCTTTTCCTGTAAATAATAGAACCTTGCTAGAAGCCATGAAGAGGGTTTTGAATTTTTTTTTTTTTGAAAATTTGAATTTGTCACAATTATGTCAATATTGCTCAGAATCCCTATTATGACCTATTTTAAGAAATGGAACAATCATTCTGCATCTACCCATGTGATATAAATCTTGATCCAGACACTAGAATTTCAAATCTATGCTGCAACTCTCCCGCCGTCACCCAAAATTTCTGAAAAAAGAGCCGATTTTAAATCAGCGATATCTCCCTCATCCGGACTCCGATTCAACTGATTTTTTTTTGAAATTGAGTATTTTTTCACAAAGAATCCAGATCTACAATTATATTTTACAGATCTTGTGCCAAGACGTCCATATCCGCGCCGCAAATTCGCTGCCCCGAAAAATTGTCTGCAACCCCACTGATTTTTAAATCAGCGATATCTCCTTCATCCGGACTCCGATTCACCCGATTTTTTTTTGAAAATGGGTATTTTTTCACATAGAATCTAGATATGCAATTAGATTTTGTAGATCTTGTACCAAAACGTACAGATCTGATCTGCAAACTCGCCGCCCCCGAAATCCTGCAAAAATAAAAAAAAAAATTCTCCACCTTTGCGCCCAAGAAAGTGCTCTGATACCACTTGTTATAGATCTAACCCAAAGATATTATGATAATAGAAATAACCCAAGAATAACAATATAGAAATAGATAGAATGCTTCTTTATTGATATCAAACCCTTAAGGTAGGGCAACACCATAAATTCACTCCTTAAGGAAGGAGAACACTCCACAAGCCATATGCATGTTCATACTATAATCCTTCACTATCTCCATGTGGAGTCTCTAGCCTCTATATAGGCCTCATACATACAATACCATGGGTCATTACCATGGTTCCCTCATACCATCAACTAATACCATGGGCCCATTACATTATTATTAACTACTTGTGGTCCCTTACATGATATGGGTTAACCACCTTATTTATTACTATGGCCCATCCCATTATTACATTATTACCTTGGGTACCTCCCTTGGTACCCCATATTATCCCCCCTAGGTATATAACATATACAGAATCACAAAAGACGAGAAATCGATGGTTGGTCAAACTAATCAAAGGATCAGATTGAAGAAATGGATGGAAAGGCTATAGCATCCCCAGTGGAGTCACCATTTTGTTGTCTAGGTAAATCCTCTCTGCGGACAAAGACGATCCATCTAGCTCAATGAGCGGGAGTAGCAACCCACGTGACAATCTACAAGACACTTTCCTAAATTACAATTGAAATGAGAGAAGAGGAAGATGACCTACATCGTTCCGATGCTATAACGCACTCCTTTGTTGAAGATCTCGAATTGCTCGTTCCTCAGGCTTAGATCTATAGCTCACAATGTTGGAATACATGCACAAGAGATCAAAGACACAACGAAGCATACATGTACAACAAGCATAATCGAAAGTAATTCACTTAAAAGATCAAGGATCATTAAGATAATTGATGCATTAACACAAACATTTATGGAAAGTGAGCCAAAAGTTGTATATATTAATGAAATAAAGGAGGAAGCATACAACCAAGACTTGATGTCAATAAGCTCTCCTTGAGTTAATTTACAAGTCCAAGTTCAAGCTCTCTAAGAACTCCTTCTCCAAGCCAAATGAGTAGCATGTAGGCACTATCTCACCATAAGGGTGCAAATAATCAGAGACCAAACATTTGGGAATGGGAGAGGATGAATATATAGGTAGGGAAAGGGAGTTAGGATCTCCCCATAGATAGGGGAAGGCCCTCATCTTAAGGAGGTATCTCATAGGGATAAGATCAAACAGAAATATTGGGAGAATTCGACCACATCCACACCGAACAACCTCCAAATCGTCATTCTAGAAGCGTCTAGATCACGAAGCTTCTTGCCCTCTTTGGGAAAAGTTGCCTTTTAGGGATAAACATGAGTATTTGAGTAAAATTGCGAGGCTAGTATAGTGAAACTTGTCATCAACATTAGTTGCTAGTGTCATAGTCGTGCTGGTCCTGAAATTAGGGTTTTAGAGCTTACTTCTTCAGGGAAGGCTCAAGGAAAGTTTCCATCAGTGTTTCAGGGAGGATCTAAACTCTATATCAGGATGGGTACACTGCATGATTGCCAAGTTTTGGGCACCTCAGGCTATGAAACTGGGAAGTGTAGGAGGCGTGAAAAAATACTGTGTAACAGATGCCCCCTAAAGGCTGAAGGCAGAACCGGGAGTGATGGTTGAGATGCTTTATGAGCTTTTGCAAGGACAAGAAAAAACACTATCAGGAGACCTACAAATCAAGGACGCATTTTCATATACATTTCTGATATCAAAACATGAATCCACAGTATGGATGCAACCATCTGGATAGAAATGACTATGTGAAATGATCCACGGCATGGGCGTAACCATCCGAATGAAAATGATCATCTATAAGTCTAAGATCCAAGGTATGGACACAACCACCTGATATACAAGGATCGTCAACATCATGAATATAAAGTACCATGGTATGGTTACAACCATCTGTATAGAAGAAACACATGTACAATGATGAACAATACATAACTCCAAGCAGCCTGAGTTATATCAGACAAAACTCAGGGTCTTGCGCTACATCCCAACCCGATCAAAGTACAAATTCTAACATGCGAACAAATGTGTCAAAGTCGAGCATGCTAGCAAACCACCTGATTACCGGCCAATGATGTGGACCGTTAACAGGCATGAGAGAAACCACCAATAATGACAATGGTCCTCAAGGTATGACAATACAATCCTTGAATGTGAAAATGAAGCTAAAGTTGAACACTTGTGGAATCATTCAATCGAAGGTCAATGACAAAAACCTGTTGTCAGATGCAAAGAACTTGCCATTAAGGCATGCAAGCTCTAAGGTACTGCAAGGGAGTTTCTAAGTCATCTTCCTAGATAATGAGCTGAAGTTGACAGGAAGTGACCAATCAAAGGAGGGCCATAGGGATTCCCTCATCATTGACACAAAACAAGGAATAAATTGGAATGAATGAGTACAATCCAAGAGCATGGAAAAATGTAAGATGATGTACAAATAATAAAATGCAGATAGGAATTCTCTGGAAATTCGGTGACATGATTCTGGAGTGTGGCATCATTTGACACAACATAGAACCAAGGGTCATGATGATGAAATGGAATAGTCAGATGAGAGGAAAAATGGATCACCCAAACCCAGAAAGGAAAGTGACTGAGCGAGGATATCCAAAATTTGGCACGAGAAACAAATGAGTGTCATGTTTAAGAGCGACATGCTGCCTATACAAGAGATGTTTCACTTTCATTTTCCCCACTATTTCTAGCGAGTACCCCAATTATCTTTAATCACAAGATTGAAGGGGATAAGATATGCTTGTCGTATATGTTCATTCTTCAAATGAATCCATCCTAGTGAGTTTTATGAGTCCTAGGAAGGATAAAATTGGTCTCGTCATGATGACAAGTCTTTCATCATTTAATTTTTACGAGTTTGACAGAAGAGTAACTCAGTATATTTTTCATGTTTAGAGAGTTTGAAAAAGAGATGAAAAAGAAAACTCCATAAGGTCCCTTTTCGTAATTTGTCTCTTGAACCCAGAAAGGTAGAAAACAATATTCGAGAGAACCTCTTGACCAATTCGATCATGGTGTTCCTTTTTCGTAAATAGGCAATCCCAACCCCAAAAAGGGCTAAACGTATGCTGAGACGATGTCAATTCATTTAATTTAACAAGTTTGAAAAAACAAGTACTCGACGACCTTTTCATCTTTCGAGATTCAGAAAAGAGCTTAAAGATGAATCCACATGAAGGAAAGAGTGGTATAAAAGGATAGCAACTGGTTCCGGTGATGATGGAACCGCTCAAAACATGTAATGGTCAAGAGGATGGCTAAGAAGAACACTTATTGCAGATGTTACCCAGGCGAGGGTAAAACAAACAAGTGAAAGCGTATGATCGGCCAAAGAGATGGTGATGATGGAAAGGAAAAAACCAAGGCTCATCTAGAAAAAACAAGCTGATAAAAATGACAATCACGATATGTAAAGTGGGAATTGGTTTTATTTTTACACAAGATTGAAACATGGGAAACTATGCTTTAGTATACTTGAATATGGTTTCATTTTTTAACAAGCTTGAAACATGTGACAAAACTATGCTTGGATTTAGTTTCATTTTTACACAAGCTTGAAACAAAGATAATCTATGCTTGAGATAAGTTTGCATGTCCCCAGCATAATGACTCAATTCTAGGTACATTCCCCCCAATCTTTATTTTATTCACCTATGTATAATGTTGGTTACTAATAGGTGGATGGAATGAATATTCACTTATGAGATCAAGTGAAAGATTCAAATGGGATTTTACGATATCTAATCAAAGACTCGAATTGGAAGGGGATTGGTTTCATTTTTTAATGAGCTTGACACAGGAAAAGAACCATGCTCATGACGCCTTGGTTCATTTTTTAATGAGCATGACATGAGTAAGAGAACTTTTCTCATGGAGCCCTGTTTCATTTTTTAATGAGGTTTACAAAGTAAAAGAAATATCCTCATGGCACCTATTTCATATTTTAACGAGGTTGCGATAGTAAAAGGACTATCCTCATAGCCCTTGTTTCATTTTTTAACGAGCTTGAAACAAGAAAATGAACTCTACTCCAGACCCTTTATCACAACCCAATGCCCCTAGTACATGGTGTACTACATCACCCACTAGATCATCAGTAGATGTGGGCATGGAACAGGTGGTCACGTAATTAATGTGTGGCGGGGGTGATACCACTTGCACATAAGAACCATTTAGGGATGATCACAATGCTTCCTTCATGTGAGAAACACATCACTCAAAAGAGGGAGGAAACAAGAGCACCCATGATGTAAACATAGTCACGACCAAGGAGTAGATTAAAATATAAAGGGCCTTGGACAACCATCGTGTCTATATAGACAATCTTCCCTCCCAAAGTAATATGTAACTTAGGAAGTATCCTTAACGGTTAAATGGTTTCTCTTTTAAAATCTAACAGATTCTAGGTGATGAGGACAAGCTGAGGAGAACCTAAAACTTGCCAAGCAGTTGAGGAAAGGATGCTAATAGATGTGCTCTGATCTATGACTGTGCTAGGTACAACCATATGGTAGGCCTGTACTGTAATATGGAAAGACACATAAGATGGAAGATGATATCCTGCCAGTTGACTCCAATCAAAACAAGTGACCAAACTAATTGGAAGGGGCATTGTAGGAATGGAAGAGCTGCTCTCTCTCTCTATGGGAACATGAGAACCACTCTCATGCACCTCTGGAATGGGAGGATTTCCCTACATTTCATTCGAAACCAAAGAAACGAGAAGAACCTGAGTAGTACGAGGTTCACTCTCTATGGGAAAGGTACAATTAACTGAAAGGTGGAGTCAAGTATACCATTTTCTCAACCAATGGTTGGTCGAGAATAGACTCACGAGACTCACTTTTAGAGAGAGTGGGGTTGAACAAAGATGAATTTTGATTAATCACTAGATCAACTAGTGAAATATCAGGGGAAATATTTTGATGCCTAATCATAAGATGAGGTTGAGAAGCTGTAAGGTTTTCCAACTCTTTGGAAGCTTCATCCATAAGAGGACAAAGGTGAATGGGATGATTACCTTCACACAACTTATAAGGAAATATGACTTTTCCCTTTTCCCCATGGACCTTATTATTACTAGTTGAGGGTTTGTCACCATCATGAACTCTAGAGGCTGATGAAAAAGGTCAATGTGAACCTGTGGAACACACTTCTAAGGCCTTAGGAATACCAAGTCAATTTCGAAGAAGTTGGTCAACCTTACCTAACATGCAAGGGAATTTTACTTTTCGGGGCTGGTTGGAAGATTTTTCTACATCAGTTGGATCCGTAGAAATGGCTACTTGGTTTCCCCATTGCTTATTTTGCTTCTTATTCTTCATCCTCTTCTTCTTTTTCTTAGCTTCCTGCTTACTAGAATCTAGAATTTCACCAGGCGAAGAGGAATAACGAGGTGAAGAAATAGGTGAAGAAGGTGAGGGGTCAAATTTAGGATCAACATGAGGTTGATGTTGTTAAGGTGGAGAAGAACTCGCCGGAAAAGTAGTTTGGACACTTGGAAGGGTCAGTCCAGGAAGGGACAACGTCGCCATATAAGGAGCACCAATATTTCCAAAAGAAGGAAAATGACTAGGATTCCCATCAGAGGGGTTTCCTTGACTGATAGACTTAGGAAATGTTGCCATTGGTATCAACCTAAGATCTACTAAGGAGTATTACCAAAGGAAGGATGTTTTTCCGCATTCAATTAATTGATTTTAGAACTTTAACAAAAATAAATCAAAAAGGGGTAATCTAGGAAAAAGGGTTTACCAAGTTTTCGTGAACTTAGCCGAAAACAAGGATTTAACGTACGTCAGTCGATCTCCTCGAATGATGTGTTTGATGTATCATGTTTACAAGGTGGCAGACTCAGTTACCTATAGCTAAAAGATAGAAACCTAGTGGGGTCTCCCAATATATACTTGACAATACAGGGAGCACAAGTTCGCGTTAGCGCTGTTTAATGCATAACCGTTCAGTGAGAGTGTTCCCATATAATTTCCATACTGAAGTGCCTCCGATATACCCGAAAGTACTGGAGAACCTTTGATATACTTCCATATTGGTACGATATTTCACCCCCGGTATAAGATGCAAACATTTAACAATAGTTGCTAGGTTTACAGACTTATAAACACGTCTCTGCCTAAACATATAAATGTTTGCTTTAAGTTCCAAATGCTCCTTAGGTTAATTGACGTAAATTTTAGTGTTTATCTTCAATCAAGTTTTGGTTTTAAGGCTCAAAATGATGTCACCTGAATCCCTAAGATGCGACTATATGAGAAAAGGAAACTTTCCACTTCAATGAAATCTAGACTAATCAATGGAAGAAATTTCAATCAATAATGCATCAAACAACATGCCTTCCACTAAATTTCACTTACGTATTCCAAACACAATGCCAAAAGTAAAAATGATTTCCACTTTTCACTATCCTGAATGCAATCTTTTCGAAAGCAAAATGATTTTACTTTACAAATATGCACTTATATGAATTATGCTCTTCTTTTCGTTTGAATGATTTTCAATCACTAAAAAATGTAGGTTTTAACCCCATACAGAAATTACCTGCATACAAATTTCTAAAACACAGAAAATAAACAATGCGAGAGCATAACATATAAAACACATATACATAGAGATTTTCCCCTGGATCCCAAAACCGAGACTACCAGCTTGATTTTTCATTATGTTCCTTTCAATGTTACAATACATATTTATACATGCCAAAGCATCTAATACCATGGACCAAAAACCATCGCATCCAAAACCATGGACTGAAAACCATCGCGTCCAAAACCATGTGCGAAAACCATGCACAAAACCATGTGTAGGTCTGCCCAAACTATCATAGGGTCCAAAAGAAAAATTTTCCAGGGCGCTACCCTGGACCCCATAGAGTGGGGCTACCTACACCCCTCAAACCTCCTGTGACCCCCCCCGCTACGCAATCGACGCAACGAAGGGGGGGCCCCATCCCCCTTCTAACCCCCTGGTTAACTACATCGGCTAGTCGTGGAAAGAATATAACACAACCCAACATCTGCTACATAAACTAATGGAGACCTCATGGGCCTAGGCCATACTAGTATGGCATTCAAGGGTCAACCCATGCATATTGCAACCCCAACAAAACCACATACATACCTTATTGGGGACCCCCTGCTCATCCTTCCTAGTATACACCTTGTCCTTTGTCCTCTGCATCTCAATATCATTCCCAGCTAGCCAGCTAGTCATTTCAACCATATGCTCCACCACAACCTCAGTGGAATGCACTACCCCAGGGGTGGAGGCCCCAATACAACAATGTTCCTGATTTATTGCCTTCAACACTTACCCAACCACAACTATTACACTCTGCTCCACCTAAACAACCCCAGATGCCTGCCCAGCCAAATTTGAACTCGAACAACAAATAGGTACAACAGGTATACAGTGGAGAGACATCATATCTAGCTTATGCTGTGGAGATCCAGGAAATTTAACCTGAGATCTGGTAGAGTTATCCCAGATAACCAACCTCCACCTCCACCTAGGGAGGTTGAAGTAGAAAGAGATGAAAGCATTCTTAAAGTAAATTTGCCCTTTCCTGAGAGATTAACTCAACCACTCTAGCCTACCCAAGAAGAGACTGAACTTCTGGGAGAATTGAAAAACCTATGTGTCAAGATTCCACTTCTCCAAGCGATTAAAGATGTACCTATTAAGGAGAAGTGCTTCAAGCATCCAGGGATGACCCTTGCATATTACAACCCCAACCAAACCACATCCATACCTTCTTGGGGACCCCGTGCTCATCCATCCTGGTCTACACCTCCTCCTTGGTCCTTTGCATCCCAGTATCATTCCCAGCCAACCAGCCAATCATTTCAACCATATGCTCTGCCACAACCTTAGTGGAATGCACCGCCACAGGGGTGGAGGCCCCAGTACAACAATGTTCCTACTTTATTACCTTCACCACCTGCCCAACCACAGTTGTTACACTCTAATCCACCTAAACAACCTCAGATGCCTTCCCAGCCAAATCTAAACCCGAACAACAGATAGGCATAACAAGTATACAGTGGAGAGACATCATATCTAGCTTATGCTGTGGAGATTGAGGAAATTATCCTGAGATATGGTAGAGTTCTCCTGGATAACCAACCTCCACCTCCACCTCGGGAGGTTGAAGAAGAAAGAGAGGAAATCATTCTTAAAGTAAATCCACCCTTTCCTAAGAGATTAACTCAACCACTCCAGCCTACCCCAGAAGAGACTGAACTTTTGGGAGAATTGAAAAACCTGTGTGTCAAGATTCCACTTCTCCAAGCCATTAAAGATGTACCTATTTACCAGCAGTTGATTAAGGAGAAGTGCTTCAAGCATCCAGGGATGACCCTTGCATATTACAACCCCAACCAGACCACATCAATACCTTCTTGGGGACCCCCATCTCATCCTTCCTAGTCTACACCTCCTCCTTGGTCCTTTGCATCTCAGTATCATTCCTAGCCAACCAGATAGTCATTTCAACCATATGCTCTGCCACAACCTTAGTGGAATGCACCGCCCCGGGGGTGGAGGCCCTAGTACAACAATGTTCCTTCTTTATTGCCTTCACCACCTACCCAACCACAGCTGTTAAACTCTACTCCACTTAAACAACCCCATATTTCTGCCCAACCAAATCCAAATCCGAACAACAGACAGACACAACAAGTATACAATGGAGAGACATCATATCCAGCTTATGCTATGGAGATCCAACAAATTAACCTGAGATCTGGGAGAGTTCTCCTGGATAAACAACCTCCACCTCCACCTAGGGAGGTTGAAGAAGAAAGAGAGGAAATCATTCTTAAAGTAAATCCACACTTTCCTGAGATATTAACTCAACCACTCCAGCCTACCCCAGAAGAGATTGAACTTCTGGGAGAATTGAAAAACCTATGTTTCAAGATTCCACTTCTCCAAGCCATTAAAGATGTACCTATTTACAAGAAGTTAATTAAGGAGAAGTGCTTCAAGCATCCAGGGAGGTGAAGAAGAGATTCCCCTACCATTAATGTCATTGGAAAGTTGTCCGACTTAATGTTGGGGCAGGAAATCTATCCAAAGTATTTGGACCTCGCGAGCCCTGTAGTAGATGTGCACATCAATGGCACCATTTTCCCACACACTTTGATCGATCTTGGGCATTCCATTGATGTGATGACGAAGGACACCATGCTCAAGCTCAACCTCCAAGGTTCATTGAGAAATACCACAACAGTCTTGCAACTTGCAGACCACTCCACAGTGATCTCTGAGGGGATTATAGAGGATGTGATGGTCTCCATTGACTCTGAGGAGTACCTTGAAGATTTCCTAGTTCTCTAGCCTAAGGCTAAGCTTACTGGTTACCCTCTCATCCTTGGGAGGCCTTGGTTGGCCACTGTCGATGCTTACATTAGCTACAGAGCCGGGAATATGACCATCAAGAATGGGCATATGTCCAAGAAGTTAGTCCTATACCCTCCTGCTTAGCCATCTCTAGAACATGATTTACCTTTATGGCTAGGAGAGGAGGAAGAAGATGAAGTTTATTCTGCCCAACGATATACCTTATAAAAAACTATGGGAGGAGGAAAACAAGATGAAGATGATTTGATTGAACACCTACTCCAAAGTCCAACTCCCAGTAAATTGTCCCTAGAAGAAGTAGTAGAGGAAACCCAGAACAATCATCCAATTGATCTGTACTTGGTTGATTCCAACCCTCTCTGTGTCAAAACCATAGAATTCAACCATGAGAGAACTTTGAAAATCAATCCATCTCTTTCTGTTCTCCAAGAGGAGAAGTTGTGCAACATGCTAAAGGAACATTTGGATGCCTTCGCTTGGAGTTACAAATAAATGAAGGGAGTACACCTCTCAGTGTGTACTCACCACATTTACATCAAAGAAGGTTGTGAGCTAGTCTGACAACCCTAAAGGAGGATGAATCCAGCTCTTAAAGATATAGTCAAAGAAGAACTGAAAAAATTGCTAGGTGCAGGATTCATTTATCCTATCTTCGACAATGAGTGGGTCTCTCGTTTGGTGTTAGCTCCCATGAAAAATGGTAAGTGGAGGATTTGTGTTGATTACAGGGAATTGAACAAAGCCACAAAGAAGGACCATTTCCCTCTACCTTTCATCACCAAGTGCTAGATGGTCTGGCAAGGAATTTTTTTTCTTTTTCTTAGATGGATTCAGCAGGTACAATCAAATCCAGATCAGCCCTGAGGACCAGGATAAAACCACCTTCACTTTTCCTTGGGGCACTTTTGCCTATAGGTTCCTTCCTTTTGGCCTATGCAATGCTCCTACCACTTTCCAAAGAGTAGTCCTAAGTATCTTTTCCGAGTTAGTCTATGATGCGATAGAAATTTATATGGATGATTTAACATCTTATGGATGTGATTTCCAGGAGGCTCTGTCCAACCTAGGTAAAGTACTACACAAATGCATTGAAATGAATCTATCTCTCAGTCCCGAAAAATGTGAATTCTTGATGACTGCAGGGACCGTGCTGGGTCATTCAATATCTTAGCAAGGATTGTAGGTGGACCCAAACAAAATAGCTATCATCCAAAGGTTCCCACCTCCTCAAAATCAGAGAGATTTCAGAAGTTTCCTAGTGTTAGCTGGATACTACAGAGGGTTCATAAAGGACTTCAGCAAGTTGGCTTCTCCTTATTTGGGTTGTTGGCCAAAGACTCTGAGTTTATATGGTCAAGAAGTTGTTAAGAGGCCTTGGACATCCTGAAGAACAAGTTAACCACTACATCAATTCTCCAAGGCCCAAATTAGGCCATTCCTTTTCATATTCATGTTGATTCCTCACACAAATCCATAGGAGAAGCCCTAGGTCAGATAGATGAAAAATTTCCTTATGTCATTTACTTTATCAGTAATAATCTGTTAAAGGCCGAACTGAACTACACAATAACCGAAAAGGAGCTCCTGGCTATTGTGCATTCATTGAAGAAATTTAGGCATTATATTACAGAGTATCAAACATTTGTCCATACTGACCATGATGCAATCAAATATTTAATGAATAAACCCAATGTGAACGCTCGTATTATAATATGGTTGCTTTTATTACAATAGTTTGATCTAACTATTGTTGATAAGCCTGGCAAGGAAAATGTTGTTGCAGATTTTTTGTCCAGATTAAATCTACCTGTAGGTGAGGAGGGAATGGTTGATGACTAGTGATTGGATGAGAACTTGTTCTTCATTTCAATTCTCTCTCCATGGTTTGCTAACATAGAAAATTATTTGGTACCTGCACAATTCCCACCGAACGTGTCCCCCAAAGATAAAAGTAAGATTATAAGGAAGAGTGCCCCCTTCACTTGCATTGGGGGAAATCTCTTCAAACTTGGCCCAGATAAAATCCTGAGAAGGTGTGTCAGGGAGGAGGAAGTCTTTGACATCCTTCTGACCTGTCATGATGGGCCTTGTGTAGGTCACTTTGCAGCAAAGAGGACAACATTCAAAGTGTTACAAGTAGGCTATTATTGGTCCACTCTTCATCACGATGTGAAAAGATATACTAGTCAGTGTGATCTATGCCAAAGGATGGGAAAGCCTACTCCAAGGGATGAAATGCCTCTGTAGCCTCAAGTGACTTTCGATCCATTTGAGAAGTGGGGCATGGAATTCATTAGACCTATTGACCCTCCTTCCAAGAAAAAACAATACATCGTTGTGTGCACTGACTATATAACTAAGTGGGCTGAAACCAAGGCCATTAAGGCATCAACAGGGGAGAGGGTAGCTGAGTTCTTAATTGAGAATGTATTTTACAAATTTGGGTACCCTAGAGAGTTGGTCACTGATCAAGACAACCAGTTTAACTCCAACATGATTAAAGACTTGCTCAGCCATCACAAGATCAAGCATAAAACCTCCACTTCCTATCACCCACAAGCTAATGGGAAAGTGGAGGTGACAACCAGAGCGTTGGAGGGCATCTTGACTAAAGTGGTTAACAACAGTAGGAAAGATTGGGTAGATAGACTAGTTGAGGCCACCTGGGCCTATAATAACACCTGGAAGACCACCATTGGATTCACACCCTATAAGCTGGTATATGGGAAAACGTTCTTGCTGTCCATTGAGTTTGAGTATAACACATTAAGGATGGAAACCTAGTTAGATCTAGATCTCAACGGTGCACAAAAAGAGAGATTTCTCTAGTTGAATGGCTTATATGAGTTTAGAATGTGGGCCCTTATACACACAGAGGTAACCCAACTTTAGAGGAAGATCTGGCATGATAAGAACATCAAGGATAAGCAATTTCGAGAAGGTGATTGGGCTTTGTTATATGATTCCAGATATAAAGACTTTAAGGGAAAGTTAAGGACAAGATGGCTAGGGCCTTATGTTATAGAAATATGTCATGATAATGGTTCAGTGTAGATTAGAACCATAGATGCAGAGGTCATTCCTTTACTTGTTAATGGACATAGATTGAAAGTTTAAAAAAGACCATTGTCAAAACAAGATTTCGTTGATGGTATAATAAAACAATGATGGTAATGGAGCAAGTCTCAGCTCTTGCCTCATCAAGTAACTTAGAAGAAAATAAATAAGGAGACTTAGGTGAAAACCTCCATGAGGCGCCCGAGTCCCACTATTGGGTTGAAAACCTCTTGGGGCGGCCCAATGGTGTCAGAAAAAAAGAAAAAAAAAGAAAAAAAAGAAAGAAAATGAAAAGATCTCTGGGTGAAAACTCTCTTGGGGTGCCCAAGGAAAATAGCTAGGATTAAAACCTCTTATAAGAAAACTAGTTGTTTTCAAAAAAGAAAAGAGAGAAAAAATTCATGAAAATTTCTATTTGCAGGTCAGAAACGAGGATGATCAGAGAAAAAAGGAGAATAAAAAAGGAACCTGTTCCACTCCCATGTTTATTTTTCCACTCATTGTCATTCATCACTCCACCATTCATTTCATTTTTTTTTTATCATTTGCTTCAATTTACAAGGGGACTGTGTTTTCTACAGGATCCTCTGTAAACCTACAGGATCCCCTGAAAACCACAGTGGCTCGGGAATCCTATAGAAAGTGACTCTAGGACGAGAAATTTACCTACCATGTCAAAATAATAACATCCCTACATCACAACTTCATTACCTTACCTGTCTCCACTTTGACCACCCCTGCATTCACCATTAAAAAAATCAGTTTCAATATATATATATATATATATATATATATATATATATATATTTCACGGTTTTCAAGAGAAAACACAAAGAGAAAAAAATTAAACAGAGAGCAGAAGGGAGCAGCACCTGAGCATTTATCATTCTCCACACTCCTAGTCTTCCTCTCAATCCATTTCATCATCCTCAAAATCCCAATAGAAGAAATGATTAGAAATTTTGAGGGAGAAGCAGCTAGAGGACATCCTATAGGAAATCTTGTAGTAGCCTATCCCACAGAATAAAAATCATGATTGTAACAAGCTTCCAACATGACAATCCAAGGGAAGAAAAAACTCTAGAGCAGCAACAACACCATCATCTTCAACACTAGGTACCTGCACATCAAGGGAACCATAAAAAAATAAATAAAAAATAAAAAATAAAAAATAAAAAGAAGAAAGGAGAAATAACATGCAACCAACACACAACAAGCACCTGAAGTCTTCAACAATTGCAGCAAGGTATTAGCACCACAGGTAAGTATCTCATTTCACTCTCTCATTTGCATAATGTAGTCAAAATATGTAAAGGTTATGAGAAAGTTGGTTTATAAGCAAAAGGTGACCAGTTAACTTGGCCACCTTCATTCAGTCAGCAAAGACAAAACAATTTGTCCTCCCACACGTGGCACCAGTCAAGTCAAGAAAAGAAAGGATAAGGACAAAATCAGTTAAGGCTACGGATGCTTGAAGTGAGAGTTAATTACAAGGAGAGGGGAATGATGAGGTGGTAGTGGGGACCAATGGCTCGAAAATGGAAAACGTACCTTGGCTACTAGCACACCACCTCACCCAACTCGACCATAAGAGGAAATAATCGTCGATCCCCATGCACTCATGCATTCATTTCCTTGAGGCTCAATCTAGCAAAGTCACTCTCATGCCCAAGCAACCTACATAAGAGGAAAATTCCATCTTTCTTCCGTGCAGGACTTCCTAGAGGATTACACAGGAAATCCTACAAGATCGCATAGGAATCCTATAGTATACAAAAATACAGTCTACAGGATTGGCTTAGAGGAGTTTCAGAGGGGAAAACACGGTGTTGGATACAACAAACACTATGAGGAGGTAGGCTCTATAATTACTTCCCTTTTTCAAAGTGAATTGAATAGAAAATCCCCTAGTATTGAGTGAATTTGGCAGCTTTTTAAGGGAATTGTCTCCACAGTTCTTTCAGTTATTTACTTCTGCATTTAGAAATTGTATCAACCATCTTAGCTCCTCAAAATTCACCAACAAAAATGACAAGGGGGGTTTAATAGAAGGGAGCCCATTAACACTATTAGAATCTACCAACACCTTCAGGTGTTAGAAATCTTCACAAGGCATAATTGGATGGGGTATTTTGAAGAATTAAGAGGGTATGATGATGAAGTGGTCCAACATTTTGCTCTCTCCCTCATTACACTGACCAGAGTCCATTCCACTATTGTGGTGAGAGGCCTTTCCATAGAGCTCACCCGTGAACTCATAAGCAGAATTATCACACTTCCCCTAGGAGTGCCTTGGAGAAAGGAAGACAAGGGAGATAACCAGACTGCCAAGAAGAAATTATTTTTAGAGGGTGAGGAGCCTATTGAGAACAAGAATTGAGTAAGGAGAACAAGCCTACCATATCCCTGGAATGAGGTGAGCTACCACCTTATAAAATAAATATCATGTGAGGGTAGGTATAGTGTGGTTTATGGATATCACTTTAGGCTTCTTGAAGAATTGAGGTTTGGAGTAGAAACACCTCCTCACCATAGGCTCAGAATACCATACTTCCTTATGCAATCACCCATACACACAAGCATAAAGGTGTAGGAGGTAAACACCTAGTAGTTAGCTCACCATGTATTAATTAGAATCATCATAGAAATGCCCTCCACAACCTCAAAATTCCTATCCAATGGTCAATTTTCAAAGACATGTAGACAGAGGAGGATATCAAAGTCCTCACATATGATGTTAGTCTTACTGTCAGTGAGAAGGATGAAGATGAGATAGATGAGGAGAGAGATGAGGAAGAAGAAGAGGAGGAAGAGAAAGAGGATGATGAAGAAACAGAAGAAGATAACAAAGAGGAAATTGATAAACAAGATGAGGATCTACAAGGAGAAGGAGAAGGGAAAGACATAGGAGAAAAAGGCAATGGGAAAGAGGGGGCAAAAGAAAAGGAGGATTCACCTAGGGTGTCTCTAGAACCCACTGAGAGAGAATAAGCATCTACCCTCACTGCTCTTAGCACCCCTATTAAACAAAAAGGAAAAATACAGAGGCAGACCCTCCTATATTTAAGAACAGGGAAAAACACAAGGATAAGGTAGGGGAAACCCCAAACTCCAACGAGAATTCCCATTGTAATTGAGAAATCACCTAAATAGTAGGAGAAAATGTCTCCTCCTATTAAAACTCAAGAAAGATGATCCTCAGCACAAACCTCCCCAAAGTCTCCTATCACCTATGTGAGAAGGCCTATAACTAGATCCACCTCATCCAAAGGAAAGTAAATCCTACAGGATACACAAAAGGACCTACAGGAAGCAGAAGCAATCCTATAGGAGACTTTGCTAAACCTACAGGAGACTCAAAAATTGGATAAGGAGGGAAGCCTACAACAAGAAACTAAAGAAGAGGACCCAGAGCTAAGGGAACCTAGCCCCCAACCTAACCTTGACTCCTACTATAGATTTATTGAAGGGGGTAGGGTCATTCCACAAAAAATTGCTATTCCATTATTCTTTGAGCTTGAGAAGGAGAGAGCCAAAACTCATAGATGGATGCAGATTGCCAAGTCCAAGGGGGTGGAGGACATTGGTCACATGGAGGAGAAGCTCAAGGAGATGGGCAAAGAACTAAGTAGCTTGAGAGACATAGAGGCCATAATGAAAAATCAGTTAGAGAGAAAATATATGGCTGAAATGCAACTGCAAGAAAGAGAGAATCAATTGGCATCCATGGACAATCTCTCTTTGGAAGAAATTGAGTGCAGGATGCTAGCTAAATCATATACCATATACCTTAAGGAATAGTGGATGTAGTTCCAAATCAAGACCCTAGCACAGAGAGGCACTATGCCATTTCAGGATTATAGACAGTTCATTGATCTTTTTGATCAAAGTACATTGGAAGATAGGGCCAAGATGTTTGAGTTTTATTTGCATAACATGGCCTTAACAGACATAAATGTATGGGACCCTAATGCCAAGCTAGGAGATTTATAGTTGATGGCTTTGGCATCATGAATGAACCATGAGGAAGCAAGGGTTTCAGAAATGAAGAAGTGATTGGCAAGAGAAAAAATAGAGCGTCTTATGATCAGAGCTGAGAAGTCCAATCCAATGGCCCTCATCAATACACATAATTTAATTGCAAATGATCCTCAACTTGCACCCAGTTATCTTGCTGCCCAAGAGCAAGCAATTACACATTTTGAGGACATGTTCAGGTTGTTAGGGGATGACAACATGCAAGCTTGCCTAAGGAGATGGAACAAATTTCCATACAGTTTAAAGATAAGAGAGTACCACTCTCCTCAAAGAATGAGAGAAGCACTGAACAAGAAACACATGTACAAGAAACCTATTCAAAGGCTCAAAGTCAATTGGATTGGCTTGAGACTCAGTCCACCACTGCTCTTAGGGATGCTAGAAGGAAGGAAGGAAGAATAAGAAAGGAGAAAGTGGGAGGAGGTAGAAAATAAGGCAGGTTTTGATGCACAAGAAGAGGAAACCACAATAGAGGCATGGGATTTAGGGAGACCACTAGAGCTATGAAAGACATGGATATTGATTGAGTTTCCCAGAGGATGACAAACACTTTCAGTAGGGGGTGATGATTATCCTAATCATTGGGTAATTATATGGGCCTTAAAGCACCTAATAACTTAGTCAAACAAACTCTTCTCACAACTTATTATATGTTTTGATTATATTTTGTTTAATGAGATGAGTTAAAGTGAGATATTATGCCTAGTGAACTAATATGCATTGAATGCAGGTTTGGAAGAGAAAATGGAGGAATTTTGGTAAGACTAAGGTTTGAAACTCGAATAGGACAAGGGAGAGAGATTGTAGGAGGTAAATCCTCCTCATTTACTCCTCCCCCATTCGAATATTCCTCCATTAATCCCACCAGCTCGGAGTGCAAGCAGCCAAGTCATGAAGATCAGAAGGCATCCAAGCAAGTGATAGACAAAGAGTTAGTTCATCTCGTGTTTGGGAGTCGAGCCTCCCTAATTTTAAGGAAGTTGTTAGGGACTTCATTTTTATAAGTAGAGATGCCTAGAGCCTCATTAGGATTTTATTTTTTGTTGTAAAAACTCTAGTTATTTTCAAGCTCCAGACTTGTGGAAGACTTTGATGTAATTTTTTGTTTTGGTAATAAGAATGAGATTTTTCTTGATCCAGCACTGAGTTAACTCAGAGGGCTCAAGCTCTTAGGTTAGGGCCCGACCCTAGCAGCAATGGATCCTCTTCTTGTATCTGTATGCTTAGCTTAGTTTCATAGATTCATGGTTAAACTATCTTTAGAAGTATTTCGTTGCAAGTAGTGTAGATTTGATTAATTGTTTATTAGTTTGCTTCCATTTGTGCCTTACTTCAGTAGTAGGTTAGAAGTGATAAAAGAAGCACCACAAATCTGTCAATAGGTGTCCTGGCCTCACTTCTTCCTCCTGGGATCATGATTTGAGGAAAAGATCCTCATGTAGCCCCAAAAAGACAGATTTCCATTTATTCCATAAGATTTAGAGTTTACTGTACTTGAACCAACATTTGATTAGTTTTTCAAGTGTAGAATTTCATTGTCATCTCTTCTATCTTCATTCTTGTAGTAGATCTCATCCATGATTCCATTTTATTCAGCAATTTCCTCATGCATAAGGTAGACATTTAGTTCAATAAATTCTTCTTTTCAAGCTCATGAGAATTCTTCTTGTTTACATGGATTTTTGGAAATTACACATGTTTGATGTAGAGTAGGTGCTTTAGAAGTAGAAAGAGATCTTATAGCAGACAACCACTTTCCAACTTCATCCACCCATAGGGATTCCTTGTTGTCATCAAGACCTTCACCAATTTCATCATTTTACATAGACATTCGCCCAAGCATGTTGAACAAATCCAATCATCTCCTAAAATTGGTTTTGGGTTCTGAGTGATCCTAGGCCTTTTCTCACTCCATTCCACCCATAAACCACCTTCCCTAAGCCTTCCATCACCTCCAAAACCCATCATTTTCTCTCTCGGTTGTATTCTGTAGAAATACAGGGAATCCTGTAGGTTTCTAGTACATCCCGTAGGTTTTCCAGTAGTGGCCTATTTTGAGGCCGAACTGAGGCAAAACCTCTGGGAAGCCACCCAAGTTCACCCAAGGGTCTCCCAAACCTTCCAACCATCTCCTAAACCTTCCATCCATCCCTAAGCCGCTTGCCACACCACCAAAAGATATTAGCTTGCACACTTGATTTTTCATGAAAATCATAAAAAGACAAAACAGATTTATTACAGTCCTTTACATGCATAACAATGATGTTTGATGTTTTTAACTTCCGTGCTTAGGATAGTAGCATTTTGTTCATGTTAATTTAGCATTATTGCAAAGCATAGCTCTTAGCAGTTAATTAGGAAATGGTGTGCCTTACCATTGAATTTCAGTGTTTTTCATTATTACAATAGATTAGCTCTCTCTTAGAGTAGATTTCTATTTCTTTCATTAAGGAACCAAGATTCTTCTGAATCCATAGAAGTCTGGCTTGAAAAACCTAGTGGAAACTCATTAGCTAAATAGTAACAAAAGGTAGAACCATCACTTTTACTTGTGTATACAACACTTTCACCTCCAAGTTTGTACAAACCTCAATTTGATAAAGTAAAGCTGGTAGCCTAGGGGATGCAGCATTCTGGCTGCAATATTGGTGCTCATCAGGTAGTAGGGCTTATGTTCTTCATTCTACCCTCTCCATTAGTCTCTATGATAGGGAAAACCTCATTGTCCCTGTTGTAGCTTCCATTGTAATTTAAGTCTTATTTTCAGTTTTATCACAAAATGAAATAAAAATCAAAAGAAATGAAAAATCAAAGCATTGTCTAAAGGTCATGCAGGTTCAATAGGTGCGATCAAGCGATAGCTTTATGAGTACGATGAGGTGTGCTGCAGGGAAGAAATAAGCATGGAGATTAATTAAAGCTCAACCCCCGTAGTTGACCATGACATTAGCATGGTTGACCACAATGTGTGGCCTAAAATTATTGCGGGGGTTCAACCTCAATGAAGCTCTCATACATTCTTTACCCCCGCAAAGTTTAAAAGAAATAAAGTGTTTTGTTTGATTGATGGGACAACTTTTGAATGTGAATCTGCGAGAAGATCTGGGCCGTCCAATCAATAGGTCACAGATCCGACGATAATCAGGTGGGTAACTAATCAGACATGATAACATATCAAACACAGTTTAAATTTACTGAATTCTGGGCCAATCTCAGCCGTCCATCCAAAAATACGAGATTCAACAGATATCGGGTGAAAAAGTAATCGAGTTTTAGCATTAAAATTGGACCCGATAGATTATTAACTGACGGTTTATATTTCCCATCGGGTCTGTATGGGAGTCAACGAAGCGTTGAAAAGGTAGACTCAATAAGGTTTAGTTCAAATAGGTTTAAAGTCTCGTGAGTTCCGAAGGATTGAACCATTTATTGAATGAGTGATTGGACAGTTCACGTACAGCTAAGGCAGACCCGACAGGTTTATGAATTAGATTGTTAATCCTTTTCAGTTCCGTGGTAAACTATGTTCCACGTAAATTAGCCAATTCCGCTGTTTAAGAAAAATAATCAAAATTAGAGGGAGATGATCAAAACTTCAAAGGGTCGGTGATTGGTCAGGTTTCCCTGTGTTTTGGCCAATCAAAACACTCCCGATACATACGTGGGCCCAGGTCCATGCATGGGGTTTTGTCAAATACAGTTTATTATGATTAAAACAGTTTAATCATTATTAAAGCATTTACAGAAAAACTTCATCAGCAGCCAAGCAACAGAGCCGAAAAGCTAATAGTCATCATCATTTTCTAAATTCTGTTACTTCTTGTTATTTTATTCACGAGGTGTCTTTTATCCTCTATGTAATATTCTGTAATAACTTTTACTTTAGACAGTTAGGAGAATAGTTAAGTAGTTTGACAGTTTTGGTGATCACCAACTGTCTTATAATGTATAAAAGGAGGAAAATTTATAGAGAAGGGGTTTGAATTTTGGAGAACCTGGATACTAGGCCACTGTATTCCTGATACAACTGTTGATTAATTGAAGAATCAGAAGTTTTCCACACATTGTTGGGTATGATTTTGTGTCTTCTCTGTTATGTGTCATCATATGTTTTCTTCCTTTAAGTATGGCAATGAAGTTGCAGGTCTTTATTTGCTTATGTAAATGAAGTTAAAATCCCTTAAAAGAGTGTTCCTATACTTGAAGTTCCCACCTCTACAATTCTCCTAAGTTACAGATAGTAGTTTCTGTGTAAGACAAAATATTATCTTTAACTTCTCCAAGTGTCACAGATAGTAGATTCTATGTAAAACAACATATTGTCTATGACTTCTTCAAGCTTTCTTCATTCATCATTTATATTCAGTAATCAAATGGAATTCTGATATTTTCATGTCACCTAAGTATTGAGGGTTAAAACCCAAGCATCCCAGGTCCTTCATTTGAGAACACAACATACAATTAAGTGACAAACAAGTGAAAACCATTATAATCATTAATGTCTTAAGCACAATTTATACACAGCCAGGAAATTGGTTTCTTAAGGTACAACATTAATTGGCGCCGTTGTCAGGGAGAGAAGACAAGAACACTTTTCCCTGGGTTTTCAATATTTTCCTCTGGTTGTTCAGTGAGGAGGAAATATTTGGCTGTTTTGAACAAAAGCAATAACTCTGGCTCCAAGGAGACCCCATACAAGGTCAGATACCTCACAGCAAAAAGTTCAAGCCCTTTCAGATCCTGAAAGGCTAGTTTCCAAGAGGGTTGGAAGGCCTAAAACTCCACTTACACCAAGTCCTACACTGTCTGCACCAGGCAGCAGTTCATCACATCTTTCACATTCATCTTTTATTGACCAAGAGTCACCTTTTACATCCAATTCATTTCAAGAACCCAACTGTCAAGAACAGTCTTTAGAGTCTATTTCTTTTTTAGTATCTGCTATAGTTATTCAACCTGAACCTATAACTGCATTACCATCTTTGCACACTCCATTTACTCCTCAGTCAGGTTCCACATCTGCTGGTAATCAAGGTTCAGTAAGTTCAGGAGCAAATATGGCAGCACCTACATTGTTGATGAATGGATATGCACTTCTTCAATTGCCACAACCGTTGAATCAAATGCCACAAGAATGCCTCAATATTCTTCCTCATTTTATAGGGGAAGATGAAAAAAAAGTAGAGAATCATGTAACAATATTTTTTAATTTTGTAGAAAACCTAAATGTTGAACATATGGATGTTGTTCTAAGACTTTTTGTTCAATCCTTGGATGGAGAAGCAAGAAAATGGTTTAAAGGGCTTCCTGATAATTCTATTCCTTCTTGGGAAGAGATGGACCGCCTGTTCACCTAGAGATGGGGAGAAAAAAGAGACCATGGGTATTCACTAACAAAGTTTAATGCTATAAAGAAGAAATTTGATGAAACTGTAGTTGAATTTGTTAGAAGATTTAATATATTGTACAATAGTCTTCAAGTGGAGATTAAGCCTCCTCCTGCTAGTGAAAAAATAACTTTTGCAGAGGATTTTGAGTCAGATTTTGTATTTACATTGAGGGAGAGGAGATCCCCAACCCTTGATGAGATCCAAACAGATGCATTATAGATAGAAGCAAATTTCGTGGTTACAAGCAAAGCACTAGAGACATAGCCTATCCAGGACAAGGGAAAGGCAAAGATAGAATCCTCTCAAAGTCAAATATTAGAGGATATGAGTAATGTAATTAAAACTTTGTCAGATAAATTGAATAAGTTAGAGTTGGAAAATAAGAATTATCAGAGACAAACACAATATAATAAGAACTTTAATCCCCAATACAGAAGACAACCTTTGCAAATCTTGCAAAAGGAGAGAAAATATTAAGATCAGATTCAAGCACCATTGTATATAGAGGCATATCCTAATGAAGTACTAGAGCACTCTAAGGACCATGAAGATCAAATTTCTAGATTATATGCAGTAGATGAAGATGAACTTGGTGTTGAAGGAGAAGAGTATGAATATGCCAAAACAGATGCCATTTATGATGAAAATAAAATTGATGAATATTGGAAGCAATTCTCTGATTTTATGCAGGTAGAACTACACAATAAATATGACTTGAGATCGAGAAACAGATCTAGAAGTCAAGAAAATGAAAGTGAGTAGCAAGTTCTAGCTTCCTCACCAAAGGCGACTCCATAAGAATCTCAACCTGCAAAACAAGTAAATAAAGGAAAGCAACAACAGAATGTAAATGGCAAGACACAAATACTTCAAGGTGAGTCTTCTCAAGACAAAAGTGGAAAAATTCCTTTGGAGAAACTTGTTTCAATTCCCCAAGTAATTTCAGCCATGAAGAAAGGAGAAGATGAAAATGAAAAGAATTCTAAAGAGGGTCATTTGTTTAGTCTTACTAAAGAATTGGAAAAGGTTAGAATTCAAGTTCCACTTACAGAATTAGCAAAAACACCAGTTTATCAGAGGCAGATTGCTGAGTTTATTAATTTAAAAGAAAAGTGAATATAAATGACACTGTAAATTTGCAGGAAGATAAACCAGCAGTGGTTTTTGGTTCACATGTAGAGGAAGTAGATCCTTCAACACCTCCTTTTTATATTTCATTATTGATCCATGATTTCCTCTTGCATAATTGTATGTTTGATTCAAGAGATTCACACAATCTTATGCCATTGTCAGTGATGAAGCAACTAAATATACAAGTTACCAAACCCTATAGAGACTTGGATTCTTTTAATTCAAACAAAGTCAAGTGTCTGAGGGTCATTAAGGATCTGGTAGTGTCATTAGCCCAGATTCTAGCTAGAAGCTTGATCATGGATGTAGTAGTAGCAGATATCCTTGCTAGATTTGCAATGCTACTATCTAGGTCATGGGGGGCTAAACTGGGTGGTGTTCTAAAACTATATTTTACATATGCTGTTATACTGAATTTTGGTGGGGAAGAGAGGAGATTTTACAGAGAAACTAGATTTGTAAAAACAATTACAAAAAATGGAGAAAGTAATTCAACTATATATAGCTAGGAGAAAGATGACTTTGCTTGCTTCATGCTGCATGATAATGCAGAGTTGGCTGAAGATAACCAGAGGCAGTTTACTTCAGCCTGTGTAAATACAAAGCTCCAAACTGAGGGAATGTGGAAATGCTTCTTTGATGGAGCCTATTCCAAGGAAGGAATAGGTGATGTTTTCCTTCTAATTTCACCTGGAGGTAATATGTTCCCTTTTTCCTTTAAATTAAAGTTCGAAGCAACAAACAATGTGGTAGAATATGAGTCCTTGATTGTTGCTCTGCAAACAACTAAACAGATGGGAATTAAGTCAATTTCTGCTTTTGGATATTTAGAGCTGATTGTCAAACAAATAAAAAATCATTGTTAGACAAAACACCCTAGGCTTAGGGGATACAGAAATGAAGTATGGGATTTGGTTGAGAAATTTTTCGAAGCTTTTAATATTCAATTCATTCCAAGGGATGGGAAAAGATTAGTAGATTCCTTGGCTGTGGCTGCTAGTACTTTCAGGCCTCCTATTAATCCAAAACTAAGATATGAGGTAGAAATGGGGCATGGAACTTCTGTTCCTGATAATGTTAAACATTGTCAGGTTTTTGAAGATGATCAACATATTAAAGAATTTTTGACAATGGTTGAAGAGTTTCAGGGCACATAAATTGATTAGGATGAAGATGAAACAATAAAAGTTGCAGAAGTTAGTGGTTTAAAAGATTCAATAGCTAATCAAAAAGTTTTTCAATTGAAAGGTAATATTCTGCCAAAGGGGCTTGTCCCTCTTGAAAGGCTTTTTAACCCCAATGATGTCGCTGTTGACTCAGGGAAAATGTCATAGGATGAACACATTCAAGATCATAATATTGGAACTCAGGAGGAACCCAGGCTAGTCAAATTATTTAGTAGAGTTTCACCTAATTATCAGGAGAGATATATTAAACTTTTCAAGGGCTATGTTGATGTCTTTGCATGGTCCTATGAGGATCTCAAAACATAGGATGTAAATATTATTAATCACAAGATCCCCTTGAAGGAGGCAATTAAACCCTTTAAATAGAAGCTTAGACAGATAAACCCTCTGCTTCTACCATCAGTTGAAAAGGAGGTCAAAAATTTGCTTGATGCCAAAATAATAGTTCCACTTAGGTACTCTGATTGGGTGGCTAATTTAGTGCCTGTAAGAAAGAAAAATGGAGAGATAAGGTTATGTGTGGACTTCAGAAATCTCAACAGGGCTTCCTTGAAAGATAATTATCCATTGCCTAAAATGGATCATGTGCTGCAGAAGGTAATAGGATCTTTTAGAATGTCAATGTTGGATGGATTCTCTGGGTATAACCAGGTGGTTGTGGATAGAGAGGATCAGAAAAAGACATCATTCACAACTCCCTGGGGGACCTTTATGTATGCCAGAATGCCTTTTGGATTGATGAACACAGGTGCTACATTTCAGAGGGCTATGGACATTTCTTTTGTGGGAGATAAGTTTGTAGTAATATATTTGGATGATATTACTATTTTATGAAGGTCTGATGAAGAACATCTGGACCATCTGAAAAAGACTTTTGTAAAATGTAGAAGATTTGGGCTTTCCTTAAATCCCAAGAAATCCATCTTTACTCTGGAAGAGGGCAAACTATTGGGGCATATTGTTTCTAGAGATGGAGTGATGATAGATCCAGCAAGATTACAAGCTGTGCAAAAAATATCAGTGCCTAGGAGTAAAAAGGATATTCAAAAGTTTCTGGGAAAAATAAACTTCTTAAGGAGATTTGTGTCTAATTACGCAGAAATTGTAAAAGAAATTACAAATATGTTGAAGAAGGAGAATGAAGTGAATTGGACCATGGAAGCTAGAGAATCATTTTCCAAGATTAAAGAAGCATTGCACGCAGCTCCAGTCCTAATCATCCCTAATTATCAAAATCCTTTCCAACTTTTTTCATTCGCATCACCGACTTCAATAGCTGATGTCTTACTGTAGAAGAATGATGAAGAGAGGGAGCAGCCTGTTGCATTCTTCAACAAGATTATCAGGGATGCTGAGATAAAGTATAATATTCTTGAAAAGCAGGTGTATGCTTTGGTAAAATCCATAAAATCCTTTAGAAATTATGTGCTGCAGTCACAGATCATTGCTTATGTACCAAATGTTGCAATAAAAGATGTATTAGTACAGGGAGATGTAGAAGGCAAAAGAGGAAAATGGATAGCCAAGATCCAAGAGTATGAATTGGACATAAAACCCACAAAGTTGGTGAAAGGGAAAGGATTGGAAAAAATGTTGACAGAGTCAAACTTTCAGGCATTGGGAATCAACTTGATAACACTTGTGGATGAAGGAACAACTGAAGAAAATGAAGAAAATCTAGATCCAGGTATGAAGATCAGGTATAAATTTTTATGTTCAGAATGGTACAAGCATATAATCCATTATTTGTGTTATCTCTCCTATCCCCAATCCTTGGATAGAACAAAGTATAGAGCATTAAAGATCAAAGCACAACCATATGTGATTATGGAAGGTAGATTATACTGGAAGGATCCTGTAGGAATTTTGTTGCTATGTTTAACAGAAGATGAGTTTACAGAGGCAATCAAAGATCATCATGAAGGGTTATGTGGAGGACATTACAGTTGGAAAGTTACTGCACATAAAATCCTTCAGACAGGATTTTATTGGCCTACTTTATTTGGTGATACATTTAAGTTTGTTAGAAGTTGTCAGAAGTGTCAGCTTTTTGCTGAGAAGAAGAGGTTAGCTCCCTTTCCTTTGATCCCAGTCTTCATAGAGGAACCATTCAGACAATGGGGATTGTAATTTGTTGGAGAGATTAACCCACCTTCAAGTGGACAACACAAGTGGGTTCTCACAGCTACTAATTACTTCACCAAGTGGGTAGAAGCTATACCTACTAAGAGGGAAAATTATCAGGTGGTGATGAAGTTCTTAGAGGAGAATATTTTCAGCAGATTTGGATGCCCCATCAAAATCATAACAGACAATGCTCAAGTCTTTAATTCAAGTAAGTTTATTTCTTTTGTCAAAAGTATAATGTTATTTTGTCTCACTCAACAACTTATCATTCACAGGGAAATGGATTAGCTGAATCCACTAACAAAACTTTGATGAAGATCCTTAAGAAAACTATTACAGAGAACCAAAAAGACTGGGATTCTAAGTTAAAGTTTTCTCTATGGGTTGCTAGAGTGACTAAAAGAAGATCTACAAGCAAATCACCTTTTGAATTATTATATGGAACTCAGGCTCTGTTTCCAAGCCAACTTGTGAAGCCTGTGATTGCAATGTTTCAGGAGGTGAAAGAAGAACCTAATGCTTTGATAACAAGAATGAATAAAGTAGTGGAGCTAAGTGAGAATAGGGACAAGGTAAGAGACAACTTGATTATATATCAATCAAAGATGAAAAGTATTTTTGATAGAAAATCCAAGGAGATTGACTTTAAAGTTGTAGACCTAGTATTAAGATGGAATACCAAAAGAGAAGATAAAGGTAAGCATGGGAAGTTTGATCCTCTTTGGTATGGCCCTTTTAGAATTGTTGAAGCAAGGTCCAATAACACTGTCCTTCTTTAGAATCTTGATGGTGAAACTCTACAACTACTTGTCAATGGGTAATACCTCAAGCATTACTTCCTGTTTTAAAGCATAAACATCTTATCATTGTAGATACCAGAGTGAAATCAGTGTACAAATACCATAGCATTTAAATTGATTAAGCAATATATGACTCCATGCCTGAGGTGAAGGCACTGATTTGTGGTTCTTAGTGCTTCTGTGGCAAAAGCACTATCCCTAGGTGGAGCTAGATGTTGTAGCTTCCATTGTAATTTAAGTCTTATTTTTAGTTTTATCACAAAATGAAATAAAAATCTAAAGAAATGAAAAATCAAAGCATTGTCTAAAGGTCATTCAGGTTCAAGAGGCACGATCAAGTGATAGCTTTTTGAGTACGATGAGGTGTACTTCAGGGAAGCAATAAGCACGAAGATTAATTAAAGCTCAATCCCCGCAGTTGACTGTGACATTACCGTTGTTGGCCACAATGTGTGGCCTAAAATTACTACGGGGGTTCAACCTCAATGAAGCTCTCGTACATTCTTTACCCATGCAAAGTTTAAAAGAAATAAAGTGTTTTGTTTGATTGATGGGACGACTTTTGAATATGAACTTGCGAGAAGATCTGGGCTGTCCAATCAATAGGCCACAGATCTGACGACAATCGGGTGGGTAACTAATTGGATGCGATGACATATCAAACACAGTGTAAGTTTGCTGAAGTCTGGTCAAATCTCAGTCGTCCATCCAAAAAGACGGGATCTAATGGATATTGGGTAAAAATTAATCGGGCTTTAGCGTTAAAATCAAACCTAATAGATTATTAACTGATGGTTTATATTTCCCATTGGGCTCATATGGGAGTCAACAGAGCGTTGAAAAGGTGGACTCGATAAGGTTTAGTTCAAATAGGTTTAAAGTCTCATGAGTTCTGAAGGATCAAACAGTTTATTGAATGAGCGATCAGATGGTTCATGTACAGCTAAGGCAGACTAGACAGGTTTATGAATCAGATTGCTAATCCTTTTTAGTTCCGTGGTAAACTATGTTCCGCGTGAATTAGCCGATTTCGCTGTTTAAGAAAAATAATCAAAATTAGAGGGAGATGATCAAAACTACAAAGGGTTGGTGATTGGTCAGTTTTCCCTGTGTTTTGACCAATCAAAACACTCCTGATACATATGTGGACCCAGGTCCACACACGGGGTTTTGTCAAATACAATTTATTATGATTAAAATAGTTTAATCATTATCAAATACAGTTTATTATGATTAAAATAGTTTAATCATTATTAAAGCATTTACAGGAAAACTTCATCAGTAGCCAAGAAACAGAGATGAAAAGCTAACAATCATCATCATTTTCTAAATTCTATTACTTCTTGTTATTTTATTCACGAGGTGTCTTTTATCCTCTATGTAATATTCTGTAATAACTTTTACTTTAAACAGTTAGGAGAATAGTTAAGCAGTTTGACAGTTTTGGTGATCACCAACTGTCTTATAATGTATAAAAAGAGGAAAATTTACAGAGAAGGGGTTTGAACTTTGGAGAACCTGGATACTAGGCCACTGTATTCCTAATACAACTGTTGATTAATTGAAGAATCAGAAGTTTTCCACACATTGTTTGGTATGATTTTGTGTCTTCTCTGTTATGTGTCATCATATGTTTTCTTCCTTTAAGTATGGTAATGAAGCTGTAGGTCTTTATTTGCTTATGTAAATGTAGTTAAAATGCCTTAAAAGAGCGTTCCTATACTTGAATTTCCCACCTCTACAATTATCCTAAGTTATAGATAGTATTTTCTTTGTAAGACAACATATTATCTTTAACTTCTCCAAGTGTCACAGATAGTAGATTCTGTGTAAAACAACATATTGTCTATGACTTCTTCAAGCTTTCTTCATTCATCATTTATATTCAACAATCAAATGGCATTCTGATATTTTCATGTCACTTAAGTATTGAGGGTTAAAAACCAAGTCTCCCAGGTCCTTCATTTGAGAACACAACATACAATTAAGTGACAAACAAGTGACAATCATTATAATCATTAATGTCTTAAGCACAATTTCTACACAGCCAAGAAATTGGTTTCTTAAGGTACAACAGTCCCTATTTTAAGCCATAGGTTGGATAGGTGAAGTGAGTTCTTCTTCTTCCCTAATAGGTTCTTCAAATATTTTAGGTTGTTCACCTAGAGGGTCTTATAACTCCCTTGTAATTAGAGAGGGAAGTTGACAACCACTGAAGAAGGGTGAAGGTTGACTACTTGAGGGTGTGGGAGTGTTTGGTAAGAATTTTCCTCAAGTATCTCTACTCCTACAAGGCATCAAAGAAAATTTTCTCTTTTTCTTTTATGTTACTTTTTCAAAACTGTATTCAAAACAGAAAATAATGCTTAAGCAGAAATAACATCTACCTAGATACCTCACTGACAACGGCGCAAAAAAAAAGTGGTGAACCTTGGTATTGTACCAAGAGTGCTGCAGCCCCTAAGGGCTCCTCAACTCTATTTGTCTACCCAGGATTCATATAAACTTCGAGGTAACAATGCTATATGCAGAGTATATGGGATTCCACTCATGCTGCCCTCAACTAGGAAATTTGATCAATAGTGCTCCAAGACCATTCCTCCTACTGAATTAGAATGAAAACTAGCTAATGAAGGTGAAATTTAGAATCTACCTCTAATTATGAAAAGGGACATTCTATTAACTTCAAATTGAAAATTCTATTGAATCAATTCATGAAAAGAAAATAGCTACACTACTTATAGAAATGAAACTACATTATCTTGCAATAAACCATATAGGTATCAAATCTACTTGCAAACAAGAAACTCATAGCTTAAGATTCTATGTATCATCTATCTAGATCACACTTGCATATAAATCAATGTTATATTTGTGCCAAATCTGTAATAAGGGAATTAATGCTATTATGTTTTGCAGTGAAAGAAAAGGAGGGTTTGGAGTGGCCTAGGAGTTTCCCTTGATCATGGAGTCATCGTTGGGGGTCAACATCCTTCTAATATAATTCCAAATTGCATCAAAGGTCAAAACCAGTGAAGAAACAAGCTGGTATAGGTGCACTACAAAAAGCTACTACAGGTGCCCTATATTGCTACAGGAAGGCCTTAAATGCTACAGGAAGGTTGTCAAGAATGTTTTGGAGGTGGAAATGATGGGTTCATGGTATGGAAAGGTGTATGGAGGTTGAGGTAAATGAATGGAGGGTGGCCAAAGCTGCTAGCCAAGCTCAGAGCCTTTTGAAGGCCCGTTTTTAACTAGGAGAGATGCTCATGGTGGTGTAGGAAAATGATCCCATGAACATAAATTTTAGGATAGAATTTGATATTCATAAGAGAAGGTGAGGAAGTCCAATATGGAGGTGGTGAAGGTGCCCTTGCCTACAAATCCAAAGAGCCCTACAATCATCACATGCATATACCCAATTATCATTAACAAAATGAAACAACCAATAGTGGAAAAGGTGAGATGAATTTAGCTATTATCTAATTTATGCCAAAACTCCAATCTAATCAATAAATCAAATCATAAGCTACAACAAGAACATGAAAACAAGGTAACCAACATCGACCTTCTTCCAAGAAATCATAAACATAATATTTTTGGACTGTGGTTGTAAATCCTTCTATTCATGCTTCCATGAGAGAGATGAGGTAGAGGTTGCAATCATGGATTTTTGATGGGTTATTATCTAATGAAATGCAAGAAACTAGTAAACACTCTGAACTAAAAAGAGATACAAATACACAAGAGGGACCTAAGACACTAGGGTTGGGCCCAAACCCAAGAGCCTCAGCCCTCTGGAACTAACTCAGTGATGAGCCAATAAGTAGCTTCTCATTATCATTGCATCAATGTCTAATACATCACATAACAGTGAAAAATAATAGTGCCAAGTACTTGAGCTCAAAAGATGCTTAGCTGAAAAAAAAACTCAAATACTAATGAGCTATTTTACATGTTTATTTATACAAGAGTTTAGCTACTAGAATATCCCTCGATAATAGTAATATTTGTCCCCCACAACTCGAGAATGGTGGATCTTGTTCCTCATTAACTGCACTTGCTTGGCCACCAGTGACCTCATCTTGCTTGGTTGATAATGACCTTGAGTTGATGAGGGAGAGAGTGTTGTGATCTTGGGCTAATTGGAGTTAAAGAGGTGGACAAGCCCCTAGAATATCTCCATGTTGTCTACTCTAAGCCTATGCATAGAAATTATCTAAAAAATGCTCCATTTCCTGCAATTAAACCATATTAGGCCACATGACATAGAAAAACATATTTTACCCTTATCACTAAGCATAATATAACAAAAATTGTAAATACATGTGAGGAAGATATACTTATAAAGCTGGAGGATGGCACCATGACCCTTATAATTTACCTATTGATGAGCCTCATCAGATGCATTGGCAGAGAGAGTATTTAACAAACAATCATAAGGTGTCAAAAACTGGAGACATTCAAATTAGAGGTAGTATATGTTCAGGGGGAGCATATCACATATGTCTAGTTTATAGAGTAGTAGAAACTATCAGTCCTTGAAGAGAGGTCTGCAAAGAAGAATTCATATCAGTAGATAGACCCTCGTCATTGAAAGTCAATGATTGCATGGGAGATAAGAAGTAGCTTGTAGCCCTTTTCCATTGACGTCAAAGGCAAAGATAATTATTGGAAAAGATGTGATGGACCAAGAAGAGGAAAGAAATCTATTGGTGGCTCATGTTAGGAGAAGTCTAGAAGTAGAATGAGGATTGGCCATCAATGTGCAGAAGTGAAGAGGTGTTTCCATCAATGTTAAAAGGGGGAGATTATTGGACAATTGAAATTGTCTATCTGGCTAGTGCCATTAGGTGTGTTGGCATTGATATCAATAGTCATGTTGCGAGATCAAGTTGGGAAGTTGGCATTTCCTGACAGTTAGCAAGTGTGTTGGCATTGATGACAACTAGATCAACATGGATGTATGTGCTAGCATGATGTTAAGCAAGACAACATTTATTTCCACCAGGCTAGTTGTGATGGCAGAAAATGCTAGCATTGATGTGATTGATGGTCAAGCTTAGGGGGAGTCCCATGCTTGCTATATTCCTCTATAGAGAATCATCACAGTAGCAGGATTGCTAGAGAAGCCATAAAATGATGGCTATGATAGCCAGGAGTCTCATAATTTGGAAGGGATTCAGACACAATATATCATCTCATATAATCTTCAAGTTAGCATAGTTGGTTAGTGCTCAGAAAGAACTTTCCAATGGTATGTGGAAGTCTATAAAAGGCCAACGAGATCAAAATTTACTGATGGCCAAAGAAAGGATCTTGAAGTCCTTAGGAGCAGGCCAAATTTCAGAGGCGAAATATCAGAGCAGATCAAATATCGGAAGGAGGTTGGAACATCAGGACCTCGAACTTCGAGACCTCGGGATGTCAGAAGGCCTGAATCTCAGAAGGCCGAATTTTGGAGGTTGGAGCCTTGGGATATCGAAGTAGGAAGAATATTGGGGAGCAAGCAAAACATCGAAACCCCGAATATCGAAAGGTCGACATATCGGAACCTTGGAGGTTTGGTACATCGAAATTTTGTAACTCCTTTTTAATTGTATTTTCTTGGAAGCATCAAGGGTTATAGAGAACAATACTAGACATGGTATATGTGCTCCAGAAGTTTAGAAACTATTTGCTGGGTGGACATTTTAATATGTATACAAATCATTCTGCATTGAAATACCTGGTCAATAAGCTTGTGTTGGGGGGGGGAGAACCTGCAGGTGGTTGTTATTGTTCCAGGAGTATGATTTTCAAGTTATTGTGAAGCCTGGACAACTAAACATGGGACCAGATCATTTGTAGTGCATCGAAATACGAGAAGAGCCCACTAATTTGGGGGAAGGATTGCCTGACATGTAGCTCTTTACAGTGTGCATCACAGATGATCTTGGGAATGACTTCCCCATGGAGCAATTTTGGGGCTAAATCTCATGTTTTGGGACAATTTTTGTAATAAAGTTGTAAAGTCTCCATATTTTGTGGTCATGGAGTGTGAAGGTGTCAAGAGTCATAAAGGGTTGTCCACCCTTATTTTGTAAAGTGTCAAGTTGGCTGTAAATATCTACCCATGGTTCGTGGACCATGGGATTGTATAAAAAAGAGCTAATTAAGTAAGCTCTAAGTAGTTAAGAGTTAGTAGCGAAGTAGAGTGGATAAGTCTAAGTGTTTTTGATTCTTAGCATAGGGAGGGGCTCTATAGCTAAGTGCACAGAGGCCTAGGGTAGAAGTCCACAGCTGAGTGCACAGACCCCTACAACTGTGTGCGCAACATGGGTAGAGTATGTATTAAACTGGAAGATATCAATAAAGAGAAGTATTCTGCAATTATTGTGTATTTATTCTTTGTTAATGCATCTGACTATATTGCGTTACGATCTCGGTTTATATTACAATTTTTATTTGATGCACGATTCTATGTGATTATATCTGTTAATTGAACGCAAGTAAGAATATCAGTTTACGTGATGATAACTGTAATTGATTGGTAGAATAAGTAAAACACTTTAGATAACTTGGGAACGTGTACAATACATCGTCATAGGAATGTGAAAGTACATGAACTACTGGTTAGGGCTGCACGAAGGTCAATGGTACACTTTCGCAAAGGTACTGAAGGGTAGGATAGAGGGTAGATCGATAAGCCCTAAGGCTTAGCAACCTATGCGAAGGTAGGAGTAGGGGGTATAAACCAACATCACGACCATCTCAGGGTGAAGAAACTTGGTTCCAGCATCCCCCCATACTGCTTTGGGTGAGACTTTGGTCCGTGCTCCACGGGCTGATGCCGAAAGGGCCAGTAGTGTAGGGATTTGTTTGGCTGACTAACGTTGAACCTGGGTCAGGGCCCACAAAGCAAACAAATGGTTCCGTTGCTGGGATCGGGAATCTGCATCAGAGATGTGTGATGTCATATCGCTGGAATCCAAATAAGAAAGAGATCAAAGGCTGACTGGATAGGAAGATCCACGAATTCATGGTGTAGGAAAATATAAATCCACAACTGACGAAGGAACAGTGGCTAGACAGGTACCTATATACAAAAATCCATGAGATCTTTTTCTGTTCCTTTCCAGTTGAGTTATACAAGTGGATTGCAAAGCTAGAGGATAGCCAAGGAAGGTGGAGGCTTGACGGTCCTATTGTCTGGACCTCAGAGTTAGTGTAGATACTAGAAGCCTTTGAGGATAAGATCGTTTGCAATATTGATCATTAGCTCAATCGTATCATAGGAGGGTTTGTGATTTAATTCACGGTTGATACCTCAGTTGGTTATGGTGAGGAGGAGCAACGCTTTCTCAAAGGTCCGTGAGGTAAGTACTTGAAGTCTTTAAGTACTTGGATTAAGATGTTATTGTGCGAAAATGGGGTTATGCAGCTACCTTGATGTTCGGAGCTACGCGAAGTGGAAAGACTTACAAGAACGAAGGAAGAAAGGGCCCTGAATATAGCCCTGATTTCACCTCTTTGGGTGACGACAAGGGAGTAGCGAAGGCTTCTTCGCAAAGTGCAGTTCAGTTGATAAAACAAGGGTTCCTGTGACTACCACCTCCACCTTCACCATCATCACTTGAGACTATGCCCACACCACCACCACCTCCACCGCAGTTCAACATGTCGAATTTAGTGAAGCTGCCATTGTTTAAGGGCTTAGGAAATGAGGACCCAGACTAGTTCTAGTCTATCGTAAAAGCTATATGGGAAGTTCAGGGCGTAACAGATGATCACATGAAGAAGGCAATGTTGGTTAGTGCTTTGCAGGATCGCGCGCTATCTTTGTACATAAAGTACTCTAATGATAACCCAAATGCTGCATTGGTAGAGATCCAAACTGCGCTGAATAAAGAGTTGAGTAGGCCTAAATCCGAGGCACAGTCGATTGTGGGGTTTAAGGAAATCGCGATGAAACCTAGTGAGACACCTTGGGAGTTGGAACAAAGGTTAAAGTGTACAATCTGTGACGCTAACATGAATTTAACAGACGGGAAGCACCACGAATGGTTTGTGGCTTCGCTCCTGCCTCACCTAAGGGTTGTGCTGTCACGACAGAAGATTATGACTCAGGCAGAAGGAGATTGCAATTAGGCTGCATGAAACACCAATGCAAGATCTGAGTTTGGGGGTTCAGTAGATCCATGCGCAGTTGCAAAATCTTTGCCTCAAAATGAAAAGTCTGAAGCAGGATAGAATAGTTCGACTAGAGGCGTGCGAAGAGATATGGTTCCTGAAATGTAAAGTTCAAGGGCATGACAAAGACCACTACCCAGCCTTTGCAAACTATATTGTAGGAGGAGGACCGATGCCTTTGAGGCTGGAAGCCCAAGCAGGACCGAGTGCAGGGCTTGCGTTGTGGTGTGCTATATGTCAGGTAGTAGGGAAACATATGACTAATAATTGTCATTTGCTGCAGAAGTTTGTACAAACACCACAACAACTGTTCTGCAACTTCTGCAGGTCGGTAGGGAATGATGAGTGCACTTGGTGAAGTTATGAATTGATGATGGATAGAACCCCCACCTACAGAGTTCAGGAAAAAATGTGGTCTCCTGACCAGGGCACTGGGATGGCGCGGACAGGCTTTCAAGGGCATGGACGAGGCCGAGGTGGAGGAGGACATGGCAGAGGTCGGGGATAGCTAATATGTTACAATTGTGGAGGACCAGGACACTATGCCCATGAATGCACTAACCCAACGAGTCTGTCATGCAAATATTGTACTCAAATTGATCATGAGACTTAGGATTGTCATAAACTAATAGAAAGGATAAGCAAAAAATGGGTGCTACCTCCACAACAGACTCAGAACCTAAAAATGATGAGGGCTGAGCCTGGCAAAGAAGATCTGAATGTGAATATAGTGCTCCGAAGTGGAATTACGATGGACGATGATAATGGGAAACAACCTCAAGACATTGTGTGGGTTCACAAAGCTCCAAAGAAGGAGGCTAAATTTGATTTGGAGCATGTTAGTGTCAGTCTTTCCAGCCTTCCTCCAGTGATCAAATATGCTCTTTCAAAGTGATTTTAAAGTGTCAAGGTCAAATTTTGTCATTTCAAAGAGTTTTCAAGCAAAATTTGGTCACTAAGCATTAGGTCTAGGGTTTGCTTTCACTCTGTTCAAAGTTGCCCAAATGTCAGTCCATGTCATCATTCAGCTGAGCCTATCATCATTCAGAGGGTTGTCATTATCATGTCAGTGTCTAATGAGTCATTTCACACCTTTTTCATGCTTCAGTTGCACCTAGGCAAGGTCATTTCCCTCTCCTAGGGTTTTGAAGGCAATTTCACTTGGATGGTCAAATCATCGGCAAAACTTGTTTCCCGATGTTCATACACCTTTCCCTATCCTTAAAGTACCTTATAAAACACTTCCCATCCCTTAGATCCGCCAAATTCCTCATTTTTGCACAAACCCTAGTCTCTAGCTACAACATGGCAATTTTCTAGGTTTGGCCTATGTTTTGTCCTTTTCGACCCCTTCCCCTCACTCAATCTCTGAGATTCCACTTTCCCCTGCTTCCTAACATCCCTACCCACTCCCAAAAATTTCCCCAAGAATTTAGAAGCCCTCTATCCCCTTCATTTCGCTCCATTTCGACAAAATCCCTTGTTTCACACATCGGGACAAGTTTCACTCAAAAGCTGTTTCTGAGCAATCAAAGATGAATTTTGCAAAACTGAGAGAGGTTTTTGTCCAAAACATGCCAAGGAAGAAAAACCTCTTTCACTTTTTACACAGGTGTCATGGTTTGAGAGAAATGTCAAAAATATCGGCGAGAACGAAGGTGCTCCAAGGACGGTTGGCCAAAGCACAAAAACGAAGGAAAACGCCCGATCCACTCCAAATTTTGGCCAAAGCCTCTTTGACTGAGCATGGTACTTGATTGGGGACTCCCAGCCCAAATTTCAAGAAATTTGAAGAAAATTTTGTCATTTGTGAATTTTTTGTGCCAATTACAGGTTTTTCCCAAGAACTGGTCTCACCCCGGGTGAGACCAGTTTGAAGGGCTGCTCGGAATTTTGCAAACTTGGCATTTTTGGAAAGGGCATTCAAAAATAAAAATTACCAATGCTTGGGAGAAGCCTGGTTTTGAGTTTTGAGCCTCCAAAAGCTCAAAATACATCAAAAAAATGACTTTCTGCCCACTTTTTGAGTTGCAGAAAGTGACCTTGGGAGAAATGGTTTTTGAGGGGTCAAATCAACACCAAATTCAGAAATTCCACTTGGGATGGAAAGTAGACAGGCCAAGCTTTCCAATGAGCCATCTTGTACCTGATTTTGACCAGTGGAACCCACTCAAAAACAGCTGTAAAGGGGCGCGACCAGAACTTCCAGGGGCGCGACCAGAACTTCCAGATTTGCCAGAATTGCCATTTTCGGTCAAAAAACACTGTTTTGACTATGGTTGACCATTTTTACTTGTAGATGATGGATAAATGTAATATTTTCATGGCACTTTGATAGATTTTATCTCTCTTTACCCTTCTAGAAGCTTCCATGATGTAAAAAGTGAAAAATTAATGCATGGATGAGTTAGCTAAGTAATAGAGGCAAGTTGTTTCGCTGCCTATTTTCTAGTTCTTAGTTTAGAATTAGTTCAAACTGCTCCTAGGAAGCTGAGCTCGACCCCTAGAGGTGGGGAAAGGAGTTAGATGGTCTATATTATGCTCTCTCCTTCTCATTTTCATGGTTGGACTCTTGTGTAAGGAAGCTTTATTGTATATTGTGCATCTATTTCTGCAATTTGAGGCAAGGAAAGCCAGGGTTTTACAGACATCTTTGAGGATTCTTGTGGACTGATATGTTGATGGTGTGTTCTCTACATGTTCTTGTAAGTTTGTTTATGTATTTCATATCTCTCTTATGCTTCTAAATTGGACAGATGAAGTGGTAAAGTTGAATTCATGTTTTAGCATGCTCAGCTTTTTAGTTTGTTCAATTTTAATATTTTCTACTGTCTAGAGAGGATTCGAATTGTGTGTTTGCCCTCTTTAGCTTCTCCTCTATCATCTCTGATCATCCATCTCAGATTAAGACATCAGCACTCATTCCTACCTTGCCCCTTAGATCCCCCTGTGAAAACTGTGCTCAATCCCCGCACCTTGAATTGCACTTCCACCAATTGCCACCAAAAACCCCAAAAAATCATTAAATCAACCCCCTTATCAATTTACTAGCCTAAAATCTTTATTATTAATTGGTCAGCCTAATCATATTGAAAGATCTATCGAATCTGACCCGAGAGAGCCTTCTCATACCTCGTAGGGCTAGCTACGAGGTGAAATGGTTTGATGTAGCCTTGAGAGTTTGTCTATCTCAGCCTAGGTGAATTCCAAGCGCTAACAGAGCACACACGCGAAACATTCATGGAAGAAATGAAGAGCTTCACTGAGGCCTCTACCTTAGGTAGGTAGGATAAACCTGTTCAGGAAATGGACCCTTCTATGCTTACGACCTTTCTAGAGACCTGCATGAAGCTGCTGCATGATAGCAAGGTTGTAAAGGGGTTACAAAAACTTATCAATAGATGCGCCGAAAATCTCCAGGTGAATCATGCATGGTACAGAAGATTGGTAAGCATAAAGGAAGGACAGGGTTTGAGATGAGACTCACCGCGCAGATAGGTGAATGTGAAATGGATCAAGTTAGTTTGGATCTGGGGTTAGACGCGAACATTTTGCTGAAGCAGACTTAGGAATGGATGGGGAGACCCGTGCTGCAGTGGTCTCCGATTCATTTAGGGATGGAAAATCAACAAAAGATCATCCCCATGGGACCGCTGCAAGGAGCAACTATAGATATTAAAGGCGCGAGCGCATTGGTTGATTTTTAAGTAATAGAAATTGTGGATGATAGCAACCCCTACCCTGCGCTCCTTGGCATTGATTGGGCTACTGACATGAATGGGGTAATCAACCTAAAGAAGCGAAAGATGATGTTTGAAAAGAAATCACTTCGTGTCATAGTACCCGAAGATCCTGCTGAAGGATCGTGCTATACGGAACTAGTCTGCGATTACGAAAGCGATGACAATTTGGACTGCATATATAAGATAATAGTGCGAGACCAAGATTGGGTGAATCCGATAGTGGATGGACGAATTACATGGGATTGCAAGAGTTCCTGCAACTCAGACTCAGATGAAGAATTAGAGCATTGGCAGAATCGACTACATGAAGTAACAACGTTGAGCTGTAACATGTTGACCCAGTCAGTGCGCTGTGTGTCATCAAAGATAAGAAATCTACCCACTTATGATGGCTTGAATGATGTGGATGTGCTTTTGGATGCATTTGAAAGGAAGTATCAGAGAAGCAATGTTTCTAAGATTTGGACAGGGAACTACGCGCTATTCCCATGAGATAGTGGGGTACGCACAAGGGTAGTTTTTATGATTGGAGCGAGTATAGGAGGATGATGAGAACACGCTTTGGGAAGCCAAAGGTATGATTGACAGACAAGTATGATGGGAAGGATGATCCATGCGAACACTTGTCCAAATGGCTAAGGCTTATGGAGCGAAGCCCCAACCTGAATGGGTGCACTTTTTTTGTCGATAGCAAGGTTGTGAAGGGGTTACAGGAACTTATAAATAGATGTGCCAGAAACACTCCAGGTGAACCACGTGTGGTATGGAATATTGGTAAGCATAAGGCAAGGACAATACATGAGATGAGACTCACCGCACAGATAGAAGAATATGAAATGGATCAAGTTATTCTAGATCTGGGGTCAGACACGAATGCTTTTCCAAAGCTGACTTGGGAGTGGATGGGAAGACCCGTGCTGTAGTGGTCTCTAATTCAGTTAAGGATGGTGAATCAGCAAAAGATCATCCCCATGGGACAGTTGTAATGAGTAACTGTAGATATTGAAGGCACGAGCACATCCGTTGATTTTGAAGTAATAGAAATTGTGGATGACAACAACCCCTACCCTACCCTCCCTAGCATTGATTAGGCTATTGACATGAACAAGATAATAAACCTAAAGAAGAAAAAGATGATATTTGAAAAGAAATCACTTCATGTGATGGTACCCCTAGATCCTGCAGAAGGATTGCACTATACTGAACTAGACTGCGATTACGAAAGCGATGATGACTTGGACTGCATATATAAGATAACAACGCGAGACCAAGACTAGGTGAATCTAACAGTGGATGGAAATATTACATGGGATTGCGAGGGTTCCTGCACCTTAGACTCGGATGAAGAATTAGAGTGCTAGGAGAATTGACTAGATGAAGTAACTACGCTATGCTATAACATGATGACCCGGTTGCTGCGCTGTGTGTCATTAGAGGTAAGAAATATGCCCACTTATGATGGCTTGAATGATGTGGATGTGTTTTTGGATGCATTTGAAAGGAAGTATCAGAGAAGCAATGCTTCCAGGATTTGGACAGGGAACTACGCGCTACACCTGTGGGATGGTGGGGTGCGCACAAGGGTAGTTTTAATGATTGAAGCGAGTATAGGAGGATGATGAGAACACACTTTAGGAAGCCGAAGGTATGAGTGACAGACAAGTATGATGGGAAGGATGATCCACACGAACACTTGGTCAAATGGGCTAAGGCCTATGGAGCGAAGCCCCAACTTGAATGGGTGCACTTGTTTTGTCACACCCTGGATGTCATCCTGATGAACTAGCACTTTGAGATAGAGCTCTACCATGGCACAAAAGAATGGGATATTTTGCATGAAGGGTTCATAATGATGTTCAGCTTCGAAGATGGGTTTGATTGTATTGACGAAGCGCTACAAGAAGTTAAAGCAATGATGTTTAGGATACCGCAGGATCCTTTGGATCCGATTCAACCCGTTTGGACTACTCAGATGAGCCACCATGTTGGAATGCTATAACACGATTGTTTAAGAAGAAGACGAGGACCCCCGAAAAATTAATATCCTTGAAACTGAGGGTCAATGCGAGGTCGAGGGACCACCGGTTGAGAATCCTGATATAACCGCATTGCTTAAAACTAAACTGATAAATTTTGGCACGAAGGAGGAGCCCAAATTCGTGAAGATTAAAGATTACTAGGATGATGCGATAGTAGATAAGGTTGCCGAATTACTCCACAAATACTAGGATTTGTTCCCTACCAAGTTTAAAGAGTTAAAGGGGATAATAGGAGACCTAGGCGTTATGAAGATCACGTTAAAACCAATCTCGAATCCGATCGAGAAAAGACCTTACTGTCTCAATCCAAAGTATAAGGAGAAGGCCCGCTTAGAGTTAGATAAGATTCTTGTGGCAGGCATCATTGAGCCCATAGAGGAATCTGATTGGGTGAGCCCAATGGTGGTCTAGGAAAAGAAGCAGAAGGATGAACTAAGGATATGCATATATCTCAGGAAGTTGAATGATGCTTGTGTACATGATCCTTTCTCGACTCCGTTCACTGATGAGGTATTGGATAATGTAGGTGGCCAGGAAGCATACTCCATTGATGGGTTCTTTGGGTACCATCAGATCAAAATCGCACCTGAAGATAGAAGTAAGACGACCTTCGTGACTGAATGGGGATGTTTTTAGTACACCGTAATGCCTTTCGGATTAAAGAATGTGCCTACAATTGTTTCATGTGTAGTCATTGCTGCATTTAAGACTTCATTCATAAGTTTATGGAGGTGTACTCTGATGACTAGATTGTGTTTGGGTTAGTAAAATGCCATGTGGTAAGTTTGTGCTTAATGCTAGATACTTGTCGAAGGTACTAGATTGCGCTCAGTCTGAAGAAATGTTTGTTTTGTGTCCCTTTTGGGACTTTGTTGGGTTATGTGGTATGCAGACAGGGATTGATGGTAGACCCCACAGATCGTAGTGATAATTAACCTAGAGGTGCCAAGGAGTACGAAACAGCTATGCATAACATTGGGACATACTGGGTACTATAGGAGGTTTATCAAGGGCTATGCCCAGATCACCATGCCTATGGAGAAGTTTTTGAAAAAGGATGTCACGTTCTGTTGGAACAAGGACTGTCAGAAAATCCTAGATGTGTTGAAATTAAAAATGGTCACCACGTCGATTTTAGTCTTCCTGAATTGGGAAAAGGAGTTTCAAGTACATGTAGACGCATCATGTATAACATTGGGCAAAGTATTGACACAAGTGGGCGAAGGAGAATTGGACCATCCTATAGCATTCACAAGTAGGAAGTTATCCAAGGTTGAGAAGAACTATTCCACCATCGAGCGTGAAGGACTAACCATGGTAAATGCGCTCCAGAATTTTAGACACTATTTGCTGGGTGGACATTTTAAGATGTATATGGATCATTCTGCATTGAAATACTTGGTCAATAAGCTTGTGTTAGGGGGGAGAAACTACAGGTGGTTGTTATTGTTCCAGGAGTATGATTTTGAAGTTATTGTGAAGCCTAGATGACTGAATGTGGGACCAGATCATCTGTCGCGCATCGAAACGGGAGAAGAGCCCACTAATTTGGAGGAAGGATTGCTTGATGTGCAGCTCTTTGTAGTGCACGTCACTGATAGTCACTTTGAAGACATAATACACTTCCTAACAACAGGAACTGTCCTGGAAAGCTACACCACCCAGCAGAAAAATGAGTTAGTGGTGCATGCAGTAGACTTTTCTATCATTGCTGGCCATCTATACAAAATGGGGTCTGATGAAGTATTGCAATGATATGTACCAGAGTTTGAAAGAAGCAGTATGCTTGTGGACACTCATGGGGGTGCTGCGGGAGGGCATTACGCAGGAAGGGTGACCGTGCAGAAGATTCTACGCGTAGGGTTGTGGTGGCCAACCCTTCATAAGGATTCAAAAGCCTACTGCAGGGTGTATGATGTGTGACAAAGGATTGGCAGGCCATCGCAGAGAGATGAGCTATCTCTGAACCCATAGATGACATTACAACTTTTCGAGAAATGGGCAATAGATTTTGTGGGATCCATTCAGCCTTAAGGAAAGAAGACGGGTGCGAGGTACATTATCACCACGACTAAGTATTTGACTCGATGGGTGGAGGCACAACATGTGAAGGATTGCATAGGCGTGATCACTGTGGAGTTTCTCTTTGAGTATGTACTGACACGATTTGGGTGTCCAAATATTTTGATGAGTGATTTTAGTATGCAGTTTCTCAATGGAATGTTCAACGCGCTGACAGAGGAATTTCAGGTATATCACCAGAAAAGCACATCTTATCACCCACAGGCTAATGGCATGGTGGAAGCATTCAATAAGGTACTAGAGAACGTGCTGACCAAGGTTTGTAACACTTAGCGAAATGATTGGGACTTGCGCATACCCGCTGTACTATGGGCTTATCGAACGACATGCAAAAAATTGACTGGACATACACCCTTTAGGCTTGTATATGGTGTTGAAGCAATGATGCCAATGGAATACTTTGTGCCTAGTCTACACATAATGGCATTCATGGGTATGATGGATCATGGAGCCTTGGAAGAGAGGCTCGCATAGCTTGCCGAGCTTAAGGAAGAAAGGTTTTTGGTTGGATTTCACCAACAGGTCCAAAAGCAGCTTGAAAAAGCATGGTGTGATCAACACATTAAACTACACACCTTTAAGGTAAATGATCTGGTTTTTTTATATGACAACAAGTTTGATAAATTTCCAGGGAAATTCAGGATGCACTGGCTAGGGCCCTATGTCATTAAGGATATTATCGATGGTGGAGCAGTTCAGTTGGTTAAATTGAATGGAGATGCCTTCCCACGAAAGGTGAATGGCAACTGATTAAAGCCATACACCGGTGATCAGGCTAGCTGATTATATAAAGGTAGCATAGTATTAGCGCTCCAGGCAGCTAAAAGGAGGCACGGGACTATAAACTACACTGCTCGGGTTGGGAAACTGCACAATCAAGGGATTACATAGAACAAGGAGATGTCAAAGGGTTCACGACAGTATAGAGGGAGCTACACTACCCAGGGAAAAACTGCGCAAGTTAGCCGGAAAGTGACTGTTAAAGTCACTGTTCAAGATTTGACGATGAGAACGCGACCAAATGGAGCGGGGTGGCAGCATTTAAGATGAAATTTATGGGTAATATCCTTGAAAATTTGCCACCAATTTGGCATTAATGAACTGAATTTAGGGGAACAGTCAGATTTCATTTCAAAATGGCCTATAAATTACATGTGGATGCCTAATGAAAAATACTTGGCATTTTTAGCATTGAGTTGGTGAGCTCTCAGACATGCATGAACTGCGCATTCTTCAAAGAATTTCTTGATTAGCCAACATTTGGTCGATTTCCAGAGCCAGACCGCAATATCATCCATGACATTATCCTAGGATCAGAAGCTATGGACGCCAAATTAGTGACCTCCAAGGGCGCTGTGCCAGAAGTTGTTATGGAGGCAAAGGGAGCTGCTCCAAAGGTTACAGAGGTACTACCTGAAGTCCCCAAGTCACCACTGTTATGTAGAATTTTGCATCTACGGATAAACACAATTTCCCTAGGTGGGTAGCTACACCTAGAACAATAGATTTAAAGCGTTTAACCTTTTTCTATAGAAGATAATTAAGACAAGGGACCTACTTTTTATCTTTCACTTTCCCTTTGTCTCCTTCATATGGCTCCCATCGCTCCTTCTCGAACTTAATCCACTCGATAAGTACTTGCAATCATAAACAGACGACAAAAACCAATCAAAGAAAGATATCTATCTACTATAAGAAAATGGAATCTAAAGGATTTATGCATATAATCATCATACATAAAGACAAGAATATGGGAAAAGGTGTAAACAACTTAATTAAGTAGAAGGAAGAGTTACAACCATGAAGTCCGATCTAATGTCACTCATCCAGCTTGAGTTCCATCCTTCATCACACCATAAGCACACACTTTGGAAGCATAACAATACTTGCTTACAATCTCAAACCTCACACCACCAGTATCTCCTTACAAATTTTCAAAGTCCAGCCCCTTAATCACTCATATGAGTGCTCAATTTATAGGAAAATGGAGGTGGTTTGGTTATAAATGAGGGTATTAAATGGTCTTCCAAATAGAGTTAGTTTCCATGGAGGAAGGGATGAGAGGATAGGAGGTTACTTAACTCATTCCCTATCCAATTTCGAGCTCATAGGAGATGATAAGTGTGGGAATCTTCTAGAATTCTCTAGAAGATAAGAATATTCCCAGAACCCTGTGAATAATTCGCTCAATCTCGCCTAGCATAGGTCAAAGTGGGCCTAAGTGCACTGAAATTCACCCTTACATGGGCCTACCTGCACTGAAGCGCATTTATCTTGACCAAGGCTGCGCTGGTACCTCAAGGAGGCATTTCTAGAGGGCTTCAAGGAGTCAATCTCTATGCTGCTTTGTTTGGCAAAATTGCTCCAAGTATCAGGTCAATGTGATGACTAATACTCTTGATTGGTGGCAATGCATTTGGCAACTCATCCACAATAATATCATCAAAATAATTCAACAGAGTTTTGATTTATTCAGGTAAATCATCCAAGTTTGTAGAAGTCAAAATTACCTTAGGTCTCCCTATGATAGCAAAATGTATTTCTTCACCTTTTCCAACTTCTTGCAACAACTCCTTTCCATTCATCAACATAACACTATTTCCAGTTGTTCCTTTTTCTGCTTCATCCTTTAATGGTAGCAATGTATGCTTCACTCCGTCCTTCTCCAAGGTATAGGTGTTTCTTCTACCATCATGAATGGATTTTCTATCAAATTGCCAAGGTCTTCCCAACAATACATGGCATACATCCATTGGCATTACATCACATAATACCACATCCTTATAAGTACCAATAAGGATTTATACCTTGCATTGTTCTATCACAATAAGCTGATGTGATTTTTGAAGCCATGACACTTTGTAAGGAGTAGGGTGTACTGCTTTCATTAATCCTAACTTGTCCACCATTTTTGTAGAAACAAGGTTATCGGTGCTTCCACTGTCAATTATCACTTTACAACAGTTTCCTTTGGACTTGCATGTAGTTCTGAATAAACTCTTCCTCTGAGCTAGTTCTCCTGTCTCTTCCTTTGCTTTGAGCAATACCCTTTTCAATAACAAAGATTCTCCTACTTCGGGTGATTCTTCCTCATTTTCAATTTGAGGTTTTTCTTCCTTTGCCTTAGACACAATCACATTCCATTGATTTTTTGCTTTATTATGAGGACAGTCCCATGATCCGTGTCCCCATTCTCCACATGTATAACACTGAATTTCTCTTCCTCGGCCTCTTCCTCTACTAAAGTCTCCTCTCTGTGGTGGTCTACTATTTGAACCTCCTACTTCACCCTGAGGGTGATGAAATCTTGATCTGGTAGTTCCTCTACCTCTTGCTGAACTTTTCCCTCTGTTCCTCTGATTTTGTTTTCTCAACATCTTCTTCTCTACTTTCAAAGCTGCTTGATAGGTATCTTCAATTGTCTTTAGACTCAACAAACTGATTTCATCCTGTATGTCATATCTCAAGCCATTGATGTACCTGGCTACCTTTTCTACGTCATCCTCTGCATGTCCTGCTCTAATGCTCAGCTTATAAAATTCTTCTGTATATTCTTTGACAGTCATTCCTTTTTGTCTCAAATTCTGTAACTATCTGAAAAGATTTAACTGATAATCTTTTGGCATAAATTTATCTTTCAATCTACTCACCATTTTATCCCATTGTTTGATCTTGGACTTCCCCTTTCTTGCTCTAGATGTTTGTAGTTCATCCCACCAGATAGCTGCATGACCCTTCAATCTGGTAACTGCAAATTTCACCTTCTTTTTGTCATCAACCTCCTCATAGTTGAAATACTTATCAAATGAACTGAGCCTGTCCATTAACTCTTCTACATTGAGATTCCCATCATACAAAGGTATTTCCACCTTTGGTCTTCCACTTGCTTTGGCCAACATTTTAAGTACTTCAGTAGCTTCTCTTTCATCCTCTTTTTCTTCCTCAGAAGATTCCTCTGCAGCACTGGCATCTCCTTCATCAGGTGCTCTCCTTTGAGCAGTTTCCATTGTTTCCATCCTTGTGTGCAAGTTTCAAATCTCTTCCAGCATAACTGCATTCACTACAGGCCTCCCCTGACCTATGCCAGCTCCTCTCCTAAGTGGCATGTTTACTGTAGTAGGCTTAATCCTTGGGCTCTGATACCAAATGATGCCAATGGATACCTTATGTTGATGTGATAGTCTAGAATTAGACTAATGGTTTACTCGAAAACCAATCAGCTGCGCGTTAATAGATTTTGTACGTGTATTTCTTATTGAGGGTCCCGCTTACCTGACCAATCACCATCAGTTTCTATTTGACTTCTCCTTTTGTCTAGCACTTCAATCTGCACCATTGATTCATTCACCCAATCCAATAGATATCGTGTCGTATCGTCACCAACTTTCCCAGATGATCTCCACCGTTGATGTGTCTCGTTTGATCCAACGACTATCATGCAATTTCGTGCGAAATATTTCAAGACTGATATCAGGTTGAGAGCACACAAGAAAAGTGGTTTTCTTGTGCTACGTGTCACTCGCTAAGGTTAATCATGTGAAATTTGGAAATATCATTTACAACTTTTAGGGCACGCGAGGTACTGCTTACCACTTTCTGAATACTACCCACTTGCTTAATTCATATTTTTAAGAAAGACGCTTAAGGAAAGGTTTAACGCTTAAGCTCGACATTAACCCTTAATACTAATTGACTGTGATTTATCAATAAAATGTATAAATAGAGAAAATTACCCAATTAGGGTCCAGAACACTGATACACAGTTACAAGAGAATTTCTGCTCCAGGATTAACACGCAACACCACACTTAATCATTTATTCACTAAAATAGAATTTACAGAGTCTTGGCCCTCTTAGCTTGATTACAACAGTTTGTTTGACCTCTATTTCACTCTCCAACCCTATCTCTCTCTCTCAATCTCTCGCTCTACTCACTCTATCCTTCCATCTAATCTCTATCATTACATTTTTTTTTCTTTTATGGATCAAATCCTATCCTAACTACATTGACAACTCAATCTCTATTTTTATCAACTCAACCATTAAATCCCTATTCTCAAGCTCTGATACACACCTAACCTAACAACTTATCTCCTATTCTAAAAATAATACAATAACCCAATTATTACAATAATTGAGATAAAGATCAATTCGAGAGATCCAACCCTCTCTACTAAACTGATTTTGACCACTCAGGCCAATGAAATTCATCTCATGTTAGCCACAACATGTGAACATATAATCACATTGTTGGCTAAGTCCGGATGCTCTTGCATCAATGCTTTCCTGAAATCGCAGCCCGGATGGATGAAACTAGATCCTGGGTCTTCTATCTCGTTCAATCATTCACTCAAGTATGAGTCTAACCATGTGAATATGTGATCTGAAGTCGAACATGGGAAGACACCATTTGATTACCAGCTAATGATGTAAGCTATTAACAAACGTGAGAGAAATCACCAACAATGATAATAATCCTCAAGGTACTGCAGTACATTTTGCATGGTGTGAATGGATGTTTTGATGTCGAACACCATACAAAGTCTTTCGGTCGAAGGACAGTGATGTCAACCTATCACCGAAAGTGAGAAACTTGCCATTGATGTATGCAAGCCCCAAGGTATGGAAAGGGTGCTTCTAAGTCAACTTCTTGGATAATGTGCTGATGTCGACAAGAAGAGACTCATCATAGGAGGGCCTTGATGTATCCCACATCAACGACATGAAACGAGTGTAATTATTTTGGAGACGGAAGGTGACTGATGACACAAGGTTTAGGAATGACGGTCATGAAAATGAAGGTTTATGAGTATTGCAAAGGATGAATTTAACTGAGTGATTGCTCTTGAACATGTCGGCGACACTGAATGAATTGGCAACATTGACCCAAAATCAAACTAATGGATGGTATGATAGACCATAGGTATGATAACCATCAAGTAGATAACCCAACCCAAGTAGTCACAGAGATGAAGTGGAAGTGTCATGCTCAAGAGTGACTTGCTGCCATAAAGTGGTTTACCCCTTTGCCCATTTTCCCTAGTCATTGCTGACCAATGCCTCTTTATTTTTTATCAAGCTTGAGGAGGATAACATATGCTTGTTGTATAATTCCACCCTTCGGGTGAATCCATTGCTATGTGATGTTTTAACAAGTTTAGTGAAGGTGAAACTCGGTCTTGTCATGATGGACAAGTTTGTCGCTATTTGATGTTTTAACGAGTTTAATGACAATGATAGCTCAGTCCTTTTCATGTTTAGAGAGCTTGTAAAGGGAAAAAAAGAAAACTTCACAAGTTATTTTTCATATATTTGTCTCTCAAGTCTGAAAAAGCGTAAAATAATACAAGAGAGAACCTATTGACCATGTTCAATCAACGTAGTCCTTTTTCGTAAGTAATCTATCTCAGTCCGGAAAAGGATTAAACTTGTACTGAGTAGATGTCGTTTCCAATCTGTTAACGAGTTGAAAAGGACAAGCGCTCGACAATCTTTTCATATTTTGAGAGTCTGAAAAGAGCTTAAAGAGGACTCCACTTAGAGGAATGAGTGGTGTCTAGGATAGCAACTAGTTCCAGTGATGTTGGAACTTCTCAAAACATGTTGATTTATGTGAAGAGGCTAGCTAATAAGACCACTCATTGCAACTGTTCCTCAAAAAGGGTAAAACAACCAAGTGAAAGTGTATGATCGGCCAAGCAGATAGTGATGATGGAAGGAGAAAAACCAAGGTTCATATGAAGGAAGAGGCTAATAGAATGGTAACCACGATGGTTAAAATGGAGATGGGTTCATTTTTACACAAGAATGAACCATAGGGAACTATGCTTGGATTTAGTTTCATGTTTACACAATCTTGAGACGAAAAACTATGCTTGGATTCAGTTTCATGTTTACACAAACTTGAAATGAAAAACTATGCTTGGATTCAGTCTACATGCCCCTAGCACGATGACTCGAGACTAGGTGCATGCCCCCCAAGCTTCATTGCATTCACCTAAATAGACTACTCATGGCTATGAGGTGGATGGAATGAAGGTTCATTTATGAGATCAAGTGAAAGACTCAACTGGATTTTATGATATCTGATCAAAGACTCAAATTGGAACTTTACTCCAGGGGACCTTGTTTCATTTTTTAATGAGCTTGACACAAGACAAGGAACTCTGCTCAGATTCCTTGTTTCATTTTTTTACGAGGTTGACACAAGACAATGAACTATCCTCACATTCCTTGTTTCATTTTTTAACGAGCTTGACACAAGAAAAGTAACTATGCTCTTATTCCTTGTTTCATTTTTTAACGAGCTTGACACAAGACAAGGAACTATGCTCATATTCCTTGTTTAATTTTTTAACAAGATTGACACAAGACAAGGAAATATGTTCATACCCTTTGATCACGACCCATAAGAGTTCATGTCTTCCAAGAGGTTCTCATTAGATGGGAGAACAATGCTCTAGAAGGGATCTGTAGCAAGGAATCCGAGATCTGGTTCCAGTGCCCCCAATACATAATGCACAACATCACATAATTGATCGTTAGTTGATGTAGGCATGGAACTAGTTGCCACATAATTGACCCATGGCAGGGAAGATAGCATTGGGACAAAAGGACCATTTAGGGAAGATGGTTGACTGGAAGCAATATTTGGACTGGGAAATGAAAGCTGGTCAATGGTGACAATTCTGCCTTCATGCGGGAAACACATCACTCGAAAGAGTGTTGAAACAATAACTCCCATGTCATAAACATAGTCGCGCCCAAGAAGTAAATTGTAATCTAAAGGGTCTGGGACTACCATCACATTAAGATAAACAATTTTCCCTCCCAAAGTAATAGGCAACTAAGGAAGGATCCCTAATGGTTGACTAGTTCCTTTGTTAAAAGCCAACATATTCTGGGTAACAGGCACAAGTGGCAGTGAATCGAATGCTTGCCAAGCACTGGAGGAAAGGATACTCATAGATGCACCTTCATCTATAATAGTTCCAGATACAATCATATTATAAACTTGTACTATGATCTGGAAAGGCACATAAGAAGGAAGACGACATCCTACTAGTCAATTCCAATCAAAGGAAGTGACCAGAATACTTGGAGGGGGTACCATAAGAACAAGAGAATTACCCCTTGAGTTATGAGAACGAGAGGATTTTCCTCCTCCCTTGATGGAACACGAGGGTTGCCTCCAAGCTCATTGGAATCTAAAGAAATGAAAAGAACCTGAGTGGTATCATACTCACTCTCTACGAGAAAGGTACAATTAACTGAAGGTGAAATCAGGTCAACTGTTTCCTCGACTTGTGATTAGTCAGGTATAGACTCATGGGTTTCACATTCAGAGAGAGTGGGTTTGAGCGACGATTGATTTGGGTCAGTCACTTTATCAAATAGTGAAGGATTAAGGGAGAGTCTCCTGTAACCAGATGGAAGTCACTGTGGAGAAGTAGGCCGATTATCCAACACTTTTTGGGCTTCATCTAGATAGGGATGAAGATGAATGAGGTGATTCCCTTCACATAACCTACAAAGAAACTTAACTTTACCCTTCTTTCCATGAACTTTACTACCACTAGTTGATGGTGTGTCACCAGCATTATCTCCAGAAGTTGATGACACAAGATGATGTGAACGAGAAGACCATTCTTCTAAGATCTGAGGAATATCAGCACAATTTTGAAGAAGATGGTCTCCTGTACAGATTTTGCATGGATATCGAACTTTGTGAGGCTTATTGGACAGTTTCTCATCAGAAGTTGCATTCAAAGCAATGGTTGCTTGGTTGCCCCCCTGTTGAATTTTCTTCTTCTTCTTCTTCTTCCCTTTCGTCTTCTTCTTAGCCACCTAGTTAGTAGTGTCAATACTTTCACCAGGTGAAGAGGAAGAAGGGGAGGAAGAAAAAACTGAAGAAGAAGGCAAAGGGTCAACTTTAGGATCAAGTGGAGGTTGATTTTTTCCAATTGGAGGAGTACTTGATTGTGGAGAAATCACGGCATTTTGAATCAAGGAGGTTGAAAACAACCATACCGGCAAGACAATGCTAAATCCTGAAAGGGACAATGTATCCATATAAGGAGCAGCAATATTTCTGAAAGGAGGAAAAGGACTAGGATTCCCATCAAAAGGAATTCCTTGATCGGTGGACTTTGGAGTTGTTTCCATATGTATCAACCTAAGATCAACTAAGGAGTGAGTGTGGAGGATGTTATCCATGGTCAATTAATTTTATTTTAATCAAAATAACATAACAAAACAAAAGTGGGATAATCTAGGCAAAAGGATTACCAAGCAACTGTGAACTACAATATACTGCCTTAGTAAACCAAGAACTTAACATACGTGTAGGAAATCTCCCTGAATGTTGTGTTTAGTGTATCACAATGTGCAAGGCAATTGACTCGGTTACCTAAGGATGGATAGAAACCTAATGTAGTCCTACCATTTATACTCGAAAGTACGTGGAGGCCCAATCCATGTTAGCGTTGTGTAATACGAAACCGCATAGTGAGAGAATTCCTTTTTACTTTACGTACTGTAACATCACCCTATATACCGGAAAGTACGTGGATAAGCTATGATATACTTATGTACGTGGAATGAGGTATTACACTCAGAATGTATCATAGGCAAGTTAGCGATAGCTGCTATGTTTAACGACACCAGAAAACCTCTCTAACCTAGACCTCTAAACGTTACGCGTTAAGTTACAATGCTCCATTAGGTTAATTGAGATAACTTTTAAGTTGATATTATTAAGAATTTTCCTTTAAAGGTTCACCATGTGATGTATGTTTGCAATTCCTAGAATGCAACTAATATGAGAAACATTCTTTCATTCAATTAACAATGAAAACCGTATCTAGTAAGGGATAGAGCAATCAAATCTTTGAAAAAGAGGAAAGAACACAACTAATGCAATTTCCCTAGCTATTCCTATCAAGAATTCACAAACTACAATACACAAAATGCGATTTTTTCTTTTCAGTCCCTTTAGTGTTTAGATGAACAAAAAGGAACTAGATGCACAAACAATCAATCAATCTTTTTGCAAGAACAAAGACTTTATGACAGTTCCTTTTCGAAAGAAATGAAGACTTTTACGACACTTTGTTACAGGGAAAAGTGTCTATATAGAACTGCTCTATCCCACTAAGGTGTGACAGCTGCCTTAGAAACAAACAAAGAAAAGCTACTTTCGTTTTTCCTTTATGAATTATAGATAGAGAGGAACAGAAAGACCAACCTCTGTCTTGCGCTAATCTCCCAATTTGATCCCTCTCTTCTTTGATAGTCCTCAGCTACCTGCTCCCTTGCACGCCCAGCTTCACGAAGTACCTATAAGATCACAGAAGCATAGCACTATACAAAGACATGGATCTATAATCATAAACAATCTAGGATCAAATGTAAATTGACCATACAAATGTAGCAAGCATCAATGACACAAAAGCATGGAGGAAAACTCAGATAGCTTTTATTGATAAACAAGAAAAGAGCCAAGAGGAGTTACAACAAGTTGTTTTGACCCAGCATCAACCTCCCAACAAAGAAGCCCCTCTTCACCTCAAACAAAGCTTAGATCACCCAACAATCTGATGTTTGTCTCAAGAAACAACAACAATTCCTTACAATATGCAAAATTCTAGCCTCTGGATCTCTGGGATGAGGGATCCATATATAGATATCTGTAAGGGGGATGAGTCAGCTTGTGATTTGATTAGTGTCTTCTCTCTGATAGTTCTTGCTTCCACTTGGATACTGATGGCCTCTTACTCATCCTTGGTCGATTTCAGTGAGGCAAGTGTCACAGGAGAAGATTCTGGAAGCTTCCATTACCTCTCCACCTCGCGGAATGACACTGCCATTTGTCATTTCTCGCCCATTGCACCCCACAGAAGGGATTTTTGAAATTCAACACACCCACACAGTGTATTTAGGTGAGATGCAACGCACTTAGCCAGTGGAGCAGTTGCAATGATCCTGTTTTGACCAATTCTGAGCAGTTTCTCATGGAGAACTTCTGGGAGAAGCTGTAATCTATTGACCTTGTTCCTTTAGGGGTTAGAACAACACTTTTAGGGACTTAGGAGCCCTTGGTTTATGGACATTTCATGCTTGGGGTTGTAGGGCCCAAAAATGTCTATAACAGTTGCCCCCTAAAGCATGAGGCCGTTAATCTTTTGATGTCGGGTGAAATGCTTTATTGTGAGGATCCGAAGTTCTTTCAATGCTGGGAGGAGACCTGTAATAAGATACAATACAATACATTATCTTCATAATATTTTCATGATCTGGCTGAGGCGGGCATTCCCATGCTCAGCTTTATAAATTCATTTTCATGTACATAAGACAGACAATCGTCTGAGTGTAGACTGATGATTCTGATAGAGCCATCATCCTTTTGATTGGATGATTATCTGTGCAGCAATAATGTACATTTGATGTCTTTATTTCCCTGAATATATATCGCAGCCCAGATGGATGAAACTAGATCCGGGGTCTTCAATCTCGTTCGATCTTCACTCGAAGTACAAGTCGATCCATGTGAGAAATGTTCTGAAGTCGAACATGGAAAGACATCGCTTGATTACCAGCCAATGATGTAAACTGTTAACAAGCGCGAGAGGAATCACCGATAATGATAATGACCCTCAAGGTACTGCAGTATAATTCACGTGGTGTGAATAAAGGACTTGGCGTCGAACACCACGCAAAATCTTTCGGTCGAAGGCCATTGATGTAAACCTGTCGCCAGAAGTGAGAAACTTGCCATTGAGGCATGCAAGCTTCAAAGTACTGAATGGGGTGTTCCTAGATCAACTTCTTGGATAATGAGCTGATGTCGACAAGAAGTGATCTGTCACAGGAGGGCCTTAATGAATCCCACATCAATGACACGGAATGGAGCAAATGATTTTAATGGAGGTGAAAACGATCTGGTGATATAAGGTTCAGGGTGGCGGTCATGAAAGAATGAAGTATAATGTATGGTAGTGGGTGAGACACAGGTGAATTCACTGAATGACTTCTCTTGAACATATCGGTGACACTGATGTGATGGATTGGTAGCATTAACCCCAAATGTGGATGGTATGGCGTGACCATGGTGATGTGACCGGTGAATGAAACAACCCAACCCGACTCGGACACGGAGTGGAAGTGTCATGTTCAAGAGCGACTTGCTACCAACAAAGTTTCTTCAAGTTTTCTTCCCAATTTTCCCCAGTCATTGCTGACTAGTACCTCTTTATTTTTGTCAAGCTTGAGGAGGATAACATATGCTTGTTCTATAATTTTCCCTTCGGGAAAACCCATCGCTATGTTTTAACGAGCCTAGCGATAGTGAAACTTGTTCTCGTCTATAGACAAGTTTGTCACTATTAATCTTTTTAACGAGTTTAACGACAAAGATAACTCGGTCCTTTTCAATTTTAGAGAGTCTGAAAAGGAACGTAAAGGTAACTCCAAAATTCCTTTTTCGTCATCTAATCCCTTAAGTCCGAAAAAGTATAAAACAATACAGAAGGTATGAATTTTCGATACTTTTAACGAGCCGAACAAAACAAGCGCTCAATCTTTTTGTGTAATAATCCCTCAGGTCCAAAAAGATTAAAATCTAGAAGAGGGATAGCACTTCCTGTCCCTTTAACGAGCTGTAGAGGCCAATGGCTCGACAATCTTTTCATATTTTACGAGTCAGTTGAAAAGAGCTTAAAGGAGACTCGTCTTTTGAGGAATCAGTGATAAAATGGGTAGCAGCTGATTCCAGGTAAGGTTTGGAATTTTCCAATCACGGCAGTGTCACAAGGATGGCTAGTGAGATCACTCTTCGCAGCTGTTCCTCAAAATGGGTAAACAATCAAATGGAGGTGAATGATCGGCCAATGAAAAAGTGGAGGTGACGGTGCAAACACGACCAAGGCTTTAATGGCTGAAGAACTACATTCACGATGGTTATTTACCGGGGGAATAGTTCATTTTTTAACGAGCTTAAACGCGGGGGGAAACATTTGCTCATGTCTTATGTTTATTTTTTAACGAGCTTGAACTATGTGCTAAAACTGCTCGATTGAATGGTCCCATTTTGATTTTACCATAAATAGCTTTGTTCTTTCAAAGATTGTACTGTATTTTCAAATGCTTCATCAAATTAGTCAGAAATGAACAATATATGTTTGAAAACGAGTTAGAACACTAATATTTTACTTTGAACTACGTAAAAAGTAATGAAAAAGTGTTTTTACCTCTCATTTTACCATTTCATTTGAACTTTGGTTTGTTGGAGCTTTGGAGGTGCTTTCCCTCTTTGATTTTCATCAGCTGATTTTGGGAGATTCTGTGGACGATTCTCGGCACCGTCTGGACCAGGTAGGAGCTAAACCTGAGCTCTTTCATTTCATGGTTTCCATTTTGCATTTTGAGCTTGATTCCTAGTTTTTCTGAGCCCCTGGGGTTTGAAAAACTCGTTCTGCCTTCAGCGCACCCTCTGTGTATCGAAAGGTGCATTGAATGTTGGCCTGTCTAAAGGCTATCTGACATGCAATGCACCCAGAACACTACTGTAGGTGCGTTGGGCGCAGAAAAGGAATTCTATGCACAATTTTTGATGGAAATTTTGCCTGTTTCTTACCAAAATTAGGATCTAACTCTTCTCTTGTTTGTTTTTCAGAGATCTTTGGAGTAAGATGACCATTACATGGCAAGAACGTGAGCATGAAGAAGAGGACATGCTTGCCCTACATGATCCAGTTACAGTAAACGCACTGCGGAACTGTGGCTTGCTGAAGTTTTTCCGCATTTCTAGCATGAGACAACAGATCAACTTACTGCAGTATTTGCTCGATGCTTGGGATCCTACCAACCAGGTTTTCCAGATCAGGGGAAAATCTATCCCCTTGACTATAGTAGACATCTATTTCTTGACTGGCTTGTCGAGGCGGGGTGCCCCCATCTCTTTATCAGGTTCGGCCCGAGGAGGTGACTCGGTGAGAGATTATGTTCGCCGGTACTGCAGAGAAGGATCTTAGCCAAGTAAAGACGGCAAGATCATCATCCGTGATGTTACTGACAGGTCCCTCAGGACTATTCTGTTTACTTTTGGTAGGATGGCCGGTGGTGCGGCTCTTCATGTAGCCAACCGATCTTATATGCAGTATGCCTTGGAATGCCTCCAACCGAAGGTGTTCAACTGGTGCGACGCAATACTTCTTGTGATGAAAGAACAGTTGACCAAGATAAAGAGCAGGAGGTTGAAGAACTTTGGGTATGGTTCTATTTTGACCGCCTTTGCCTTGGAGAAGATACCACTGATGCAGCCGCAGTATATTGCACTCGATTTACCTTCTCCTACTGAACCACGTATGCAGAGATGGGTTGACCATATGTCTAGGCATGCCGGTCAGTCTCAGATTTCATTTTCTGATACCTTCTTCAGGTGGTTTGATCGTCAGGAGATGGTTTATTCCGAGTATCCATATGCTGGCATGGACTTCCGGGGTGATCCAGATTTAGTACTGCCGGATGGCGAACAGTGGGGCGCCATTGGTAAAATATTTGACCATATTTCTGTTTATCGTTTTTCATTTATAATGTCCTTGTGCTTTATTCTATCAAGACTTTAATCAAACTCATGTGTACATGCAGATGTTGGTCCTGTCCGTCCAGTAGTTCGCCTGAGAGTACCAGCTGCCGCCCCGGCAGGAGAGGCTGTCGGAAGGGCTATCCTTCGTGACCTCAATGTGGCCGAGACTCTCACAGCATTACAGGAGCAGGTTGAGGGCCTCACTCTTGGTATTCCAAATGTGAGGACTGACGAGCTACCTTTGAGGTTGCAGCGGCATACTACTGGTGTGCCAAGACGATGGAATCGTCTCTTACGCATGATCGCACAGGCTGTGACTTGCTATCACGAGCATCATTAGACTAGGGTGCCCCCTAGCATTTTGAGTTTTTCGTCACTCGACCGATTTTGTCTTGGTTACAGAACATTATGTGTAAACCATAAACAGTTATATATATTTTTGATTTTTGGAGTTTTATTTTGGTTAAGTTACATGATCCAAATGCAAACATTGATGGCATGTTTCTTTTTATAAACGTTGCAAATGTAATTTGCTAATGAGTCAGTTAATGTGTTTAAGTTTCTGGAAATGTGTTGATATTGAATAAAATCAAATTGTCTTTCCAAAATCTTAACCCTCAGGAACATGCGATAAATAGCTGGGTTTCAGACGGAATAGATACCAGTGAGTTGTAGTATTACGAGTTGTGAGTCTAGCCTGACAGTTAGTCGGCGTATACCATGTGTGATGGAATCAGAGAGAAGTTCTATAAACGCGCTATATTCAGCGATGTTATTTGTTGATTGACCAATACATACCCCTCTGAAACTTACTAACTCGCCGCTTGGATCAAAAATAGCCCAGGCTGCGGAAGATAGGTTCCGCGAACTACGACTCGCTTCGTCGACATATCCAACACATGACTCCAATAGGTTTGACATCTGCAACAAATGTAAAAAGTCGATTACTTGACCAAAATAAACACTTTAGCGAAACAAAAACATAACAAAAGCATACAGGTTACCATTACGCATAGTAACGCTTGAGGTACAACCCGTTATGAGGTTGCGCCAGTGGAATTCCGTCATAATCCATTAACTCGTAGGCTCCTTTTGCTAACACCCATTTAACAATATAGGGGCCCATCCATAAAGACTTAAATTTACCTGCTCCCAATTTATCGGATACTTGGTCGTAAAGCAAGAGCAAGTCACCTTCTGAGAAGACACGGGGTTTGACATTTTTGTCGAACTGCGCCTTGGCTCGTTTCTTATGGGCTTCGTTAGCCAAAGCGGCATCACGACGGGTTTCATCCAATTGGATTAATTCCAAGAAATGAGCTTCTTCTTCTGAAGTTCCGGGGAGGAGATCAATTGCGAGTTTGAGAGACGAGATTTCGCACTGGATTGGTAAGACTGCTTCCAGGCCATATACCAGTTGGAAAGGTGTAAACCCGGTTGCATTCCTTATCGATGTTCAGTAAGCCCACAAAGATGAGTAGAGGATTAGGTGCCATCTTCTCTTGTGAACTCCAATCATCCTTTGCAACATGCGTTTCAAGACTTTGTTGATCGCTTCAACTTGTCCGTTGGCTTGCGGATAAGATGGAGTAGAGCTGTCGTGAGACAACCCTAGTTTGGCAGCTAATTCAACCATCATGTGATTGCGAAAATGTGATCCATGATATGTGACTATAGCCTGTGGCACGCCGAATCTGGCGACTACATGATTGAAAAAGAAGAGGACAGCTGTTTCACCAGTATTATCTAATGTAGGCATCGCCTCGACCCATTTGGTAAAATAATCAACTGCGACTATGATATACCCATGCCCCCCGGTCGAGGTGGGGTTACATGTCATGAAATCGATGCCCCATTTGGTGAATGGCCCAACTGCAACTATTGGCTGCAGAGGTGCGGGTGGTCTTCTGGTTTTACTATCAAAAATTTGACAAGCATGGCAACTTCTGATTGCGGTTATGCAATCTTTGAACATTGTTGGCCAGAAGTATCCTGCTCGTAAGATTTTTTGCACTGTAGCATATCCAGATTGACACCCCCCACACGCGCCTGAATGACAATCATTCAGGACATTTTCGGCCTCCTCATGGGTGAGGCACCTTCTCAGAACTGTATCGATACCACGACGGTAAAGTGTATCACCGACGATCATGTAGTCTTTAGCTTGGTATCGAATACGTTTTTATTCGGAGCGGGAGGTGTTTGGCCTGTATTTTTGGGTCTGGAGATAAATTATTATATCCCCATACCACTCATTGCTTGAAGATATCAGAAACAAACTTTCGTCCACGATTGTTTCTTCGGATGTTTTATCGTTGGACGACGATGGGAGATCGCACAATAATTCTACGAAAACTAGAGCTTTCTTCGACTTGGATTTTACAAATTCCAGGTCAAACTCTTGTAGGATTGCTATCCATTTTCAATATTTGCCCCCCATCAACTGTCACGACAATATATAAGTCATGGGGTTGCAATCTGACAGAATGGTAGTTTTCCGAAAGAGGACATAGTGTCGAAATCTCTGTATCGCTTGAACAGCTGCGAGTGCTAGCTTTTCAACGTAAGAATATTTTCTTTCTGTATCATTTAAGTTTTTACTTAAATAATATATAGGATGTTCAATTCCAACAACTTCTTGAACTAAAACCATTGCGATGGTCGTATTCGCTGTAGCCAGATACATGTTAAAATCTTTTTGATAATCAGGAGTGTACATTAATGATGCTTTCATTAGTGATTCTTTTAAAGCTGGGGAACTAATTAGTTTGTTTGTTTATCATTCTTTGTTGTTTGTTTCATAAACTTACAAGTAGCATTCGAACTGCATTTTCCATAACAAATGCAAAGTAGACAACTGCTACTTCAATCCATCTACTGGATCTGTTTATGATTTAAACAATTGATTCACAAACTATCTGATTGCCCTTGTGATAGCTCTTAGATCCTCCTTAGATCTACCCCTGATTGTTGCATTACTGATTGCTTTTTGCTCGGCCAAAACCCAAGAACTGAACTGCAAACTGTGACCCGGAACCCGAACAGAGTCTCGTTTTTGGCCCAGCGCAGGTACTGTTCAGAGATTCTGAATTTCAGCGCACTTCCCCAGTGGAGTCGCCATTTTGTTACAGGGAAAAGTGTCTATATAGAACTGCTCTATCCCACTAAGGTGTGACAGCTGCCTTAGAAACAAACAGAGAAAAGCTACTTTTGTTTTTCCTTTGTGAATTATAGATAGAGAGGAACAGAAAGACCAACCTCTTTCTTGTGCTAATCTCCTGATTTGATCCCTCTCTTCTTTGATAGTCCTCAGCTACCTGTTCCCTTGCACGCCCAGCTTCACGAAGTACCTGTAAGATCACAGAAGCATAGCACTATACAAAGACATGGATCTATAATCATAAACAATCTAGGATCAGATGTAAATTGACCATACAAATGTAGCAAGCATCAATGACACAAAAGCATGGAGGAAAACTCAGATAGCTTTTATTGATAAAAAAGAAAAGAGCCAAGAGGAGTTACAACCAGTTGTTCTGACCCAGCATCAACCTCCCAGCAAAGAAGCCCCTCTTCACCTCAAACAAAGCTTAGATCACCCAACAATCTGATGTTTGTCTCAAGAAACCAATAACAATTCCTTACAATATGCAAAATTCCAGCCTCTGGATCTCTGGGATGAGGGATCCATATATAGATATCTGTAAGGGGGATGAGTCAGCTTGTGATTTGATTAGTGTCTTCTCTCTGATAGTTCTTGCTTCCACTTGGAGACTGATGGCCTCTTACTCATCCTTGGTCGAATTCAGTGAGGCAAGTGTCACAGGAGAAGATTCTGGAAGCTTCCATTGCCTCTCCACCTTGCGGAATGACACTGCCATTTGTCATTTCTCGCCCATCGCACCCCACAGAAGTGATTTTTGAAATGCAACGCACCCACATAGTGTATTTAGGTGAGATGCAACGCACTTAGCCAGTGGAGCAGCTGCAATGATCCTGTTTTGACCAATTCTGAGCAGTTTCTCATGGAGAACTTCTGGGAGAAGCTGTAATCTGTTGACCTTGTTCCTTTAGGGGTTAGAACAACACTTTTAGGGACTTAGGAGCCCTTGGTTTATGGACATTTCATGCTTGGGGTTGTAGGGCCCAAAAATGTCTATAACACACTTTCTTTTGAACAAAGATTAATCAACTATAATATAATTTTGAAAATGAATTGATAGTGATAAAGAAATATTTAAGAAACACTAAAAAATCAAGGCCAAAGTAGGGCTAGGAAAGGAAACACAAATTGATTTCAGAGACACAACAATCATTAATCTTTCAGCAAGCAAAAACAAAAGGAAATTTGGGAAAAATCAAGTCAAAGGTGGGATTTTTGACATAAGGAGGATCAACACAACCCTGAATGGGAGACAGTGCACTTCAGAGCACTGTCCTCAAGCCAAGGGTGCTCTGCAATGCTCTATGTCCTGACCAAACCTGCGCTGGTGCTAGAGAAGCCATTCTAGGGGATTTCAAGCACAACATTGACCAAAAAACACTTCAAAAATGCTAAAACAAGATCAATGGAAGCAATTAAAGTCTACTAGGGTGTACTAGGATGAAGGTAAACTACTCAGAACAATGATCGTTCCCCAGTATGGTCACCAATTTGTTATGTGGAATTTTTCATCTATGGATAAACACAATTTCCATAGGTGGGTAGCTACACCCAGAGCAACAGATTTAAAGTGTTTAACCTTTTCTTATAGAAGATAAATAAGACAAGGGATGTAATTGCTATCTTTCTCTTTCCCTTTGTCTCCTTTGTACGGCTCCCATTGCTCCTTCTCAAACTTAATCCACTCGACAACTACCTGCAATCACAAACAGAGGACAAAAACCAATCAAAGCAAGAGATCTATCTACTATAAGCAAATGAAATCGAAAGCATTTATACATATAACCATCATACATAAAGAAAAGAATATGGGAAAAGGTGTAAACAACTTTATTAAGTAGAAGGAAGAGTTACAACCATGAAGTCCGATCCAATATCAATCATCCATCTTGAGTTCCATCCTTCATCACACCATAAGCACAACACTTTGGCAGCATAACAATACATGCTTACAATCTCAAACCTCACACCAATAATATCTCCTTACAAATTCTCAAGTATAGCCCCTTGATCACTTAGATGAGTGCTCAATTTATAGGAAAATGGAGGTGGTTTGGTCATAAATGAGGGTATTGAATGGCCTTCCAAGCTTAGAGTTAGTTTCCATGGAGGAAGTGATGAGAGGATAGGAGGTTACTTAACTCATTCCCTATCCAATTTCGAGCTCATAAGAGATGATAAGTGTGGGAATCTTCTAGAATTCTCCAGAAGATAAGAATATTCCCAAAACCCTATGAAGAATTCGCTCAATCTCGCCCAACGTAGAGAAAGTGGGCCTAAGTGCACTAAAATGCACCCTTACATGGGCATGCCTACACTGAAGTGCATTTACCCCTGACTGAGGCTATGCTGGTCCCTCAAGAAGGTATTTCTGGAGGGCTTCGGGCCAAGAAACTTTCAGGGAAGGAAGCATTTAAAGTGATGACTTGTCTAGGGCATGTAGCAATTGGATTAGGGTTTGATAAGGCATAATAGTACTGATCTGAATGTTGGGAGTGATGTTCCCAAATGGATCTATAACAACCACGAATTCCTAGACCAAAGCCTACCCCAACCAAGGAGAGTGCGAAGGAAAAGAAAGGCAAGCAGGCTACAACACTGGTGCGCTCGTTGCCTAGAAGAAACCCACAGAAGGACAAGCCCACCGCACAGGAAAAGGGAAAAACTATTAACTTGGAATTGGAGGAGAAAGAGATTGAGGACATCCTGAAGGATGATGAGGATATGGGGGTGGAAGTGGAGGACGTTGAAGTCGAGGGTTTTGACCCTATTACTAAGTTGCTCGAATATGTCCCTCCACACAAGGGCAAGACCAAGGTGCTGAAGGACATTGACAAAACCAAGGTCACCTTGCACATACCTCTGTTGCCAAATGAGATTCTCTTTGAAGGACCACGCTTGGGGTGGGTTCCACTGTTGAAATTGGAAGTTTGGGACTTAGTTGACACTGAGAAGTTGCCTCACTTGGTGACAGAACAACTAATGCATTGCGTTATTCATACAATCACCGGGGTGACTGCATTGGAACCATGGAAGTGGCTCAAGGGTGTAGACAAGGCAGATCTGCTCAACCTGCTATGGGTGTCTGTAGCTGGAGGAGCCGATACCCATCACCGACATGTTGATCCATACGATCACACGACTGCGATATACAGGGGAAAATCTAGCCATGATGTTTGGCGAGAAAGGTGGCGAGCATACCCTCGTGGAGGCCAATGATCCAGGTGGATCTCTAGACACCAGTGGCATGGAAAAAGCTCAAAATTCAAAGTGGCAGAAATAAGATTAACTTGACACCAAATCGAAGTGCTCGTTGCCTTGATTCCAATGGTGCGAACGACACTCCAATCCGAGTCCGGATGAGGAAGATAGAGGCAGTCAAAGTTGGGTTGACTTTTGCTAACTGGGCAGGATTAACAAAGACACAATTTGGACTTTTCTGGTGAATGGAATCCAGCCAAATCCAACTAGATTCTGGGCAAATTTATCACCTGGTTAAAATGACTCCTTCGGTCAAAATCTGAATTTTCAAAAAAAGGCTGGGTTGTTTTTATTAAACAAAAAAATATAAAAAAAGGGGTGGTGGGCCACCAACCCCGCCACCCCAACCATTCAAAGTATATTAATGGAGGGACGGGCCATGATCCCTGGCCCCTCCTCCACACTATGAAACCACCAAATGATAAGCGTGGAGGTTGGGTGGGCCAGCCCTTGGGGCACAGACCCAACCCATTCAAAAATAAACATGCGGTTGATTTATATGGTAAAAGAGGAGGGGTGGGATTTGAACCCCCGACCCCTCCTTAACAACTCTCAAAATTTACCGCTACACCACAAGTGATTACTTTGTAATCTACCCACCATTTATTATTTAAAACACAGTTTATCAGTGCGCCTAGGTAGAGGAGGGAACACATGTAGTTCGAGGTAGATTTTGCAAGAGGGTCGAATTTTCACTTTGTCATATTTTGACAAATTTTATATGGTTTTAGCATTTCTCAACACCACAAACGCAATGGTGCTATCCATTTCTCCATCAGAGTTTTGCATTTTTTGGCCATTTTTTAGTATGGAGGTGTAAAACTCCTTTTTTGTAACTGATGCTTGTACAATTCTTTCTCATGCGACTTAATGAATGAAGGCCTCCCCATTGATCAAGCAGGGCTCGGAGACGTAGTCCAAGTCGGATGAACTCCGTTATCAAGTCTTGTTGTCTTCTTTCATGCTTTATCTGTTTCTCCTCTTCTCTCATGTACACATTAAATTTCTATGTTAAGCTACAATTTATGCATGTAATTCTTTAACACATCTATAAGAAAAGTATTTTGGATCAAGTGGTATTAGAGCAAGTCTTTTTAGATGTGAATTTCATGTTTGTATGCTAATAAGAAACAAGCTCCAAAGAGGTGAAGGGAAACTAAAGTCTTTCGATCCCGAACTAAGGCGTGCACATCGAAGGAGAAACATGGTAGATGAAGAGGCTCGTCATGAAGAGGAGCACAATTTCTGCAAAACCTTCTATACAATGGCAGAAAATGTCGATCAATTGCTTTCAAGGCTGAAGAAAGTAGAAGAGAGAAATCTAGAAGAACAAGGTTCAATGCATGGAAATAGTGGAGAAGAACCCCCTCCTTCTCCTTCCACGAGTGAAAGTTCTTCTTCCTCTCATCACCATCATCATAAAAATTCAAGGGATGCATATAAGAAAAATTTCTTTAAATTAGATGTCAAATTTAATCTTCCCATGTTTAACGATGAAAGTAATGCAGAAAAGCTTAATAACTGGATTAGGTAGATTGAAATCTATTGCATGATTCAACAGATTGAAGAGGGCGAGGCAAAGATTCAAATGGCCTCTCTTCGGCTGCGTAGCACCGTTCTCATCTAGTGGGAGAGAAAATTGAAAAGCAATAAGAGTGTGGGTAGTATTCTTTCCTCATGGCCTAGTTTCATTTCTGCATTAAAGGAACAATTTATCCCTTGGGTTAAAAACAAAAAGCCTTAATCGATTGGCAATACTTAAGGCAAGGTAGAGGTCAGGACGTTCGAAGCTTTACAGAGGAATTTAGAAAACATGCACTTAATTTTGGCATTGCACTTGACTCACTTGAAGTAGTAACTAAGTATATTGGATCATTACATAGTTACCTTAGACATTCATTATTATTGTTTGAAGCAACTATTATTGACTTGGCTAGTGTAAAGGCCATTCATCTTGAGAACAGGGGAAAAAATGAAAGAGATGATCATTTCAAGAAACCACCTTTCAAACCTCCAAATGGCAAACCCAAAGTGAAAGGAAAAGGAAAGGAGAAGAGGACAACATCAACCAAGAAAGATGAAGGAGAAAGACCTTATTGCACTCACTGCAAAAAGGAAGGTCATGACGATGATCATTGTTGGAAACTATACCTGGAAAAGAGACCAAAGAAGTATGGAGGAAAAGGCAAGCAAAAGACAGTGGAAACTGTGCAGCAAGACCTTGGATCCGATTCTGAAGATGAAGCATTGATCACAGCAACAGGAACAAAAGGTACTCTTACACCTCATGTTAATTCTAAATCACATGAAGGCACTAGTTCAATAGATGAGTCTCTTCCTAATGAACGAAAGAGAATTGAGCTATTTCATATTAGAGTTATCATAAATCATACAAAAGTGGAAACTCTATTTGATACCGGATCCCAAGCAAACTTAATTTTAGAGTCCTTGGTAAAGAAGATTGGCTTGGAAACCAAACCACATATAAAACCTTACCCACTTGGATGGATACATGATAAAGAAAAACTAAATGTAACTAAGCAGTGAAAGGTTAAATTTGTGATTGCTTCTAAGTTAGTGGATGAGGTAAAACTTGATGTGATACCATTGGATATCTGTGGCATGGTGTTAGGAAGTCCATATCTATATGATAGAAAAGAAATCTTCTTCTGTCATGAAAACAAATACCAAATCACAAAATATGGGGTAGAATATATTGTAAGGGCTCATCAAACTAAAATCAATGCCAGCCTTGTAAGTGCAGGACAAATGAAGAGGTTGGTGAATTCCAGTAAGGGTTGCATGCTTATGGTTGTAAGGGGGAAGGATGTAGAATTATCCGATGCTTTCCAGGGTTGTGATCATGTGCATAAAAAGGAATTATGTGAATTAATTTCTAACTATGATGAGATGTTTCAGGAACCAATGGGATTACCTACGAAGAGGGAAAGCCAACATGAGATCCATTTGCAGTATGACGCTCCTTTACCAAATATTGGCATGTATAGGATGTTGACCATTAAGATGGAGGAGATAAAAAAGCAGGTGCAGGAACTATTGAACCAAGGGGTCATCAGATCGATCACTTCTCCATGTGGTTCACGGATTGTCTTAGTGCTGAAGAAAGATAGCACATGGAGGATGTGCGTGGATTATCGAGCACTAAACAAAATCACGGTGAAAAATAAGTACCCTCTTCCCCGCATTGATGACTTACTAGATTAGTTAAAGAATTCTATTTATTTCACCAAATTGGATTTGCGTAGTGGTTATCACCAGGTCTGAATTGCAGAGCAGGATGTGTGGAAAACCACCTTCAAGACCAAACAGGGGTTGTTCGAATGGATGGTGATGCCATTTAGAATTTGCAATGCTCCAGCCACTTTCATGACGGTCATAAATGATCTATTTAGGCCTTTCATTGATGAATTTGTTCTTGTATATCTAGATGATATTCTTATCTTTAGTAAAAGTTGGAATGAACATGTATGCCATGTGAAGGAAGTGCTTGATGTATTGAAAAATGAAAAACTCTATGTAAAATTGTCAAAGTGTGAGTTTGGGAAAACCTCTTTGGTTTACCTAGGTCATATTGTTGGTAATGGTCAGTTAAAAGTTGATCCTTCTAAAGTTGAAGCAATTGTAAATTGGCCTAAGCCTACTAGTGTAACCGAGGTTCGTAGCTTTTTTCGCGCAGTGCAGTATTGGAGGAGATTTATTACCAATTTCTCTATTAGTGCAGCACCTTTGCACTCATTGAAAAGTGTAAAATAAGTATTTAAATTGGGAGGAAAGTAGTAGAAATCCTTCGAAACATTGAAAGAAAAGATCAACACCGCACTGGTCTTGGCCTTACTAGATCTCCAATAACCATTCAAGATCGAGATAGATGCCAGTGGATATGCCATGGGACCTGTATTAATGTAGCAAAAGAAGTCGATATGTTACCATTCAGAGAAATTCTCTCAGGCTGTGATAAACTATCCCACTTATGACAAGGAGTTATATGCCTTGGTCCAGAGTGTGAAAAAGTGGAAACACTACCTGATTGGCAAGGAGACCATCATCCATAATGATCATCAGCCCTTGCAGTATATTTAGTCACGAACCAAGTTGCATCAATCTCATCATTTTAGGTGGATGGGTTTTCTTCAACAATTTCATCTGGTAATAAAGTATAAGAAGGGAACTAGCAATAAAGTGGCTGATATGATATCTTTCCCTCCTATTTCTGCTTCTGTTATTTTTCATAATGCTTCGTTATCTTTTGAAAGTTATGTTGAACAATATGCTAATGATGATGACTTTAAGGAGATTTATGCAAAACTAACCCATGGTTCACAGGTGGACAACTATCACTTGCAGGGGAAAATTTTGTATCACCTTGGAAAATTGCATATACCCATAGGAGAAAGGGTACATGTAATCTGGGAGGCCCACACCTCCCTTGTGTCTGGTCATTTTGGTATTGAAAAAAATTTGTGTCATGTACAAAGATTTTGTTTTTGGCCTCATATGAAGAACATTGTGACTCACTATGTAAATGGATGTGTGATGTGTTCTTTTTCAAAGCCGTCTAATAGAAAACTCGAGCTCTACACACCACTCCCTATTCCGAGTCGTCCATGGGAAAGTGTGTCGATGGACTTTGTAGGAGGTTTGCCTTTGTTTTGGAAAAGTCATGAATATTTGTATGTCTTCGTTGATCGTTTTAGTAAGATGTGTATTTTAATGCCTTGTAAAAAGCAAATCACTGTAGAGTAGACTGCTTATCTTTTCTTTCAACATGTTTGGGTCCATTTTGGGTTTCCCACATCGATTGTGTCAGATCGGGACTCTCACTTTCTCGGAGAGTTTTGGACCAACTTGTGGAAGATGATGGACACCAAGTTGAAAAGAAGCATGAAATTTCATCGATAGACTGATGGACAGACAAAGGTTGTCAACTACACTGTGGTACACTTGTTTCGAGGCTATTGTGGGAAATATCCTAAATTGTGGGATGAGCATCTTCCATATGTGCAACATTCCTACAATCGAGTAGTGCACTCATATACGCATCTCTCACCATTTGAGACATGTTTTGGCTACCTGCCAGAAGACCCTTTTGATATGGTCTTTGGAAGGGAAGATGACTCCAGTGGACATGATGGTAGGGACAAAGCGCAATGGTTCATTCAACGGATCCAGTTGATTCACCAAGCAATGCAGGAGCAGTTGGAGAAAAGTCAAGCCCGGTACAAGGAACGACATGGCAAACACCTAGTCGACCATCAATTTCAAGTGGGTGACAAAGTGTGGTTCCATATCAGCAAGGACATGATGAAGGGAGAAAGGAAGAAGTTGCGACCAATTCGGTATGGTCCATTCACCATCTTAGAGTAGATTGGAAACAATGCCTTCCGTCTCAATTTGCTGATATATATGCAAATGTACTGCGTAGTGAATGTAGACAACTTAAAGCTGTATAAGCCACCATTGATTATGGACACAGAAGAGGTAGGCACAGTTCCTATAGTTGACGACTTTGCACCGAAGTATCTCGATGAGTTACCTGAAGACATCATCCTTGACAGAAGAACCAGGACTTCACGACGGGGAGATGTTGAATACCTTCAAGTTGGTTTCAAGGGGATGCACCCTAGTAAGGCAAAATGGCTGGAAAAAGAAAGAGTGAGGGAAAAATTCCCTCACTTTCCAATTGACTGATAAATATTTTGGCGGTCCAAAATCTCCTTAATGGGGAGGATTGATCCAGGTGGATCTCTAGACACCAGTGGCATGGAAAAGGCTCAAAATTTAAAGTGGCAAAAAGATGATTAAATCGACATCAGATCGAAGTTCTTGTCGCCCTGATTCTCACGATGTGAATGACACTCCAATCCAAGTCCGGATGAGGAAGATAGAGGCAGTCAAAGTTGGGTTGAATTTTGCTGACTGGGCAAGATTAACAAAGACACAATTTGGAATTTTTTGGCAGATGGAATCCAGCCAAATCTAGCTAGATCCGGGTGAAATTTTCTCTTGGTTAAAATGACTCCTTCGGTCAAAATACAAATTTTCAAAAAAAAGGCTGGGTTGTTTTTATTAAACAAAAAAATATAAAAAAATGGGTGGCGGGCCACCAACCCCGCCACCCCAACCATTCAACGTATATTAATGGATCAGAGGGCCACGACCCTCGACCCCTCCCCCACACTATGGAACCACCAAATGAGAAGCGTGCAGGTTGGGTGGGCCGGCCCTTGGGGCATGGACCCAACCCATTCAAAAATAAACATGCGGTTGATTTATATGGTAAAAGAGGAGGGGTGGGATTTGATCCCCCGACCCCTCCTCAACAACTCTCCAAATTTACCACTATGCCACAACTAATTGTTGTGTAATTAGCCCACCATTTATTATTTAAAGCACAGTTTATTAGTGTGTCTAGGCAGAGGAAGGAGCGCACACAGTTTGAGGCAGATTTTTGCAGGAAGGCCGAATTTTCACTTTGTCAGATTTTGACAAATTTTATATGGTTTCCGCATTTCTCGATGCCACGAATGTAATGGGGCTATCCATTTCTCCATCAAAGTTCTATATTTTTTGGCCATTTTTCAGTATGGAGGTATAAAACTCCTTTTTTGTAACTGATTCTTGTACTCTTCTTTCTCATGCCACTTAATGAATGAAGGCCTCCCCATTGATCGAGCAGGGCTAGGAGATGTAGTCCAAGTCAGACAAACTTCGTTATCAAATCTTGTTGTCTTCTTTCATACTTTATGTGTTTCTACTCTTCTCTCATGTACACATTAAATTTCTATGTTAAGCTACAATTTATGCATGTAATTCTTTAACACATCTATAAGCAAAAGATTTTGGATTAGCCAAGAAGGAGAAATTCAAGCTCGTAAAGAAGTTGCGAGGCTATTCCATCTCGAGTATCTGTGATCCCACGGTCAAGGTGTCCATGTAGATTTTGGCAGGAAAAGTTATGCGGAAGTGTCACGCAGATGAAGTGGCAGCACCTGTCATCGCTCTAGCGGCCCAATGTGTAGAAGGAGTTCAATTTAATTGGGCGTGCTATCTCTGCGGTGAGTTCCTCGTGAACTGCCGCGAGGCACATGAGCTCAACAAGACCTTCAACTATGTGTGGCTCTTGTTGTCCATTATGCTGGTAGCTTGGGAGCTGCCTGAAGACATTCAATTCCTCTCGGTCGAGCCAGACTTGCCAGAAGCGCCGAAGTACGCTTCGCTGTGGGTGACCAAGGATGCTTAGTGCATCAAGGATAATAAGATCTTTTGGATCTTGATGGAAATGAATATATGCAAGGCTATCAACTGTAAGCCGTTATTGTTACCTACTATCTTTGCCAAACTACAGGAGTACGTGGAGTTCAAGGCAGGCCTTCACCACCTATCGATCAGGGCACGGAAGGACCTTGAGTAGAAGTGGCATGACTTGCCTTACTTGGCAACTGATGACGCAATCAATGTAGTTCTTGATCGATGGCTGATAGAGTGGCACACTGCGTCAGACTCGGCGGTGGGATTGAGCAAGTCCGCCACGTAGCACAAAAAGGAGGAGGCCAATCTCAAGATGGCATAGATGGCCGAGAAGAGGAGGAAGGAGGTTGATGATAAGGCCTAGGAAGAGCGTGGCTCTCATAAAGGTCTGAGGTCACCTTCGCTCGAAATAGAGGAAGAAACAGACGAGCAGATAGAGCAGCATGAAGTGGACCCGCAGATGGCGTTGTTCCGTATCAAACGTTCAAGAGGATAGGAAAAAGTTGGGCCGTGGAAGAAATCCAAGGCCAGTAAGACATTGCTGGACCCAATCACCCTAATAGAGGGATATTTGAATGACATTGGAGATACAGTGTGGGATGTCACTGCGGAGGTACTATATTAGTTCGAGCAGCAGTAGTAGCTAGAATTGGGGGCCTTCCAGGCAGGTCTACATGAGTTGTAGATCTGTGCATCATAGACCAGCGCAATGTCCGCTAGCCTCGCCATTGGTACTTTAGAAGCCATCGGGATGCTGCACGCAAAGGACTCCCGAGTGATAGCGCTACCGAAGGGAGCACTAACCACAGAGATCAAAGCTGATAGGTCTGCTGTCACTGCCCTCAAGGGAGTAGGGCTAAATTTGGTAGTGCTTCCTGGTGAGGCACTCCACCTACTATAGGATGGGGTGATCACGGAGCTGAGGGCCCATGAATAGTGCACTTTGTAGGTGATCAGTTAGCAGAAGATCAATAATGTGTAGATGGCCCTACAACGAGACACCACCCTCACTTCCATGGTGGAACTTAGTAACACAACTCATAGCATGATTAAGGCCGTGAAGGAATCCTGCTGAATGGTCCTCAAATTGGCCATTCCTGAGGATGCAGGGGCAGATGAACAGGTCTACAAACTTGCTATGGGGGTGCGTGATGCTCACACAGAGTTGGTCAAGGTTTAGCTGGAGCTGAACCTCCAGATTGCAGAGTTGCAGTTGAAGGCCCAGCCTTCAACTCCACCGGAAGTAAAGGAGAAGCGTGCAACCGCTGTCACAGAGGTGATATCAGTAGTAGGTAGTGCCATAGCACACTGTACAAGGTTGTTTGAACAGTCGTTCAAAGTACTGACTAGTTTGCAAGAAGATCCTAATGTATAGAGGCTGGAGACAAAGGCGAGAGAACTTCAGTAGCGTTACGATGAGGTGAAAGGAACAACGCACACTGTCGCCCTCACACAGAGACTTGCAAAGCTACATGAGGCCAAAACACTAGAGGAACAGGTAGTTGCAACTTAGCACAGAGAGGCATTGCTGAAGGTGCGCTTAAATCCTTGGTTGGATGAGGCCTATTTGGCCACAACCTCCATTGAGGGCAAGCTTGCTAGTCTGCTAGTGACTCAGCAAAAGCTTGAGGCTGACAGTTCAGGACCAATGACAGAGAAATTGGTCGAAGAAGTGAAGCAGGCAACCGCGTAGTCCATTGATGAGGTGGCAGTCATACAGGTCAAGCCAGGAGGTCTTTGCACCAAGATCTCCATGCTTGCAGAGTGACTCGAGGGCGAGTCACCATGTTTGTGTTGGGGGCCTGTTGGGAACAGGTTCCCCCAAGAGCAGTTTTGGGGCTAAAAGCCCATGTTTTGGGACAATTTTTGTAATAAAGTTGTAAAGTCTCTGCATTTTGTGGTCACGGAGTGCGAAGGTGTCAAGAGTCATAAATGGTTGTCCGCCCTTATTTTGTAAAGTGTCAAGTTGGCTGTAAAGATCTACCCATGGTCCGTGGACCATGGGATTGTATAAAAAGGAGCTAAGTAAGTAAGCTCTAAGTAGTTAAGAGTTAGTAGCCAAGTAGAGTAGAGAAGTCTAAGTGTTTTTAGTTCTTATCATAGGTAGATGCTCTACAGTTGAGTGCGTAGAGGCCTAGGGTAGAAGTCCACAACCGAGTGTGTGGACCCCTGCAATTGTGTGCATAGGGTGGGTAGAATCTGTATTAAACTGGAAGATATCAATAAAGATAAGTATTCTACAATTACTGTGTATTTAGTCTTTGTTAATGCATTTGATTATATTGCATTATGATATGGGTTTATATTACAATGTTTATTTAATGCACAAATGTATGTTATTATATCTATTAATTGCATGCAAGTAAGAATATTAGTTTATGCGATGATAATTGTAAGTGATTGGTAGAATAAGTAAAACACTTGAGATAACTTGGGAACCTGTACAATACATTGTCATAGGAGCGCAAAAGTACATGAACCACTGGTTAGGGTTGTGCGAAGGTCAATCGTACACCTTCGCGAAAGTACTGAAGGGCGGGATAGAGGGTAGGTCGATAAGCCCTAAGGCTTAGCGAATTACACGAAGGTAGGAGTAGGGGGTATAAACTGACATCATGACCATCTCAAGGTGCAGAAACTTGGTTCCACCATCCCCCCATACTGTTTCGGGTGAGACTTCGGTCTGTGCTCTACGGGCTGATGCCAAAAGGGCCAGTAGTGTAGGGATTTGTTTGGCTAACTAATGCTGAACCTTGGTTAGGGCCCACAAATCCAACAGGGAGCAAACAAAACATTGGAACCCTGAACATCGAAAGGTCAACATATCAAAACCTTGGAGGTTCGGTACATCGAAATTTCATAACTCCCTTTTAATTGTATTTTCTTGAAAGCATCGATGGTTATAGAGAACAATAATTATAAAGGAATTCATTCACAAAACAAAAGAACCAGGGACCCCTTTCTCTCTCCTCTGACAGGACACATTGTAGCAGGTGATTGGCCTTCAGGAGTCGATGATGGCAGATGATGTCCACATGATGTGCCAGTACGGAGGACACATGGTAGTCAGAATCAACATCATTGAGTGGCCTAATGGAAAAATATGGATGACACGTGTCACCACTAAGGAGATTCCATGTGGATATGACGACGAGAGCATGACGTTATCTCGAAGGTCAGAATATCAGAGGTCAAGATTTCATAACTCCTTTGTAATTGTAATTCTAAAAATTTCCCGATACAAGAAGATCTAATCTTGATTGTCATTTGGTCATATAGACCCAAAGAACCAAGAGTGTTTTTGTAGTGTTTTCTTCTCAAAGATGTACAAAAAGAACCCACTTAAGATTGTGGATGACAAACAATCTCAACAATATAAATGGATGCTAAACATTGTAGATCTACAACAACTAATAGAAACAAAACTTGCCAAAGTCCAGATCTATGCCACAATCATAGTTAAATAGCAAAAAGAAAGAGTAATAACTCTAATCATCCAATGGAAACCAGATATACAAAGAATAGTTTTATTATAACACTTGTGAAGGGAACAAATATATGTTACCAATCCCCCTCTATGGGATGGGTTCTTGGCTATCCTCAAACGTCTTCAACTTGTGTAGAGTCTCTCTCCTCTATTATGTGTAAACCCAACAAAAATACGGTGTGTGACAATGAAAATAATCAGAGTTACAATAGTGAGTGCAACAGTGAAAATAATCAAAAGCTAATAATGAATGGAAAACCCTTCTATTTATAAAAAAATGTTGAGTTATCCTTGAATAATGAGAAATAAAAAAATATTATTGATCCCATTCTTGTAATAACCACCTCAAATATTTTATTGTATTTGTTTAGGAGGGAAAACGTATTTAAAATTTTATTTAGAAATAAAAATAAATAAATGATTTATATATCATCTCAAGGAATTAGTTAAGGAATAATAAATAAATAAGGATTTATTTAATTATTCCTAGGGGATTTAGTCAAATTTTACAAAGAATAATAATTAATTAGTGATTAATTAATTATTCTTAGAGAAAAATAAGATAATTAATGATTTATCTGCATATTTTTCATGATTGGGTCAAATATGACAAGGAATAATAATTGAACACTGGTTTAATTAATTATTCCTAGAGGAGAATCAAATAAATAGTGATTTATTTAATTTTTCTTCATGGGTTCAACTATAAATTACTTAACAAAGGTGGTTTATTAAGTAATTTCTCATAGTGAAAGCAATTTTACTATGGTAAAATTGGATTTACATGGTATACTTCGATCCATCTAGTAAATTAAGCTAGATGATAAATTTTTTGGTCATAAAAGATTGCCCCCCAACGTATGAGTGTTAGGAGAAAAATGTATGACCGAAGTACATTGTAAAGACACAATCACTAGACAACACAGGGGAGTCAGAGAGAGAGAGAGAGAGAGAGAGAGAGAGAGAGAGAGAGCAATGAAGCTGAATTAAAAGAGGATAGGGACAGAGGGGGCAAGACTAATGCAGGTATCCTTTTATGTTGTGGTACTAGACCTCAATGAGGTGGGGGAAGCATACCCATACCTGCCGAGATAACTCAGTACAAAAATAATGGTTCGCCTAGAAATGTAAAAATGAGGAATGAAGTACATGTTGAATGGTACATGACATGCTGGCCTAATATAGCCAGAAAATAATACATTGTGTCCCATATACATAATGCACCTAGAAAAACATGAGCCAAGACTGAATATAATAATATATAAGTACATGAGATACAAAGGCCCTTCCCTCAAAAAATGGGTGGGAGGAAGGGTAGAACAACCGGAGAAGCCCTGTTGAACAAGGAAGGGCTCTGCAAAACTACATGGATCATCTGAAGGAGACATGCATGCTATGAACACTGCAATCGGTAGGAACCAAACCCATCAACTCTGTGGAACTGCATCTAAGGCTGTAGCATAATAGGAATGCATCTGGGCATGTGGGGGGCTACCTAAAGGGCCACCCCCTCATGAGGTCTGAATCATCTCACACATACTCAGAAATCATTGGCACAATCTGCTGCATCACTGGACCATCAAGTGTATGAATCACGAACATGAAATGACCAAGTCAAAGGGAAATAATGAGTCCCTCTACTCGATCCAAGGCATCAAACAAGAATGAGAGATGGAACCAAGATACGCCACCCTCTAGGTCATTATTCTGGAATAAATGAGCTAATGTCGACAGAATAGGCCTTGCGATAGATGAGGCAATGAGGATCCTCAACTAAAGCACAAGGGAAAATCGTAATGTGACTAATGGACTGACACTAGGGATAATGGAAGATGTGGGACTAAGGGACAAACAGATGGATTCCCTGGTCAGAGCATAAAGTGCATAGTTGACCTGGCAACGACTGACTCAACTCCGGAGGGGATGGGTATAGTATGATTGGAGGCCGAAATGGGCAACACAGGATGATAGATATGAAAATATGGAATATTGTGACATGATAGAATGAGACGTGAAACAGATTTCATGGATGCAAGGGTGACTCATTGCGAGTGTTCTGAACAAGGGTGAATCGATGACGCTGCCACACAGAATAGGCCCGATGGGGACCACAAAAACATGAGTAAATGATGGTTACTCATGACGAAAATGACACATGGTATGAAAAGTATTAAGAGGAGGTGGTCCTCAAAGTACAAGTGTCACTTTATGAAGAAATTTGATTTTGAGAGGCGACGAAGTGACCCTTCTTGGAAAAATGACTTCCAAGTGAAGTGTCAAATCATCAAAAATTGAGGAAGACCCATTATAGAGCTTAATGAGATATTTCCAATGGTGTTGATAGTTCATCAAATGGAGCTACGGTCTAGTCACAACGTGCGACAAACAATATGTGGTTTTTCCTATAAAAGGGTGTTTTCCCTCCAATTTGAGAGGAGGAGAAGGTCTTAAATCTTGTGGAGATCATAGCGGTAAAACTGACCATTGGAATTAAGATCTACGAATTTCAGGAAAGTGGCCTTACTTGTCTAAAGATGGCCTTAATGTCTCTTGGAACTATGGTTCTTGGTGAAGAATTAAGGGAAGAGGAAAACGAGAATGAACTACTAGAGGAGGTCTAGAATCATCCTCACCCACGAAGTAAAACATCGAGACTATGTGGACATAGAGTAGAATATTTGAAGTTATGGTATCAAACATCTATGATATGCGATGTGCATATGGGTCACCGGAGAGACCGGTAGGACAAAATATCCATGGAATGGGAGGATAATCGACCATACCTAGATTGGTGGGATCTAGGCCGAGACTTGTGTTAAGAAATTGAGAAGATGGCCAGCGGAAAACCATCATTCCCCAAAGCATGGGATACTGCCCGCAAGCATATGTGATGGAGGGGATTGATCTGGTATGCAAAGATGGGAATGATGCCCCCTAGCAAGAGGAGTTTGTAGAGTGCCATTGTGTTCTGAGTGCTCGAAAAAGGGATTCAAGCATCTCGCCCCAAGTTGGCATGAGATCCTCCAAAGGATGATAAGGAGATGTAGGGGCCTATGTGCCCCCCCAGTATGCTATGGGTGTACTAGATGTATTTAGAGTTGTGTACTCCAAATAATTATATGATACATAATATGATTATGCATTTTTATATGACGATGGTGGTTTGCCATGTGTTGTGTTTATGGTTATCTTCTATCATATACATGTGATAAATGCCAATCTAGAATGTTGTTTACAATGGCATCTACATAGTTATTTTGGGCCCTAGGAACATGACTGAACTTAATGGTTTCAAATTAACATACCAACATCATAACTTGTAGATATTTTCTAAATAGGACTTGGTTATGCACATGATACACACCATTCAATTGCATGACAAGTGTTGGGAACAGGTTCCCCCAAGGGAAGTTTTGGGCTAAAAGCCCATGTTTTGGATCAATTTGTGTAACAAAGTTGCAAATTCTCTGCATTTTGTGATTGCGGAGCATGAAGGTGTCAAGAATCATAAAGGGTTGTCTGCCCTTATTTTGTAAAGTGTCAAGTCGGATGTAAAGATCTACCCATGGTCCGCGGACCATGGATTGTATAAAAAAGAGCTAAGTAAGTAATCTCTAAGTAGTGAGGAGTGAAGAGAGGAGTTAAGGAAGTAAATGACAAAGTCTAAGTGTTCTTAGGTCTTAGCGTAGGTAGAGGCTCTGTAGCTGAGTGCGCAGAGGCCTAGGGTGGAAGTCTATAGCTGAGTGCGCAGACCCATACAGCTGTGTGCTTAGGGTGGATAGAGTCTGTATTAAACTGGAAGATATCAATAAAGAGAAGTGTTCTAAAATTACTGTGTATTTAGTTCCTATTAATGCATTTTTTTATATTGTGTTTTTGGTTTAATTTACAATGTTTATTTGATGCGCGGATATATGTGATTGTACCGGTTAATTGAACGCAAGTAAGGATATCAATATACGCAGCGCTAAATATGATTGATTCATAAGATAAGTAAAACACTTGAGATAACTTGGGAACCTATACAATACATTGTCATAGCTGTGCAAAAGTACCTGAATCATGGGTTAGGGCTGTGCAAAGGTCAATCATACACCTTCATGGAGGTACTGAAGGGCAGAATAAGCGTAGACTGACAGAGCCCTAAGGCTTAGCAACTTGCGTGAAAGTAGTGCCAGAGGGTATAAACCGACATCATGACCATCTCAGGGTATGGAAACTTGGTTCCAACATCCCCCCATACTACATCGAGTGAGAATTCGGTCCGCGCTCCGTGGGTTGATGCCGGAAGTGCTAGTAGTGTAGAGATTTGTTTGTCTAACTAACACTAAACCTGGGTTAGGGCCCACAAAGCCAATAAATGGTTCTGTTGTTGGGAACAGAATCTCCGTGAGAGATGTGTGATGTCATATCACTGGAATCCAAGTAAGAAAAGAGTCGAAGATTGGTTGGATAGGAAGATCCACGAATTCGTGGTGCAGGAGAATAGAAATCCACGGCTGAAAAAGGAACAATGGCTAGACAGGTATCTATATATAGAAATCCATGAGATCTTTTTCTGTTCCTTTCTAGTTGAGTTATATGAGTGGATCACGAAGCTAGAAGATAGCTAAGGAAGATGGAGGCTTGACGGTCCTATTGTTTGGAACCTAGAGTTAGTATAGAGACTGGAAGCCTCTGAGGATAAGATTGACTGCACTGTTGATCATTGGCTCGATCATATCATACGGGGGTTTGTGATAGAATTCATGGTTGATACCTCAGTCAGTTACAACAAGGCGGAGCGGTGCTTTTTCAAAGGTCTGCGAGGTAAGTTCTTGAAGTCTTTAAATACTTGGATTAAGATGTTATTATGCAAAAAACAGGTTATGTAGCTACCTTGATGTTCGGAGCTATGTGAAGTGGAAAGACTTATAGGAACTAAGAAAGAAAGGGTCCCGAATATAGCTCACTGATTTCACCTCCTTTGAATGACAAAGAGGGAGTAACGCAGGATTCTCCGTGAAGTGCAGTTTAGTTGATAAAATGAGGGTTCCCACAAATACCATCTCCACCTTCATCACCATCACCCCTTGCGACTTCACTCGCACCACCACCACCTCCACCACAATTCAACATGGCAAATTCAGTGAAGTTGCCTTTGCTTAAGGGCTTGGGAAATGAGGACCCGGATCAGTTCTGGTTTGTCATAAAAGCTGTATGGGAAGCTCAAGGTGTCACAGATGATCACATGAAGAAGGAAACATTGGTTAGTGCTTTACAGTATCGTGCTCTAACTTGGAACATCAAGTACTCTAATGATAACCCAAACACTACATTGGCAGAGATCCAGACCACGCTGAATAAAGAGTTCAATAGGCCTAAATCTGAGGCGTAGTCGATTGTGGGGTTCAAAGAAATCATGATGAAACCAGGTGAGACACCTTGGGAATTGGATCAGAGATTGAAGTGTAAAATCCATGAAGCTAATATGAACTTAACAGATGGACAACACAATGAGTGGTTCATGGCTTCGCTCTCGCCTCACCTAAGGGTTGCACTATCGTAACAAAATATTACGACCCAGGCAGAGGCCTTAGAGATTGCAATAAGACTGCATGAAACACCGATGCAAGATCCAAATCTGGGGGTTGAGAAGATCCATGCACAGTTGCAAAATATTTGCCTCGAAATGCAAAGTCTGAAGCAGGACAGAACAGTTCGATCGGAGGAGCACAAAGAGATATCGTGCATGAAATGTAAAAGTCAGGGGCATGACAAAGACCACTGCCCAGTCTTTGTGAACTATATTACAGGAAAAGGACTGATGCCTTTGAGGGCGGAAACCCAAGTAGGACCAAGCGCAGGGCTTGCGTTGTGGTGCACTATATGTTAGATAGCAGGGAAACATACGACTAATAACTATCATTTGCTGCAGAAGTTTGTACATACACCACAACAAATGTTCTGTAACTTTTGCAAGTCGGTAGGGCATGATGAGCTCAACTGCCGAAGTTATGAATTGATGATGGAAAAAACACCCACCTATAGAGTTCAGGCCGAAATGTGGCCCCTTGACTAGAGCACTGGGATGGCACGAACAGGCTTTCAGGGGCGTGGATGAGGCTGGGGCAGAGGAGGACCTGGAAGAGGTCGGGGATAACTGATCCGTTACAATTATGGAGGACCAGGACACTATGTCTGTGAATGCACTAACCCAACGTGTTTGTCGTGCAAATATTGTACTCAGTTTGATCATGAGACAGAGGACTGCCGTACATTGATAGTGAGGATACATGACAAAGGGTGCTACGACCGTAGCCGACTCAGAACCTACAAATGATGAGGGCTGAGCCTCATGAAGAGGATCCGAATGTGAATATAGTGCTCTGAAGTGGAATTACAATGGGAGACGATAAGGAGAAACACCCCGAAGATAGCGCATGGGTTTGCAAAGCTCCAGTGTAGGAGGCTGAATTTGATTTGGAGCGAGCATGCAAAACGTTGATGGAAGCAAAGAAAAGCTTTGTTGAGGCCTCTACCTAAGGGAGCCAGGATAAGCTTGTTCAGGAAATGGAACCTTCTATGCTTATGACCTTTCTAGAGACCTGCATGAAGCTGTTGCATGATAGCAAGGTTGTAAAGGGGTTACAGGAACTTATATATAGATGTGCCGGAAATGCTCTAGGTGAATCACGCATGGTACGAAAGATTGTTAAGCATAAAGGAAGGACAAGGTTTGAGATGAGACTCACCACGCAAATAGGAGAATATGAAATGGATCAAATTATTTTGGATCTGGGGTCAGACGTGAATGTTTTGCTGAAACGGACTTGGGAATGGATGGGGAGACCCATGCTGCAGTTGTCTCCGATTCATTTAAGGATGGAAAATCAACAGAAGATCATCCCCATGGGACTGCTGCAAGGAGTAACTATAGATATTGAAGGCGCGAGTGCATTGGCTGATTTTTAAGTAATAGAAATTGTGGATGACAACAACCCCTACCCTCCACTCCTTGGCACTGATTGGGATACTGAATTGAACGGGGTAATCAACCTAAAGAAGCAAAAGATGATATTTGAAAAGAAATTGCTTCACGTCATAGTACCCCTAGATCCTGCTGAAGGATCAAACTATACAGAACCAGTCTGCGATTACGAAAGCGATGACAATTTGGACTGCATATATAAGATAACAGTCCAAGACTAATATTGGGTGAATCCAACAGTGGATGGAAAAATTACATGGGATCATGAGAGTTCCTGCAACTCAGAATTGGATGAAGAATTAGAGCGTTGGCTGAATCGACTACATGAAGTAACAACGCTGAGCTGTAACATGATGACCTAGTCAGTGCACTATGTGTCGTCAGAGGTATGAAATCTGCCCACCTGTGATGGCTTGAATGATGTGGATGTGCTTTTGGATGCATTTGAGAGGGAAGTACTAGAGAAGCAGTGCTTCCAAGCTTTGGACTGGGCACTGCGCACTACGCTCGCGAGATGGTGGGGTATGCACAAGGGTAGTTTTGATGATTGGCGCGAGTGTAGGAGGATGATGAGAACATGCTTTGGGAAGCCGAAGGTATGAGTAATAGACAAGTATGATGGGAAGGATGATCTATGCACACACTTGGCCAAATGGGCTAAGGCCTATGGAGCGAAGCCCCAACCTGAATGGGTGCACTTGTTCTGTCACACCCTGGATGTCATCCCTATGAATTGGTACTTGGAGACAGAGCTTCGCCATTGCACAGGTGAATGGGACATTCTGTGTGAAGGATTCATAATATCGTTCAAATTCGAAGATGGGTTTGACTATATCGACGAAGCACTACAAGAAGTTAAAGCAGAAATCTTTAGGATACTGCAGGATCCCTTGGATCTGATTCAACCCAATTAGACTACTCAGCTGAGCCACACGCTGGAATGTTAAAACATGACTACTGAAGAAGAAGATAAGGACCCAAAAAATATTCATATTCCTGAAACTGAGGGTCACCGCAAGGTCAAGGGACCACAGATCAAAAATCTTGATATAACTGCGCCACTGAAAACGAGACAAGTAAATATTGGTACGGTGGTAGAGCCAAAATTCATGAAGATTGGAGATTACTAGGATGATGCGATGGTAGATGAAGTCACCAAATTACTCCGTGAATACCAGGATTTGTTCCCTACAAAGTTTACAGAGTTAAAGGGGATAATAGGCGACCTGGGAATTATGAAGATCACATTAAAATTTGACGCGAAGTCGATTAAGCGAAGACCTTACCTCCTCAATCCGAAGTATAAGGAGAAGGTCCACTTAGAGTTAGATAAGATGCTCATCGTAGGCATCATTGAGCCCGTAGAAGAATCTGATTGGGTAAGCCCAATGGTGGTACAGGAAAAGAAGCATAAGGATGAAATAAGGATATGCATAGATATCAGGAAGTTGAATGATGCTTGCATGCATGATCCGTTCCCGACTCCATTCAATGATGAGGTATTGGATGATGTAGGTGGCTAGGAAGCGTACTCCTTCACTGATGGGTTTTTTGGGTACCATCTGATCAAAATCGAGCCTGAAGATAGAAGCAAGATGACCTTTGCAACTGAATGGGGATGTTTTCAGTACACTGTAATGCCTTTTGGATTAAAGAATGCGTGTGCAATTATTTCTCGTGTAGTAATTACTGCATTCAAAGACTTCATTCATAAGTTTCTGAAGGTGCACTTTGATGACTGGACTATGTATGGTTTGGTAAAATGCCATGTGGCAAGTTTGTACTTAATGCTAGATACCTGTCGAAGGTAACAGATTGCACTCAATTTGAAGAAATGTCTATTTTTTGTTCCTTTTGGGACTCTGCTGGGTTATGTGGTTTGTAGACAAGGATTGATGGTAGATCCTGCAAAGATCATAGTGATACTTAACTTGGAGACACCAAGGAGTGTGAAACAACTACATGCGACCTTGGGACATACTGGGTAGTATAGGAAGTTTACCAAGGGCTATGCCCAGATCACCATACCTATGGAGAAGCTGTTGAAAAAAGGATGTCATGTTCTATTAGAACAAGGGCTGTTAGAAAATCTTGGATGTGCTGAAAGGAAAAATGATCACCATGCCGATTTTAGTCTTCCCAGATTGGAAGAAGGAGTTTCATGTACATGTAGACATGTCATGTATAGCACTACGAGCAGTACTAACACAGGCCGGTGGAGGAGAATTGGACCATCCTATAGCATTCACAAGTAGGAGGTTATCCGAGGCTGAGAAGGACTATTCCACCACTGAGCATGAAGGATTAGCCATGGTATACGTGCTCCAGACGTTTAGACACTATTTGTGGGGGGGACATTTTAAGATGTATACGAATCATTCTGCATTGAAATACCTGGTCAATAAGTTTGTGCCGGGGGGAAGAATTTGAAGGTGGTTTTTATTGTTCCAGGAGTATTATTTTGAAGTTATTGTGAAGCCTGAATGACTAAACGCGGGACCATACCATCTGCTGCGCATCAAAATGGGGGAAGAACCCACTAATTTGGAGGAGGGATTGCTTGACGTGCAACTATTTGTAGTACGCGTCACGGATGGTCATTTGAAGACATCACAAACTTCGTAACAACAGGAACTGCCCCAGAAGACTACACCATCCATCAAAAAAAGGAGTTAGTGGTGTGTATGGCAGAATTTTTTGTCATTGCCAGACATCTGTATAAAATGGGGTCTGATGAAGTATTTCCACAATATGTACCAGAGTTTGAAAGAATCAGTATCCTCGCGAATGCTCATGGGGGTGTCGTGGGAGGCCATTATGCAGGAAGAGTGACCGCGCAGAAGATTCTATGGGTAGGGTTGTGGTGGTCAACCCTCCATCTGGATTTAAAATCTTACTGCAAGGCATGTGATGTGTGTCAAAGGACTGGGAGGCCATCACAGAGAGATGAGCTGCCTCTGAACCCAAAGATGACATTACAACCTTTCGAGAAATGGGCGATAGATTTTGTGGGACCCATTCAGCCCCAAGGGAAGAAGATGGGAGCACGGTATATTATCACCGCGAATGAGTATTTAACTCGATGGGTGGAGGCACATCCTGTGAAGGATTACATAGGAACGATAGTCGTGAGGTTTCTCTTTGAGTATGTACAGACGCGATTTGGGTGTCCAAAGGTCTTGATGAATGATTGCGGTACGCACTTTCTGAATGAGACGATCAACACACTGATGGAGGAATTTCAGGTGTATCAGTAGAAAAGCATGCCTTATCACCCACAGGCTAAGGGGATGGTGGAAGCATTTAATAAAGTATTGGAGAATGCACTGACTAACGTTTGCAACACTAAGTGAAGTGATTGGGACCTGCGCATACTCGCCATACTATGGGCCTATCGAATGACATGAAAAAAGTTGAATGGACAGACACCCTTTAGGCTCGTATATGGTGTAGAAGCAGTGATTACCATGGAATATGTTATCACCAAGTAATTTCCCAAGGTTAAAGAATGAGCTCACCGGGGTAACGACTAACCACTTTTGGAGATCAGGACCTAGCCTTCCTAATGCTCAGAGAGGGCTCTCTCTATATGTTTTAGCTTTGTTTGTTTGGATATTAGGCTAGTTATGAAAGTTCAAGGGGGGTTTTGATTTGTATTGAATATTGGGTGGTGGAATCTTTGAAACAAATGGATAGAATGATGTATCTAGACCATTGGGCATATGGAGTGAAAAGAAGGGCAACAGAACTGGATCAAATCACTAAAGGGAATGTTCAAAGGGCAAGATAGAAAAGTAGAATGCAGTTCTTTAGGACAGAGGGATGGAAAAGGTTTTAATCAGAGTGAGAGAGAAATTAAGAATTCTCAAACTGGGATTGAAACAAAGAATTGGGGGATAATCAGAAACAAAGGGCAACTAAGAATCCTTTGCTATATATTAAAAGCAACAACCTAAACTAAGGAGCAACTAAGAATTCCTTAACTTAGATTATCTATAGAAAACATATATTTTCCTAACTGTTATAAAAGAGGGTAATTAAACAAATTTTGATATAATACTTCCAGTTATGGCATTCAGATTTAGATCAATAGTATGAAAAAATTCAAGAGATAATCACAACATGAGAAAATACTTGTCTACACTTTGTTCTGCACATGAATCCTTTGAAATATCTGGTCTTTATTCATCAATCAAGCTTGCTGGCTCAATCAATGCTCCAATGAATTACAGTCTTTTTATCAAGAAGTCTATAGAAATGTCTAAGGATCCACACCTACATACTTCAAATTATGAAGTATTTATACTAAGGTGTTATTACAAATATCTCAAACTGATTTGAGATTTAATCTAGGAAATACAAATATCTTCTCGCAGGAAGATAGAGGCAGCTCATGAACTGTTTTCATGCTGTCCCTTTTATTGTGGTATTGATGGTTGTTATGGTTTGTTTTTAGCTCTTTATGTTCTTTGCTATTTGAAGTATTACGCTGGAGACTTTAGTTACTTCTGTCTTTCATCTGATACTCTCTGTCACTGATACTCTTTTACTCTGATGACTTGTATTTATCTTTTCTGTGTTCTCCCCTTTTACTGCTCAATTTAACCTTTTACCGTGTGTTTCAATAGTAAATTATTTTATTTTTTCATGTATCAACATTGGGAAGTGGATTTTAATTAAGTCTCTGAATGTTTCATCTTTTGTCTTCTAACTGCATCTTCGGTCTGCTACCTCTGTTTTGATTGTCAATATTTTGTGTAGTTGTCTTCTTTTCTGTTCTTTGTATGATGGTCTTCTACTTCTGAATTTAGTCTTTTAACATGATTGTTAGTCGAGTCTTGGAGTAAACATATTTTGTGACTAGTATCATAACTATTTATCCAAGCTCTGGCTTCGGCTGATAATCTGTAAAATTCAATAATAATTAAGAAAATATCGGTTTGTATGGAAGGTGATTGATAGCTTTACTGCAATGCGATGCTTGAGAAAGGTCTCAGGGCAATGTTTTGGACATAATTGGATGTGAAATCGCATTGTATAGGCTTAGGGTGGCGATGAAGGGTTCCATAGGTTTACATAGTAAAACTAGTGAAAGGCGTGAAAACATGGGTTTTCTGGGTTTAAAACTTTAACGCGTAAAATTTTGAAAATGGCGTAGAAATTCATATTTACGGGGGATAAGTGGTTTATCAGAACGATGGGGAGGCAATTTTAGGAGTCATCGAACCACTTTTATGGCGTGGGCGGTTTTGAGGAGGGGTCACTCGATCTACCTCAGGGCTTGACATGTAGCCATCGGGGGTCGGGGGAAAACTGCCTTCTTGGGCGGGTAAAGGCAGTCCATCAGGTGCAGTTGATATGGCTTTGGGCCGTTGGATCTTGTCGATTGTGATCTGACGGTAGTCGGGTGGAAGAGGTGTGCAGGGGAAATGAACGGGACTTGATGGGGGGCCCAGGGGTTTAATCACGACGGTTTGGGATTAGTTTAGGGATTAATCGTAGGTTTAAAGTGATCGGGCCGGCCTTAATGAGGGATTAGGGAGTTGGGTGAGGTTTAATTGCGGGATTAGGGAATCGGGTGAGGTTAATGCTGGGATCAACTTAGGTTTACTAGGATTAGGTAAAGTGGGTAGAGTTGTATCGGGATAGGGGTGATTTATATTAGTTTTTATTAAAACTAAGGGTCGGGGTATTTTATATAGAGATTTAGTTTAATACGGGAAAGGGTTATAATGGGGTTTATTTAATAATGTTAACAATTAATATGAAATGCGATGGCGGGGGATGGGTTTTTTCCTAAGTAAAGAGGTAAAGGGTACGCGTTTGCGCATTTGGCTTTATACTTAGGAAAAAAGACTTTTTGTGGGCTTTTTGAGCGGAAAGGGATTTGTTTGCGGGGTTTATTATTTTTCCTAGGTAAATTGTGTTTAACCTTAGAAAAAGGGGTTTTCTTATGGTAATGAGGGGGAATTGTTTTTATGAAGGGGGAATGTGTTTCTGAAGGGGATTCTAGCACTTGAGTCCATAAGTCATTAAGCCGAGGGTCCGGTCCCTCCAAAAGTCAGAGAAATGCTCTGAGCCTCTTTGACTTGTAGGGTTAAAAGTCCTTAGAACATATTTTTTGATAGGAAATTAGTAAGTAAAGGGGAAAGATGAATGAGGGGGAGTTAATCATATGAACTTGTGAACCTTTGTCTTTGCCTTCATAGTTGACCATACATGTTGAAAGATGTGTATAAGCATGATGCATGTTCTTTGATCCATTTACTTTGTAGTTCAACAACCTTTCTTCTACTTACCCATTTCTTACCTCTAACATATTTTATTCATTTATTAGGGTGCATTTAGGTTAGCAAACCCTTATTCATTTATTTTTCTTTTGAAAATTAATCTATATATTTCTATCCTTATATCATCCAAGGACTCAGATTAAGCTTATGAGCTCCTTTTATTCTATATACCTAACTATGATCTAACAAGATTAAATCGTTTGGTCAGATTTTATTCTCTAATCTATAAACATAAAATTCAAAGCATGGAATAACCAAGATTAAATATTTTGATTACCATGGATTGTGGCATGAATAACAAGTTGCACACAATCATTATTATGCATAAAAGTAAATAGTAGTGGCATTTAGACTTGCACACTTTCATGGTCTCTTTGTTTTTTTGGGGTTCATATACTTTCATTTTTTGACATTTTCTTATTCTTTTTGTCCTTTGATTTTTCTTTCAAGACATACCCTCTTTACATTTTTACTATTTGTAATATGGAAAACATTTGCAGAAAGCAAAGGTATGTACAATATTATAAGGATTAACCTTAGTCATTCAAAATTATGACTCCTATTGGTATAGGAACCTAACAGTGGCTCCACTTGGGGATGGAATTTCCCTGTGAAATGTCAAGAACACCATCGACTAGTATCCTGATCCATTGGGCCAATCCCACACATGTATATGCTATGTTGTATAATCTTTGTGACTAAAACTCTTGAACTAAAAATACACCCTTTTCTGCAAACTGAAATATGATCTAACATAAACTTGCTGTTGAAAATTGAATTTATTCAAACTGAAATCCTACCTACTTACTCTAATCAGCTTACTCACTGCTGGATAGGTAAAATGAAACAACCAATGCAACCATTCAAACATTATATACATTTATGGATTTTGCTATTTGTGCTTGTTTGTGATTAAAACTGAGATTCTAAAGCCAAATATAACCTTGTCCACTAATGAGAAGATAAGGAAATACTTGCTTTCCTTTGTAGACTCTAAAAACTGTACAAAAGGATCTTCCAACATATATACACTATTGTTCAACTGATTTAAGCAACTGCACACTTGTTCTGGATGGCTTCCATGCCATGAAACTGAAATGTCACTTTTATCTTTAACACCCTGTAGACTTTCAGATGAGCTTTGTGATGAAACTTCTACTGATTGAAATGTCTGTCTGGTGAAACTATTATCATCTTGATTTTGAATCTTATAGTCTGTTAATGGAGAAAATTTTTGATTGCATTCATCATCCAAACTATCAGCTATTGGATCATAAACAACTTGAAAGGATTGCTGCAACTTATTGCATATAGGTTTGAATGGAATTGCATAGATTTCTACAAGTTACTCCTCCTTTACTTTAGAGATTTTATACCACATTTCCTTTAAGAACTGAAATGATTCAAAACATAGAGGCAAAGAAGCTTCACTTGTTTCCAAATTTTCAGCACTTTCTTCCTCACTTTCATAGCTAACATGGATTAGATGGTCACTATTTTCAAGCCGGTGAAAGTGGATTTCCTTATTCCCCAAATTAGCTTCTGATTGCTCTGTAAAGTTATTTTGGATTTGAAGAAAATGTTTATCATCATATTGATCATATTTGGGCAAATCATCAAAAGAATTAATGTCATCATACATACACATTAGATCAGGAGATTTCTCCTCCACATATTGCTCTATGAATCTATCTTCTGATCTATGGTAGTTGGAATTATTAGGAATTTGTTCATGAATCTCAACCTTTTCCTTTTGTGAAATAAATGTGTCGTGGTGATTTTGAGCAAAAAATTCATCTTTCATGGTGATCTTTTGCATCCTTTCCTCTATTTTCTTCATCAAAATGTCAAGTTTTTCCTCTGCAGTGTTGTTTTCCTCTGCTTCTACTTTCAAATTTTCTCTTCTAATTTGAAAATTAACTTCTACATCTACTACAATGTTTTGCATTTATTCCAGTGTTGAGGGGTTTCTTTCTCTTAGCTAAAATTCTATTTCTGGATCAAATGCTCTTGGGTAATGAAAAAGAGTTGAATTAGGGGGAGGTCTTATATTTGATGGCATTAAATAATAGGCTTGATTAAATTTGTCTGAAAATTGTTGTATTGTTTCATCTGGCTGTCTTTTTAACTGATTATATTCTTCTATGATCACAAGAAGATTGACTTTGATTATCCATCTATCAAGGAAAATTTTGACAAACTATTGGAAATTTGAGATGCTTGCAATAGGTAAATTCTTGAACCAACTCTTTACTCTACTTTGCAAAGAAAGAGCAAAAAGCCTGATAATAACATCATCTTCATCAATTTCAAATAAGTCTAGATAATTCTCAAAACCTTGAATATGTTTTTGAGTAGTGATACCATTCTCTCCATCAAACCTAGGGAGATACTTGTAATAATCGTTAGGGAAAGCATGTAGTGTGGGAGGTAAGATGAGTGGCTTATATCTATCAGGAACTTTATGAGGTACTAGAATCTGTACATGGATTGTATGATTAGTCTTGATTGTTTGATGCTCCTCAATTTGAAAATGATCTTCATAAGAGTTAGAAGACTGCTGTTCAAATGTGTACGGAGACTTTATATCTACAATTTTCAAAGGGAACTAACAAAAAATTAATCTAAAATGTTCTCTAAAATACAATATACAATGATAAAATTTATCGATGAGAAAGAACATGATGTCTTGGATAACAATCCAGGTTAAAAGCCTGATCTTTTCATACAGTTCTTTTAGGTTCATTCCTCCAATGGAGTCTTGATTGTGGAATTGCTTTGGATTCGCTAGGTGGATGATTTTAAAATTTGTGTGTCTGATCACTATCCACCATCATAGATCAGATCTAAACCTTTAAATATTTCTAAAGAAAATGTTAGTTCTCCCTAGCGAAGTCGCCACTATGTTATCACCCAGTGATTTCCCAAGGTTAAAGAAGGAGCTCACCGAGGTAACCAGTAACCACTTTTGGAGATCAGGACCTAGCCTTACTGATACTCAGAGAGGGCTCTCTCTATATGTTTTAGCTTTGTTTGTTTGGATATTAGGCTATTTATGAAAGTTCTGTTGGAAATAATACTAAGAGGGGGGGTGAATCAGTATTGTTAGATCTATAATTTTATTTCCCAAACAGATTTATATGCACTACTTCAGTGAAGTGAACTAGCGTGTATACACAACTGTTCTTAAAGAAACCAGTGTATATGCAGAAAAATTTTGATTTAGACAATTTATCCTGTATTGAGCTTAAACCAATATATCAGAGATTTATTAGATAGTGTAGTAAAAGTAGAATAAAGCATCACACATAAGCAACACACATGAACACTAAGATATAAGGTGGAAACCTAATGTGGGTAAAAACCACCTGTTGCTGTCATCTTTGTCTTTTTTTAATAATAAGAAATTTTGTTTACAATCTTGTACTGGTGCAGACTCATACTAGTACACAAGCACCCACCTGCCGAAGGCTACAACATTCTCTTGTTCTCCAGCTACTACTAGAAGGGAGCTACAACCCCCTAGCTTTTGTACTAGCCAATACATTTACTAGTACGTAGGTGCCAACTTATAGAAAAACTTCATTCTTCCACCAGGGACCATGTATCATGAATTTTCAGGCTAGATACTCCTGCAACATAACATCACAACTTGAAGGCCACGTTTCATCCAATTTTCATACTGGACCCATCAACAACATTGAAACCAAGAAAATCATAACTGCAATACAACCATCTCATACATCTTCATCAACCAATCACTGATAACCTATCACCACTAAAGCAAATCACAATCAAACAATCTGATCATTCAGAACACTGTTACCAGAATACAGTCACCAGAACACAAAGCAAACCCCGAACTCTGCAACAACAAACAGAAACAACTGAAACTTTAAACATCATACTTCATAAGGTATACACTATTTCCATGTGTCAAACCATCGTGTATACGCACTTTTACCAAAGGGAACCAACGTACAGATCAACAAATTTTAATTTATGATGTATACGCTACTTTGATATGTTGAATTAGCGTGTATACACTCTTTTTCTAAAGAGAACCTGCGTATAGATTTGTAAATGCTAACTTAAAACATCATAACTATTCCAGACTTCAGTCATACCTAGATCATCACATTTACAGATTAAAAAATGCACTAGTATTCAGATCTAGATTGTTGAAGATCAAACCACATAATGATAATACTTTTAAGCCTTTATGATCCCAGTCCATCAACCTTCATCGGCCATATAGGTGCATCCTTAGATCAGATCAAGAAAACCATCAGAAGCTCATTAACCTACATATATAATCCAACGCTTCATAAGATATTCAAATCCCTTGCTCACACTGGCCTAATGATCTTCTCCTCCTTATATGGTTTTAGTTCTTTCTCAATACCATGGACCAAAACTACTTAGGACCAATACCTTGGACCAAATACCTCGGACCAATTAACTTGGGTAAAATACCTTGGATGAAGAAATACCTTGGAGCAAGAAACTTGGTCTTCCAAGATATACATGCTTTTCCTTCTGTACAAGTGCGTGTTGTTAGGTTCCCATTTTGTCTATTTTTGACTGTATATTTTGCCATTGTATTACCCTCTTCAACCCTTAAGTGAAAGCCTTTGCTAGGTGTTTTGCCGTAATCACTCCAAAAGGTACAGTATAACTTTCCTCATTACTACATGTTTAATTATTTAACACGTAATCATGCTATATTTATAATTATTTCTTGAAGATGATTAAAGTGTTGACTAATTGCTGAAACTGCCTAACTGGCAGGATCACATTTTGCCGTTGCTGAAACAGCGGAAACAATGCAAACTGTGAAGCTGAAACAACAAGAACAACATGAACCTCGATGCTGAAACACCACGAACAACATGCGCACTTTGAGGAACAGTTGGGATTTGCGTAACAAATCTGCATCGGCAAAAGAGTCTGACCGATGACTATATTGGTCGTAATGATCATGATCCTCATGGCTGTAACAATATTTTGTTATCAAGAACTGGATTTCCTATTTTTGGTACAAAAAGGGTTGAAACCGAATGTATGAAAATCTGTTGTAATAGATGTCTCCTCTATAAAGAGGAGACATCTACATTAGAGAGGGGGGTAACAACTGGTAACACAGAACTTGTAGTGAAGTGATGAGACTGAATCTCTTTCTGTAATATGGTTTATTGGCAGATGAATACAATTCTGTTCTGAGCATTTTATTTTAATTCCTGTGTTCTGGGGGATATTGTGAGAAGGACAGGGCCCACCTTCATCACAAGATTCACCCATATTCTTTCTGTTGTGTGGTGTGTGTGTGTGATTTCTGTTTATATTACAGTTACTGCTTCTAATGATATTTACTAAAACTTTGTTTTCCTTTTAGCTGATTGATGTTGCATATGAGTATCTCACCGGTGATTAGGATTCACAGAGTGTATGTGTGAACTGGACAACAGAGGCAGGTCCTGAAAGTCCTTACTCTGAGGATAGGGTCCTAATCCTTTGTTGCAGGACAGCCATCACTTCCTTTTGCAGACTTGTTTCTTTTAAGTTATTTGTTCTTACTACATTTTTTGAAATACGCTGTAACTACTGTAACTGCTGTAACACAGAGTAGGGATTTCATAAAATAGGTAGACCATTTATACTACAGCTTTTAATACCATTAAGATTGAGTACATACAGTACATAGTCACCTTCGGAATAATCAGACTTTCCCGGGTTGATAATTAATGTGGCACTCGACTGTTTTATCATTAAATGATTAAAGTGACCAACATTTTGGCGCCGTTGCTGGGGAAGGCGACTGAAGATTTTAAGGGTATTAACATTTTTCTTTAGAAATGTAGGATGCATGAGAGGACACAAGAAGGTTAACCATTCAGGCGGCAAAGGCAAGGGAGGAGGAAGAAAAACTTTTATTGATGATATTATTTCAAAAGCTGAGACATCCCAGAGGTTAAGCTCTCAGAGGCCACAGACCCAACACTCTTTCCAGACAGATTTTCAGACAGAGGAAGTAGTGGGGCCAGAGAGGGTTATAGAATCATCAGAATATACTGTGGAACTGGTGGAAGAAGACGAACGATTAGTGGAAGAACCAATAGAGGAAGTTAAGGTGGAGGAACCAGTGCAGGACATTGAAATTCCAACAAAAAATTCTGAAGACCGGGCAAGCGCATCAGGAAAACAACCAATGGAGGATAACAATGAAGGACTTTTCGGTGGAGGTCGCAAAATAGAGGAAAGGGGAGAAAATTCTCTCTCCACCTTGGAATTCCCCATTGGAGATCTCCCCAGAGGAGCAACTCCTATGAATAATATCCCACTTTCAGCACTACCCAATTTTCATGGGTTATCCACAGAAGATCCTAATGAATTTCTTTTTGAATTTGATATACTGTGTAGAAGCTATGACTATGTTAATTTTGCTCAGAAATTAAAATTTTTTCCAGCCGCATTAAAAGGGAACACATTAAGATGGTTCATGAGCTTGGGAGCTCATGTGATTACAACATGGGACCAGATGAAGGAGAAATTTTTGGCTAAATACCAAGATTATTGTCGAACAAGAGAAAGGAAGGAGGAATTATTCAAGATGACACAGAAGGAGGATGAGAGTCTGGAAGATTTCGTGGAAATGCTATAATATAACTTACAACGATCTGATCATCCTGATATGAGTAAAGATATTCTCAAGTCAATACTGCTAAGAGGGGTACGAGATGATTGTTTAGATATGTTAAATATGCTTGGAAAAGGAGACATATCTAAGGAATCCTATGATGAGATTATCAATCTATGTAAAAGATGTTCGAGAGGAGCAGCAAGCAGACCAAAGAGCAAAGACAATACATACTCAAGGGTCCAGAAATCAGCAAGTGGAGGAGCAACACGGGCCGAAATAGGTAACTTACTTGAAGAATTTAAAACTGAAATGTTAAGCTCTTTTGCTTCACAAATTGATACCTTGCAGGTTAGAAAGAAGCAAGTAGAAGCAGAAGCTGCTCTGGCTATTTTCTGTTCTAAATGCAGGGAGAAACACCCACCAAGGGAATACCCTTGGACAAGGTACTGATCTGCACTATCTGTGAAAAGGACCATGAGACTCAACAATGGCCTTCTTTGCCAGGAATAAAGGCAGCACTGCAGCCAACTGAAGAAGAAGATTAAGTAGTGTATCTCCTCACATAGAGAAGACAATGGAAACCATGAGGACCAGGTACGAATTCTAACATGTCGTTTAATCGTTGGAATAATCATCCTCCTTTTCAAACAAATTACCCACCCTTCAACCAAATGCAGTACCCACACCTTAATCAAATGAATTTTCCACCCATGCAGCAACCAAGCCCTCCTTTTGTTGATCCTATGATGTGGAATCCCTGGCCTTTACAACAACCCTATCAATGGAACTCGAATTGGACAGCTCCACAGATCCCATTTCCAAACCAATTACCTCAGTATCAACAATCTCTCTCCTTACCATCAAATACCCCACCTAATAATTAGACAATAAGACCTCAGCTGCCTGTACAACCTAACCCCAACCCGAATAATAATAAAGCTCTGCAAGTAATTGATGTTCAAAACCAACTAGTTTCCCCTCTGCAATGCAATGACATTCATTTACGCTCAGGAAGAATACTTGAACCCATTATTGATGACATTACTTCTGATTCTGATAAAGAAGAAATCGGAAAAGAAAAGTAATCTAATGATGAAACAGTCGGATCATCTTCTAATGACAATGCTGAAACAGTTGAAACATCCTCTAAAAAGACTGCTGAAGCAGCAGAGCCACCATTCCCTGAACGTTTGGCTCTTACCAAAACACTTGAGCCACCTTCTTTTAATCTGTTAGGAGAGCTGCAGAATTTATATGTTAAAATTCCACTCTTACAAGCTCTAAGAGATGTACCGATTTATGCCAGAACTGTTAGAGATATTTGTATTAAGAAACATGGGAGAAAAGCTAAAGACCCCCTCACAGTTCATGTGATGGGTGATCTAGCTGCTCTAATGTCAGAAAAAAATCCCCTTGTGAAATATGGTGACCCTGGTCACCCTACAGTCACAGTTCATGTTGGTAAAACCTTTGTTTCTAGAGTTCTGGTAGATCTGGGTGCTGCAATAAACATCATGACACTTGAAACAGCACAATTACTACAGTTAAAAATTTTTATTAGGGAAACCCCAACCATTCTAGAGCTGGCTGACCGCTCCACAATCAAACCTGAAGGAGTCATTGAAGACCTGATAATTTCAGTCGAATCTTGGAACTACCCAGCTGATTTTTTGGTGTTACAAACCAAAAATAAGTTGGAGGGTCATCCATTGATTTTAGGGAGACCTTGGCTGGCTGCAGCAGATGCCTTCATTAGCTGTAGGTCAGGTTCAATGACAATTTCTAATGGATGTGAAACCAAACAGCTTACTCTGTACCCTCATGCCACACCTATGATTAACAATGATAATTCAGTATGGTTAGATTATGAGGATGATGAGACTCAACCCATTTTGACTGTCGGACAAGCCCTAACTTTTAAAGATTCAACCGTAGATGAATTAATTAGTAGTTTTATTTCTGAACCTTCTTCGGTTAATTCTGAAATACATGATCACTTGACTTCAATCTTGGAATCTGAATCACAGCAGAATCTTATAACTGAAGACTTATCTCAGACATCGGCTGACACCCCCTCCAAAAGTATAGCAGTCGAAATCGAGCCCGGCAAAACATTAAATATAAACCCTAACTTAACAGATGCTGAAACACAACAGTTAATGAAGTTACTCCATGAAAATAAACAAGCATTTGCATGGGATTACACAGATATGAAGGGAATTTCTTTTGAATTATGTACTCACCGAATTTATATTAAAGAAGGATCCCGCCCAGTCTGCTAACCCCAACGACGAAAGAATCCCAATTTAAGGGAAATTGTGAAAGAAGAACTTCAAAAACTGTTGAATGCAGGATTCATATATCCTATATCTGATAGTGAATGGGTTTCACCATTAGTAATAGTTCCTAAGAAAAATGGAAAATGGAGAGTGTGTGTGGATTATAGAGCTCTGAATAAGGCTACTCAGAAAGATCATTTTCCCTTACCATTTATTGATCAGGTGCTAGATAATTTGGCAGGTAAGAGATTCTTTTCCTTATTGGATGGATTTAGTGGTTATAATCAGATCAAGATTGCACCCCAAGATCAAGACAAGACCACTTTTACTAGTCCATGGGGGACTTTTGCCTATAAAGTTCTTCCATTTGGACTATGTAATACCCCAACAACATCTCAAAGGGCGGTGATAGGAATTTTTTCTGATATGCTTAATGATTCCTTAGAAATATTTATGGATGAATTTACTCCTTATGGTGTGACTTTTGAAGATGCCTTACAAAATATTGAAAAGTACTTAAACGGTGTATAGAAGCACATCTTGCCTTAAGTACTGAAAAATGTCATATGATGATGAATCAAGGTATTGTTTTGGGACACTTCATTTCATTCCTAGGAATTCAAGTTGATCCAGCTAAGGTACAAGTAATTCAGACTCTGCCTATCCCGAAAACACAAACTGATGTAAGAAGTTTTTTAGGACATGCTGGATATTATAGAAGATTTATCAAGGATTTTTCTAAAATAGCTTCTCCTTTGTTTGTGTTACTTATGAAAAATGCTGAATTTAAGTGGACTGATGGTTGTCAAAAAGCATTTAATGAACTTAAACATCAATTGTCTACAGCTCCCATTTTAAGAGGACCTGATTGGGCACTCCCCTTTCATATATCCTCTGATGCTTCAGACACTGCAATAGGAGCTGTCTTGGGTCAAGAAGAAAACAATCTTCCCTATGCTATCTATTTTATTAGTAAAAATATGACCCCTGCTGAACTTAATTATACAGTCACCGAGAAAGAATTCTTAGCAGTTATTTATGCTATTAACAAGTTTCGACATTATATTACTGGTTACACTACTTTTGTGCATACTGATCACTCGGCCATTAAATATTTAATGAACAAATCAGTTACAAATGCTCGAGTTACCAGATGGTTATTATTATTACAAGAATTTGATATCACAATTGTAGATCGACCAGGTAAAGAAAATGTAGTTGCTGATTTTCTTTCTCGGTTAAAGACTGATGAAAATATTCCAGTAGATGATTCTTTTCCTGATGAATATTTATTTGCAGTATCTGCTCACTCACCTTGGTATGCAGACATTGCCAATTACTTAGTTGCAGGAAAACTACCATCACACCTATCGCACAGAGAGAAAAGAAAGATCGTTCAGCAAAGTGCTAGGTACAGTTGGATAAGTGGGTGTCTCTTTCACACAAGACTCGATCAAGAAATTCTAAGATGCATCAGAGAAGATGAAGCTTATCATATATTGAAGGCTTGCCACAATGGCCCTTGTGTAGGGAATTTTGCAGATAAAAGAACAACACACAAAGTTCTCAGAATGGGTTACTATTGGCCCTCACTTTTTAAGGATGCAAAGAAATATGTTAGGGCCTGTGATAGCTGTCAGAGAATGGGCCAGCCTAATCACAGGGATGAAATGCCACTTAACCCCCAGGTAATACTTGAACCTTTTGAAAGATGGGCACTAGATTTTATAGGTCCCATCAATCCTCCATCCAATCAAAGAATTTATATATTGGTTTGCACAGATTATATGACTAAGTGGGTAGAAGCTAAGGCACTCATCAAAGCTAATGAAGAATCTGTGTTAACTTTTCTATTTGAGGAAATCTTTGTTAGGGTTGGTTTACGTAGAGAACTAGTCACAGATGGAGGACCTCCTTTTAATTCTCATGGCTTCAAAGATATACTCCAAAAATATCACATTAAGCATAAGATGACTACACCTTATCACCCCCAGGCAAATGGGCAAGTGGAAAGTACAAATAAAGTCATAGAAGCCATTTTAACAAAGACAGTCAAGGAGAATAGAAGGGACTGGTTTCAAAGGTTTCCTGAAGCATTATGGGCTTACAGAACTACTTGGAGGAACACTACGGGTTTTTCACCTTATGAATTAGTCTATGGTAAAAATGCTATTTTTCCTGTGGAATTTGAGATCAAAACCTTAAGGACTGCTTTAGCTGTTAACCTTGATTTGATTGATGCACATACAGCTAGGTTGCAGCAACTTCAGGAATTGGATGAAAAAAGGTTGGATGCCATCCATCAAACAACCATGATACAACAACAAAGAACCAGGTGGCATGACAAAACTATTAAGCACAAGCAGTTCCAAAAAGGTAATTGGGCCTTACTGTATGACTCCCGTTTTGAAAATTTTCAAGGGAAATTAAGAACAAGGTGGCTAGGACCTTATGAAGTAGATGCTGTTTTTCCAAATGGAACAGTCAGACTCCTAACAAGTGATGATAGCAGAACACCATTATTAGTGAATGGATATCTGTTGGAAATAATACTGAGAGGGGGGGGGGTGAATCAGTATTATCTAGCAATTTAATAAATCTTCCTTATTTGATCTTTGAATTATTTTAGCATGTCAGTACCATAAAATAATGAGCATGAAAAACAGATAGTCACACCAAAGAACACAAGATGTAAGGTGGAAACCCAATGTGGGTGAAAACCACCTGCTGCAATATGTCTCTATCTTTTTTCAATTTAGAAACTTCTTTTACAATGATTTTGTACTGGTGCAGTCCTTTACCAGTACGCAGGCTGCAACCTGCAGAGAGCTACAACTCTCTCTCTCTCTCGTTTTCCAGTCTACTCCTGGAAGGGAGCTACAACCCCCTACTTCTTTTCATAAAGCATCAGATAATCAACAAGTACATAACAGATATAGATCACTACAGATATCAGATCAGCAACAACAGAACTAACCCAGAACACCTTATCAATAGAGAAATTCAATCAACAGAACATCTTAAAACAGAGACGCAGTTTTTCTTTCTGTGGCCTGCGACCAGACGCCGTTAACCTTCTGCTACTCTGCGTCCACACGCAGATATCCTTCTGCTCCGCTGCGTGCCCACGCACTGTTCCTTTGACTGCTCTGCATTCTGTTGCTTCAGGGACGCACCCAAAGATACTATCGCGCCGCGTCTTTCGCTACAGAGACGCACCTGAAAACACTTTCGCGCCGCGTCTTTCTGCTTCAGAGACGCACCTGAACCTTGATCACCCTGCGTCCCCACGCAGCTCTCTCTCTACTGTGCTGCGTCTCGGCGCACTTGCCCTTTACAGTACCTGCGTCCCGGCGCACTTTCCCTTCACTGAACCTGCGACCCTTTAGATATAAATGATATGAAGGCTTCAGAACAAACCCAAACAGTCAGATCTACAGATCTGATCATGTGCCATAGAGATCACAGTCCATTAGAAGATTCGCCCTCTTAGATCTGGACTAGATCTCACCAAATAAGATATTCAACCCAAGACTATTGCACAATCCAAATGAACTCCTTTGCTTTATATAGGCAAGCTCCTCCCCAAAACATGGAATAATACCACGAGCCGACACTATAGAAACACAAAACCGTCGGCTAGATACCACACAAGAAACCCCCACATGCTTTTTCTCTGTCTTGAAATGTGTGCACTGGGTGGACGCACCTCCTGAACGGCTGGCCAGCGTCTCTGGACGCGGACCCTGCATGGTGTACCTGCGGGTACGCACCTCCTGAACTGGTTTCCTGCGTCCTTCTTAATTTTCAACAAACTGAGAGCCTTGCCACTGGAGTTGCCATCAAGTACAACATCTGTAACATACAGTCATACCAGAAAACATAATGCCAACAATCTCCCCCTTTGGACTTGATGGCAACCTTACAAACTTTAGCTTCATTCTCCCCCTTTGACATCAAGGGCAAAGGGTATGCTCCCCCTAAGCTCATGCTCCTCCAGATCTGCAACGAATAACCAGAGATCCACCATGAAAGAGATAGAGACATATTGCAGCTATTTCCAAGATCTCCTTCTCCATAATGTCAACAATGCATTATGTGCTCCCCCTGAGCCTGTACCACCAATGAGAAGATGTTCAACAATAAGATGATGCATCAACAACCCCCAGCTTTTGCCTGAGGTATTCAAACGTGTCCCTGGGCAATGGTTTGGTGAGAATATCAGCAACTTGTTCCTTGGAAGGAACATACTCCAACTTGACTTTCTGTTCAAGCACTTGTTCCCGGAGAAAATGGTACTTGATTGGTATGTGCTTGGTTTTTGAATGCATAACAGGGTTTTTTGAGATGCTGATTGCACTTGTATTATCACATAAGATGGGGATTGGTGGTGTACAAGTGATTTGAAAATCCTGCAAAGTCTGCATCATCAAAAGAAGTTGGGTGCAACAAGATGCAGCAGCAACATATTCCGCTTCAGCTGTAGATAAGGCGATCGAACTCTGTTTCTTGCTGAACCAAGATACCAGTCTGGAACCCATAAAGAACGCACCACCACTTGTGCTTTTCCTGTCATCCACGCTTCCGGCCCAATCTGCATCTGTATAAGCATGAAGAGAAAGATCTGTATCTCTAGGATACCATAAGCCATAATTTTGAGTCCCTTGAAGATATTTGAAGATTCTCTTTACTGCCTGAAGATGAGTCTCCTTTGGATTTGCCTGAAATCTTCCAACTATTCCAACTGCATGCATGATGTCCGGTCGGGTACCTGTCAAATATAGTAAACTTCCAATCATAGATCTGTAGGTTGGTTGATGTACTGCTGCAGATTCATCATTTGCGCTGAGACTACATCCTGTGACCATGGGTGTACATACTGGTTTTGCATCTTCCATGCCATATTTCTTCAAAATCTGTTTGAGATACTTGGTTTGAGATAAAAAGATTCCTCCTTCCTTTTGTTGGATTTGCAAACCAAGGAAATATGTCAGTTCTCCTAGCAAGGACATTTCAAATTCTTTCTGCATGACCGAGGCAAAACTTTGACTCATAGCTTCTTCATTGCTGCCAAAAATAATGTCATCTACATACACAACAAGTATTAGTAATTTGTCATTTTCAACTTTTATATACAGATTGCTATCTGCTGAACCTTTTGAAAAACCTTGTTGATGAAGATATTTGTCCAACCGGTAATACCAAGCCCTTGGAGCTTGTTTGAGACCATAGAGAGCCTTTTTCAATCGGCATACAAGATTTGGATCATTTCCAAGAATGAACCCATCTGGCTGTTCAACGTACACTTCTTCTTCCAAGTCTCCATTCAGAAAGGCTGATTTCACGTCCATTTGAAATACTTTGAAGTTTTGAAAACTTGAGAGAGCAAGGAACATTCGGATGGCCTCAAGTCTTGCAACAGGAGCAAAAGTTTCTTCAAAGTCTATTCCTTCTTGCTGCGCATACCCTTTACAAACAAGTCTGGCTTTGTTTCTAATTACTTCTCCATTTTCATTCAATTTATTTTTGAAGACCCATTTTGTTCCGATAACATTCTTATCCTTTGGTCTAGGAACCAGCTCCCAAGTGTTGTTCTTTTCGATTTTCTCAAGTTCTTCATCCATTGCTTTTACCCAACATTCATATTTGCATGCTTCTTTCACATTTTGTGGTTCAGTAGAGGATAGTAATGCCAAATAGCTTGAGGCTTCTGCAACTGTTCTTCTTGTTTGTACACCTGCTTCTTTCTGCCCCACAATCTGAGATTCTGGATGATTCTTCTGAACATATCTGGATGGAGTTTTCTCTTCTATTATTGTCTGCTCCTCTGGTTCTTCTTGAGGTTATTCTTGAGGTTCTTCTTCTTCATCATTCTGTCTTTGAGGGTAACCTTCATCTTCTTCGATATCTTCCCGATGTACTTGCCTAGGAATGTATCCCTTCTCATCAACCACCACATCAATGCTGTCAACAATTCTGCCAAGTCTTTTATTGTAGCACTTGTATGCTTTGCTATGTGGAGAGTAACCAAGAAGAATGCCTTCATCTGCTCTAGGTTCAAGTTTGCCAAGCTGCTCATCAGTATTCTTGATATAGCATTTGCTCCCAAAGATTTTGAAGTGCTTTACCGAAGGAGTTTTACCACTCCAGAGCTCATGAGGAGTTTGAGTGCTGTTTACCCGGACATTTGTCTTGTTGAGAATAATAACCGCAGCATGTGCAGCTTCACCCCAGAAAGTTGCGGGAGTTCCTGATTCATCAAGCATAGCACGAGCCATTTGTTGGATTGTTCTGTTCATTCTTTCAACAACTCCATTTTGCTGAGGAGTTCTAGCTGTAGAGAATTCTCTCCTTATGCCATGTTCATCACAGAAATCGAAAAATTCATTTGAAGTAAATTCCCCACCTCTGTCGGATCTGAGGCACTTAATTTTGTGACCTGATTCATTTTCAACCAAGGCTTTGAAGGATTTGAATTTTTCGAAAGCTTCATCTTTGTGCTTCATAAGTCCTAACCAGACAAACCTGGAGAAATCATCAATAAATAATATCAAGTATTCCTCTCCTCTAGGTGTTCTTTTCCTGAATGGACCACATGTATCTGTATGTACTAGCTCAAGAGGCATGCTAGCTGATCCTTCCTTCTCTGGAAAGTTAGTCCTGGTTTGTTTTCCAAACTGACATGATCTGCATATGGTGTTGTCAGGAATTTTGATATCTGGAAGATCACGAACTGCCTGATATTTGCATGCTTTCCTTATTTGTGAGAAGCTTAGATGTCCCAACCTTCGATGCCATAACCAGTGCTCTTCATCCTTGCTCAGATAGCATTGTTGTTGTCCTTCTTCAAATATGTACAGATTATTTGGAGTTCTTTTGCCTTTGAGTACTGTTTTACCTGTATCAAGATCACGAACAAGACATCCATTCGATCTGAAAATAACCTCGGTCCTTTGATCACACATCTGGCTGACACTTAGAAGATTATGCTTCAATCCATCAACATACAAAACATTTCCAGCCTTGACCGTTTCTTTTAAAGGAGCAATCCCTTTTCCTTTTATAGTTGCAGGAGTATCATTTCCAAAAGAAACTTTCTTTCCCTTTTCTAAAGTAGAATAAGATTCAAGTTTTTCTTTATCACCTGTCATATGTTTCGAACATCCACTGTCAATGTACCATAGATTTTCCTGTCCTTCTGCATAAAATGCTATCCCACATCTTTCTGTTTGAGGTTCCTTTATTCTCCATGTTTTGGTGCTTGAGGCTTGCTCCTTTTTCTGCTGAAACCTGCTCCTGCATTCAGATTCTTCATGACCAAAGTTATTGCAAATAGAACATTCGACTTCATTTTCAAGAACCGAAAAGTTGTTATAGGTCCTTTTTGTTATCCCTGTCATACTTCTTTGTTTTTGAGCTTCCCTAGTCATGATTGTTTTATATGCAACACATTGAGCTGCTTTGTGACCAAAATTATGGCAATAAAAGCATTGTCCATTGAAGAAGCTTCTGCGGTTATTGAATCTACCTGCCAACTGATTGTAATTTCTATTTTCATCTATTCTTGAACCAAACTGAGAAGATTTTACCTGTGGCTGGTTGTAGCTTTTGTTCACCCTTAAGATGGATTGCCCCTGATAGTTTCTGTTTGTATTTTGTCCCTGCTTTACCTGATTATCTTCATTGTTCTTCTGCTCATTTCTTCTTGCCGCATCAAGATAACTTTTTGAGGTGGATGCTTGAGAGGTTTCTCCATTGTAACCCAAACCTGTCTTGTTTAGAGGAGACCGCTGCACATTGATAATCTCATCCAAAGTTTCAGATCCTTTGACAAACTTAAGATTAATAGCTTTTGTTTTCTCAATTTCTTTTCTGAGACCAACAATTTCACCTTCTAGTTTTTCAAGATGTTTTTCTTTTTCATCAATTTGAGATTGTAGAGTATCAATGATCACATTCTTTTCTTCTATACATCTCTTGAGTCTAGTAATTTCATCATAGAGGTTATTCACATCTACAGCATCCTCATAATCATCATCTTCAAATGCCATTAACAACTTATATTTATTACCTTGTTCATCTTCATCACTGTTTGATAAACCATCACTATCTTCATGGGTGTAGTAGCTTTTCTTATTTGCACTTTGTTTCTTGTTCCATCTAGCAGGTTCCTTTCCTTTATCCTTATAAGGACATTTTGCAGCATAATGACCTACTCTTCCACAAGAAAAGCATTTGAAAGGTAGCTTACCTCTGAACCTTCCAGAACCCCTTTGAAGATTTCTGACAAAATTTGATTCTTCTTCCTCTTCTTCTGGAACATGGCTTGCTTCATAGTAATCTTCTTTGCCTGATGCCTTAAAAGCAGCTTCCCTTCTGTCTGATGGACCTCCCTTTCTCATTTCATAAGCAGTTAGAATTCCATGTAGCTGAGACATAGTGAGAACACGGAGATTTTCCTTTTCTTCTATTGCAGATACTTTAGATTCAAACTTGGGGGATAATGATCTTAGAATCTTTTGAACTACTATAGCCTCTTTTATTTCTTCACCCAAATTTTTCATACAATTAACAATCTCATCTACCCGAAGAAAATAATTAGCAACACTTTCATCATTATACATCTTGAGAGTCTCATATTGAATCCTGAGAGTTTGAAGTTTAGCTTTTTTTACCTGTTCATCTCCTTCATAGCTCGTGACCATTTTGTCCCATATCTCTTTTGCTGATTTGAAGTGCATTACCTTCATGAATTCTGTTTGGGATATACTTCCTAAGAGAGTACTGACTGCTTTTGCATTTGTTTCATACTTCTTTTTCTCAGCTGGATCTGTAGGAGTAGCTGAAGGAAAAGCATAGCCTGTTTCTACAATGTCCCAAACTTCTGTACCAAGAGATTGAAGATATGCAGTAACTCTTACCTTCCAATAATTGAAGTTTGTCCCATCAAAAATCGGTGGCCTGATTGATGCTTCTCTCTCGTAGTTGCTCATGATGAACGATCTACCTTCAAGCGATCAAGCTTCTCTGAAGAACTTGGCTCCGATACCAATTTTTGGAAATAATACTGAGAGGGGGGGTGAATCAGTATTATCTAGCAATTTAATAAATCTTCCTTATTTGATCTTTGAATTATTTTAGCATGTCAGTACCATAAAATAATGAGCATGAAAAACAGATAGTCACACCAAAGAACACAAGATGTAAGGTGGAAACCCAATGTGGGTGAAAACCACCTTCTGCAATATGTCTCTATCTTTTTTCAATTTAGAAACTTCTTTTACAATGATTTTGTACTGGTGCAGTCCTTTACCAGTACGCAGGCTGCAACCTGCAGAGAGCTACAACTCTCTCTCTCTCTCGTTTTCCAGTCTACTCCTGGAAGGGAGCTACAACCCCCTACTTCTTTTCATAAAGCATCAGATAATCAAAAAGTACATAACAGATATAGATCACTACAGATATCAGATCAGCAAAAACAGAACTAACCCAGAACACCTTATCAATAGAGAAATTCAATCAACAGAACATCTTAAAACAGAGACGCAGTTTTTCTTTCTGTGGCCTGCGACCAGACGCCGTTAACCTTCTGCTACTCTGCGTCCACACGCAGATATCCTTCTGCTCTGCTGCGTGCCCACGCACTGTTCCTTTGACTACTCTGCGTTCTGTTGCTTCAGGGACGCACCCAAAGATACTATCGCACCGCGTCTTTCGCTACAGAGACGCACCTGAAAACACTTTCGCGCCGCGTCTTTCTGCTTCAGAGACGCACCTGAACCTTGATCGCCCTGCATCCCCACGCAGGTCTCTCTCTACTGTGCTGCGTCTCGGCGCACTTGCCCTTTACAGTACCTGCGTCCCGGCGCACTTTCCCTTCACTGAACCTGCGACCCTTTAGATATAAATGATATGAAGGCTTCAGAACAAACCCAAACAGTCAGATCTACAGATCTGATCATGCGCCATAGAGATCACAGTCCATTAGAAGATTCGCCCTCTTAGATCTGGACTAGATCTCACCAAATAAGATATTGAACCCAAGACTATTGCACAATCCAAATGAACTCCTTTGCTTTATATAGGCAAGCTCCTCCCCAAAACATGGAACAATACCATGAGCCGACACCATAGAAACACAAAACCGTCGGCTAGATACCACACAAGAAACCCCCACATGCTTTTTCTCTGTCTTGAAATGTGTGCACTGGGTGGATGCACCTCCTGAACGGCTGGCCAACGTCTCTGGACGCGGACCCTGCATGGTGTACCTGCGGGTACGCACCTCCTGAACTGGTTTCCTGCGTCCTTCTTAATTTTCAACAAACTGAGAGCCTTGCCACTGGAGTTGCCATCAAGTACAACATCTGTAACATACAGTCATACCAGAAAACATAATGCCAACAATATCGACTCCGTTTGTATCAACGACCTATTTTTAAAGAGGATTTCAAAGCTACTTGCATGACAGACGTATACTATACCTTTTTGGGGGAATCTGCTATCCCTCAATGCACTTAATTCCTGTTTATGTATTTATTTTTAGATTAGATTTCTTAACTAATAATCCCTGTCAAGGGTTGCCATGTTACAATTAATTATTTTGCAGATCTTAGTTTCGGAGGATGGCTGAGAACAAAAATTCCAAAAGAATCACTTTGCAGCTTGGGAACATCTTTCAGAACATAAACCATTTCCCGTTGCTGCAACACCATTTCCCCGTTGCTGCAACACCATTTCCTGTTGCTGCAACACCATTTCCTGTTGCTGCAACACCATTTTCCCATTGCTGCAACACCATTTCCTGTTGCTGCAAGACCATTTCCCATTGCTGCAACACCATTTCCCCATTGCTGCAACACCATTTCCCATTGCTGATACACCATTTCCCGTTGCTGATACACCATGTTCCTATTACTGATACACCAAATCCCACTGCTTAAACACCAATCTTTTCTATTTTTTTCTAAATATCCCCATTCGTACTCCCGAGAATGAACTATTATTCAAAAAAAAAAAAGAAATATATCATTCTTGATTCAAGGGAATCAGCCATTTATCCTGTTAATAATACCCCTTCACTACTGCTTCTCATGAATAATAAAAACCCCGTGGATAAAAACCCTCACACCTTACAAATAATTTTTGATCATTAACCTATTAAGGACGAGGTAGCACTTTTTTGGCACAGCAACCAAAGGTAATTGTAAAGGTACGCATGTTATGTGTGAATATTAAATTGTAGATAATGAGGAGATAGTTGACATGACCGCTAAAAGCGTCGTACTACCAACCATATCATTCAGCCGCAGTTGGGGGGGATTACCGAAATATTGCAATCATTATAGGACATGCCTATCACCACCATCCCTATTCCTCCCGGTTGTGTCTAATCCACCCCGTTTATGCCTGACCACGTCATAATTCTATTTTGCAACGTTCTGCTTTGTTTCGACTTCGGCAACTCAGCTCTGCACTTTGTATTCTGCCTAAAACAGTAACCATGGGTGGAGATGCTATTAGACATGAACTGGGCTCGACGACATTACTGGAATTTTACCCAGACGCATACCAAATCTTCTTTCAGGCAGGATGGGTGGACTATTTTAGAAGACTTCCGGAATTTGATTTGCATCAAGTTCTTGAATTTGCATGCAACTTGAGGGAGGGGTATTCTACTGTCCAAGGGGTCAGAATCCCAGTAATAGAAGAAGACATAGCACACGTTTCGGGGCTTCCAACCAATGACATTCGTTGGTTCAGCATGAAAAATCTTATCCTCAATGCGCAGCAAGATTTCCTGCTACCCGGGAAGCAGGTGGAAGCAAAAGGCAAGGGTGTTGCGCTTCGGTCATTACCACCGCCTTGGCCAAAAGTTGCAGAATTTGTCAAGCACTACTTCACTTGCGAGGGCTGCTACCAGGTAGTCTACCAACATGAATTTGTCTTATTGAATCATTTGCGGCATGGTCGTCTAGTAAATATGCCTTATTATCTCCTTGGATGTCTGAAAAATATGGCACATTACACTGCGAACACTAGGCATCAACTCCTCTATCTCACACACCATCGCTTGGTCCAACTCCTGATAAATAGAGGCTTCGCTCTGCATAACCTGCCTTCCCCCATTAACCCTCCCCAGCAAGCTGAGGAAAATCCTCAGCAAAATGAAGGAAATTCCCAGCAAGAAGCTCAAACTCAGCAATCAGCAGCAGGAACACCCCAATTAAGCACTGAAAACCCGCTGTACTCCTCATCCCATGATGAAGCCGAACCATCCACTCCCATAGTTCACATCCCTACCGATGATTCAGATGAGGATACCCTCATCACTTTCCTAAAAAGAAAAAAACAACAGAAAACTGCATCCCCATCAAAAAGAAGAACCAGGGCCTCAGTAAAGGTAGCCACTAGTCCTGATGAGTCCCTAAGTAAAAGTCCTCGCAAGAGGAAGACTACTGTCTCTCCTGGTTCCCTATCTCGGCAACGAACGAGGTTGTTTGCAGTAACTGAGGCCGTTCCTCCTATTATCTTAAAACCTCGTATTTCCCATAGCCCTGAACCTTCATCTCCTTCACCTTCAGATGCCGAAATTCAAAGTGTTCACGATTTTGTAACATCATTTTTCTCAACAGAGGCAGCTATTACACAAGAACCAGCTGCCAACAAATTCAAACCAGACATCCAAGCTGATATAGGACATGTGGCTATTACACAAGAACCAGCCACAGACCTAATAGGTGAAACACAAGAACCACCTGTTGGGGAGAAAAAAGAAGACGATCTGCATGTGGCTGTTACACAAGAACCAACCACAGACCCAATAGGTGAAACACAAGAACCACCTGTTGGGGAGCAAAAAGAAGATGACCTGCATGTGGCTGTTACACAAGAACCAGCTACAGACCCAATAGGTGAAACACAAGAACCACCTGTTGGGGAGCAAAAAGAAGACGACCTGCATGTGGCTGTTACACAAGAACCAGCTACAGACCCAATAGGTGAAACACAAGAACCACCTGTTGGGGAGCAAGAAGAAGATGCCCTAGGTGAAACTGATACACAAACAGACCCAATAGGTGAAACACAAGAACCACCTGTTGGGGACACATATGAGGAAGATAATGCTGAACAAAAATTTTCTTTTTCTTTGGAATCTGTAACTGTAGAAGCCCCAGTCACTCTAGCCTCCCTACAAGAAGAAAATGAGTTCTTAAAATCAGAAATTAAGGCCTATCAGAAAGAATTAGCAATGGCTAGGGAAGCCTATAAAGAAGAACTCAACCTGTACATGTTAGCTCAAGTAGCATCTCAAGCTGAAAAGAGTGTAGAGAAAGAATAATACAGTGAATACATGTGCAGTGAATGTGGGGATATCTATACTCAGGCAGGATATAAAATAATTGCAGTCCCATTGACTGGAGCCAGTCCTGTTATATTTAAAAAGGAACACCCTGCTATTCCACAAGAACCAGCAGGGTCTTCAGGGATTTCAGCGGAAGAAACAGAACCACTTTGGCCTACCCAAATTATTGATGAGCAGAAACCTGAAGAGGAAACATAACCACTCCGGCCTACCCAAATCAGTGATCAGCAGAAATCTGAAGAAAAAACAGAACCACCCCGGCATACCCAAATTATTGATGAGCAGAAACCTGAAGAGGAAGCAGAACCACTCCGACCTACCCAAGTTATTGATGAGCAGAAACCTAAAGAGGAAGCAGAACCACTCTGACCTACCCAAATTATTGATGAGCAGAAACCTGAAGAGGAAACAGAACCACTCCGGCCTACCCAAGTTATTGATGAGCAGGAACCAGAATCAAAATCTTTCACAACTGTGCATATACAAACTGAACCTCCCTGTGTTAATGATGCTCATGCACAGTCTTCTACTTTTCAAGAATTAAGCTACACATGGAAAGCAGAATATGATCTTTCTCAAGGAAAGGCATCTCAATAGCAGAAATCATTATGGTTTAACTATGCCTATAGGAATTGGGAAGCAATGGAACAGTCTCGTGCACAGCACTAAGAAAATAAGCAATTAAAAGCCAGACTGTCCCTCATCCTTGATTTGGTCCAGCGCTTACTGGCTTCAAGAAAGCCTTCTTTTAATTACTCTATATTCTTGAGAGAACGCTTGGCGTTCCTTCAATTGAAAGCAATAAAGGATGGCAGACCACACTAGGTCTCTACACCACAACAATTCATTGAAACCTTTTCAGAAGCACCAAAAAATGATCAGAATTTGCTGTGCAAACTCTATCTTCATAACGAGGCTATGCCTGAAGATAGAAAGATTAATTTACTTCCTATTTGTGGTGATATTCAAATAAGAGCTTTTATTTCCTTTCTGGCCAACCAATTCACTTGGCAAAATGCTTTCATGTCTGCACAACACAATGAGGAGAACTGTCTTCTCTGGATTTGCCCGGAACCACAGAATGCAACCATCTTCCTCATGGAACATCAACGAAATCTACGAGAGACAGGCATGACCGATCACATTAGGAATCTGCAAGCAGCAGTCTTGGAAGACTGCCAGCACTATGTCAAAGCTAAAGGACCTTTGGCCATAAAGGCAAATGAATTTTTCTGGGAACAGTGTCCCAAAGAAAGAAGGGAATACCATCCCTACATTCCCCTCAATTAGCAGGCAGCAATCTCAAGGATACCTGCTTATGTAAAATGCATGAGGCAATGTGCTGAACGGTGGATTGGGTACCGTTTTCATTTCCCTCTCTTATGGCTTCCTGGAGAACAATACAAGGCTCAATTTTCATTGACTAAAAAGGAAGAATTGGCAGCATGGAAAAGCATTCAGAATGCCCAAGGGTTCAGAGACATGGCTGACAACACTTTCTACACTTACTGTATAAGCAATCTACACTGTTCAACCCAGTATTCTGATTCCGATTCAGATTAGGCGTTGCATGTGGACATGCAACATTTTCAGTTGGGGGGGATGTTAGGTTCCCATTTTGTCTATTTTTGACTGTATATTTTGCCATTGTATTACCCTCTTCAACCCTTAAGTGAAAGCCTTTGCTAGGTGTTTTGGCTTAATCACTCCAAAAGGTACAGAACAACTTTCCTCATTACTACATGTTTAATTATTTAACACATAAGCATGCTATCTGTATAATTATTTCCTGAAGATGATTAAAGTGTTGACTAATTGCTGAAACTACCTAACTGGCAGGATCACATTCTGCCGTTGCTGAAACAGCGGAAACAGTGCAAACTATGAAGCTGAAACATCAAGAACATCATGAACCTCGATGCTGAAACACCACGAACAACATGCGCACTTTGAGGAACAGTTGGGATTTGCGTAACAAATTTGCATCGGCAAAAGAGTCTGACCGATGACTATATTGGTCGTAATGATCATGATCCTCATGGCTGTAACAATATTTTGTTATCAAGAATTGGCTTTCCTATTTTTGGTACAAAAAGGGTTGAAACCGAATGTATGAAAATATGTTGTAATAGATGTCTCCTCTATAAAGAGGAGACATCTACATTAGAGAGGGGGGTAACAACTGGTAACAAAAAACTTGTAGTGAAGTGATGAGACTGAATCTCTTTCTGTAATATGGTTTATTGGCAGATGAATACAATTATGTTATGAGCATTTTATTTTAATTTCTGTGTTCTGGGGGATCTTGTGAGAAGGACAGGGCCCACCTTCATCACAAGATTCACCCATCTTCTTTCTGTTGTGTGGTGTGTGTGTGTGATTTCTGTTTATATTACAGTTACTGCTTCTAATGATATTTACTGAAACTCTGTTTTCCTTTTAGCTGATTGATGCTGCATATGAGTATCTCACCGATGATTAGGATTCACAGAGTGTATGTGTGAACTGGACAACAGAGGCAGGTGCTGAAAGTCCTTACTCTGAGGATAGGGTCTTGATCCTTTGTTGCAGGACAGCCATCACTTCCTTTTGCAGACTTGTTTCTTTTAAGTTATTTGTTCTTACTTCATTTTCTGAAATAGGCTGTAACTACTGTAACTGCTGTAACACAGAGTAGGGATTTCATAAAATAGGTAGACCATTTATACTACAGCTTTTAATACCATTAAGATTGAGTACATACTGTACGTAGTCACCTTTGGAATAATCAGACTTTCCCGAGTTGATAATTAATGTGGCACTCGACTGTTTTATCATTAAACAATTAAAGTGACCAACACGTGTGTACATATACGTTTCTTTTGTTCAGTAAACCTACATGTATATGCAGCTTGGACAAGGTGAACCCACATATACCTCTCTTTCGTTATTCTTTGGAGTCTAATATGTAATTCTTTGCTGTTGACCTACTACACTGTGATCTTTCATTTGAGTGAGTTACCATCAAGGAGTATGTTTCCTTATGGCTTCAAGTCTAGCAACAAGTGATCAAAATCTATACCTTCTTGTTGAGCATACCCTTTACAAACTAGTCTGGCCCTGTTTCTAATGACTTCTCCATTTTCATTCAGCTTGTTTTTGAATATCCATTTCATTCCTATAATATTTTTATCATGAGGTCTAGGAACTAATTCCCAAGTATCATTCTTTTCAATTTGCTAATGTTCTTCATCCATGGTCTGTTGGCCGGATAAATCGATCTTGCGGACAAGGCCAATCTCTCTAGTATCATAAGATAGTCTAGCAACAAACGGACAAACAAACCTATCTTTCTCTAGACATATGCAATTTCTAAGTAAATACTACAAAGGTGTTAAGATCCTACCTTATCCAATGCTTGTTCGTAGTAGTCATCCTTCAATCGTTTGAAAGAGTTACCCTCCAGTCATTTGAAAGAGTTATATTTAAAGGCCTACAATCACAAAAAAGCAAACATTAAATATCACCTGTATAACAAATATTATAAATCATGCCTATTATGGTGATCAAGGAATCCATAAAATAAACCATGAATCAACAACTTATTGAGAAAAACAAATTTATTTGTATTAACTTTGAATAGTAGAAGACCCTTACAAACTTTTCAACCTTGATGTTGAACAAGCTCTTCCTAGGTCCAAAACAGGAATTTCCTTTACTTTGACAAGTCTTGCACTCTTCCAAATGAGATCTTAGAGGTATGCAATCTCTCCTCATAAAAACTCAACTAAAGAAGACTAAGTTCTAGCAGCATTTCACCTCAAAAAATAGTAAGCTTCTAACTCCCAAGTAACCAGCCCAATGCTTCATTTTATAGTGCAGAGGAGGAGGTTACAGGTCCATCTATGAAGGGATAGAATCCTCCTTCAAAGGGATAAGCTCCTCACATCAAGGGGTTAGCTCCTTAAGGTATGGGATGCATGAACCTTAAAAGAGCGAACTTGCCACCTCAAGATTCCTTCTAGAAGTTTCTAGAAATGACTGAAAGTGAGTTTTTTCAGAATGTACTCACGCCTTTTTAACTTTTATAGGGTCCTCACCTTTAACACAAAGACAGAGGGGTTAGGTGCATAGGAGACATGACCATTAGGTGTGGGACCGCAGGTAAGACAAAGAGAAAGTGCGGAACCATAGTTTTAAAGACTTTGAGAACTTTTCTCTTACTTTCAAGACTTGATATGAGGAACTGATGTTTTAGACTTGCAGAGGAGGAAAGTATGAGTGATAATGAACTCACACGAATAGCAGAACGTCAAGGTGACAATTTTTAGTGCAGCAGATTGCCCCCTAAAGTGCGAAGTCTGTCTGTAATAGATGAAGATAGAGTCTATCATTTATGAAGAGTGAAGTACTTTATCATTTCAAGGATCATCTTGTGGACACCCCAGTCGGAACCTGTAAAAAAATTCAATGCAAAATATATATATGTAGACATATCATTGTTGAGGTAGGCATTCCCATACTGAGATCAAAACTGACTAGAAAATTGACTAAACTATCCTGATACATGGATGATTTTGTAATTTTGTAATACATCAAGAGTATAGACATCTGTAGACACAGTATGGACACAATGATTTGTTTATGAATAGTCCACTATATAATGAATAACAAAATTCCTCGTAGCCTAGATGGTAGAAACTAGATTGAGGGTCTTGATTTCCACTTCCCGAACTAGTACGATTCTATCCATGTGAATGAGTGTGTCGAAGTCGAACATGGTAGAAACCACTTGATTACCAGTCAATGATGTGGACTGTTAACAATTGTGAGAGAAACCACCAGTAATGTCAATGGCTCTTAAAGTACCCAGTACAATCCATGAAATGTGAATAAATAAGCTGGAGTCGAACATGTCATAGAATCATTTGATCGAAGGTCAATGATGCAACCTATCATCGAAGGCAAGAAACCTGCCATTAGGGCATGCAGTTTTCAAGGCACTGACGATTTCTAGATCAACTTCCTAGATAATGAGCTGAAGTTGATAGAAAGCGATCCATCATAGGCAAGCCCACAGCATGAAATCATAGATCAAGTTTTGAAGAAATATATTGGCAAGGACTGACTTAGGGATGGTCAAAATGGATGACAAATATCTCGCAGATGAATGGTTTGTTTGAATTGTTCTCTTGAACACATAACGACACTGCAGATGGCTTGGTGACAATTGACCCAAAGATAATACCTAGAAACTAGCTGAAGACTTTCAATGTGGTTTGATTAACTGTTAGGAAAAGGATTTTCCCAACCCAGGTGAACAAAAAGTGTCATGTTCAAGAGTGGTTGACGACTTTTTTTGTACAAAACAAAGTGTAACAAACAAGTTCATTTTTCTCTATTTTCCCCCACCATTTCTGGCAAGTACCTCTGTATTTTTGACAAGCTTGAGGAGGATAACATTTGCTTGTTTATAAGCTCATCCTTCGGATGAGTCCAACTTAGTTTAAAATTCGAACCCTAAGAAGGAGTGGTTCTTTCCTGTTTAAAATTGAACAGGTCCTTTACTGTTAAATTTTAACGAGTCCAGTATAGGAAAAACTCAGTGTTTTTCAATTTTAGGGAGTCAAAATAAAAACTTAAGAAAACTCCATGGGGGTACTTTTTTGTAAAATAATCCCTCAGGTCTGAAAAAGGATAAAATAATACAGGAGGGATGACATTTCCAATACTTTAATGAGCTGGAAAAGACAAGCACTCGACAATATTTTCATATTTAACGAGTCTGAAAAGGGTTTAAAGAGGACTCTATTGACCGTAGTTAGTCAATGTGTACCTTTTTCGTAAATAGTCCACTTCAGTACGTAAAAGGGGTAAACTTATTCTGAAGGGACGATTATTTATTTATTTTAACGAGTTCAAACAATCAAGTGCTCGACAATCTTTTCAATTTTCGAGAGTCTGAAAAGAGCTTAAAGAGGACTCCAATGTTTTGCTTTTTCATAAATTTTTGAAAGAGTCTGAAAAAGTGATAAAAGTATGCTCTTTGTTGAAAAATGATCAATTTCCCAGAAAAATCCAATATTCTACACAAAAACTCAAACCATTACACATACCTTTTTAAGATAAATAAAAATGATTTAAAAAATTTATCTTTTTAAAGTGAAAAATAAATAAATTAAAAATTCATTTATTCGAAAAAACTTATAAAAAGGGCTTTTCTAACTTCATTTTTACCATTTGAGTTTAGAGTGAGAAGTGAGAGCTTTTGGGTAAGAAATCTCCTGTGAAGATTATGGAAAATCCGTCCGTCGGAATCGAAACCGTCAGCTCTAGGTAATCTATGTCTTCCTTAACTTGCATTTCATTCGTTTACATTTCGTTTTTAGGATTTAAATTTGATTTTTTAAGGAAAAATAGGTTTAAAAATTCGCTCGCGGGGGTCTGCAGGTGCAACACGTGGCCCCTGTGGACCCCAATTTTTTTCTATAGAAAAAATTCGTGGGTTCGCACCTATTGCTCACAACACATGTGGACCTACGCACTGTTTGTAAGCAGCGGATGCGGACCCCGCGAAATGAATTTTAAAAACTTAAATTTCTCCATTTTTGCCCAAAATTTCTCCAAACAAGGTTGTTCTAATATGTATTTTTATGCATTGTAGGACATTCAAAATGCTTATTTGGCTAGAAGGCGAGCACGACGATGTAGATTTTGCCGCACTAAATCATATGCACACATTGCAAGCATTGAGAGCATGCATATTGCTTAAGTTCTGGGGCATATAGGGCATGAGGGCCCAAATATACCTCTTACAATGGCTGGTAGACAGACGGAACACACAAGACCAGTGATTCATGATTGGTGGCCACCGGCTCGAAATAGAGCTGGAAAACATATAATTTTTGTCTGGTTTGTCCAAGAGGGTTGAACAATTATCTCTTTTCGAGACTAGGCCAGGTGGCTAGTTTGTCGCTAGTTTCCGATTGGAGTTTTGTGATGATCTATCAAAGGACAAATGGATTGATATTAAAACTATCAGCCGTCCTGAGCTTAAGGTTATTGCATTTATTGTTATCAGGCCATGCAGGAGTGTATCATTGCATGTGGCTACTAGATCCCAGATGCAAATGGCTGTAAACTGTTTTCGAGTCACCATATTCAACTGGTGCGAGGCTGTGTTGGAAAATGTGAAAGGCCAACTAACCAGAGCAAAGAATGGATAGCTGAAGAACTTTGGATATGGATTTATCGTAGTCAGCTTTTCTCTAGAGAGGATCCCCATGTTAGCCCGGCAGCATATTTGTGGAGCCTAGAATGGTTCGCTGGGTTGCTTTGATGGCCCGTCACCCTAAGGAGGGCACAAAGGTTGTTCAATTTTTTCTTGAATATTTTTGTTGGTTGAACAACCAACTTTTTGTGATTCAGGACTTTCCATACGCTAGGATAGATTATCACGGTGACCCAGACATGATTCTTCCACCAGGAGAGCAATGGGATGATTCATATAAAATAATTTTCAACACCTTCTAAGTTTTTATTTTTATTTTTATTTTTTAAATCATCCAAAAATGATAACCAAAAGTTTAAATGTAGATGTGGGTCCACGATGACCAGCTGCTCTCCAGCCTTACGAGAGGAGACAACCAGCTGCAGCAGCACCAGCCCCACAGGACCAATCAGCAGAGATCCTAACTGACTTGGAGCATCATCTAGAGCGCTTGACACTAGATATTCCAAAGACTAATATAGATGATATTCCACTTAGGTTACAAAGATATGTGATTGGGGTCCCAGGACCTTTTAGGAGGTTCCTATGTAGGGTGGCCCGAGCAGTAGTTTCTTATCGTGATCATTGCCAAGAATAGGATGATCGATTTTGTAGACTCACGACATTTTTGGCTTTTTGTATTATCATTTTTGCTGATCATAAGGTGTTTTTCAACCTATGGTCGAAGACGATGTATATTTTGAAACACACTTCTATGATATGATATATCATTATTACCAGCTATCTCATGTAACATGTTATCGAATGTTATTAAATTTACTGTTTTGATTATTGCAAATGTCTATTTAACATACTAGAAGCAACTGCATCTGCTAACGTATTTAAATGTCTTGGAATATGCTGATATTCAATGTTATCAAATTCACGTTCCAAGAGATGAACTCTCAAAAATAACCTTAATAACACTAGATTTCTGATGGCATAAACCTGTTAAGCTGTAATACAATGAGTTCAGAATCTAGCCTAACAATCAAACTCCAAATCCCAAATGAGATGGATTCAGATAATAACTCAATCACTGCACTATACTCTGCAATGTTATTCATTGTTTGACCGAGGCTTACCCCATGCATAGACACTAACTCATCAGAGGGTGAATAGATAACCCAAGCTGTGGAAGAAATGTTCCGTGTATTACGACAAGCACCATCAGCAAAACCAATGTATGTTTGAAGAGACGTTGACATCTGCAATATCAAGAGTAAAATCAAGATAAGCAGGAATAATGATAAGAGCACTCTCTAAACTAGGCACACTTTTCTAATCTAAAACACACCAGCTGTAAAGAAACTAATCTAATAAAAAATCTCCACACAGAATTTAAGCATAATATCTCTTCAGATAAAGTCCATTTTTGGGTTTACCCAAAGAGACATCGTCAAAATATATCAATAAATAAGCCCCTTTTTCCAGCTTTCGCTTAACAATGTAAGGACCATGCCACATAGGTACAAATTTTCCAGCCCCTAGCTTATCATTCGCTTGATCATATAGTAAAACTAGGTCTCCTTCTGAAAATTACGAGGTGTAACATTTCTGTCGTACTGAGCTTTCACTCGTTTCGTATGAGTCTCGTTTGCTATTGCAGTAGTGCGTTGATTCTCATCTAGTTGAGCTAAGTACAAAAAACATTTCTCTTCTTCAGAAGTAGCTGGGAGTAATTCTATGGCTAATTGTAATGACGAAATTTTGCATTCAATAGGTAACACTGCTTCCAAACCATAAACCAGTTGAAAAGGAGTGAAACCAGTTGATGTTTTTACTGAGGTTCGATATGCGCAAAGTGCTGAAAATAACATAGTATGCCAATTTGAATTATGAATACCAATGATTCGTTTGATCATAGTGACTAAAACTCTATTGATAGCTTCAACTAGACCATTAGCCTGCGGGTAATATAGAGTAGAACTATCGTGGCGCAGGCCAAGTTGATCTGTCAGTTCAGTCATCATGATATTTCAAAAGTGACTTCCATGATCAGTAATAATAGCTTGAGGAACACTGAATCTAGCAATTATATGATTGAATATGAAAGTTGCAACAATCTTGCCATCTGTCGAAAATGTAGGCATTGCCTCGGCCCACTTAGTAAAATAATCTACCACTAGGATAATATACGCATGCCCCCTGGCTAAGTGAGGGTTACATGTAATAAAGTCAATACCTCACTTTGCGAAAGGACTGACAACAATTATAGGGTGAAGATCAGTTTCGGTTGAACAAGAATCAAAAAACGACTGTACAACCTGATATGCAATTTTAAAGGGACTCAAAGGCATCACGCCATCAAATGAATCCACCTCAGAATCGGAAGGTACGATCCAAGGATCATCAAAAGTAACAGTATTCGATGAAATCATATGAATATTTGCAATAGAAGGTGATATGTTAGGAGGAGGGAAGGAAAAAGTTCTTATTAAACCAGAATATTTAATCAAACCTATGCCAACATCCTTGTAAGGGATAGTCGTTTTATTGATGTGCTGAATACTATCTGTAGAGGCTGGGTCAGATGAAAAATAATTCTGCAGGTCTATCGTAGCGATCTTTTCGTTATGAGGAAACTTGATAAGCTGAAAAACCGATGCAACAATAGTAGTCATAGCATAAGACCAACTGCAACCCAGGAGAAGGTTGTAATCTAAAGGGGCATCAACCACTTAAACATCTAGATTTACGGTTTTGCCTTCGACCCCTATAGGTAAATCCTGAAAAATACCAAAAGGATGGAACACTTGGCCATCAAAAGCCTTTAGAATTGTTAGAGACTGATTGAGTGTGGGAGAACCAAGTGATTTCCAACACTGGATCAACATAATACACGTAGAAGCCCCTTCATCAATCACAGTCCAAAAGCAAGGTCTGTTTTTGACTAAAACTGGAATCTGGAAAGCCATTTGATGAGGTAGACGGGGTGTACTATTCTCTAAATCAAAGATTATTAGGTTTGAATCCTGAATATCGATAGCTCCTATAGCAGACAATAGTAATTTACGCTGTGCTGGGCACAATTGCAGCACTTCCAAAGCCGACATTGCTGAAGGGGAAATAGCTAAATCTTCAACAATGTTGTAATTCTGAGCAGCTCTCGCATGTGGATTGAAAGCTGATTTACGAAGTACGCCTTTAGCAGGCGGTTTGATTACTAAGTCAGGGTTGGGTTTCTCGATCTGTAGTGGATTGGAATCAGGAGGAGGTGTAGTTGATGTATTTGAATTAGAAGATTCTGCTTCTTTACCACCAACATGATTTTTACTACCATAATCTTGCGATTGCATTGCAATCCTAACATGAGACATAATCATAATGGGTTCTTCTGAGGCATTCGAGGAAGAACCAATCATCTTACTATCTTGAGTAGGAAAAGGATCCTTCAAGACAACATGCATCTGAGAACCTTTAACAAATTTCGAAACATTTGCTTGATGTGGGCATTCTTTGGTAAAATGATCCTCGTCACAAATGAAACAAGGATAGCATGTGGGCATTGTTTGTTTTTCTTCTTCCCATTCTTTTTACTACCTGATTTTGATTTTGTCGTAGATGATTCTACGACATGGATGTCGGCAGAAATTTCAACGGAAGAATCTCCCGTCGGGGAATTAGGTAAAGTTATTATAGGAGAAGAATTCTTTGAAGATTTCTTCTTACTTTTAGTACTAACTGAACCAATCATACCATCAGCGGCATGAGACCCTGAAGGAGCTACAATTATTTGACCGTCTTTTGGAAGATCATGGATTTTTTCATGTAAAGTACCTGACTGTGTATAGACGAGGTCAAGGTACTGGGCCTAAGCAATGACTTGCTCTTCAGTGACAACTCCTCCCTTAGCTACATCTTCAGTGATTTTGGGTAGCAATGATTTAATGAACCATTCTGCTAAAATTTGATCCAGAATGAAAACTTTCACTAAACGCCTTCTACGTCGCCATTCATGAATATGATCAGAAATATATGTGGACATGGATTGTTTAAGTGAAGTTAACAGTTCCGTGCCATTGTTGTATCTAACATGCAACTGAAAATGAGTTAAGAAAGTAGTAGCTAACTGATTGAAATTATTAAAAGAGCCTCGTGGTAACTCAATGTACCATTTGGTGGCAAGACCAATAAGAGTCTGTTGAAAAAGATGCAATTGAATTGAATCATCAATGATTGAATTAGATGCACACCAGAGGTGATAAGTCATAACGTGATTTGACGGATCCTCTCCTGACTTACCCTTGAATTTCGGGATATCACTAGGTAACTTACTAGGCATTGGCGACCAATATGGAAGATAGTAAATCAGATCGTTCATAAGGCATGACAAATCAGGTAAATCCAAAGTTGCAATAAATGGTAACTGACGGTTAGGGTCGCGAAAACCTTGAGTAATGAGACCAGTTCCAGGAGGAGGATATCCAGGATAACCTGGAATTGGATTTGCATTAGGAATGTTATAACGTCTTGGAAAACCAGGATTAACTGGACCAAACTGGGGTTGTTGAGGCTGTTGATAAGTATAGCCAGGCTATGGTTGATACTGATAAACTAGATTTTGTACAGTAGGACCGAATTGATACTGTCCATGGTATAGTTGATATGTGAATTTTGGTTGACTTGTGGCAATTGTAGCAATCATACTAGCTTGTCCTGCAGGCATCTGGACCGAAGTTTGAACTGTAGGTCTTGACTGTGGCACAGAGACTTGAGGAGTTTGCACTGATGCAGGGATAGTAGAAACCGAAGCTACAGATACTCCAGTAACAAGTGTTGTAGGTTGAATAGAAGTTACAGTAGTTGCAACAGTTTGAGGCGGAGTATAAGGTGAGCTAGGCCCAGGCTGCTGAACTGTACCAAATGCAGGGATTTGAATAGTGGGTTGGACAGGTTGCTGGGTTGGACTAGAAACCAAAGGCTGTCCAGGTTGATTAAGTAACTACACATTAGGTTGCAAAGTCTGTTTAGTTTGAGATGGATCCCACACCATGTTCATTCCGGTGTATGGACCCATAAAAGGTTGAGCATATGAAGGACCATAACTTGGTTGAACGCAGGGGTGATAATTAAGCGGTACATTTCTAGCTCCTTTAATAAATGATTGACCAGAAGGCAGTTGGAAACCTTGAGTTGGGTACTAACCTTGAGGTTGATAACCCTGAGGCACGTACTAAAACTGGGGTATGTACTGAGTCTGGGGTTGACTTTGGGGTATGTACTGTCTTAAAGGTTGAAAACCTTGAGGTAGCCCTCTAGGCGATAACTGACTACCTTGGGGTTGCCCCCCAGGCAGTAACTGACTACCTTGGGGTTGCCCCCAGGCAGTAACTAACTACCTTGAGGTTGCCCCCCAGGTGGTAACTCACTACCTTGAGGTTGAGGATTTGGAATACTACCAGACATCATGAGCATTTGTTCCGTGTTCAACGTTTGAGTTCCATTATTACCAGATGATAACACTTGTTCAATCGGTCGAGGAGTTGCTCCTGAAAAAGTACCAGAGAGTGACTGGTACCTCGAAGGAACAGAGGGACCACCAGATAAAAATGTTTCCGGTGATTGGGAAAACATAGATGACTGTCTTGACATAATCGATGAAGGATAATAACCTCTTGGTGTTGGATGAAAAAGAATTCGAGGTGGTGAAAAACTAAGACTCGGGTTTTCTAAAAAATTTATCAATGATAAATACCAAGTGTCACTCCTAAAAGGACTGTAGAATATTGATTCACGCTCCCTAGGATTTAAGATCTATTGGTTTTCGGGAAGAATTACGTCTTCATCTAGACTAACAAGTTCTTCAATAGAAATCAGGCCAGAAGGAAGATTTTGAGTAATGATATTTCTTACCCTTGGTGAACTAGGACCACTAGAAGTTGGAGAAGAAAATCCTAAAGTTGGAGTAACAGCAGGTCAGTTTCAGGCTCATAAATTTTAGGTTCTTCAGCTAATTCACTGGAAGGAGAAACACTACCAATAACTTCGGAAAACGAAATTGGCTCTTGAATATACTCTTTTGTTTGTATTTGATAATCAGGATGAACAATTAAAGATGACTCTCTAGCTTCTGGTGATCCAACTCTACTGTCACTAGGTGATACAAGAGCTCATAGCCCTTCAAGCTGGCTTTGTGTATACTCAGGAGGGGTCCCCTAAAGTCTACGAGATTGTCTCAGTAATTCGGCCATGATTAAATATTAATTAATCACATGCAAACAAAGAAAATTTCAATAAAAACACCTAAAGTCTCTAAAGAAACAAACATTTGAATCACATGCCTAAAAAATCTAAGAGTTCAAACCACACACAAACGGTAACTTCCCATACTAAAAACACTAGTTGGGGATGAAATCCAACTTAGTAGAAGTTTAATATAGAAAGGGCGGTTGGAACAGTTACCCCGACAACTTTCTTAATGAAACAGACTGGCACAAGTTTCTTCACAAAACCATCTCGAGTGAAGAGAACCCCCCAGAGAGTCCAAGTGAGTCTAGTTGACATCTGCTCCAGGTGCAGTGAGATCCTTCCTTCACTGTCACCTTAGGAAATAATCTTAAGTTTATGGACACTAAGGTTACCAACAACAACAAATACAACTAGGGGAATAGTCTACGATCCGATCTACGTGCAAGGGCAGAGTAACAAAGCTCAATCCCCTTGAAGGCTCCTCAACATGGTCAATCTGAGGTTTACCAACAAGTGACCCCAGGCTCCTCGATAATGGTTAATCTGAGGTTTACCATTTATAATATGTGGAAATCTTCTATCTTTCCCAATGAAATAGAATTGATTGTCTCAAAGGTTCAGACATGATCTTGCGATTAACTCCTTTAGGAGAAGCTTCCCAGAATGTACCAATTACAATTGGATTTATTTCCTACCGCAAGATGTATCTACTTGTTTTTTTTTAACTATCTTGGAGAGTTAATTACTCCCTACTCCAAGATACTAGCCTAATCTATATTGGTGATAAGAGCCTTAGAAATAGAAAAGATTTCTAGATCAATTTTAATTAAGCGTTGCTTTTATGGGTTGTTCTTTAAGTCAATAGGTATGGAAATGAAACTTTGATGGTGTGAAGACTCGACTCCAAACACACTAAAAAGTGCACCTCAAATGATAAGCAATTCCTTTTCTTTCAATGAAAATCTAGCTAAAAGAAAGAGTTCGCGAATGCAATTCTTTAATAAACAATTCTTTTTTTCAACATGGAAATGGAAAGAAAATATTTTTGTATTTTTAATAAGAACTCAAAACGAGACAAATAATTAATGCTCACAATAAATCCATTTCCCTTTTTCAAAACTCGAAACTACAAAAAAAAAACAATTTGCTTCAAAAGAGATCTACAAGTTCTAGAAAAACACTCAAAACTACAAAAACTAATTTTGAGACCTAAAAACTTTAAAAATCTAATTGAATAAAAGCTTCAATTCTTTTTGAGGACCTTTTACTTAGTTGTTCAATAAACTAAGGATTCATTTGTTTAGAATAACAAACCAATAAAAAAACATCCATATATGTTTTCTTTTGTAAAAATGAAATTCAGAACTTATAACAAAGTTTGTTCAAAGATTTCCAACGAGAAAACTAAATCTATTTCTCACAAAGGATAGATTTCACAACCAAGTCAGACTCATCAAGAAGACTAAAAGACACTAGGGTCATCTAAGTTTTCTCAAGCTTCTGATCTTTGAGTCACTACAAAGACAAAGTGAAAACCACTCCAAGCATGCAAAACTTATAGAAAATCATCCAAAACAAAAATACTATCAGAACTCACTCACAAGAGATTTTTGACAGGAAAAATACAGATCTGGGTAGACACTAACAATCCTAAATGAAACCTAAACTTAACTAGAAGAAGATATCTTAAGTTTTTTAAAAGTTTTTAACAGGGTCCGCAAGCTCTAGAAGTAACAAGTATGGTTCCGCTCTGTTTACTAAAGGAAAAGTGTGGAGATGCCCATACTGTCTGTAAAGAGAAAGTGCGGTACCTCAAAAACTTAAAAAAAAAAATACTTCCAGATTCTAAAAGCTACCCAATCCAGTATACATCAATCAAAAACCATAAAAGACAACAATTTTCTCAAGTCAAAACAAAGGAAAACCAAAAATCAAATACCCTTCCCCAGCGGAGTCGCCAATTTGTTGGCCGGATAAATCGATCTTGTGGACAAGGATGATCTCCCTAGTATCAGAAGATATTCTAGCAACAAACGGACAAACAAACCTATCTTTCTTTAGACATATGCAATTTATAAGTAAATACTACAAAGGTGTTAAGATCCTACCTTAGATCCAATGCTTGTTCGTAGTAGTCATCCTTCAATCGTTCGAAAGATTTACCTTTAAAGACCTGCAATCACAAACAAGCAAACATTAAATAGCACATGTATAGAAAATATTATAAATCATGCCTATTATGGTGATCAAGGAATCCATAAAATAAACCATGAATCAACAACTTATTGAGAAAAACAAATTTATTTGTATTAACTTTGAATAGTAGAAGAACCTTACAACCTTTTTAGCCTTGATGTTGAACAAGCTCTTCCTAGGGTCTGAAATAGGAATTTCCTTTACTTTGACAAGTCTTGCACTCTTCCAAATGAGATCTTAGAGGTATGTAATCTCTCGTCATAAAAACTCAACTAAAGAAGACTAAGTTCCAACAGCATTTCACCTCAAAAAATAGTAAGCTTCTAACTCCCAAGTAACCAGCCCAATGCTTCATTTTATAGTGCAGAAGAGGAGGTTATAGGTCCATCTATGAAGGGATAGAATCCTCCTTCAAAGGGATAAGCTCCTCACATCAAGGGGTTAACTCCTTAAGGTATGGGATGCATGAACCTTAAAAGAGCGAACTTGCCACCTCAAAATTCCTTCCAGAAGTTTCTAGAAATGACTGAAAGTGAGTTTTTCAGAATGTACTCATGCCTTTTTAACTTTTACAGGGTCTACACCTTTAACACAGAGACAGAGCGGTCAGGTGCGTAGGAGACATGACCATTAGGTGCGGGACCGCAGGTAAGACAAAGAGAAAGTGTGGAACCAGAGTTTTAAATACTTTGAGGGATTTTTTATTACTTTCAAGACTTGATATGAGGAACTGATGTTTTAGACTTGCAGAGGAGGAAAGCATGAGTGGCAATGAACTCACACAGATAGCAGAATGTCAAGGTGACAATTTTTAGTGCAACAATTGTCTTGAATTCCATAAACCAAAGTCCCAAGTTCCTTGAAGATATTTGAAAATTCTTTTGACTACTTGATGGTGTGATTCCTTTGGATTTGCTTGGAATCTTCCAACTATTCCTATTGCATGCATGATGTCAGGTTGGGTACATGTTAGATAAAGAAGATTGCCAATCATGGATCTGTAAGTTGGTTGATATACTGCTGATGATTCATCATTTGAGCTGAGACTGCATCCTTTTACCATTGGGGTACATACAGGTTTAGAATCTTCCATTCCATACATTTTCAATATCTGTTTGAGATATTTGTTTTGTGAAAGAAAAATACCATCTTTATTTTGTTGAACTTGTAGACCAAGAAAATAGGTAAGTTCACCAAGCAAGGACATTTCAAATTCTTGCTGCATTATTGAAGCAAAATTCTGACTCATGGATTCTTCATTGCTACCAAAAATGATATCATCAACATAAGCAATAATAATTAGCAATTTATCAGTTTCAATCTTTTTTATATAGATTGCTACCAACTGACCTTTTGTAAAACCTTGTTGGTGTAGATATTTGTCAAGAGGGTAATACCAGGCCCTTGGAGCCTGTTTCAGACCATAGAGGGCCTTTTTGAGTCTGCATACAAGTTTTGCATCATTTCCAAGAATGAATCCTTCTGGATTTTCAATATAAACTTCTTCTTCTAAATCTCCATTCAAGAAGGCTGATTTTACATCCATTTGATATACTTTGAATTTCTGAAAGCTAGAAAGAGAAAGAAACATCCTTATGGCTTCAAGTTTGGCAACAGGTGCAAAATTTTCTTCAAAATCTATACCTTCTTGTTGAGCATACCCTTTACAAACTAGTATGGCCTTGTTTCTAATGACTTCTCCATTTTCATTCAGCTTGTTTTTGAATATCCATTTCATTCCTATAATATTTTTATCATGAGGTCTAGGAACTAATTCCCAAGTATCATTCTTTTCAATTTTCTCAAGTTCTTCATCCATGGCCTTGACCCAACATTCATCTTTACATGCTTCATTTACATTTTGAGGTTCGATGGAGGATAGTAATGTTAGATAGCTTGAGTTCCCTATAATATTTCTTCGTGTCTGTAGACTTGCCACTTTTTCCCCTAAAATTTGAGTTTCTGGATGATTTTTCTGAACATACCTAGATGAAGTCTTTTCTTCTACCACTATCTCTTCTTCTGGTGCTTCATTTGTTTCTTCTTCAATATCATTTTGATTTGATGTGGGAAAATAGTCCCCATCTTCTTCATGGTCATAATCTTCTATTTTGATCTGTTTTGGAATTTTTCATGCTTCATCAACTACAACATCAATGCTTTCAACGATTTTTCCAAGTCTTTTATTATAACATTTATATCCTTTACTTCTGGAAGAATAACCAAGAAGAATACCTTCATCTACTCTGGGTTCAAACTTACCAAGTTTTTCATCAGTGCTTTTGATAAAACATTTGCTTCCAAAAACTTTAAAGTATTTTACACTAGGAGTCTTACCATACCAAAGTTCATGTGGAGTTTGAGTGCTATTTACCCAAACATTTGCTTGGTTGAGAATGTTACAGCAGCGAATGTAGCTTCACCCCAGAAGGTTGCAGGAGTTCCAGATTCATCTAGCATAGATCAAGCCATTTGTTGAGCTATTTTGTTCATTATTTCAACCACACCATTTTGCCAAGGAGTCCTTGCAGTGGAGAATTGCCTTTTTATTCCATGTTGTTCACAAAAGTCAAAGAATTCATCTGAGGTAAATTTCTCTCCTCGATCAGATCTAAGGCATTTGATTTTTCGATCTGATTCATTTTCAACCAAAGCTTTGAAGGCTTGGAACTTTTCAAATGCTTCATCTTTATGCTTTAGAAGACCTATCCAACACATTCTGGAAAAATCATCAATGAAAAAAATAAAGTATTATTCTCCACGAGGTGACTTTTTCCTTGATGGTCCACATAAATCAGTATGGACAAGTTCAAGAGGCTTACTAGCTGACCCTTCTTTTTCCATGAAGTGAGCTCTGGTTTGCTTACTGATTTGACATGGTTTGCATATTATATTTTCAGGGATGCTGATATATGAAAGATCGCGAGCAACCTTGAATTTGCATGCTTTTCTTATTTGAGAAAAGCTTAGATGTCCCAATTTTCTATGCCACAGCCAATTTTCATCATTTTTGCTTAGATAGCACTGTTGTTGTCCTCCCTTGAGTATGTATAAGTTGTTTGGAGTTCTTGTACCTTTGATCATAGTTTCTCTTGTATCAAGTTCACTAACAATACATCCGTTTGATCGAAACACTACTTCATTTCCTTGATCACACATTTGATTGACACTCAATAGGTTATGCTTTAAACCGTCTACATACATAACATTTCCAGCTTTAACTTTTTATTTCAAGAAAACAGAGCCTTTACCTTTTATGATAGCAGGAGTGTTATTTCGAAATGAGACATTCTTTTCCTTTTCTAAGGCATTATATGAGTGAAGTTTTCCTTTGCCACTTGTCATGTGTTTTGAGCATCCACTGTCGATGTACCATCGATTTTTTTGTCCTTCTGCATACAAGGCTATACCACATCTTTCTGTTTGAAATTCTTTCCTTCTCCATATCTTAGGATTTAATGGAGTTTGCTCCTTTTGAGATGTTTGCCGAAATTTGCTCCTACATTCATGTTCTTCATGACCAAAGTTGTTACAGATTGAGCATTTTATTTCATTTTCAAGAAGAGAAAAGTTATTATAGGAACTTTTCTTGATCCCTGTTACATTTCTTTGATTTCGTGCTTCTCTAGTCATGATGGTTTTGTAAGCAACACATTGAGCAACTTTGTGTCCAGAATTATGACATGAAAAACATTACCCATTAAAGAAGTTCCTACGATTATTGAATCTATTAACCTGGTTATTGAAGTTTCTATTAGTATTCATCTTTGGAGAAAATTGAGTATGATTTACCTTAGGTTGGTTGTGGCTTCTATTCATCCTTGGAGTAAATTGAGTTTGATTTACCTAGTGATCTGCTTTATGCCTTTGCTGACGATTGTCATACTGTTCACTAGTCTTTGCTGCATCAAGATAGCTTTTGATGGAGGTTGACAACTTCTATGCTTGAGATGATTCTTCAATATATCCAAGATCTATCTTTATTAGAGGAGAACGCTGAACTTTGATAATTTCATTTAAGGTTTCCGATCCTTTAGCAAATCTAAGATTGAGAGATTTCGTTTTCTCAAGATCCTTTCTTAGACCCACAATTTCACATTCTAGTTTTTTATTGCGTTTTTCCTTGTGAGCAAGTTGGTATGTCAAGGTATCTATAATCATATTCTTTTCTTCTAAACAGATTTTGAGTTTAGACATTTCTTCATGAAGGTATTTCTCTTCTAAAGCATCCCAAAAATTATCATCATCATAAGCCATGAGATGTCTGTAATCTTGTCCAGTTTCATCTTCATCACTATTAGATAAACCATTGCTATCTTCATGAGTATAGTAGCTCCTTTTATTCACAAATTCTTTTCTATTCTCTTTTTTGTATTCCTTTCCTTTTTCAAATTTATCTTTATGAGGACTATTGAAAATAGCAACAAGAAATGCTAAAAATAGAAGTGCTAAAAATAGCAGTTTGGGCACTAGTGCTAGATTGAGCAACAGGGAATAAAAAATGGAAGTGCTAAAAATAGCATTCTATTTTTAGCAGTTCAGGATGGATTCCTATTTTAGTTAGTCCTTGGACTAAACATAGGAAGTAAAATTTGAATTTGAACTTAACAGATGTTTGAAAATAAATTAATTAATTCTCCATGAGTTAATTAGTTTTGAAAAATCAAACATGAAGTCTATGTGAGGACATGCAACAATTTCTCTATTAATTGAGGAATTTATCCATCAGTTAAAGAGATAAGGATGAGTTCTAATTTGAGTTGTAATTATTTGGCTTAGTTAACAGAGTCAAGTCCAGTTAGATTGATTTAAATAGTTTGTTTAAATTAATGTGAGTTCAGTTAGTTAATGCATGCTTGCATATAATTGCTGCACTTCAGATAACTGAAGATTCTCTCATGAATAACTTATGCATGTCAGTTCAGACAGAGAGCCAGCTGAGATCAAAGAAGGGACAATGTACTATCAGTTGGATGAAAATTTTCCTATAAAGGAAGCTCATCCATGGATGAGGATTTATCTCCTTCTAGACTACGTAGTTGGATCAAAGGTTAGTGAGTGTGTGAAGAGGCCAATTCACACAAGTGGCTGCACTAGACCCCAATCAAAATTGTGCAAAGAAATAGGGGGCTTGGAGGGCAGAATAGAGGTTAGATAGAGGCCTTTGACTGTCTATGAGCAAAAGAGGTATTGCAGAAAGAGCAAGATAGCTTTTGAGCTGATTATTTTTGTAATACTATCTATATTTCCACTTGTATGATAATACAGAGTTGGGGTTTTAGGATGAGGCTTTCCCCGGGTTATTTCTTCTGTGTTATGTGTGATTGATTTCTTCTTATTAGTTATATGTGTTCTATTGATCTTGCTCATGTTCGATTAAGCTTCCACTAAATTGGTTGTAGAAGTAGATCAAGTATTTTGCTTTAGTATATTGCATTATCCGGTGATCTACAGTGGGAATTTCTACATGGTATCAGAGCAAAGGTGATCAAGGAAGAACAATATACAAGAAGGGATAAGATTGAAGTTTGTGATTCCTAAATGTAGAAATCAAGTTCTTATCACATCTCTATTTCACCTATGGCGTTCAATGGTTTACGACTCGAATAGGTCCTTGATGGCAGTTCGAATTATATAGCCTGGAAGGATCGCATGGAAGCAATACTAGAGGATAATGGTCTAAAGGGATTCATTGATCAAGAAGTTCCCAAGCCGACTGGTGCTACTAAATTGGCTAAATGGAAGAAATGTGAGGCTAGATCAAGGAGAATCCTTTTGGAGGGAGTTCGAGATCACATAGTCTCGGGTCTCCATGGGAAGGAGACACCTTTTTCAATGTGGAAAACATTGAAAGATCTATATCAGAATAACAATGATCAGAGGAAGCTGGCACTAAAAGACAATCTTCAGAATATCAAGTGTGAAAAGGGCAACACGATCTCTACGTATCTAAAAAAGCTCATCACATGCAGGGATGAGATTGGAAGTGTAGGGATTGCAACAACTGATGATGACATGGTGAGTCTTGCACTCCTTGGTCTTCCTAGGAGTTGGAAAAGTTACCATGACTCAGTTAATGGAAGAGAGAAATTACCAGATTGTGAACAACTTTGGTCGGATTTGATGTAGGAGGAGATAAGAAGCACCAGAGATGGTTCTTCATCCATGGAGGATGAAGAAAACTATGCCTTAGTGAGTAAGGAAAAGAAGGGGAAGGAGAAGGTTTCTCATTCCGAATCCAGTTCTTCCCATGGTGGGAGGAAGTTTGACAAATTGAAAGTGCGATGCTTTCGTTGTCATGAGGTGGGCCATTTTGCTACAAATTATCCACTAAGGAAATACAAGAAGGGATCCATGGAAGGATCAGAAGGTGAGGCATTGGCGTCACAGTTCAATTTGGATTTCACACTGTTCGCATGCATGGTTTCATCCATGGTGGGAAGTGGTTGGTTTCTTGATAGTGGAGCTTCTTTCCACATGACCGAAGACAAGAGTTTGTTCATTACTTTAGAGGAGAAAGATCTCCAGATACTCATAGCGATGGGTAATGATGAAAAGTATAGTGTCTTAGGTGTAGGCACGGTTGTTTTTTAGAGGGAGCATGGAGCTCGCATTACCTTGACCGATGTCAAGTATGTACCAGGACTGAAGAGAAATTTGGTGTCGATTGTGATGCTGGAAGACAGAGGCTATGATGTAGTCTTCAGTAAGGGAAAGGTTTTCCTTAGACACATCATTACTAGACAGGTGAAGCAGATTGGTTCACGGGTCAATAACCTGTATTCTCTTGAGGTTCAAGATGCATGCAAAGCCTTGAGGAACAAGGAAACTGATGGAGACTTGGTGGTTGAGAGGGAGAGTACATTACCTCTCAACATGCAGCACCAGAAGAAGTCTTAGACGATTGTGGAGGAGCCATGATTGGTGAAGCAGCTTCAGGAGGTTGTGGAGCAGCCACAACTAGAGAAGGTGAGAGGAGATCGAGTAGAGACATCTACTTATGCAGGGACCTCTAGTAGGGGGAAATTTTGAGCCAGGTGGGCAGAGGGATCACATGTAGCCATACCTCTAGGTAGGAGGTGGGGCGATGTGGAGTGATCATCCCAAGTAGGCTGGAATGGGGGCAAGATCCTTGAGGTACCCAACCTCTTTGATTCGACTTTGCTACAGGAGCCCCAACGAGGAGTAGCAGGACTCGCTGAGTGGGTAGAGACAGATGTGGATGGAGCGGCATAGAGAGCTACAATGTAGGAGTCCTAGGACTGTGTAGCGCTAACAGGTTGCAACAATGCGAGAGGCATAAGAGTGTTGCACCAGTGAAATATGGCACAAAGAGGTGTGCAATGGTGCCAGATGCATGGAGTGTTGTAGTAGCTCAGAGGTCAGGGAGGGAGCACTTGTCAGCAGCAGGTAGAGCTTCAACATAAGAGTATGTTTCTAGCCCAACAAAGAGGGAGTTTTTTTTCTTCCTAGAGTTGCTGGAGCAACCACACTTGGTAAAAGTGTTGCATGCCATACATTCCAAAGGTACAGGATTGGGTTCGAGTTGAAGCCTTTATTGTTGAGAGGAAGTGTTGAAAATAGCAATAAGAAATGCTAAAAATAGAAGTGCTAAAAATAGTACTGCTATAAATGGCAGTTTGGGCACTAGTGTTGGATTGAGCAACAAGGAATGAAAAATGGAAGTGCTAAAAATAGAATTCTACTTTTAGCAGTTCAGGATGGATTCCTATTTTAGTCAGTCCTTGGACTAAACATAGGAAGTAAAATTTTAATTTGAACTTAACAACTATTTGAAAATAAATTAATTAATTCTCCATGAGTTAATTAGTTGTGAAAATCAAACATGAAATCTATGTGAGGACATGCAATAGTTTCTCTATTAGTTGAGGAATTTATCCATTAGTTAAAGAGATAAGGATGAGCTCTAATTTGAGTTGTAATTATTTGGCTCAGTTAACAGAGTCAAGTCCAATTAGATTGATTTAAACAGTTTGTTTAAATTAATGTGAGTTCATTGAGGAATTTAGACTTCTGTGATCCATAATATTGTAAGATAATCTTCGGCAAAATCACATAACGAATCTTTTGTCGACGCGTTTCGAACCAACCAGTGTGGTTCATCGTCAGGACAAGTTGAAGAACCAATCTAGCTTAGCGTGAATAAATAGAGTGTGCAGAGATCCCAACGGCTACATTTCTAACGGCTAATTTGACCAAGATACCCTGGTCAAACTACTAAAAAATTATTCAATTAATATTTCTCTAAAAAGCTAAATATAGGTAAATATTTGGTAAATTTAAAATAATTAGGTAAATATTTGGTAAATTCAAAATAATAAGGTGTATTATTCTTATTACGTACATATTTTAATTAAGATGGTTATTGTATCCCCTAATATATATCATATTTAATTATTATTCCAATGTAAAGGAAATCCAACCCTATATTTCTACTAGATAGTTGTGTGATGATTAATTCATGGTCTTTGGTAAGTTAGATCTATATCATATTTAATAATTTTAATTAGATTGGTCCATTAAATCAATCAGTTATATAAGTAAATAACAGTCTAATAAATAATCTAAATCTTCTATTATTATTCTTAGAGAATTAGCTATATTAGGTGAAAATTATAACTAATATTATGGTAAATCATAATTACCTAATAATAATTATTCCAAGGTAAACTATTATTACTAATAATTTAAGGTCGATAGTTTATTATTAAAACTAATGTTATTGGTACCTAAAGGTTAAAACAATATTTATTAAAAAGAATTTTATTCCAAATTTATTAAGGTCATTATTATCTATTATAAGTTAGGTCTAAATCATATTTAATATTTAAATAGAATGGTCCAATAGATTAAAAGTTTATTACATAATCTAAATCTTCTTGATAGATCTAAACAATTTGTTCAACTATTATTCCTAGAGTTTTATTATATTAGGTAAATATTAGGTAAATCATAATCTAAAATCTATTCTTACTTATAATCCAAGGTTGATGTGTTTATTACTAAACTAATATTATGGTATCTTTAAACCTACAGGTTAAACCACTATTTATTAAAAAGAATATTTATTCCAAATTTTTATTAAGGATAACCATGTCAATATTATTAATAATTGATATTTATAAGGTTTAAAACGCGTTAATAGGAATTCGTTTAAGGGAAACTTAATTTTAAGGTTAACCTAGAGATACTTAAATAGTTAATGCATGCTTGCATATAACTGCTGCAATTCAGATAACTGAAGATTCTCTCATGAATAACTCATGCATGTCAGTTCAGATAGAGACCCAATTGAGATCAAAGAAGGGACAATGTACTATCAGTTGGATGAATATTTTTCCTATAAAGGAAGCTCATCCATGGATGAGGATTTATCTCTTTCAGGACTGCGTAGTTGGATCAGAGGTTAGTGAGTGTGTGAAGAGGTCAATTCACACAAGTGGCTGCACTGGACCCTAATCAAAATTGTGCAAAGAAATAGGAGGTTTGGAGGGTAGACTAGATGTTAGATAGAGGCCTTTGACTATCTATGAGAAAAAGAGGTATTGCAGAAAGAGCAGGATAGCTTTTGAGTTGATTCTTTTTGTAATACTGGCTATATTGCCACTTGTATGATAATATAGAGTTGGGGTTTTAGGTTGAGGCTTTCCCGGGTTATTTCTTCTGTGTTATGTGTGATTGATTTCTTCTTATTAGTTATATGTGTTCTATTGATCTTGCTCATATTCGATTAAGCTTCCGCTAAATTGGTTGTAGAAGTAGATCAAGTATTTTGCTTTAGTTTATTGCATTATCAGGTGATCTACAGTGGGAATTTCTATAAGGACATATGGTAGCATAATGACTGACTCAACCACAAGAATTTGAAGGGTAACTTACCTCTAAATCTTCCAGAACCCCATTGAAGCTTTTTGACAAAGTTTACCTCGTCTTCTTCTTCTGAAATATGTCTGATTCATTGTGTTCTTACTTTCCTCTTGTTGAATCTTTGAATTCGGCTTCTCTCATATATGATGGTCCTCCTTTTCTCATTTCAGAGGCTGTTAAGATTCCGTGAAGCTACATCATAGTAATATTCTGCAGATCCTGTTTTTCTTCTATGGCAGACACTTTGGATTCAAATTTAGCAGACAAGGATCTCAAAACTTTCTCAACTAAGGTAACTTCCTTAATTTCTTCACCTAGATTCTTCATACAATTGACAAATTCATCTATACATAGGAAGTAACTAGCTATACTTTCATCACTATGCATCTTAAGAGTTTCATGCTGAACTTTGAGAGTTTGAAGCTTAGCACGTTTTACCTAAGAGTCTCCTTTGTAGCTTAGAATGATTTTGTCCCATATTACTTTGGCTGATTTGAGTTGCATGACTTTGACAAGATCTGATTGTGATAGACTTCCCAATAAAGTATTGACAACTTCGGCATTGGTTTCATATTGCTTTTTACTTGCCATGTATGTAGGAATTACTGTTGGAAATGTATATCCTCCTTCCACGATTTCCCAGACATCCATTCCAAGCGATTGTAGATAGGCCATGGTTCTTGTTTTCTAATAAACAAAGTTTCTCCCATCGAATATTGGTGGTCTGATGGATCCCATGCTTTCTTGATTATTCATGATGATGGATCTCCCTTCAAGCGATCAAGCTTCTTCCGAAGGACCTGCTCTGATACCAATTGTTGGAAATAATACTGAGAGGGGGGTGAATCAGTATTGTTAGATCTATAATTTTATTTCCCAAACAAATTTATATACGCTACTTCAGTGAAATGAACTAGCCTGTATACATGATTGTTCTTAAAGAAACCAATGTATATGCAGAGAACTTTTGATTTAGACAATTTATCCTATATTGAGCTTAAACCGATATATCAGAGATTTATTAGAAAGTGTAGTAAAAGTAGAATAAAGCATCACACTTAAGTAGCACACATGAACACCAAGATATAAGGTGGAAACCCAATGTGGGTAAAAACCACCTGCTGCTATCGTCTCTGTCTTCTTTTAATAATAAGAAAATATATTTACAATCTTGTACTGGTGCAGACTCATACCAGTACGCAAACACCCAGCTACAGAAGGCTACAACCTTCTCTTGTTCTCCAGCTACTACTAGAAGGGAGCTACAGCCCCCTAGCTCTTGTACTAGCCAATATGTTTACTAGTAAATAGGTGCCAGCCTACAGAAAAACTTCATTCTTCCACCAGGGACCACGTTTCATGAATTTTTAGACTGGATACTCCTGGAACATAACATCACAACCTTAAGGCCACGTTTCATCCAATTTTCATACTGTACCCATCAACAACATTGAAACCCATAAAATCATAACTGCAATACAACCATCTCATACATTTGCATCAACCAATCACTGACAACCCATCATCACTGAAGCAAATCACAATCAAACAATCTGATCATTCAAAACAATGTTACCAGAATATAGGCACCAGAACATAATGCAAAACCCAGAACTCTGCAACAAAAAATAGAGAAAACTGAAACTTTAAACATCATACTTCATAAGGTATACACTACCTCCATGTGTCGAACCAGCGTGTATACGCACTTTTACCAAAGGGAACCAGCGTACATATCAACAAATTTTAATTTATGATGTATACACTACTTTGATATGTTGAACCAGCGTGTATACACTCTTTTTCTAAAGCGAACCTCCGTACAGATTTGTAAATGCTAACTTAAAACATCATAACTATTACAGACTTCAGTCATACCCAGATCATCACATTTACAGATTAAAAAATGCGCCAGTATTAAGATCTAGATTGTTCAAGATCAAACCACATAATGATAATACTTTTAAGCCTTTATGATCTCAGTCCATCAACCTTCATCAGCCATATAGGTGCATCCTTCGATCAGATCAAGAAAACCATCAGAAGCTCATTAACCTGCATAGATAATCCAACACTTCATAAGCTATTCAAATCCTTTGCTCACACCGGCCTAATGATCTTCTCCTCCTTATATAGTTTTAGGCCTTTCTCAATACCATGGACCAAAACTACTTAGGACCAATACCTTGGACCAAATACCTCGGACCAATTACCTTGGGTCAAATACCTTGGACCAAGAGATACCTTGGACCCAAAAACTTGGTTTTCCAAGATATATGCGCTTTTCCTTCTGTACAAGTGTGTGTGTACGCATATGCTTCTTTTTTTTAGTTCACCTACATGTATATGCAGCTTGGACAAGGTGAACCCATGCATACCTCTCTTTCATTATTATTTGGAGTCTGATCTATAATTCTTTGTTGTTGACCTGTTGCACTGTGATCTTTCATCTGAGTGAGTTTCCATCAAGGACAACACCTATATCATAATGCCAACAAGTTCAAGGGGGGTTTTGATTTGTATTAAAGATTGGGTGGTGGAATCCTTGAAAAACATAGATAGAATGATGTCTCTAGACCATTGGGCATATGGAGTCAAAATAAGGGCAACAAAACTGGATCAACTCACTAAAGGGAATGTTCAAAGGGCAAGATAGAAGAGTAGAATGTAGGTCTTTAGGCCAGAGGGATGGAAAATATTTTAACCATGGTGAGAGAGCGATTAAGAATTCTTAGACCAGGATTGAAATGAAGAATTGGGGGATAATCGGAAACAAAGGGCAATTAATAATCTTTTGTTATAGATTAAAAGCAACAACCTAAACTAAGGAGAAATTAAGAATTCTTTAACTTATATTATCTGTAGAAAACATATATTTTCCTAACTGTTATAACAGAGTGTGATTAAACAAATTCTGATATAATACTTCCAGTTATGGCATTCAGATTTAGATAAAAAATATGAAAAACTTTAAGAGATAACAACAATGTGAGAAAATACTTGTCTACACTTCGCTCTGCACATGAATCCTTTGAAATATCTGGTCTTTATTCATCAATCCAACTTGCTGGCTTAGTCAATGCTCCAATGGCTTACAGTCTTTCAATCAAGAAGTCTATAAAAATGTCTAAGGATCCACACCTACATACTTCAAATTGTGAAGTATTTATACTAAGGTGTTATTACAAATATCTCAAACTGATTTGAGGTTTAATCTAGGAAATACAAATATCTTCTCGCTGGAATATAGAGGTAGCTAATGAACTGTTTTCATGCTGTCCCTTTTATTGTGGTATTGCTGGCTGTTATGGTTTGTTTTTAGCTCTTTATGCTCATTTCTGTTTGAATTACTACGCTGGAGGCTTTAGTTACTTATGTCCTTCATCTGATACTCTCTATCACTAATACTCTTTTACTCTGATGACCTGTCTTTATATATTTTGTGTTCTCCCCTTTTACTACTCAATTTAATCTTTTACTGTGTGTTTCAATAGTAATTTTTATTTTTATTTTTTCATGTATCAACATTGGGAAGTGGATTTTGATTAAGTATCTGAATGTTTCATCTTTTGTCGTCTAACTGCATATTCGGTCGTTTCCTCTGTTTTGACTGCAAATACTCCGTGTAGTTGTCTTCTTTTCTGTTCTTTGTATGATGGTCTTCTTCTTCAGAATTTAGTCTTTTAACATGTTTCTTGGTCGAGTCTTGGAGTAAACAGATTCTGTGACTAGTATCAGAACTATTTATCCAAGCTCTGGCTTCGGCTGATAACCTGTAAAATTCAATAATAATTAAGAAAATATCGGTCTGTATGGAAGGTGATTGATAGCTTTATTTGCAATGGTATGCCTGAGAAAGGTCTCGGGGTAGCGTTTTGGATTTAATTGGAGGTGAAATTGCATTGTAGAGGCTTAGGGTGGCGATGAAGGGTTTCATAGGTTTAAACAGTAAAACTAGTGAAAGGCATGAAAACATGGGTTTTTAGGGTTTAAAACTTTAATGGGTAAACTTTTGAAAATGGAGTGGAAATTCATATTTATGGGGGATAGGTGGTTTATTGGAATGATGGGGATGCGGTTTTAGGAGTTGTTTCACTGCTTTTATGGCATGGGCGGTTTTGAGGAGGGTCACCAGATCTACGTTGGGGCTTGACACATAGCCATTGGGGGTCGAGGAAAAGTCGCCTTATCGGGCAAGTAGAGGCAGTCCATTGGGCGCGACTGATATGGCTTTAGGACGTTGGATCTGGGTGATTGCGATCTGACGGTAGTCAGACAGAAGAGCTGCGCAGGGGAAATGAATGGGAGTTGATGGGGGGCCCACAGGTTTAATCATGGAAGTTTGGGATTAGTTTAGGGATTAATCGCAGGTTTAAAGTGATTGGGCCGAGCTTAATGAGGGATTAGGGAGTCGGGTGAGGTTTAATTGTGGGATTAGGGAATCGGGTGAGGTTAATGCCAGATCAACTTAGGTTTACCGGGATTAGGTAAAGTAAGTAGATTTGTATCGAGATAGGGTGATTTATATTAGTTTTTATTAAAACTATGGGTTGGGGTATTTTAAATAGAGATTTAGTTTAATACAGGAAAGGGTTATAATGGGGTTTGTTTAACAATGTCAACAATTAATATGAAATGCAATGGCGGGGGATGGGTTTTTTCCTAAGTAAAGAGGTAAAGGGTATGCATTTGTGCATTTGACTTTATACTTGGGAAAAAAGACTTTTTGTGGGTTTTTTGAGCGGAAAGGGATTTGTTTGGGGGGTTTATTATTTTTCCTAGGTAAATTATGTTTAACCTTAGGAAAAGGGGTTTTCTTATGGTAATGAGGGGAAATTGTTTTTATGAAGGGGGAATGTGTTTATGAAGGAGCTTCTATCACTTGAGTCCATAAGTCATTAAGTCGAGGGTCCAGTCCCTCCAAAATTCAGAGAAATGCTCTGAGCCTCTTTGACTTGTAGGGTTAAAAGTCCTTAGAACATATTTGCCGATAGGAAATTAGTAAGTAAAGGGGAAAGATGAATGAGGGGGAGTTAATCATATGAACTTGTAAACCTTGCCCTCATAGTTGACCATACATGTTGAAAGATGTGTATAACCATGATGCATGTTCTTTGATCCGTTTGCTTTGTAGTTCAACAACCTTTCTTCTACTTACCCATTTCTTACCTCTAACATATTTTCTTCCTTTCTTAGGGTGCATGTAGGCTAGCAAAACCTTATTCATTTATTTTTCTTTTGAAAAGTAATCTATCTATTTCTATCCTTATATCATCCAAGGGCTCAGATTAAGATTATGAGCTCCTTTTATTCTTTATACCTAACTATGATCTGCCAAGATTAAACTGTTTGGTCAAATTTTATTCTCTAATCTATAAACATAAAACTCAAAGCATGGAATAACCAAGATTAAATAGTTTGATTACCATGGATTGTGGCATGAATAACGAGTTGCACAAAATCATTATTATGCGTAAAAGTAAATAGTAGTGGCATTTAGATTTGCACACTTTCAAGGTCTCTTTGTTTTTTTGGGGTTCATATACTTTCATTTTTTGACCTTTTCTTATTCTTATTGTCCTTTGATTTTTCTTTTAGGATATACCCTCTTTACATTTTTTAGTATTTATAATATGGAAAACATTTGCAGAGAGAAAAGATATGTACAATATTACAAGGCTTAACCTTAGTCATACAAAATTATGACTCCTATTGGTATAAGAACCTAACAGTGGCTCCACTTGGGGATGGCATCTCCTTGTGGAATGTCAAGAACACTGTCGACTAGTAGCCTGATCCATTGGGGCAATCCCACACACGTATATGCTCTGTTGTATAATCTTTGTGACTAAAACTCTTGAACTAAAAACACACCCTTTTCTGCAAATTGAAATATGATCTAACATAAACTTCCTGTTGAAAACTGGATTTATTCAAACTGAAATACTACCTATTTACTCTAATCAACTTTCTGACTGCTGGTTAGGTAAAATGAAACAACCAATGCAACCATTCAAGCATTATATACATTGATGTATTTTGCTGCTTGTGCTTGTTTGTGATTAAAACTGAGATTCTAAAGCCAAATATAACCTTGTCCACTAATGAGAAGATAAGGAAATACTTGCTTTCCTTTGTAGACTCTAAAAACTATACAAAAGGATCTTCCAACATATATACACTATTGATCAACTGATTTAAGCAACTACACACTTGTTCTAGATGGCTTCCATGCCATGAAACTGAAATGTCACTTTTATCTTTAACGCCCTGCAGACTTTCAGATGAGCTTTGTGATGAAGCTGCTACTGATAGAAATGTCTGTCTGGTGAAACCATTATCATCTTGATTTTGACTCTCATAGTTTGTTAATGGAGAAAAATTATGATTCCATTCATCATCCAACCTATCAGCTATTGGATCATAAACAACTTGAAAGGATTGATGCAACTTATTGTATATAGGTTTGAATGAAACTTCATAGATTTCTACAAGCTGCTCCTCCTTTTCTTTAGAGATTTTGTACCACATTTCCTTTAAGAACTGAAATGATTCAAAACAAAGAGGCAAAGAAGCTTCACTTATTTCCAAATTTTTTGTACTTTCTTCCTCACTTTCATAGCTGACATGGATTAGATGGTAATTGTTTTCAAGCTGGTGAAAGTGGGTTTCCTTATTTCCCAAACTATCTTCTGATTGCTCTGTAAAGTTAGTTTGGATTTGAAGAACATGATTATCATCATACTGATCATATTTGGGCAAATCATCAAAAGAAGTAATGTCATCAAACATACACATTAGATTAGGAGATTTCTCCTCCACATATTGCTCTATGAATCTATCTTCTGATCTATGGTAGTTGGAATTAGTAGGAATTTGTTCATGACTCTCAACCTTTTCCTTTTGTGAAATAAATGTGTCATGGTGATTTTGAGCAAAAAATTCATCTTTCATGGTGATCTTCTGCATCCTTTCCTCTATTTTCTTCATCAAAATGTCGAGTTTTTCCTCTGCAGTGTTGTTTTCCTCTGCTTCTGCTTTCAACTTTTCTCTTCTAATTTGCAGATTAACTTCTACATCTACTGCAATGTTTTGCATCTGTTCTAGTGTTGAGGGGTTTCTTTCTCTTAGCTGAAATTCTATCTCTGGATCAAATTCTCTTGGATAATGCAAAAGAGCTCAATCAGGAGGAGGTCTTATATTTGATGGCATTGAATAATAGGCTTGATTAAATCTGTCTGAAAATTGTTGTATTGTTTCATTTGGCAGTCTTTTTAACTGATTGTATTCTTCTATGTTCACAAGAAGATTGAATTTGATTATCGATCTATTAAGGAAAATTTTGACAAACTGTTGGAAATTTGAGATGCTTGCAATAGGTAAATTCTTGAACCAACTGTTTACTCTACTTTGCAAAAAAAGAGAAAAAAATCCCGATAATAACAACATAACCAATATTTTGTCGACGCGTTTCGAACCAACCAGTGTGGTTCATCGTCAGGACAAGCTGAAGAACTGATCTGGCTTAGCGAGATTAAATAGAGTGTGCAAAGACTCCAACAGCTAAATCCTAACGGCTAAATTTGACCTGGTCAAACCACTAAATTAGTTAATTAATATTTCTCGAAAAAAGCTAAATTAGGTAAATCAAGGAATTCATTTGTAAATTCCTTGATAGACCAGATCAGTTCAAATGATTAGTTATGATATTAGTTATACTATTATTAATAGACCTAGCTTTAACGACCCTAGATTTTGGATTTACCTAATGTAACTAATTTCTAGAAATATTAATGGTTTAACAATTTGTTTGATATTATTAATTATTAGTAGATATAGATTATTTAATAAACATATATTATTATTATTATTTTTTATATAACTTATCATTTTAATGGACCATTTAATTTAAACAATAAATATGATATATTCTAAAGAACAAGATCTATCTTACCAAGGACCATTAAATAATTATGACTCAATTACCTAGGATAACTAAATTCTAAAAATATTAGTAATGGATTATCTTTACTTGTAATTTATATTGGAATAATAATTGAATATAGATTAATTAATATATATTATGACCATTATAATTAAAATATTAATTTCTCTTAATATTTGGGATAATAATAATAATATACCTATTTTTTATATTAACAAATGAATTCCTTGATTTACCTAATTTAGCTTTTTTCGAGAAATATTAATTAACTAATTTAGTGGTTTGACCAGGTCAAATTTAGCCGTTAGGATTTAGCTGTTGGAGTCTCTGCACACTCTATTTAATCTCGCTAAGCCAGATCAGTTCTTTAGCTTGTCCTGACGATGAACCAAACTGGTTGGTTCGAAACGCGTCGAAAAAAGATTGGTTATGTGATTTTGCCGAAGATTATCTAAACAATGTTATGGATCACAGAAGTCTAAATTCCTTAATAACAACATCTTCATCAATTTCAAATAAGTCTAAATAATTCTCAAAACCTTGAATATGTTTTTGAGCAGTGATACCATTCTCTCCATCAAACCTAGTGTTATAGACATATTTGGGCACTACAACCCCAATCACATATGTCAATAAAACAAGGGCTCTAAAACCCCTAAAAGTGCTGTTTCATACCCTAAAGGATCAAGGTCAACTGATTACATCATTTCCCAAAAGTTCTCCCTGAAAAAATGCTCAGAACTGGTCAAAACTGGACCATACAGACTGCTCCATGCTGAGGGTGCAATGCATCTCACTTGCTACACACAAAGGGTGCGATGCATACTAAAAATCCCTTCTATAGGGTGCAATGAGCAAGAGCAGACAAATGGCAGAGGCAGTTTGCCAGGCGGAAACTCAAAGAATCTTCTAGAAACTGCTCATATGACACTTGCCTCTCTGAATTCGCCCAGGGATGAGTGAGATATCATGAAATATCCAAGTGGAACCAAGAACTATCAGTGAAATGACACTAATCAAAATCCCAGAAGCTGACTCACTGTCCTACAAACATTTATATATGGATCCCTCATCCTAGAGATCCAAAGGCTAGAATTTTGTAATTTGTATGGAAGTGCTGTTGGTTTCTCTTTGAGACACTGTATTGTTGTGTGATCTTGATTTTTATGAGGTGAAGAGGGCTTTCATGTTGGGAGGATGATGTTGGATCAAATATCTGGGTCGTAATCCTCTCTTCTACTATTTCTATTAATAAATCTATTTGAGTTTTCCTCCATATACTTGTATATTTCTGAATCTTGTATTTGTGTATGCATTTGTATGGTTAATGTACATCTGATTCTACATTGTTTATGGTTATAGATCTCTATGCTTTGATGGTATTTTTCTGCTTTGACTCTACAGGTGTTCTTTGAAGCGGGACAAGTGAGAAAGGAGTGGTGAAGCTCTATCAAAGGAGAGAGGGAACAAGCAAGGAGCCAAGCGAAAGACTGAGGTTGGTACTCTCTGCTTCTCTCTAATCTATCTCTCATAAAGGAAAACACAAGTTACTTTAAGTTGTTTGTTTCTAAGATATCTACCCATCTTAGTGGGACTAGCAGCTCTAAATGGACACTAGTTTTCGCAATAACAAATTGCGACTCCACTGGGGAGCGAATAGTTTGTTTGTATTGTTACTGTTGTTTGCTTTATAAACTATAGACGAAGCCTAAAGTTAAGCCAGCTAGCCTTCGAACTACTTTTGCTATGCAACTGCAAAGTAGATCAATGCTACTTCAGTCAATCTCCGGGTTGGTTTATGAACTAAACATATGACTTGCAAACATCCTAAGTGCCCTGGTGGTAGCTCAAATAACCTCATTAGATCAGCCCCTATACTTTGTGTTTATTGTCTATCATTAGCTCAGCCTAAATCTCTGAACTTAGTTGCAAACTGTGAGTGAAAACCACGCTTAGTCTCATCCGTGGACCATCGCACTGTCTCTAATTGGCAATATGGATGCATCACACCTCCCGTGTGTTGCAGGTGAGATGCATCCCTGTTTCCCTATGTTACAGGTGTGATGATTGAGTGACACTATTTTTGCCTCCACATTTTGGTTTTTTCTTCATTGTCTTCAGCTTTATTTAGTAGTTTTGCTGTCTGTGATCAGTATATCACTGTTGAAACCTTCTTACTTTGCATTATTCAGCCTCCATTGATAAGGAATTGTGAATGTTATTTTACGTATTTTTCATCATTAACAGTCCTCCTTTGCAAATAGTAGCTTAATCGAATTGTTGTCTTTTGATTTGAAAGTGTCGCAACTGTCGTTTTCAGTCAAGAAAAAGAGTGTCGTAAAGTCTTCCTCTTTTAGATAGTCGATTACACTTTTGCTATTGTATTTGATTTGAATCATCAATTCTTTGAAGTGTCGAAAGCAGTTTTCAAGTCGAAATTGAAAGTGTCGTCTTAGTCTTCCTTTCATTTTTTAACAGAAATTGCTAAAGTGTCGCTTTGAGGAAAGATAGTTCAGATCTGTACTTAGTTTTCTTTTTGTCATTCTCACATTAAGGAAACTGAAAAAAAAATACATGCATGTGCATTTGCATTTAGACTACATGTGGAAATTGATTTAGGAAAAGTGCATCTAGTGTGTGCTCTTTGCTCTATGTTGAAAGAATTTTATTTCTCTTTCCTTAGTAGCTAGGATTTTCATTGTTAAAAGAAAGTAAAACTGTTTATCATCTTAGATTGCATGTTTAGGAGTTGTATATCTACATCACGTGGTGAACCTTAAAGGAAAACTTCTTAACAAAGATCAACTATAAAATAAACCTCAATGAACATAAAAATTCTTTGGAACCTAATGCACAACATCTAGAAGTCTAGGCTAGAGACGTATTCCAGCGTTGTAAAGCCTGGTAATTATCATTTTCATCATAGGTTGGGTGATTCCTCCTCTTGATATGACAAGTGCTAATATGAACTTGTGCTCCCATGTACCGTCGAGTATATATTGGGAGACCACAATAGGCTATATCCTTTATCCTTAGGAAGCCGTGTCTGCCGCCCTATTGATCGCAATGCACTAAACACAAGATTCGGGAAGATTGACTGCCGTACGTAAAAAGTATTCTGCATTTTTGCGATTGGTTTGGTAATCCCTTTGTCTATATTTCTAGAGTAGTCACTTTCGTTCCTTTTCAGACTCCTTAAAAGAAAAGGTCCATCTGAGCACTTGTCACTTCAGGCTCATTAAAAATTGAAGGCGACTAGAGTCATCTTTAGCTTTTTCTTGACTCTTAAAAATTGAAAAAGAAAGTTGTGTCAAAGTGTCATAAAATTCATTTAATTCGGAATAACATTTTCCCCTTTTTACTTTGAGTTGATCAAGTAATCCGCAATCGTGGAAGAAAGTCAGTCAAAACCCCGCCATTCACAGAGATTAACGAGTCAACCGTCTTTGACTCTGGAAACGAAACCATTCCGGGCCAAGCAATCTCGTTTAACTGGGTCAAAGTCTCCTGGTTTATTTGAAACTTGTGTTTCAACATGCTCAGAGACTCCAATTACTCCAACTATTTCTAGTATCCCTACCTCTACAGAAGAAGTTCCACAGTTACAAGAAGACATTAGAACTGATCCTAGTGTAATGGTAAACACTCCATCTAGGACTGATTCGGAAGGTGTCACTCCTCCAACATCTGTCGCTATAGAGTCTGTACCTTCTTCGGCACCATAAATATTTTACAGACCTGATAGTCTACCTCTTCCACCTGGACTGATTGCTATAGAAGAGATTGTGGAGGATTTTCCATCCAGTACCCCATTGCATTTTGGAACTGGGATCCACCTATATCCTTCGACTACAGAAGTTAGTTTCCCTTCATCACAAGTTCCTATAGAATCGCTAGGAAGTCTTTTGGATAGACTCAATATGTCTGAACAACCATCGACATCTAGGACTGTGTCCTTAGATACAACAGCCGCAGAACTTCCTGCCGCTACTCCGACAATGTTCGCTGGTATACCATCTGTACCAACTAGTTCTCAACCACTAGATGGAGTCCACGTAGGGACTGTTTCGACAACATGGTCTGTTCCTATTTGTTCATCCGGGATCTTATCTAGAATTTCTTATGTTGAGTCTCAGCAAATTGATCCTTCACAACAACACCAATTTGGGCTGTCCAGTCTACAAAGACCAAATTTTCCCTCTGAACACTATATTGCCGCCATATGGGGGGCAGTATGCCTTTTCATTGTTCCCTCCAGGAGAACAACCATATGAGAGTTCACAATAGAATTTGGGTCAAGCTAGAATTTTATTCAGTGGTTGGGTGCTAATACTACCTCAATAGCCAAGAGTTGTATATTCAATGCAACCAAATCAACCTGTGTTGAATATTTCCACTACACTAGCTATTGTGACGGTGTCTCAAGTACAAGCACTGCCTGTTGTATGTCAACCTCAAGTCTCTGAGGTCGTAATACAATAGCCTCTTATCTCCGCAACTCAATCACAACTGCCGATTAGTGGATCCTTAACTGAAACGACTCAGGCTCAAATAGGTACTATCACCCCTCATCTTGGTCAAACATCCAATATTAGGCAACAACAAATGGTCTCACAGCCATGGTTGGTACAATACCAACAACCGCAATTCCAGCAATCATACCAAGGACCTGAGCAACAAGTCTTTGTAAGTAATGGGCAACCGCATTTCCAAAATGGTTATCAACAACCATATTATAATGGTTATGCCCATAAACCTTATCAAAGTTATCAGCATCAAATGCATTATGCTAGTATGCAAAGACCCACTACTCAGGCGATCCCAACAGTTGCCTTTCGTCGCAACTTTATAATTACTAGATATGAATCGGATAACAAATGATCCAATCGCTTACGCCCCTTGGTGGCTGACGATTCCTCATAAACTTCTGTCAGATATTCCTAAATTCAATGGAAATCTGGGTGAAGATCCATCGAATCATGTGATGACCTTTCATCTGTGGTGTTTGTCCGACACTCTCAATGATGATTCAATTAGGCTTTTCCTTTTTCAACAAATGCTAATTGGTCCAGCAGAAAAATGGTACATCAAATTGCCTAGAGCTTCATTCGATAACTTTAACGCCCTTGCCACCACCTTTTTAACCCATTTTTAGTTACCAATAAGGTACAAAACAAGAATAGAGCTTCTTACCAATTTTAAGAAGACGACAACCACTCACATATCTGATCATATTCATGAGTGGCGACGTCGTCGTCGAATGGTAAAAACATATGTTCCTGATCAGTTGCTAGCTGAATGGTTTATTAAGTCATTGTTACCTTCTATTACAGAAGATGTGGCTAAGGGGGGAGTTTTCACTGAAGAGTAAGTCATTGCTCATGCGAAATATCTAGACTTGATCTATACTCAATCTAGCACACTCTATGACAAAATTCTTGATGCTCCTAGACCAAAATTTTCCATTCCTCCTCCTCCTAAATCAAACAAGGACTCTCATGCCGACGATGGCGTGATCGGCACCTCAAGTATGCAAACTGCAAAGGCATCATCTAGTAAAGTGTTACACTAAAAAATGTCACCTTGACTACTTACAGTTAGTATGGCTCCAATCAACAAGTCATGCTACCCTCTTAGGCAAGTCTCATGCCTCTGTTATCCATCTCAAACTCAAAGAAGAGAGAAAGTCTTGTAAAAATCATGTTTATCTCTGGGGTCGCAGGTTCTCTCTAGCCTTACCTGCGGGGACGCTGATCATGTTCACAAAATATGCGTCCATGGACGCTCTGTATGTTAAGGGACAGGTGCGTCCCTCTGTAAAAGGCAAAATGCGCGAGTTTTATCTTGAAAAAGTTACTTGTGGTTACTTCTAGAACATTCTAGAGGTCGGTTTGATGAAATGGATGCGCCTCCAGTTGGTTCATGTATCTCTATTAAGGGGGAACCTATCCCATCAATAAGGGAGCTATCCCACCCATAGAGGGGGATGATCCCATTGATAGTGGACCTGAATAACCTCTTTACAGCACTATAAATGAAGGCATTGAGCCAGAAGGAGAAGAGGTTGGAGCTATACATTTTCTTTGGGTAAATGCTGCAGGATTTAGGTCTTCCATTAGAGCCTTTGTGAGGAGAGATTGTCTTCACTTGATTCTACTTGGGAGAGGGTGAGCTTTGTCAAAGTAGAGGAAAACCCTTGATGGACCCTGGGAGGAACTTGCACAACACCAAGGCCAGGTTGTAAGAGTTTCTTTGTTTCGTTATTAATACAAACTGGTTTATTTTTCTCAATAGCTTGTGTTAATGAGTTATTTCATGTGTTCCTTGGTCTGCATGTTGAATATATGTTTTATTATATGAAATGCAAGTGCTTGGTAATTGTTTGATTGTTTGTGGTTGCAGGAATTGACTTGAAGGAGGAGCTCATCCGGATCGTCAAGAACGGACTTCAACAACAGCGTTTTGGAATAAGGTAAGCCTAAACACTTGTAGTTTTCATGTTGTAAAAGGTGTATTTAGAGAAAGATCACTCCATTTTGTCTTGTTTGTCATTAGAATGTCTTAGACTTCTAGGAAGGTCAGTCGTGTCCGCACCCTTGACAGATTCCGTGTGACAAATTGGCGACTCCGCTGGGGAATCCATTAATGAGAGAGTCTTTTCCTTTATATGAACTTTGCTTTGAGAAAATCATTTTTATTTTCTGGTTTTTGACTGTGAGAATTAGTATTTGGGTGGCTTAGCTGTAGATTTAGTTGGCTTTAGTTTTTCTTCCTTTTTCCAGAAAGACGCAGTCTCTGTGTGCTGCACAGTGCGTCCTTGGACGCGCTGTTGTCGACTGCACAGTGCGGGGCCGCACCTGTGACAACTGCTGGCCTGCGTCTTCCTGTAAAAGTTAAGAAAATTCCATTTTTGCCTTAAATTACTTTTAGATTTTGTTTTTTCTTAGTGTTTTCTGCCCAGATCCTTTAGTACCCTGTCAAGAATTCTTACCTGAACTGGTTTTGTGAGCTTTGAGTGTTTTAGTGGTTTTCAACGAAGTTTAGACCTAGGGTTTGATTTTTGGAAAGGCTTTGTAGTGACTTTGAGCTTAGAAAGTTGTCCAGCCTTAGATATCTCTGGTTAGTCAACCTTCTTAGAAGTTGAGCCTGCCGTAAAGTCTCCTTGTTTGAGCAACTTGTCATTTGAGTTGTTTTGGGTCAAATTTCGAATTGCTTGTTTTTAAAGTATTGATTTCCATTTTTAAAAAGGACAAAAAGATTAGAATTTTGTTTTGACTAGTTTTTGGTTCTGCAATAAGCTAGTCCTTGATTTGATTGTGATCAAGTAAAACACCTTAGAAATAATCATTGTTAGTTTTGGCCTCGTTAAGATTGCTTAGAGTAAATTTGCCTTTAGTTTGCTTATGAGTGCATTTTCATAGATTTTAAGAGTTGTTAAGATTGATTTTTGGTTATATTAGATTTATTTGCTTTATTAAAAGAAAAATACAAAAACATCTTCTTAAAAGTCTTGTTTCAAGTAGCTTTTTGTTTTCAAAAGAAGAAAAGAGTTTTTTCGTGCATGTAAAGAGAAGTTATGTTTTTATGCTTGGAAAAGAAAAACGAATTGTTTCTTTGATTGTCTTCAATTAAGAAGTTGCTTTTATAAAGATTGCATTCTCTCAACTTTTTAGTTAAGCAATTCATCGAAAAAGTAAAGTAGTGGATAAATCATTTTAGGTGCATTTTGTAGTGGTTTCGAGTCGAGTCAACACACCACTAGTTTCACTTCCATCACCTTTTGACTTAAGAAACAACCTTAAAAGTAACGCTTAAATTAAAATCAATCTAGTAATCTTTATTTTTCTAGGGCTCTGAAGCACCAACATAGCTTAGGCTAGGGTCTTGGAGTAGGTGAGTACTTAACTCTCCAAGACTACAAAACCAAACAGATAGTCTATCTTGAGTAGAACAAATCCAATTGTTTCAGTTACATTCTGGGAAAGCTCCTCTTAAAGGAGAAACACGAGCTCGTGTCCGAACCAGTGAGGGGATCATTCCTCCCTCGTTGGGAACGACGCCAGGCAGTACGTATTACAAACGGTAAACCTCGGATTAACCATTGTCGAGGAGCCAGGGGTCACTTATCGGTAAACCTTGGATTGTTGTCAAGGAGCCGGTAAGGGGATTGGAGCTTGCTACTCTGCCCTTGCGTGCTGTCGGAGTTTAGACTGTTCCCCCAGGTGTAATTGTTGTGATTGGTAACCTTAGTGGCCATAATATCTAGGATTCTACCCAAGGTGACGGTGGAGGGAAGGTCCCACTGTACCTGGAGCAGACGTCGGTTATACTCACTTGGATTTTCTGGGGGGTTCGCTTCACTTCGAGACGGTTAAAGTGGAGGAACTTGGTCCAGTCTATTCATTAAGCAGGTTGCCGGGGTAACTGTTCCACCCACTATTTCTGTACTGAATCCTGCGAGGTTGGGCCTAATCACCAACTAGCGCTTTTGGTCCGGAAGACTACTGTTTGTGTGTGGTTTGACGCTCTAGATTATTTAGGCGTGTGCTTCAAATTTGATTGGTTCTTTAGAAGACTTTAGGTGGTTTGATTTGAAATTTTTTACTTTGTTTTCGTGTGTTGTAGTTAAAATCTTTAATTGTGGCGGAATTACCGAGAAGGTCCCGTCGACTTGCGGGCCAGTCTCCTGAAGTTGTATCTGTGGCCGAATTGTTGAGAAGATCCCGTGAACTTAGGGGTTCACCTCCTCGAGACGACCCCAGTTATTTAGAGGGTTTAAAGGTCCTTGTAACTCCTAGTGGCAGTAGAGTAGGTCACCTGAAGAAGGAGAATCTTCTTTGGTAGTCCATCCAGATTACCAAAGATTAGAAACAGGTTACAATCCCGAAGCTGTTACAGTTTCCGAGCTTGCTGGTAGTTTTTCATCTGCCAGTGAAACAGGCGAAGAACCTGAAATTTCAGAACCTGTTACTCCAACTCCTAGTGTTCCTGATTCACCAAGAATAGAAAGAATTATCACCGAAAATCTTCCTGTTGGATTAATTGCTATAGAAGAACTTGTTCCAGAGGAAGAAATAGGCGTTTCTGATTCTGAAGATCTAATTACCCTTGATCTAAGGGAGCGTGAATCCATCTTTTACAGTCCTCCTAGAAGTGAATCTTGGTACCTTGCATTAACCAATTTTTTAGACAACTCAGTAGGTTTTTCTACACCTCGTACTCCGGTTCCACCTAGAGGAATTCATTCTCCTGTAAATATGTCTGGTCAGTCATCTGTGTTTTCACAAAGTCCTGAATCATTTTTACATGGCGGTCCTTCTGTTCCTACTGGGTATCAGTCACTTTCTGGTACCTTTGCGGGAGCATCTCCTCAACCTGTTGATCATGGGTTATTAGTTGGAAACAGTGGTAATGTACCATTGAGTATAGGTGAAGTTTATATGATGTCAGGTTCAACTCCCATTAACCAACCTCAAGGTGGCCAATTACCGCCTGGGGGGCAACCTTCGTTAATGCCTGGGGGGCAACCTCAAGGTACTTCATTTGTGACTGGGGGGCAACCTCAAGGGTATCAACCCCAAGGGTATCAACCCCAGCCTCAATATGTACCCCAAAGTCAACCTCAGTATCAGTATCAACCTCAAGGATGGCAACCTCAAGGATGGCAACCCCAAGGGTATCAACCCCAAGGGTATCAACCTCAAGGATACCAACCTCAAGGTCAAGGTCAACCCCAGTATTCGTATTTACCTCAAGGTTATCAACCTACGGGTCAATACCCTGGTCAAGGTTATCAACCACCTCAAGGGCAATCATATGGGACTACACCTTACAGTTATCAACCCTATCCTCAATACGGCTATGGATCTCAGTATCCTCAACCTGTTACGAGTCAATACCCTGGAATGTTAACATGGGATCCGTCACAGGGTCAACAGATGTCGCAACCAAGTATACAGTCGGTACCTCAAGCAGGACAACCTGCAGTTCCTGGTCCACCCCAGCAACCGCAACCTGTCCAGTCAAGTGTTCAGACCCCTGTAACTTCTGTAGTTACTCAGCCGCCAATTGCACCGAGTACTCCACCTCACACGGCTGCAGCAACTACCGCTTCATCTACCATGCTTACATCTGGAGTATCGGCAGCTCCGGTTTCTACTGTCCCTGTAACCGTTCCTCAGACATCTGTACCGTTGTCTGGACCCACGGTTCAAACCACAGTCCAGATGCCTGCAGGTCAACCTGGTACAAGTACGGTTGTTACTACTCAACCTCAATTTGTTCAACCTCCGTACCAGGGACAGTATCAACCTGGGCAAGCTGCCCAACAACCGGTTTACCAGTATCAACCGTATCCTGGGTACAATTATCAACCACCTCAACAACCCCAGTACGGTCCGGTTAATCCTGGTTTTCCAGGAGGATATAATATCCCCAATGCGAATCCTGTTCCTAGTTATCCTGGATATCCTCCTCCTGGGGCTGGTATTGTGACTCAGAGTTTTAGAGATCCTAACCGGCAGTTACCATTTATTGCGACTTTAGATTTACCCGACTTGACGCGCCTAACGAACGATCCAATTCAATATCTTCCGTTCTGGCCGCCAATGCCAAATAAGTTGCCCAGCGATATACCCAAGTTCGAAGGTAAGTCTGGAGAGGATCCGTCTAATCACGTGATGACTTACCACCTCTGGTGTGCATCAAATTCCATCTCAGATGATTCTATCCGCTTACGTCTTTTCCAGCGTACACTCATTGGTCTCGCAGCCAAGTGGTACATTGAGTTGCCACGGGCTTCTTTTTACAACTTTAGCCAGTTAGCTACTTCATTCTTAACTCATTTTCAGTTACCAGTCAGATACGATAATGGTACGGAATTATTAACTTCGCTAAAACAATCGACATCCACGTACATTTCTGATCACATCCATGAGTGGAGACGTCGAAGGAGATTAGTGAAAGTTTTTATCCCGGACCAAATTTTAGCTGAATGGTTTGTAAAATCATTATTACCAAGAATTACTGAAGATGTAGCTAAGGCCGGCGTAGTTACTGAGGAGCAAGTCATTGCTCAGGCACAATACCTTGACTTAGTTTACACTCAGTCGGGTACGTTACACGAGAAAATTCCGGATCTTCCAAAGTCAAACCAAATCGCTGCTGCTCCTTCGGGATCTCATGCCGCTGATGGTATGATCGGTATCGTGACTACGAAGAGTAAGAAGAAGTCTTCCAAGACCTCCAATACTCCAATTATCACTTTGCCTGATTCTCCGACAGGAGAGTCTTCTCCTCCTGAACTTACCGCCGACATTCACGCTGTAGAGTCATCTACGGCCAAATCCAAAAACGGTGGAAAGAAGAAAGGAAAGAAGAAGGCTAAAGCAGACAAGGCTCCAAAGGAGAAAACGGAAAAGTCGGAAACCAATGACGAAAAGCGCAAACCTCGTTATCCTTGTCTCATTTGTGAAGAAGATCATTTTACGAGAGACTGCCCTCATCGGGCCGAGGTAGTGAAAATAGTTAAAGGTTCTCCGACTCCTGCTGTGTTAAAGAATCCATTCCCCGAGCAGGAAAATAAGATGATAGGTTCTTCTTCGAATGCCAGTGAAGAACCCATTTTGATGATGTCTCATGTCAGGATTGCGACTCGATCGCAAGATTATGGTAGTAAGGCTCCTGTTGATGGTAAAGAAGCAGAATCTTCTCACTCTAACCCATCAACCTCAGCTCCTGGTTCCGATCCACTACAGATCGAAAAACCTAACCCAGACTTAGTGATTAAGCCGCCCGCCAAGGGTGTACTTCGAAGGTCTGCTTTCAATCCACATGCGAGAGCAGCCCAGAATTACAACATTGTTGAAGACTTAGCTGTTTCACCTTCAGCAATGTCGGCACTCGAAGTGCTGCAATCATGTCCAGCGCAACGAAAATTGCTTTTGTCGGCTATTGGAGCTGTCGATGTTCAGGACCCGAACCTAATGATCTTTGATCTAGAAAGTAGTACACCGCGTCTCCCCCATCAAATGGCTTTCCAAATTCCAGTGATAGTCAAAAACAGGCCTATTCATCGGACTGTGATTGATGAGGGAGCTTCTACGTGTATTATGTCGATTCAATGTTGGAGATCGCTTGGTTCTCCTTCGTTGAACCAATCCCCCACCATCCTTAAGGCCTTTGATGGCCGTGGGTTCCGTCCGTTTGGTATTCTACAAGAATTGCCTATAGGGGTCGAAGGTAAAACCGTTAGTCTGGATGTGGAAGTGGTTGATGCCCCTCTAGACTACAACCTTCTTTTGGGTCGAAGTTGGTCATATGCTATGACAGCGGTCGTTTCATCGGTCTTCAGAGTCATTAAGTTTCCACATAACGGTAAGATCGTGACTATTGATCAGCTGACATACTTTTCATCCGACCCAACCTCTTCAGAAACTATCCAGCATGTTGGTAAAACGACAATCCCTTATAGGGACATTGGTGTAGGTTTAGTTAAGGATTCCGGTTTACTGGGAACTTTTCCTCTCCCTCCACTCAATGCAGACCCTTCGTTCGCAACAATTCATATGATCACGTCAGAAAACATTATTTATGATGATCCTTGGTATGTTCCCTCTGACTCTGAGCTAGACTCACTCGGTGATGTTATGCCGTTGAGTCCGTATGAGATTGCTTATGAAGCTCTTATGTCTTTTACCGACTTTCATTCAACCGACCAAATGAATGTGGTCAGTGAAGAGTCACTTTTCACCTCACCCTTAGAACGGATAACGTTTCCCGAAGAAGTGTCATCTGACGAACAACTTCGCGAAATCCTAAGTGTAGATGATCTACCATGGGACGATCTCCATCACAGATCTTCGTTTTTACCTAAGGATGATGCTTTGAAAATGATTTTTCATCTATCTTTACCGCTGAATATGTCAAAGACGCTCAGGATCCAACGAAACATTCTGATTCAGAGCTGAATTTAGGGAATATTTCTCGTACTATTCCCATTGATATTTCAGTGAAGCCCGGAATCAAGGAGAACATTCATATAGGTGCCGCATGTACTGACGAAGAAATTGAAACTTACAAGGCCCTATTCCAAGAATTCCGCGACGTGTTTGCCTGGTCCTACGAAGAAATGCCAGGAATCGATCCTGCCATTGTTGTTCATGAAATCAAAACCTACCCGGATGCTAAACCCATTCGGCAACGGTTGCGTCAGATTCACCCTCGAAAAGCAGCTGCAATCAAAGCCGAAGTCGAAAAGCTGTTGAAAGCAGGTTTCATTTATCCGATCCCGTTAACGGATTGGGTATCGAATATTGTTCCCGTCAATAAAAAACAAGGAACAATAAGAATCTGTATCGATTATAGGGATATCAATCGAGCTTGTCCAAAAGACAACTATCCTACGCCTTATATCGATCAAATTATTGATGATTGTGCCGGAAGTGAGATGTTTTCCTTCATGGATGGTTTCTCGGGTTATAATCAAATCAATATTCTACCTGCCGATCAACCAAAAACGGCATTCATTTGTCCATGGGGGACATTTGCTTATTGCAAATTACCTTTTGGCCTTAAGAATGCCGGTGCTACTTTTCAACGGGCCATGTCTTATGCATTTCATGACATCAAGCACATTGTGCAACCCTATCTCGATGATTTGCCTGCTCATTCTTTACACCGAGCTGATCACCTTGTCCACCTACGAGCAATCTTTATGAGGTGTAGGCATTATCGAATTCGGTTGAATCCCCACAAGTGTGTTTTCTGTATAGAAACAGGTCGATTGCTGGGATTTGTTGTTTCCAAAACCGGCATTCGCGTCGATCCCTCGAAAGTCGAGGCTATCATCCAATTGCCTCCTCCTTCGAGTTTGCGCCAACTCCAAAGTTTGCAAGGGAAAGCAAACTTTTTACGCCGATTCATCCCTAACTACGCCGAGGTCACTAAAGGTTTTACACGGTTGTTGAAACAGAACGTACAATTCTTTTGGGACGAGATTGCTCAACAATCTTTTGATGCACTGAAACACGCGTTGACCCATGCACCGTTATTGCATCCTCCCAACTACAACCAGGACTACTTCTTATACCTCGCAGCTTCGCATTCCACCATTGGAATGGTGTTAGTTCAAGAAGATGAATTCAAGCAGAGCATGTGATATATTACCTTAGCAGAACCTTAAATCCAACTGAGTTAAAATATTCGCATGTGGAGAAATTGGCCCTGGCAGCCGTTCAAGCTGTCCAGCGTTTTCGTCACTACATTCTTCTCCGCAAAACTACTGTTATTTCGGATTGCAACCCTATGATTTATATCTTGACAAAACAACTGCTAGGGGGCAAGTACTCTAAATGGATCGTCATCCTGCAAGAGTTCGACTTGGAGTTTGAGAAGTCCAAGTCTAAGAAATCTTTAGTCTTTGCGGAATTGATGTGTGATTTCCCGAGTGCTGACACAGAGACTGTGGCAGAGGAGTCCATTGCGGACGAATCTTTGTTTCTTATTAGCACTGTAGATCCGTGGTATGGGGATATAATCATCTATCTCCAAACCCAAACCTTTCGGCCTGAAGCTTCCAAGGAAAACCGTCGAAAAATTCGGTTTCAATCCCAGCAATACAGAATTATTGGAGATACACTTTATCGCCTGGGGGCAGACTTAGTTTTTCGACGTTGTTTAACTCACGATGAGGCTGAGAGAGTTTTGAATGATTGTCACTCTGGAGCATGTGGCGGTCATATGTCTGGGTATGCCACAGCTCAGAAGGTGTTGCGCGCTGGCTATTTCTGGCCGTCTATGTTTAAAGATTGTATCCTTGCCGTCAGAAAATGCCACAACTGTCAAGTGTTTGATCGCAAGATGCGCGCTCCACCTGCTCCTCTCCACCCTATAATTGCCGCTGGTCCATTCGCCAAATGGGGCATTGACTTTATTACTTGTAACCCTCACTCGGCCGGGGGGCATGCGTATATCATCCTTGCGGTTGATTATTTTACTAAGTGGGCCGAGGCGATGCCTACATTCGACGCAAGCGGCAAGACAGCTGCACTTTTCGTATTCAATCATATCATAACTAGGTTTGGTGTCCCACAAGCAATCATTACGGACCATGGAAGCCATTTTCGAAATGTCATGATGACTGAACTTACAAGCCAGCTTGGTTTGCGCCACGATAGCTCTACACCTTATTATCCGCAAGCCAACGGTTTGGTTGAGTCAATCAACAAAGTTCTAGTCGTCATGATTCGACGGATCATTGGTATCCATCGAACGAATTGGCATAACATGTTATTTTCGGCGCTATGGGCATATCGAACTTCAGTGAAAAATTCAACAGGTTTCACCCCTTTTCAGCTAGTTTATGGCTTAGAAGCTGTGTTACCTATTGAGTGCGAAATCCCATCACTTCAAATGGCTGTCGAATTACTTCCAGCTACTTCCGAAGAGGAGAAACGGTTGTTATACTTAGCTAAATTAGATGAGACTCGACGTGACGCTACTTTAGCTATCGAGACTCACGCGAAACGAATGAAAGCTCAGTACGATAAAAATGTAACCCCTCGAAGTTTTTCGGAAGGAGACCTAGTACTATTATATGATCAAGCTAACGATAAGCTAGGTGCTGGAAAATTCGTTCCCATGTGGCATGGGCCCTACATTGTAAAGCGAAAGCTAGCAAAAGGGGCTTATGAGTTAGTTGATTTTGATGGGGACTCTTTGGGCAAACCCAGAAATGGACTTTACCTAAAGAGGTATTATGCTTAAAATGATGGATGGAGAAATTTTTAGATAGGTTAGATTTCCTTTCTAGCTAGCAAGTGTGTTAGTTTAGTCAGTGTGCTTAGCTTAGCAAGTGTGGTTTTTCGTCATTATTTTGGCTCATCTTGGTTTTACTCTTGATATTGTAGATGTCGACGCCTCTCCAAACATACATTGGATTTGCTGATGGTGCTTGTCGTAGTACACGGAATATCTCTTCCGCAGCTTGGGTTATCTATTCGCCCTCTGACGAGTTAGTTTCTATGCATGGGGTAAGCCTCGGTCAAACAACGAATAACATTGCAGAATACAGTGCAGTGGTTGAATTATTATCCGAATCTATTTCATTTGGAATTCGACGTTTGATAGTGAGGTTAGATTCTGAACTTGTTGTATTACAGCTTAATAGAGTTTATGCCATTAGAAATCCTGTGTTATTAAGGTTGTTTTTGAGAGTGCGTCTCTTGGAACGTGAATTTGATTACATTGAATATCAACATATTCCAAGGTCTTTGAATACATTAGCAGATGCAATTGCTTCTCAAGTGTTGGACAGACATTTATAATAATCATGCAAGTAAATTTAAAGACATTTCATCATACATGTTAAACAAGATAAGCCGATAATAGTGATATATAGATATAGATAGAAGTGTGTCCAAAAAATATATACATCGTCTTCGATCATAGGTTTAACACACCTTATGATCGGCAAAATGATAGTGCAAAAAGTCAAAAATGTCACATGTGACTACAAAAGTGACTAGTCAATCACTGGTGGTGCTCTCTGTACGACACCACTGCGCGGGCTATCTTGCGCAGAAATCTCCTAAACGGTCCAGGGACCGCGACCACGAAGCGCTGAAGCCTCATTGGAATGTCATCCATAGTAGTCTCAGGTATATCTGCCGTGAGACGCTCTAGATCATGCTCCAAATCGGCTAGTACTTCTGCTGTCGCATCCTGTAAGGCCGGTGCCGGTGCAGCTGGATGTCGTCTGTCGTAAGGCCGGAGATTGGCTGGACGCTGTGGTCCAACATCTGCATTTTTAAAATTTTACTGTTACTTTGAGACGATATATATGAAAAATAAAAAAATACATAATTAGAAAACTTGTGAAAATGAAAGTACCTCTGTCATCCCATTGTTCTCCCTGTGGAAGAACCATGTCCGGATCACCTCTGAAATCCATTCCGGCATATGGAAAGTCTTGTATCACAAAAAGCTGGCCCTCTAGCCAGTCGAAGTAACTGTCTGAGAATCGAACCACTGCAGCACCCTCGTCAGGATGCCGGGCCATCACCGCAACCCATCGAACAAGCTTTGGCTCCCGAGGACCCAAGTCATCAACAGTGAGTTGCTGAGGGATCAGCATAGGAACTCTCTCCAAGGCAAAGCTCACGACTAGAGGCCCATATCCAAAAGTCTTTAGTCGTCCGTTCTTTGCCTTGGTTAGTTGGCTCTTCATATGAGCCGACACAGCTTCGCACCAGTTGAAGATGGTGCCTTGGTAACAGTCAACTGCCATCCGCATTTGGGATCCGGAAGCAATGTGCAAGGCGGCCGCGCCACAAATCCTAGTGACCGTAAATGCAATAACTCTAAGTTCCGCCAGAGCGATGTGCTTTATCTCCACGCCTTTTTTATGGTGAGTCCCTGGTCTGCACCACTCCTCGCGGAGATCATCAAGGGATTGGCCACCCGGCCTGGTCCCCGCAAGGTTGAGTTGCTCACCTCTGTTTGGCAAGCCAGTGAGAAAGTATACATCCGAGGGCTCTATCTCGAGCTGGTGCCCTCCAATGTAAAAACATTGATCTTGAACGTTCCATCGCTCAACTAGCCATTCCAAAAATCTTACCTGGCCCCTCATGCCCGGTATGGTCCAATATTTGTACAATCCACATGTTCTTAAGGCATCCAGAGAGGGTTGGTGGTTAATCGCAGCTTCATCGTCTTCTACGTGCTCTCTCTCTCTCCAGTCTAACATGTTTTGGCCCTGCACATCAAAAGAGTCAATTAGAAATTAATTTGAGAAAATTTGGTGGTTTTTTGAGAGAGTTAGGGTTTTGAAATGCGCCCTTTGCGGAAGACGCACCCCGGCTTTTTAGCACAGGGCGTCCGGACGCAGCTCGCCTGAAGGCGGACTGCGTCCCCAGACCTTTTTCCCGTGTGAGAAAAAGTCGGGGGACGCGGTCACCCGAAGGGCACCTGCGTCCGCCGAGAGGCGCATTTTGAACCCAAAACCCCCCCAAAAAATGAAACAGAGACCAAAAACAAAAAACTAAACGGATAAAAATGAAGAGTGGGATGTGTAAAATACCTCGGTGAAGCGGCGTTCGATTCCGACGGTCAGATTTTCCGCAGCAACCACGGGAAGTTTCTTGTCAAAAGCTCCTTTTTCAACCTCAACAGTGAAACGGTAAAAATGACATGGTAAAAGGTCTTTTTATAGGTTTTTTGGATGAATTAGTTCATTTTTTACCATGAAAAGATGTTTTCAAATGTATTTTTGCCTATTTTAAACAGGTATGAGTAATGTGTCGCTTTTGTGCAGGACGAAGGGATTTCAAGGGAAATTGTAATTTTTCACAAACAAAATTTCAGAGTCATCTTTTAAGCCCTTTTCTGACTCCTAAAACATGAAAAGATCGCCGAGTGTTTCTTTTTCACTCGTTAAAACGGAATTAAAAGACGGTCCCCTTTTAGCTCTTTTCTGACCGTAAAATCAGGAAAAGATTGCCGGGTTTTTGTCGTTTCAAACTCGATAAGGAAATAAAACGACGTGTCTTTGATCGCTTTTTACTTTTCAGGTCAACGATACTATTATGAAAGTACTCCTTGGTCGCAAGATCAAGCGGTTCCCCCAGGTATTATTTTATACTTTTTCGGGCTTGAGGGACACAAATATACGAAAAAGTTCAACGTGGAGTTTCCTTAAGTTTTTCAGACTCTCTAAAAATGAAAAACGCCGAGTTTCTCCTATACTGGGCTCGTTAAACTTTTACAGTAAAGGACCTGTTCAATTACAAACAGGAACGAACCACTCCTTCCTAGGGTTCGCATTTAAACTAGGTTGGACTCGTCCGAAGGATGAGCTTATAATCAAGCATATGTTATCCTCCTCAAGCTTGTTAAAAATAAAGAGGTACTTGCCAGAAATGGTGGGGGAAAAAAGAGAAGAATGAACCTATTTGTCACCTTTTGCCTCAGAAGAAACTTTATTACCGCTCTTGAACACGACACTTTTCATTCACCTGGGTTGGGAAATCTTTTACCTCACAGTTGACTAAATCACTTTGAAAATCTTTAACCGGGTTCAGGGATCAACTTTGAGTTATTCGTCACCAAACCATCTGTTGTGTCGTTATGTGTTCAAGAGGTCTGCAAGCAAAACTTTCATCTGCAAAATACTTGTCATCCATTGACCATCCCTGAGTCAGTCCTTACAGCAACATTTCTTCAACTTGAACAATGATTTCGTGTTGCAGGCTTGCCTGCAACGGGTCGCTTTCTATCGACATCGACACATTATCTAGAAAGATGACTTAGGAATCGACAGTACCTTGAAGTCTGCATGCATCAATGGCAGGTTTCTCGCCTTTGACGTCAGTTTACATCATTGACTTTCGATCAAAGGATTCCGTGAAGTGTTCGACATCAAAACATCTATTCACATTTCACGGGTTGTGCTTGGTACTTTGAGGACCATTGACATTACTGGTGGTTTCTCTCACGCTTGTTAACAGTTTACATCATTGACTGGTAATCAAGTGGTTTCTACCATGTTCGACATCGAATCATTTAATCACATGGCTAGAATCGTACCAATTCGGGAAGTAGAAGTGAAGACCCTGGATCTAGTTTCTACCATCCAGGCTGCGAGGAGTTTTGTATTCATTATCTATGTAGACTAATCATAAACAGATGGCTGCGTCCATACTGTGTCTACAAAAGTCTATAAAAATGATGTACTGCAAGATCATTCCTGTATCAGAATAGTTAGTCCATTAGTTAAAGTTTTGAATCTGAGTATGGGAATGCCTACCTCAGTGATGATATAATCTTATCCATGTATTTTGTGTTGAAAATTGCAGGTTCCAACCAGGCCATCCACAAGGCAATCCTTGAAATGATAAAGCGCTTCACCCTTCCTAGAATTACAAAACCCTATTCTATTCCAGGCTTCGCACTTTAGGGGGCAATCTGTTACACTAAAAAATGTCACCTTGACTACTTACAGTTAGTATGGCTCCAATCAACAAGTCATGCTACCCTCTTAGGCAAGTCTCATGCCTCTGTTATCCATCTCAAACTCAAAGAAGAGAGAAAGTCTTGTAAAAATCATGTTTATCTCTGGGGTCGCAGGTTCTCTCTAGCCTTACCTGCGGGGACGCTGACCATGTTCACAAAATATGCGTCCATGGACGCTCTGTATGTTAAGGGACAGGTGCGTCCCTCTGTAAAAGGCAAAATGCGCGAGTTTTATCTTGAAAAAGTTACTTGTGGTTACTTCTAGAACATTCTAGAGGTCGGTTTGATGAAATGGATGCGCCTCCAGTTGGTTCATGTATCTCTATTAAGGGGGAACCTATCCCATCAATAAGGGAGCTATCCCACCCATAGAGGGGGATGATCCCATTGATAGTGGACCTGAATAACCTCTTTACAGCACTATAAATGAAGGCATTGAGCCAGAAGGAGAAGAGGTTGGAGCTATACATTTTCTTTGGGTAAATGCTGCAGGATTTAGGTCTTCCATTAGAGCCTTTGTGAGGAGAGATTGTCTTCACTTGATTCTACTTGGGAGAGGGTGAGCTTTGTCAAAGTAGAGGAAAACCCTTGATGGACCCTGGGAGGAACTTGCACAACACCAAGGCCAGGTTGTAAGAGTTTCTTTGTTTCGTTATTAATACAAACTGGTTTATTTTTCTCAATAGCTTGTGTTAATGAGTTATTTCATGTGTTCCTTGGTCTGCATGTTGAATATATGTTTTATTATATGAAATGCAAGTGCTTGGTAATTGTTTGATTGTTTGTGGTTGCAGGAATTGACTTGAAGGAGGAGCTCATCCGGATCGTCAAGAACGGACTTCAACAACAGCGTTTTGGAATAAGGTAAGCCTAAACACTTGTAGTTTTCATGTTGTAAAAGGTGTATTTAGAGAAAGATCACTCCATTTTGTCTTGTTTGTCATTAGAATGTCTTAGACTTCTAGGAAGGTCAGTCGTGTCCGCACCCTTGACAGATTCCGTGTGACATAAAGCCCTTGCAGTTTCCAGTAAAAAGGCAAATGGTAAACTTCCTGCCTCAGAGGTTAATGCCGTGTCGACCAACAAAGGTAAAGAACTGAAGCAACCAGGGGGCAAGAAGAAAGGGAAAAGAAAAAAGAAGAAACATGATGATTCATCTCCTGAAAAATCTTCTGAAGACCCTTTTGGGTGAAAGAAACCTCCTTGGCCATGTCACATATGTGATGAAGACCATTCAATGAGAGATTGTCCATATAAAGCTGAGATTAAGAAGTTCTTCAAGAGTTAAAAAACCTCAATGGTATTGACTGATCCATTTCCAAACCCAGAAACCAATCTAGTTGCTAGCGACAATGCTTCCCCATCCCAAGTACTTATGTTGTCCATTTCGAAACAGAAAAATGATGCTTTGATATCAACAAGGAATAAAGATTACGGGAATCCACAGCTATTGAACAACAAGGCTGCAGACCAACCTAGTAGTTCGACAACAACTTCAACTGAAGTTGTGCCACCCATCATTCCTGAGCTAACGATAAAGCCGCCAAGGGGAGTAGTACACAAATTGACATTTAATCCTCGTGCTCGAGCAGCACAGAATTATAATATAGTAGAGGATCTGGCCCAATCGCCATCCACTATGTCAACACTTTAAGTACTGCAAAATTGCCCCTCCCAAAAGCAGGCTCTATTATCAGAAATAGGTGGGATTGAGCCAGCGGATTCTAATCTTTTGGCCTTTAACCGTAAAGGATATGAACCTCAGTTACCATCTCAACTCGTTTTCCTCATACAAGTGAAAGCCCTCAACAAAACTGTTCATCGAACAATTATTGATGAGGGGGCATCTACCTGCATTATGTCAATGAGTTGTCGGAAAACTTTAGGCTCACCACCCTTGTCAAAATCATCAATGACACTAAAAGCATTCGATGGATGAACATACACCCCGTACGGGATTTTAAGTAACTTGCAAGTTGAACTGGGGGCAAGACAGTAGAAATTGACGTCTAAGTTATCCATGGAAACCTCGATTACAATATCCTACTGGGAAGGCCCTGGATTTATGCTATGGCTAATGTTGTGTCAACTTTAGAAAGATTGCATTTCCCTTTCAAGGAGGAATTACAATCATTGATCAACAAAACTTTCTCCCCAACAGTTCACAAGTTACAGGAAGAATTCCAATGATCCATAGAAGCTCTCATTTGCTTCAAAATGTCGGAGTAGGCCTACTAAAAGACCCTGCCTTAATGGGTACTTTTTCCCTACCGCCTACAAATAATTTGGCGGAAGTGGCCATAGTATAAACCTGCAATATGATATCTTCCATTCAGAAGATTTCCGAACATTTTCTTAGCGTGGATCATCAACAGATATGGCCTCCAATCCCAATAGAAATTTTGTAGCAATCAATTTTCTTGGCCTAGGTGGCAAACCCAAATCAACGCTCATCAAGTTTTTGGGTAGATAGGTCAAAGGAATATGGAACCTCTTCAGATCCTTAGTCACATGTACATTCTACAGACGAAGGAATTATTCAGTCGATGATGATAGGAGAGGCACCATGGGAAGATTACCACCATCATTCCCATCTTTTGGATTACAATGAAGATTATTCCAATGACCTTAATCATCCTTCAGTTTTTGATTTTATCAAATATTGTAAATATGGTGGATTCCGAGCGAAATTTGTCCAATATTGAAGAAACTATTGCCATAAATATCTCGACCAAACCTAATGTTGTAGAGAATATTCATGTCGGAAAATCTTGTTCTTCTTCAGAACTAGAAATATATTGCACTCTATTTCGCGGATTCAGAGATGTATTTGCGTGGTCATATTAAGAAATGCTAGGCATTGACTCGAGCATAGTTGAACACGAAATCAAGATGTATCTAGATGTCAAACCGGTATGACAACGACTTCGGCAGGTGCACTCGAAGAAAGCCGCTGCCATCAAGGCAGAATTTGAAAAACTTTTACATGCTGGTTTCATTTACCCGGTTCCTCTAACCGATTGGGTATCGAATATTGTTCCTGTGATGAAAAAGCAAGGAACGATTAGAGCGTGCATTGATTACAGGGATGTAAATCAAGCTTGTCTAAAGGACAACTACCCGACACCCTTCATCGACTAGATAATTGATGAATGCGCTGGATGCGAAATCTTTTCATTTATGTATGGATCTTTCGAGTATAATCAAATAAATATCCACCCATAGGACCAGTCGAAGACTGCATTTATATGTTCGTTGGGCACATTCATGTACCAAAAACTACCTTTCGGTTTAAAGAATGCAGGGGAAACTTTTCAGTGGGCTATGAATTATGCCTTCCATGACATCAAGAACATTGTTCAACCATATCTCGACGATATACTGGCTCATTCGTGAAAGCGGATTGATCATCTGGTGCATTTGAGAGCTATATTTCTACGTTGCCGAAACTACAAGATACGACTCAATCTACACAAGTGTGTGTTTTGTGTTGGTTCTGGTCATTTACTTGGCTTCGTGGTTTCTCAGGACAGGATTCGACTCGGCCCATGTAAGGTTCAGGCAATCATCGATATGCCTCCACCTTCAAATTTGCTTCAGATTCATAAAATCCAAGGGAAAGCAAACTTTATGAGGAGGTTCATTCCAAATTACGCCGAACTTGCTAAAGGTTATACGTGTCTTTTGAAAAAAGAAGTAACCTTCAATTGGGATCAGGTTGTGCAAGCTTCCTTTGATGCTCTAAAGGAATCCATAATAAAAGCATCATTAATGTACGCTCTTGACTATCAAAAATACTTTAACCTGTATCTAGCTGCAGCAGAGACAACCATCACAATGGTTTTAGTTCAAGAAGACAATGGAATCGAACATCCTGTCTATTATTTAAGCCGAAACTTAAATGATATAGAAAGCAAGTACTCCTATGTTGAAAAGCTGGCTCTTGTAGCTGTTCAAGTAGTACAGAGATTTTGACAGTATATCCTCTTTCACAAAACTACCATTTTGTCAGATTGCAAGCCTATGACTTACATTTTGTCGCGTCAGTTACTTGGGGGCAAATATTCGAAATGGATATCTATTTTGCAAGAGTTTGATCTGGAATTCGTAAAATCTAAATCAAAGAAATCTCTAGTTTTCAAGGAGTTACTATGCGACTTCCCATCATCATCCAATGATTCAACATCCAAAGCATCAATCATGGATGAATCTTTGTTTCTGATATCATCGAGCGATCTGTGGTATGGAGATATAATCATCTATCTCCAAACCCAAACATACAGGCCTAATACCTCTCGCTCAGAACAACGATGTACTCGATACCAAGAAAAAGACTACATGATCGTTGGTGATACACTTTACCATCGCGGTATCAATACAATTTTGCGAAGGTGCCTCATCCATGAGGAGACCAAAAACGTTTTGAATGATTGTCATTCAGGCGCGTGTGGGGGGCATCAATCTGGTTACACTACAGCAAAAAAGATTTTACGAGTAGGTTACTTCTAGCCAACATGTTCAAAGATTGCATAATCGCAGTTAGAAGTTGCCATGCTTGTCAAATCTTCGACCGCAAAACCAGAATACCACCCGCACCTCTACATCCAATATTTGCTGTTGGGCCATTCGCCAAATGGGGCATAGATTTCATGACATGTAACCCCACCTCGGTTGGGGGGCATGGGTATATCATAGTCACAGTTGACTATTTTATGAAATGGGCTGAGGCGATGCCTACATTAAACAACAATAGCGAAACGACTGCTATTTTCTTTTTCAATCATATAGTCTCTAGACTCGGTGTTCCAAAAGCTATAGTCACAGATCATGGATCGCATTTTCACAATCACATGATGGTAGAATTGGCTACCAAATTAGGAATGTCCTACAACAGTTCTACTCCATATTATCCACAAGCTAACAGACAAGTTGAGGCCATAAAAAAAATCCTAAAGCGCATGTTGCAAAGGATGATTGGAGTCCACAAACGGAGTTGGCACCTAATCCCGTACTCAGCCTTGTGGGCATATAGGACATCGGTGAGAAATGCAACTGGATTTACACCTTTTCAGCTGGTGTATGGCCTAGAAGCGATCTTACCAATTCAGTGTGAGATTTCATCTCTCAAGCTCGCAGTCGACCTTCTCCCCAGAACTTCAGAGGAAGAGGCTCATTTCTTGGAACTAATCCAACTGGATGAAACCCGTCGTGACACTGCCTTGGCTAATGAAGCTCATAAGAAATGAGTCAAGGCGCAATTTGACAAAAATGTCAAACCCCGTGTCTTCTCAGAAGGTGACTTGGTCTTGCTTTACGATCAGGAATCCGATAAATTGGGAGCAGGTAAGTTCCAATCATTATGGATGGGTCCCTACATTGTTAAGCGAGTATTAGCAAAAGGAGCCTACGAGCTAGTAGATTATGATAGGATTCCACTATCATAACCTTGAAACGGGTTGTACCTTAAATGTTAATATGCTTGACTAAGTGTAGTAATCTCTTTATATGCTTTTGTTACATTTTTGTTTTCATCAAGAGTGATTGTTTTGGTTATGTAATTGAATTTTGCATTTGTTGTAGATGTCGAACCTATTGGAATCATTTGTTGGATATGCCAACAAAGCTATTCGTAGTACACGGAACCTATCTTCTGTAACCTAGGCCATTTTTGATCCAAGCGGCAAGTTAGTGAGTTTCAGAGGGGTATGTATTGGTCGATCAATGAACAACATCGCTAAGTATAGTGTGTTGATAGAAATTCTCTCTGATGCCATCGCACATGGAATACACTGACTTATTGTCAGGCTAGACTCACAACTCGTCATCCTATAGCTTACTGGCATCTATTCCGTTCGAAATCCAGCTATCTATCGTATGTTCCTAAGGATCATGATTTTGGAAAGAGAGTTTGATTCTATTCAATATCAACACATACCTAGAAACTTGAACATATTAACTGATTCATTAGCAAATTATGTGTTAGATAGACATTTGAAACATTTATAAAAGAAAGCATTTCAATCAACATTTGCATCAGGATCATATAACTTAACCAAAATAAAGCTCCGAAAATCAAAAATATATATAACTGTTTATAGTTTTTCAAAATGTTATGTGTTCGGGACAAAATTGGTCATATGAACCAAAAACTCAAAAATGTAGGAAAAGAACCCTAGACTAATGGTGCTGGTGATAACAAGTCACCACCTATGCGATCATACGTAAGAGCCTAGTCCATCGGCTCGACACACTAGTAGTATGGCGCTGTAATCTCAGAGGTAACTCGCCGGTACTCACATCCTAAATACCAAGGGTGAGACCCTCGATTTGATCCTGCAATAATGCAAGGGTCCCAGCTACATCCATATCGCAAAGGACAGCCCTCCCTACAACCTCTCCTACTGGGATGGCAGCTGCTACCCTCGGGCGCACTGCTAGTCGCATTGGTCCAATGTTTGCACGAATATATGGGTTTTATTAGTCTTGATAACATTTAAAAAAAACAAGAACATTACAAAAGCAATAAACAAAGATATGGTCAGATCTTTTCACCTATAACACCCCACTGCTCGCTAGCTGGCAACACCAAATCTGGGTCACCCCGAAATCCATCCCAACATATGGGTACTTGGCAAAGACCATCTCCTGACGGTCGAACCACTCAAAGAAGGCATCAGAGAATGAAATCTGCGACTGACCAGTGTGTCTGGCCATGAGATTGACCCATCTCTGCATTCGTGGTTCCGTTGGTGCCGGTAGTCCGAGTGAAATGTACTGTGGCTGCATCAATGGGATCCTTTCCAAAGTGAAAGTTGCCAGAATAGAACCATAAACAAAGTTATTAGATTTTCCGTTCTTCACCTTGGAAAGCTATTCTTTATAATCGGAGTTACTGCATCACACCAGTTGAATACCTTTGGTTCAAGGCATTCTAGAGCATACTGCATATAGGACCTGTTGGCCAAATGAAGAGCCGCACTACCAGCCAATCTAGCAAAGGTGAATAAGATAGTCCTCAAGGACCAGTTAGTGACATCTCAAATACTGATCTTTCTATCCCTACTCGGTTGAGAACCATCTCTACAAAATCGGTGAATATAATCCCTCACGGATTCACCCGCACGGGCAGATCCTGATAGTGAGAGAGGGGCACCACTCCTCGATAAACCAGTCAAGAAGTAGATATCCTCAACTGTCAAAGGGATGGATTTACCTCGAATCTAGAACACTTGGTTGGTAGGATCCCATGCATCGAGAAAATATTGCAACAAATTGATTTGTTGCCTCATGCTAGATATACAGAAGAATTTGAGCAAGCCATAGTTCCGCAATGCAGTCACCGTACCTAGATCATGTAAGGAAATCATATCCTCTTCTTCATGCTCATGTTCACGCCATGTAATGACCATCTTGATCCGATGAATCTCTGAAAAACAAACAAGAGAAGGATTAGGATCCTAATTCAGGCAAAAACAAGAAAAATTTCCATGAAAAAACAATGCATAAAATTTCCTCTTTGCGCCCATCGCACCCCAGCTGTGTACTAGGTGGGATGCATACTGACTGGCCAACGGCCAGCTCAGTATGCATCACACCTTTCAATGTATACTAGGTGCGATGGGGAGAGAACGAATTGTTCAAACCCTAGAGGCCCAAAAAAATAGGAAACATGCTCAGAGTTAGAAAAGGAAAGAATGCAATTGAAGAGCTCAGGGTTAGCTCCTACCTGGTCCAAACGGCACCAAAAATAGTCGATAAAATCTCTCAGAACTAATTGATGAAAATCGAGGGGGAAAACAACTCCAGAGCTCCAACAATCCCAAATTTGAATGAAATGGTAAAAATGAGAGGTAAAAACTACTTTTATGTTACTATTCACGTAATTCAAGTAAAATGTTGGTGTTTAACTCATTTTTCAAGCATGTATTTACATTTCTAATCAGTTTGATGGAGCAATTGAATAGACAGCACGATCGTCAAGAGAACAAAGTGTTAATGGTGAAATCAACATCTCTGACTATTATCACGAGTAGGTTTACGCTGAGTTAAAGCTCGTTAAAAAACAAACCTAGCAATGAGCATATGTTCCCCCAGAGTTCAAGTTCATTAAAAAATGAGCCCACCGTTGGTCAATAACCTTTGTGATTGCATAATTATCAGCTTTTGAACCTTGGTTGTGTTCTTACCATCACCTCCACTCTTTTTAGCCGATCATACGTCTCCACTTGATTATTTACCCTTTTGAGGAACAACTGCGATGAGTGATTATGTTAGCCACCTTCTTTACACTGCCATGATCGAAAAGTTCCAAACCTTACCTGGAACCATCTGCTACCCGAAAATATCACTCGTTCCTAAAAAATGAGTCTCCTTTAAGCTCTTTTTAGACTCGTAAAATATGAAAAGATTGCTGAGAAATTGGCTTCTCCAGCTCGTTAAAAGTAATTGGAAGTGCCATCCCTCCTCTATATTTTAATATTTTTGGACCTGAGGGATAATTACACAAAAATATTGATCACTTGTCTTTTTCTGCTCGCTAAAGTGATCGGAAAACTCATCCCTTTCATATTATTTTATACTTTTTTGGACTTAAGGGATTATACTACGAAAAAGGACTACTTGAGTTTCCTTTCCTTCTATTTTTAGACTCTCTAAAATTGAAAAGGACCGAGTTATATTTGTTGTTAAACTCATTAAAACAATAGTGACAAACTTGTCCATGCAGACAAGAGCGAGTTTCACTATCGCTAGGCTCGCTAAAACATAGTGACAGGTTTTCCCAAAGGGAAAATTATAGAACAAGCATACGTTATCCTCCTCAAGCTTGACAAAAATAAAGAGGTACTAGTTAGCAATGACTAGGGAAAATGGTAAGAAAACTTGAAGAACTTCATTGGTAGCAGGTTGCTCTTGAACATTACACTTTCACTCCATCACCATAATTGAGTTGGGTTGGGTTATTCCGTTCACCGGTCATATCACCATTGGTCCCCCGTACCATCCATTTTGGGGTTAACGCTACCAATCCATTCTAGTGTCACCGATATGTTCAAGAGAAGTCGCTCAGAGAATTCACCAACCCAACTAAAGCCTCATCCACTGCAATACCTTAACACTCCATTCTTTCATGACCGTCACTTTGAACCTTGTATCATCAGATCGTTTTCACCTCCACAAAATCATTTGCTCTATTTCATGTCGTAGATGTGGGATTAATTAAGGTCATCCTACGGTGGGTGACTTCTTGTTGACATTAGCTCATTACCCAAGATGTTGACTTAGGAACAACCCTTTCAGTACTTTGAAGCTTGCATGCCTCAATGGCAAGCTTCTCACTTCTGGTGACGTGTTTACATCAATGGCCTTCGACCGAAAGATTTTGCGTAGTGTTTGACATTGACTCATGTATTCACACCACGTGAATTGTACTACAGTACCTTGAGGGTCATCATCATTATTGGTGATTCCTCTCGTGCCTGTTAACAACTTACATCATTGGCTGGTAATCAGGTGATGTATTTCCATGTTAGACATCAGAACATCTTTTCACATGGATTGACTTGTACTTTGGGAAAAGATTGAACAAGTTTTAAGACCCCAGACCTAGTTTCATCCATCTGAGCTGTGATATATTCAGGAAAATAAGAACATCAAATGTACACCATTGCTGCACAGATGATCATCCAAGCTAAAGGATGATGGCTCTAACAGAATCATCAGTTTTCCACGTAGACGATTGTCTATCCTATGTACATGAAAATGAATTTATAAAGCTAAGCATGGGAATGCCCGCCTCAGCTAGATCATGAAAATATTATGAAGATAATGTATTGTATTGTATCTTATTATAGGTCACCTTCTAGTTCGAAAAACCTCGGATCCTCATGATAAATAATTTCACCCGATATCAGAAGATTTATGACCTCATGCTTTAGGGGGCAATTATTATAGACATATTTGGGCACTGAAACCCCAATCACATATGTCAATAAACCAAGGGCTCTAAAACCCCTAAAAGTGTTGTTTCATACCCTAAAGGATCAAGGTCAATTAATTACATCATTTCCCAGAAGTTCTCCCTGAAAAACTGCTCAGAACTGGTCAAAACTAGACCATACAGATGACTCCATGCTGAGTGTGCGATGCATCTCACCTACTACACACAAAGGGTGCGATGCATACTGAAAAGCCCTTCTGTAGGGTGCGATGAGCGAGAGCAGACAAATTGCAGAGGCATTTTCCTAGGTGGAAACTCAAAGAATATTCTAGAAACTACTCATATGACACTTGCCTCTCTAAATTCTCCCAGGGATGGGTGAGAGATTATGAAATCTCCAGGTGGAACCAAGAACTATCAGTGAAATGACACTAATCAAAATTCCAGAATTTGACTCACTCTCCTACAAACATCTATATATGGATCCCTCATCCTAGAGATCCAAAGGCTAGAATTTTGTAATTTGTATGGAAGTGTTGTTGGCTTCTTTTTGAAACATTGTATTGTTGTGTGATCTTGCTTTTTATGAGGTGAAGAGGGCTTTCATGCTAGGAGGATGATGCTGGATCAGACAGCTGGGTTGTAATCCTCTCTTCTACTACTTCTATCAGTAAAGCTATTTGATTTTTCCTCCATATACTTGTATATTTCTAAATCTTGTATTTGTGTATGCATTTGTATGGTTAATGTACATCTGATTTTACATTGTTTATGGTTATAGATCTCTATGCTTTGATGGTATTTTGCTGCTTTGACTCTATAGGTGTTCTTTGAAGCGGGACAAGTGAGAAAGGAGTGGTGAAGCTCTATCAAAGGAGAGAGGGAATAAGCAAGGAGCCAAGCGAAAGACTGAGGTTGGTACTCTCTATTTCTCTCTCATCTATCTCTCATAAAGGAAAACACAAGTTACTTTAAATTGTTTGTTTCTAAGATAGCTACCCATCTTAGTGGGACTAGTAGCTCTGAATGGACACTAGTTTTCCCAATAACACCTAGGGAGATACTTGTAATAATCATTAGGGAAAGCATGGAGTGTAGGAGGTAAGATGAGTGGCTTATATCTATCAGGAACTTTATGAGGTACTAGAATATGTACAAGGATGTTCCTCAATTGGAAAATGATCTTCATAAGAGTTAGAAGACTGCTGTTCAAATGTGTAAGGAGACTTTATATCTACAATTTTCTAAGGGAAATAATAAAAAATTAATCTAAAATATTCTATAAAATACAATATACATTGAAAAACTTTATCGATGAGAGAGAAGATAATGTCTTGGATAACAATCCAAGTTAAAAGCCTGATCTTTTCATACAGTTCTTCCAGGTCCATTCCTCCAGTGGGGTCTTGATTTTGGAATTGATTTGGAGTCGCCAGGTGGATGATTTTAACCTTTGTGTGTCTGATCACTGTCCACCATCATAGATCAGATCTAAACCTGTAAAATATTTCTGAAGAAAATGTTAGTTCTCCCCAATGGAGTCGCCACTATGTTATCACCCAGTAATTTCCCAAGGTTAAAGAAGGAGCTCACCAAGGTAACCACTAACCACTCTTGGAGATCATGACGTAGCCTTCCTGATGCTCAAAGAGGGCTCTCTATATATGTTTTAGCTTTGTTTGTTTGGATATTAGGCTAGTTATGAAAGTTCAAGGGGGGTTTTGATTTGTATTGAAGATTGCGTGGTGGAATCCTTGAAAAAGATGGATAGAATGATGTCTCTAGACCATTGGGCATATGGAGTCAAAAGAAGGGCAGTAACACCAGATCAACTCGCTAAAGGGAATGTTCAAAGGGCAAGAGAGTAGGGTAGAATTCAGGTCTTTAGGCCAGAGGGATGGAAAATATTTTAACTAGGGTGAGAAAGCAATTAATAATTCTCAGACTGGGATTGAAATGAAGAACTGGGGGATAATCGGAAACAAAGGGAAATTAAGAATTCTTTTCTATAGATTAAAAGAAACAACCTAAACTAAGGAGCAATTAAGAATTCCTTAACTTAGATTATCTGTAAAAAACATATATTTGCCTAAGTGTTATAACAGAGTGTAATTAAACAAATTCTGATATAATACTTCTAGTTATGGCATTCAGATTTAGATCAACAATATGAAAAACTTTAAGAGATAACAACAACATGAGAAAATACTTGTCTACACTTCACTTTGCACATGAATCCTTTGAAATATCTGGTCTTTATTCATCAATCTAGCTTGCTGACTTAGTCAATTCTCCAATGGCTTACCGTCTTTCGATCAATAATTCTATAGAAATGTCTAAGGATCCACACCTACATACTTCAAATTGTGAAGTATTTATACTAAGGTGTGATTACAAATATCTCAAACTGATTTGAGATTTAATCTAGGAAATACAAATATCTTCTCACAGGAAGATAAAGGCAACTAATGAACTATTTTCATGCTGTCCCTTTTATTGTGGTATTGCTTGCTGTTATGGTTTGTTTTTAGCTCTTTATGCTCTTTTCTATTTGAAGTATTACGTTGGAGGATTTAGTTACTTCTGTCTTTCATCTGATACTCTTTGTCACTGATATTCTTTTACTCTGATGACCTGTCTTTATCTTTTCTGTGTTCTCCCCTTTTATTGTTCAATTTAACCTTTTACTATGTGTTTCAACAGTAAATTCTTTTATTTTTTTGTGTATCAACATTGGGAAGTGGATTTTGATTAAGTCTCTGAATGTTTCATCTATTGTCTTCTACCTGCATCTTCGGCCTATTTCCTCTGTTTTGACTGTAAATACTCTGTGTAGTTGTCTTCTTTTCTGTTCTTTGTATGATGGTCTTCTTCTTCTGAATTTAGTCTTTTAACAAGTTCCTTGGTTGAATCTTGGAGTAAACAGATTTTGTGACTAGTATCAGAACTGTTTATCCAAGCTCTGGCTTCGAATGATGACCTGTAAAATTCAATAATAATTAAGAAAATATCGGTCTGTATGGAAGGTGATTGATAGCTTTATTTGCAATGTGATGCCTGAGAAAGGTCTCGGGGTAGTGTTTTGAGCGTAATTGGAGGTGAAATCGCATCGTAGAGGCTTAGGGTGGTGATGAAGGGTTTCATAGATTTACATAGTAAAACTAGCGAAAGGCGTGAAAACATGGGTTTTCAGGGTTTAAAACTTTAACGGGTAAACTTTTGAAAATGGCACAAAAATTCATATTTGCGGGGGATAGGTGGTTTATCTGAACGACGGGGAGGCGGTTTTAGGAGTCGTCGTATCGCTTTTATGGCATGGGTGGTTTTGAGGAGGGGTCACCCGATCTACGTCGGGGCTTGACACATAGCCATCAAGGGGTGGGGGAAAACCACCTTATCGAGCGGGTAAAGCCAGTCCATCAGGCGCGACCGATATTGCTTTGGGCCGTTGGATCTAGGTGATTGCAATCTGATGGTTTTTAGGCATAAGAGCTGCGCAAGGGAAATGAACGGGAGTTGATGGGGGGCCCAAGGGTTAAATCACATTAGCTTGGGATTAGTTTAGGGATTAATCGAAGGTTTAAAGTGATCGGGTTGGGCTTAATGAGGGATTAGGGAGTCAGGTGAGGTTTAATTGCGGGATTAGGGAATCGGGTGAGGTTAATTCTTGGATCAACTTAGGTTTACCGGGATTAGGTAAAGTAAGTAGATTTGTATCGATATAGGGGTGATTTATATTAATTTTTATTAAAACTAAGGATCAGGGTATTTTATATAGAGATTTAGTTTAATACAGGAAAGGGTTATAATGGGGTTTATTTAATAATGTTAACAATTAATGTGAAATGGGATGGCGGGGGATGGGTTTTTTTTCTAAGTAAGAGGTAAAGGGTATACGTTTGTGCATTTGGCTTTATACTTAGGAAAAAGGACTTTTTGTGGGTTTTTGAGCAGAAAGGGATTTGTTTGGGGGGTTTATTATTTTTCCTAGGTAAATTGTGTTTAACCTTAGGAAAAGGGGTTTTCTTAGGGTAATGAGGGGAAATTGTTTTTATGAAGGGGGAATGTGTTTATGAAGGGGATTTTAGATCTTGAGTCCACAAGTCATTAAGCCGAGGGTCCGGTCCCTCCAAAAGTCAGAGAAATGCTCTGAGCCTCTTTGACTTGTAGGGTTAAAAGTCCTTAGAACATATTTTTTGATAGGAAATTAGTAAGTAAAGGGGAAAGATGAATGAGGGGGAGTTAATCATATGAACTTGTGAACCTTTGTCTTTGCCTTCATAGTTGACCATACATGTTGAAAGATGTGTATAAGCATGATGCATGTTCTTTGATCCATTTACTTTGTAGTTCATCAACCTTTCTTCTACTTACCCATTTCTTACCTCTAACATATTTTCTTCATTTCTTAGGGTGCATTTAGGCTAGCAAACCGTTATTCATTTATTTTTCTTTTGAAAAGTAATTTATCTATTTCTATCCTTATATCATCTAAGGGCTCAGATTTAGATTATGAGCTCCTTTTATTCTCTATACCTAAATATGATTTGCCAAGATTAAACTGTTTGGTAAGATTTTATTCTCTAATCTATAAACGTAAAATTCAAAGCATGGAATAACCAAGATTAAATAGTTTGATTACCATGGATTTTGGCATGAATAACAAGTTGCACACAATCATTATTATGCATAAAAGTAAATAGTAATGGCATTTATACTTGCACACTTTCAAGGTCTCTTTGTTTTTTGGGGTTCATATACTTTCATTTTTTGACCTTTTCTTATTCTTTTTGTCCTTTGATTTTTCTTTTAGGACATACCCTCTTTACATTTTCTACTATTTATAATATGGAAAACATTTGCAGAAAGAAAATGTATGTACAATATTACAAGGCTTAACCTTAGTCATTCAAAATTATGACTCCTATTGGTATAGGAACCTAACAGAATACATTGTGCCTAGTCTGCACATAGCGGCACTCATAGGTATGACAGATTGTGGAGCCCTGGAAGAAAGGCTCGCACAAATATTTGAGTTTGAGGAAGAAAGATTTATGGTTGCATTTCACCAACAAGTCCAAAAGCAGCACAAAAAAGCATGGCATGATAGGCACATTAAACTGCAAACCTTTAAGGTAAACGATTGGGTTTTGTTATATGACGTTAAGTTTGATAAATTTCCAGGGAAATTCAAAGTGCACTGGCTAGGGCCCTATGTCATTAAGGAGATTACCGACAATGGAGTAGTTAAGTTGGTTAAATTGAACAGAGATCCCTTCCCATGAAAGGTGAATGGTAGCCGATTGAAGCCATACACCGGTGATTCAGCCAAGTCACTATATGAGGGTAGCATAGTCTTAGCACCCTAGGCATCTAAAAGGAAGTGCGAGACTATAAACTACACTGCCCGGGTTGGGGAGCTATGCGATTAGAGGATTGTATGGAATGAGGATATGTCACAGGGTTCGCGATAGTGCGAAGTGAGTTGCGCTACCCAAGGAAAAATCACACTGTCGCTCTCACACAGAGACTGGCGAAGTTGCAGGAAGCCAAGACATTGAAGGAACAGGTCGATGCAGTGCAGCACAAAGAGGTAGTGTTGAAGGCACACTTGAAGCCCTGGTTAGACAAAGCTTATTCAATCACAACCTCCATTGAAGGAAAGTTTACTAATCTGCAAGCGAATCAGCAGAAGCTTCAAGCTGACAGTTCAGGACTAGCGAGAGAGCAGTTGGTTGAAGAAGTGAAGCAGGCGGCCGCACAGTGCACTGCCGAGGTTGCCGTCATATAGGTTGAGCTAGGATGTCTTTGTGTAAATATCTCCATGCCTGCAGAGTGAATCTAGGATGAGTCACCATGTTTGTGTTGGGGGCCTATTGGGAACGAGTTCCCCAAGGGCATTTTTGGGGCTAAAAGCCCATGTTTTTGGACAATTTTTGTAACAAAGTTGTAAAGTCTCCACATTTTATGGTCACAGGGTGCAAAGGTGTCAAGAGACATAAAGGGTTCTCCACCCTTATTTTGTAAAGTTTCAAGTTGGCTGTAAAGATCTACCCATGGTCCATGGACCATGGATTGTATAAAAAAGAGCTAAGTAAGTAAGCTCTGAGTAGTGAGTAGTGAAGGGAGGAGTTAAGGAAGTAAGTGGCAAAGTCTAAGTGTTCTCGAGTCTTAGCATAGATAGAGGCTCTGCAGCTGAGTGTGCAGAGGCCTAGGGTGGAAGTTCACAACTGAGTGCATGGGCCCTTGCAATTATGTGCGCAGGGTGGATAGAGTCTGTATTAAACTGGAAGATATCACTAAAGGGAAGTGTTCTGCAATTACTGTGTATTTAGTTCCTGTTAATGCATCTGTTTATATTACGTTTTGGGTTTAATTTACAATGTTTATTTGATGCACGAATATATGTGATTGTACTAGTTAATTGAATACAAGTAAGGATATCAGTCTACGTGGTGCTAACTGTGATTGATTAATAAGATAAGTAAAAGACTTGAGATAACTTGGGAACCTATACAATACATTGTCATAGCTGCACGAAATTACCTGGACCATTGGTTATGGTTGTGCAAAGGTCAATCGTACACCTTCATGGAGGTACTGAAGGGTGGAATAAAGTGTATACTGATAGAGCCCTAAGGCTTAGAGACCTATGCGAAAGTAGGGGCAGAGGGTATAAACCGACATCACGACCATGTCAGGGTGTGGAAACTTGGTTCCAGAATCCCCCCATACTGCTTCGGGTGAGACTTCGGTCTGCGCTCTGTGTGCTGATGCTAAAAGGGCCAGTATTGTAGGGATTTGTTTGGCTAACTAACGCTGAACCTGGGTTAGGGCCCACAAAGCCAACAACAAGTAGCAAGGAATCTAAATGAACATGAAGATGAAGGATGCGATGAGTAAGGGTATCGACTAAAAAACCTATCATTGCATCATATTAGACCTAGTTATCGGTGGCAGATCAAATGCACATGTTGTTTGAAAGGAATAACATATGTAAGGGGGTAAAAATGGCCCAAGCTACCGAGGCTAGATTCTTGGAGAAGCAACTCGCATTGTTGGCATGATTGATATACGGTGTGGATGATGGATCCATCTGAAAGGTGAAAAATATAATGGATGAGATGATGCAATATACAGTTGGGAACGGGTCCCGAATTTTGTGTAAAGAAATGTAAAGTCTTTGCATTTTGTGGTCGAGGAGCGTGAAGATGTCTAATGTTAAAAGGGTTTTCCACCCTTAGTCTAGATAAGTTGTGTCGGTTTTGGAGATCTACCCATGGTCTGCGGGCCATGGGATTGTATCAAAAGGGAAGTCTTAAAAGATCTAAGTAGAGAGTACAAGAAGTAAGTAAGGTGTCATGAGTCATTAGTGAGTTTGGGTGAGCTAAGAGTGAGAGTCTTGGCATAGGAATAGGCTCTACAGCTAAGTGCGCAGAGCCCTAGGGTGGAAGTCCACAACTAAGTGCGTGGACCCCTCTAGCTATGTGTACAGGATGGATAGAGTCTGTACTGGGAACTTGAATCATAAATAAAGAGAAGTATTCTGGAATCACTGTGTTTTCTGTCTCTTATTATTGCATCTGATTATGATATGTTAAGTTCTGTGTTTACATTATAATGTTAAATTGATGTGTGAATGTATCTGTTTCTCTCTGTTATTTAAAAGGAATAAATAGTATATGTTTATGTGAGGGTAATCTTAATTGCATGATAAAGTTGGCTAACCTCTAAGATAATTAGGGAAACGAGACAGTAATCTAGTTACAAAGGAGTGTAAGTGCCTAAATCATTGTTTAGGGTTGTGTGAAGGACAGTTAGATACCTTCATGGAGGTTTTGAAAGACGGAAGAGGAAATACATAGATAAGTCCTAAAGGCTTATCGATCTATGTGAAGGTAGAGATTTAGGTAGAAAACTGACATCACAACCATCTTAGGCTACAGAAACTTGGTTCCTACATCCCCCCATATTGCTTCAGGTGAGACTTCAGTCCACGCTCCATGGACTGATGCCAAAAGGGCCAGTAGTGTAGAGATTTTCTTGGCTGCCTAATGCTGAACCTGGGTCAGGGCCCATCAAGCCAACAAATGGTTTTGTTGCAGGGACCGGGATCTTCATAACAAGATGTGTGATGTCGTATAATTGGAATCCAACTAAGAAATAGATCAAAAACTAGTTCGATAGAATATCCACGAATTCACAGCGCAAGAAAACAAGAATCCACGATTGATGAAAGAACAGTGGTTGGAAAGATACCTGTACACAAAAATACATGAAATCTTCTTCTGTTCCTTCCCGGTTGAGTTATATGAGTGGATCGCGAAGTTGGCAGATGGCCAAGGAAGGTGGAGGCTTGACACTTCGATTGTTTGGACACCAGAGTTAGTAAGGAGATTGGAAGTGTCTGAAGATAAGATCACGCGTGCCGTCGACCATTGGATCGAATGCATCATAGGAGGATTTGTGACAGAGTTTGTAGTCGATACATCTGTCAGTTACAATGAAGCAGAGCACTGCTTCTTTAAAGGACCGCAAGGTAAGTATTTAAAGTCACTAAATGCTTGGATTAAGATGCTCTTGTGTGAACAGTGGGTTATCCGGTTACCTTGATGTTTGGAGCTAAGTGAAGCAAAAAGTATTTCAGGGATGGAGGAAGAAAAGGTCTTAAGTATAGCCCGTTGATCGGGCCTCCTTTGAGTGATGAAAAAGGAGCACCGCAAATATCTCCCCTGAGCGCTAGTTAGTTGATAAGACAAGGGTTCCCGCAGATACCTACATTGCCTCCACCCTCATCCCATCCATCTACACCACCTACATCCTTGCCTCCACTGCTCACCCCATCACCCATACCATCGCCACCTCCACCACTGTTCAATATGGCGAACTCCGTAAAGCTACCTGTATTCAAGGGCGTAGGGAATGAAGATCCGAACCAGTTTTGGTTCATCGCGAAGGCTGTATGGGAAGCCCAAGGTATCATAGATGAATAAATGAAGAAAGCCACGCTAGTTAGTGCTTTGCAGGACCACACAATAACGTGGTTGTTGGCTACTTGGGGCCTAACCCAGGTTCAACAGTGAGTTTAGCCAAGCAAATCCTGGTACTACTGGCCCTTTCGGCAACAGTCCGTGGAGTAAAGATTGAGGTCTCACCCGAGGTAGTATGGGTGGGTGTTGGAACCAGGTTTCCACACCCTAGGGATGTTTTGATGTGGGAGATCGGTGCCTGATGCAGCCCTCGTGCTCACTGGATTACACGTACTCAACAATTTCTAGTGTTCTGTGGAACTGCACAACCTTAACCATAGTGCGATCTAGGTTAATTACCCTATTCTTCCTTAGTTAAGGTTTGTTCATTAATTACTAAGATGATCTTTAATCATAGACATGCATATAAGTGCGCGCAGATAAAAAAGCAAGTACCATCAACATATATCATTCAATTGCAGATCTATAAATTAGAGGCACGATATAACAATCAACTGATGTTTATTACCAATATCTTCAGAGCTTGACCCAATACAGACTTGAATCCTTCCTGTGCCCACAGCTATAGGAGTCTGCATACTTAGCTATAGATTCTACTAGGCCTCTTCGCACTCAATTGTAGAGCCTCTACCCTCTACTATATCCCAAGACTCAGACTTACAAACTCAAAGCTATTTCATTGCCCAAGAACTTCATATGACTTAACACTGCCTTCTACCCTTAGAGCCTCGCTCTATTTATACAATCCCATGGTCGTGAACCATGGGTAGGCTGCCACATTCTATATTAAATTTACAATTTTGTAGGGCAGACTACCTTAGACTCCTCCTCTCTACGCCTGCATTTCGCGGGGTCTTTATATTACATGGACCAAAACTCGGGCTTTAAGCCCCAAAAACTCACTATGGGGGCTTTGCTGCCCAACAAGCCCCCAACAAAATCAACGTGACTCATCCCAAGTCACTTGGCTGGTGTGCTGATCTTTGCACGGAGTTCATCCAGCAACTTCTACGCTTCGCTGATGTTGGTAATGCACTCTTCCGCTGTCTGCTGTATCAGTTGTATGACTCTCTGAGGTATCATTGTTAGGGGCACCTTCTTGCCTTAGTACATATGCATTCTGCATCTGTGCCAGCTTTTCCTCGATTGTGGTGGTGACCATGAAGGCTTCCTCGAGCCAAGGCTGAATGCGTGCTTTGAGCACTACTTCTTTCTGGCACGCAGCATCCACCTGTTCCTTTAGGGCCTGGGCCTCCTTCATCCCGGCAAGGCACTGAGTAAGGGCGACCGTCTGTGCGGTCCCTCTGAGATTGTCGTATGCCTATTGTAGCTGCCATGCTTCTACCTCCAGCTGCTGTATGGTTGGATCTTCCTGCAATGAAGTGAGCGTGAGGAGGGACTGATCCAACAATCCTGTGTAGTCCTGTACAACATGCTCTATTGCGTCCAACCCCGATTGACTGCGCAGTGCTGCTGCTCTTTGAATTTCAGGGGTGTAGAGGGCTGTGCCTTTACCTGCAGCTCAATGATATGTAAGTTTAGCTCTAACTGAACTTTCACAGCCTCCTCCTGGGCCCTATGGAATCTTGATGCCATGTGGTGAATCTTCATGGCTGCTGGGAGTTCCACTGGCATAACCAGTTCTGGTACACTGCTACAGGCCTCCACCATAGCCTGTTCCAATCCTTGGGTGTGTACAACCAAGTCATTGTGCTGTAGACTAAGTAGCTCAATATTACTCTTTTGCTCCATTAAGACCTGGAGGGCTCGACCTTCCCTGGCACGGAGCTCAGTAGTTACCCCATCTTGTAGCTGGTATAGGGTTTCCCTGGGAAGGGCAGCTAAATTCAACCTCCAGACCTTCATCATGGCCCCCTCGCCCTCAGATGCTGCTAGAACTATGCCTTCTGGTAATCCAACTGTGTGTGCCGTGTGGGCTCGCACCAGTTGATCAACGTCGGATGGCCCTGCTGCACCATGTGGTGGAATCATTCCCAGGGGTCGCACTTGTAATGCATACAACTGTTCTCTGAGTGCCCCCAACATAGTCATCTGCTCCGTTATTAATTCCTCCAAGGCATCCGTTGTTGCTGAGACCTTGGTCCTTTTCCGTGGCGCTGATTTCTCTTGTGTGCGCGACCTATTGAGTTGAGTTAGGGCAGTGTTTGGGCGTTCCTCTGACTGATCCTCCCCCTATATGTCTGGCTCCATCGAAATTTCCTGGCCTTCGTCATGCTTCCTGATTAGCACGGTGGTGGTCTCCTCCGTCTGTGCTGCTGTTGCTGCCTTGGCTGCCTTCAGCTGTGTGGCCTTCTTCTGTTCCTAGCGCCTTTTTTCAGTCAGCCGTGTGATGCACAGCTTGGCATCCTTCTTCTGCTGCTGCTTGGTAATCTTCTCCATTGCAGCCAAGTCTGCGGCGCGCCACTCTGGAGGCCATGACTCCATTACCACAAAGATTTCATCATCCGTTGCGATGAACGGGAGCTTTACCCATGTGTGCACGGGATCCTTACGGGCACGGACATACAAGTTATGCATATCCGCCTTGAATTCTGCCACGCTTTGCAAACTATTGTGTACTATCAGAGACAAGCACAACTTGTGGTCAATCCATGTTCATATACTCGCCTCTACAAATAGCCAAAACACCTTTACGTCATGAATCCTAATCGTATCTTTGGTCGCCCATAGCGAGGCGTACCTCGTAGCTTCAGATATGTCGCCCTCAACCACGGAAAATTGGCTGTGTGCCGGTAACTCTCCTACAACCAACATGATGGATAAGAGCAACCACACATAGTGGAAGGTCTTACCCTACTCCTGGGCCTCTCTACAATTTGTCAAAATTTCGTTGTAGAGGAATCGTGCCTAGTTGAATTGGACCCCTTCTGTGCACTATTCTGCTAATGCAATGACAGTTGCCGGTACTTCGTCTATGTGGCATTTCCTCATCAAATTATTGGCTAATATCTGGGTAGCTACGCGCACCCCCCGGTCCTTGATGCTTTCTATTGTGTATCCTTGCTTCTTTTTCTCCAGTTTATATTTGGCTTTCATTGCTTCTACGAGAGCCGAGTTGGTGCTCTTTCCTGTTATGGTGGCGGGGTCGTTCCTGTGGATTGGTAATCGGGAAATCCTGTGAATTAAGTTGGCTGTGATAGGAATAGGCTCCTCCAGTGAGAGATACCCATCATGGACCAAACATAGCAGCTACCGTATGAAAAAGATAGTGACAGGCGTGCGGTGGTAGTGGGGTATCCATCATAGATGGAGTAACCTAGCCTTCTCTATTCCACGTAGCCATTTCTTTTTTAGCAGTTTCTCCGTGGCTAATTGGGGGAACTTCTTGTCATCTGCGAGGTCCTAGAATTTGAACTTCATATTCAGTACCCGTCCCAGTGGTGGTCCATCAAACCTTAGTTCATCAAGAAGGAGTGGGGTCTGGAGCGCACTCTTCGTGGCCTCCAAATCCTTGGGTATCTTGGCTTTCCCCTTCCACGGGGGGATGTAGGGGGGTAACATTACTACCAACAGTACTTGGGAGACATTCTCCGCCTCATCGTCCTGTGCTTCAATTTGGGCGACCAAGGCTTGCAAATATTCCTCCTCCTCCTCTGTTTCAAGAGTGATGACTTTGTCCTTCTCTGCCATTGACAATTTACTAAATTGCGGGTTCCGTGGTGATACCCAGATTGGCCCCATTGTTTGCTTGTCTTTTTGTGGGCACGGCGTGCGGGGTGACTTTGGAAACTCTGGTGTAGCTGCCGCCTCTCCCGACCCCTCCTGGACCATACCGGGCTTTGGGGTAACTGCCGCGAATTGTACTCTGGTTCTTGCAACCGTCATTGTATCTAAAATGTATCCTTTCGGTTGCGTACTCAAAGGTGGCAAGGGTACGTGGTGCTCAATTTACTATATTGGCTCAAATCTTAAACAACCAAGTGTTGTCTCAAGGCTAGCCCAAGGGATTTTATAGTGTTGTTTGAATTTTAATTCGCCCATTCCCTCCACTTCTGAGTCATTAATACCTTCTTGGTGGCAGATCATTCCGAATCCAGCTTTTAATTCCTGCCTTAATTTCCCACTGCCCGCTCCTTTCTACCTTAAATTGGACCTCTTGTCAAGAACAGTGACATCAACAGTCACCTTCCAGTCTATCCGGCAGCAGCGAAGCCCCTTATGCGCAACTGCGATCCTTGTGACATACTATCCCTGTGCGTAACCTCCTTCCCGTGTAGTTCTCCTACAGACTTGTTTATAGTCCCACACTTTCTTTCAACTGGTTGGAGTGCTGAGACTGTGCTTTCTATGGCTAGTCAAGTGGGGACACCACCTGCGCAAGGCTTCCCTGCACTTGCTAGCCTAATTCGCGCGCACTCCTCAATTAACTTGGCATTTGTTAGTGCGTCGCATTCGTCTTTATACGGTGTGCTCCCTTGGTTCCTTTGTATCGTGAGGTGCGGCCACAACCATGGTAGTGGAGCCACCAATTATTCCAGTGTAGTAGTGTGGATGCCTACCTTTTGTTCTGTTGGTCTTAGTTTCTGCGCACGGCCTGCCCGTGCGATTTTCGTTTTTAGTTTGTTGATTTCTTCATCCAATATCCTACTTTTATTCCTCAGCCATACTCGATCTTCTTCGAGTTCACATATTTTCAAGTACACTTACCGAACGGCTTCCTGAATCTGCATAAGGTTGCTCTTGCGCAACTGCATAATTCCTTCGCCTTGTTACCTACGAATCATTCAAATTATGTGAGGATTCCTTCCTTGAAAACCTATGGTCTCGACTCTGCCCATCATCTTTAGGATCGTCTCCGTGCTCATATGCCAGCACTTAGCCCTAGAGGCCCACCAAACGATTGGTATGCAGCGGTCCCAAGCAGTCCAGCTGGCCTGGTGAACCTTATTCAGGATCCTGCATACCCTTCTAAATGCTTCTATGCGACATTTTTGTGGTGCGCATCATTGTTTCTGCTGCTGCGGTTGGATCTTAGTGTCGATCCTTAGTCTGGTTGTAGACGGCACAGTCCACGTTCGCTGATACAGGGGAACGCGCAACCTTCTTTGTTCTGGCCGCCCAATTTTTGTTTGGCACTGGGAGCTTCCCACCTATAATCGCATCTACCTTTTACCCTTGAACCAACTTAGCATGGTCTTTGGACATGTACTCCATTCATGTACAGGTGTCGCACGCCGTATCTCCTTCAGCGTCACGTATTGCTGCTGTTTTGGTACTATGCTTTTGACTTTGTCCATGAATTCCTCTACCACTGGCACATCCTCCTGTGTTGGTCGTTCCCTTGCTTATGTTGTCACACAAAAAATTGATCTAATCAGTAGGCTGTAATTTAGTGTTGTCACCTCGTGTAACCAGTTTTGTTAGCATTCTACTTCCTTGTCTGAATCTGAAGTGCAGGAGCTGTCCTGCTCCCATGAATTCTTCCATCCATGGTCAGATTCACTCAATCTTGATCTTGGGCAGTTATCTGGTAAATACAATCTAGCTCATTGTCGCTTTCATCGTCGCGCACTGGTTTAGTGTAGTGCGCCCCTTCGGATGGGTTTAACGGGACTATCACACGTAGTGACTTTTTCTTGAATATCATTTTCCTCTTCTTCAGATTGATGACTCCATTCATATCCATCGCCCTGTCTATTCCTTGCAAAGTAGGATATGGATTGCTATCATTGACAATTTCTATCACTTCAAAATCCATCTGTGTGCTCGCACCTTCAATATCAACTGTCACTCCTTGTAACCTTCCCATGGGCACAATCTTTTGTTGGTTCACCATTCGTAATTGAATAGGGGACCACTGCAACACGGGCCTGCCCATGCATTCCCAGGTTTGCTTAGGTAACACATTCGTGTCCGACCCTAGATCTAGGATAACCTGATCCATTTTGTATTCACCAATCTGTCCTATCAGTCTCATCTCCCTCCCCGTGCGCAATGTATGCTTTCCCAGCTTCCAGACTATGCTCGGTTCTCCCAACCCCGCACACCTAGTGATCAACTCTTGTAGTCCTTTAACTGCCTTATCGTTTCACAATAGCTTCATGCAGATCTCTAGAAAGGTAGTAAGCATGGAAGGATCCATCCCTGGTTCTGATTGGTCCTTACTACCTAAAGTGGAGGCTTCCGTGAAGCTCTTCTTAGCTTCCATAAACATCTCCTTTGCGCGTTCCAAGTCAAACTCAGGTTCCTTTGTAGGAGCCTTGCGAACCCATGTATCTTCCTCAGGCTATTTTCTCTTATCTCCCCCTATGGTCATGCCATTTATGAGCATCATGTTTACGTTGGGATCTTCATCCTGGGGTTCAGATTTCATCATTTGGATGTTCTGAGTTGGAGGGGGCTGGAGTACCCCTTTTTCACGCATCTGTGTGATTAACGTAGGACAATCCTTCGGTTCATGATCAAAATGAGCACAACACGAACAATATATCCTCGTTGGATTGGTCCAATCACGGGCGTCGTGCCCTGGTCCTCCGCAATTGTAACAAGTCAACTATCCACATCCCTTCCTGGTCCCATTCCTCCTCATCCTTGACCCCGGCCCTGAAATCCAACATGCACCATCCCTGCAGCTGGGTCAAGGCCTCGTGTTTTTGTTTGCATCCTATAGGTCAGAGTCTGATCCATCATTAGCTCATAGCTGCGACAAGTGTGCTCGTCATGTCCTACCAAACTACAGAACTTACAAAACAGTTGCTGTGGGGTTTGGGTATACTTCTGCAACAAGTGACAATTGTCCATCATGTGTTTTCCTCCTACCTGACGAATTGCACACCATAACGCGGGTGTCATACTTGGTCCTGCCTGTGCTTCGGGTGTCAATGACATTGACCCACCTCCTACCAAATAGTTTGCAAATACGGGACAATGATCCTTGTTGTGGCCCTGGCCTTTACATTTTATGCACCATACCTCTTCACGCGCTTCTGGCCGTGGTGCCCTGTCCTACTTCAAACTTTGCATTTCCAAGCATAGGTTCTGTAGTTGCGTGTGGATTGTTGAACTCCCAACCTAGGATCTTGTATTTGAGTTTCATGTAACCTCATCGCCATTTCTAATGCTTCTGCCTAGGTTGAAAGCTTCTATTGTGACAACGTCGTCCTTAGGTGCAGTGTCAGGGATGCCACAAACCATGCATGGTGCTGCGCATCTGTGAGCGTCATATTAGCCTCATGGATCATACTCTTCAATCGCTGATCCAGATCCCAGGGGGTCTCACCTAGGAGCTTCGTGATCTCTTTAAACCTAATGATCAACTGCGTCTCGGATTTCGGCCTGCTAAATTCGCTATTCAATGCATTCTGGATCTCTACTATCCCTGTGTTTGGGTGATCACTAGAATGATTGATATACCATATCAAGGTGCAATCTTTCAGCGCACTCACCAATGTAGATTTCTTAATTTTATCATCCATGTCCCCTTGTGCTTCCCACATTGCTCTTACCACGAACCAAAACTGATCTGGGTCCTCATTTCCTATTCCTCTGAATACGGGTAGCTTGATCACGTTCGCCATGTTGAACTGCGAGGTTCGTGGAGGTGGAGTGGGTGAAGATGGAGGTGAGGGAGGTGAAATGGGGGGTGGTGTGGATGGGGGTGGTAACTATGGAATGCACTGCTTTATCATCTGGACAACACTTCTTGGAGAGAACCGAGCGAGCTCTTCCTCGCTTTCTCACAACGATGAAATCAGAGGACTGTTTTCTAATTCCTCACTGCACTTGTAGATCTTTCTGCTCCGCGTTGTCCCAAACATCAATGTATTCGCATAACCCTCTTTTCACATAATAACATCTTAATCCAAGTATTCAATGATTTAATGTACTTACCTCGCGGTCCCTTGAGAAATCGTCACTCTGCTTCGCTGTAACTCACGGTTGTGTCAATCGCGAGCTCAGTGATGAATCCTCCCACTATCTGGTCGAGCCAGTGGTCCACAGCCCTCGCGATCTTATCTTCTGATGCTTCTAATTTGCACACCAACTCTGGAGTCCACACTATTGGTTGGTTGAGCTTGTACCTTCCCTGACTATCGGCTAATCTCGTGATCCAATCATATAGTTCTGTTGGAAAGGATGCAAAGAAAATCTCGTGGATTTCTATATATATGTAGCGATCCAGACACCTTTTCTCAGATAGCTGTGGAGTTCTATTTTCTTGTGTTGCGAACTCATGAATCTTCTAATCCAACCACTCTTCAATTTCCTTCTTCATGGGATTCCAGTGTTCTGACATCAGACATCCCTTAGGCAGATCCCGGTCCCGGTAATGGAACCATTTGTTGGCTACTTAGGGCCTGACCCAGGTTCAACAGTGAGTTTAGCCAAGAAAATCTAGGTACTACCGGCTCTTTCGGCAATAGTCCGTGGAGCGTGGACTGAGGTCTCACCCGAGGTAGTATGGGAGGGTGCTGGAACTAGGTTTCTGCACCCTAGGGATGTCTTTATGTGGGAGATCGGTGCCCGATCTAGCCCTTGCACTCACTGGATTACGCGTACTCAATAGTTTCTAGTGTTCTGTGGAACAACGAAGCCTTAACCGCAGTGTGATTAGGTTAATTACCGTATTCTTCCTTAGTTAAGGTTTGTTCATTAATTACTAAGATGATCTTTAATCATAGACATGCATATAAGTGCATGCAGATAAAGAAGCAAGTATCATCAACATATATCATTCAATTTCAGATCTATAAATCAGAGGCACGATATAACAATCAATTGATCTTTATTACTAATATCTTCAGAGCATGACCCAATACAGACTCGACTCCTTCCTACGCACATAGTTGCAGGGGTCCATGCACTCAGCTGCGGACTCTACTAGGCCTTTGCACACTTAGCTATAGAGCCTCTAACCTCTACTATATCCCAAGATTCAGACTTATAGACTCAGAGCTATTTCATTGCCCAAGAACTTCATAAGACTTAAGATTGCCTTCTACCCTTAGAGCCTCGCTCTATTTATACAATCCCGTGGTCTGCGAACCATGGCTAGGCTGACACATTCTATATTAAATTTACAATATTTTAGGGCAGACCACCTTAGACTCCTTCGCTCTGCGCCTGCATTTCGCGGGGTCTTTATATTAAATGGACCAAAACTTGGGCTTTAAGCCTTAAAAACTCACTATGGTGGCTCCACTACCAAACAATGGTACATTAAGTACAATACTGATAACCCAATGTCCGCATTGGCAGATATCCAGGTTGCGCTAAATAGAGAATTCATAAGACCTAAATCTCAAGCACAGTCGATTGTGGGGTTCAAGGAGATCATGATGAAGCCTGGGGAGACACCCTGGGATTTGGATCAAATATTGAAGTGTACGATCCGTGAAGCCAACATGAACCTAACTAATGGGAAGCACCGCGCTCAGTTCGTAGCCTCACTCCTTTCCCATCTAATGGTTGCGCTATCACAACAGAATATTGGGACCCAAGAAAAAGCTCTAGAAATCGTGATGAGACTACATGAGACAACGATGCAGGATATTAATTTGGGGGTTCAGCAGATTCATGCACAATTGCAAAACCTTTGTCTCGAAATGCAAAGCCTAAAGAAGGACATAACAGCTCGGTCAAAGGCGCGCAAAGAAGTTTGGTGCCTAAAATGCAAGGGTCAGGGGCATGACAAGGATCACTGCCCAGTCTTTGTGAACTATGTTGCAGCAGGGGGACCAATGCCTCTACGACCGGAGGCTGCGGCAGGGCCAAGTGCAGGGTCCACGCTATGGTGTGCTATATGGAAGGTGGCTGGGAAACATGCAACTAACAATTTCCATTTTCTACAGAAATTCATACAAACACTACAACAACTCTTTTGCAACTTTTGTCAATCATTAGGTCAGGATGAGTGCAATTTCCAAAGTTACGAATTGATGATGGACATGACACCTACATATAGGGTGTAGGTAGAAACGCAGCCTCTAGACCAAGGCATTGGGGGAATGCAAGGTGAGTGTCAGAGGCACGGCTGAGGCCGAGGTGGAGGAGGGCCTGGTAGAGGCTGAGGATAGCTGATTTGTTACAATTGTGGAGGCCTAGGACACTACGCGAGGGACTGTCTGAATCCGACGCGATTGTCATGCCACTACTATACTCAGTTTGACCATGCGACTAAGGATTTCCCAATACTATTGGCTAAGATTCGTGAAAAGGGGGCGTAGCCTCCGTAGCCGATGCAGAACCTCTAGATGATGAGGGCTAAGCCTCGCGAGGAAGACCCTAAGGTAAACATTATGCTGCGAAACACAACTATGACTGGGCAGGATAAAGGAAAGTAGCCTGCAAAAGGCGAATGGTTCTGCAAAGCGCCAAAAAAGGAGATTGGGTTTGATATGGAGTGTGCAAAAGAAACATTTATGGAAGCAAAGAAAAGCTTCACTGAGGCCTCTACCTCAGGAAGTCAGGAGAAACTAGTTGAAGAAATGGACCCATCCATGATTACCATATTCTTAGAGACCTGCATGAAACTGCTCCGTGATAGTAAGGCTCTCAAGGGCCTCCAGGAACTAATCAATTGGTGTGCTGGTAAGGATGGAGCTACTAGTGAACCGTGCGTGGTCAGGAAGCTTGGCAAGCATAAGGCAAGGACGGGCGTGAAATGAGACTCACCACGTAGATAGGGGAATATGAAATGGACCAAGTTATCCTTGATCTGGGGTTTGATGTGAATGTTTTACCAAAGCAGACTTGGGAAAGAATGGGGAGACCTGTGCTCTAGTGGTCTCTGATACAGTTAAGAATGGTGAATCAACATAAAATTTCCTAGTGGAGAGGCTGCAAGAGGTAACAGTTGACATCGAGGGCGCGAGCACACTGGCAGATTTTGAAGTAATAGAAATTGTGGATGATAGCAATCCCTACCCTTTGCTCCTTGGAATCAATTGGGCCACTGACATGAACGGGGTAATTAATCTGAAGAAGAAAATATGATATTTGGAAAGAAGTCACTCCATGTTGTAGTGCCGCTGGATCATGTGGAAGGACCGCGCTATATAGAAGCAGTCTAAGATTATGAAAGTGATGACAATCTGGATTAGATTTACAAGATAACAGTGCGAGACTAGGATTGGGTAAATCTGACAGTGGACAGATGTATTGCATGGGACCGCGAGAGCTCCTGCACATCAAATTCGGATGAAGAATTAGAGCACTGGAAGAACTGGTTGCATGAAGTATCTACGCTACGTTGTAATATGATGACCAAGTCATTGTGCTGCGTGTCATCCGAAGTTAGGGATCTGCCTCACTATGATGGGCTAACTGATGTTGATCGCTTTTTGGATGCATTTGAGAGAGAAGTTCCGGAGAAACATCACTTCCAGGCCTTAGACTGGGTATTGCATGCGACGCCCGCAAGATGGTGGGGTGTGCACACGGATAATTTTGATGATTTGCGTGACTATAGAAGGATCATGAGAATATGTTTTGGGCAGCCAAAAGTGTGGATGACCGATAAGTATGATGGAAGGGATGATCCACGTGATCACCTGGCCAAATGGACTAAGGCTTATGGAGCAGAGCCCCAAATTGAATGGGTGCATCTGTTTTGTCATAGCCTGGGCATGATACCAATGAATTGGTACTTGGAAACAGATCTCTGCCATGGCACTAAAGAATGGGACATCTTGCACCAGGGATTTATAATGACATTCATAGGATGGGTTTGACTGTATTGACGTGGTGCTATAGGAGGTTAAATCAGTGATCTTTAGGATACCATAAGATCCTTTGGACCTGGTCCAACCTGATTGGACTACCCAGTTGAGTCACGCGTTGGAATGCTATAACGTGACTGTTGAAGAAGAAGACGAGGATCCTAGAAATATTAATATTCCAGAAACTGAAGATCACTATGAGGTTGAAGGTCCGTAGATAGAGGATGCAGACATAACTGCACTGCTGAAAACTAGGTAGGTCAACATTGGCACAGATGCGGAACCGAAATTTGCAAATATTGGGGAATATTGGGATGATGTGATAGTAGACAAGGTCGCTGAGCTCCTCTGCAAATATTAGGATTTGTTCCCCACAAATTTTTCTGATTTAAAAGAGATAATAGGAGACCTGGGTGTCATGAAGATCACCCTGAAACCAGTTACTGCGTTAATCCTAATTATAAGGAAAGGGTTTGTGCCGAGTTAGATAAGATGCTTGCGGCAGGAATTATTGAACCAGTGGAAGAATTTGATTGGGTAAGCCTGAGAGTGGTTCAGGAAAAGAAACAAAAAGAAGAAATAAGGATATGCATGGATCTCTAGAAGCTGAATGAAACTTGCGTGCATGATCCTTTCCCGACCCCATTCATTGATGAGGTCCTAGATAGTAGGCAGCCAAGAAGCATACTCTTTCGTTGATGGGTTCTCTAGATACCATCAGATAAAAATCGTGCCTGAAGACAGAAGCAAGATGACCTTTGTGACTGAATGGGGATTTTTTCAATACACCGTAATGCCTTTTGGGCTGAATAATGTGCCTACAATATTTTCGCGTGTCGTCATTGCGACATTCAAAGAATTCATTTATAAGTTTCTAGAGGTATACTTTGACGATTGGACAATGTTTGGATTGGTCAAGCATCATGTGGAAAGTCTACGCTTGATGTCAGATACATGTCGGAGACACTAGATCATGCTCAATATAAAGAAGTGTCTGTTTTGTGTCCCTTTCTGAATCCTGTTGGGTCATGTGGTATGCAGACAAGGATTGATGGTAGACCCTATGAATTTCGTGGTGATAATTAACTTGGAGGCGCCAAGGAGTGTGAAACAGCTGTGCGCAACTCTAGGGCATACTGGATACTATAGGAAGTTCATCAAGAGCTATGCCCAGATCATCATGCCCATGGAGAAGTTTTTGAAAAAGGATGATACGTTTTGTTGGAATGATGAATGCCAAAAAATCTGAGACGTGTTGATAGAGAAAATGATTACTGTGCTAATACTAATCTTCCAGGATTGGAAGAAGGAATTTCACGTGCATGTGGACGCCTCATGTATTGCGCTGGGTTCGTGCTAACATAGGTGGGTGAGGGGGAATTATACCATCCTATATCATTCACAAGCAGGAAGTTGTCCAAGGATGAAAATAACTATTCCGCTACAGAGCACGAAGACTCGCCATGGTGTATGCGCTCCAAAAGTTCAGGCACTATTTGTTGGGCAGACATTTTAAGATGTATATGGATCATTCTACGTTGAAATACCTAGTCAATAAGTCTGTTTTGGGGGGGAAGATCTTCAGATGGTTGTTGTTGTTCCAAGAGTATGATTTTGAAGTTATTGTGAAGCTAGGACGACTGAATGCGGGACTTGATCATCTATCATGCATTGAAACAGGAGAAGAACCTACTAATTTGGAGGAGGGGTTGCCTGACGCATAGCTCTTTGTAGTGCATGTCATGGATAGTCTCTTTGAGGATATCATACATTTCCTAACAATGGGAACTGCTCTAGAAGGGTATACAAGCAAGCAGAAGAAGGAGTTAGTAGTGTGCGCGACAGACTTCTCCATCATTGCATGGAACTTGTAAAAAATGGGGTCAAACGAAATATTGTGACGTTATGTACCTAACTTTGAATGAAGCAACATTCTCACGGAGGCTCCTGAAGGAGTTGCAAGAGGACATTATGGAGGAAAAGAAACAACACAAAAGGTTCTGCGTGCTGGGTTGTGGTGGCCAACTCTGCATAAGGATGCGCAATCGTATTGTAGGGCATGTGACGCATGTCAAAGGACTGGTAGGCCATTGTGGAGGGATGAAATACCTTTGATACCGCAGTTGATGTTACAAACATTCAAGAAATGGGTGATTGACTTTGTGGGTCCAATTCAGCCTCAAGGAAAGAAGAGAGGTGCACGGTACATCATCGTCGCGACTAAGTACTTGACCAGGTGGGTGGAGGCACAACCTTTGAAGGAATGTATAGGCGTGACAGTAGAAAAGTTTCCTTTTTAATATGTATTGACAAGATTTGGCTGTCCAAAGATCTTGATGAGCGATCATGGTATGCACTTTCTTAACGAAACAATCAACACATTGACAAAAGAATTTTAGGTGTATCATCAAAAGAGTATGCCTTATCACCCATAGGTCAATGGGATAGTGGAAGCATTCAATAAGATAATGGAGAACGCACTGATGAAGGTCTACAACACTTAGAGAAATGATTGCGATGTGCGTGTACCAACAGTGCTATGGGCCTACAGAATGACTTGCAAGAAGTTGACTGGGAAACGCCTTTTAGACTCGTGTATGGCATAGAAGTTGTGATGCCAATGGAATACATTGTACCTAGTATGGACATAGCGAAACGCACAGGAATGGAGGACCGTGGATGATCCAGGTGGATGTTGGTGGCCACCCACCTATCCCATTTGGACCCCCACAACTGTCTCTTTCAGTTTCCTTAATTATAGCATAGTTTACTATTTTTAGCAGTTTTCGGGTCCTAAACTTCCGGAGCCATTTTGAGGCCCTAAATGACGTTTTTTTGGGAAATATACTGCCAACGATTTTGCTATCAAAAAAATCATCCTTTTTGTCATAGTCCTCAGAGAGATCTTTCCAACGGGCTATCATGTGCGTCAAATGGAGATAATACGACCAATTCGCGACCCCAGGAAGTTGGCTGTCCAACTCACCCCAAAACGGGGCCCCCAATTTGGCGTTTCATCTTCTAGGGTTAGGTTTGGGATGTGAAGGGTTTTCCATTGTTTCTCAATAATAAATAGGCCTTTGAGCCTCATTGTAACAGTTCAAAACAGTTCATAGGCATGTAGCCGCCACATCTCTTCTCAGAGATAAGCTACCATCGCCCTAGCTGGTTTATTTCCATTTCTGTTTGTAAGCATATTTCAGTATTTTATATTAATGAAATGAAGTATTATTTCCGCTGCATATTTGTCTTTATGGTTATCTCTGTATTTTATTGCATTCCTGTTTAAATCCAGATCAATGGTATCAGAGCGGTCTGCTTTTTCTCTGTTTTTCTTTGCATGTCCCCAACGAGGTCGGGATATAAGGAGTTAGGGCTTGAACTGGTCGAACCTTTGCAAGACCAGCCTCGCAAATCTCAACGACCTCCCATGGCGGATGAGAAGAACAATGAGGGGGTAGGAGATCCTATCAAAATCTTGCTCGAAGAAGCCCTCGAGCAACAAAGGAATGCGATGATAGACAGCTTCGCCCAGATCCTTCAGCGGCTACCCAGACGCGACGCATCGGCTTCCGACAGCTACTCTGGAAATGCCACACCCTTTAAGGTACAAGTTAATTTTGAAATCCCCATCTTCGAGGGTCAAATAGACGTAGATGCCGTAGATAAATGGTTAAATCTGCTAGATGGGTATTTTTCTGTTCATGAATTTTCAAGTAGGGAAAAGATTGTTTTCGCTCTTCTCAAAGCAACCCCCCACGTCAAGGACTGGTGGGAAGCCTACTGCGAGTAGAAGGATGAAAGTACAGGCTCACTGTTTTCAGCCGCACCCACTTGGAATGACTTTTGGGATGCCATCAAGGAGCAGTACTACCCTGTCAAAAGCTATGAGGACAAATACATCAAATGGACCACACTACGGCAGGGACAAGACCAAGATGTGCTGGAGTTCACAAATTTTTTTCATACCCTTCGCACACAATTGGGTATTAAAGATTCTGAGTTTCATTTGGTACTCAAATACCGCGATTGCCTACACAGATACATCCAGGAAGAGATGGAGTTCTTGAACATCTCCTCACTCGGCACAGCGTACCGATACGCTGTCAAAATCGAGCAAAATTTCAAACAGAAGAAGCGAGACTTTGGATCTGCAAATTTTAAGCCTAAAGGACAAAGCCAAGGTGGGGTGACCCAAGACAACCCCTCGAAGCCGCAAGAAAAGAACAACATCACGAAGCCGAAGAAGGACACAGGAAAGTGGTGTGAGTTCCATAAGAGTCCCACTCATAACACAAGTGAGTGCCAGACCAAGCAGTCGCTGGTGGCCGAGTTGAAGGCTTCTGAATTAGATGCATGTTCCGACCCTGAGCCAAAACCTGACAAGGGGAATGGTAAAGGGAAGCAGATCATTGATGTGGAGCCCAGGGCCACTGTTGCCACCGCCAAGATCCAGAAAAATGAGCCCGAAGATCCAGAGGAGGGGGAACATCTTTTCCACTCACAGATGTGGGTGAAGGGTTCACCACTGCAATTCATTATCGACAGTGGCAGCCAAAAGAACCTCATTTCAGTAGAGGTCATGAAGCGGTTGGGCCTACCAACTACACCACACCCATAACCATACAGTATTGAGTGGCTTCACGAATGACAAGATCTCAAAGTTCGCCAGCAGTGCCGCCTTCCCTACAGCATCAAGCCCTTCACAGACAAGGTATTGTGTGATGTTACACCTCTGGATGTTTGTGATGTACTATTAGGCCAGCCATACTTGTGGAGGCGACATGCTGTATATGAGTCAAGGCCTCGCGCTGTCATTATTTCTTTGGATAATTCATTATGCAGGATACTAGAGGTAGCCCCACCCACCGCCACCTCTTTGATCACTTCCAAGAAAGGCAGCAAGCTCATCTCCTAGACTAGGAAATTCATTTTCTGTCTAATTCACTCCCAAAGTAAGGGTAAGATCGTTGCTACATCCATGACCCCTGCGAAGGGTTCCTCCACGCAGCAGTAGCAAAGGGACACAGTAGTGACAAAACATAGGAACAACTTCTCCTCACCCACAGGGGTACCACACAAGTCTCAGGTGGGCAACAAAGTTTGGTTGCATCAACAGAAAGAACGCCTTACCAGAACCCATCAGAAGCTTAGACCACTCCAACATGGTCCTTACACTAGTACCAAGGCTATGGGAAACAATGCTTTGAAGCACAACATTCCTCCATCCCTTCGCTTGCACCAAGTGATCAATGTGGACCATCATCGACCATGCTTCCCACCATTTCTGGACACATTAGAGATTGTAGAACAGCTCACTAGAGATCCAGCTCAGCAGAAGCTTCCTCATCTCAGGGAGGAACTCAACGCAATGGGGACCATTGCTTCCTAAGGGGGGAGGAATGATCCAGGTGGATTTTGGTGGCCACCCACCTATCAATTTGGACCCCCATAACTGTCTCTTTCAGTTTTTCATTTTCCTCAATTATAGCACAATTTACTATTTTTAGTAGTTTTTCGGGTCCTAAACTTGTGAAGCCGTTTTGAGGCCCTAAACGACGTTTTTTGGGAAATCTACCGCCAATGATTTTTCTGTCAAAAAAATCATATTTTCGATCATAGTCCTTGGAGAGATATTTCCAACGGGCTATCATGCGCGTCAAACGGAGATAATACGACCAATTCCCGACCCCGGGAAGTTGGCTGTCCAACTCACCCCAAAACAGGGCCCATAATTTGGCGTTTCATCTCCTAGGGTTAGGCTTGGGATGTGAAGGGTTTTCCATTGTTTCTCAATAATAAATAGGCCTTTGAGCCTCATTGTAACACAGTTCAGAATAGTTCAGAGGCATGTAGCCGCCACATCTCTTCTCAGAGATAAGCTACCATCGCCCTAGCTGGTTTATTTCCATTTCTGTTTGTAAGCATATTTCAGTGTTTTATATTAATGAAATGAAGTATTATTTCCACTGCATATCTGTCTTTATGGTTATCTCTGTATTTTATTGTGTTCTTGTTTAAATCTGGATCAGTGGAGCCCTGGAAGAGAGGCTCGTGCAACTAGTAGAGCTTGAGGAGGACCGATTTCTAGCTGGATTTCATCAACAAGTTCAAAAGGAGCGCGAAAAGGGATGGCACAATCGGCACATCAAACTGTGCACCTTCAAGGCAAATGATCTGGTCTTGTTATATTATAGTAAATTTGATAAATTTCCAGGGAAATTTCGGATGCACTAGCTAGGGCCATTGTAGAATTCTTGCAGAAACTCCGATAGATCTAGAATTCTAGTTAAATTAAACACAAGCAATTCGTTGATATTAAAGAGAGGAGAGAAAGAATTTTCTCCATAAAATCAATGTATTAAATTAATGAACAATAGTAATACATGAGCAACCAAACCTCTAATCCCAAAGGGAGGTAGTTATATAGAAATTGCCAAATCTAGAAAACTAGGAAAAAACTAGTAAAAAACTAGAAAAGGATAAGAAAAGCTAAAGGGAGGCCTAAAATAGCAACAATGAATCAAGACAACCTATTCCAACTATCAGTGACAAGGAAAGCATGAGGAGGGGTGCATTTCCCAAGAAAGGCAACTTTAAAACATGCTAAAATTGTCTGCGGGACCAAATCCCTTGATTTAAGGGGGAATCTTCATGTGGGGTGCCATTCCTCAAATAACTCAAGTGGATGAGGTGTGCTTAGGTGTGAACATGCACTTAGATGTATAAATGGTTTAGGAAAGTGGTTGTACCAATATTTCCATAATATTAAGCCTTTAAAGGCAAAAAACAAGGGAAAGTTGGTCCACTGAGCTAGTTTACCAAAAACCAAGTGTGAACATGATTTTTAGTGCATGTGGCTAAGTCAAGGACACAAGCTCAAAAATAAATGTAGATGTTAGGATTATATTCCAACACCCCCCTTCATCCTAAATCACTTATCTAAACTGAGTCCCAACTAAGATGCCATGTTAGGTACTCAGGTACAATAAATAAAAGATCCTCATAAAATGAAGAAAGAGGGAAAACCTTGTGGGACAAAGCCCCCTACCCCCCAAAAGAGGAAAAAATGGCTAAGTGGCCAAAAGGGCCTACTCAGCTGTCTCCACCACTCCAATCATAGCTCTTAGTTCTAAAAATTTCTTTTCAGTGAAAGACTTGGTGAAGATGTCTGCAACCTACTACTCAGTGGGGCAGTATTGCAGTGATATGACTCGGTCACGGATCATCTTGCGGATGCAATGCATGTGAATCTCGATGTGCTTTGTCCTCTACCTCTAAACTAGATCAATCGATATCTGAATGGGCCCCTGATTGTCACAAAATATGATAGTCGGAAGTGGATACTGAATACCAAACTCGGAGAAAAGCCCCTGCAACCAAATAGCCTGTGTAGCTGCATTCACTGCACCTCTATACTCTTCCTCGGCTGAAGATAAAGCAATTGTGGATTGCTTCTTGCTGGACCAACAAAAAGGCCATGAACCAAAGCTAAAAACATAACCAAAGGTGGACTTGTGGTCTGTACCATCGCCAACCCAATCAGAATCTGTGTACCCAGTCAATGACAGTGGGCAATCTACAACATAAAAGATACCAAAATTGGAAGTACCTTTCACATATCTAAGGATTCCCTTTGCAACTTTCCAGTGAATCTCATGGGTCTCTTGCATACATCTAGAACAAACTCCTACTGTAAAATATATATCAGGTCAGGTATGAGTAAGATACAACAAACTCCCAACCAACTGTCGATACAGTGTACTGTCCACCAAAGGTGTAGCACCCGCATCCCAAATCCGATCCCTGAAAGAAAGGGAGATGCTGTTGGCTTGCATTCTGTCATCTAAAAGTAGACAAGTAGATATGATGCATACTTAGATTGTGCTAGCTTGATCCCTAAAGTAGACTGAGAAACTTCAAGACCAAGAAATTAGTGCAACAGTCCCAAATTTATGATGGAAAATCGATCGTGCAACGCTGATTTTGCCGAATCAATAGCTGAGGTAAGGTTCCTTGTCATCAGTAAATCATCTACATAAAGTACTATCAACTAAAGGTAATCATCATGTTGTAGTAAATAAACATTCAGATCATATTTTCATTGAATGAATCCAATGGAAAACAGGAAAGAATCCATCTTTGCATACCAGGCTCTGGGAGCCTGTTTTAGGCCATACAAAGATTTCTTTAATCTGCAAACGAGGGAATAGTTATGAATGTATCCATGTGGCTGCTCCATATATATCTTCTCCTTGAGATATCCATGAAGAAATGCACTCTTCATATCCATGTGATGAACTTCCCATCTGCGAGAAGCAGCAATGGCTAAAACTAGTCGAATGCAGTCCATTTTTGCAACAGGTGAAAATGTCTCTGTATAGTCTATGTCATGTACCTGTGAGTATCCTTTTGCAAAAATTTGAGCTTTGTACTTAGTGATCTCACCATCTGCAGCAATCTTTGTTCGATAGATCCATCGGCATCAAACAAGCTTTCTTCCTTTCAGAAGTGGAACCAAGTCCCATGTGTTGTTTTCCATGAGAGCAAAGTACTCTTCATCCATGGCAGCCTCCCAAAGTGGGTTTCTAGCAGCCTCAAATTGTGATTGTAGATCTGAACCAAGTGTCATATAGCAATGTATGGGAAGAAATGGTTCGGTGGCAGCTAGGGCTTGAGGAGCCCCAAAAAATTGTGATCTAGTCCTTCTCGCATCTGCAGGATCACCGACTAGTTCACTAGCATCTTGCAGGGTTTTCTCTGCCCAAGTTGGCAGTTGAGTTGGAGCAGCCATGACCTGCTCCTCATCCTCTAATTTAGACCCAAGAGGCTTCTCTGATGGATTCTTTGAAGTGCTTGAAGAAGCTTTGGACTCCTCCTCATCAGTGGCAACAAGTGGTTCCTCGGCAGGGTTTGCTGAAAAATCATGCAGTGATTCTTCTTTAAACTTCACACTTCGAGCTATAAGGAACCTTTTAGTATAAGAGTCCAGCAATATATATCCTTTGACACTATCAGGATATATAAAAAATATACATTCAACACTTTGAGGCTCCAGATCCTTCCTCTTATCTGTTGGAATGTGAGCCCATGCTTGTGAACCGAAAATGCAAAAGTGCGACACTTTCGGTTTCTTTTTGGTCCAACATTAAAATGGAGTGGTGCCTTTGAGTGCTTTGTGAGGAATGTGGTTCTGAATGTATGCTACACAATTAATAGTTTCAGCCAATATCTTAGGAGCTAATGATTTGGACTATAACATACAATTGGCTATCTCTTTTAACAACCGGTTTTTCCTCTTCGCGACACCATTATGCTGTGGTGTATATGGCACTGTGTGTTGTAGCTATATACATGCATAAATACAAAGTTGCTGCACATATTTGTTGACATACTCCCCCCCCTTATCAGTACGGAGTATCTTAATCTTACGCCTAGACTCATTCTCAGCAAGTGTGTTATGAAACCAGCTCAAGAAAAGATAGAAAAGATAGATCAACGCCTTAGAATTCAACCTCTTCGAGGGGGCAACCTCCTTTACATTACATAAATGATCAATTCTTGGATGATTCAAATGACAAAACCTCCTTTCTGTATATAGGAGTCTACGGAGTCACAATATAACCCAACCAACCTAACAATAATAATATAAAGCCACAAAAATAACAATAGAGGGATTCTATGGGGCACAGTAATAAAAATATGGGGACAATAGGGGCACAACAATATTAATAAGGGGTACAACTAAAATAGCAATGGGGTAATCACTAGTATTATAGGGACATAACATGCCCCTCTCCTTCAAAAAAGTGTTGTCCTCAACGCTTGAGTAGTTCTGGATGCTTCTATATAAAATTCTCATCCTCCCATGTGGAATCTTCAGCGGATAAGTTCTTCCACTTGATGAGATACGCCGAAATTGATCGATTTCGTAGCTGTCGAGTTCTTGTTTCTGTGACTGCTTCCGGTTCCAATATAATTTTTCCTTCCTCGTCAAGTTCTGGCAATATTTTTTGAACTGGGAGCTTGTCACCTATAACATTCTTTAAACATGAAACATGGAAAACTGGGTGCACTCGAGATGCTGCAGGAAGCTCCAATTTGTATGCCATAGTACCAATATTTTGCAAAAATTTAAAGGAATCTACACACCTTTTTTTCACTTTGTAGGAGCTCGATATTGCCTTTGATATATCTCTGTACTTTCAGATCATCCAGTTCTCAAATGGGTTTTTTTTTTAGCTTCTGAAACGTCGGAGGAAAAAAGTTATAGCGAAAATGCCACGATGACCTATTTGGAGCAGCAAAACCCTAGAATCCAAGGCTCTGATACCAAATGTTATGAAACCAGCTCAAGAAAAGATAAAAAAGATAGATCAACGCCTTAGAATTCAGCCTCTTCGAGGGGGAAACCTCCTTTACATTACATAAATGATCAATTCTTGGATGATTCAAATGACAAAACCTCCTTTCTATATATAGGAGTCTAAGGAGTCACAATATAACCTAGCCAACCTAACAATAATAATATAAAGCCACAAAAATAACAATAGAGGGATTCTATGGGGCACAGTAATAAAAATATGGGGACAATAGGGGCACAACAATATTAATAAGGGGTACAACTAAAATAGCAATGGGGTAATCACTAGTATTATAGGGACATAACATGCCCCTCTCCTTCAAAAAAGTGTTGTCCTCAACGCTTGAGTAGTTCTGGATGCTTCTATATAAAATTCTCATCCTCCCATGTGGAATCTTCAGCGGATAAGTTCTTCCACTTGATGAGATATGCCGAAATTGATCGATTTCGTAGCTGTCGAGTTCTTGTTTCTGTGACTGCTTCCGGTTCCAATATAATTTTTCCTTCCTCATCAAGTTCTGGCAATATTTTTTGAACTGGGAGCTTGTCACCTATAACCTTCTTTAAACATGAAACATGGAAAACTGGGTGCACTCGAGATGCTGCAGGAAGCTCCAATTTGTATGCCATAGTACCAATATTTAGCAAAAATTTAAAGGAATCTACACACCTTTTTTCACTTTGTAGGAGCTCGATATTGCCTCTGATATATCTCTGTACTTTCAGATCATCCAGTTCTCAAATGGTTTTTTTTTTTAGCTTCTGAAACATTGGAGGAAAAAAGTTATAGCGAAAATGCCACGATGACCTATTTGGAGCAGCAAAACCCTAGAATCCAAGGCTCTGATACCAAATGTTATGAAACCAGCTCAAGAAAAGATAGAAAAGATAGATCAACGCCTTAGAATTCAGCCTCTTCGAGGGGGAAACCTCCTTTACATTACATAAATGATCAATTCTTGGATGATTCAAATGACAAAACCTCCTTTCTATATATAGGAGTCTAAGGAGTCACAATATAACCTAGCCAACCTAACAATAATAATATAAAGCCACAAAAATAACAATAGAGGGATTCTATGGGGCACAGTAATAAAAATATGGGGACAATAGGGGCACAACAATATTAATAAGGGGTACAACTACAATAGAAATGGGGTAATCACTAGTGTTATAGGGACCTAACAAAGTGCTTTAAATTCTATAAGGCATTCAAATACTTCTGATTTTAATTTCAGAAAAAATACCCAAGTAAGGCAATAGAAATAATCTATGAAGGTGAGTGCATATCGAGCCTTACTGATTCAAGGCTGTGGGAATGGGCCCATGATGTCACTGTGAATTATACCAACAAGTGAAGGAGCTCTTTGTGCCTTCCCTTTGTCAAAATTTTGCTTCAGATGCTTGCCAAGAATGCATCATTGACATACACCGCTTGTGAATTCAATAGTGGCCAATCCTTCTACCATGTTTTCCTTGCTGAGTTGATGCAAGTACTTATAGTTTAGATGGCCAAATATTTCATGCCATAAACTGATAATATCATTAGATTGTGAGAGAAATACAGTTCTAATAGATTTAGGAAAAAAGTGGGAGAAGAAATACAAACGAGAACCATGATCTGCAATTCCATGTGCAAGCTGTGAGCCCGTGGAAATGTCGGTAATCATTGCGGAGTCCGGAGTGAACTCCAACTTCCTTCCAAAGCTGGAATGAGTGATTTGTTATATCAAGAGAAGATTTGTAGAAAGCAAGGGAACATGAATCACATTTGTGAAGCAGCCCCTTCAAGGTCTACAATTCCTTCTCCGCACACCTTTGCGGGTGTGGCATCTCCTAAGTAAATTGGGGATTTGGTGCTTTCTTTGATGGAGGAAAATTCATCTTTTGATGCAGCCATATGGTTTGATGCACCTAAATCAAGGATCCAAGCTGATGGAGTGGATGTGATAGCCATTAAAGCATGAACATCTCGTGCTCTCCCTCTCCCATCTCCTGTTCTGTTATCATCCTTCTTCTTTGCATTCTCAGGCATGGTGAGATTGTGTTGCTGCAATTGCTTAGCCATCTCATTGATTATTTTCCTCATGAAATTTTCTTTAGGATGAAAACCTTTGGAACAGTAGCTGCAAAGTGTTCTTTCCTTATTCTTCTTACCCTTAGGCAAAGAAGAGCTCTCTAAAGATTGTATGGGTCTCTCCTTTTTCGATTCATTAAATTTACCCTTCCCTTTTTTCTTGTCTCTTCCATTGCTCTTTGGAGCATCAATAGCCGCAAGTGCTTGGTTCTTTGAACACTTTATGGCACCCATTTTGACCAACTTAGCTTGATATTGAGTCAATGTTGCAATGAAATCATTTAGTGGAGGAATTTTCCATTTTTCCTGAGTTAATTTAGATGATTGAAAAGACGATACAAATAGGGAATATTCAGGGCCTAATTTCGAGAGAATCAAAAGGATGAGTTGATCTTCCTCTTTCTTGACTCCACATGCATCAAGTTCAATGAAGAGGGATTTAAAATTGGTGAAGTATTCTTGCAAGTTGCTGAAATGAGTTGGACTGAGGGATATGAGTTCATTCTCTAGTTGATGCACTCTCATTTCATCATGCTTGCCAAATAGTCCTTCCAATGTGGTCCAGACCGCATCGGGAGTAGTGGGTCCACTGACATGAAAGAGGAGTTCTCTGGAAATTGATAGGCATATCAGCCCAATTGCTTCATATAATTTATTGAAATACTTGATCTTCTCCATTGCAGAAGTCGGTTCAGTCTCCGTTCCCATTGTTACCCTGTAAAGCCCTTTGCTTCAGAGGAGCAGAGTGATCTTTGCCTTCCATTCGAAGTAATTGAAAGGATTTAGAACAAGTTTTGTAGGCCGAGAGAGGTGATCCATTTCTTATTGCTGTACCTCCTAATGATCTATACCTACAAATAAAACCATGTATAATCCACTATATTCAAACTAGCTTTGATACCATGTAGAATTCCTATAGAAACTCTGATAGATCTAGAATTCTAGTTAAATTAAATACAAGTAATTTGCTGATATTCAAGAGAGGAGAGTGTTAGGTTCCTATACCAATAGGTTTCATTTTTCATGATTGACTATGGAAGTGCCAAATATGTTCATCCTTTCATGTTGCAAAGGTTCCATATTTTGTAAACAAATGAAGAAAATTAAAAAATGAAAAGAGGGTATGCCCTAAAAGAAAAATCAAAGGGAAAGAAGAATAAACTGGTTGACAAGAGGAAAAGAAAATGAACCCCAAACCAAAAAACCAGGAAAGTGGCCAGTCAAAATGCCACTGCTATCTTATTTGCAAGTTCACAATGTGCAAATATTGTTGTTTAACACACTTGATGGATGGCCCAACAGTTCAATCTGGACCATGCCATGTTTGAATTTCCTATTGTAGAATAGAGAATGAATATCTGCCCAAACAGCTCAAGCTTGTCAGATGAGTAGATAGGTAGAGAAATTAAGGAGCCCAACTGCTTAATCTGGGCCCTTGGAAGCGATAAGGGTAGATTTAGATAGGAGGGCAGTCAAAAGAAAAAAAGGAAAATTAGGGTTTGCTAGTCCAAATGCACCCAATCCAAAAGGAAGAAAAAATGCTAGGTGTAGGCTGGGTAGGCAGTTTGAGGTTGCAGAAGCAATCTTGTGATATTTTTTCCTTGTCAAGAAGGATTCATCTCATCAATGACACAAGTACCAAGGCAGTGGGTTGATTGCACAACAATGGAAGCATGACTAACTCCCCCTTTCATTCCCCCAAAAATCTTTTACTAACATCCCCTCAAGGACCTTGGCATTTCCCTAATAGTCTAGCTTCACTTCATTTTATGAGAAATGCTAAGTTAAACATTGAGTTTACTTAGTGAAAAGAAGCCACATTTCTTGTGTAAAAATCATCATTCCATACTCTTTTCATTTCCCTATGCCTAAGTTCTCACTCTATAAACTTAGCATTTGTTCATGCAGTTTCATTCCATAAAGTCATATTAACATTTAACTTTATTATTTAGCTCCCTCAATCACTTTTCCCACCCCTATTCTACAAAAAACTATATAAAAACCCAAAAAATACTAAATACCCTTTCCCTTGGCAAATATAGCCATACATTACAGTTTTTGGGGAATATTAAGTCCATTTGGGACCTTATATTAACCCTTCCGCGTATAAACCTTGGGGTTTATTTAACTTCAGGTTAAATAAACAACCGTGCTAACCCTCCCACATAAACCATACCTTATTACCCTCCGCGCTTGTATATATTGGGTTTCATTTGATATTTGGTTAAATGAATAACCATAACCACCGGCGCCGAACACATAAAACCCATATAACCAAAGTTTATTTACCCCCTGAAACATTATTTAACGTTAAATAATAGGCGGGCCCCCCTCATTGTGAAACACCGCGGCTTTAAAAACCCGACGACCGTCCGATCCTGCACCCTCCATCCAACGGTTGGCAGCAAATATCGCATGCCCTGATTCACCGAAGGTTAGCGTCCGGGGGATGGGCGGTATTGCTGCCGCACCCCCACCACACGTCAACCTCCTGGCGTGATCGGAGCCCTCCCCTGCAAAACCACCCTGGGCCAAAGGCGGTGCGGGGAAAACCACTTATTGCCCGCCACCTGCCCCTGACGTCAGGTCCACGTTACCCTGTGACGTCATGTCTGCGTCGCCCCCCCACTCCTCTGCAGTACTGCCACATCATCTACTGACATCACCGCCCCGCCACCGTGTCAGCTGCCACGTCACCATATGCGTCAGCTGCCACGTCACCCTCCGTACCCGCTACGCGCCAAAAATACGTCATGATGACTTCATCTCCGAAAAGTGCCAAAAGCGCTAAAATGTCCAAAATTCATTAAAAAGTCGTGAAAACGACTATTTTGTTTATTTTCTATTGTTGCGCCTGCGAAGAACGTGCATGCGATTTTACGACCAATCTGCCTCCTGAAGTTGCACAGTCCATCAACCTGCAAATGCGCTCCATAGCTCAGCTCCACAGCTCGAGGCACCCCTGCTAACTATCCTCTACGCCATAAAAACAGGTATTTACCCATTTTTTCGCCCGAAAACCCTATTTTTTCCAAAATTCGCTATTGAAATTGCCTAAAGATCTATAATTCAAATCCAAAGGTGCTCCTGCCTACCATTCACCACTTGTTAATATACTTTGTGAGCTGTTGTTCAAAAAACAAACCAGCAAACGTGCCCTCCTCTGCAAACTGGCCATTAAAACGGACTTTGAGCCCATTTCCGCTGGCAGATTCTCCAAACTGCCCATGCATTGAGTCCCTTTGTCAAAATCCTCTGCAAAATTTCGCTCGTTTGGCTAAAAATCAATCCCATTCCCTCTGCAGTTTACTCACAGAGCCTATGAATCCAGCGAATTCATTCAAAAAACCTGTCTAAATTCTACAAATTTGCTTTTTTACCATAAACTTTACACAGTGAGGCCATATCTATATCAAATTCTAGTCTGCCAGCTCCCTTACAAAGCTCCAGAGGCAATTTTCACTGTTCATTCCAGCAAGAGCAAGAGAGGCAACATGGTATGGAGGTGTCTTCCTCAAGGCAGCAAAGCAATCAACCGCCTAGTATTAAAGGAAATTTCATGGAAATCAAGGCCCAAAATGAGTTGTTAAGAGTACAACTATATGATCAGTTTCTCAAGACAACACCCTCCAAACAACAGAGATTAATGGCAGCTTATGACTTTAAGGAGGAGAAAATGATTCTAAGTCATTTCAAGCCTAAGATACCATAGCCACAGATAGCTGTAGATTATATAAATACAAACTTAGAGGTCCTCTCCAAGGACATACACTCGATGGGCCAAATTGAGCTACACAAGCAAATAGGAGAAATGGTCTATGCCACTCTAGTAGACAAGGCTATGCTGGCCCATCAACTGAAGGAATCATTGAAAAATACAAACACTCAATTGGATTTGGAGAGAATGTCTTCCTCGGCCAAAGATAACAGAATAAAGACATTGGAGGAAATCATTGTGGAACTAGGGCATGATCCTAAGAAGGATGCCAAAGGCATCTAAGCCCTCATAAAGAAAAAAGAAGAAGATATTGCTGCACTGAGAAAGCAATTGAGGCTGCCTGCAACTATGCACCCTCAAACAACAGAACTTGTACAAGAGAAGGAAGGTGAAGATATGATGGATCTGCTGATGAAGATGAACCAAAGGATAATTCAAATGGAGCAAGAGTTGGAGAAAACATTGCAAGGCAAGCAGGGAGAGTCGACCTCCCAGCCACCTAAAATAGCTCCAACTGTTGCCACTGTTCCTCCCACAGTAGCAGCAGTAGTTCCTCCTGTTATTCCAGCATCCACAATAGCTACATCAACTACAGATGCTACAACAACAACAACAACAACACCAAAATCTAGCATGAGTATGGAAGAAATGATGAAAGCAGTCAAAGAGCTAGAAGTTCAGGTGACAGAGGTGAAAGAGGCCAAAGAAAAGTTGGCCAAGCTGGAGGCAAGCTATGACAAGTCCAAGATGACAGTGGCTGAGAAACAAAGGGAAATAAAAGCCTTGGACAACAAAATAAAAGCCTTAGAGAAGGAGCTTACTCTAGATAAAACTCTAGCTGAAATCAAGAAAATTTTGTGGGCCAAAATTGGCCAGTCAATCACTGACCAATGGCAATCAATTCAGACCATACATGAACAAATAGAATTGATAGGCTTAGCTCAATTTGAGACACAAAGGGCCAGAGCATCATTGGGAAATATGCCTGAGCAAGCCAATAGAATGATTCAGTTCCTGAACACTCATACCAAAGAGCAGTTGGCAGCATTAGATATCAGCAGCAGGACAGATACTATTCTGACAGTGAAAAAGGTGTTGACCCTGAGAAATTTTGTGCAGACTCTAGAAAGAAAGTGCCAGGAAATGTAGGCAGAAATAAATGACTTCAAGCTAAAAATGGTAGCATTGCAGAGCAGAGGGTTGCCCAGCTTATTGACCAGTAGTGGCAGACTGCTAACCCATGAACAGTATACCACCAGAATGAATAACTATGTTTCCAATCAGATTACAGCATCCTCAAGTACCTCAGAAGAAATAGGGCCTCCCTCTGGACAGAATCTTTATGATAAGTTAGAAAATCTGTTCTACATTGAACATGAAATAAATCACCTGTTTGAGGTTCAGCCCAACTTTTACAGATATACTGAAGCTGATGAAACACTGATTAAAATACAAAGACATCAGTTGCCTACAGAGGATTGGTGGCAGGCAATGCTGGAAATTCTACCCAGGTAATTTGATTGCTGTCCCATTTTGAGTCAGCTACAGGTCAACAACTCCACATACACAGGTCACTTGCCAAAGTGTAAAAACAACAGAAAGAGGAAGTCATATTGAAACTGCAGCTTATTAAAGACAAGACCGAGCACCGAGGACAGAAAAACAACAAAACAACAAACATAGGAACACAAAGTAAAGACGTAGCTCCAGTCGTCTCACTCAGTCCAAAAAAGTCAAAAATCTCTGACAGACTAAACCGCTAGCACACCAACATTTACTGTGCCATTTATTTCTCTCATTTACTTCTTTTTGAAGAGTTGGTGAAGAAAGTTATTGCATGAAGACTTATCTACAAGATATTTTGTATCTCATTTTTGTATAAATACCTCCCCATAGAATGTATTTGGGGTTGGTGATTTTCTCTTTGGACTGCGCTGTAAATTCTGAGACTGTTTTAATACAAAAGCTGTTGAAGTTCACTATTGCTGACCGTCTGGATGTGGATTTGATGTTCTGGGACCTGCTACAGAACTCCTGTGTCATTCTATGGATCAATAAGTTATTCTAAACTATGTTTTATGTTTTCTGTGTTTGCAAATTCCATATATATTCCATAATCTTGGTAACAGAGAAGAAGAATAGCCCAGGATTTGTTTAAATGCACCCTGTGTTCAGTCTCTGCTATTAATTATGTTTTCTTCAGAATTAGCCATAAATATGAATTCTTAATTGATCATGTTTGCACTGATTCTTCACTTTGAATATTACCTAGGAATTCTTTATTGCTCCTCGATAATATTCATGCACTTTCCCTTTGCCAGCATAATGAAAGATTCTTGATTGCCTTTCATTCCCTGACTTCATTCCATCAATTTCAAATTTGAAAATTGTTCCAAAACTGCCTATCTTGCTTTGTAGCATTACCATTTACCCAAGAAACACTTTCAGCAGTGCACCATCATTGACTCCATTACCCAATAGTATAGACTGTTTTGGACTTTGCATCCCAGCTCTGCCTGAAATCACCATCCAACAAACTTAAAACAAAACCCTGTACATCACAACTAGCCTAAAATATTTCAAAACAAAGCTAAATTACAAAGAGAGAGCCCTCTCTGGCTATAGGTAGGCTAGAACCTGCATCTAAAATATTGGTTAGTGGTTACCTTGGCCGTATTCCCTTCAGGAGGCAGGGAACAACCTGAGTGATAACATCATTGGCGACTCCACTGGGGAACTGAATGACTAATTGTAAATATTGTCTATTTTCTAAAGCTATAGATGGAGCCTGAAGTTAGCCAGGTAGCCTTTGAAACTGTCTTTGTTCTACATTTACAGGAGTAAATAAAAGCTGCTTCAGTCGATCTCCAATATAGTTTTAGGCTTTAAAACAACTGTTCCAAAGATTTGATCAATTTCCCTATTTCAACATATTCAAAGGAAAGCCCAAGGCCTCCTATATTTCAAAGAAACTCTTGTAGAATATTGTGAAAAACTGTGATCATAAAACATTTCCAGAAAATACCAAAAACAAGTTTAGAAGCTGGCTCCAAAGAAGAAAACCCGGTACACCAGGTCAAATCCTGATCCAGATCCTCCAGCTATTTTTGAAAATCCCAACTTAATTTCTAAGACACTTAGAAAACAAGAAGATCTAGAAAAATCTGCTGATTTGGACCTTGATATACTTTAGCAAAACCCTTCTAAATCTGAGCTTACACCTAGGGGAGCAGCAGTCCTTTCTACAACCTCACCTAGTTCCTCATCCACACCTCAAAGTATCCTCTCCACTCCCTCATCTACTGCACAAATTTCCACTGTTGTCCCCGCTGTTCCAGCTGTTTTACTTCTTCCTGTTGTCCCATTTATCCCTGTAAATATGGCAAACCGTTATGCTCCTTTACAGTTGCCTGGAAATCCAGGGGCTATGCCTCAGGATTATCAGAGAAAAATAACATATTTTGATGGTACTGGCTCCTATATAGCCCAGCAACACACTAAGAAAATTCAAGATTATTTTGAGAATTATGAAATAGATGATGATGATGTGAGGATGAAGATTTTTGTCCAAAGTCTAACTGGTGATGTGAGGATTTGGTTTAGAGAACTTGCTGCAAATTCAATAGCTCATTTAGAAGCTCTTTATCAATCCTTCTTAAACAGATGGGAAAAGAAGAAGGACCCTTTACGCATCTTAACAAAATATGACAATTTGAAAAGAGGCCCACAAGAAACTGTCCAAGACTGTTGTGCTAGGTTCAAAAATGTTTATAATGCTATTCCTCAAAACCTTAGACCTCCACCTGATTTAGCTTTGATCAAATTCCATGATGGATTTGATTCTAACATGGCATACCAACTGAGGGAAAGAGCCCCTCCAAGCTTAGCAGACATGTAGAATATAGTTGTTAGTGTGGAGGCAAATCTAATTGCTAAGCGAAATCGGGCAAGAGCTGAAAGAAGAACAACTTTCAAAGAGGAGCCTTCAGCATTTGAAAAAAAACTTGATGCAATCATCAAAGGTATGGACAAACTTGGGGATAGGGTGGAAACTATTGAAAGAAAATCATCATGGGAAGGTCAACCAAGTAACACTGCAAGAAACCCAAACTTTAGAAAAAATCAAAATCCGAATGTTGGGAGGACTGGCCCTGACCAGAACATCAGACCTCCATTTCAAGAGAACTATGCCGAAGCCTCAACATCTAGTGAACCAACAGAGGACACCCAAATCAACCTAATGGGGTTAAACAATGAGCAACAAATTTTTCTAACACAAGATGACCAAGAGGCTCACAATTTCAATCAATTTCAAACCAAATCTGGAGAGTCATTTGACTTTAGGGAAGGCTATGATGCAACAGTCTATGAGGTTCATAAATAGTACAAATTAAGAAGCAGAACCATAGATGTGCCTGAACCTACCAAGCTGAAGGATACCAAACAGCCAAAGAAAACAAAAGATAAAGCTGTCCTGTTAGAACCCTCTTCTAAAATAGACCCAGACCCAAAGGAAGTCACTGTGGAAGACATATCACACTTACAGCCCTAAAAAAATCAGCCATACACATCCCATTCTTCAAAGGAAAGTCTAAATTGTTCTCCTGAAAATAATTTCAAATCAGATATACCTCAAAACAACACTCCTGATGAAGAGAAAATCACTGAAAATCTAGTTGAAAAGGAAAAGTCTGCTGTCTATAATACAAAAATTCAAATAGAAAAACCTTTTAATTTAGAAACAGAAATTGGCAAGCTGAAAATAGCTATTCCTCTATCTGAATTGGCTAAACATGAAGTGTACAGACAGCAAATCAATAGGTCACTACAAATACCAGAGAATAGGGATGCAGTCAATGTTCTAGATGATCAACTAGAATTGCTTTTCGGTCCTGAAGTCAATGGTAAAATAGTAGATGGAGGGGTTCCTCCATTTTATGTGAGCTTAAACATTCATGACAAAGTGCTGCATAATGCTATGTTTGATTCAGGAGCTTCCCATAACCTAATGCCTAAATCTGTGATGGAAAGACTATACCTAGATATCACAAGGCCCTACAAAGACTTGTTCTCATTTGATTCCAGCCAGGTCAGGTGTTTAGGCCTAATCAAAGATCTTTGTGTATCCTTGGTCCAATATCCAGCCAAGACAATCTTGATGGATGTGGTGGTAGCTGATATTCCACCTAAGTATGGTATGCTTTTGTCCAGATCTTGGGGTGTAAAACTCCAAGGATATTTGCAACTAGACATGTCTTATGCCACTATTTCAGTCTTTGGACAACCAAAGAGATTATACTGGGAAACACTAATGAAATATGTGGTTAGCAGTCAAGAAAAACCCCAAAACTTCCCCATCTATTTGATGCATTCCGACATGGATTCATTCATTTTATATAATGCTGGGATGTGTCCCAAAATTGATGTCAAAATCCTAGAAACAACACAAACAGAATGCATGAATGAACAGTCAAATGCCCAAGATCAAAAAATCCTTGATATGATTGATACAACAAATGAAAATGACATATCAGATGACTTACAAGAGCCAAATCTGCCCACTGAACAAGCTTCCAAAGCTCTTAAAGCTAGTCATAACCAAGAAATCTTATGGTACTTGGAGTTTGATGGCTCAGTAAACAAATTAGGAGCAGGGGCAGGGGTTTGGATACACAACATGCAAAATGACCATGCTGAAGGTCATGCATATAGGTTAAATTTTAGATGCACAAACAATATGGCCAAGTATGAAACCCTTTTGTTAGGACTCAAACTGATCAGAGGTCTTGGGGCGACCAAGGTTTCAATTCTAGGGGATTCAGATTTGATTATACAACAGATGAAGGGAAATTTCGTTACAAATGATCTTAGGTTGAGATCTTACAGAGGGGCAGATATTGAAATACTTAACAGTTTCTCAGAATCTCAACTCACCAAAATTCCTAGAATGCACAATTTACATGCACATAGTTTGGCAACCTTTTCCAGCACTTGCAAGCTTCCATTTGAGCCCAATCACCACTTCACTGCTGAAATAAAACATAGACCTGCTGTCCCAGATAATGTCAAAAATTGGCAGGTCTTTGAAAATGATACACAGATAAATAATTTCCTGACTTTGAAAGAGGAGTTCTCTAGCATAAACATTGATAATAGCACCATGGATGATCAACAACAAGTAGACAACAATGAGCAAACTATCTCAGCTGAAACAAAAAATCTGATTTTGCACCCAACAAATTTTGATGACAAGAATTTACAAGAGCTGAAGCAAAGAGATTTTGATGAAATAGTTGAGGCAGAAGCTGAAATAATTGAACTGAAGGATAATTTTCTGCCCACGGGCTTAACTCCTTTAGAGGACATATTTGATTCAAATGACATTTCTAGGAAGCCAAAGATGCAACCTCTCAATGCAGAAATTGAGGACTGCAACATTGGAACCACAGAAAATCCCAAAATGATAAAACTATCCAAAACATTGCCTGCTGATCAGAAGTTAAAATACATTGAGTTGTTTAAAGAGTTCCAAGATGTCTTTGCCTGGAGTTATGAGGACCTCAAATCCTATGATACTTCGGTCATCCAACATACTATACCCCTGAAAGAGAATCAAAAACATTTTAAACAAAAGCTTAGAAGGGTGAATCCTGTCCTCCTTCCCCTGATTGAAAAAGAAGTTAAACGAATGTATGAAGCCGGAATCATTGCACCTATCAGGTTCTCAGAGTGGATTTCAAATCTAGTGTCTATCAGGAAGAAAACGGGAGAGATAAGACTGTGTGTTGATCTAAGAAATTTGAACAAAGTCTCTCTCAAAGACCACTACCCTTTACCAAAAATGGATCATATCCTACAAAGGGTAATGGGAGCTTCTAGGATCTCATTGTTAGATGGATTCTCAGGATTCAATCAGATTTTAGTCCACCCGGATGATCAAGACAAAACTGTCTTCACAACACCTTGGAGAACCTTCAAATATGTCAAAATGCCTTTTGGACTCAAAAATGCAGGGGCCACTTTTCAAAGAGCAACGGACATAGCCTTTGCCAAAGAGATCCATGATTTCTTAGTCATATACCTTGATGACCTCACTGATTTTTCAAAATCAGACCAAGAACACTTGTAGCATTTAAGGCAAGTGTTCCTAATTTGCAGAAAATATGGCATATCATTGAACCCAAAGAAATCACTGTTTGGCCTAGAAGAAGGCAAACTCCTAGGTCATATAATTTCAAAGGATGGCATTAGGATTGACTCGGACAGAATTCAAGCTATCCTCCAAGTGCCTCATCCAAGAAACATCAAAGAACTGCAAGCTTTTTTAGGAAAGATCAATTTCCTAAGGAGATTCATTCCCAATTTAGCCGAGCTAATAAGACTGTTGAATAATATGCTGAAGAAAGATTCTAAAGTCAAATGGACAATGGAAGCTAAGCAAGCCTTTGAGGACATCAAAACAACCCTAACAAAAACACTAGTCCTCACAAGCCCCAAGTTTGATAGAGATTTCATCATTTTTTCCTTTGCATCTGAGCATACTATTGCTGCTGTCCTATTACAAAAAGATGATCAAGGGTGTGAGAAGCCCATTGCTTTCTTCAACAAAGCCCTTAGAGATGCTCCCTTAAAATATCAGATCATGGAAAAGCAAGCTTATGCCCTTGTAAAAGCCATCAAGGATTTCAGAGTTTATATCTTGTACTCACATGTGATAGCCTATGTTCCAAATGCTGTGGTTAAGGATATTTTAACTCAAGAAGGAATTGAAGGTAAAAGGGGCAAATGGATAGCCAATATTTTAGAGTATGACATTGAAATCAAGCCTACAAAATTGATAAAAGGACAAGGGCTAGCCAAACTGATGACTGAGACCAATTTCCAAGCCCTTGACATCAATGAATTGGATAACGAACAGGAGATGGCGACTCCACAGATCAATCAAGCCTTTTTACAATCACCTTGGTATGCTGACATATGTTTTGTATTGTTAAACCTGCAAGCTCCTCCAGGGTTGTCTAGGACTAAAAAGAGATTCTTGAAAATGAAGGCATCAAAGTTTTGTATTATAAATAATGTGTTGTTTTGGAAAAATCATGAAGGTATTTTGCTAACTTGCCTAATTCAGGAAGAAACTGACAATGTACTCAAGGAATTTCATGCAGGAGACTGTGGAGGACACTTGTACTGGAAATCAACAGTTGATAAAATCCTAAGGGCTGGATTTTATTGGCCCTCCCTGTTTGCTGATGTAAAAAAAATTGTGATGTCTTGCCACAAATGCCAAATCGTTGAAGGCAAGAGAAAGTTGTTACCTTTTCCCCTCAAACCTATTTCAACTAAAAGACCGTTTCAACAATGGGGTTTAGACTTCATTGGTGAAATTCATCCTTCCTCTTCTGGCCAACACCAGTGGATTTTGACTGCCACAAACTATTTTACCAAATGGATAGAAGCCATCCCTTGTAGGCAAGCCAATGACTCAATCATCATGCAATTCTTAGAAACCAACATCTTGTCTAGATTTGGCTGTCCGGAAAAGATTATTACAGACAATGCTGCTGCATTTAAATCCAAAAGAATGATCAATTTCTGTCATAAATACCACATTACCTTGGGCCACTCCATAGCCTATTACCCTCAAGGTAATGGCCTAGCTGAGTCATCCAAAAAAGGCCTCATCAACGTCATAAAAAAGGTCTTGGAGGAGTGTTGTGGAGGTAAATCCCCTCTGTGGATAGAGGCGATCCCTACTAGCCTAGACCGGGTCTAGCAACAATCAAACAATGCTATCACGCAAATTCCTAATTGCAAATAAAAAGTAGATGGTGAGAACATACTTGGATTCCAACGCTAATGTTCGTAGAAGAGATGTCGCCCTTGTTCCTTTGCCTTGGCCGGTCACGATCCCCACGATCTTCGTGATTGGACACCTGTACATGCAAAGAACAACACGAAAACAAGCATAAAATCTAGTAGATGCAATTATATATCGGTCAGAAAAGATATAACTCAACATCAAACATAAGACAATAAGAGTGGAACCATAATGATAGTCATCTATTATTAATAAATAACAAAGAAGGATACAACCATTGTTCTGACGTCAAATCCTCCTTTGGCTGGGTAGTCAGCTACACAAGTCTTGCAAAGCTTGTTGGGATGAGGAACAAGCCTCTCTCTCTTTGGGTGACAAGAATCTCCTTACTTAGATTTGGCCTTATGGGTGCAAAGAAGGCTCTTGCAGCTTCAAACTCTCTATCACTATACTAGAACTGGAACTATTGTAATTCTGACTAGCTTGCTCAAGGCATAGAGGCAAGCTTTTATAGATAGAGAAGAAAGAGATAGGATCAACCACATTATTCAGGGGATTGGCTTTATCACTTGGAAACTTCCATGAAAGGTGGCAAACCACTTTCCCTTCTATGGAGATTCGAAGCCAAACCATCCTAGCTCAACATAGATTCAGTTGGTGAATGGGTTGAAGAGAACCTTCGGGAGTTTGTTGGTTAAAAAATTTACTCAATTTGGTTGGCGCGAGTGCGACTCTGGGACAGAGTGCCAATGGCGCACCCTTTTTAGAGGATTTCCCTCATTGGCGCGGGCAGTGAACTGTGGACCTGTGCTAATGCAAAAAGAGCTGTTTTCATGGAGATTTTGCAGGAGATGTCTTCAGGGCAAATGAAGCTCATACTTAGAGGAATATGATGCAAGTGGTTTCAGGTCATGTCACTTCTCACAGGTCCCGGAATGAGTCCTCCAGTGTGCGGGTGAGGGATAACAGGGACGGTGACAAATGGTGACAAATTGCTGTGTAACAAATGCCCCCTAAAGCATGAGGCCCGAGAGAGAGAGGGGTGAAATGCTTTACAAGAACATGCATGACTGAAAACACGGCCGCTGGAGAACATGCGTAAAGAAGTACAACTGATATCTCAAGTACATGATATATGTGGTATGGGCACAGCCATCCATAATAGAGTACATAATAATCTAGATCCAAGGCATGGACGCAGCCATCCAGAGAGGACCGATAAATAGACTCAGGCATGGTTGCAGCCATCCAGTGTGTGAGTCATGTAAAGAGCATAATAAGCCACAAATCGCAGCCTGGATTCCAATAGACAAAATCTAGGGTCTTGCGCTCCATCTCGACCCGAACAGAGTACAAGTTCAGGCATGCGAATACATGAGTTGAAGTCGAACATGCATGAACATCGTCTGATTACCAGTCAATGATGAAAACTGTCAACAGACGTGAGAGGTACCACCAATAATGACGATGGCCCTCAAGGTACTATAGGTACAATCTGCGGTGTGCGAATAGGTGAGCTGGCGTCGAACACCCGCAGAATCATTCGATCGGAGGCCAATGATGAAAACCTCTTGTCGAACACGAAGAACCTGCCATTGAGGCATGCAGGCTCCAAGGCACCGGAAGGGAGTCTCTAGATCAGCTTCCTGGATAATGAGCTGAAGTCGACAGGAAGTGACCTTGATCAAAGGTGGGCCATAGTGTTTCCCACATCAGTGACACGAGACAGAGGAAGAATGTTGTGGTGAATCAAAATTATGTGAGGTATCAGAGGGAGGTTGTAATTCTGCAGAGGTCAACTTCTCTTGAACATATCGGCGGCACGACAGTGGACTTGGCAGTATTTGACATCAAATGAGCAGAGGTCATGGTGACAAGGTAATGAGCAGATGAGAGGTCAAATAGGATAACCCAAACCCATGGAGGCTAGTGTAAAACAAGATGAGATGTCCCCACCCCGACACGAATGCAGACTAGTGCCATGTTCAAGAGCGACATACTGCCGACACGACAATAATTATGGGTCCATTTTCCCCACCATTTCTGGCGAGTACCCCAGTTATTTTTAACAAGCTTGATGGGGATAGCATATGCTTGTGAGGCATCATTACGACAGAATCCGATGTCATTAAGTTTTAACGAGCCTGACAAAGGAAGAACTCGACGTCTTTTCCTGTTTAGAGAGTTTGAAAAGACAACAGAAAAGTGAACTCCAGGGGGGTCCTTTTTCATAAAGTTGTGTCTCCCGAGCCCGAAAAAGTATAAAACAATGCTCGAAAGAACCGCCCGATCATTACGATCAAGGAGTACTTTTCATGAGTAGTGATTTCTATCTGAAAAAGTAAAAAAGCAACCGAAATCACGTCGTTTCATAACCGTTAACGAACCTGAAATGACAAGGGTCTGACAATATTTTCGCATTTATACGGTCGGAAAAGAGCTTAAAGGCGACCGCCTCTTATTCCATTTAACGAGTTAAAAGGGAAAACTCGGCAATCTTTTCATCTTTAAACGGTCGGAAAAGAGCTGAAAGCAGACCTCCATTTTTATTTTCTTTAACGAGTCAAAAAGGGAAAAATACTCGGCAATCTTTTCATCTTTTACGAGTCAGAAAAGAGCTTAAAGGAGACTCGTCCTAGAGGAACGAGTGGTATAAAGGGTAGCAACTGGTTCCGGCAATGGTGGAACTGCTCAAAACATGTAATGGTCAAGAGGCTGGCTAATAAAACCACTCATCGCTGCGGTTCCTCAGGAAAGGAAAAACAACCAAGTGAAAGCATATGATCGGCCAAAGAGATGGCGGCGATGGAATGAAAACAACCAAGGCTCATCTAGAAAAATTCAGCGGATAAAAATGGCAATCACGAGATGTAAATTAGGTATGGGTTCATTTTTACACAAGCTTGAACCATGGAGAACTTTGCTTGGATTCGGTTTCATGTTTACACAAGCTTGAAACGAAAAATTATGCTTGTTATAAGTTCGCATGCCCCCATCATAATGACGCAAATTGAGGTACATGCCCCCCAAGCTTCATTGCATTCAACAAAGTGGATGGAATGAAGGTTCACTTTCGAGATCTTGGAAAGACTCGACTTGGATTTTACAAGATCTTAATCAAAGACTCGATTTGGAAAGGGAGTTGTTTCATTTTTTCATGAGGTTGACACAGTAAAAGAACTATCCTCATAACCCTTGTTTCATTTTTTAACGAGGTCGACACAAGATCAGGAACTATGCTCGACCAGACCTAGTTTCATTTTTTAAGGAGCTTGACACCGGAAAGGAACTATGCTCCACCACCTACTGTCATTTTTTAAGGAGCTTGACATAGGAAAGGAACTATGCTCCGCCACCTACTTTCATTTTTTATGGAGCTTGACACAGGAAAGGAACTATGCTCCGCCTGAACTTCATCATAAGGAATAGAAAGTCGGGGCTTCCAAGATTGCCACTCCCAGTGGAAGGGAGACATCTTGGAAGTCAGGACCCAATGCCCACAGGACACTATGCACGATGGCGGCATCACTGGATCCAGGCATGGGATAGGTGGCCACGTAGTTGATCTGTGGTGGGGCAGATACAACTGGTGGATAAAAACTAGGAGGGGACGACAACTGCACAAAAGGCATCGGGGGACTAACGAATGACAATTGATCGATAGTCACAATTCTTCCATCGTGTGGGAAGCAAACCACACGGAAAAGCGAAGAGACAAGGGCCCCCATAGCATAAACATAGTCACGACCAAGGAGAAGACTGAAATCTAAAACACCTTGGGTAACCAATACGTCGATATAGACGGTTTTACCTCCCAAAGTAATAGGGAACTTTAGGAGGACTCCTAGAGAGGGACAGGCTCCTCCGTCGAAAGCCAACAGATTCTGCGTGACCGGCCCAAGCTGCAGGGAACCTAAAGCTTGCCAAGTAGTGTACGGCATAAGACTGACCGACGCACCTTCATCCAGAACAGTGCCAGGTACTGCCGTATCACAGGCAAGTACTGTAATCTGGAAAGGCACATGGGATGGAAGGCGGAAAGCGGTCAGGTGACTCCAATCAAAGGAGATGGCCAAACTACTTGGTGGGGGAATCGTATGATCGCCCCCATGCTCCATAGGAACCGAAGAGGGACTTTCGGGAGCAGCTGGGATAGGAGAGTCATTTCTGGACTCAGGGGAATCTGAGGAGACGAGAAGAACATGGGAATTACGCTCTTCCGAAACAGAGTGATCGGGTGGTGAACTCGAGTCGACACTCTTTCCGACCGATGGTTGGTCTGGAACAGGCTGGGCAGAGCCAGGTTCAGGAAGAGGAGGCTGGACAAGAGAGGAATCTGAACCAATCTCGTTGTCAGTAGGGGGACGATCTGCGGCTGCAGAAAGACGTTGATATCCAACGGGGAGTTGGGGTGAGGGAGCCGCGAGACTTTCCAAGACGCCGGAGGCTTTATCCATGAGCGGACAAAGGTGAAGGGGATGATTGCCTTCACAAAGTCTGCAAGGGATTCGAATCTTCCCTTTTCCCTTACTATTCCCAATTGATAGGGTAGCATCGCCGTGAGCTTCAGAGGACGATGAGGGGTGGGCCGGATCGCGAGACCATACTTCTAGTACCCTGGGAGTGCCAGCACAATCGCGAAGAAGATGGTCCTCCTTGCATAATCGACAAGGAAACTTGACCTTCCACAGAGGAGCGGAAGGGGGCTCGACTTCAGGTGTACTCGAGGGGGTAGCTGCACTTGTAACCTCTCCCTTAGGAGCCTTCTTCTTCTTCATCTACTTCTTCTTCTTCTTAGCCGCCTGGTTACTCGAATCGAGACTTTCACCAGGTGAAGTAGAAGATGAGGACGTAGAAGTGGGTGTAGAAGGGGAGAGATCCACCTTAGAATCAACATGATGTTGTTCAGGTGGAGGAACGGATTGACTAGACGGTGAGACGGCAGGGACCAAAGAGGTTGAAAACAACCAAACTGGCAACCCAACAGTTAACCCTGGGAGGGACAACGTCGCCATATAAGGAGCACCAATATTTCCAAAAGGAGCGAAATGACTAGGGTTCCCGTCAGAGGGGGTCCCTGGGTTGGTGAACCCCAGAAAAGTTGCCATCGAGAACGAAAAGAAGCCTACTCAAGCTAACGCAAACAAGATCTAACCAGGTAATGTTAATCGCGGCCAAATAAATTTTAAGACGCAAGGACACAACTTGACCTTTTCATGTTTTAAGAGTCGAGAAAAGGACAAAAAGGTGACTCTAGTCGCCTTCGAATGTTTTGTGAGCCCGAAGTGACAAACTGCTCAAGTGAGCCTTTTCTTTTAAGCAGTCTGAAAAGGATCAAAAGTGACTACTCTGGAGAACTAGGCAAAAGGGTTTACCAAACAAATCCATAAAACTGCATATACACCTTGGCAGTCACATGAAAACCAAGGACTTCCCATACGGCAGTCAATCTTCCCAAATGCTGTGTTCGGTGCATTATGGCTTGTAAGGTGGTAGACACGGCTTCCTGCGGATAAAGGATGATAACCTAGTGGGGTCTCCCCTATATACGCGACGGTACGTGGGAGCTCAAGTCTGTGCTAGACCACTATCGAGTCACAAAAGGAGGAATCACCCAATCGTAGTGTGAAACAACAGTGACTAGGTTTAACGATGCCGGAGCACGTCTCTAGCCTAGACCTCTAATAAGTGAGCGGTATGTTCCAATGCATTTTTAAGTTCATTCAGTTCATTTTATGGTTGATCTTTGATTAAGTTTCAATTTCCAGGTCCTACCGTATGTAATCTCTCACAATTCCCTAAATGCAAACTATATGCCAAAGAATATCATTTCGTTCGATGAATACTAACTACGAGAGAGTTAAGGATTTTTCAAACAAAATGACCACAAACAAACAAGAACTACTCTAATGCAGCTAATGACAAATAAACGAAACTTTTCTTTGTTTTAAATCGCTTAATCAATGAAAAGCTTCTAATTTCAATTAACTAATGCAACGCAAAAGAGATTGTTCGTTTTCTTTTCAATGGCAAAGTGCACTAAACAAATTTTGAGAGATAGTAACACCGAGCAAAAAGACCAATTTCACTCAATGAGCACACAATCGAATCCAAAACACCAAGATAGTCCTTGAAACCAAGAAGAAAACACAAAGACCTCTACGAGCTATGTAATCTAAGCCCAAACGAAGTCAAGCGAAATCCAAGCGGAAAAGGAGCAAAGCACTTGGATACCAACAAAAGGCTTTGACAACTACCGAGCAAATGCAAAAGAATAATCACGAAGTTGACTGGACAATCAAAGAACACAAAACACCTACGGAAGGCTCGACGCACCAAGCCACTAGATGCCCTAGGGCTAAAATGTGAAATCGATAGAAAGAGGCAAACACCCGAAGGATGAAGGTCTAAAACTAGTCAAACAAGGATCAAACACACTCCAGTAATTGAAAAAGACACAGCAAGATACAAATCCAAGCTCAGAGGGCTTGAAGACAAGCGAACTGGAAAAGTTGACAGGCCTGGCGTGACTGTCAGGCTGCAACTCGCGCTTTTATAGGATTGGCGCGGGTTGTCTTTGAGCAACTTGTGCCAATAGCGCGATTGTAAGGCTAAAAAGCGTGATAATCAAGTTTGCTAAATCAAAAACAAAAGCAAGCAACCCAGGGCTTGAGAACAGTATCTAGGCAAACCAGGAAGCAAGAAATAGCAAGAAATCCAACCCAGAAAGCTATCTAAGCAATCAAAACAAGAGAAACCCAAGAGACAAGACAAACTCCAAGTTGTTTAGTCCATAAACCAAACCGAAGATTGACTGAAGTGGCGTTGATCTACTTCGCTAATGCAAAGCAATAGCATTTCGAAGGCTATCTGGCCGTACTTCAGGCTCCGTCTAAAGTTTACAAATCAAACAACAAGTTACTTCCCCAGTGGAGTCGCCAAATTGTTGTGGCGGTAAATCCCCTCTGTGGACAGAGGCGATCCCTACTAGCCCAGACCGGGTCTAGCAACAATCAAACAATGCTATCACGCAAGTTCCTAATTGCAAATAAAAAGTGGATGGTGAGAACCTACTTGGATTCCAACGCTAATGTTCGTAGAAGAGATGTCGCCCTCGTTCCTATGCCTTGGCCGGTCACGATCCCCACGATCTCCGTGATTGGACACCTGTACATGCAAAGAACAACACGAAAACAAGCATAAAATCTAGTAGATGCAATTATATATCGGTCAGAAAAGATATAACTCAACATCAAACATAAGACAATGAGAGTGGAACCATAATGATAGTCATCTATTATTAATAAATAACAAAGAAGGATACAACCATTGTTCTGACATCAAATCCTCCTTTGGCTGGGTAGTCAGCTACACAAGTCTTGCAAAGCTTGTTGGGATGAGGAACAAGCCTCTCTCTCTTTGGGTGACAAGAATCTCCTTACTTAGATTTGGCCTTATGGGTGCAAAGAAGGCTCTTGCAGCTTCAAACTCTCTATCACTATACTAGAACTGGAACTATTGTAATTCTGACTAGCTTGCTCAAGGCATAGAGGCAAGCTTTTATAGATAGAGAAGAAAGAGATAGGATCAACCACATTATTCATGGGATTGGATTTATCACTTGGAAACTTCCATGAAAGGTGGCAAACCACTTTCCCTTCTATGGAGATTCGAAGCCAAACCATCCTAGCTCAACATAGATTCAGTTGGTGAATGGGTTGAAGAGAACCTTCGGGAGTTTGTTGGTTAAAAACTTTACTCAATTTGGTTAGCGCGAGTGCGACTCCGGGACAGAGTGCCAATGGTGCGCCCTTTTTAGAGGATTTCCCTCATTGGCACGGGCAGTGAACTGTGGACCCGCGCTAATGCAAAAAGAGTTGTTTTCATGGAGATGTTGCAGGAGATGTCTTCAGGGCAAATGAAGCTCATACTTAGAGGAATATGATGCAAGTGGTTTCAGGTCATGTCACTTCTCACAGGTCCCGGAATGAGTCCTCCAGTGTGTGGGTGAGGGATAACAGGGACGGTGACAAACAGTGACAAATTGCTGTGTAACAAGGAGAATAAAAAGAATTGGCATAAGAAGCTTGTAAATGCACTATGGGTAGATAGATTGACCACCAAAAGATCTATTGGAACAAGTCCATATGAATTGGTATATGGTCTAGAGGTTGTCTTCCCCTCCTCCTTAGGAATCCCTGTGATCAAGTTGCTGCAAGAAATACAAGCAGAGCCTAATGATATTCAGAGAAGGATCAATCAAACTATTCTTTTGGAGTAGACAAGAGAAGAAGTATATCAGAGAACCCAGGTTCTACAAGATAAAATCAAGAAGATCTTTGACAAAAGAACAAAAGCTAAAGATTTCTTCATAGGAAACAAAGTGTTGAGATGGGACTCTAGGAGGGAAGATAAAGGGAAACATGGCAAATTTGATTTCTTGTGGAAGGGACCTTATGTTATTCATGCTATACAAGGTAACAACACCTATTTTTTTAAGAGTTTGGATGGCATAGATACTGAGGAAGGCCCAGTCAATGGGCGAATCCTCAAGCATTACTTTGATTCCCTTTGATCAACACAACACAACTGTATATTGTACATAAATAGTTGTATTTCCATCAGTTTTCATTTACAGCAATTAGATAAGGAACAAGATGCAACAGATTTTGAGGAAAAAGTCAGGGAACTACATTACTTTTTGTGTAAGATTTTGAATTTACCAGAAGAGATCAAGAAGAAAACTTGGGAATTATAAAGATGATGATAAATACTCAGAAAAACCAGCAAAGACAGAGCTGTAATTTTGCACAGATCAACTCATGAAGAATGCACACATGCTACAAAGGTGCAGATTATCGGTTTCCAGGAGAAGCAAGTTTTGAATTACAGCAGCCAACTGAGAATAAGGCCATCTGACCTGTTGTTCTTGGCTTTTTACCAGGAAAATCCATCCCCAAGTGGAGCCACTATTAGGTTCCTATACCAATAGGTTTCATTTTTCATGATTGACTATGGAAGTGCCAAATATGTTCATCCTTTCATGTTGCAAAGGTTCCATATTTTGTAAACAAATGAAGAAATTAAAAAATGAAAAGAGGGTATGCCCTAAAAGAAAAATCAAAGGGCAAGAAGAATAAATTGGTTGACAAGAGGAAAAGAAAATGAACCCCAAACCAAAAAACCAGGAAAGTGGCCAGTCAAAATGCCACTGCTATCTTATTTGCAAGTTCACAATGTGAAAATATTGTTGTTTATCACACTTGATGGATGGCCCAACAGTTCAATCTGGACCATGCCATGTTTGAATTTCCTGTTGTAGAATAGAGAATGAATATCTGCCCAAACAACTCAAGCTTGGCAGATGAGTAGATAGGTAGAGATATTAAGGAGCCCAACTGCTTAATCTGGGCCCTTGGAAGCGATAAGTGTAGATTTAGATAGGAGGGTAGTCAAAAGAAAAAAAGGAAAATCAGGGTTTGCTAGTCCAAATGCACCCAATCCAAAGGAAGAAAAAATGCTAGGTGTAGGCTGGGTAGGCAGTTTGAGGTTGCAGAAGCAAGCTTGTGATCTTTTTGCCTTGTCAAGAAGGATTCATCTCATCAATGACACAAGTATCAAGGCAGTGGTTCGACTGCACAACAATGGAAGCATTACTAAGTCCCCCTTTCATTCCTCCAGAAATCTTTTACTAACATCCCCTCAAGGACCTTGGCATCTCCCCAATAGTCTATCTTCACTTCATTTTATGAGAAATGCTAAGTTAAACACTGAGTTTACTTAGTGAAAAGAAGCCACATTTCTTGTGTAAAAATCATCATTCCATACTCCTTTCATTTCCCTATGCCTAAGTTCTCACTCTATAAACTTAGCATTTGTTCATGCAGTTTCATTCCATAAAGTCACATTAACATTTAACTTTATTATTTAGGTCCCTCAATCACTTTTCCCACCCCTATTCTACAAAAAACTATATAAAAACCCAAAAAATACTAAATACCCTTTCCCTTGGCAAATATAGCCATACAATACAGTTTTTGGGGAATATTAAGTCCATTTGGGACCTTATATTAACCCTTCCACGTATAAACCTTGGGGTTTATTTAACTTCAGGTTAAATAAACAACCGTGCTAACCCTCCCACATAAACCATACCTTATTACCCTCCGCGCTTGTATATATTGGGTTTCGTTTGATATTTGGTTAAATGAATAACCATAACCACCGGCACTGAACACATAAAATCCATATAACCAAAGTTTATTTACCCCCTGAAACATTATTTAATGTTAAATAATAGGCGGGCCCCCCTCATTGTGAAACCCCGCAGCTTTAAAAACCCGACGACCGTCTGATCCTGCACCCTCCATCCAACGGTTGGCAGCAAATATCGCATGCCCTGATTCACCGAAGGTTAGCGTCCGGGGGATGGGCGGTATTGCTGTCGTACCCCTGCCACGCGTCAATTTCCTGGCGTGATCGGAGCCCTCCCCTGCAAAACCACCCTGGGCCAAAGGCGGTGCGGGGAAAACTGCTTACTGCCCGCCACCTGCCTCGTGACGTCAGGTCCACGTCACCCTGTGACGTCATGTCCGCGTCGCCCCCCACTCCTCTGCAGTATTGCCACATCATCTGCTAACATCACCGCCCCGCCACCGTGTCAGCTGCCACGTCCCCATACGCGTTAGCTGCCACGTCACCATACGTGTCAACTACCACGTCACCATACGTGTCAGCTACCACATCACCCTCCATACCCGCTACTCGCCAAAAATACGTCATGATGACATCATCTCCGAAAAGCACCAAAAGCGCTAAAATGTCCAAAATTCATTAAAAAGTCGTGAAAACGACTATTTTGTTTATTTTCTATTGTTCCTCCTGCAAAGAAGGTGCATGCTATTTTACGACCAATCTGCCTCCTGAAGTCGAACAGTCCATCAACCTATAAATGCGCTTCGTAGCTCGACTCCATAGCTCGAGGCACCCCTGCTAACTATCCTCTGCGCCATAAAAACAGGTATTTACCCATTTTTTCGCCTGAAAACCCTATTTTTTCCAAAATTCGCTGTTGAAATTTCCTAAAGATCTATAATTCAAATCCAAAGGTGCTCCTGCCTACCAATTACCACCTGTTAATATACTTTGTGAGCCATTGTTCAAAAAACAAACTAGCAAACGTGCCCTCCTCTGCAAACTGGCCATTAAAACGGACTTTGAGCCCATTTCCGCCGACAGATTCTCCAAACTGCCCATGCATTGAGTCCCTTTGTCAAAATCCTCTGCAAAATTTCGCTCGTTTGGTTAAAAATCAATCCCATTCCCTCTGCAGTTTACTCACAGAGCCTATGAATCCAGCGAATTCATTCAAAAAACCTGTCTAAATTCTGCAAATTTGCTTTTTTACCATAAACTTTACACAGTGAGGCCATATCTATATCAAAGTCTAGTCTGCCAGCTCCCTTACAAAGCTCCAGAGGAAATTTTCACTGTTCAATTGTTACACCAATCCAAATTCCAGATTACAGACACAGAGCATTCAAAATGGCCACTCCAGCAGCCTTGAATATTACTCCTCTCAATGCACCTCACAAGGAACTTGAAGCATTACCTTTGGCTGATAGGGACCACTTAATTCAAGATTTGGTTGGTGACAGAAACCACTTGCAGACCTTCTGTCAGCTGAGGAATAGTTACCTGAACAACAGTGACATTTATGGCATTTGGGAATCAAACTTGCCCATCTACTTCCTCCCTTCTGTCAATGTCTTCCCTGAAATTATTCGCCTCTGCTGTGAAAACTATGACCCAACACAAAGGGCAGTCAAGTCTCCATCTGGGAGCACCCTCTTCTATATAACTCCTGAATCAATCAACCAATTGCTAAACTTCAAGCAGACTCAACTTCTGGTCCCTTTTTCTATGAAATTCCTGCTTGATGAAGGTCCTAAACTCTCCAGCTTAGAGATAACCAGAATTTCCAAAACGTTCATGAGAGCAGACCACCAGCCTACAGGGCCCCCTCATTTTCTCTATGTATGTTTCAATGAAGTGGGCAAACTACTAGTAGATATGATATCTTATGTACTGGGCTTCAAGACAAGTGAGCATATTGATGATACTATATTGGTCTTGCTGTTTGCATTTACCCCAGGACAACCCCCTACTATCAAATACAACTATGCCAAATTTGTTGCCTATGACATGTAGAAAATATTGCAGCTTTCAAAGAACTACAAAATAGGTGACTGGTACTTATACCAGAATCACACTGTCATTAGGATATATGGCTGTGAGCTTTGTCCCTACAGGCTGCCAAGATATGTACGAATGAGACTATTTGCCTTGGAGTATTACAGGCAACTCATCAATTCAAATTTAACTCATTTTCATAGTGCCAAGAAAAAGGCTCGCCTAAAATTCAAAGACCAACTAGGCCCCTTTGTTATGAACAAAAAAGAAGGGTGGCAAGATGCTGACCAAATATTGGGGGAGAAACTCAAGTTAAAGAGGAGTTTTTGGTGGGTCCCTTATGACCCAGATGGATTTATCAATGCCAGAAAAATAAAATATAGGCTTTCAGCCTATGAACATTGTAAAATCCCACAGATTGAACAGTTTGCTAGCCAAGATGAGTGGGTGCAAGGCACACTAGTTGAAGAGTTCACTCAGGAAGAAATAATGGAGCAAAATGTCAAAGATTTGGAAAAAACTCTTGACTTTGATTATTTTGAGCAGGTAACATTCAAACTGCTACAACAAGTCGGAGAAGGCACATCAACTACTGCAACTCCACAAGCTACCCAAGAAAGGTCTACACCAGCAACAGGTACAACAAAAGGCAAGGAGGTAATGGATGCAGAGCAAGAAATAGTGACAGAATAGCCTACTACCTCAAAGGAGCAGAGTCAAGGGCAAGCCCCTCCACTGCAGATAGAGGCACTACAGGTGCTAGCTTTACAGACTCCTCTTAATGAGGAAAGAGGTAAGAAGCGGGATAGGGAAGAGACCACACCTCCAAGTGGGTCAACACAGCAACCAGAAGCCAAAAGACAGAGAGTTGATCCTCAAGTTGAGGAAGAAATTAGTGAAGAAGTCATAGAGAGTCCGAGGAGGGGGAGAGAAACTAGCCAGCATACACCTACTAGCTCATTCCAGCAAGAGCAAGAGAGGCAACATGGTATGGAGGTGTCTTCCTCAAGGCAGCAAAGCAAGCAACTGCCTGGTATTAAAGGAACTTTCATGGAAATCAAGGCCCAAAATGAGTTGTTAAGAGTACAACTATATGATCAGTTTCTCAAGACAACACCCTCCAAACAGCAGAGATTAATGGCAACTTATGACTTTAAGGAGGAGAAAATGATTCTAAGTCATTTCAAGCCTAAGATACCACAGCCACAGACAGCTGCAGATTATATAAAGACAAACTTAGAGGTCCTCTCCAAGGACATACACCCGATGGACCAAATTGAGCTACACAAGCAAACAGGTGAAATGGTCTATGCCACTCTAGCAGACAAGGCTATGCTGGCCCATCAACTGAAGGAATCATTGAAAAATACAAACACTCAATTGGATTTGGAGAGAATGTCTTCCTCGGCCAAAGATAACAGAATAAATACATTGGAGGAAATCATTGTGGAACTAGGGCATGATCCTAAGAAGGATGCCAAAGGCATCCAGGCCCTCATAAAGAAAAAAGAAGAAGATATTGCTGCACTGAGAAAGAAATTGAGGCTGCCTGCAACTATGCACCCTCAAACAACAGAACTTGTACAAGAGAAGGAAGGTGAAGATATGATGGATCTGCTGATGAAGATGAACCAAAGGATAATTCAAATGGAGCAAGAGTTGGAGAAAACATTGCAAGGCAAGCAGGGAGAGTCGACCTCCCAGCCACCTGAAACAGCTCCAACTGTTGCCACTGTTCCTCCCACAGTAGCAGCAACAGTTCCTCCTGTTATTCCAGCATCCACAACAGCTACATCAACTACAAATGCTACAGCAGCAGCAACAACAACAACACTAGAATCTAGCACGAGTATGGAAGAAATGATGAAAGTAGTCAAAGAGCTAGAAGTTCAGGTGACAGAGGTGAAAGAGGCCGAAGAGAAGTTGGCCAAGTTGGAGGCAAGCTATGACATGTCCAAGATGAAAGTGGCTGAGAAACAAAGGGAAATAAAATCCTTGGACAACAAAATAAAAGCCTTAGAGAAGGAGCTTACTCTAGCTGAAATCAAGAAAATTTTGTGGGCCAAAATTGGCCAGTCAATCACTGACCAATGGCAATCAATTTAGACCATACATGAACAAATAGAATTTATAGGCTTAGCTCAATTTGAGACACAAAGGGCCAGAGCATCATTGGGAAATATGCCTGAGCAAGCCAATAGAATGATTCAGTTCCTGAACACTCATACCAAAGAGTAGTTGGCAGCATTAGATATCAGCAGCAGGACAGATACTATTCTGACAGTGAAAAAGGTGTTGACCCTGAGAAATTTTGTGTAGACTCTAGAAATAAAGTGCCAGGAAATGCAGGCAGAAATAAATGACTTCAAGCTAAAAATGGCAGCATTGCAGAGCAGAGGGTTGCCCCGCTTATTGACCAGTAGTGGCAGACTTCTAACCTGTGAATAGTATACCACCAGAATGAATAACTATGTTTCCAATCAGATTACAACATCCTCAAGTACCTCAGAAGAAACAGGGCCTCCCTCTGGATAGAATCTTTATGATAAGTTAGAAAATTTGTTCTACATTGAACATGAAATAAATCACCTATTTGAGGTTCAGCCCAACTTTTACAGATATACTGAAGCTGATGAAACATTGATTAAAATACAAAGACATCAGCTGCCTATAGAGGATTGGTGGCAGGCAATGCTGGAAATTCTACCCAGGTGATTTGATTTCTGTCCCATTTTGAGTCAGCTACAGGTCAACAACTCCACATACACGGGTCACTTGCCAAAGTGTAAAAACAGCAGAAAGAGGAAGTCATATTGAAACTGCAGCTTATTAAAGACAAGACCGAGCACCGAGGACAACAAAACAGCAAAACAACAGACATAGGAACACAAAGTAAAGACGCAGCTCCAGCCGTCTCACTCAGTCAAAAAAGTCAAAAATCTCTGACAGACTAAACCGCCAACACACCAACATTTACTGTGCCATTTATTTCTTTCATTTACTTCTTTTTAAAGAGTTGGTGAAGAAAGTTATTGCATGAAGACTTATCTACAAGATATTTTGTATCTCATTTTTGTATAAATACCTCCCCATAGAATGTATTTGGGGTTGGTGATTTTCTCTTTGGACTGCGCTGTAAATTCTGAGACTGTTTTAATACAAAAGCTGTTGAAGTTCACTATTGCTGACTGTCTGGATGTGGATTTGATGTTCTGGGACCTGCTACAGAACTCCTGTGTCATTCTATGGATCAATAAGTTATTCTAAACTATGTTTTATGTTTTCTGTGTTTGCAAATTCCATATATGTTCCATAATCTTGGTAACAGAGAAGAAGAATAGCCCAGGATTTGTTTAAATGCACCCTGTGTTCAGTCTTTGCTATTAATTATGTTTTCTTCAGAATTAGTCATAAATATGAATTCTTAATTGCTCATGTTTGCACTGATTCTTTCACTTTGAATATTACCGAGGAATTCTTTATTGCTCCTCGATAATATTCATGCACTTTCCCTCTGCCATCATAATGAAAGATTCTTGATTGCCTTTCATTCCCTGACTTCATTCCATCAATTTCAATTTTGAAAATTGTTCCAAAACTGCCTATCTTGCTCTGTAGCATTACCATTTACCCAGGAAACACTTTCAGCAGTGCACCATCATTGACTACATTGCCCAATAGTATAGACTGTTTTGGACTTTGCATCCTAGCTCTGTCTGAAATCACCATCCAACAATCTTAAAACAAAACCCTATACATCAAAACTAGCCTAAAATATTTCAAAACAAAGCTAAATTACAAAGAGAGAAAGCTAAATTACAAAGAGAGAGCCCTCTCTGGTTGCAGGTAGGCTAGAACCTGCAGCTAAAAGATTGGTTAGTGGTTACCTCGGCCGTATTCCCTTCAGGAGGCAGGGAACAACTTGAGTGATAACAGAGAGAAAGAATTTTCTCAATAGAAGAAATGTATTAAATTAATGAACAATAGTAATACATGAGCAACCAAACCCCTAATCCAAAAGGGAGGTGGTTATATAGAAATTTCCGAATTTAGAAAACTAGGAAAAAAACTAGTAAAAAACTAGAAAAGGCTAAGAAAAGCTCAAGGGAGGTCTAAAATAACAACAATGACTCAAGAAAACCTATGCCAACTATCATCCACGAGGAAATCATGAGGAGGGGTGCATTTCCCAAGGAAGGCAACTTTAAAACATGCTAAAATGGTCTGAGGGACCAAATCCCTTGATTTAAGGGGGAATCTTCATGTGGGGTGCCAATCCTCAAATAACTCAAGTGGATGAGGTGTAGTTAGGTGTGAACATGCACTTAGATGTATAAATGGTTTAGGAAAGTGGTTGGACCAATATTTCCATAATATTAAGCCTTTAAAGGAAAAAAGCAAGGGATAGTGACCGTTAAAGTCACTGTTCATGATTTGAAGATGAAAAAAAGGCCAAACGGAGCAAGGGGGTGGCATTTTAGTAAGACTTTATGGACCAGATATCTGAAAATCTGCCGCCATTCTAGCATTAATGAACCGATTTATGGGGGAATGGTCAGATTTGAATTTGAAAGTGCCTATAAATTACAAGTGGCTTCCTAGCGAAAAACACTTGGCATTTTGAGAATTGAGTTGTTGAGCTCTCAGGCGTACATGAACCGTGAAACCTCCAAACTTTTTCTAGCAAGTTATGTGTTTGAGACATTGCCACAGGCAAACTAGGAGTTGTTCTGTAGCATTATGTCAACGCCCACTGAAGTTACGAGCACGAAAGCAGCAACAACCGAGGGAGATGTTCCAGAGGTGGCTATGGCAACAGAAGGAGCTGCCCCGGAGGTTGCACCTACAGAAATACTAGCTGAAGTACCAAAGTCTCCATAGATGCATAGGCCGAGGCCTACCCTGACCATGGAGGGTCCCAAGATCAAGAAGGGAAATCAGGTCGTGCCACCACAACCATTGCGTGCATCTCCCAGGAAACACCCCCAAAAGGTTAGGCCCACTGCACAGGAAAATGACAAGACGGTTAACCTAGAGCATGAGGAAGAGGAGTTTGAGGATATGCCAATGGATGATGAGGATGTTGGGATGGAAACGGAGGATGTCGAAATTGTGGGGTTTGAACCCATCACTAAGCTGCCTGAGTACATTCCTCCGTGCAAGGGAAAGACTAAGGTGCCCAAAGACATTGACGAGAGTAAGGTCACCCTGCATACACCCCTCTTGCTGGACCAAATTGTGTTTCAAGGAATGCGCTTGGGGCGTGTCCCCATTTTGAAATTAGAAGACTAGGATTTAGCGAACACAGAGCGGTTCCCTCACTTAGCAACTGACCAACTTATGCATCGTATCCTCCACAAAAACACTGGAGTGATCGCGTTGGAACTGCAGAAGTGGCTGAGAGGCGTGGATAAGGAAGGATTGCTCAACCTGCTTTGGGTGCCACATTACAACCGTGCACCCATCGCAATGGTGGTAATCAAGTAGCTGCTATGCTTGGTACATGATGGGTGTTTGTGGCTGGAGGATCCAATACCCATCATTGATAGGCTGATCCATAGGATCATGCAGCTGCCATACATAGGGGAAAATCAGCCATGGTGTTTGGTGGAAAGGCTAGCGAGCATGTCCTTGTGGAGGCCATGAAGGAAAAGTTCAAGTTAGTGAAGAAGTCGTGCAGTTACGCCATTTTGAGCATCTGTGACCCTGCGGTCAAGGTAGCCACACAACTCTTGGCAGGAAAGGTTATGCAGAAGTGTCACGTAGATGAAGTGTCAGCACCAGTCGTAGCTTTGGCGGCCCAAGATGTGGAGGGAGTTCAATTTAATTGGGCTTGCTACCTCTGCGGTGAGTTCCATGCGAACTACCATGAGGTGTAGGATCTCAGCAAGACATTTCACTATGCATGGCTCTTGTTGTCCATAGTGCTAGTAGCATGGGAGCTACCCAAGGATAGTCAATTTCCTTTAGTTGCGCCAAACCTACCAGAGGTAGCGAAGTATGCTTCGCTGTGGGTGACCAAGGATCCTCAGTAGATAAAGGATAGCAAAATGTTTTAGACCTTGATGGAGATGAACGTGCACATGGCCATCAACCGCAAGCCACGGTTGTCACCTACCAATTTTCACAGATTGCAGGAGTACGTGGAATTCAAGGATGATTTCTACCACGTCTCAATAAGGGGACAGAAGGATCCCAAGCAAAAGTGGCATGACTTACCTTACATGGTGACAGATGACACGATTGATGCAGTCCTTGAGTGCTAGCCGACAGAATGGCACAATGCCTTGGACTTGGAGGTGGGATCTAGCAAGCCCACTGCGCAACGGAAGAAGGAAGAAGCCAAGCTGAAGATGGAGCAACTGGCCCTGAAAAAGAGAAAGGAGGTCGACACTAAGGTTAAGGTAGAGCACATGGCCACGCAGGAGACAGATGGATAGGCAAGAGGAGAGGAGTGAGGCTCTAAGAGAGAGAAATCGCCTTCACCAGAGATAGAGGAAGAAGAGGAAGAACAGACAGAATAGGGAGGAGCAGACCCAAAGATGACTCTGTTCTGTATCAAGTGCACCAAGGGTACAAAAAAGATAGGGTTGTGGAAGAATTCCAAAGTGAGAAAAACGTCTTTGGATCCAGTCACCCTGACAAATGGGGATCTGAATGATATAGGGGATACGGTGCGGGATGCCACCACAAAACTGTTGCAGTAGTTTGAGTAGCAGCAGCAGCAGGCGCTAGGCACTATTCAGATGGGTCTGCATGAGCTACAAATCCATGCCTCACACATGCAGACCAGTGTGGCACCCACCAGTGTGGCCATTAGCACCTTAGAAGCTATGGAGATGGTGCATGCTAGGCACCCCCAAGCCATAGTACTGCGAGATGGAGCATTGAAGATGGGGACTAATGCTGATAGACCCGCTGTCAATGGCCTCGAGGGCATGGGACTTAATGTGGTGTCGCTTCCTAGCGAGGTGCTCTACCTTTTGTAGGATAGTGTGATCGCCGAACTTCAGGCCTGTGATCACTGCGCTTTGCATGTGATCAGTGAGCAAAAGGTCAATAATGCTCAGATGGTTGTACAGTGCGACTCCACCATCAACCTTGTGGCCGACCTCACAGATAAGAATTAGTGCCTCACTAAGGTTGTGGATGAAGCATGCCAGACTATCTCGGAGCTGGACATCCCTGAGGCTGAGCCCATCGATGTGCGGGTTCGAAAACTCGCTAAGGGAGTGCGCGATGCATGCACATAGTTGGTCAAGGTTCAGCTGGAGCTAAATTTCAAGATTGCGGAGTTGTAGTTGAAGGCCCAGCCTTCGACTCTGTTGGAAGTTAGGGAGCATTACGCGACTGCTGTGGCAGATGCGGTAGTAATGGTAGAAAGTGTAGTGACAGACTACATGACACTTTTTGAGCAATCACTCAAGGTCCTCACCAGCCTATAAGAGGACCCCAATGTACAGAGGCTGGGGACAGAAGCACGAAACTACAACAGTGCTACAACGCGGTTAAGGAAACATCGTGAACTGTTGCCATCATGCAGAGGCTCGCGAAGTTGTAGGAGGCCAAGGCACTAAAGGAATAGGTAAACGCAGCTCAGCGCAAGGAGATAGTACTGAAGGCCAGATTGGAGCCTTGGCTAGAGGAAGCCTATGTAATCACTGCCTCCATTGAAGGGAAATTGGCTAGTTTGCAGGCGACATAGTAGAAAATACAGGCTGATAGTGTAGGGCCAATGACAGAACAGTTGGTCAAGGAGCTGAAGTAGGTGGAAACGTAGTGCTCCGTCAAGGTAGCAGTTGTCGAGGTCGATCTGGGAGGTCTTCGCAACAAGATCTTCGCACCAGTCGAGTGACTCGAGGGCAAGTCACTATGTTTGTGTTGGGGGCCTGTTGGGAACGGGTCCCCTAGGGGTCAATTTTGGGGTTAAACACCCACGTTTTGGGGTAGAAGGCCCAAATTTTGTGTAAAAAAAATGTAAAGTCTCCGCATTTTGTGGTCGTGGTGCACGAAGATTTCTAAAGTTAAAAGGGTTTTCCGCCCTTAGTCTAGATAAGTTGTGTCAGTTTTGTTGAAAAGTGTGCAACAAGAAATGCTTGTTGAGATTGCAACAAGATGATGGAGCTTAGTGAAAAGAGTCGCCTTCACTAAGTGGGCACGCAGGCAAATTATGGCGCAAGTTCTATTTTTAATCACAGTGTGGATGATCACAGTGTGGATGATCACAGTGTGGGTGATCACAGTATGAGTGATCACAGTGTGGGTGACCACAGTGTGAGTGATCACAGTGTGAGTGATCAAAGTCTATTTTTAGACTGGCTGTCAAAAATAGAGAAGTCAAATATTATTGTCTCATAATAATATTTGGACTATAAACTTGACCTTATTCTCTTGGAGCACTTCAGGATGAGCTTCGGATGTGGTACATGCAAATCCCAGAAGGAAATACGTGGTTACCTATGGGATGACTAATATTTGCATGCAGGACTTCAGTTAGAACTCAAGTGAGTTGAGTTTAGTGGACTGGAGGTGCAGTTGATGGAGTTGTGTTCAGTTTAACTTTGTTAAACTAGTTGTACTTAGTCTAACTGATCAATAGACTAGAGATGAGTTGGGTGAATTAGTTATTAATTAATTCACAAGTTATTAACTCATAATGCAACCATAGAATACATCAGTTAACTGAGTTGCATGTCAATGCATGTTCAGTTCAACAGGGACAGGTGTTAGAGGATCAGATTGCTATTAGTTGTGACTATAGCTGTGCATGATGATTTGCACAATCAGAGGGATTGAGTATGCCAATGAATTGGCCAATACCAAGAAATGTAGCCTGTGCTCACATCCAACAAAGTGTGAGTGATTATTTGCAGGTCAAATACGAGTTTGGTAAACCATTCTCATCAGTTCTTGAGCAGGTATTGAGCTGGAGAGGCAGGCAAGCAACAGGGGAGATTTGGAGATCAAATCTGAGTTGTATTGTGTGTAGCATGAGGAGATAGTACTGATTACTTGGGATGAGTATTGTACTATGTATTGTTACATGATTCAATCACTATAATATACAGATAGTTGGGGTTTTTAGCGAGATGCTTTCCCCGGGAAAATATTGTGTTGATATGTGTGATTGATGCTTCTATGTATGCCTGTGAATGTTTCTGCTTCTGTAAATTGATGATCAACGTAGAGGAGGTTATGTATTATGCATGTTCCACTTATAAGTGTATAATCAGGATAATCTCTGTGAATATGTGTCATATTATTCAAAATTTCTACATGGTATCAGAGCTGCTTGATTTGTAGAAGAGATTTTTACAGGATATCAAGCGAGGATTGATCATCAGATCTATTATTCAGAAAGTGTTTACATTTTATTTCTTCAGGCAGAGTCTGTAATCGGGCCAGGTAGCCTCTGGATTCATCCTTCTTTTGGAAGGTGAGATATCCAGTGAATGCCCATACAGTCGATCTCTGTACAAGAAATACTTTGTTCTCACGAATTTTAGATCGGAAGCGGTTGAGTTTTTAGCTGGTGGAATTCGAATTTAATTCCAAAGCAGGAGCAAAACTTAGAAACATTCAGTGTGAGAATGGAGACAGTATGCCCGAGTATCTCACGAAGTTCACCCAATGCCGGGATGAGCTGGGAAGTGTGGGGGTGACTGTCGGATGAGGATGGTGAGTCTAGCACTCCTTGAACTTCCTAAGAGTTGGCATAGCTACCAGGACTCGGTGAATGGAAGGGAGAAACTGCCAAATTGGGAATGACTATGGTCGGATTTGATGCAGGAGGAGATTAGACGAAGCACCAGAGACGGTTCTTCATCCATGCAGGATGAGGAGAACTGTGCCTTAGTGAGTAAGGTGAAGAAGGGGAAGGAGAAGGGTTCTCTTTCTGAATCCAGTTCTTCCAATGATGGGAAGAAGGTTGACAAGTCGAAGGTGAGATGCTTTCGTTGTCATGAGTTGGGTCATTATGCTACTAATTGCCCAAAGAAGAAGTCGAAGAAGGGATCCGGGGAAGGATTTGAAGGTGAGGCACTTGCTTCACAGTTTGAGTTGGATTTCACACTCTTCGTATGCATGGTTTCATCCATGATGGGAAGTGGTTGGTTTCTTGACAGTGGAGCTTCTTTCCACATGACCGGTGACAAAAGTTTGTTCAGTACTTTGGAGGAGAAAGATCTCCAGATACTCATAGGGATGGGTAATGATGAGAAGTATAGTGTCTCAGGTGTAGGCATGGTTATTTTTCAGAGGGAGCATGGAGCTCGCTTTACCTTGACCGACGTCAAGTATGTACCAGGACTGAAGAGAAACTTGGTGTCGATCGCGATGCTGGAAGACAGAGGCTATGATGTAGTCTTCAGTAAGGGAAAGGTTTTCCTTAGACACATCATCACTAGACAGGTGAAGCAGATTGGTTCACGGGTCAAGAACCTGTATGCTCTTGAGGTTCAAGATGCATGCAAAGCCTTGAGCAGTGAGGCAACTAATGGAGACCTGGTGGTTGAGAGGGAGCGTATATTACCTCTCAACATGCAGATCCAGAAGAAGTCTCAGACGATTGTGGAGGAGACACGATTGGTGCAATAGCTTCAGGAGGTTGTGGAGCAGCCACAACAAGGGAAGCTGAGAGGAGATCCAGTAGAGACATCTACTCATCCAGAGACCTCCAGTAGAGGGAAACTTCGAGCCAGGTGGGCTAAGGGATCGCATGCAGCCATACCTCTAGGTAGGAGGTGGGGTGATGTGGATTGATCATCCCAAGGAGGAGGGGCAGGATCCTTGAGGTACCCAACCTCTTGGATGAGACCTTGCTACGGGAGCCCTAGATGTGTAGTAGCAATAACTGACTGATTGGGTAGAGACAGATGCGGATGGAGTGGCAGAGAGAGTGACAATGCAGGGAATCCCAAGACAATGCATAGCTAGCAGGCTGCAGCAATGTGAGAGGCACAAGTGTTTTGCACAGTGCTAGGTGGCACAGAGAGGTGTGCAATGGTGTGAGATGCATGGAGATGTTGTAGTAGCGCAGATGTCAGAGAGGGAGCACTTGTCAGCAGCGGGTAGAGCTTCAGCATTAGAGGGTGTTTTTATCCCAACAGGGAGGTCAATTGGGAGGTTCAGTGCGGATACAATGCTGGAGATAGAACCAGCAGCAGCACGGATGTAGTCAGAGATCAAAGTGACAGAGGCTAGAGCAGTGAGATACTGAAGAGCACAGAGATGCAGAGCTTTAGTCAACAGAGGCAATAGCAGTCAGAGACTTTGATGACAGAGCAAGTGGACCGGACAGATGTGTTGCACGGAGAACATTCCAGAGTTACAGGATCAGGTTTGAGAGGAAGCATTTCTTGTTGAGAGGGAGTGTTGAAAAGTGTGCAACAAGAAATGCTTGTTGAGATTGCAACAAGATGATGGAGCTTAGTGAAAAGAGTCGCCTTCACTAAGTGGGCCCGCATGAAAATTATGGCGCAAGTTCTATTTTTGATCACAGTGTGGATGATCACAGTGTGAATGATCACAGTGTGGGTGATCACAGTATGAGTGATCACAGTGTGGGTGACCACAGTGTGAGTGATCACAGTGTGAGTGATCAAAGTCTATTTTTAGACTGGCTGTCAAAAATAGAAGAGTCAAATATTATTGTCTCATAATAATATTTGGACTATAAACTTGATCTTATTCTCTTGGAGCACTTCAGGATGAGCTACAGATGTGGTACATGCAAATCCCAGAATGAAATACGTGGTTACCTATGGGATGACTAATATTTTCATGCAGGACTTCAGTTAGAACTCAAGTGAGTTGAGTTTAGTGGACTGGAGGTGCAGTGATGGAGTTGTGTTTAGTTTAACTTTGTTAAACTAGTTGTACTTAGTCTAACTGATCAATAGACTAGAGATGAGTTGGGTGAATTAGTTATTAATTAATTCACAAGTTATTAACTCATAATGAAACTATAGAATACATCAGTTAACTCAGTTGCATGTCAGTGCATGTTCAGTTCACCAGGGACAGGTGTTAGAGGATCAGATTGCTATCAGTTGTGACTATAGTTGTGCATGATGATTTGCACAATCAGAGGGATTGAGTATGCCAATGAATTGGCCAATAGCAAGAATTGTAGCCTGTGCTCACGTCCAACAGAGTGTGAGTGATTATTTGCAGGTCAAATACGAGTTTGGTAAACCATTCTCATCAGTTTTTGAGCAGGTATTGAGCTAGAGAGGCAGGCAAGCAGCGGGGGAGATTTGGAGATCAAATCTAAGTTGTATTGTGTGTAGCATGAGGAGATAGTACTGAGTACTTGGGATGAGTATTGTACTATGTATTGTTACATGATTCAATCACTATAATATACAGATAGTTGGGGTTTTTAGCGAGATGCTTTCCCCGGGAAAATACTGTGTTGATATGTGTGATTGATGCTTCTATGTACGCCTGTGAATGTTTCTGCTTCTGTAAATTGATGATCAACGTAGAGGAGGTTATGTATTATGCATGTTCCACTTATAAGTGTATAATCAGGATAATCTCTGTGAATATGTGTCATATTATTCAAAATTTCTACAAGTTTTGGAGATCTACCCATGGTCTGTGGGCCATGGGATTGTATAAAAAGGGAAGTCTTAAAAGATCTAAGTAGACAATACAAGAAGCAAGTAAGACGTCATGAGTCATTAGTGAGTTTGGGTGAGCTAAAAGCGAGAGTCTGGGCGTAGGAATAGGCTATGCAGTTGAGTGCATAGAGGCCTAGGGTGGAAGTCCACAACCGAGTATGTGGACCCCTGTAGCTGTGTGCACAGGATGGGTAGAGTCTGTATTGGGAACTTGAATCATAAATAAAGAGAAGTATTCTAGAATCACTGTGTTTTCTGTCTCTGATTATTGCATCCAATTATGATATGTTAACTTCTGTGTTTACATTATAATGTTAAATTGATGCACGAATGTATTTGTTTCTATCTGTTATTTGAACACAATTAATAATATATGTTTACACGAGGGTAATATTAATTGCATGAACCACTAAGATAATTAGGGAAACGTGATAGTAATCTAGTTACAAAGGCATGTAAGTGCCTAAATCATTGTTTAGGGTTGCTCAAAGGACAATTAGATACCTTCACGAAGGTTTTGAAATACGGAAGAGGAAATACATAGATAAGCCCTAAAGGCTTATCGATTTGTGCGAAGGTAGAGATTTAGGTAGAAAACCAACATCACAACCATCTCAGGGTGCGGAAACTTGGTTCCTGCATCCCCCCATATTGCTTCGGGTGAGACTTTGGTCCGCGCTTTGTGGACTGATGCCAAAAGGGCCAGTAGTGTAGGGATTTTCTTGGCTACCTAACGTTGAACCTGGGTCAGGTCCCATCAAGCCAACATATACCTAACTTCGTGGTAGAAATAAAGACACACAAATGAAAGGGATATTCTATGAGTGCCATTTCTTGAGGCAGAGCGCATTAGGAGAATTAGGAAGGAAATGGTCTCCGGAATCCTCCAAAATATGCCCCCTTGTCTAAGTGCACGGGTAATCAGGGGTAGACATATCTTCCATGATGTCCTCATCAAACTGGAAGATAGGCGGATGGGAGGAAGATAGACTACATGATGTGACAACATACGTAGTGCATAAACCTAAGAAATAAGGTTCACATACGCATCATCTAGAATGGTAGACGATGAGCTAGTAGATGGAGGATATATAGATGTTGAGACCTAGGATTATGTCGAAATAGGTTCGATAGAAGCATGCACAGAAACCTAAGAAAGGTTTTCCTGTGAGGAACTCAAGGATGATGACAGGTAAAGATATGGCCTATGGGTTCCATCATCTCGACATGGGGGGAGGGATCATGATGGTGGGACCAGAGTCCCCCTGTTCTGGTTGACTAGGGGTACCAAAATCCACAGGTAGAGGAGTAGGGGTTCCACTACAAGTGGTCTCATATTCATGAAGCACTTCAAGGCAGTCGCAAAATTCTTCGAGACAAGGGAAACAATGGGAATACTAACCATGATGATCGCACAAGACACAAGGGTGGTTTGTGTGCAACATTATGAGTTTATTGGGTGGGACCGGTAAGTTAACGTGGACCTACGGGATATTTGACTCAGGGAACGCTTCATGAACCAAAGGTTTAAGTTGTGAAAGCTCGGGACAATTATTGGTGGCATGCCCAACAACTTTACACAAAGCACATGGAGGTGACGGCTTTGGGGCCTTAGGGGCTGGAGTAGCTTGAGAAGCCTTGTCCTTAGGTTCTTTCCTCTTAGCTTTTCCCCCTGTCTAGATGCTTTTGCAATAGGAGTGGGTTCCTATTGAGGTTGTGATGGAACGGAAGCAACGACGGGGGTCATAGGGACTGGTTGAAATGGGGTCAAAGCATGATAAGGTCTTAGCTGACTAGGCATAATTCTTGTATGGGGATCAATGTACCATACTGGGATCCCCAAAGTCATGTTAGGAAGGAATAGTGAAGCCATGACATGTACAGAAAATACTCTTGGAGGAGGTAATAAGAAAGGTATCTGGCCTACAGGGTAATGCCTTAGTGGAATAACTCCTAGATGGTTGAGACCTGGAGGAACAGTTCCAAGTGGAAACATAGGAGAGGCACCCACAAACGAAGGAGGCCTTGGGGGGGTGGATCCAGAGGGCTCGGTCGGGATGGAACAATAGGGTTATGAGGAGTTGGTTGTTGATAAGATGTACCAGATTGTTTAAGAGTAGCTCGTGAAGCTTGTAACATGCAAACACTCATAGAGTTAGGCTCTGAGATGGGAGGGGGAGGACCAGGGAAAGAACCCAACAATGAGGAATCTTTATAGACTCCGGGTGAAACATAAGTGAGGGGAGGTGAAGACTACTTATCTGACATTGATGAGATAATGGACTCAGGGGAGGTCATGGATGTCGGCTCATAGCAAGTCAACTAATTGATCGTAACGATCTTCCCTTCATGGGGGAAGCACATCTTCCAGAAAACTGCAGATGCGACAGCTCACATGGCATATGTGTAACTACAACCTAAGAGGATGTTATAATCCAAAGGGGCATAAATGACTTCAATGTCGACATGGACAATCTTGCCCGCAAGGGTCACTCGACAGTGGCGATACATTCCAAGAGGCTGGGAGGAGTGTCCATCCCAAACACACAATGTGATGGTGGAGGGAGGAAACTTAGGTGAATAAAGTTGTTTCCAAATAATAGTGGACATCACATAGGTGGAAGAAACTTCGTCAATAATGCATCAGGAGATGATCGCATTATGGACTCATATTGGTATCTGGAAAGAAACAGAGGAATTCAATGGGTGATGTTCAGATGTATTAACTGGGAAGACAATCAAATGATCGTCAAAAGGATCTACTACACCCAAGGTAGTTAGTAGAGCTTTCTTTTGAGATGGGCATGATTTGAGGACTTACAGTGTTGACATGGAAGCAGATGATTGTGCCTAGTCATCTACTATACTTTATGTATGGGAAACTTAGTTAGAAGCCGCATTACAGCGTAATGGTCCCTTTGGGATCTTGGGAATGACATCAACTTTAGGTTGAGGGATCTGTAACGGACCATTTGGTGTCATAAGAGGCTCAACAGATACTTTGGTTTTGGACTCAGTGGTGGACGAAGTTGTTGGCTTGTCATATTGACGCGACCAAGTTTGTAGGTTGATATCAGAGGGATTAAACTCATCAGAGTTCATCTTAAGGATATGGTAGTCACTATGAACAGAAGGATGGGGGGCATGAGCTACTTGACCTGGATGAGGTTGAGAAACAACAAATCCTTGTAGAGGGAAATGATCTGTGAGCACTGTCAGTTGAGATGGTGCAATATTCTGAGGTGATTGTTGACCTCTAGAAGTTGCTTGAGCTTCCCACATTTGGTGCATCACAGGTAATAGAGGACACTCATGTGTATAATGGCCATGTACACCACAACATGCACAAGGCTTGTTCATATGAATAGCCTTGTTCTACTTGGGCTGGCTACCCTATTGCTGGTTGTTGGTGTTAGGTTGGTTCCCCTTGGGTTCACTAGGTTGATTACCTTGATTACCTTGGTTACCCTTTTTACCTTTCCCCTTATTCCTTTTCTTCAAATTTTGGGTATTGGTCGCACTTTGTTGCGAAAAACCCTGAACCTTAGGGGGTAGTGGTTGCTGGAGTTGAGGATGCATGGGAGGCTATAGTGGTAATGCTTGAGGGGCTAGAGTGCTCGGTTGTGCATAAGGAGGAGAAACGGTTTGGTAGACAAGATGGGGCCCTGAAAACAAGTTGCTAGTAGGAGGGGCATAAGTGTTGGAGGAACTGGTGCCTCCCTACGGATAGCCATAACTTTGCTGAGTATATGGTGAAGGGTGTGAAAGGGTTCCAATAGTATTGTCAGTGGCGTGAGATGCCCCTGGTGCATGGGCACTTCCAGGACGAGGGAGGTATAGAATGACGGTATAGACATAACCAGATTGTGCATAAATCAGGTGATATCTCATAGTGGTTTGGATATCTCCTTACTTGATATGAGGAAAATGGGATGTGACATATTTTCCAATGGGAGATAAAAGGCTCCTATGAAACCAATATAGATAGACACGGTCTTCGAAAGGCAGTGCATGGCATGTGCTTCTCCTTCGATGCCACTCTTGAACATGGTCAAAAAGGTGAGTGGCGGAGGACTGACGGAATGAGGTCAATAGCTTCGTACCAGTGTCGTACCATAAAGGTAACTGGAAATATTAAAGAAACACGTTAGAAAGTGTCACGAAAACTGAATGAGATGCAGAGGGTTGGTCTACATACCATTTTGCAGCGTCTCCAGTGAGTGTGCATTGGAATAGCTGAAGATGAAAGGAGTCATCGGTTATGGAGTTGGGCGAACACCACATGTGGAAAGATCAAACATGGTTGGTTGGATCCTCTCCAGCATTACCCTCAAACTTTGAGATGTCTGAGGGAAGCTTAGTCAGCATAGAAGGCCAACCAGCATCATGGTGTATGGGGTCATTTATCAAATGGTTAAAATCTGGTAGACTTAACCCAGCCATAAAGGGGAGCATGGGGGCTACCGGAATGGTTCCTGAGACTATTATGCTTGATGTGACCATCAGGATAGAACTGAATCCAACACTAGGTTGGGTTCTTGCACCATGGGTCCAGACATGGTGATGATATGCGGTGAAGGAGGCTTGGAATCAGATGAGGAATCGGATGAAACAGGAGAAGAGTCAGTGTAGGGACTCGGAGGGCTATGAACTTGAACTCAACGAGGAGGGGTAATATTCCTAAGCAGAAACTAGGGGTGAAGGCCTAATAGTCTCTGCGAAAAATACCTTGGTGGCGCAATGGTGGTAAGACACACGTGACACAGAAATAGTGAAGGGAGATCAACAATATGCCTTTGTCTCAATGAGGGGAGATAAATTTATTATGTTAAGTCTTGGCTTGGCAGTAAACCAAGTGCCCTTCCCTTAAGGTCTTCTTGTGTGTGCAAGTGTATTTATTGATTAAGCCTGGATCGTGTTTGTAGAAAAGAAAAAAGCTTGCTAAAAATAAAATGAAATTAATAACATAAAATGAATAGCAAAACAATCAACTAAACCCCACCCAAACTAGGTTTGCAAACACTGTGTTGGTTGGTGGCTAAATCGATGGAAAATACACTAAAATTGTCAAGAGATATAAATGTTTGTGTGACTGGGATCAAGTGACACTAAGCTACTAGAAAGTGGTGCAAAAACAACAAAAACCCAGAGGGGAAGATCGCTACAAAAACATAAGGAGATGGGTGAAACACCTAGGGAAACTGGTGGGACCCTAAAGTCAATGACCAAAAAAGTCTAAATGTGAAACTATGGATGGTGACAACCTATTTTATAGATCTGAAACAAAAGGGTACAGATCTGGAAAATGTGGTTGAAAGCACTGCAGAAACTTAGACTACTCACTCAGCGAATCTCCTCCTATAAATGTGGAAGTGTACTAGAAGTCCTAAGGGGGACTAAATTCCACTTTGATGAGTAAATCAGAGTAGATCAAGGCCTAAGTAGGATGAGATAGAGGTTAGACAACCTAGCAGCCATCTCTCTGCAAAACCCAGAAACAGATCTGAAAAAACCCTAAAACCTAGAAATCATATGTATTGACATGTTTTCTAGTAGGGATCACACTTTTTGGGATGATAAGTGTGCTTTGGCATCCAAATCACACTTTTTGGGCCAAAAAGTGTGATTTCTACTCCATGGATCTCAGTCGGAAAATCTCGGAAAAATAGTGTCACCTTTGTCCCGACTGGTTCCTGTGACCTGCAGAAACGACCAGAAAGCTTGCAGAAGTAAGAAATTTAACAAATCTAGTGTTAAAAAACTAGGAAACATTAAGAGAATTGAAAAAAAGAATAAACCCTAAGCTAAAAACTGAAGGTCACCGAGGTTTCTGGGTTTGAAGTATAAAACCCAGTGGAGTCACCAATTTTGTTGTAGTGTTTTCTTCTCAAAGATGTACGAAAAGAACCAACTTAATATTGTGGATGAAAAATAATATCAACAATATAAATGGATGCTAAACATTGTAGATTTGTCGCAACTGATAGAAACAAAACCTACCAAAGTCCGGATCTATGCCTCAATCATAGTTAAATAGCAAAAATAAGGAGTAATAACTCCAATCATCCAATGGAAACCAGATATACAAATAATAGTTTTTTTATAACACCTGTGAACGGAACAAATAGATGTTACCAGTGCCCATCTATGGGATGGGTTCTTGATTATCCTCAAATGTCTTCATCTTGTGCAGAGTCTCTCTCCTCTATAATGTGTAAACCCAGTAAAAATATGGCGTGCGAAAATGAAAATAATCAGAGTTACAACAGTGAGTGCAACAATGAAAATAATCAAAAGTGAATAATGAATGGAAAACCTTTCTATTTATAAAAAAATATTGAGTTATCCTCAAATAATGAGCAATAATAAAATATTATTGATCCCATTCTTGGAATAACCACCTGGAATATTTTGTTATATTTGTTTAGGAGGGAAAAATTATTTAAACTTTTATTTAGAAATAACAAATAAATAAATGATTTATTTATCATGTCATGGAATTAGTTAAGGAATAATAAATAAATAAGGATTTATTTAATTATTCCTAAGGGATTTAGTCAAATTTGACAAATAATAATATTTAATTAGTGATTAATCAATTATTCTTAGAGAAAAATAAGATAATTAATGATTTATCTGTTTATTTTTCATGATTGGGTCAAATATTACAAGGAATAATAATTGAAAAATGGTTTAATTAATTATTCCTAGAAGAAAATCAAATAAATAGTGATTTATTTAATTATTTTTCATGGGTTCAACTATAAATTACTTAACGAGGGTGGTTTATTAAGTAATTTCTCATAGTGAAAGAAATTTTACTATGGTAAAATTGGCTTTACATGGTGTACTTCGATCCATCTATTAAATTAGGCTAGATGACCAATTTTTTGGTGATAACAGGCATAGAGAAGGCTTAGCACCTAATTTCTATGGAGAATATAAGAGGTTGGAGTTTTTTTAACTCCACTATAAATGCATTTTGAGAAAATTTTCGATGCTTGGGAGTTCCGGTGTGTTTGGCACTTGCTCATGAAATCCCGAAGAACCAAGGGAAAAGAGAGATAACACAAGGAGATATGCCTCTGGTAGGTCATGAATGGCTTAGCATCTAAGTGTTTTGCTGTCGGTCATAGCTCCTGGTCTCATGGATGAAAAATGAGAAGGGTCAAAGCAAAAAGGGCTAAAGATCATTCGAGATCTCATAATTTTGTAAGCTCGCATAAATAAAAAGTTACAATGCGTTGGAGCTTTAAAACTATAATATAGAGGAGTATGAAGCTTTTGGTGATAACGTCGGGTCCCATGATGGAAAATCAATAGGGGGAAAGAAAAAGGGGCTAAAGGTCAATCAAAATACTGCAATTTCATAATTTCAAGCCTTAATAAAATTACGAAATGATTGTGCTCTAATATTGCTATGCATAGGAGTATGAAAGATGAATGAGGTGACAACTAAGAGAGTTAAAGAAATTTGGTCGCTGGAGTAATGGCGTTTGTAGAAGATACATAGGAGTTAGTGAAAAATAGGAACATGGTTTCAAAGGATGAAGTAATGGAGTTTGCCATAAGATGAGACAAGCCATCCTTAACCTCCCATGCATGCCTCATGGAATTAAATGAAGAACAAAGAAGCCATGCCAGAGTACCTGTCAAGATCTGTGAGCCATGAATAAGCATGGAGAGCCTCGTTGGAGTGTGCATGTCAACTGAGTATTTATTTCCCGTCATGGAAACTCTTAGAAGCCCATTCCTAATGTTTAATGTGGCTGAAGAGATCAGGTAGTTTGAAGCAATAACAACATGGAAAACAATGCAGAGGTACACTCAGGTTGTCTGAATGGTAGATTTAAAGTATTAGACGCAACAACAGGAAGGAGTTCCATGCAGAGGTACACCCAAGAAATGTGACTAGGTGAAATAATGGTTGACAAATATTGTTGGGCATGGGATCCTCCAAAGGCAAGTTTTGGGGCTTAAAGCCCAGATTTTGATCAAATCCGATGTAAAGACTCCACATTTTGTGGGCGCAGAGTGCGAACTTGTAGATGAGTCATAGGGTTGTCTGCTCTCAGTTTTGTAAATGTAATGTCAGCTTTAGAGATCCACCCATGGTCCGCAGACCATGGGATTGTATAAATAGAGCGAGGCTCTAAGTTGTAAATAATCGAAGAAGGAATCAATGAATGAATGATGAAGAATTGAGTCTTATCTAAGTGTAGAGTCGAGTCTTGGGTCATAGAGTAGGAGAAGGCTCTGTAGCTGAGTGCGCAGAGGCCTAGTAGTTCGCAACTGAGTCTGCAGACCCTTGCAACTGAGTGCGCAGGGCGAGTCGAGTCTATAACCTTTGGAGAAGTAATAAAGATAAGTTTCATATCAGTTCTGTGCATCTTTTCCTATTTTATGCATTGAGTATACTAGGAATGAATTAAAATTTTACTGTTTTTATGCGTGAACTTATATTATTATGTTGACTAAGAGAATATAAAACAAAGTATCTGTTTACACAAAGTTAACTAACACTTATAAGAAGATAAGTAAGATCCGTGGTGTAACTTGGGGAATTAGAGTAAATCACTGCCTTAGTAGCATGAAAGCATCCCAACCCCTGGTTAGGGCTGCACGAAGGTGATTATAACAGATTGCAAAGGCCTCGCAGGTCAAGGCAGTGTGTGAAGTAACCTATGTGAAGCTATTCACAGTTGGACTAAACCGACCCCTCAGACATCTAAAGGGTGTGGAAACTTGGTTCGACAATCGCCCCATACTACTTCGGGTGAGACCTTAGTCTGCACTCCACGGGGTGTTGCCGAATGGGCCAGTAGTATAGGGATTTGTTTGGCTAATTAACTCCAAACCTAGGTCAGGCCCCCTCAAGCCAACAAATGGTTTCACTGCATGGACCAGACTCTGCATAGAGATGTCTGATGTCGTATCATTGGAATTCAACTAAGAAGAAGATTGAAGGTTGGTTAGATAGGAGAATTCATGAGTTCGCATGCAGGAGAACATGAATCCATGACTATCAAAGGAAGAGTGGTTAGACTACTACCTGTACATAGAGATCCACAAATTTTCTTCGCATCTTGCCCTACTGAGCTGTACGAGTGGATCGCGAAGCTAGTAGATAGCCAAGGAAGGTGGAAGCTTGATGGTAATATTGTGTGGATTCGAGAGTTGGTGCGTAGATTGGAAGCATTGGAAGATAAGATTGTGGGATGCTGATCACTGGCTCGATCGGATTATAGGAGGATTCATTACTCACTTCGTGATAGATACTTTAGTTAGCTATGGCGAGATAGAGCAACGCTTCCTCAAAGGATCGTGAGCTAAGTACGTAAAGTCTCTGAATACTTGGATTAAATGATAATGTGTGAAAAGAGGGTTATGCAATTACCTTTATGTTTGGAGCTACGCGAAGTGGAAAAACCTACAGAAATGAAGGAAGTAAGGGACCAGAGAATAGCCCTTTGATTTCACCTCTGCGAGGGGATGAGGAAGAGCTCGCGAAGGTCTCTCCGCGAAGTGCAATCTATTTGATAAGGCAAAGGATTCCGCACATACCACCCCCACCCACACCGGCACCAGCTTCATTGCCTTCACCTCCATCTTCACCTGTACCACCTCCGCCACCACCGCAAGTCAACATGGCAAGCGCAATAAAGTTGCTTGTGTTCAAGGGAGTAGGAAATGAGGATCTAGACTAGTTTTAGTTCGTGATAAGAGCCGTATGGGAAGCACAGGGAGTTATAGACGATGATATAAATAAAGTGACACTTGTTAGCACCCTACAGGACTGTGCACTGACCTGGTATATTAAGCATTCTAATGACAGTCCAAATGTGGGGATCGCGGATATCCAAACTGCACTAAATAAGGAAGTTAGTAGGCCAAAGTCAAAAGCATAGTCAATCATTGGGTTCAAAGAGATCACAATGCTACCAGGCAAGACTCCTTGGGATTTGGATTAGAGGATGAAGTGCACAATTCACGAAGCTAATATGACTTTGACGGATGGACAACACCACAAATGGTTTGTAGCATCGCTAACACCGCATTTGAGGAACGCGTTGTCGCAATAGAGGTTAATGCCTCAGGCAGAGGCCTTGGAGATCACGATGAGGCTGCATGAGATCCCGATACAGGATCCTAACTCGGGAGTTCAATAGATCCACGCCCTGTTGAAAAACTTATGCCTTGAAATGCAGAGTCTAAAACAAGACAGGGCATCTCGACCAGAAGTGCGTGAAGAGGTATGGGACGTTAAATGTAAGGGTTAGGGTCATGACAAGGACCACTGCCTAGTGTTTGTGAATTACCTCTCGGGAGGAGGATAGATGCCATTAAGGCTAGAAGTGCAAGTGGGGCCTAGTGCAATGCCTACTTTGTGGTGCGCGATTTGTCAAATAGGAGGGAAACATGCTATGGACAACTGCCATTTGTTACAGAAGTATACACAAAATTCGCAACAATTGTTCTGTAATTTTTGTAGGTCAGTAGGACACGATGAGTGCACTTGTAGAAGCTATGAGTTAATGATGGATAGAACTCCCACCTATAGAGTTCAGACTGAATCACGACCCCTAGACTCGAGTGCAGGGATGGCACGAACCAGATTTCAAGGGCGCAGACAAGGCTGAGGTGGAGGAGGACCTGGAAGAGGTCGTAGATAGCTGATATGCTACAATCACGAAGGGCCAGGACATTATGCTCGCGATTGTATAAATCTAATGCACCCATCATGTCTGTATTGTACCTTGTTTGACCATGAGACGAAGGATTGTCCTACACTAATAGCTAGGATACACAACAAGGGAGTGCTACCCCCTCCCTTGACTCAGAACCTATAGATGATGAGGTCTGAGCCGCGCGAGGAAGATTTGAATGTGAATATTGTGCTTTGAAGTGGGATTACAATAGGAGATGATAAAGGCAAACAACCTAAAGATAGAACTTGGGTTCGCAAAGCTCTGGCGAAGGAAGCAGAGTTTGATTTGGAGCGCGCTCAAGAAACCTTTGTGGAAGCTAAGTAGGGCTTCGCTGATGCCTCCACTTTAGGAAGCAAAGATAGACTGGAGCTGGAAATGGACCCAACTATGCTTACGATGTTCTTGGAAACATGCATGAAGCTATTGTGTGACAGTAAGGCTATAAAAGGATTGCAGGAACTCATTAACATATGCATTGGGACCGCGCCAGGAGAACTGCGTGTAGTTCGAAAGATTGGAAAGAATAAGACAAGGATGGGGAGAGAAATGAGGCTAACTCTACAAATTGGAGAATATGTGATGGACCAAGTAATTTTGGACTTCGGATCAGATGTGAATTTTCTGCCGAAGTAGACATGGGAGCGCATCGGGAGGCCTAGACTGCAGTGGTCTCTAATTCAGCTGTGAATGGCGAACCAACAGAAGATAATACCCCTTGGGCGATTACAAGGAATCACCATGGATATTGAGGGAGCGAGCGCACTAGCAGACTTTGAGGTGATAGAGATTGTTGATGATAACAATCCCTACCCCGTGCTCATAGGAATTGATTGGGTCACTGACATGAACGGGGTGATTAATCTGAAGAAGCACAAGATGATTTTTGAGAAGAAGTCTCTGTGCGTAATTATACCCTTGGACCCTACTGAGGGATCGCACTATACAGAGCTGGTGCATGACTATGAAAGTGACGATGATTTGGACTGCATATACAAGATAACCATATGAGAGAAAGACTGGGTATATCCCACTGCGGATGGATGAATATGATGGGAGCGCGAAATCTCCTACACTTCAGATTCAGATGAGGAGATAGAATGATGGTAGAACCGGTTACATGAGGTAACCACGCTTAATTGTAACATGATGGCAAGGTCACTGTGCTGCGTATCAATAGAAGTGAGAGATATCCCTATTTATGATGGATTAGGTGAGGTAGATGTTTTCTTAGACATATTCAAAAGGGAGGTGTCAGAAAAGCAATGTTTCTGGGCCTTGAATTGGGTACTAAGCACTACGCTCGCGAGGTGGTGGGGTATGCACAAAGGGAGCTTTGAAGACTAGCGCGCATGTAGGAGGATGATGCTTACATGGTTTGGGAAGCATAGAGTGTGATTGATAGATAAATACGATGGGCAGGATGATCCGCACATACATTTGGCCAAGTGGATGCAGGCCTATGGGGAAAAGCCACAACCAGAGTGGGTGCACATGTTCTGTCACACCTTGGATGTTATACCAATGGACTAGTATATAGAAAGAGAGCTCTGCCATGGGACAAGTGAATGGGATGTCCTACGTGAAGGGTTCATGATGACCTTCAACTTTGAGGATGGATGGGATAGTATTGATGAAGTGCTACAAGAAGTAAAAGCAGCCATCTTTAGGATACCGCAGGAGTCAGTAGAGATGATTCAGCTTGAATGGGCTACTCAGTTAAGTTGCACGCTAGAGTGTTATAATATAATTGCTAAGGAAGAGGATGAAGATCTAAGGAACATTGATATTCCTGAGACAAAAGGCCAGCGCGAGGTTCAAGGACCACAAATCGAGAACCATGACATCACCGTGCCGGTAAAGACTAAGCAAGTAAATATTGGTACAGAGGCAGAACCCTAAGTCGTGAAGATTGGAGATTACTGGGATGATGCGATGGTGGACAAGGTCGTTGAAATGCTCTGTGAATATCAGGACTTATTCCCGACCAAGTTTACAGACTTAAAGGTAATAATCAGAGATTCAGGGGTAACGAGGATCACGTTGAAACCTGACATGAAGCTAGTTAAGCAGAGGCCATATTGCTTAAACCTGAAATACAAGGAAAATATTCGTGTAGAATTAGACAAGATGCTCGCAGCAGGATCATTGAGCAAGTGGAGGAATCTGACTAGGTAAGCCCGATGGTAGTACAAGAGAAGAAGCAAAAGGATGAAATAAGAATATGCGTGGATCTCAGAAAGTTGAACGATGCGTGCGTACATGATCCCTTCCCAACTCCGTTCACAAATGAGGTGTTGGACAATGTAGGCGGTCAGGAAGCATATTCTTTTACCGATGGGTTCTCAAGGTACCATCAGATCAGGATCATGCCAAAAGATAGGAGCAAGACAACCTTCATGATGGAGTGGGGTTGCTTTCAATACACTATAATGCCATTTGGATTGAAGAACACACTGACCATCGTTTTGCATGTAGTTGTTGCAACGTTCAGGGAATATATTCATAAATTCTTGGAGGTCTATTTTGATGACTGGACTATATTTGGGTTGGTTAGGAACCATGTAGTGAACCTGTGCTTGATGCTGGATACATGCTGAAGATACCAAATCGTGCTTAACCTCAAGAAGTGTATGTTTCTCATTCCTTTTGGGAACCTGTTGGGACATGTGGTTTGTAAACAAGGGCTGATGGTAGACCCCGTGAAAATCACGATGATTCTGAATTTGGAGTCACCGCACAGTGTGAAATAGCTACGCGCTACCTTGGGACATACGGGGTACTACAGAAAGTTTATCAAAAGTTATGCCCAAATCACTGCACCAATGGAAAAACTATTGAATAAGGATGTCATGTTTTTCTAGGATGATGACTGTAAAAGAAGCATGGGAATCTTGAAGTACAAGATGGTGACTGTGTCAATTCTTGTCTTCCCGAACTGGAAGAAAGAATTCCATGTGCAAGTTCACAGGTCGTGTATAGCACTGGGGGTTGTTCTCACACAGGATGGTAGAGAGGTCTTGGATCACCCTATTGCATTCACGAGTCACAATTTATCTAAAGTAGAAAATAACTATTCCACCACTGAACGTGAGGGATTGTCTATGGTGTATGCACTCTAGAAATATCGGCACTATTTGCTAGGGGGACACTTCAAGATGTATACAGATCATTCTGTGCTGAAATACTTGGTCAATAAGCCTATGTTGGGGGGGGGCACATATGCAGGTGGCTTTTATTGTTCCAAGAATATGATTTTGAAGTTGTTGTGAAGCCTGGACGACTCAATGTGGGACCTGATCACTTGTCGCGCATTGAGACAGGGGAGGAACCTACCAGCTTGGAGGAAGGACTACCCAACGCACAACATTTTGCCGTGTGCATAGAGGATGGACATTTTGAAGATATAATTCACTTTCTAATGACTGGAACTATGCCAAAAGGTTACTCTGTCCAGTAGAAGAAGGAACTAGTGGTGTGCGCGACATATTTTTCTGTCATTACGGGGCACCTATATAAGATGCTGAAAGATGAGATACTACGAAGATATGTACCAGAGTTTGAATGAAGTAGCATCCTTGCGGACGCGCATGTGGGCCCCGTGGGAGGTCATTGTGTAGGGAGATAAATTGCGCAGAAGGTTCTTTGTCTAGGGTTGTGGTGGCCGACCCTTCATCAGGATTCAAAAGCACATTGCAAGGCATGTGATGTATGTCAAAGAACGGGTAAGCCATCGTAGAGGGACGAGATTCCTTTGAATCTAAAAATGACTTTGCAGCCCTTTGAGAAGTGGGTGATCAACTTTGTCATACCTATCAAACCGCAAGGAAAGATAGGCATGATATATATTATTACTGCGACAGAATACCTGATGCATTAGGCAGAAGCATAGCCAGTAAAAGATTGCAAGGTCGTGATGGCTATGAAGTTTCTATTTGACCACGTACTGACATGATTCGATTGTCCGAAGATCTTGATGAGCGATTGTGGTACACATTTATTGAATGAAATGATCAACGTGCTAATGGAAGAGTTCCAGGTATATCATCAGAAAAGCACACCACATCACCCATAGGCTAATAGGACCATAGAAGCATTTATCAAAGTATTGGAGACTGCAGTGACAAAAGTATGCAATGCACAAAATAGTGACTAGGACCTGCGTGTACTCGTGGTATTATGGGCTTATAGGACAACATGCAAGAAATCGATGGGATAGACACCTTTTAGGCTGGTCTATGGAGTGGAAGCTGTAATGCTGATGGAGTATATCATGCCTAGTCTATGCATAGCAGTGCTCACAGGTATGATGGACCACGGCACCCTGGAGGAGAGGCTCACGTAGTTGGAGGAACTCGAAGAAGAATGATTTTTGGCTGGATTCCATCAAGTACAAAAGTAGCACAAAAAGGCTTGACATGATCGAAATATCAAGTTGCGTACTTTTAAGGTAAACGATTTGGTGCTGTTATATGATAGCAAGTTCGATAAATTCCCAGGGAAGCTCCAAATGTATTGGATGGGACCATATGTTATTAAGGAAATCACAGATGGTGGCATGGTGCAGTTGGTGAAACTAAATGGCAAACTCTTCCTAGGAAAAGTAAACAGTAGTCGGTTGAAGCCATACACAGGTGGCCCATCCATCTGACTAGTTGTTGGAGGTATAGAAGGCCGTTGCTCAGTGCGTTGTCGATCTTGTAGCGGTTCAATCAGAGTTGGGAGGTCTTTGCGTGAAGATCTCTGCACTGACAGAGTGACTCAAGGGCAAGTCACGATGTTTGTGTTGGGGGCCTATTGGGCGCGAGATCCCCCAAAGGCAAGTTTTTGGGCGTAAAGCCCAGATTTTGACCAATACAATGTAAAGACTCCGCGTTTTGTGTGCATGGAGTGCGGACTTGTAAATGAGTCATAGGGTTGTCTGCCCTCATTTTTGTAAATGTAATGTCAGCTTTAGAGATCCACCCATGGTCCATGGACCATGGGATTGTATAAATAGAGCAAGGCTCTAAGTTGTAAATAAACGAAGAAGGAATCAATGAATGAATGCTGAAGAATTGAGTCTTATCTAAGTGTAGAGTCGAGTCTTGGGTCATAGAGTAGGAGAAGGCTCTGTAGCTGAGTGCACAGAGGCCTAGTAGTCCGCAGCTGAGTGCGTGGACCCCTGCAGTTGAGTGCACAGGGTGAGTCAAGTTTGTAACCTATGGAGAAGTAATAAAGAGAAGTTTCATATCAGTTCTATGTATCTTTTCCTATTTTATGCATTGAGTATACTAGGAATGAATTGCATTTTTACTATTTTTATGTGCAAACTTATATGATTATGTTGACTAAGAGAATATAAGACAAAGTTTCTGTTTACGCGAAGTTAACTAACACTTATAAGAAGATAAGTAAGATCCACGATGTAACTTGGGGAATTAGCGCAGATTTCTACCTTAGCAGCGCGAAAGCATCCCAACCCTTGGTTGGGGCTGCACGAAGGCAATTATAACAAATCGCGAAGGCCAGGCAGGTCAAGGCAGTGTGTGAAGTAATCTGCATGAAGCTATTCATAGTTGGACTAAACCGACTGCTCAGACATCTCAAGGGTGCAGAAACTTGGTTTGAGCATCCCCCCATACTGCTTTGGGTGAGACCTCAGTCTGTGCTCTGTGGGTTGTTTCTGAAAGGGCCAGTAGTATAGGGATTTGTTTGGCTAATCAATTCTGAACCTGGGTTAGGCCCCCTCAAGCCAACAGAGATAACATTGATCATAGTGTAGGATAGGAACAAAATCCAGGATTGTAGTTGAGCAAAGGTGGGGAATGTAACATAATTTCCAGTTAGTTGTGTGGAGAGCTTTGTGGGTGTGAGTGCACTGCTGAGGAAGGTTTGAGTGATCTTGTGCTACTATGTGAGAGGTTGAGAGTGCCTATGCAATGGAAAGATACCCTGAGAGCTTATGTTGTTGTGTAAGGGGCCGAGAAGAGCTTTTTAATAGAAGAGGTCAAGAAGAGCCTATGGAACAAGACACTTGTTGACTGTATGTGATGGGAGCACAGGGCTGAGAGAAAAGATCCCAAGTGAGCATGTTGCTACAGAGTGGGAAGAATGTAGAGAGTGCAGTGTATTAGTATAGAATGTCGAGCAAAACAATAGGCTACTGCAGAGTGTGCAGAGGATAGAGTGATGTGTGGGCCAAAAGGTTTTTGAGGAGAAAAGAGCTAAAAACAAGAAGAGAGGTTGCCTATTACAGTGAATATTAGGTCCTTATTGAATATGGGTTGGAGCCTACATAAAGGAATTTGGTGCTTCCATCTCTAGTGGGTGTCTGAGAAGGCTTGGGGGTTGGTACCTCCTACAATTTAGTGCCTGCATAAATCCAACAAGCTACAAATTGGAACTTGCAACAAATCCATGAAGTTGTTGCTTCAGATGGTGCTTCTGGTAGGATGATCAAGTGTCTTCAAAAGGAGGGATATGGTTCTTCCTACTAGTGGGTGCTAGCAAACAATGAAAGGGATTTTGAGCTTCCTTTGAGTGGTGTCTCACAAATAGTGATCCAGGAGGATCTTGTCAGTCCAACATGAATGAAGTCTTTAGTGGTTCAAAGTAGAAATGATCTTCAAATGATCACGGTCGATGAGGTCTTGAACTTTATCAACTTCACCAGTATTTGTTGTTAGCATTCAGTGTGCGGTATCTTCAGCTTCGACAGTGATGTTTATGGTTTAGGTTGTCTAGTGTTGGTTTTATTTCCGCCGATGATGTCAATGGTTGATATGGTTTTCATGGCGTTCGAATGATAGGATTTTGTACCTGGTTGTCAACATGTGTTTGTCGTCAGTTCTGCCGGGATTTTTTTGTCAACAAGGGTTTGTCATCATGTGATGTTGACAATGTCTCTTTGTGACGAAGAGGTGTACATGGGTTTTTGTATCAAAATCAAAGTGATGCATTAACCTAAGTACTAGTCCTAAAAATAAACCTAAGTCCTAAAACCTAATACATCTAAACCCATTAACCTATATAAAAAAAATGCATTAAAATGCATTAACCTAAAGTTTACACCCATTCAGGCCATAAAACATTACAAAGCCTATGTAATAAACAATACATATCACCACAGCTCCTAAACTGCTGGCCAAAGCACAATGGAGTCTGATTGTGACGGATCATGTGACCAGATGCAGTTTTAAGCCATCAGGGTTACCATGGAAGAGACTAACCGCATCGGGAGATAAACTACAGCATGTGAGCAGTGGCAGTTACCATGGCAGACTGTCGGGGTTGCAGTTCACCACATCAGAGACTGCGAAGTAAACCTCGGGATGTGAGTGCAATGCAGCTCATCGCACTATCAACCATCAGTAGGTAGTGAACTATCGGTGCACTAACCACGGGTCATATCCACCTGCTCACATGAATTGTCAGCACCTCCACCCGGTTAGCTAACTGCTAATAGTCCGCGGGCTAACTAAGGTCTAAAAGTGGGTTTTAGTTGTAGTTTTTGATAAAATCAATTAAATCAAGTGGTGAATGTCACATTTGACATTAAATCCTAACCAATAAACCCTAAATTAACCCTAAGGAGCAGTTGATTCATTCCTAAACTCTGCAAGAGGGAGTTCGAATGCATCTGGAGGGTTATAAAGGCAGATTGGTGCATTGGAGGCATAATAGAGTGGTTTTAGAGTTTGTATGCAGATTTTGGAGGAAATAGGTAGTTTTGTTTTCAGTGTAACAGGAGCATCAAGAGTTAGAATTGGGAACTGTGATAGGTGTTGTAAATGTAATTCATAGAGGTTTGTTGTGACAGTGACTAGAAGTGCCTACATGCAAACTTAGTTTGGTTAATTTTCTATGTAATCAACCTCCTCAGATTCAATCCTAATAAAGTGAACACCCATATTGAAAGCGGACCCGGAGACGTAGTCCATCAGGGACGAACTCCGTAATCAATCCTATTGTCTAGTATTGCTGTGTTTTGCTAATTTTGTCTTATGTTTCCATATTTCTTATGTTTCACTTCTGTCGTAAAGTCTTTATTTTCAATGAGTTCTCATGGTTAAGGCACTTAAAGTTAACATTCAGTTCAATGATGGCATTAATCAATTCTAAATTCAGTTTAACATATGATCATTTTAGGTCAAATAGATTGATGTAATGTAGTAGGTGATATTATTTTACATCAATAAAAACAACAAGCTTTGGTGGTTTTTTCCCGAAAGGGTTTCCATGTAAAACCTCTATGTCTCATGTGTTTGTTGCTCATGATGTGTATGTTTGTGTTGATTGATATGGTTGTTGTTATGGTATGTTAATGGTTTCTCTCATATAATGGATTCCAAATCTGAATTAGTAAAGATAATGTTGGGATAGGGTCCCTAGCATCCATTTTGGGGTTAGTTAACCCAAAGTTTGCAAAAGTTTTGTAAAATATGTAAAGTCTCCACGAAATGTGGATGCGAAGTGTGAAGGTAGATAGGAGTCAAAGGGGTCTTAGCCCCTTGTTTGGATAAGTAAATAGGTTAGTTTTGAGACTCACCCATGGTCCACGGACCATGGTATTGTATTGAATAAAGCTACATATAGTTGAGTCATAGCGAGTCGAAGAGGTAACCAAGGATAAGTAAGTCAAGATAGTAATTGTTTATGGCAAGTGCTAAGGCAGGAAGGATCTGATTCCTATACTTAGGCGAAAGGGGAAGGCTCTTGTAGTTGAGTGTGCATGATGCCTTAGTAAGTCCGCAGCTAAGAGCACACCCCTGTAGTTATGTGTGTAGGGTAAAGAAGTCTATAATCTGAACGTCGAAGCTTAATAAAGACTGATTTTGAAGAAATATTGTGCATCTGATTATTATTGTCTATTATTTTTATGTTATGACCTATCGCTTTATAATATGTTTTCCATGGAAAAATGTATAACTACTGGGCAAATCTAATGAATCTATCATATTCATGCATGTCTTAAGTAATGATCTATGTTCGAAAAGTTAAGGATTAATTCTGCTATGATTTCTGATGAATTGGATAGATCTGTGTGAAGGGAGATCTAAGGTTATTGATCAGTGCATGAAAGTAGATAGACTACTTCCTTAGGGTCTATAAAGACTGTTTAGAGACCTTCATGAAGGTCTAGAAGCTATTATACTTGAGTTACAGTATTAGGCCATAGAAGGATACCGATCTGCACAAAGGAAAATATGAGCTATAAGAGTCTAAGACCACTCATCACACTGTCTCTAGATGTAGAAAATTGGTTCTAGCATCCTCCAATACTGCTTCAGGTGAGAGTGCAGCTTGCGCTATGCAAGTTGCTACCGAAAGGGCTAGTTGTTAGGGTTTTGTTGGTTGGCGCAAACAACTCTAAACTTGGGTCAGCCCCCCTTAAGCCAACAGATAAATTGGCATAAAAGTGAAAATTAGCCTTAATACTAATTCACCCCCCCTCTTAGTAGTAACATTGTTTCCAAAAGAAGTCCCAAGATGAGAATGAGTCTAGCAAAAATAATGGCAAGAACAAGTATCTAAGTAAGATAAAATGCTTCCACTTCCATGAACTCAGACACTATGCAACAAAGTGTCTACAAAGGAAATCTAACAATGAGCCTGCATCAAGAGTAGGTGAAGATGCTTTGGCATCTCAATTCAATTTAGATTTCACCCTTTTTACTTGCATGACAAGCACTGTTAGAGGGAGTGATTTGTACCTAGATTTTGGTGCCTCTTACCATATGAAAGGAAACAAGGAATTTTTCAATAGCCTGGAGAACAAGGGCTTCCAGATACATAGGAAAATACACAGTACAAAAAATAGGCCTTAAAGATGTATTCAAAACTCCTGATCTATGACCCCTGTGTAGAAAATGGAAGAGTCTATTATACTTTGGTTCATTCTTGAGGAAAAACTATTTCATTTTTCTAAAATTCGGCTCCATGTGGTTGGAATCAATGTTTCCAACTGATGACTAAAACATGGTATTTTGCATAGTATTGCGTGGCAAACAGTCTGGGTAGCACTCCATTCTCTGCATGGTTGCACACCTCCTGTAGAAAAATGGATAAAATAGGTAGGCTTGAAATGGGTTTGAGATGATTTAGAACTCTTTAAGTAGGCTCTCCAACTCTTGCAAACCTCCTAAATGGTTGGTACTCACCTGAGTAGCAGTTGCACAATGACCATGACTCCAATTAAATTGAAACTCCTTCATGCTTTTGATGAACCCTTTATAACATATATTTGACAATGTCTGGAAATGACCTTTGAGACTATGATAGCAGCAGTGGTCATAGACTCAACCTATTTAGAAAGTGAAAATCAATGGACAAGGAAAATGAAATTGATGATGAAAACTAATGACCCTAACATTGGCTCCAATGGGGATGGAAACCTCCCCGTGAGGTGCCAAGAACAAAACCATAGACCAATAGTCTAACCATACCATTGGGAAATGGAGTCAAACATAAAAAATAAAAATGAAACTAACTGACTGGAAATTTAACTATTAACTGATTGAACTTACTTATAGCAGCAAATCACTGGAACCTTAGGTCCTTCACTTCATGCTTCAAATTCCAATGATGGCCACCCACACTTGCAAATCTGAACAATAATACCAAAATTCCCAACGAAACTGCTAGAAGTTGGCGCACTTCTAAAAAGGATTCTCAAACCATTGAGTTTATTTATGTACATACCAATCTACCCTAACAATTGAGAAATACATGACTTACTGCTTGATTTTCAAAGTATTCTACAGATTTATCATCATGCTTGGGAAGTTCATATATGCTTTCTTTCTCATCATACAATTTTAGTTGTGAGTCATTAGACTTATTCTCAAATCACTCCTCAATATCAATTTTAAAAAGGCATCACTACCAATTCTTATTTCAGTTGACAAAGGTTCTCAAAGAAATGATTTTGACATTGGAAATTGTGGCCCTGAATTTGAACTTCTAAGGCTTGAAGATCTTTCTCAATTTTTTCAACAAACTCTGCTAAAAATTTGGTCTTGGCTTCAGAGCTACATTTTCATTTCTTTAGATAAATAGACAAAAAATATGGGAAAGCCTCATCAATTTGATCATCATCAAAATTATTCCAGTATTCTTTGAAACCTTCAATAGAAATAAGGTCTGCCACATACCCTGTCATCTTGTTTAACAAGCAACTGGATCAGCATGTAGTGGAGTCGCCATGAGTGTTCTGCAATTTGGATTCTTTGACAATGGAGTCACTTAGTGAATGATTCAACATTTATATGTTAGACTGATGTCCAACATCAGAAACAAGATCTAGGTCATTGTCATTCTTTCTCGGGGAAGATAGAGATTTCGCTCCCTGGAAACGACACCATTATGTTATCACTCCGTCAATCCATTTAGGCTGAAGAAAAGGCCACAAAGGTAACCAAAAATCACTTATGGAATTGGAAACTAGCTCTTCCAACCCCAGAGAGGGCTCTCTCTTTCAACTTAGTCACTGGCTTCAATGAAGAACAATGGCTAGATCTTGGGAAAAGGATGAGTTTTTTATTAAATCTTTGTGTTGGTAGGGTTTCGTAAGGAGTACCATTGGGAAATGGATTCAAACTTTGAGTGCTTATGATCAAACTAATGACTGGTAAATCTTTTTTGGAAGCAGAGGTGAAATGAATAGTGCTTATCAATGAAAAATATGATTATTTAAGGTGTATGGGAAGAATAAGACCAAAAATCCATTATAGCATTTATCTTGGAAAGAATTTTGAACATATAATCATAACGAAATGAAATAATACTTAAATTGTATGTGATGGAGCACCTCATAATGGATGAATTCCAAGCAATACAATTCAGACATTCAGAAGATTTCAGAGATAATATGATAAAAAAAGAAATAATACACATTCACATAAGAAGAGGGACATACATCAAAGAACCATGTATTCAAATCTCTGGTAAAAATCGCTATGTACTTCTACAACTGGATTTGTATTGATATTCTAAAAAAACTACAGAAAATGCCAATAATATTCTCTCCAATATACAACTACTAACCAACCCAATTTTCATATTCTCACATCATTGAAAAAGTTTCACATCATAAATATATCATGACTAGGTTCAATGTATGATCTATCCATTCATAATGGATCAGAACATACATGATTAGCAACCCATTGTTTTTTTATTAAAAGTTACATAAAGCATCTTTATCTTTCAAAGAGAGAAAAAAAAAACATAAAAATTGCTTTATACCTAACCTATTAAGTTATCTAGATAAAAAACTTATCTCAGACGATCCTATTATGACAGTAAAAAGCTCGAAGTGATGATGAAAATAGAAAAAGCAACTTATATTCTATTACACAACAGCTGCGTAGCAGTTCCATGTTAGCATGATTTTGTGTGTTGGAGGACAACCCAGCTGATGGATGGGTGATGAGTAGAAATATGAGATGGCAATTAATTGTTCCACAAACTCTTTGACATTTGGCACTTTCAAAACCTTGCATTTCCCTTATGTGCAACACATGTGCAATGGTTGCGCAAAGGGTAAGCAGCAGCTGTGCAACAAAAATTTCAAAATTGTGGTTGCACTATTCCTTCCCACCCCAAATAAAAAAATATGGTTTCAGTTACTCCACATAATTTATAATAAAATCAATCTCCAGAATGCAAAAAAAACTATACATTTCCACATTTTCAAACCGAAATCCAAAAATTTCATCATTTCTTGAACAAAAACTACAAAAATGGGCCACCAAATGACATGTGTAATGCCCAAATGATAGGACCTGTGTAAAATATGAGATAGTTTTTTGTATATTCCCTTGTCTTGAAGAAAAACCTCTCTCATGTACTTCAAATTCTTCCCCAGCTCCTCAGAAACGGATCTTCAAAATCATGACTAAAACAGGAAAATACATAGTCTGAAAAATAAGCCTTAAAGATGCATTCAAAAATCTCAATATATGACACTTGTGCAGAAAATGGAAGAGGTTATTGTGCATTGGTTCATGTGTGATAAAAACCTATTTCAGTGTTTTGAAATTTGTCTCCATGTGGTCGAAATCAATGTTTCCAACGGATGACTAAAACAGGGTATTTTGTGCAGCGAATAGTCTGAGTAGCACTCCATGCTCTGTATGGTTGGACACCTCCTATGGAAAAATGGATCAAATGGGTAGGCTTGAAATTGATGTGTGATTATTTGTAACTCTTTAATTAGGCTCTCTAACTATTAAAAACCTCCTAAATGGTTGATACCCACCTATGCAGTGGTTGTGCAACGACCATGACTCCGATTAACTTGACACTCCTTCATGATTTTGGTGAATAATGACAATGTTGGACAATGATCTTTGAGACTATGACAACAATAATGGTCATAGGTTCAACCTTTTTAGAAAGTGAAAATCAATGAACAAGGAAAATGAAATTGATGATGAAAACTAACAACCCTAACAACTTATAAATGATGTCAACATGTAAATGCTAATGATTCCATTCATGAAAAATACAAGAATTATGTTAACTGCAGAAAGGAAACTACTCTGATTTGCAATCAATCATCTAACTATTATGTTTTCTTGAAAACAAAAGATCATCCTACCAATTCACAACTCAAGAATGCATGCATTATTTATCTAATTCACACTTGCAGATTAAGTAAGGTCCTAATTGCCAAATTTAGAATGAAAGAACTAATGTTATTCACTCTTGCAGGAAAGAAAAAGGAATGAAGGGAATGGCCTAGGTGGTACTTTTGGTCATGGAATCCAAGTTGAGGGGTCAACCTACTCCTAAACTAAGCTATGCTATCATTTCAGGTCAAAATAGGGTCAAAATAGGCTGCTACAGTTGTGCTACAGGATGTTGATACAGGAAGTCCTGAAATGCTACTGGAATTTGGCTGAGATGGTTTGGAGGGTAAGGATGATGGGATGAAGTGATGGAAAGTTGAATGAAGTTTGTGGGGAATGTAGGGAAGGTGACCAACACCCCTAGCCAAGCCCAACACTTTAGGAAGGTCGGATTTGGGCTAAGAGGGCTGCTTACAGTGACCAAAAAACAGAGATCAAGAACATGGGTTGGCATTCATCAGAAGATAGTGGAGAAATCCTAGGTGGAGTGATGAAAATATTCCTTTCCTGTAGATCCAGAAACCCTATAGCATCACATGCACATGTTCCTCTTTTCATTTGCAAAATATACAATTAATGGTGGAAAAGATGAATTGAATTTGGAAACTATCTAACTAATGCTAAGAACTTGATCTATGCAATGAACTAATTCCTAAGCTACACAATCATATGTGAAGTAAGATACCAACTGTAAACCTTTCCAAGAAATCATAAACAAACTATCTGACTAATTCTAAGAACCCTATCTATGCAATGAATTACCTTCTAGGCTACAACAATCACATGTGAAGTAAGATGCCAAATGTAAACTTTTCCAAGAAATCATAGACAAGAAATCACACACAGTTTTTGGGCTATGATCATGGAGTCCTCTAATCATTCTCCCATGAGAGAGGTGATATAGGGATCATAGTCACAAAATTTTTGAAGAATTATACTCTATTGAACTACAACAACTAATCAATATTCTAGGCTAAAGGAAATATAAATAAACTCTATTGAACTGTAGCAACTAATCAACATTCTAGGCCAAGGGAAATAGAAATACACAAGAGGTACCTAGGCCTCTAGGGTTGGATCCAAACCCAAGAGCTTCAACCCTATGAACTAACTCAGTGATGGATCAAGATAAAAATTCTCATTATCATTCCAAAAGATTCAAATACATCATCAAAATAACAGTCACAAGTTCTTCAGCTCCATGGCCTCTTAGCTACAATAAAACTTTGAATCCTAATGAGTTCCTTAGCATGTTTATTTATAAAAAAGGGTAGCTACCAACAACTCCCTAGAAAATAGGTATGTTTTTCTCTGTAACTCGAGAATAGGTGGATTTAGTTCTCCCTTGAACTGCACTGGCTTGGCTGCCAATGATCTCAGCTTGCTTGGGTGCTAATGACCTCGAGTTGATGAGAGATAGAGTGGTCATATTTTGTTGATTTGAGGAGTTAAGGAGGTGGAAAACCTCCTAAAATATCTCTTTGATGTTTACTCCAATATCCTACACTCAAATTATCTCAAAATTGCTCCAATTCCTGAATTTAACACACATTAGGCCACATGACATAGCAACACATCTTTTACTCCTCACACTAAGCATAATATAACAAAATTTGTAGATAAATGTGAGAAAAATACAATTTAATAAGATGGAGGATGGAATTGTGACCCTTATGATATACCTATTGATGAGCCTCATCACCACCCCCCTAATGAAACTTTTTCTCATCCTTTGAGTAACTCACTCATCTATGTCCATGTCTTTCATGGCCCTGGTGGCCTCTTTGACATCCGAAGATTTTGCAGATGGTGTGTCCTCCTGGGGATAGAAGGATGCATCCTTCTTTATGTATGTTCACTGCTTCCTTTCCTCTTCTTCATTCCTTCCTTCTTGTAAACCCAACAACAAAGGTGGATTGAGCTTGAGTCCAATCCAATTGACCTTTAATATTTGCATGACCTTCTAGTACACGGGTGTTCTTTCCAATGCATTCCACAACCTTTCAGGAGAGTGATACTCCTTGATTTGGACATTGTGTTGCAAGGAATTCCATATTTTATAACATGATTGTTGGATCTCTATCCCTAACATCCTGAGAGTGTCCTCAAAATGGGATATGACACACTCTTGAGTGGAAAGGTATCTAGGTGCTAGTTTAGCATCATTCGAGATGATGTGTGAGTATGGATTACAACCATGGGACTTATCTGCTCTACCCTTATATAGAGGGGTTATTTTTCTTCCTTTTCCATTACTTTCTTCACCTCCTCAGCACTGGAATCCTCATGAGTCATCCAAGATGCAAGGGCCATCAGCTGCGGGTCTTTGAAATTTGCATTGGGATCCCAAACATTCATATCAGTTAAGGTGAGGTTGTGCACATAGAACTCAGCTAATTTGGCTTTGTCTTCTATGCTACTTTGGTCACACAACTCAATGAAATGCTTGTAATCCTAAAATGGCATGGATCCATGTCATGCTAATGTCTTGATTTTGAACTGCATCCATTGTTCTTTGAGGAAGAGTGATTAAGATTTAGATGCAATTTGCATTGAAGTGCCTCCATGGAGAGGATTTCATTTGTGGCGAATTGTGTTTCCTTCTCTTGCAATTTCTTCCTCAACCATCTATTTTATGCCTGAATTTGTTCTCTCATTGTGGAGTCCTTATCCCTTAACTCACTTAACTCCTTGCCCATTTCTAGGACCTTCTCTTCCATGAGGCCCACATCTTCCACCTTCTTAGATTTAGCAATATGCATCCACTTGTTGGTTCTTCCTCTTCTAGTTTCAAGTTCAAATAAAAGTTAGATTGCAAATTTCTATGGGATCACTCTCCCTCTAGTGAACTTATAATAGGGTCTAAAACTAGGTTGTGGACCAGGCTCCTATAAATTTGAGAATTCCTTCTCAAATGTTCTTGGGGAAGCTTCCCCCTCCTGCAACTATTGTGACGCCTTTTTCCCTTCCTACTGCTCCTTCTACTATTCCTGTAACATTTTATGTTTCCTATAGCATGCTCTGTATTTCCTGTAGATTCCCTTTTTTTTTGGAGTATGGCAGGTGCCTTGGGTTGTTTATAGAAGTTTGATCTAGTGGTAGGCCTTCTTACATATGTTATGGGAGTCCTTGATATGGATTTAGGATAGGTGACCTCCTCAATTTTCCTTTTAGTGGGTCCTAGCTCCTCTTTCTTACTTGGGGATTCTTCAATTGTAATAGGGGCGTTTGTGGGAGTTTGAGGCCTTCCCTGTTTAATCCTGGTGCTTTTACTAGTTTTGAAGTAGAGGGGAGTTTTCCTTTGCCTTTTCTTTTTAGGTTTGATTGGTGTGCTCAAGGTAACTAAGGTGTTAGCCACCTCTTTCTCAGTGGGTCCTAGAGACAAACTTGTTTGCTCTGGGGATACCTCTTCTTCTCTAGATGTAGTGGTTTTCTCAAGGATTGGTTCTTCCTGTTGCTCCTCCTCTTCTTCTTTATCTTGTTGTTTCTCTAACTCTTTCTTTTTCTCTAGTTATTCCTCTATTTTCTCTTCCACTGGCTCTTCTTCCTCTTCTGCCTCTACCTCTTCTTCTTCTTTCCCCTCTCTTCCTCTAGCACTAGAGGTTGGGGTCTTACATGGTGTGAGGATTTTAGTGTCAATGAATGTTTCTATGTCCATATCCTTGAATTTTTACCAGAGGACATGGATTCTTAGTTTATTCAAAGAATCTTCCACTATCAGTTTTGATGAGGCCATGGTGGCCTAGGTGTTGGTGCTTTCCCTCTCTCACCTTTTTTCTCATGTCGTTGATGGACATCAAGAGGAAATAAGGTACACTAATTCTTTGGGCTAGGGGTGATTCTGCTTGAAACCTTAATTCATGGAGCATTTTGAAATGGTAGCCATAGTCTACACTCAATTTTCCTTCATAGGAGATGAACTTTACGATATGGTAGGCCACCTCATCCCAGAAATAGGGTAGGATTTCCCTTCTAACTCCATTTTTATCCTCAATAGGTTTCTCATTAGCTAGTGAAGACTTTATTTTTGGCAATGGCACAGATGCTATTGTCTTCTCTCCTCTATTGGATCCCTAGGGGAAGGGTTGTCACCATACTGATTAGCTCAGGACTGATGGAAATGGCTAATCCCCTCAGCACAATGGTGGCACTGACTCTTGTCTAAGAGTTTAGGACCATGGAAAATTCATATGTAATGTCATCATCATATCCCTTCAATAGCTCAAAGAAACCTAACCATTGATGCTCTCTGAAAATGTCTAATATAGTAGGGTGAAGATGAGTTATTTTAGCATCTATAGGCTCCCTTCTATTGAATCCCCCTCCCATCTTTTCCTTTGTTTTCAACTAAGTGTAGGAGGGTTGCTTCCTATAATATCTATGATGTGTAATTCAATGGGAATAGATGGTTGGAATCTCTAGTTGATTATAATTATGTATATTCCCTCTAATCTATAGCTAGAAAATTTCTTTCAATTCACAAAATGACTGCTATGACTTGTAGAAGTTAGGGTGAACCAACATGTAACTTATGGATAGCTGAATGAGAGGGGCCACTTAATTTTAACGATGTGGCTTTGCATAAGGATAATTGGAGACCAAATCGACCCTTAGAAGTGTTCTTTCACCCTTGGAGGCTTCTTATAGCATTTGCAAGATTCATGTAGCTTCCTCTTGTAGAAATGACAAAGTAAGGTTTGACTCTCCTCGATGGCTCTCCAGGCTCATCCTTACCTTAACTATTTTTGAAATGAGCATAGATGCAAGAGAATTTGAGCCTCAATACATTATATGATATTTTTGGCTAGGGTTCAAAGCATTGTGATGACTTGGCAGAGGCACAAGTTTTCCTCTTTTGGACAGCTGCCCCATGTGGAGTGATCATTCTCTTGTCACTCGTAATCAACACCCACTATTCGTTATCTAATCTTGACTAATGCGACACTCCTACATTGCATGATAACTATTAAATCAATGTTTTTTCACTGACCGAGGGTGACCAAGTTAACTGGCCACCTCCAACTTATAAAAATACCTTACCTTGACATTCATACATTATTCATTATTTTACACATTGGGAGGAGCTAAGAGGTTTCCATACATGTGCCCACCTCATTTTCGATCAATGCAGGGGTATGCATGTTGGAGTGCTAGACCTTTGTATTGTTAATCAGGGAGTTGTCTTGCTACCTTTTTTTGCTCCTATGTGTTTGACTGTTGTTGTTGCTATGTGTGCAGGTCCCTTGTTGATATCCCAAGTGTTGTTTTTGCTGCTGTAGAATCCTACTTGGAGCGGCAGAGTGCCTCATGAGATGGTAACATCCCCTCAACTTGATGGGAAGGAAAAAACTAGGCTTCTGGCTTTTCCATAATGGTTTCACATGTTGCTACAAGAGAATCTTGTAGCAACCCTTTTTTTTCTTCCAAGATCTTTTAACTTCAGGGAGAGTGATGAGGAAGAGTGTAGAGAACTTGCAGGATGATGTTAGGGCCCTACTTTAGTAGTGTAGGGTTTTGGAAATGGAGGGAATGTTCTCTATGTTTTTTTCAAGAAAATTTCAGGATAAGACAAAGTGTAGGGTCAGTTTTGAAAGATATTAACTTGTTTGTGAACAAGGATATTTTAAGGATGGATGGGTGGTGGATCAAGGTTGGAGACCCTCATTTACCTTTTCCTAGGTCATGCTTGGTGGTTTTCTCAATAAATTCACTTCCTATATATTTTTAGGATCTTCCCGTAGTGTTATAGGATCTTCCTGTAGCAATTACAGTCTTCCTATAGCAATATAGAGAGGGCCCAAAATTAGATTTTTGAGCCACTAGGATGGTCATGGAGAGTGGTGAGGACAAGGGTTTTCATGGATGATATGGAGTGGATGGAGGGAGAAGTGGATGGAAACTTGTAGATGTTGGCCCTGTAGGTCTGAAATTTGCCATTGTCCTTAAAACCTACAAAATGAAAAAAATTATTAACAAATAGGTTGTGGATCCATGTCATTGTAGGAATTTACAGGGTAAGTTCCTTACATAAAACACCAAAGGACACCGCTCACAAATAGATCACAGATCAGTACACTAGTATTCTTGACGTGGTTAAAACCCTCAAAGAGGGAAACAATGCATGGTTTGAGCCAATGCGGCCACTTTAGGAAATTCATTAATGGAAAAGAAAGAAAATTTACATAAGCTTCTCTCATGAATGGTCACCTAACAAATGACCCTCCATTCTCTTTAAAGAGAGATCATGGACCAATCGGGTGTTAATCAACGGATCAAGTGTTGGTAATACTAAGAGAATGAATCGTCAGATCACTCCATGGCTAAAACATATAGTGACCGTCAGATTGTAAGTTACAAAAAATACATACTAAAGAAACACGCTTTACCTAACTATACACTAGACCAAGTTGTACTTAATTATTTCCTATGTGTCAGAATATCCTAACAACCCCCCCATTAAGAACAACTTGGGATAGGATTGAAGGATGTACAAATATGACAGAATAGGAGAAGGAAGGAGATATTAGAGCCTATCCCCCCTTAGTGACAACTTCCTGAACTTGAAACATAAATCAAAGTTTAGTACACTTTGCTTGTGTGAGAGCCATTGTAAAGATGTCTGTAACTTGATCATCATTTGAACAATATTTCACTTCAAGAACATGGTCGTGAATGAGCTTTATGATGAAGTTCATGTGTAGTTAAATGTGTTTGTTGCACTATTGTTGGACTGGATCTTTGCATAGTTTAATGGAACTTTGATTATCACATGAAAGTGTAGTCGGATGTTGCTGCTAAAAACCCAACTCTAATAGGATCTGACGAATCCACAGGGCTTCTGTTAGAAAATTATATATTATAGAGAAATGAAACACATAAAAATATTACAGAAATATAAACATAGAAAATTCATTAAACAAGAGAGACACAGATATACATGGTTCACCCAGTTTTGGTTACTGGTGGGCTCCAGTATTGTAGCAATAATGCTACAACTCCTGGAATTCCCTTCTTTAATTTTATCAACCTGGTAGTTCGTAACAAACTTGGAAGCGATGGTGATGTATGCACAAATACTAGCTCTTGTCGCAGCTGTCACTCGGTTAGCTGGCACAAGTCCACTAGGAGCTTAAGCCAACTTCTATGAGCTCTTAGAAGAAGCTTTTTAATTGATGGATGAAATCTAACTCAAAGGAAGCTAATCTAATTGCAAAAAGAAACTGAAAGCCAAAAAGAAACGCAAACCCTAGCAAACCCTAATTCTACCAGCTAGTCCTACTGATGCAAAGGAGAGCATGCAAACTACTGAAAGAGATTCCATTACTTCTATGAAGGTAAAATACTTGTGTCTAGACTACCTCTATCTGAAGAAAACATCTTTTTGTATTTTAGATTAAGTTGTTGGAATTATCATGCATGTGCTTTTAACTATTTTTGTAAGCTTCCTGTAGAAGACACAAAACTTCCTGTAGAAAGCACAAAATTCCTTTGTCTTTGCTTTGAGTGATCCTCCTAACCTACAATATCCTTCTTACAACCTACAATTATCCAATGGAAATTAGCTTTATTTTTCTTTTATTTTTCTCTTTTTTTTTTTTTGAAAACAACTAGGGCGCCTCATGGAGGTTTTCACCCTAATTGCCTGCCCTGGGCGCCTCCAAGGGAGGTTTTCACCCAGGGATCTTATTCTTTTTTCTCTTTTTTCCCAACCCATTGACCGCCTCATGGAGGTTTTCAATCAATGAGCCAATCTAAGGTGCCTCCGAGGAGGTTTTCACCTTAGATTTTTATTTTTCTTCTTATTTTCATTTTTCTTCTTTTTTCCTTTTTTCTACCCTACCCTACTTGAAAAACAAAATCATTTTCAAGTATAAGAATACTTCCAATGGAGCCATGTGCACATTGAGATTATAGACAAGATGATGTGAAGGCTCGAAATGCATGCTTTGACAGCGATCCAGATTTCAGAGACAAAATGGTCTGACTTTGAAGGGATCAAACATAGCTGAGGAAGAGAGTACTATTGCAACTTAGTGACTGTCTGGAACCATATCCCAATATAGCTTTGATATCCTTGGTCCTTTTACTGATCTGGGTCATGTTTCATGTCACTTTCTACTATGACTTCCTCATCTTCCTCTTTTTGCTGATCTTTCTCTTGAATACATGGAAGATTTGATGGTAACCATGAAGGATCTTTCTTTATCTCTGCTTTTGATGTCTTCTCTTCATCAAGTAAAGCCCATGGTTCTTTGATTTCCTCTTCTGAATCTTCTTTTGCCTGATGTGGTCCTTCAATGCTTTCAATATAGTCTCTTTTTTGCAATACTCTTCGTGAGCTATGGTGAAGATCATTGAGCTCAAGAGCAGTTGTTTGGACATGTTGTGCCTCAGCTTTGCAGTTGGGTTGAGCTGCTCCATGGTATGGTTTTGGAAATGGTGGTACGGGTAGTTGAGTGGAGGCGTAGATTTGAGATGGATGTGGATGGGGTTGTGGTTTGGTAGGCATTTGGGGTTGCCTTGGTGGAGCAGGAGGCGATGGTTGTGGACAAGCAGGTGGTGGAGGAAAATAAGTGGGAGGAGTGTTGTATTGGGGCCTCCACCCCTGATGAGGTGCATTCCACTGAGGCTGTGGCTGAGCATAAGAGTGAAACGAATGAGCAGCTGGTTGGGCATAATATGGATCTATGAAGGAACAAGGAGGAGGTGTGAACCAGGAAGGATGAGCAGGGGGACCCCAAGAAGGCATGAAAGTGGCTTGATAGGGGTCATAATAGGTCTCGGATGTCCCTTGCAGTTCCTGTTGGTAAGATCTAGGTCCATGTGGCCTCCTTTAGTTCATATAATAGAGTTATTCAGTGGCTCCCTTGGCTCTTTGATATGCAGCTTTGATTCTGGGCAAGGAAGGGCACTGATTCGTAGGATGGTCTCTTTCACAGACAAAACAAACTTCTATGGAGTGCAATGGACATTCATTCCTAGGATGCTTTCTAGTGCACCTGGGACAAAATATGACCAAAGCCCTCTTGGCTTCCTCTTGCTTCTTTTGGATCCGCAAGGTATCCAGTTGCATGGCAAGAAACTGCCTCATATCACTCTTGAAATCTTCCACCTGATCTTCAAATTCGTCTTTGGACAAGGTGCTGCTCCCAACATTTCTGCTTGTAGCCATTTTCTCCAGAGGAATAGTTTCTTCTTCTTCTCCCCTTGAGGTTCTTCAAATATGTCTTGCTGTCCACCTAAGGGTTCTTTAACCACAGCCATCGAAGAAGAGAGAATGTTGGCTGTGTGAAGCAGTGGGGGTGTTGTGCAATCATTTTTCTAACTTATCTCTACTCCTACAAGGCATGAAATGAAATCTTTTTGGTTGATTTTTGTATTTTTCTTCTTGTACCTGCAAAAACTAAAATAGATTGAACTGCAACTAACTATCTTGCTGAAATGAAAATGCGGAATTGAAATGAAAGCAGGAAAGGACTAATCTATTTTGCTCAAATGAAATTACAAGAATGAAATGCTAATCTACGCTTGCAGAATTGAAATGCTAATCTACGCTTACAGAAATGAAATTGCGGAATTGAAATGCTAATCTATGAAAGCGGGAAATGCTAATCTACTTTTGCATAAACGAAATTGCATAATGGAAATGATATAAACTACTTAGCAGAAGATTGTAGTGGAAAATAGAAGAAAAGTGGCAATCACCAATACTCTGACGCTTCCCCGGCAACGGCGCCAAAAAGATGGTGGGCTCCAGTATTGTAGCAATAATGCTACAACTCCTGGAACTCCCTTCTTTAATTTTATCAACCCGGTAGTTCGTAACAAACTTGGAAGCGACGGTACTGTATGCACAAGTACTAGCTCTTGCCGCAGCTGTCACTTGGTCAGCTGGCACAAGTCCACTAGGAGCTTAAGCCAACTTCTATGAGCTATTAGAAGAAGCTTTTTAATTGATGGATGAAAGCTAACTCGAAGGAAGCTAATCTAATTGCAAAAAGAAACTGAAAGCCAAAAAGAAACACAAACCCTAGCAAACCCTAATTCTACCAGCTAGTCCTACTGACACAAAGGAGAGCATGAAAACTACTGAAAGAGATGCCATTACTTCTATGAAGGTAAAATACATGTGTCTAGACTACCTCTATCTGAAGAAAACATCTTTTTGTATTTTTGATTAAGTTGTTGGAATTATCATGCATGTGCTTTTAACTATTTTTGACTGTGCAGAGGTGGATCAAGGAGGAGAAATGCTTGGAAGAGGTCGGGAAGGTTCAGAGAGGGTCTAAGGAGTCCCCAACACCCTTCCAGAGAGTTTCACAGATTTTGGCTATCAAGAAACCTCATTCGTGAGCTTCTACAGGAAGTCTGTAGGGGTTCTATAGGATGTTTAGGATTTCTACAGGATGTTCTGTAATTTTTCTACAAGATGTTCAGAAATGGGGCTTTGAAGCATGGATGGAGGAAAAAAGGTGGAGGAATGAGTATGGAGGTGAAATAGGGGTGTAGGGGAGTTCAAGACTTGGAGGATGGAGTTGAGGAGTGGCGTAGATGGTGAGATCTGTTCAAGGAGGGATGAAACGATGTTGCACAAGAATATGAGAATCATGGCAAAGTAAGCGGATGAGGCAAATGTAAGGTAAGGGTTCTAAGTGAAGGGTGAAGCAGGTAGGTTGGATGGAGTATGGGCAGGTAAGGAAGGATAACAGGTACTCTGCAAGTGGTTTTCAAACTAAACAAACAAACACTTATAAAACCTATGACCTAGTTACTTCACTCTAATCTGACCTAACAGCAAAAGGAAATGAACAGAAGTTTATTTGCAAGGAAACCATGTGAAACAACTATGCAACTAAGCAATCATAAACCTAAACATGCATCCAAAACTGATATCAAGTTCTGCAAATGAGATTCGAACACTAATAATTGCATGGTGAAGCAAAGAATGTGTTTTTGTGGGCAGCAAGGTTACATTGGTCCCAGCTCATGATTCCACTGAAGGGGAGGTGAGATCCAAAGTACTTGGTAGCATTTTTATGAATATATTCCATGTGATTAACCTATCAAGTAAATCTGAACATGAAGAACCTTTTTAATCATCGAAAGCAACCTAAATAACAACACAATATTTAAATCTAAATAGCAGATTTTATTCTAAGAATGCAGCAAAAACACATAAATATAAACAAAGGAGGCATTGGGCACTTGAGATGGGCCCAACCCCAAGAGCTACAGCCTCCTAAGAGAGATTTAGAGCTGGTGCAAAGCTGGGTTCATCTTTATTGAGCAAGAAAAGAAGAGTTACATCAAAACTGTCCACAAGGAAAACTTGAAAATGAGCTGAAAGCAAAGCTAATCTATTGCCTAAAAATCGAACTACAAAATGACTAACTACTGGCTAACTACTAGCTAACCAAAATGAGGCCCTAAGCCTTCTTATTTATACAAATTGAGGACCCCAACAGTCCTCCTAAACTTTAGGGACTCAGCTGCCCAAAACTTGTAGTTAACAACAGTCCTACTTGACTTACTTGGCTGCCCTTGTGCTAATTGATTTGGTGGCCCTTGAACTCCGAGCTGATGGTGGAGAATTCGAGGTAAGGGCCCATAAATGAAGTGGACACCTTCCTACAAATCCTCTCCCTTGTTCTCCCACGAATTTGGCTGCCAAGTGCTCATTAAAACCTTCAATTTTGACTCCAAATTGACCAAAAAGGCTACACAAAGCACCCATTAGACTTGTTGGCATAATGACTAACCCATTTCACTCTATTAGCATAAATATAATTAAAAACATGAAATAAACTAATGAGAATGGTGGATTAAGTCGAATTAGGAGGTTGAATGAGCCCAAATAATCATCTATTTTTGGGGCTCATCAGTTACATCCATGGAGAAATAACCAATACTTCCTTTTATATTATCCAACAAAATGAAGAGATACAACATACAACAAATCCACTTTAATTCCCTCTTCACTCTCACACAATCTCCTCTCTTTTTCTCGCTCAGAATACAAATCTACATATCTTCAATACAATTCCCTCATATATAGCAAGGGGTTGCCTTCTAGGGAAAAAAAAAAACCCTAAATTAAACATAACTTCCACCATTAGATTTCCTCCTAATGAATGACCCAGACTGACTGTGAAATTACAACATTTAACAAGGAAATTTAGGTGGAAATCCCCCGATCCCCCACCAGGTGCAGCTCTAAAGAATCACTATTGCCCCCCCTGAACCCCCTTGGTGGCGTGAAAAGATGGGTGGAATTTCCACCATATTATGAACTGGGGTCCAATGCGGTGATAAATTTGAATAAAGAAGATAATAAGGGACCACACCCAACAATCTCCCACTTGGAGACTGATTATAGTAACTCCATCGTTGCTTCTTTTGTTGGAAAATGACTCCACTGTGGACCTGTCTTTTTCTCATCTTCTTCATCACACTTGAAGACAAATTGAAACTGAGAAAAATCTCAGTTTCTCCCTGGTTACAACTTTTGTTAACATATTTGCAGGATTCTAGCTAGTGTGTATCTTTTACAGCTTCAACTATCCATATTCCACTATTGACCGTATGAAATAGTACTTGAGTTGTATATGTTTAGTCTTGGAAAGAAATGCAGAGTTCTTTGCAAGATGTATGTCACTATGGCTGTCACTGTATAACCTTCCCAACTTCTACTTCTTACCCAATTCATCCAGAAACCTTTGTAACTAAATCATTTCTTTACTAGCCTCTGTAGCAACAACATACTCTGCTTCTGTCATTGAGAGTGAAACAACTGTAGAAAATCCCATAGATTCACAAGCTAATGCAATTTTCTAAAGAAAGAGACACGAATCTACTTCTACTCTTTACAGTGGAAGCCCATAAACATCGAGCAAACAATAATCAATATAGGAAGAGAATTAGAGGAACATAACACAATAAATATATGGGGAAAGCCACAACTCAAAACCCCACCATTTGTTTTGTATTAATTTGGAAAGTCAAGATGAAATTACAATGCTTGTTCTCTATAGAACAATCCCAACACTCAGCGAATTCAATCTCCAACTCATAAGTAAGCTCAAGGCCAAATATTAGCCTCTTCACAAGCTCTCCAAGTCTCTATTCCAATGTGTAATTCCTATGAAGGATATCTTGTATTTAAAGGGAAATAAAGCCTCTAAAAATAACACGATCCCTCAAGGATCAATTCCTGATTGCATTTACTACTAGTGCAACTCAGAAAAATCTAAAATAAATAGTATATTGTCCCTGCATTCTAGTCTCAACTGGGTCTTTCTCAGAATCGACATGCATGAGTTTCTGATGAGTAAATATTCAGTTAACTAGAGTAGCACTGTTGGAGTTCATTAGTGTCACCATTGACTATTAACTCACTATTAGTTCTCTCAATCAGTTTTAGAACTACTTTAACTTAACCGACTCATGAAGCTAAGTCTTCTATTTTACAACTTAGAAATAACTCACATTAGACTCCTACAAAGTAGGGAGAACATATATATGACTTCAAAAAGACTTCCAACTCAAATGTCCTAAGTTAAGTAAGTTTAAAAAACTTAATTTAACTATTTTAAGTTTCTATGGGAATAGAATTCAAATTTAATTCACAGTTTAATTCAAGGATAAATTAAACTGGAATTTTCATGTTGCCATTTCTCAACACTCCCTCTCAACAAGAAAGGGATTATCAACTACCCTGGTCCTGTCTTTGTGAAACTCGAATTTACATCTTGACAATGCCTTTATCAATATGTCAACATCTTTCTCCTCCATGGGAATGTAATATAACAACATGATCCACCTCAATACACAATCTCTAAGATGATGATATTGAATATCAATATGCTTGGACCGTTCATGAAAGACTGGATTTCAAAGAGTTTGATACAACTTTGATTATCACAATAAATCATTGTCGGATCCACTTGCTTACCAAACAAACCAACGAAGATCTTCCTCATCCAAATAGCCTCACATGCTTCCTCACTTGCAGCCATGTACTCTGCCTCTTTCGAACTCAGTGCAACCGATCTCTGTTTCCTGTTGTACCAAGAAACTACTGCTGACCCAATACTAAAGATCCCTCCTGATGTGATCTTCCTGTCGTATGGACTCCTTGCCCAATCTGCATCGGTGAAGCCTTGAAGCTTCAATCCCTCTGTCTGTCACTACCATAACCCAAACTGAGTAGTGCCTCTGAGGTATATCAATACATGCTTTTATGCCTTCCAATACAGCTTGGTATGCCTAACCATCGCTTGACTAAGTTGGTTAATTGCATAAAAAATACCCAACATTTACAAGAATAGTCATCAACAAATATAACATAATCCCTGTTTTTGGTCGTGGATGCTGTTGAGAATTGTCTACACACATCTGAATGGACTCTCTCTAGAATATAATTTTCTCGATGTCTCTGTCTCCAAAGGAAGTCTTGGTGTATTCTCCCAAAATAACACCTTGCATGTATCAACTTGTTCAAGCGTACTTTTGGGAAGGCTGGTAGAGATTTGCTACAATATCTTCAAAGCCCCATGATGCAAGTGGTCCAATTTCTTGTGCCGCAACTCGCCGATGTCTTGGCTCAACATCTTTTCTACTTTTGAACTCAAAGAAGAACAATCCTCTACCTCTATCTTATAGAGATTCTGAACTCAAATCCCTATCTTCTTTACTTGACTCCCATGGCTATGTGTCGAATGAATGCCTTTCCTTTCGAAAAGATCACATCATAGCCTCTATCCTCAAGCATGGAAACAAATACAAAGTTCTTCGTTAGTCTGGGTACATGCATAACATTATTCAAGGTGAGTGGATCTACATTCTCCCTCTGAGAAGTAATATTGCCCACACTAGTAACAATATACTTATCATCATCACCCATCTCGATATGCATCTTGAGATCTTTCTCCTCTAATTCACTGAATAAATCTTTGTCATCAGTCAAGTGGAAAAAAGCTCCATTGTCTAAGTACCAAACACTTCCCATAATTGAAGACACCATGCATGCAATGAGGGAAAATTCCAATTCGAATTGGGAGGCCAAAGCCTCACCTTCCAATCCTCCTGAGGACTTCTCCTTGGACTTCTTCAATGGACAATTTGTAGTAAAGTGACCCATCTTGTGACAATGAAAGCATTTAAGTTTCGTCATGTCCTTATTCTTACCTCCATGATAAGAATCTGATTGGGAATGAGAAATCTTACCTTTCCCTTTCCTTGCCTTAATCGCTAAGGCACAGTTCTCTTCATCATCATCCTTTGATGAAGATCCATCCCTGGTGTTCCTCCTGATCTCATCATGCATCAAATTCGACCATAGTCGTTCCCAAGCTGGCAACTTCTCCCGACCATTGACAGAGTCCTGATAACTATGCCAACTCTTTGGGAGTCCAAGAAGAGCAAGACTCAACATATCCTTCTTGACAACCGTGATTCCAACATTTCCAAGTTCATCTTGAAAGTGAGTGAACTTGTTCAAGTACTTTGGAATCATCTTGCCTTTCTCCATCTTAATTTTACGAAGTTTATCCTTTAGTTCCAACTTCCTTTGATCATTGCTATTCTGATACAATTCCATCAATGTTTTCCACATAGCATGCAGGGTTTCCTTTCCATGGATACTCAAGACAATATGATCTCGAACTCCCTCAAGTATTATCCACCTCACCTTCGCCACAGACTTCTTCCACTCGACCAAGTTATGTGCATCAGTAACTGATGGCTTAGGAATTGCTTGTTCAACAAATTCCTTCAAGCCATTGTCCTCGAGCACAACCTCCATCATGTCCCTCCGGGCTATGAAATTTGAGCTGCCTTCCAAGGCATACTCAAGCCTCAACCTGTTATCACTCCAGGAAACTCTCCTATGGTTGCAGATCAGAGATGCCTGGTAACATATAATCTTCAATCTTGTTCTCTGAACTATTGGAATGAATGATGGTTTGGATCAAGTCAAATAACCATTTCAACTCTATTCTCACTCAAGACATGCATGAACACCCTCAACAATACAAGGCTTTAGACTACTAATGCTCAATAGTTTATAGATTCAATGGATAGATGGAGAATACTGATTGTACTAGTAGATGCATACATAAACATATATGAATGGCTAGCTACAGGAAGCAAATGAAACTTGCAAATCTAGTTTATCAATGCAGAGATAAGATGACAGTTATCTGGCATTAGACATAGTAGAAAACATGAATAACCTATTCATGTGCAAGCATAGAACAACAGAGAAAATGGAATTGAACATGTAACAACAAAACAAGCTTATATTGCTAGAATGAAGATGAGAAGCTTGAAGGAACAGAGTAGCAATAATCTCCAGAAGTTGAACCCTTGCTACATTTAGTTTTCAACCTTTTATAGGCCTTTTACAATGCTCCTGAGCTCTCAAAGGCTCAAAGTCTTAATCTATCCTCTCTGTCCGTTAACTATTTGATTCCCTGAATAAGTGTTACAAAGTAATTTGTCACTACCTTCACCTCAGTCCCTCTACTATGTCATGTGTCAAATAAACATGTTCATATCTTCCCACCAGTGTAAGAATATTAAGCAAATGCTCTCTAATCCTGAAGATTGACACTTTTTGACTAAGTTTCTGCATTGTCTCTAGTAAACCCTTAAAATCTGTGACAATTCTTTGTCATTCCGACATCATCACTAGTCCCTAGTTCATGACTCGCGACGATCCAGATTTGGCGAATTAGTTCAAACAGTTGAACTTCTGGATGTTTCTAGAGCTGGTTGTTGGGTCAGTTTGGGTCACCTTTCCACCTCTGGGATGGTGGTTCCACCTCTTGTGCAACCTCCCTTGAGGATAAGCTCCCTCTACCTTGTTTCATGGAGGCTCCTCCTCCTATAAAATCACTCACCATTGCTATGATCTGCTAGTTCCTAATTCTTGGATTTCTGGTGGCTAGTTCTTATTTTTAGCAGAGTAGATAGCTTTGGTGTGAGTGTGACAAGTGTGGGATTGGAGGAATTGGAGATTTTTTGAGATAATTTGAGTGCAGGAGCTTAGAGGAAACAACAAAGAGAGATTCCAGGAGGCTGTCCACCACCTTAACTCCTCAAATCAACAAATGATCACCACTCTATCTCTCATCAACTCGAGGTCATTGGTTGCCAAGTAGGATGAGATCATTAGTATCCAAGCTAATGTAGTTCAAGTGATATCTAGATCCACCTATTCTCGAATTAGGGAGACAAAACATCCCTATTTCTAGGGAGCTGCTGGTAGCTACCCTTTTATAAAATAAACATGCTAAGGAACTCATTAAGATTTGAAGTTTTATTGTAGCTAAGAGGCCATTGAGTTGAAGCATTTGTGACTATTATTTTGATGATGTATTTGACATTTCTAGAATGATAATGAAAAGTTTTATCTTGGACCATCATTGAGTTAGTTAAGAGGACTGAAGCTCTTGGGTTTGAGCCCAACCCTAACATCCTAGGTCCATCTTGTGCATTTCTATTTCTATTAGCCTAGAATGTTGATTAGTTGCTACAATTCAGTATAGTTTATTTATATTTCCTTAGCCTAGAATGTTGATTAGTTGCTATAGTTCAGTAGAGTATAATTCCTCAAAAAGTCCGTGACTGTGATCCCTATCTCACCTATCTCATGGGAGCATGATTAGAGGACTCCACTATCACAACCCAAAGATAGTGTGCGATTTCTTGTCTATGATTTATTGGAAAAGTTTACATTTGGTATGTTGCTTCACATGTGATTGTTGTAGCTTAGAAGGTAATTCATTGTATAGATCAAGTTCTTAGCATTAGTTAGATCATTTGTTTATGATTTCTTGGAAAGTTTAAATTTTGTATCTTGCTTAACATATGATTGTGTTGAAGCCCCGAAAATCGGGTCGACAACAAGGGGGATACCCACCCGGTCCGGACCTTGGTTGGCAGCTCCTTATCCGTTTGGTATAGCGGGTCCGACTGGGGATAATGGGACCAGTTTCCCAATCTAAGGGTGTGTGTGTGTGTGCAGAGTTGGATGTTTACTGATCTAAGAATACTTAAAGCTAATCTAATTCAAACTTTTAAACTAACTCTATGCTATTGTAATCTAATGAGAAACAACACATCTAATCTATGCTAACCCGGGGTGTATTTCTTCTATTATGCGATCTAAAAATATTTCAGACAATAACTGGTAATAAAGATCATTCAACTATCATAAGAATGGAAATCAATTTAAGATGAACCACTTTGCATAAAAAGTTAGGCAAAACAGTTGTGAACAACATATCGCATAATAAGTTATTCATATATCAAACATAAATAAATGACTCCATCGTACAAAAGTGCCAAATGGTAACTCAGACATTCATGCAACAACATATAAACAACTAAAACTGTATATCACTTTAAGAATATAAGTAGAAATGGCCAAGAGATAAAAGTACCATTTATGACTGGTCCTACTCATAAGCTTCAAGCAAAAATGATTTATCTCTACTTGTTCTAACATCTACTAAGAGTACAAAAGTGCAACATCAGTAGCAGACATCAAATGCAAACATTAATAAACCTTGATCCATCCATTCATCAAAACCTCCTCTGAGGGTGCAGAAGTGCATGTTCTGAGGACAAGTTTTTGACAAATTTCTGGACCCTTCTCTAAATGCATGAGAAGGGTTAAAATAATACTTCCTAATTCTAATAATAGTTTATTTACAAAATTTTAGGATGCGGTTTTCAAATGACCGTCCTTTTTCTAATCTAACCTTTTAAGAAAAAACAACATTCTAAATAAGGCTATTTCAGAATCTGATCTTTAAAGCTGCAAGTGTTCATCATGGGCTTGAGGAGAGTCGGCTGGCTGACTTCTACTTTGAGCTGGGCTGAGAAAACAGAATCTATGAGAGCTGGCACTACTTTCTCGGCCGCATTTATGATACATTTCACAGTCATCTGCTGACTATGCGGCTTCACTAAGTATGCCCAGTAACACTCCCAATATAACCTGTTTAGTGCTTGGATCGCTTTTCCCTTTTCCCGCGCCTTCTGCTTCCATTCTGCTTCCAGTCGTAGTTTATTTGGTAGATACCCCGGGGTGGTCTCTTCGATTAAATTTTCTCTGTGCAAATTTTCATTTACACAGTCGATAAGAATGCTTGCTTGCGTGGCCGCTGTTTCCGCTGCTTGTTCCGCCTCTCTGATCTGATTGTCCCACTTGTTAAAGAGCAGCTCTTTATGACTCTCATTTATTCTGGGTGCACTTGCTCTTTTTCTCTCGTCTTCATCCTGCCAAGCCAAGTACTCCGTCACTCGTTTGTCAATCTGATCATAGTCAGCTCGCAAGTCTACCACTTGATTGGTGATTTTATCACTCAGCTCGCAATAATGACTCCACTGTGATATCTTCCGTCCCAACTCTTCCTGTTGCTGCAGTAGTTGTTCATTTAAGCTAATAGACTCTGAAATAAATTCTGTAAGCTTAGGCTCATCTTTGTGCATTTCTTGTAAAATTTGTAATTGTTTTCCTTTCTCGTCTAGACTTCTTTGATAGCCTATCTGCATCTGCTGAAAGTCTTCCTGCAACTTCTCGAGCTGTTTGTGAACTTCAATATTAGCATTGGCTTGTTGCAATTGTCGTTGTAGTAGCTGTATTTGATCTTCTTGTTCTTTCAACAGTTGCTGAACTTCCGATGCCTTGTCAATAGTTGCAGAAGAAAATGCTCCTGCGATCTGAGACAATTTAGTGAGATTTTCAGTTGGGTTATTGTTGGGGTCTTCCCATAAGACGTCCAATTGTTCAGCATCTTGTGACAGTGTATTTTCTAGTTTTCTTTTCTTTCTCTGTCTTCTTACAACTGCTTTATGTTGGGGACTATAGAATACGTCCAGTGGGGGAATTTCTTCTACATTAAGTAGAAGCTCAGAAGGTGGAGCGATAGGAACGTGCTCCGTTTCTGTGACACTGCTGACTATAGTCGAAACCACTTCTTGTGCTACCTGTATATTTCTCACAGGCGTTCTTGGGGCTTGCCCTTCAAGATTGATCAGCTCATTGAAGGTTTCCCATTCTTTGTCTAATTCTGTTGTGACGGGTGGTGCTTTAATGACGAGAGGGGGGACATCTCTTGGCGGGGAGGCGATAACCTGCTGTTACGACATTGCACTTGATTGAGCCGTGTCCTTAGCTGTTTCTTCATTCTTTCCTTGGTCGCTTCCAGACCCTTCAGAATGTTCAGGTACTCCTTGCGCAGTGTTAGATTTAGATCTGGAAGTGCTTGAGTTCCCACTGAGGCTAACGCTTGGAGTTGGTTCTCTGTCAGGCAGTCGCAACTTTTCTGGAGGAACACTGGCTAGTCTTCTTTCCCTGTATAACATGAATCTTTGGAGGTCATCTGGAGACAATTTTGACTGAGCTTCCCGCAAAATTTCCTGGAGTGAGCTTTTATTCTAAAATAAATCATCAAATAAATCTTTCTTTCCAACGAATACTTTTATTTTGACGTTCGTTGTGAAATCTTGGGCAACTTCATTTGGGTCAAATGGCCTTGCCGGGAATTTAAATAATTGCAGACATGTCACATTCTCCACTTCGGTGAATGCATGACCTACATCGAAAAATGCAAAGGCCCCACAAGCTACAGGAAACTGAGGCCATATGGCCTTCTTTTTGTCTTTTAGGTCTTTAGTTAGGCCGCCTTCTGAACAGGTTTGATATGCAATTTCTCGAGCCAATAGTTTGTCAGGAATATACAAAGGCAGGACATGAGGAGGGACGGTGCTTCCAAATACTCTAATATAGGTGAACCATTCTTCCCCGAACCATCTTGCGATGGGGATGATATCTATCTGTGCCTCGGGTGAGCACCTCGGGGGTTCTTCATCATACATCATTCTATACAAGGGTAAGATAAGCCCGTGACAAATCTGGTAGAAATGTGGGATGAACTGAGAATCCCATAATATCTTATGATAAACATGGATAGGTAATGGGTCCTGGGTAGTCCATTTCCAACCCATAATGGGAAATTTAGACACATAACAAATAGAATCCATAACATATGCGGATAGATAAAAAGGAGGATAGATCCTTTGAGAGAAGGATCTCTTAGACCGGTAATTGATAATAGCCATGTATAGATTATCAGAAAAGATCTTGGCCCAATCCATAATATTGGCATTTGTGGCAGCATCTATTAATGGCAACCATTTAGACAAAAACTTATTGATATCTGGCATCCCAAATAATCTACAAAGCATGGCCGCAGCAAAACAATACGGAGAGGTGAGGGAACCAGTGCTGTACATACCGTTTTTGTCTTTCTTGAGTGGTTCCTCTTTTCTGGACCAATCTTTGGTGGTCTCTGATAAGTTTGGGTTCTCCGCCACAAATTTCTTAAGGAATTGTGCATTGTAAGTCGCCTGCGGTTCAGGAAGATGATACATAAGCTTTAAGTCTTGTGCGACGAATGATCCGATGAGCCCATGTCCTTGAATCTTGAATTGTCTGTTGTTCATCTCTGCATTGTCAAGTATCCACTTGATCATATCTGTATATGGTAGAATTTTGGGCCTTGCTGCTGTCCGATGAAGAAATGAGCATGCTAGCTCTTCTAAGGACGCTTCGGAAGAGTGCTGTGAGCCTGCGACAGCAGTAACCTTCATTATTCTGGGATTCTCTTCTTCAAGTAGTCTGTACATGCTTTCCCACGTCGATATCCCTGCATCTCTGTTGCATGCTGTGTCTGTATACAAAGGCGCCATTTCCTTCGCCTTCTCCTTCGCCTCAGAGCCCTGAGCTTTATTTTTCTTTCCCATTTCTTCCTGCGTTTGGCTTTGAATCGTCCTTCGTTATTCGTTCATGCAGCTCACAAGTGAAATGGAAATGACTGATCAAGAAAGGTGATGGGAGAGTTTTAAATGCAACAGATATATCAAATATGCCACCTTACGTGAAGTAATTCTTTATAGAAGCACACGTCTACATTTCATTTAATAGCTGACAACTAATTCCTTTACTATCATTAAAAGCGCATGATCTTGAGTCAGATTATGGTAAGTGGCTTTTCTTGAATAGCGTGCCCGAAGGATTCGTGATGAAGTGATTTTATGATTTGCTTACGTAACATCGCAGATCGCGCCATCGCAAATCGCACCATCGCAGATCGCGCAAACACACGAATATAACATCGCAGCGTTGGTCTGGCTTAATATCGCAACCATCATTTTATCGCGATATCGCAACATCGCAGATCGCAGAAGTTTTATGCTTGCCAAATCTTGTCAGCTCATTTTCTGCGATATTCGATCTTGCGATCGGTGTTATCACAGATCGGTAAATATTGAAGTTTTTCTCATTGGCATTACCTTATTGCGATGCAATATATTGCTTAGCACGAGAATCTTGTGCATACCGATATTATAGCGAAATGGAGGCAACTTCCTATTTTTTTTTGCAACGCGGTTTTAAAGATTTTTCCCTTATCATAGACTTAGGTTTTAAAGTATTCAAAAGGTCTTCCTAAGTTTATGATGGTAACCTTATTCTGAAGAAAGGAAATTCCTGATTTTCCTAAATTTTAACTAAGGGTCCCCATTCATTTAGTATTTTGGATAACATTTAAATGAAAAAGGGGGGGGGGGTTGTTGCTGGCCACAACAATTGGCGATTCACTTGGGAGAACCAGTTATCTCTGCATTTTCTATTGAATTTTTCAAACTTCCGAAACAAAAAAAAAATTCTCAGAAAATTTAAACTTTATTATAAAAAGATAAAGCATATTATACTCCAAACTATCAATGATATTTTGTTTCAACTTCTTTCTATTTTAATTGTTTGTTTCCTCAGCTTGTCCTTGCATTTACATCAGCCATTACCTGGTCTTGTAAAGATAAAATAAAGTCTTCCCTGTGTAGCAACTTTTTAAATATGCTCCTTTGTCGCAGGTAGAGCCTCTGCTGCCAGCAGGTGTCCATAGCCTCGACAGGGTTACCTATTACCCAGTAATGATCCTTTATCCTGCTTAAGGTGATCTACAACTTTTCAAAGAAAAACCCATATTGACACTTTTTCCCTTTTTTTTTTTTTATTCTCAAAGAACAATGTCTTGGTTTGGTAGCCAAATTATGACACAGTCATTCACTTGATTTACACTTTTGCTGAACAAGTTGGCTCGTGATGAGACCCCTTGTCTTTTGATTTCAATAATCTTGAGTCATTGCCCTGTTTTGATGGACAGTGTTTGGCAAAGTCAACAAAGTTTATAATATCTGTGATCATGATAAGCCGGCTCGTGATGAGACCTCTTATTCTTTGAGATATAGTGTTTCTTGGATTGTCTCTCTGAATGCTGTGATTTTCTCTAACATGGAGGATATCATCGCTTTCCTTAAGAAAGCTCTGGATGACAATAATAGAGTTTTTTTTTTTTGGAAATGGCTGTTTCTACAGGGAATCCTTATTTTGTTATTGATACCTTTCATTGTACTGATATAAAACAATTTCTTCACTAAGATTGCTTTCATCAAATTTCTGGAAGTTGAAACTAGTATCATATCATGGTTAAAGTTTTTTTTTTTTAAACTGTATCTATTAATAATAAAGATCAAGTTTCCAAGAGATTTGCTATTTATAGAAGCAGAAGTTCAAAATCTTGATAGAGAAAAGGTGTCTTTAGTAAATGTCAAATGCTGTTAACCACAACAAATTTTATTAGGAAACAAAAACATTTAAAGAAATGAGAGGTAGACATTCCCTAGGATTATGTACATGATAAGGATAAGTTCTTCTCTTATTTTGCCTATCAGTATTTAAAAACTAAATTATCCACTTAACATCCTAGCTAAACTACTCCTACTCCTATTCTAACTATAAACAGAAAAATGAACTAGGTAAAATGATATTTCCAGTGGAACCATCTTTTCATTTTTATTCCTACACGTATGTGACTTTCAAACATCAGTGTTAAGAACAAAACTTTTCTTGGACTGTTAATGTTGGATGTGGAATAAGAAAGTGTAACTTCAATTGGAATTCTGTCTGAAATTTCTTTCTTATGAAAACTTTTTTCCAACTGGATACCTATTGGATCATAAAAATCAGGATGAATCTTCGTTATGTATTGGTGATCATGCAATAGGAAAGATGACAAGCTAGTTTGTGAATAAGATTTTTTGGTTTTAATGGCCTGTAATCTACTATGCGTTAAGGTCAAGCTTTTAGCAATTTCTCGTAAAAGGAAAGTTTCCACATATAAATCGCTAAATAAATCAATGAAGAATAGATGGAAATTTCTGGAAAGAGATTTATCAATTAGCGCGAATTGCCGGCAAGTTTCTAAGAGTACTTTCTTTCGTTGATGATGCTTTGGATGCCAAAGGAGTTTTTTAAGGAAGTCTGATATCGATTGATCTTGGAATTGAAAAAGTTCTATACTTCCTTGACACAATCTAGTTTTCCAAAATGGTAGCACATCTTTCGAATGTTCTTTGATAAGGTGCTCAATATACCATAGTAATCTATCAAAAGTCTGAAAATTTAAAACACAATCTGATTTTGTACAAAATGAGTGCAAGTGAGAAAGAATGAAATGATTATCTGTACAAATAATGTTACAGCACAACTGGGATTGACTTGAAATATCTTCTTTTTCACAAGAACTGGCCAGAATTATGGGATCCGAGCAATTTCGAATTCCATCTTGTGAATCAGAAAACAAGTTATGGTTGGGAACAGGCATGGGGGTTTGCTCATGATATGAATCATAGATCGGAATATTGTCTTGGATAGTAAAATCATGTAAATGATCCATCACTCTGGAATGAGGATTGACTGATATGATTCTTGAATTAGAATATCTCTCATTATCTGAGCTTTGTTGAGTTACTTGAGATAAATCAACAACATGATCGTCATCAAAGTAGCTATCATAAATGATTTTACAGGTTTCCCTAGATTTCTCTTTTTCATCGAATATTTTCAGACAAGGAAGGTCAAGTGGTTCTTGTTTGAAAATGATCAAAGGATGTTCTATAGCTGTCTTTTTATCTTGAAAACCTAATGATGACTCATTTGAATAACCCTCTATACTTTTTGAGATATCTTTAATATTGAGAGGGGAAAAATTATCATCACTAAAAACATCAGGATAAAGAGAAAAATGCGATTCTGGAACAATGCGTTTGAAAATATCATCGTGGAAAAATCTTTGTTCATCAGATTCATCATAGACATCAGGCTTTAGATCATACCTTTGTGTACTGATACTTTTCGAAAGAGAATTAGTTTGCTGTTCTAACCTTGGCATCTGCATTTGTTGACTTGCAACGATATTATCTGACCTTGTATCAAAGTCATCTCCTGGTTCCAAGGCAGGCTTTCCTCCAACATTCTCGCTTTTGTCTTCTTGCATTAGAGCATGCATGTCTCCTAGGCTTTGGGAACCTTCTTCATCATGGCTGATTTGTATATTCAAATTGGAATTTTCATTCATATTAGAAGAAAATGAGACAAATCTTGGACTAATTTCTGCTGGATCAGACATAGGAGGCAGGGAGTGCTCAGCATAAACTGAAGATTCTTCATCCATGAGTTCACTTTCAAGATCATACTTTAGACAATTAAGATGAAATCGCATGTTAAAATCCCTAACAGATTCATCTTGTTTCCGTAGATAATCAATTTCATCATATACCTGGTCATAGTCATAACAATCAAATTTACAAATGAAAGCCTTGACGAATTGGTCCCAGCTGTGAATCGAGGCAACTGGGAGGGTTCTACACCATTTTCTAGCTTCCGCCGTGAATGTAAGAGTAAAAATTCTGCATAAAACGCCTTCATCAATTCTTTGAACGTTTGAACTTGAAACTCTTTGAATAAATTGAAGAGCATGCTTAAAAGCAGAAGAATTATTCTTACCATTGAATTTCACCTGAGACAAGAGTCTTACCACTTCAAGTGGAGTGTTGGAATAGGCACAAACATGTATGAAACTCCAAATGGGAAGTTTGTGAGCAGCCATCCTAATTCAAATGTTATGATTTCAAACCATTCCAACAGACAATATGCTTCAGGCCCTCCTTCTAGTGCCAAATATGTTGAAGCCCCGAAAATCAAGTCGACAACAAGGGGGATACCCACCCGGTCCAGACCTTGGTTGGCAGCTCCTTATCCGTTTGGTATAGCGGGTCCGACTGGGGATAATGGGACCAGTTTCCCAATCTAAGGGTGTGTGTGTGTGTGTGCAGAGTTGGATGTTTGCTGATCTAAGAATACTTAAAGCTAATCTAATTCAAACTTTTAAACTAACTCTATGCTATTGTAATCTAATGAGAAACAACACATCTAATCTATGCTAACCCGGGGTGTATTTCTTCTATTATGCGATCTAAAAAGATTTCAGACAATAACTGGTAATAAAGATCATTCAACTATCATAAGAATGGAAATCAATTTAAGATGAACCACTTTGCATAAAAAGTTAGGCAAAACAGTTGTGAACAGCATATCGCATAATAAGTTATTCATATATCAAACATAAATAAATGACTCCACCGTACAAAAGTGCCAAATGGTAACTCAGACATTCATGCAACAACATATAAACAACTAAAACTGTATATCACTTTAAGAATATAAGCAGAAATGGCCAAGAGATAAAAGTACCATTTATGACTGGTCCTACTCATAAGCTTCAAGAAAAGATGATTTATCTCTACTTGTTCTAACATCTACTAAGAGTACAAAAGTGCAACATCAGTAGCAGACATCAAATGCAAACATTAATAAACCTTGATCCATCCATTCATCAAAACCTCCTTTGAGGGTGCAGAAGTGCATGTTCTGAGGACAAGTTTTTGACAAATTTATGGACCCTTCTCTAAATGCATGAGAAGGGTTAAAATACTACTTCCTAATTCTAATAATAGTTTATTTACAAAATTTTAGGATGCGGTTTTCAAATGACCGTCCTTTTTCTAATCTAACCTTTTAAGAAAAAACAACATTCTAAATAAGGCTATTTCTGAATCTGATTTTTAAAGCTGCAATTGTTCATCATGGGCTTGAGGAGAGTCGGCTGGCTGACTTCTACTTTGAGCTGGGCTGAGAAAACAGAATCTATGAGAGCTGGCACTACTTTCTCGGCCGCATTTATGATACATTTCACAGTCATCTGCTGACTATGCGGCTTCACTAAGTATGCCCAGTAACACTCCCAATCTAACCTGTTTAGTGCTTGGATCGCTTTTCCCTTTTCCCGCGCCTTCTGCTTCCATTCTGCTTCCAGTCGTAGTTTATTTGGTAGATACCCCGGGGTGGTCTCTTCGATTAAATTTGCTCTGTGCAAATTTTCATTTACACAGTCGATAAGAATGCTTGCTTGCGTGGCCACTGTTTCCGCTGCTTGTTCCGCCTCTCTGATCTGATCGTCCCACTTGTTAAAGAGCAGCTCTTTATGACTCTCATTTATTCTGGGTGCACTTTCTCTTTTTCCCTCGTCTTCATCCTGCCAAGCCAAGTACTCCGTCACTCGTTTGTCAATCTGATCATAGTCAGCTCGCAAGTCTACCACTTGATTGGTGATTTTATCACTCAGCTCGCAATAATGACTCCACTATGATATCTTCCGTCCCAACTCTTCCTGTTGCTGCAGTAGTTGTTCATTTAAGCTAATAGACTCTGAAATAAATTCTGTAAGCTTAGGCTCATCTTTGTGCATTTCTTGTAAAATTTGTAATTGTTTTCCTTTCTCGTCTAGACTTCTTTGATAGCCTATCTGCATCTGCTGAAAGTCTTCCTGCAACTTCTCGAGTTGTTTGTGAACTTCAATATTAGCATTGGCTTGTTGCAATTGTCGTTGTAGTAGCTGTATTTGATCTTCTTGTTCTTTCAACAGTTGCTGAACTTCCGATGCCTTGTCAATAGTTGTAGAAGCATATGCTCCTGCGATCTGAGACAATTTAGTGAGATTTTCAGTTGGGTTATTGTTGGGGTCTTTCCATAAGACGTCCAATTGTTCAGCATCTTGTGACAGTGTATTTTCTAGTTTTCTTTTCTTTCTCTGTCTTCTTACAACTGCTTTATGTTGGGGACTATAGAATACATCCAATGGGGGAATTTCTTCTACATTAAGTAGAAGCTCAGAAGGTGGAGCGATAGGAATGTGCTCCGTTTCTGTGACACTGCTGACTATAGTCAAAACCACTTCTTGTGCTACCTGTGTATTGCTCACAGGCGTTCTTGGGGCTTTCCCTTCAAGATTGATCAGCTCGTTGAAGGTTTCCCATTCTTTGTCTAATTCTGTCGTGATGGGTGGTGCTTTAATGACGAGAGGGGGGACATCTCTTGGCGGGGAGGCAATAACCTGCTGTTGCGACATTGCACTTGATTGAGCCATGTCCTTAGCTGTTTCTTCGTTCTTTCCTTGGTCACTTCCAGACCCTTCAGAATGTTCAGGTACTCCTTGTGCAGTGTTAGATTTAGATCTGGAAGTGCTTGAGTTCCCACTGAGGCTAATGCTTGGAGTTGGTTCTCTGTCAGGCAGTCGCAGCTTTTCTAGAGGAACACTGGCTAGTCTTCTTTCCCTGTATAACATGAATCTTTGGAGGTCATCTGGAGACAATTTCGACTGAGCTTCCCGCAAAATTTCCTGGAGTGAGCTTTTATTCTAAAATAAATCATCAAATAAATCTTCCTTTCCAACGAATACTTTTATTTTGACGTTCGTTGTGAAATCTTGGGCAACTTCATTTGGGTGAAATGGCCTTGCCGGGAATTTAAATAATTGCAGACACGTCACGTTCTCCACTTTGGTGAATGCATGACCTACATCGAACAATGCAAAGGCCCCAAAAGCTACAGGAAACTGAGGCCATATGGCCTTCTTTTTGTCTTTTAGGTCTTTAGTTAGGCCGCCTTCTGAACAGGTTTGATATGCAATTTCTCGAGCCAATAGTTTGTCAAGAATATACAAAGGCAGGACATGAGGAGGGACGGTGCTTCCAAATACTCTAATATAGGTGAACCATTCTTCCCCAAACCATCTTGCGATGGGGATGATATCTATCTGTGCCTTGGGTGAGCACCTCGGGGGTTCTTCATCATACATCATTCTATACAAGGGTAAGATAAGCCCGTGACAAATCTGGTAGAAATGTGGGATGAATTGAGAATCCCATAATATCTTATGATAAACATGGATAGGTGATGGGTCCTGGGTAGTCCATTTCCAACCCATAATGGGAAATTTAGACACATAACAAATAGAATCCATAACATATGCGGATAGATAAAAAGGAGGATAGATCCTTTGAGAGAAGGATCTCTTAAACCGATAATTGATAATAGTCGTGTATAGATTATCAGAAAAGATCTTGGCCCAATCCATAATATCGGCATTTGTGGCAGCATCTATTAATGGCAACCATTCAGACGAAAACTTATTGATATCTGGCATCCCAAATAATCTACAAAGCATGGCCGCAGCAAAACAATATGGAGAGGTGAGGGAACCAGTGCTGTACATACCGTTTTTGTCTTTCTTGAGTGGTTCCTCTTTTCTGGACCAATCTTTGGTGGTCTCTGATAAGTTTGGGTTCTCCGCCACAAATTTCTTAAGGAATTGTGCATTGTAAGTCGCCTGCGGTTTAGGAAGATGATACATGAGCTTTAAGTCTTGTGCAGCGAATGATCCGATGAGCCCATGTCCTTGAATCTTGAATTGTCTGTTGTTCATCTCTGCATTGTCAAGTATCCACTTGATCATATCTGTATATGGTAGAATTTTGGGCCTTGCTGCTATCTGATGAAGAAATGAGCATGCTAGCTCTTCTAAGGACGCTTTGGAAGAGCGCTGTGAGCCCGCGACAGTAGTAACCTTCATTATTCTGGGATTCTCTTCTTCAAGTAGTCTATACATGCTTTCCCACGTCGATATCCCTGCATCTCTGTTGCATGCTGTGTCTGTATACAAAGGCGCCATTTCCTTCGCCTTCTCCTTCGCCTCAGAGCCCTGAGCTTTATTTTTCTTTCCCATTTCTTCCTGCGTTTGGCTTTGAATCGTCCTTCGTTCTTCGTTCCTGCAGCTCACAAGTGAAATGGAAATGACTGATCAAGAAAGGTGATGGGAGAGTTTTAAATGCAACAGATATATCAAATATGCCACCTTACGTGAAGTAATTCTTTATAGAAGCACGCGTCTACATTTCATTTAATAGCTGACAACTAATTCCTTTACTATCATTAAAAGCACATGATCTTGAGTCAGATTATGGTAAGTGGCTTTTCTTGAATAGCGTGCCCGAAGGATTCGTGATGAAGTGATTTTATGATTTGCTTACGTAACATCGCAGATCTTGCCATCGCAGATCGCGCAAACACACGAATATAACATCGCAGCGTTGGTCTGGCTTAATATCGCAACCATCATTTTATCGCGATATTGCAACATCGCAGATCGCAGAAGTTTTATGCTTGCCAAATCTTGTCAGCTCATTTTCTGCGATATGCGATCTTGCGATCGGTGTTATCGCAGATCGGTAAATCTTGAAGTTTTTCTCATTGGAATTACCTTATTGCGGTGCGATATATTGCTTAGCACGAGAATCTTGCGCATACCGATATTATAGCGAAATGGAGGCAACTTCCTATCTTTTTTGCAACGCGGTTTTAAAGATTTTTCACTTATCATAGAATTAGGTTTTAAAGTATTCAATAGGTCTTCCTAAGTTTATGATGGTAACCTTATTCTGAAGAAAGGAAATTCCTACTTTTCCTGAATTTTAACTAAGGGTCCCCATTCATTTAGTATTTTGGATAACACTTAAATGAAAAAAAGGGGGGGGTTGTTGCTGGCCACAACAGATTGTTGTAGCTTAGGAAGTATTTCATTCTATAGATCGAGTTCTTAGCATTAGTTAGATAGTTTCCAAATTCAATTAATATTTTCCAATGCTAACTGTAATATTTTACAAATGAAAAGAGGAACATGTGCATGTGATGTTGCAGGGCTGTTGGATCTGTAGGCAAGGAATCTTTTCACCAACTCCACCTAGGATTTCTTCACTCTCTTCTGATTAATGCCAATGATAGATCACAACCAAAACCCACATGCATATGCCATGCATGCTAAAACTAGTGAAGTAAACATACATGAAACTTGGTACCTACAAGCAAATTTGATGTAGCTCCTGATCCTGATGCTCTCTTGCACTTTCTTGCTCTTCCTTTGTCTTCTTTCTCCAAGAATCCAAGTATGCCACACCCTCCAAGAGTGCTCCAAGAAAACTCTAAATCTCCAAGAGTATGAGAGAGAGAGAGAGAGAGTAATGAGAGAGCTCCAAAACTGAATTGACAAAAGGTTACCAACTGATCCTTAGAAGCCTTTTTATGAATGAGGCCTCTATCTTCTTCATTTTCCATTATTTTCCTTCAGTTTCCTCCTCACATGAAACCTGTGACCTTTCACCTCCCTTTTCTCCTAATTTCAATTATTTTCATAAACAAATGTTCCAAAATGCCAGTTTTCCTTTCCAAAGCCTTAGCCATTTCTTTAGCCATAAACAACCAAACAAACACCCCCTAGGATGTCTTTCCCAACATTTAGCTTGGAATAAGTGTTCCATCAACAGTGGTTATTGTTTTCAACTTTTATTACATGGAATTTTCACCAGATTTTTTATAGATCTAGTTTGATTAAGAAAGGAAACACATGCTTAAGAAATTGTTTGTGTAATAACAACAACTCTCGAAACTTTAATTAATCCAAATCAGTAAAGGAACTGAAATGTAATCATATAACAACAAGCTTCGACAGACCATCCAAACCTGAAACAACCTAGCCATTAACCATTAAACTACCTAACCCATAAGCACCAAATCCCTTAGCTCTTGACCCTTAATCCCTTAAACCCTAACCCCTAATCCCTTAACCCTTAATCCCTATACCCTAAATCCCTAAATCCCATAATCCTCAAAGCCCCTATCCACTTAACCCCTAACACCTCAATTAATTAACTATTTAGGCACATCTAACATTAATTTTGGGGCTAAAATGGGAGCTAACCAAGGAGGTAATGTAGATGCAATAAAAGGAGCTAAATCTAATGCTATCACTATTACTTTTTTTTTTTTTTTTTTGGGAAAATTGATGGCATCATTTTTGACACTATTTACGATGCTACTTCTGACACTAATTTCCGACGCTATTTACATTTCTATTTATGATCCTATTATTTCCTAAATTAGTGCCTAAATGTTTTGGCCAATGAAAGCAACACCAAAAAATGCGCCATCCTGATAAATAACATTGAATTTTTCAAAAAATTGGAGAAATGTACAATAAAATTGTCCTTGGAAGAAAAAAGGGAGCTAATCACAAGGATTTGTTGTAGTGCATCGATCATTTTGACATTTTGTTCATGTAGAAGGGGAGACTTATTGCTATTTTGGAAGCCACAAGGTGTGTTTGTTGAGCCAAAATTTATTTTTGTGGTCATGCCAGAGTTATTTCAGTTGTAGACTAAACCAAATCAACATAGGTTCGATAATACAATCAAAGTTAACAATTTTCTCCTTGCTCGATTACCCAAAATGGTGGTGTGGCTAACTAGAGGGATGGTTCTGTTTCGCCTTCAGATCCACCTCAATGCTCGAGTAACCGGTGCAATGGCGTTACTAACCGGAGGGGAGGTTCGCCTTTGAATAAACCTGATCATTTTCTTCAGTCTGCGTGCAAGAAAGCCGTCTGTCAACAAGGGCTCGAATGACCGGTGCTGTGGCGCTGCCAACCGGATTGAAGGTTCTCCGTCGGACATACCGGGTCAATTGCATCGTTCTGCATGCAGGAGGCTGTCTGTCAGCAGGGTCGATCCTTCCGGCGACCGTAATAATTCCTTGTTTGATAAATATAACCTTTATGATAATAACGACAACAGGATTATTAATATTAATAAGCTATATAGGTGTAGTAATATTAATTATAATAGTAATATTATTAATAATAATGATTTATATAATAGTAATATAGTAAATGTGAATAATACTAACAGTATGGATCATAGTTCGGATATGAATTATGAGAATCTTAATATTAACAATAGTAAGGATATTAATAATGATAAGTCATATAAGTTATTTAATTGTAATATTAATGATTATAATAGTATTATTAAGAGTGATTTTAATATTATACATAAGGATAATAGTATGAATCTTATTAATAATAACAATAATAATATTATTAATTATTCATATAATAATAATAGCAATAATAATAATAATAATAATATTAGTAATAATTACAATATTTGTAATGTTATACATGAGAATAATAATAATAGTATGAATAATATTTGTTCTAATAACATTAATAGTATGAATAAGATTTGTTCTGATACAATTTAAATGATATTGATAATAATATTTTATTCCATAATGATAAAGAATTTCTTAACAATAACAAGGGTTTTGATAACAATGAGGTTTTGAATGTCAACCCGGTTATTCCTCCCCCTTCTTTGCGGAATAATAAGGTTGTTAACCTATCTAGTTTTTCTTTCTCCCCTTCTATTTTTAGCCTTTTAAGCAAGGGTTTAAACTTTGCCCTCGCCCCTAGAAGCATCCTAGTGGAAGACATTATTTGCGACGTGGAATACGGGAATAGAGATCTTCCAGATAATATCAAGGACACTATTAGGCAGGATTGTGCTGTCATACTTAGAAAGGCTAAGCTCCCTCGGAAGAACCTCAACAGTATGGAATTCTCTGCCCTTAAGTCCTTAAATCAGAATGAAGATATTGTCGTTCTGAAGGCTGACAAAGGAGGGGCTATGGTCATCCTTAACAAGGATGATTACCGTAAGAAGATGTTAGATCATCTTCACAATAGTGGCAGTTATAAAAAACTTCCCAAGAACCCTCTGAAGAAGATTTCTAGGACTGTGGCTCTCGCCATCAAGTCTAGTAACTCGGTGAGTTCCCTGGGCCACAAACTCATTAAGAGTAGTCCCATTACTCCTAGGATCTATGGGTTACCTAAGATCCACAAGGAAGGGGCCCCTCTAAGGCCCATCGTCAACACCATTGGTGGTCCAACCTACCTTCTTGCCAAGTTCCTTGCCCTTAAACTTAAGCCCCTAGTAGGCTGCACTGAGTCCTTCGTTAAAGACTCTGCTTCCTTCATTAAGGAGCTTAAGGATATTAGGCTTGCCCCTGAGGACATTCTTGTCAGCTTTGATGTGGTCTCTCTTTATACTTGCATCCCTATAAAGGAGGCCTTGGAAGTGATCTATTGCCTAACAGATCCCGATACCACCCATCTGGTTGAGATCTGTCTCACTTCCACTTTCTTCTGTTTCGAGGGTGAGTTATTTGAACAGACTTGTGGTGTTGCCATGGGCTCCCCCCTTTCCCCGATTTTTGCGAATCTTTTTATGGAAGATTTCGAAGCCAAAGATTTAGCCTCGGCTTGTCTCCTTCCCAAGATTTGGAAAAGGTATGTGGATGATACTAATGTCATCTGGTCCCATGGCCAAGAGGAGTTGGATCACTTCTTCAATCACCTCAACGGTCAGTCCTCTGCCATTAAGTTCACCATGGAGAAAGAGGTCAACGGTAGCCTCCCTTTCCTAGATATTCTTATTTCTAAGAATAAGGATGGCTTTCTCTCCCACTCGGTGTTCTGGAAGAAAACGCATACTGAGCAGTATCTTCATGCCGATTCCCATCATTTCCCTGCTCAGAAGATGGGTGTCCTTAACACCCTCGCCACTCATGCCCTCAGGATTTCTAATAATGAGAGCTTTGATAAGGAGAGATCCCATCTCCTTGATGTCTTCGTTGAGAATGGATATAGTAGGCACCTAGGTCAGAAGGCTTTCCTTAAAGCATCTAGAAATGCAGTTATGAGGAAAGAACCTAAGGAGCGCCGGCTAGGTGTCCATCTTCCCTATGTCCAAGGAACCACGGACAAGATTGCTCGGATCCTTAAGAGGTATGATATTCCCTCTTCATTTAGACCCCTCAGCACAATTCGTAATTCCCTCCGATTGGTAAAAGATCCCGTTAACCCCAAGGACATGAAGGGTGTCTACTTGATCCCTTGTTCTTGTGGGACCCACTACATCGGGGAAACAGGGTGCTCCATCCATCAGAGGATCAGTGAACATGCAGTTGACCTAAGACATGGGAGAACGAAGTCTTCAGCGTTAGTAGAACATGTGGCTAAGACCAAGCATCAGGTTTTTATTGAGGAGGTTAAGGTTGTTGCCAAAATTGCCCAGTTCCATCATCGTAAACTCAGGGAAGCTATTGAGATCAAAAGAAGGCCTAACAATCTCAATAGAGATGACGACTGGAAGATCAGTAGATGCTGGATCCCTACCCTTTCATCTTAGTCTTCCTCCCCCCTTCATCTTTTTCGCTTTCGTTGTTCCCCTTGGAGCCTTCCTGTCTCCTAGGGTTTATCCTTCTTGCTCTGGACTCTGTCCGGTCCTTCTCCTTTTATTTTGAGTCGCTCCTTTTCCCTGATTGATATTGGTATTTATAATCATAACAATATTTATTTACTTATTATTATTATTTATTTTATTATTTTTTCGTAACTAATTTATTTTTATTATTATTATTTTATATATATATATATTTTAATTTATTGATTTATTGATCTATTAACAAACATATATTACTATTATTATTATATATTTATTTGCTTATTTTTATTTTGAGTTGCTCCTTTTTCCCTGATTATTATCGGTATTTATAATCCTAACAATTTTTTTTTTACTTATTTTTATTATTATTATTATTATTATTTTTTTCGTAGCTAATTTATATATATTGTTATTATATATATCTTAATATATATTTTACTTTATTTATTTATCTATTAACGAATATATATTATTATTATTATTATTATTATTTATTTATTTTTGTATTTTATTAATTTTTTCGTAACTAATTTTTATATATTATTATTTTTAATTTATAATTGATTTATTTATTAACAAATATATATTATCATTGTTTATTTTCTTATTTGTATTATTATTATTATTTTTATTTTGTTATTTCTTTCGTAACTAATTTATATATATTATTTTTAATTTTATATATATTTTAATTAACGAAGATATAATATTATTATTATTATTATGTATTTATTTGCTTATTATTATTATTATTTATTTATTTATTTGTTTGATTTAACTATCATCTTACATTTACCCTATTTATATTTTATACAAAATTTAGGTCTTCAATTTAACTAATTCCCATTTAATTAAAATTTTTAATTATTAAATTATACATTTTTAACTAATTAATAACGTAAACACCTTCTAAAATTATTTCATTTATATAATTATATATTTATATATAGGTATGGTCATCTTCCTTTTAATGATTAATTTGACTTTTTGAATGTCCCTAAGTCAAAGCTAGCCATTGATCTAGATAGCCGTTGGAGGGCCTGCTCATACTATTTAACATGCAAAGCTGGATCTATTTCTTCAACTTGTCCTAACGATGAGCCACACTTGCTGGTTCGAAATGTGTCGACAAAGGTCTTTCTATATGTGATTTACACCGAAGCTCTTCTTATAACTGTTATGGATCACAGAAGTCTCAATTCAACAATTTTCTCCTTTCTATGTGGTTCTCCCTTCTACACACTCTGACATAATTTCACAACGCTCTAATGCGTTGTTTTTACTCCATAATTTTTACACACACTCCCAAAACTGCCTCAAAATGTATCCAATTCTATTATCCCTAAAGCTAACCCCAATAGGCCCCCAAGATACACCTATGGCTTACCTTGAGCCACTCAATCAGTTTTCAACAAAAAAAAATTCTCCTTAGTTGTCTCTTTCAATACTTAGAGGGCATTGGGCACACTATCCACCCTCAACTGCATTTAAGAAAATTGTGCAATGAATGTGGAAAATACCTTAAGTGACATGGCAGAGGTAAGTTGTGGCTCTATGTCATCCATGCCAACTTTAATTCCTATAGTACTACCCCGAATTCATTTGTTATTCACAATGCTTCCTCCTGCAAGTTTTCCATTTTATGTACTAATTCCTTCTTGGAATCCCTTATTTGTTTAATATACTTGTCCAACTGCAACTTCTCATAATTAGTGGTTTTTTTCTCAACAATAGGAAAATCAACCAAATTAGCAACAATTGTTTCTACCTATTCATCCGTAACCTAAAATTTCTGCATGATATCCTTTAACTCTTGGTTTTACAATATATTGGTCCATAGAGTCACTCCCTTATCATACAAGGTTTAAGGTTTCTCCTATAATCTTTTTAATTATGAAAAATGGATAAGAACCTCCCTTTTGTTTATGCGGTGTTGCGTTTATTTGGGTGGTGTAGATGGGCTCTATTATTCTTTCAAATCCTCGATCTGTGCTTTCAAATCTTGCATAACTTATCCAATATTTATGACTTTACCTTCTACTTGGGTATTAATCTCCATAAGCTCCAACACAACCTTCCTATATACTGCTTCCACGACTGCACACAGTCCCCTTTCTTTATTCATAGCCTGAAGTTTCTCATTTTCTAACTGCACCTTCTCATGTTGCAATACTTCCTGGGATTTAAGTGCATGTAATAACTCCAATGTTGTGGATATGGTGCACAAATTTAGTTCCATAACAACACTATTTTTCAAATGGTATAAACTATCCACAACCAACTGAGACAAAATTAAATTAATATGCATCAAACTTGTAACATGTTATTGTAATTATTCAATGGGGAACTCCACCACCTTCAGTGAGGTATGGAGTGCTTGATGCTCTCCTGATGTGACAAAATTATCTTCTCATGGTTCCATTATACCCATCTCACTTTGAGCCTCCATCTACTCAATCGATTCAGTTGTAGTTGACTACATTATTGCTGACTTATTGGTCTCATTGTTATAGACATTTTTGGGCACTACAACCCCAAGCATGAAATGTCCATAAACCAAGGGCTCCTAAGTCCCTAAAAGTGTTGTTCTAACCCCTAAAGGAACAAGGTCAACTGATTACAGCTTCTCCCAGAAGTTCTCCATGAAAAACTGCTCAGAACTGGTCAAAACAGGATCATTTCAGCTGCTCCATAGGCAAAGTGCATTGCATCTCACCTAAATACACTATGTGGGTGCGTTGCATTTCAAAAATCCCTTCTATGGGGTGCGATGGGCAAGAAGTGACAAATGGCAGTGTCATTCCGCGAGGTGGAGAGGCATGGAAACTTCCAGAAACTTCTCCTGTGACACTTGCCTCTCTGAATTCGACCAAGGATGAGTAAGAGATCATCAATCTCCAAGTGGAAGCAAGAACTATAAGAGGGAAGACACTAATCAAATCACAAGCTGACTCATCTCCCTTACAGATATCTATATATGGATCCCTCATCCCAGAGATCCAGAGGCTGGAATTTTGCATATTGTAAGGAATTGCTGTTGGTTTCTTGAGACAACATTAGATTGTTGGGTGATCTAAGCTTTGTATGAGGTGAAGAGGGGCTTCCTTGCTGAGAGGATGATGCTGGGTCAGAACAACTGGTTGTAACTCCCTTGGCTCTTTCTTGTTTATCAATAAAAGCTATTCAAGTTTTCCTCCATACTCTTGTGTCATTTATGTTTTATGCATTTGTATGGTCAATTTACATCTGATCCTAGATTGTTTATGATTATAGATCCATGTTCTTGTATAGTGCTATGCTACTGTGATCTTACAGGTACTCTGTGAAGCTGGGCGTACAAGGGAGCAAGTAGCGAAAGACTATCAAGAGAGAGAGGAATCGAACTAGGAGATTAGCGCAAGACAGAGGTTGGTCTTCCTTGTTCTTCTCTCATCTATATTTCATAAAGGAAAAACGAAAGTAGCTTTACTTTGTTTGTTTCTAAGGTAGCTACCACACCTTAGTGGGATAAGTAGTTTTGTGTAGACACTTTTCCCTGTAACACTCATGTAACTAGCTTAATAATACTAGTGTGCATTGTTGATTCTGTTGCACCTTGTTAATGGCATCCTTTGTTGTCTCCTCTACCTTACCTAGTGCCTCATTTTTTTTCTCATCAACCTGCTCAACTATATTCTACATATAATATTTTAATAGAGGTGCCTTCTGAGTGACACAGATTGCTTTGCACTTCTTCTTAGAATGAGAGGTACCTTCCCCTGCACTAATTTTCATGGTTTGCTTTGCTCTTGAGAGCACTGTATCTTGAATTTGCTTAGAATTTATTTTTGCAGATTGGGTTTCTGAATGTTTTGGTCCCAGATCTATGTCCCAATCCTACTAGCCTATAGTATGTGTTAGATCTCCTTGATGTTGCTCCTATTGTCCCCCCTACTCCTCACTGCTCTCTAAATTTTCTATATTCTACTCCTCTTCTACTGGTAGTTTCCAATCATCTTTTCATGGAGTAACATGTGCCTAAAAATATTGACTGGTTAATAAAAAAATTAACTTATCACTTTATTGATAAGGATCTCAGTTGGCCTGAATGTATAAATCATGAGGATCAACTTTGAATTGTGTGAATTTTGCATACTTACGAACAAATTTTATTGAAATGTGTAGAATCCTCTTTATCACCCAGCTAATCATCTCTCGGTAGATAAAGAAAGTAACATTGATTTCTATCTTCCATTGAGGAATCATGGTTGCCCATAGATGTTGAAAGTGAATGGCTACAAGAGGGGTACGAGTGTCTTCCACTATCTACAAATCTTCAGGCATCTCCCATTCACTGAGAGTAATTAAGATGAGTGACCAAGCATAAAAAATCTCCACACCTATATCTTGCACTTATTGACAACCCACCAAAAGATAATTAAGTAATATTGTCACCTAATTCATGTACGCCCACCACGCATTTGGCCACTGTGATAAGAACACCTTCCAACACTTCATCCTTTCTATATTTTCTAATTAATTTACACGAAACTTTTGTGGCAAACCATATTGCTCTATCCTTTATATTTGAAACTACAAAGCCCCGTCTTCCTCTTCTCATGTAAAATTATTTCAGTAACTCAACTCTTAAGGTTTTTGATTTGTCATCGAATAGGGGCTTAGGGTTCTCACCTACTTTAGGAAAAATAGTGATTTTTGCGATTACGAGTAAAGTAATCTCAACAACATGATCTAACCATAAAGAACTACCATGCACAGAACTTAACAACAAGATGGTGACAAAATTAATCACATTACTGCGTCCAAAATGGGATCTCTAATAAGTTTAGAATTATAGCCTATTCTAACCCAAAGGCCCATTCTTGCGGCTCGGGCACAAAAATAGTAGGATTTGCATGTTCTTCCAGCTTCAAATACCCATATAGGTCTGAAAATGTTTTCTTGAGTACGATATCATGATTAGAATGTCTAAGCCTTCCCACATGACCCATCCAAGGAAAAGTTTAAGGATGGAAAGTTTTCTTGAAGTTTAAAAACATTGGCAAATCTCATTAATCCGTAATATGCAAACTATAAAATGTTTATTGATATATTTGTAAAATTATTCAAATTTATAATGATTTTATATATAGTCTCTATATAGTGTTAGTGATTTTTAAGGTAAAATAATTTTATATTCTAAAATTTGGGCTAATCATCTTTTATAAAAAATGGAAATTGGCGAATCTTTTTTGTGGAAAAATCACGGAAAATTAGCCCATTAGGCGAACATTAGCCCCTAAAATTTTCCATGGACCCATCATGTTAACCTAAACCAAAACACTTGTTAGAATCTCTGTCATAGCCATGCATTACTTAGGATCCTTTGGAAATTCAACTTGTTTAGTTGCTGTGACATAATATATTGTCTTCCCGTTCCAAACCCTTTAGTTTGTGATGATGATCCAACAACCTTGGTCGCTTCACCTTCTTTTATAGCTTTGACCTCCTATTGCATCATCTTGGGTTGTGTAAGAATATAGGGGTTCTTAGTATGAGGCCTTCATGTTGATGAAGTTCTTGTAGCTCATGCCATATATCCGGTCTGTGGCTTCTTTCTAGAGCTATTTCAATCACCCTCCAGGATCACCCATGACCAAGAACTCCAACATCTTCAAACTGACCTTTAGATCCTAACTTGCCACAAACATTTCTAAGTGTATAATGAATAAGACTGGACCCTCGCCTACATATTTATAACATTTACGACTAGGGGTGGTATCCCAAGGTCGTTATGACCCAATATTATGTCATAACTCCTACATAGGTATTGCTTTCCTTGGTGCATGGTCCATCCTTTCATATGTGTCATTGGTGATAATTCCAGATAGATTTTGTTAACCTGATCCATTTTATGGAAATAAAATGTCTCTTCACTGATTAAGAAAATGTCTCTTCATATTAAACTGAACTAATTACTCTATTGATGTGACCAACAATCACATTATTATATTATTTAAAAGTATATTATATTTTTAAATAGAGGAGGAATGACCTGTTATAGAGTTTTATGAACCCAACATTTCAGACTACCAAGTGAGTCCATCATCAGGGGATGCGACAATAGATATTCTAGAGATATTCATGATGTATCCATGAGCTATATTTTAAGTTATATATATAGGTTATGAAGGAGTTAATCTAAGAAATTAGGTCGGCCAATCTCCACTTAGTTTGTTAATATTCAGATTTATTTATTTATTTATTTATTTTATTTAATTAATTTGTTTACTTAAATTAATTAATTTGTTTAATTAATCAATTAGTTTGTTTAATTAATTAATTAATTGTTAAATTAATTAATTTGTAAAATTAATTAATTTGTTTAATTAATTAACTAACTTGTTTAATTAATTCCCTATAATTTTATATATGATTCCTATTGTTTATTTTCTAACTGTTTAATATGAGTTATAAGGACTATAAGTTTATTTTAATATACATGTTACCATGCTATTATAATTATTAAGTTATGATTTTACTTTATTTTAATATTATCAAATGGTTAGTTATGAAATAACCCAATATTTGATTTATATGTTTAATTAATCAATTAGTTGTTTAATTAATTAATTAATTGTTTAATTAATTAATTAATTTGTTTTAATCAAAGCCCTCATTAATTCTCTAATTAATTAACTAATATGTTTGTGTAATAAATTAATTGAACAAATTAACTAATTAATTAATTAATTAATTTGTTTACTTAATTAACTAACTTGTTTAATTAATTCCTTATAATTTTCTATATGATTCCTATTGTTTATTTTCTAATTGTTTTAATATGAGTTAATACGACTATATGTTTAATTTAAATACATGTGTTACCATGTTGTTATAATTAATAAGTTATGATTTTAATTTATTTTAATATTATCAAATGATTAGTTATGAAATAACCAATTATTCGATTTATATGTTTATTTATGTTTTTGTTTTATTGTTTGAGGAGGATGTTATATAATGTTTTCTTGTTGAGTTGATTTATATTTTATTAATCTTTTAATGATAGATGAGGGATTAAATTATTAAAAAGGATATGAGTTAATTATTGGTTCTTTAAGATCTCAAGTAAAGGTTTCCAGGTGTTGCTTAGTTTTAATCCATCATCTCGGTTCAAGTTGTTCTTCCTTTTTTCTATTTCAATGGCTTCTTTGATTTTCCTTTTAAGATAGTGGTCTTCTTTTCTAACTAGTTTGGCTTCTTCCATGCAGATGTAATGAGAGGAGGAGTGAACATGTTCTGCTAAGGCCGATTTTGAGGTCCTTTCCCTTCTTAAGTCAGTAGTGTGTTCTTTAATTCTAATGTTAAGAGACCTACCTGTTTCACCTATGTATTCTTTTCCACATGAGCAAGGAATAACATAAACACCTTTTTGAAGGTTAGGGTTTATGGGATCCTTGACTGAGTTGAATAATTGTCTGATGGTGTTGGAAGGGGTGAAGGCTACATTAATGTTGTGTTTATTAAGAATTTTAGTAATTTTATCAGTGGTGCCTTTTATGTATGGAAGGGAGACCTTAGGAGTTGATGACTTTTGATATTATTATTCTTGTTTAATGATAGGTGCATGGCTTTCTTAATGGTATTCTTATTATAGCCATTTAATTCAAACACTTTGTGAAGATGGTTGAGTTCATATTTTAAATGGTTGGGATCAGATATTCTAGCCGCCCTAGTGGTTAAGGTCCTAATGATGCCAATCTTCTGTTTAGGGTGGTGATGAGAATTTTCATGAAGATATCATTCTGTATGGGTTTTCTTTCTATAGACTTGGAAACCAAGCGACCCATCTTTTTTGGTTAGAAGGATATCAAGGAAGGGAAGCTAGTTGTTATTTTCAATTTCAATGGTAAATTTTATATGGTCCGAAAGGCTATTTAAGTAATTGAGGAATAGGTCAAGTTTTTCTTTTCCATGACTCCATTTAGAAAATATGTCATCAAAAAACCTTTTCCATTATTCAGGGGTGTATGGAAATGACCTGAGAGCCTTCTGTTTGAAGTGTTCCATGAAGATGTTGGCAAATATGGGGGATAGATGAGAGCCCATAGCCACACCATGGGTTTGTTCATAAATTTTACCTTTGAAACTAAAGTAAGAGGATTTTAAGCAAAGCTCCAGAATATCCACGGTTTCTTTATCGTGATGTTTCTCATGATATTAATAGCTTCATCAATAGGAGTCATAGTATAAAGAGATACAATATCAAAGCTAACCATAAGATCATCATCCTTCATTTCTATGTTATTAATCCATTGAACAAAAGAATATGAGTCTTTAATATAAGAAGGGGTATTATCAGACAAGGGTCTAAGTGTTTAGCCAGGTGTTTTGCTAGAAGGTAGTGGGGGAACCTATGGTATTGACTATAGGTCTGAGAGGTATGTTAGGTTTATGAACTTTTGGAGCACCATAAATTCTAGGAATAATGGAACTATTAGGGATGATTTTCTTTTTTGTGATGTCATCCAGAGATGATTCTTTGATTTTCTTAATTACTTCCCACATAATTTTCTCACTGGGATCTCTACTAATGATTTTATAACAACCACTGTTATTTAGATGTTCCTCCATTTTATTGTCATAATCAATTCTATTCATTATTATAGTTGTGTTGCCCTTATCCGCCTTTAGGACGACTATGTTTTTATTTTTCCTGAGGTTGTTTAAAGCTCTTTTTTCTTCTACGATTATGTTAGAAGCAGGAGGTTTAGAAGTTCTAAGAATCTTAGAAATATCTTGTCTGATTTCTTCACTTTTTGCTATATCTAGGTTTTTAATAGCTACTTCAATATTACTGATGACCTCCTCCATAGGTATTTTGTTAGGGGTTATAGCAAAATTTAGACCCTTTCTTAGGATGGATTCAGTTGCATGAACTAGGAGGACATCTGATAAGTTAATTACTTGGGCATTATCTGATTTCGGTCTTTGATTGGGATGTATGGTTCAAGTTTCTGAATAAGAGAAGCCAATAGATGGGTTGTTGTTTTCTGCACTATTTCCCTCTAGTGATCTATACTCTTGTGTGTTATTATCATTATGTTTCATATCTAGTTGAGAATTGTGAGCAATATCATAAGGAAGATCATTGTTAACTGCTGCATTGAGAGGATGTGTTCTGGTGCTATCTATATTAATTATGTTTCCACACGGTGATCGGTCCTGTGCGTTGTTATACATGGTGGAGAGATCATTTAAACCCACACTTCTCTTTTGTTCTACACTATTACCTCTCGATGATTTGTGAGCAGGATCTGTTTTGTAATTAAAATGGACTGCATCCTAGAATGCGTGCTAGAGGTATCCACGCTATTTCTAAAGGGTAGAGTGTTTATGTTTTCTAGTAAAGCGTTGTTAGGGTGATTACCGTTAGAAAACTCTACACTAATTTTTTTACCATATGGTGATTTTTCCTGCATGATGGTGGAACCATTTATGCCCACGCTGCTTTTCTGGGTTGGCAGATCTTTCACGTTGCTTTTATTTATTTATTTTAGTTTTACAACAATTGTTATCCACTCAGACATATTTTCCCCCAAAACTACATGCTTCTTACTTGTGTGACATATATGCGTGAAACACTCCTATGTGCACAATATTATCATCTATGTAGTGGTATGATTCCCTTGCAATAAGCTATACAATTCTAACCTTTCCTAATAGTATCTAAAAGTAATGGTAGGTTAGGTACAATTCCAACATCCCCTTCCCTCATATTAAATAAACCTTTGATCTCCATTTGAGGTTCTGAGGTGGTGCATTCATCTTCTGCCTCTAGAATTTGCATAATTCTTGGTTATTCACCATCAGATGATCCCTTTGCCCTATTATAGATTTCCTTAAACTTTTTAGCATTCTACAATTTTTTGGTGTTGTAGTGTTTCCACTGATGTCAACAAGGTTGGTGTTTCTTGTTATATGCCTTATGATGTTAGTAGTCCTCTTGATATGTGATGATTGTTTGGCTTGATGGTTTTGTTGGTTGGATTTGATGTCAACATGGATTTGGAGGCTAAGTAGAGATGGCTGTAATGCATGGTATGGTGGATTTTTATAGGTTGATGATGTTGCTACATATGTTGAACATGCTATTGTTGTAGGTGGTTGGATTGCTGCTACAGGTGTTGCATATCCTTCTACATGTGTTGGAAGCATGGATTTGTTGTTACTTGTGTTGAGATGTTGTTGCGTGTGTTGGAGGTGCCTCTACAGGTGTTGGATGAAGTTGGATGACTTGATGTTGTTTCTACAGGTGTTGGAGATGTTGCTGCAGGTGTTGAAGGTTATTTGGCTTGGTTTATGCTAGTTTGGTTTATGTTATATGTTTTGGAGCAAGGTTGTTTTCAGTTTTGTTTGAGCATTTTCTCCGGTTTCCTTGTGCATCATGCATATTTCATGAGTATATTATTACCATGGTACAAGTATTCTTGGTATTGTCATTACCATGGTGTTTTCATGTGTGTGTAGTAGGTTGGCATGTGATATTACCTTGGTGTAGATGTTAGTCTAGGTTGTCATTGATGTCAATATGGCAGTGGCAGGAATAGAAAATTCTCTAGGGTGCTAGATGATATGTCTTACCTCCAGTGATCTTAATGGATGATGAAGAAGGCCACTCTTGGTGAAGGAATAGATGATGATGGATGAAATTATGACATGGATAACATCACGAGCCTATAATGAAGAATCATAATAAGAGGAAGTCTAATTCTACATCAGTCACATTAAGTCTAATTCTACACCAATCACATTAAAAATATTCTTTCACCTCCTTAAAGGCTGCATCTCACCATGAGACCTACACCATTCTTTAGAGCATAATTTTATCTTTCTAATGAGCTATTATTTAGCTCGAAACTCAAAGTGACATGAGAGATATGGATTTTTTAAGAAAAGCATGTTATTCTAGACAGTAAGCCAACCTATACTTTGTCTCTCATGTCGGCCTTCCTATAGGAGACATGTATTTTTGCATTGGCACCAAAAACACTATATATATGGGTGTTCGGACATCACTTTAATCATCAAGTCTTCGGTGAAAAATACAGAGGAAGATAACCACAGTTCAAAACTCATGAACTTGAAGAAAGAAGGCATATAACTGAAGAAGGAAAATACCATGAATATATGTTTTTGGGTTATATCATGTGGTTGACAAACTCTAGGTAGTTGATCAATCTTATTTGCTATAAACATACCTCGGACCCACACTAATACATAGAACATAACTTATTGCATATTGTAGGAGCTCAGAATAGTGGTTTAGCTTAACTACAGTCAACTTGGTTTTACTAGATAGTCATCACCTCATCTCGATTTTGCTGGAACAAATTACCTCAGAATTTCAGACTCTGATCATAGTAAAGAACTTAGATAGTCACATGCGAGACAATACTCACTTCAGAACTATGGAAGTGATGTTGGCCTAGTCTTAGCATTTGTAGAAGGTTTGGGTAGTCACATTGGTAAGGCTCAGAACTACAACATTTTTGTGTAGACTTATAGCCTACATCATTGAAGAGATCGGGTCAGAAAAAAGTAAGCTTGGTGCTAGGATTTCTAGACTATTAGACTGGAAATTTCAGATTAATTTGACTAGCCACCAATGACTTATCTATTGGTGGAGAAAAGGAAATCAGACCAGTGATAATTATCACTACAACAAGAATACCACAGTGACCTATGGAATTACAAACTTTGGTGTAGTATTGATAAAGAAGTGGATATGGTGCTGTATGGTGCAGATTGGTGAAATGAAGCATTCTTGAACTAACAACTTCAGTAAATCTTGGTGCAACAGTGTTTAAGTTGTCTTGAGATAATCTAGTGATTGAATAAGTGGAGAAGTCATGGTGCAAACTTTGGTGCAATATTGATAAAGAAGTGGAGATGGTGTGGTATGGTGCATATTGGTGAAACTAAGCATTCTTGAACTAACAACTTCAGTAAATTAGCAAGGAAGGATTGGTGTTCTTTACGTAGGTGCCCATAAACACAAGGTTGGTGCCTTGGAGAAGCTAGGGTCGAAGCCCTAGAGATTGGAGCCTCATTAAGTCCAAGTTGGTGCCTAAAATTTGAAGGGTTGGAACCCTCACATGTTATTTTACTCTTTCATTTGATTAAAAAAAATTATCCTCCTTGTCTCTATAATAAGATCATTCATTTCTTTGATTTTAATTGTGTATAATCTAACTGGACATAATAACAATTGAAAAGAAATATTGATTCACCCCCTCCTAGTATTTCCAACAATTGGTATCAGAGATAGCTTCCTCATAATCAACCTAACAGCTAGAAGAAGGATAATTAGTCACAATGAAAAATCAAGAAGTGTCAGGAAGGCTTCCTTTGTTCGATGGCACAAATTTTGGTTTTTGGAAGAAAAGAATGTCTTACTGCTTAATGTCCCTTGGACTTGAAGTTTTGCATTTTGTTTTGAATGGGTACAATAATCCTTCCACTCTTCCAACTAATCAAGATGAAAGGAAAGATTACATTGCAAATTCCAAAGCTTTAAATTCCATCGCTAGTGGAATCATTGACTATGAATTTACAAAAGTCATGAATTGTGACTCGACCAAAGAAGTATGAGACAAGATGATTGCCTTATATGATGGTGATTCTAAAGTTAAAAAGGTAAATATTGAAACTCATAGAAGACAATTTGAAAGTCTTAAAATGGATGACGAAGAAGATATTGCATCATACCTTCTCCGTTTGACTGAAGTTTTCAACTCCCTTAAAGGATTAGGAGAAAAAGTTGAAGAAAGTACAGTTGTTCAAAATATTTCGAGATCTCTTCCTGACATATTTGACTCCAAATTGAGTGCTATATAAGAAATTAAGGATCTAGAAACTCTTAAGATGGATGAACTTCATGGAATTCTCACTGCCTGTGAAATGAGGAAAGGAATCCCAAATTCCAAAGAAGCAGCATTCAAAGCCTCAAAATCAACAAGAGGAAGAAAAGGATGGAATACCAGCAGCGATGACTTTGATGTTGAAACCAAATTAGAAATTTTTTTATGAAGACTCAAGAAAGGATCCAAGCTAAAAAGTAAGTAACCTCTTATTTGTTTCAATTGTGGAAGAATAGGTCATTATGTTGCAACATGTCGTAAACATGATAATGAGGATGAGGAAGGTTATAAAAGGATGGTATAAAAAAAGAAAGGGTTTAATGAGAGGAATTTATTCTCTAAGAAAGATGAGTTTGATGAATATTAATTTGTAATCATCAAGAAGAAATCAACCAATATTCTATCTCATAATAAAGGAGGTAATGATGAATCAAATGAAGAAAATGACTATGATGGAAGCCAAGAAGTATTGTTCATGGAATTCACAAATGATAATGATTTAGGACTATAAGGAAATGTAGATTAATTGTTAATAAGTGTCATTGAAGAAAATGAGAAATTACAAAATAAGATCATTTCTCTCAAGGTAGAAAAGGAGGAAGAAAAAAGAAGGGAAGACCTCTTGAAAAATAAGCTAAAAGAAAAGGAAGAAATATGTGAAAATCGTGAAGCTGAAATAGTATCTCTAAGGAAGGAATTGGAGCAAGTCAAAAAGAGTTGGCAAAGCTCTCAAACACTTGACAATATCCTTAATGCTCAAAAACCTCAATATGACAAATCCGGGATTGGTTTTAAAGGAGAATCATCAAGTACTAAGAATAATGCAAGAAGTTATGCCGACATACTTTCTAGCAATCCAAAAGAAGAAAAGTCATCTCATCCAAGGCCCATCTCAAATCCAAAGAATGAATAAAGAGTAACTCCAAGGAAGAATGTTGATTGAAGTCATGGCTATTACAACAGGTACCAAACTATCTTTTTTTGGTATTGCTATTATTATAAAAAAATTGGTCATAAAGCTAAACATTGCATAGCTCGTAAGAATGAAACACCAAGATTGAAGGATCAAAAAAATAAACCACATGGTCTCAAAGATCAAGTACAAATGAAGACCTATAACTCATTTGATCCTTTAACCAAGTTTGAAACAATTTTCTCATTATGTAATGATTATGGAAATAATGAACAAAATTGTCCACTCAAAAGAAGAGAAGAAAGAAGGGAGAATCTCAATACGGATAAATGTGGCCTAACTCTATGTGCTCATAATGATGAGAACCATTGGTTTGTGGACATTGGGTGCTCAAGACATATGATAGGTGACAAAAATAAGTTTGTCTCATTGAAAAATAACGATGGAAGTGTATCCTTTGGAAGTGGATATGCTAAAATCACTGGAAAAGAAACTATTTCCCTTGTTAATGGAAAAGGAAAGGCTCAAAATGCTTTTCTGGTAGAAGGACTCAAACACAATCTATTAAGTGTTAGCCAAATTCGTGACCAAGGACATAATGTTGTCTTTAGCACCAAATATTGCGAAAGAAGAAACTCATCCTCAGGGGAAGTTGTGGCTAAAGAAGTAAGAACACTAGATAACATTTACATCTTGAGAAAAATCCACGAAGATAAATGTTAATTGAGTCAAATAGATGAAAGTTGGTTATGGCACAAGCAATTGGGGCATAAAAGTTTTGATAACTTGATCAATATTAGAAAAATTAATGCAGTAAGGGACATTCCAAAGATGTTCAAACCAGATCAAGTTGTATGTGGCCCATGTCAACATGGTAAGAAAACTAGAGCCAACCAAAAGACTAAGGAGTTATCAACATCAAAACCTCTGGAGATCATTCATGCAGATTTATGTGGGCCAACTAGAACTCCAACGCTCCAAGGTGAAAGGTAATTTGCTTTATTTGTTGATGACTATACTAGAATGATGTGGTTATATTTCATAAAATATAAATCCGAAGCATTTGAATGTTTTAAGAATATTAAAGCTCTTGTAGAAAATGAAAAGGATTCTAAGATTAAATGTCTTAGAACTGATAGAGGGGGAGAATTCACATCAAAATAATTTGATGAATTATGTAAAGTAAATGGAATTGAAAGGGACCTATCTACTACTAGAGCACCCAAGAAATATGGGGTAGTTGAAAGAAGAAATTGAATCGTTCAAGAAATGACGAGGACAATGTTACTAACAGCTGACTTGCAGCCAAAATTTTGGTGAGAAGCAGTGGGAACAACATTTTATACCTTGAATCAAACTCAACTAAGAATAAATAATGAGAAGAATCCTTATGAATTATGGAAATGAAGACCTTCTTGAGTAAAATACTTCAGTATTTTTGGAAGAAAATGTTTCATAAATATCAATGATGACTCACGAGGAAAATTTGATTCATGGGTTGATGAAGGAAAATAGTGGAAATTAAAGCTTACAAATGATACAAAGCTTACAAATGATACAATAATCGACTATGAAAAATAATGGAAAGCATTGATGTGAAGATTGATGAAGCTCTTCCAGAAAAGGGAACTGAATATCATGAATTTGAACCCTTCATTGAAGAAAACAAATAAGAGCTTGAAAAAGAAGAAAAAGATCAAGAAAAACAAAAAGAACCATCTCAAACTCCTTCAAAAGTGAAATTCCTCCAAAATCATCATCCAGAAGAGCATATTATTGGAAATGTAGATGAGGGAATACAAACCGAAGAAGGATGACAAGTACACCAAGGAAAGATGATGTTGCTCTCCTATTTATAATAGAACTAAAAACTTTTACTCAAGCAAGTAAGGATCCTCATTGAGTGGAAGTCATGGAAGAAGAAATGTCTCAAATCGAGAAGAATGAGACATGGGAGATGGTACCTCATCCAAAGGATAAAAATATAATTGGAACCAAGTGGGTGTTCAAAAAAAAAATGAATGAAGATGGAAAAATCATCAGAAATAAGGCAAGTCTTGTTTGTAAAGGTTATTCACAAATTTAAGGAATTGACTTTGAAGAAACCTTTGCAGCGGTAGCTTGTATGGAAGTTATAAGGATGTTCTTGGCATTTTGTTACTCAAAAGGATTCAAATTCTATCAAATGGATGTAAAATAAACATTTCTAATGGGGAACTCAAGGAAGAAGTCTACATGGAGCAACTAGAAGGGTTTAATCTAGCAGAAGGAAAATACTTTGTATGTAAGTTGAAAAAGACATTATATGGGTTGAAACAAGCTTGTGGAGCTTGGTACACAAGATTGGATCACTATCTACAACAAAATGGATTCAAAAATTATCTAGGAGGATATTAGTGGCCACTCTCCTATTCCACTTGGACCCCCATCATTGTTTCTCTCAACTTTTCAGTTTCCTTATTTGTAGCACAATTTACTATTTTTGGCATTTTTTCGAGTCCTGAACTTCCAGAGTCGTTTTGAGGCCCTAAACGAAGTTTTTGGGAAAGCTAGGACCAAGGCAAATGTTGGTCATTCAAAAGTTGTAATCCTTGGATAGATATTTGTAACGAGGTATTATACGCTTCAAATGGAGACTGTATGCCAAAGTTACAACCCCGGGAAGTTGAGGTACCAATTTACCCAAACGTGGTCCATAGTTTGGCGCTTCATCTCCTAGGGTTAGGTTTTTGGATATTTAGGGTTTTCCATTGTTTCTCAATAATAAATAGGCATTTGAGCCTCATTGTAACATATTTTAGAGGCATGTAGCCACCACATCTCTTCTCAGGACAAGTTACCATCACCTGAGCTAGTCTTATTTCCATTCTGTTTGTAAGCATATTTCATTATTTGATATTAATGAAATTAAGTGTTATTTCTATTGCATCTATGTATTTATGGTTATGTCTGTAATTTGTTGCGTTCATGTTTAAATTTGGGTCAGTGGTATTAGAGTGGTCTGCTCTTTCTCTGTTTTTCTTTGCATGTCCCCAACAAAGTAAGGATATAAGGAGTTAGGGCTTGACCTGGTTGAACATTTACAAGATAATCCTTGCAAACCCCGACGGCCACCCATGGGGGAAGAAAAGAAGGACAAAGGAGTAGGAGATCCTATCAAAATATTGCTTGAGGAGGCCCTCGAGAAACAAAGGAATGCGATGATGGATAACTTTGCCCAGACGCTTCAACGGTTGCCCACCAGTGACACATACACATCCAAGAGCCACTCTGGAGGCTCCAATCCTCTTAAGGTACAAGTAAACGTTGACATTCCCATATTTGAGGTCCAAATAGATGAAGACTCTATGGATAAATGGTGAAATATGCTAGAAGGATATTTTTTTGTTCATGATTTTTCCAGCCGAGAAAAGATTAATTTTTCTCTTCTCAAAGCCACCCCCCACGTCAAGGAATGGTGGGAAACCTAATGTGAGTAGAAGGATAAAATTACGACCTCACTTTTTTCAGGTGCACCCACTTGAAATCCATTTCGAGACACCATTAAGGAGCAGTGCTACCCTGTCAGGAGCTATGAGGATAAATACATGAAGTGAACAATGCTGCAGCAAGGAAAGGACCAAGATGTGTCGAAGTTTACCAATGTTGTTCATACCATTCGCATGAAGTTGGGTATCAAGGATTCAGAGAAACATTTGGTACTCAAGTACTACAACTATCGACATAGGTACATCTAGGATGAGATGGAGTTCCTAGACATCTCCTCGCTTGGCACGATGTATTGATACACTGTCAAGATTGAGCATACATTTAAAAAGAAGAAGCGAGACTTTGGATCTGCAAATTCAAAGCAAGGGAAAGGTGTCCCCAAACCGTAAAACAAAGGACAAAGCCAAGGCGAGGTGGCTCAGGACAACCCTCCAAAGCTAAAAACAAAGAACAACACTGTAAAGCCAAAGAAGGACACGAGAAAGTGGTTTGAGTTCCACAAGATCTCCACTCGCAACACAAGTGAGTGTCTGGCCAAGCAGTCATTGGTGGCCGAGTTGAAGGCTTTAGAATCAGATACATGTTCTGACTTTGAGTCAGGAACCAACAAGGGGAATGACAAAGGGAAGAAAATTATCTATGAGGAGCCCAACACCACATTGCCACCATAAAGATCCAGAAGGAGGAACCTAAAGATCCAGAGGAAGAGGAGTGCCTCTTCCACTACCAGATGTGGTTAAAGGGTTCCCCGCTACAGTTCATTGTCAACAAAGGGAGCCATAACAACCTCATTTTGGGAAAGGTCGTGAAGTGGCTGGTCTTACCGATCACATCACACCCACAACCATACACCATCAAGTGGATTCACCAAGGATGAGATCTTTGTGTGAGCTAGCAGTGCTGCCTTCTATACAACATCAAGCCCTTTACAGATGAGGTACTATGTGGTGTTTCTCCCCTTGATGTTTGTGATGTATTATTAAGAAAACCATACTTGTGGAAGCGACATGTTGTGTATGAGTCAAGGCCTCACATTGTTATTGTTACTTTGAGAAATAATTTTTACAATATACTAGAGGTAGCATCGCCTACTGCCATCTCTCTGATTACTACAAAACAATGTAGTAAGCTCAGTTCCAAAACTGGGAATTTTTTTTCCTGATGATATGCCCTCAGGGAAAGCAAAAGACAGTGGCCATGACCTCTAGATAGGGCCCCTTTGCATGACAAAAATAGATGGACAAGGTTGTGGAGGAGTACGAGGACATCTTCACCTCCGTCATAGGGGTGCCTCTACACTGTCAAGTCAAGCACTCTGTCGATCTGACCCCAGGTGCGTCGTTGCCTAATGGACCAATCTATGAGTGTTCCATTCTGGAGAATGATGAAATCAAGAGGCAGATTCAGGAGCTGCTATAGAAAGGTCACATACAGCCGAGTTCATCGCCCTGTGGGAGACCGATCATGTTGGTACAAAAGAAGGATGGGACTTGGAGACTTTGTATTGACTATCAGATGATGAACACGATCAGTGTCCATAACAAGTACCCAATCCCATAGATTGATGACCTTCTAGACCAACTCAAAGGGTAAAAATATTTCAGCAAGATCGACTTGAAGTTCAGATATCACCGGGTACCAATCAAACCCTCTGATGTGTGGAAGACCACCTTTAAAGCCAAGGAGGGCCTTTTCGAATGGTTGGCTATGCCTTTCGGGTTGACGAATGCTCCTGCAACCTTCATGAGGCTGATGGATGACATCTTGTAGCCATTCACTAAATCATTTGTAGTGGTATAAGTGGATGACATCTTGATCTTCAGGTATAGTTGGGAAGAGAACCTCCACCACATTCGATAGGTTCTCCAAACACTGCGGAAACACAAGATGTGTGCCAATTTGGAGAAATGTACTTTTTGCATGACCCAGGTTCAATATCTAGGATACATTATTGATGAATGGGGGGTGCTTGTTGATCCAACCAAGATCCAAGTCATTCAGGATTGGCTAGTCCCAACCACTCTGACAAAGCTCCATAGCTTTCTGGGTCTTGCCAATTTCTACCGTAGGTTCATGTTGGGATTCTCTCATATCACTTGGCCATTAAGTCAAATCACCAAGCGAGAAGGGAAAGAAAAATTATTTTGGTCTTAATCTCAATAGAAGGCATTCGTAGAGTTGAAACATCACCTCTGCTTTGCTCCAATGCTCACATTACCAGACTTACAACAACCATTTGAGATCAAGACAGATGCCTCTGACTATGCTATTGGGGTAGTCCTTACTCAACAGGGGCATCCAATGGCATATCTTAGTGAGACACTTTCAGACAGAGTTCGGAAGTATCCCACTTATGAAAAAGAGATGTATTCCATTATTCAAGCTTGTCGACAAAGGAAGTATTACATTTTGGGGAAGGAAACGATCATCCACACAGACCACCGACCCCTGCAATTCATACAGATGCAAGGAAGTTGCAGAATGGTCACCATCAGAAGTGGTCCACATACATGCAACAATTTCATTTGAATATCAATTAGAAGAAGGGTAGCACCAATATTGTTGCAGACTGCCTCATCCGACCACCGATCATGGCATTAACCACCGCACTCAACTCTTATGGGCTCGAGAGTTTTGATTGGCCACTTCTTTACAAAAGTGACCCAAAATTCTACCACACATACTAGACTCTCTTGGACAATCAACAAGTTCCAGATTTTCACCTCCAGGATTCCCTGTTATGCCACGTGGGACACCTTTGTGTTCCTTCAAGAAAGCATGCCAAGATGATTTAGGAAGAGTACTATAATCAGGCCTATTAGCTCTGCTAACAAAGGGATCAAAAATGGATCCAAAACATTCCTGAAGTATCCAAGAGTTGATTAAGATCATCCCAAGATCGAAACAATCATATGCCAAAAGACCTTAGAAGGGCGGAAATATGCTATTGGGAGGCTAAAATACTCCAAAACAGTGAAAAAACAAAGTATTGCAGGTGAGAATAGAGCAACGCACAACTACCGTTAGATCTAGCCGATCAATGGCCCAGATCTAACAGGCTAAATCGCAATCGGCCAAGCTAAAGGGATAGTTAATCGGTGAGTCACATCGGTAGTCATGGCACTAGAGAGCATAATCTATAAAGCCCTGACATTGAGCCATCAGCGATTGCGATCAGATTGCATCGCTACATCATTGCGGAACATTACCAAGGGTCATGGGCACACATTGCATCGCAGGTTTGCAACTGGCAGAAACATACGCTGTGTTATATGAAGACCGTTGGCTGGAGCGATATGCAATTGAGATTAGATCACATCAAAATATTGTGAAGGAGTAGGGCCTCTATACAAGTGGTAACGCCGATTGCGATGAGTCCCAGACCTGAAAGGGTTCAGGAATGAAATCCATAAGATTTGAAGTCCGGAGGGAGGCCAATTTTCACGTATTTCCCGTGTTTTTATATATTTCAAAATACAAGGGGAAAAAAGGGACCAGGTCGGCTGCGATAGATGACAGTGACCCAGGGGGTAGAATCGATGAGAGAATAGGCCATGTTTAAGGAATTTTTAGGTCCGAAAAGAACAAAGAAAGGCGGGATTTACATAGTTGCAGCGTTTTATGTATGAAATATAAAAGATTCATGGTTATCATTTGAAAGGGACTATTGCAGGGATTTCATAGGCTTGATAGCCACTCCATTTGCAAGATCAGGTGGCCAACCATCCTTAAGAGCATCGTGCAGAAATGTTTACATGCTAGAAGAGTGATTCGGCTAGGATACAACGGTCGGTCGACAGATCTTGGAAAGGGAAAGAGAGGGGCCATAGCATGATGCAACCCGAATCAAATGAGATCCTGGAGCATCAACGGTCCAGCCAGCACAATAGCCATCTTAACAAACATTATGGGGCATCCCTGGCATGAGAGAGTTCCCAGGCATCACAATAGGCTACCCAAAATATCTAAATAGGGTTATTCCTCTATCAGAAGAGGAAAACCTTCGAGCCATGCCTGCCTATTGAGGGAATCAAATGGTTAAGGGACAAATCAGACAAGGTTAAGACTCCGAGCCTTCTAGAGAGCTCAAGAGCATTGTAAGGGGCCTATAAAAGGTAGGAAACTAGATGTAACAAGGGTTCAACTTTTGGAGACTGTTCCTCCTCTGTTCCTTCAAGCTTCTCATTTGCATCCTTTAGTAATACATGCTTCTTTTTCCCTTATACATTCAGTATCCATCTCTCTTCTGTTCTACGCTTGCACTTGAACAGTCCTTTCATGTTCTCTGTGTATCTAAGGCCAGATAACTGCCATCTTATCTCTGCTTTAATATATTAGATTTGCAAGCTTCTTTGCTGCCTGTAGCTAGCCATTTACATGTGTTGTCATATATGTAATCTGCTGGTATAGTTAAGCATTCTCCATCTATCCATTAAATCTGCAAACTATTGAGCGTTAGTGGTCTAAAGCCTTGTGTTGTTAAGAGTGTTCATGCATGTCTTGAGTGAGAATAGAGCTGAAATGGTCATCTGACTTGTTCCAAATCATCATCCATTCCAGTAGTCCTGAGAGCGATATTGAAGATTATATGTTACCAGGCATCTCCGAGTTGCAACCATAGGAGGGTTTCATGGAGTGATAACATAATTGGCACCATTGCCGGGGAGAGGAAACTGAAGCTAAACTTCCCTAGGAAATGACACAGACCCAGCTTTGATGATAGACAAAGTCTGGGCACATTTTTGGTTGTAATCATTTATCTGGCAACTCTACTAGAGGCCTAACCTCTTGGCGACTCCACTCCAGAGTTTTGGCTTAGTTTGTGAGGCACGCTCGGAGAAATCCTCAAAAATCACAAGCTAATCCAACACGTAACCCTAGAAAGACCTTCAAAGCGAGAAAGACATTATAGAAAGGAGCATCAAGTTCGGGTAAACCTAAACAATGTTCTATATCTCTTCAAGAAAATCTTGCAATAGAACAAATACATGTTGAGAGTACAGATTCTAATACTAGCAGTGAAGAAAAACTCTCAAAAATTCATAAAGCTCCTTATTCTTTAGTTTCTCCTTTTGTTGAAAGCCCAAAGGAAACCTCACCTCCTATCCATCATACTCCTTTAGTCTCATCAGTCACTTCTCAGCCCTCTGTCATTCAAACTTCCAATACCCTTTTAGCCACCACAGCTATGGCAGGTCCACAAGCACCTACCAAAATGGAAAGAATCATAGCTGCTAGGTATGAACCTCTAATACTGCTCGCTCCTTTGAATTCTATGCCTACTATAGAATACCAGAAGTATATGCCTAAGTTCACTGGGATTGAAGGTGTTACTGCTGAAGAACATCTTGAGTCATTTTATAGCTATGCTAATAATCTGGACATTAGTGAAGATGATGTGTGGATGAGAGTTTTTGTCCAAAGCCTAGATGGGGAGGCTAGAAAATGGTTCAGAGAACTAACCCCAAGATCTATAGCAGATATTAAAGCTTTAGATGATGCATTCCTAAAACATTGGGGGGATAAGAAGGATCTCCTCTACTACCACACTGAGTTTGGGAACTTGAAGAGAGAAAATGGTGAACTATTGTCCAATTTTAATAAGAGATTTAACCGCATGTACAACAAGATACCAACTGAAGTAAAGCCCACTACTACCTCTGCTAAACTCACCTATGCTAATGCTTTTGACTCTAACTTCTGCCTACTTTTGAGAGAGAGGTGATGTGCTACTTTGGCTGACATGCAGGATGCAACCTTGGAAGTAGAATCAAATATCATGGCTGCAGAAAAGCTCAAGGGGAATGTTGATAGAAGAAGACAAAGGGGCGAGTCTTCATCACCCTCTGACCCTAAGATAGATAAAATGACCGAAATGATCGAGTCATTAGCCTTTGAAATCTCCAAATTAAAGGTTGAGTAGTAGCTAGGGAAAGGAAGAATGCCTAATACCTTTTCCCATAGAAATCCAAACCAAAATCCATATAGTAGAAATAATGAGCAGTTGTAGATTTTGCAATGAAACAAAGATGCAAATGAAGACCAAAGGGTGAAGGCTCCTTTTCAAAATGAAGTCATGGAAGAAGATGAGTTTGAAGAACATGATGAGATCCATTGTCTAGAAGATAAGGGCAATGCTTCCTTTCTGACCTCAGCTGCCTATGAAAAGTCATTATGTAATGACCAAATTAGCCAAGAATGGGATGATGAAGCTATCCTACAAACTGAAGATCAGCGCAGATATAATCTGCGGTCAAAGATGAATAATGCCAAGGAAACTCCTATTCAAAAAATTGCTTCCCCTATAGTACAACAAGCTAATAAGCAAAAACAACTGGCAGTTGATCCCATCACCCTCAAAGCTCCAACTCATGAGGTAAGAGGCCTTGAAAAGTCTCCTTCCCCTTTCAGTTTTCAATCAGAAATTTAGAAGCTAAGAATACCTATGCCTCTGATTGAATTAGTGAAAAATAAGTACTTCAAAAAATCCATCCTTGAGGGTCTTGAGCCTAAAGCCATCCAAGCCTCCAATGATTGTGTAAATCTGCAAGATGACAAGCCAATTGTTATTCTCATCCCAATGATTGAAAATGGTGAGGACAACTCCCCATCATTCTATGTCTCTTTGACTATTCATGATAAAATCCTTCACAACTGCATTTTGGACACTGGAGCCAGCCATAACCTAATGCCCAAGGCTATTATGGATGCGCTGGGTTACCAAGCCTTACCATGACTTGTTCTCTTTTGACTCTAGAAAGTGAAATGTCTAGGATTAATCAAGGACCTAGCCATCACTTTGTCTCAGCTGCCCATGAAAAGAATGATGATGGATATTGTGGTAGTATATGTACCACCCAAGTTTGGCATGTTACTTTCCATAGGTTGGATCAAGAGACCAAGTGGATCTTTACAAAATGATCTGTCCTATGCTACTCTCCTAGTTTTCGGAGGTGAAAGCAAGAGATTATACAGAGAGGTGCAATTGGCTTATATCATCAGCGATGAGAAGAACCCTAAGAATCATCCCATCTATGTTGTGGATACTAATTTTGGAGCATGTATTCTTCATATTGAAGAATCTCAGTTGGCCTCCATGCAACTCAAGAAACTAGTTTGCTAGATCGCAGAGGATGGAAACTCACAGATTTGGGATATGTTCTTTGATGGGGCTTGCTCCAAAGAAGCTGTAGGGGCAGGTGTAGTCCTTGTGTCCCCAACACAGGAATACATTCATTTTTCTTTCAAATTAACCTTTCAGGTCACAAATAACATAGCAGAGTATGAAGCTTTGATTCTGGACTTAAGCGTTGCTAAAGAAATGGGTATCAAAGGCCTGCAAGTGCTTGGTGATGCAGACGTCATCATTCATCAGGTAAATAAAACATTCCAAGAAAAGCATCCAAGGCCGAAAGCATACAGGGATGAGGTATGGAGGCTCAAATATTCTTTCAAAGATTTCAGCGTTTCTTATATTCCAAGAACGAAGAACCAACTTGGCGACTCCCTTGCGATCTCTGTTAGCATGTTTGTTCCTCCTTTTCCTCCTAAATTGACATATGAAGTTTAGGTAAAATACAAATCATCCCTACCAGACAATGTCAAATATTGGAGATTCTTTAAAGACGATGAGGAAATTAATAGGTTTTTACCAGTCGTTGAGGAATTTGCTGAAATGCACATCGACCAAGAAAATGAAAACATGGAAGAATTCGGCTAGTCCAAGCTAAAAGGTGAAATCAGCCGAGAAAGAATCATCCAGCTGCCTAGTAATCACATACCAAAGGGATTGGTGCCTCTAGAGAAGCTTTTCGATCATAATGACGTGCCCTACAAGCCGACCAAAATAGAGAATGAGTCTGTTATTTGTAAACATAATATAAGGAGCCCAGCCCATTCGAAATTCATTAATCTGTCTACTCATTTGTCTTCTGCCCAGAATTCTGAGTATTGCATCCTCATGAAGCAATCCACTGATATTTTTTCCTGGGAATACAACTATCTTAAAACCTATGACTTGAACATTATTTAACATAGTGTTGTTGGGAAAAGTATCCAATACGGAATGACCCTATCCCACTCTAAGGGTGATAGTACCTCAGCAACAACCGAATGCAAAGCTATCTAAGATTACTTCTTTATGAGATGTAAGAGAGAGGAGAAAGAGATCCACTAACCGTTATCTTCTGCTAATGATTGATCCAATCTTCCCTCTTTGCTGCTTGCTCCCAGCTCCTTGCTCTTTAACTGGCCCAGCTACACAAAGATCCTGCAAAAGCACAAGAAAGGGAAACTACAAGAAGCATACATCCATAACTGATTCAAGGATTAGAATAAATCAAATATACAAGCATCAATTCGCCATAGAGACACATGCATATAGAAGAACCTCAAATGCTTTATTAATGGAAGAAGTAAAGTTCTGAGAGTGTTACAACCATAAGAGGCCCAATCCAGCAACACCTCCCAGCAGAAAGAAATCTCCTCTTCACCTCCTTCAAAGCAATCACCCAATAGTTCTATACACAAACCAACAGCACTTCCTTACTTGCACAAAATTCCAGCCCCCTGAGACCTCATGAGAGAGCTCTATATATAGGAGATTTGGAGAGAGGATGAGTCAGCTTGAGACTGACATGAAGCTGACTAGTGTCCTCTCCCACTTTAGTTAATCTTCAGTTCTTGAGTCCACTTGGAGATTCTTGCTTCCACTTGGAGATCAAGACCCTCTTACTCATCACAAGGCGAATTCCTTGACCCAAGTGTCAGTTTGGAAGCTTCCTGGGCAATTGACACCTTGCAGAATGACTGTGCCACTTGGCCAATCTCGCCCAGCGCAGGTAGCCTTCATTAGATTTGACATTCAGCGCAGGTACAGAGTGGAGTAGTTGACATTCAGTGCAGATGCTCAGTGGAGCAGTTGACATGATCCAGAAATAGCTTGTTTTTGAGTGTTTTCAGGTGGAGAACTGATTTTTAGTGCTGTGGTTTGCTGACCTTGTTCCTCTAAGGGTAAGAACAACATGTTTAGGGACTTTGGATCCCTCAGATTATTGACATTTCATGCTCCATGCTGTTAGGCACAAAAATGTCTATAACAGTTGCCCCCTAAAGTATGAGGTCATTTATCGGGTGAAATGCTTTACCAGGAGGATCCGAAGTTCATTCAATCGCTGAGAGGTGCCCTGTAATAAAATACAATACAATACATTATTTTTCATTCTGCTTTCATGATCTAGCTGAGGCGGGCATTCCCATGCTCAGCTTTATAAATTCATTTTGGTACATAGAACAGACGATCGTCTGATGGTAGACTGATAATTCTCTGCTGAAATTATCATCCTTTGAGTAGGATGATCATCTGTTGCAATGATGTACATAACAAATGTATTTATATTTCCTGAATATATATCGCAGCCTGGATGGATGAAACTAGATCCGGGGTCTTCAATCTCGTTCGATCTTTACTCTAAGTACAAGTCGATCCATGTGAGAATTACGTTGAAGTCGAACATGGAAAGACATCGCTTGATTACCGGTCAATAATGTAAACCGTTAACAAGCGCGAGAGGAATCACCAATAATGACAATGACCCTCAAGGTACTGCAGTACAATTCACGTGGTGTGAATAAAGGACTTGGCGTCAAACACCACGCAAAATCTTCTGGTCAAAGGTCATTGATGTATACCTGTCGCCGGAAGTGAGAAACTTGCCATTGAGGCATGCAAGCTTCAAAGTACTAGGGGGGTTGTTCCTAGATCAACTTCCTGGATAATGAGCTGAAGTCGACAAGAAGCGATCCGTCAAAGGAGGGCCTTAATGAATCCCACATCAGTGACACGGAACGGAGTTAATGATTTTAGTGGAGGTGAAAACAATCTGCGAAATATGATTCAGGGTGGCGATCATGGGTGGTTGAAGGATAATGTATGGTAGTGGATGGGACACGGTTGACTCTTTCTAAACAACATCTCTTGAACATATAACGACACTGATGTGATGGATCGGTAGCATTACCCCAAATGTGGATGGTTTGGCGAGGACCATGGTGATGAGACCGGTGAATGAAACAACCCAACCCGATGTGATACGGAGGACAAAGTGTCATGTTCAAGAGCGACTTGCTACCATTAAAGCTTTGAGGTTCTCCCAATTTTTCCCCAGTCATTTCTGACCAGTACCTCTTTATTTTTGTCAAGCTTGAGGAGGATAACATATGCTTGTTCTATAACCTACCCTTCGGGCAAGCCCATCGCTATGTTTTAACGAGCCTAGCGATAGGGAAACTCGTTCTCGTCTAAAGACAAGTTTGTCGCTATTTAATCATTTTAACGAGTCTAACGACAAGGAAAACTCGGTCCTTTTCATTTTTAGAGAGTCTGAAAAGGTACAGAAAGTTAACTCCAAAATTCCTTTTTCGTCATCTAATCCCTTAAGTCCGAAAAAGTATAAAACAATACAGAAGGGATGAGTTTTCGATTACTTTAACGAGCCGAATAAAACAAGCGCTCGACCTTTTTGTGCAATAATCCCTCAGGTCCAAAAAGATTAAAATCTAGAGGAGGGATAGCTCTTCCGGTCCTTTTAACGAGCTGAAAGGCCAAAACTCGGCAAACTTTTCATATTTTATGAGTCAGATGAAAAGAGCTCAAAGAAGACTCGTCTTTTGAGGAACGAGTGATAAACAGGGATAGCAACTGATTCCAGGTACAGGTTGGAATTTTCCAATCACGGCAGTGTCACAAGGATGGCTAAGTGGAATCACTCTTCGCAGCTGTTCCTCAAAAAGGGTAAACAATCATATGGAGGTGAACAATTGGCCAAATGAAATGGAGGTGGCAGGTGCAAAACACGACCAAGGCTTTTATGGCTAATAAATTTACGATCACAATGGTTATTTACCAGTACTGGGTTCATTTTTTAAAGAGCTTGAATGCGCCAAAACACTGCTCAAAAGCTTATGTTTATTTTTTAACGAGCATGAACTATGATGCTAAAACTGCTCGGATCTCGCTTTTCTATTTTTTAACGAGCATAAATTCCGCGGTAAAACTGCTTGATTATATGGTCAAATTTTGATTTTTACCATTACTAGCTTTTCTCTTTTTCCAAATATAGTACTGCATTTTCAATTGCTCTCATTTACCATTTCATTTGCATTTGGTTTGTTGGAGCTTTGGAGGTGCCTCTTCCCCCTTGATTTTCACTAGCTGATTCCGGGAGATTCTGCGGATGATTTTCGGCGCCGTCTGGACCAGGTAGGAGCTAAACACTAGCTCTTTCCTTTCATGGTTTCATTTTCCAGTTTTAGGCCTGTTTTTCAGTGTTTCTGAGCCCCAGGGGTTTTGCAAAATCGCCCTAACTTCAGCGCAGGTTCCCTTTTCAAAATCTGCGCTGAATGTCAAGTTGCCTTAAGGCAGCCTGACCTTCAACGCAGGAGGGACACTCTTTGCCTGCGTTGGGCTCAGAAAACTGAGTGTTTAGGTCATTTTTTGATGATTTTTCGCCAGTTTTTCATCAAAATCAGGAACTTACTCTTTCTCTTGTTTGCTTTGCAGGGAACTTTGAACAAAATGTCCCTTACATGGCGAGAACGAGAACATGAAGAGGAGGACATGATTGCCTTCCATGACCCGGTCAGGGTGAACGCGCTGCGGAACTGTGGCCTACTGAAGCTCTTCCGTATCTCTAGCATGAGAGCACATATTTCTTTACTGCAATATATGCTTGATGCTTGGGATCCTGTTAACCAAGTGTTCCAGATTAGGGGGAAGACCATCCCCTTGACCATAGAGGACATGTACTTCTTGACTGGACTGTCAAGACGAGGTGCCCCCATTTCCTTATCAGGTACGGCCCGGGGGACTGATTCCACCAGAGATTATGTCCACCAGTACTGCAGGGAAGGTTCTCAGCCGAGCAGAGACGGCAAGATTGTTATCCGAGAGATTACTGATCGGGCTCTCAGGTCCATTCTGTTCACTATTGGTAGGATGGCCGGCAGCGCAGCTCTACATGTTGCCAACAGGTCTTATATGCAGCACGCCTTGGAGTGTCTCCAACCGAAAGTATTCAACTGGTGTGATGCAGTACTTGTTCAGATGAAAAGTCAATTGACCAAGGTAAAGGACGGGAAGCTGAAGAACTTTGGATTTGGTTCTATCCTGACTGCCTTCGCCTTGGAGAAAATCCCACTGATGCAGCCTCAGTACATCATACTTGACTTGCCTTCTCCGACCGAGCCACGCATGCAGAGGTGGGTTGACCACATGTCTAGGCATGCAGGTCAACCTCAGATTACCTTTACTGAGGCCTTCTTTAGGTGGTTCGAGCGCCAGGAGATGGCGTTTTCTGAGTATCCATATGTGGGTATGGATTTCCGAGGTGATTCGGATTTGGTGTTACCGGATGGCGAGCAGTGGGGTGCCATTGGTAAACTCTTTGACCATATTACTGTTTATTGTTCTTACTCATAATGTTGTTGTGCTTTATTCTATCAAGACTTTTAATTGTACTCTTGGGTGCATGCAGATATTGGTCCTGTTCGTCCAGCAGTTCGTCCGAGATCGCTAGCTGCGGCCCCGGCAGGGGAGCCTGCTAGGAGAGTTGTTATTCGCGATCTTGACGACACCGAGACCCTTACAGCTGTGCAGGAGCAGGTTGAGAGCCTTAGTCATGGCCTTCCGGATGTACAGATTGACGAGTTACCTTTACAGATGCAGCGGCATACCATTGGTGTGCCTAGACGATGGACTCGTCTCTTGCGCATGATTGCACAGGCCATGACGTACTATCATGAGCACCACTAGGCTAGGGTGCCCCCTAGCATGTTTTTGAGTTCTTAGGTCATATGACCAATTTTGTCTTGGTTACAGAACATTATGTATGAACTTATATAAACAGCTTATATATTTTGATTTTCGGGTTTTACTCTGGTTGATTTACGTGATCCATATGTACAATTTGTTGATGATGTGTCCTTTTTATAAATGTTGCAAATGTCTATCTAACACATAGTTTGCCAATGAGTCAGTTAATGTGTTTAAGTTTCTTGAAATATGTTGATATTGAATTGAATCAAATCGTCTTTCCAAGATCTTAACCCTTAGGAACATGCGATAAATAGCTGGATTGCGAACATAATATATACCATTGAGTTGTAGTATTACGAGCTGTGAGTCTAGCCTGACAATTAGTCGGCGTATGCCACGTGTGATGGCATCAGAGAGTAGTTCTATCAACGCGCTATACTCAGCGATGTTATTCGTTGATTGCCCAATACATACACCTCTGAAACTTACTAACTCGCCGCTTGGATCAAAAATGGCCCAGGCTGCGGAAGACAGGTTCCGCGAACTACGACTCGCTCCGTCGGCATATCCAACACATGTCTCCAGAAGGTTCGACATCTGCAACGGAAAAAGGTGGATCACTCGACCAGAACAAACACTTTAGCGAAAACAAAATACAACAAAAGCATGTAGGTTACTATTTAAGCATAGTAACGCTTGAGGTACAACGCGTTGCGGGGCTGCGCCAGTGGAATTCCATCGTAATCCATCAACTCGTAGGCTCCTTTTGCTAACACCCTTTTAACAATATAGGGGCCCATCCATAAGGACTTGAATTTACCTGCTCCCAATTTATCGGATTCTTGGTCATAAAGCAAGACCAAATCACCTTCCGAGAAGACACGGGGTTTGACATTTTTGTCAAACTGAGCCTTGACTCGTTTCTTATGAGCTTCGTTAGCCAAAGCGGCGTCACGACGGGTTTCATCCAACTGGATTAATTCCAAGAAATGAGCCTCTTCTTCTGAAGTTCCGGGGAGGAGGTCGATTGCGAGTTTAAGTGATGAAATTTCGCACTGGATTGGTAACACTGCTTCCAGGCCATACACCAGTTGAAAAGGTGTGAACCTGATTGCGTTCTTTACCGAGGTCCGGTAAGCCCACAAAGATGAGTACAGGATTAGGTTCCATCTCCTTTTATGAACCCCGATCATCCTTTGCAACATACGCTTCAGGACCTTGTTGATTGCCTCAACTTGTCCGTTGGCTTGCGGATAATATGGGGTAGAGCTGTCGTGAGATAGCCCTAGCTTGGCAGCTAATTCGACCATCATGTGATTGCGAAAATGCGACCCATGATCTGTGACTATATCCTGTGGTACGCCGAACCTGGCGACTACATGATTGAAAAAGAAAAGGGCAGCTGTTTCACCAGTGTTATCCAATGTAGGCATCGCCTCGGCCCATTTGGTAAAATAGTCAACAGCGACTATAATATACCCATGCCCCCTGGTCGAGGTGGGGTTACATTGCATGAAATCGATGCCCCACTTGGCGAAGGGCACACCAGCAACTATCGGCTGTAAAGGTGCGGGTGGTCGTCTGGTTTTGCTATCAAAGATTTGACAAGCATGGCAACTTCTGACTGCGGTTATGCAATATTTGAACATGGTTGGCCAGAAGTATCCTGCTCGTAAGATTCTTTGTGCTGTTGCATATCCAGACTGATGCCCCCCACACACGCCTGAATGACAATCATTCAGGGCTTTTTCGGCCTCCTCATGGGTAAGGCACCTCCTCAGAACTGTATCGACACCACGACGGTAAAGTGTATCACCGACGATCATGTAGTCTTTTGCTTGGTATCGTATACGTTTTTGTTCGGAGTGAGAGGTGTTAGGCCTGAACTTTTGGGTTTGGAGATAAACTATGATATCCCCATACCACTCATCGCTTACAGATATCAGAAACAAACTTTCGTCCACGATTGACTCTTCCGATGTTTCATCGTTGGACAACGATGGGAGATCGCACAATAATTCTGTGAAAACTAGAGCTTTCTTTGATTTGGATTTTACAAATTCCAGATCAAACTCTTGAAGGATTGCTATCCATTTTGAATATTTGCCCCCCAGCAACTGTCGCGACAGTATATATGTCATGGGGTTGCAATCTGACAAGATGGTAGTTTTCCGAAAGAGGACATAATGTCGAAACCTTTGAATCGCTTGAACAGCTGCAAGCACTAGTTTTTCAACATAAGAATATTTACTTTCTGTATCGTTTAAGGTTTTACTTAAATAATAGATAGGATGTTCAATTCCATCGACTTCTTGAACTAAAACCATTGCAATGGTCGTATCTGCTGCAGCCAGATACAGGTTAAAATCTCTTTGATAGTCCGGGGCGTACATTAATGATGCTTTTACTAGACAATCTTTCAGAGCATCAAAGGAAGCTTGCGCCACTTGGTCCCAGACAAAAGGTACATCCTTTTTCAAAAGACGAGTATAACCCTTAGCAAGTTCTGCGTAATTTGGAATGAATCTCCTCAGAAATTTTGCTTTCCCTTGGAGTTTCTGAATCTGAAGCAAATTTGAAGGTGGAGGCAAATTAATTATTGCCTGAACCTTACAGGGGTTGAGACGAATCCCATCCTTAGAGACTACAAAGCCAAGTAAACGACCAGAACCGACGCAAAACACACATTTGTGTGGATTGAGTCTTATCTTGTAGTGTCGGCAACGTAGAAATATCGCTCTTAAATGCTGCGGATGATCAGTCCGCTTTCGCGAATGAGCCGGAAGATCGTCGAGATAAGGTTGAACAATGTTCTTGATGTCATGGAAGGCATAATTCATTGCCCTCTGAAACGTCGCCCCTGCGTTCTTTAAACCAAAGGGTAATTTTAGATAAGCGAATGTGCCCCACGGACAAATAAATGCAGTCTTTGACTGGTCCTGTGGGCGGATATTTATTTGATTATACCCGGAAAATCCATCCATAAATGAAAAGATTTCACATCCGGCGCATTCATCAATTATCTGGTCGATGAAGGGTGTAGGGTAGTTGTCCTTAGGACAAGCTTGGTTTACATCCCTATAATTGACACACACTCTAATCGTCCCTTGTTTTTTCATAACAGAGACAATATTCGATACCCAATCGGTTAGAGGAACCGGGTAGATGAATCCAACATGGAGAAGTTTTTCAACTTCTACCTTAATGGCAGCGGCTTTCTTCGGGTGCACTTGCCTAAGTCGTTGTCTTACTGGTTTGACATCAGGATACATTTTAATTTCATGTTCAACGATACTCGAGTCAATGCCTAGCATTTCATCATATGAACAAGCAAAGACATCTCTAAATTCACGAAAAAGAGCGTCATATATTTCCAGTTTTGAAGGGGAACAACCTTTGCCGACATAAATATTTTCTACAACATCTGTTTTAGTCGAGATATTTATGGCTATAGTCTCTTCAATATTGGATAAGTTTCGCTCGGAATCCACCGTGTTTACAGTATTTGTTAGGAATTCAAATACTGAAGGGTGATAAAGGTCGCTTTGAGTATCTTCTTCATATTCTGGAAGAAGGGAACGATGGTGGTGATCATTCCATGGTGCCCCCTCAATCATCATTGATTGTAAGATTCCTTCGTCAGTCCCATGTACTTTCGACCAAGGATCTAATGGGGTTCCATATTCTCTAGTTCTATCTACCCAAACGCTTGAGGAGCGTTGATTTGGGCTCGCCTCCCATGCTTGAAACATTGATTGCTACAATATTTCTAAAGGGCTTGGGGGCAAAACCATTGAATGATCCATGTTGACCTTTGTGGAAGATATCATGTTGCAGGTTGCTACAAATGGTACATTTCCTATATAAATAGGAGGTGGTAGCGCGAAAGTTCCCATCAATGTGGGGTCTTTCAATAATCCTACTCCGATATCTTGAATTGAATGGTTGCTCTCATGGATCATGGGAATGCTTCCTGTAACTTGTGAACCATTAGGGAGGAAATTCTGTTGGTCGACGATCGTAATCCCTCCTTCAAACGGGAATGCGATCTTCCTAAAATAAGTCGACACGACAGCTGCCATGGCATAAATCCATGGTCTACCCAGTAGGATGTTATAGTCAAGATTTCCATCAATGACTTCTACATCAATTTCTACCGTCTTTCCTCCTAGTTCAACTTTCAAGTTATTAAGGATACCGTAAGGGGTATAAGTCCTTCCGTCGAAATCTTTTAATGTCGTCGAAGATCGCGACAAGGTTGGAGATCCTAAAGTTTTCCAGCAACTCATTGACATAATACATGTCGAGGCTCCCTCATCAATTATCGTTCTGTGAACAGTTTTGTTGAGTGCTTTCACTTGAATAAGGAAAGCTAGCTGAGCTGGTAACTGAGGATCATATCCCTTGTGATCAAAGGATACAAGATTAGAATCTTTAGGATCAACCCCACCAATTGCCGATAACAGTGCTTGCCTTTGGGTTGGACAATTTTGTAGCACTTCAAGAGTCGACATAGCAGATGGCGATTGGGCCAAATCTTCCACTATATTATAATGCTGTGCCGCTCTGGCGCGAGGATTAAATTTCGACTTGTGTACTACACCCTTCGGCGGTTTTATTGTTAATTCAGGGATGGTGGGCGTTACAACTTCTGTCGAAGTTGTTGTCGAACTACTTGGTTGATCTTTACCTTTTTCGTTCGACACCTGAGGATTGCCATAATCTTTGTTCCTTGTCGAAATCAAAGCATCATTCTGCTGTTTCGAAACCGACAACATAAGGACTTGCGACGGGGAAGCATTTCCACTATCAACCAGATTTTGACCTGGGTTGGGAAACGGATCAGTTAACACAGCTGAGGTTTGGGAACTTTTAAAGAACCTCTTTAACTCAGCTTTGAATGGGCAATTCTTTGTGTAATGATCCTCATCATCACATATTTGACATGGATAATTTTGTTTCCCTTTTCCAGGAGGGTTTGAAGAATTTTTTCCAGGGGATGACTCACCCTGTTTCTTCTTCTTCCCTTTGTTTTTCTTTTTCTTGCTTCCTGGTTGATTGGTTTCTTTGCCTTTATCTTCTGATACGGCATTTACTTCTGAAGCAAGAATTTCTTCTTTTGCATTTTGATCTGAATTCTTACGGGCTTTCTTTGACGAAGCCTTTATCGATTTCGCGTTTGCCGTGCCAATCACGCCGTCACCGGCATGAGAGTCACTATTTGATTTAGGAGGGGGAGGAATTGAAAATTCTGGTCTAGGGGCGTCAGGTATTTTGTCATAGAGTGTGCCAGACTGAGTATAAACTAAGTCCAAATACTGCGCACGAGCAATAACTTGCTCCTCTGTTACGACTCCCCCTTTGGCCACATCTTCCGTAATAGCCGGAAGTAATGACTTTATAAACCATTCAGCTAATAGCTGATCGGGAACATATGTTTTCACCATCCTACGACGACGACGCCACTCATGTATATGATCAGATATGTGGGTAGCAGTTGTCTGTTTGAAGTTGGTTAATATTTCTGTTCCCGTTTCATACCTTATCAGTAATTGAAAGTGGGTTAAGAAAGTCATGGCTAGGGAACTAAAGTTGTCGAAAGAGGCTCTTGGCAATTCAATATACCATTTAGCCACTGGACCTGTCAATGTCCTCTGAAAAAGGCGAAGTCTTATTGAATCGTCGTTAAGGGTGTTCGACGAACACCACAGATGAAAAGTCATCACGTGATTCGACGGGTCTTCACCTGGATTTCCATTGAATTTAGGAATGTCAGATGGAAGTTTATGAGGAATCGCTGGCCACCAAGGGGCATAAGCAATCAGATCGTTTGTTAAACGGTGTAAATCGGGTAACTCTAAAGTTGCCACGAATGGTAACTGTTGATTTAGGTTAGGCGAAGCGTAACCAGGGTACGATGGAATCGCTTGAGCAGTGGGTCTTTGCATACCCGCATAATGTAATTGATGTTGGTATGACTGATACGGCTGGTGGACTTGACCACTGTAAAGTGGTTGGTTTTGACCGTTTTGGATATACGGTTTTCCACTGTTCGCAAAGATCTGCTGCTCAGAACCTTGGTACACTTGCTGGAACTGCGGTTGTTGGTATTGTACAAGCCATGGTTGTGACGCCATGTTCTGTTGCGCCATGCTAACCATTGGACCAAGGTGTGGGGTAATTGTACCCGTTTGTACTTGTGTCATCCCACCAGTTGGCGATTGTGGTTGTGACCCATGGTCAAGTGACTATTGCATTACAACCTGAGAAATCTGAGGTTGACATGTAACAGGTATCGCTTGAACTTGGGACGCGGTTACAATAGCCGGGGTGGTTGGGATGTTCGTCACAGGTACACACTGTTGCATAGAATATACAATCCTTGGTTGTTGAGGTAGCATAGGTACCCAACTACTTGATGCAATTCCAGTATAGCCAGAATACTGTTGAGAACTGCCATATGGATATCCTCCCGGAGGAGGTAATGAAAGGGCATACTGCCCCCCGTATGGTAGCAATCCGGAACTCAGAGGGATTGTTAGTCCTTGAGGACTAGATGGCCCAAATTGAACTCCATGAGGATCAATCTGTCGAGTCTCAACATAAGAATTACCGGGTATTACTCCGGATGAACAAACTGGAACAGACCATACTGTCGAAATAGTCCCTTGGTGGACTCCTTCTAGCTGTTGAGAGCTAGTTGGGACAGCTGGTATGCCGGCAAACATCGTTGGAGTGACGGCAGGGGCTTCTGCTGTCGCTGTGTCATTTGACACAGTCCTAGATGATGACGGTTGTTCAGACATTTTAAGTCTATCCAATAGATTGCCTAGCGATTCTACAGGGACTTCCACTTGTGGTGGATTAACCTCTGATGAAGGAAAGAGAGTGACCCCTACTCCAAAATGAGTTGGAGTACTTGCTTGCGGATCCTCTCCAATTTCCTCTATCGCAATCAAACCCGGTGGAAGAGGAAGACCGTCAGGTCCGTAAAATATTTCTGGTGCCGAAGAAGTGGTTGTTTCGACAGCGACAGTTGTTTGGGGAACAAAACTTTCTGGACCGATTACAGATGGAACTGGTTCAGTTACACAAGTATTTGCCCCCAGACTAGGATCAATATTACTGTCCTTCTGTGGCTGTTGAACTTCTTCTATAGAGGCAGGGTTTCCAGAAATGTTAGGAGTAACCAGAACCTCGGATGTAGTAGGAACACTTGTTCTAACTTTCAAAGGATATTTTGAACCAGTTAAACGAGTTCGCTTTGCCCGTACCGTTTTCGATTCCGGGGACAAAGACGGTTGACTCATAAGCCTCCGCGAACGACGGGGTTTCAATTGACTTTCTTCCATGATTGCGGATTACTCGATCAACTAAAATATTAAAAGGGGAAATTTGTGTTTCCGAATTGAATGAATTTTATTAGACGCTTTTAGACACAACTTGCTTTTTCACTTTTTAAGAGTCGAGAAAAAGCTAAAGATGACTCTAGTCTCCTTCGATGTATTAACGAGCCCGAAGTGACAAATGCTCGGTTGGAATTTTTCAGTTATAGAGTTTGAAAAAGGCCAAAAGAAACTGCTCTGGAGATCTAGGCAGAGGGTGTGCCAAACCTTTCGCAAAACCACAGAATACGTTTTACGGTACGAGTGGTCGATCTTCGTGAATGCTGTGTTCACTGCATTGCGATCAGTAGGGCGGCCGACATGGTTTCCTATTGGATAATGGCTTTATTCCTATAGGGGTCTCCCAATATATACGTGACGGTACGTGGGAGCACAAGTCCGTATTAGTGCCACCGAATCTCAGGAGGAATCACCCACCTTCGTCGAGATCGACAGTCACTACGTTTAACGACGCCGGAACACGTCTCTAGCTTAGACCTCTAGATGTTTGCGTTATGTTTCAAAGCGTTGTTAGGTTCATTCAATATATTTTAAGTTGATCTTTTTAAAGTTTGCCTTTCAAGGTTCACCACGAGATGTATTGATAAAAATTCCTAAATGTAGTCTAAGATGAGAAGCAAGCTTTTTCAATCTTTTCGACTTATGAAAATCTTAACTACTGAGGGAAAAGAGAAACAAAATCTTTTCACACAGATCAAAGAGCACTCGCTAATGCACTTTTTCCCTAAATCAACATACAAACTTATATGCAAAATGAAAAGATGCAGGTATTTCTTTTCTCTTTCTTAATGTTTGTGCGACAATACAAAAAAGAAAGCTGTTGTATAATTTTGAATTCAATTTCAAGTGAAAGCAAACAAGCTTGTCCAAAATCAAAAGACACCTTAAGATTTACTTGTTTCGACCCTAGAAATATATAAACTCAAACCAAATGATGAAAGCAAAAGCTCAATCAGCTATGAACAGCAAATAAACTAACTCTTAAGATCAACACGACACTTTATCACAGGTCTAGATCTAAGAGGCCACAGCAAGACTAGTTCACTTTCGTTATGGGAAACTGTAAATGTACAAGAAATACACAAAGAACAAACACAGTTTCTTTATACAACTGAGGCGGAATAGTGACAAGGAAAGTTGGTTTCAGATAGGCCCATTGACTGGTAACAAACAACAAAAACAAGAGTGAAAACAAGGCAAGAACCAGCAGGAAACCCCAGCAGCACAAGGCAGGACTGGTCCAGTGCAGGTGGAACACTGCCTGTTTGACCTTCAGCGCAGGTATCCCCTTCGGGAACTGCGCTGAAATGCAAACAGCCTTTGTACAACCTGCACTGAAGAACGAAACTTTCGTTTCTGGTGGTTTCCGGGTCACAGATTGCTCAAAAATTCACAGTTTTTGCTCAAATCAGAAGCTATCAGTCAAGGACACACTAAGGGATGACAAGGAGGATGAAAAGCTATCACTAAGAGCTTATTAGAGTCCTTGTGGATCAGCTCTTCAAATCATAAACTTGCCCAGAAACTAAGCTAGAGTAGCTGCCCTCTACTTTGTATTTGAATGATTCAAATACAGTTCGATTCGGTACTCCCTTTGTTTATGAAATGAATAGCAAAAAACACAAACAACCAACAAGATACGATCCCCAGCGGAGTCGCCAATTTGTTGTTGGGAAAAGTATCCAATACGGAATGACCCTCCACTCTAAGGGTGATAGTACCTCAGCAACAACCGAATGCAAAGCTATCTAAGATTACTTCTTTATGAGATATAAGAGAGAGGAGAAAGAGATCCACTAACCGTTATCTTCTGCTAATGATTGATCCAATCTTCCCTCTTTGCTGCTTGCTCCTAGCTCCTTGCTCTTTAACTGGCCCAGCTACACAAAGATCCTGCAAAAGCACAAGAAAGGGAAACTACAAGAAGCATACATCCATAACTGATTCAAGGATTAGAATAAATCAAATATACAAGCATCAATTCGCCATAGAGACACATGCATATAGAAGAACCTCAAATGCTTTATTAATGGAAGAAGTAAAGTTCTGAGAGTGTTACAACCATAAGAGGCCCAATCCAGCAACACCTCCCAGCAGAAAGAAATCTCCTCTTCACCTCCTTCAAAGCAATCACCCAATAGTTCTATACACAAACCAACAGCACTTCCTTACTTGCACAAAATTCCAGCCCCCTGAGACCTCATGAGAGAGCTCTATATATAGGAGATTTGGAGAGAGGATGAGTCAACTTGAGACTGACATGAAGCTGACTAGTGTCCTCTCCCACTTTAGTTAATCTTCAGTTCTTGAGTCCACTTGGAGATCAAGACCCTCTTACTCATCACAAGGCGAATTCCTTGACCCAAGTGTCAGTTTGGAAGCTTCCTGGGCAATTGACACCTTGCAGAATGACTGTGCCACTTGGCCAATCTCGCCCAGCGCAGGTAGCCTTCATTAGATTTGACATTCAGCGTAGGTACAGAGTGGAGCAGTTGACATTCAGCGCAGATGCTCAGTGGAGCAGTTGACATGATCCAGAAACAACTTGTTTTTGAGTGTTTTCAGGTGGAGAACTGATTTTCAGTGCTGTGGTTTGCTGACCTTGTTCCTCTAAGGGTAAGAACAACATGTTTAGGGACTTTGGATCCCTCAGATTATTGACATTTCATGCTCCATGCTGTTAGGCACAAAAATGTCTATAACAAATAGGATCCCACTAGAAAAGAACACCACCCCTTTTAAGCATAAATTAAGACCTGTCAGCCCTCTCGTATTGCCTTTGATCGAGAAAGAAATCAAGAAACTATTGGATGCCAAAATCATAATTCCCCTAAGGTATTCGAAGTGGATAGCCAACCTTGTGGTGGTAAGGAATAAAAATGGAGAAATCAGGCTTTGCGTCGACTTTATAAATCTGAACAAGTGCTCTAAAAAAGATAACTATCCCCTGCCCTAAATGGAACACTTGCTGCAAAAAGTTTCAGGGGCTAGAGTCATGTCTTTATTAGATGGATTTTTAGGTTATAATCAGATTGTTGTACATGCTGAAGATCAGGAAAAGACGTCCTTCACTACTCCTTGGGGTACTTTCATGTACTCCAAGATGCCTTTTGGACTGATGAATGCCGGGGCTACGTTTTAGAGGGCCATGGACATAGCCTTCATGGGAGAGAAGGACAAGTTTGTCCTTATTTATCTTGATGACATAACAGTGTTCTCCAACAGCCAAAAAGACCATTTACAGCATTTGAAGAAGGTCTTCCTATAGTGCTGACAGTTCAAAATCTTAGTAAACCTAAAGATGTCATAGTTTGCTCTAGAAGAAGGAAAACTTCTGGGACATATTATTTCTGCTGAAGGTGTGAAGATTGATCCAGCAAGGGTTCAAGCCATTCAGAAACTGACCATCCCAAGGTCGAAAAGGAGCATCCAATCCTTCCTGTGTAAGATCAACTCTGTAATGAGGTTCATTCCAAACTTTGTAGAGTTAGTAAAGAACATCACTTCCATGTTGAAGAAAGGATCGGAGATAAAATGGACAACTGCTTCAGGAAGATCTTTTGAAGCCATCAAGCAAGCTATCATGGAAGCTCCCACTCAAATCAGCCCAGATTACACTAAGGAGTTTTGTATCTTCTCTTTTGCTTCCTATTATACGCTGGCAATAGTTTTGTTGCAGAAAAATGATGAGGACATAGAGCACCCCGTGGCCTTTTCCAGCAAAACTCTAAGGGATGCTAAACTAAGGCATGACCTTATTGAGAAGCAAGCTTATACTCTCATAAAGTCTTTGAAAGCATTCAGGATTTATATTCTACATTGCAAAGTAATTGCATATGTGCCCTCAGCCTCAGTGAAAGATGTCTTAACTCAGCTAGATATTGATGGAAAGAGGGCAAAATGGATTGATCCTATAATTTGACATAGAGGTGAAGCCCACTAAGCTTGTCAAAGGCCAGGGCTTGGCTAAGCTCATGGCCGAAGAAAATTGCAGCTTGTTAGACATAAATTGCATGGGTCTAAATGCATATGATGAGAAAACAAAGGGAGCATCAAAAGAGCAAAGGCAAAATCAATCCTTGGCTGAAAATCTAGCCACATGTGAATGGTATTCCAACATAGTTCATTTCTTGCAGAAGCTAGAAGTTCCTCCAGGGCTTAGCTCAAGTCAATCTCGTACCATTAGACTCAGATCAGCCAAATTCTACATTGACAAATATTTGCTTTATTGGAAAGACCCATCAAGAATCCTCTTGAGGTGTCTAGATAAAGAACAATCTGTAGAGGTCATACACCAATTCCATTCTAGCATCTATGGTGGGAATCATTATTAGAAAACCACATCTCGCAAAATCTTGAGGGCTGGGTATTATTGGCCTATGTTGTTCTCTGATGTGTTTTCTTTTGTAAAATCTTGTGACAAGTGCCAGAGGTTTGTAGGAAGAAAGCGGCTAAAATCTCTACCTTTGAAGCCAATACATGTTAATGGTCCCTTCCAACAGTGGGGCTTGGACTTTATAGGTGAGATTAACCCACATTTAGTGACCAACACAAATGGATATTAGTAGCCACTAATTATTTCACCAAGTGGATTGAGGCTATACCCACTAATAGTGTCAATCATCAAGTTGTCATAAAGTTCTTGAATGAGAATATTTTCACTAGATTTGGTTGCCCAACCAAACTAGTCACTAATAATGCATCAGCTTTTAAGGAAAAAGAATTGATGGAAATGACTGAATCCAGGGGCATTCAAGTGGTGCATTCTACTTCATATTATCCTCAAGGCAATGGCCTGGCAGAATCATCTAACAAGAGTCTGGTAAGGATAATCAAAAAACTGTTAGAAGACAACAATAAGAGCTGGGATTCCAAGTTGAACTTTTCACTATGGGCTGATAGAGTTTCCATAAAAAATTCCATAGGGAATTCTCCATTTAAACTGGTTTATGGCACTAATGTTGTTTTCCCTATCCAGCTGATCCTCCCTGTGGCTAATTTCATGTAAGAAGAACAAGGTGAAGAAAATGACATGGTAAGAAGAATGAACAGCCTGGTGGAACTACAGTAGATCAAAGAGCAGCTGGTTGAGAGGTCCAAGGCTTATCAGAAGAAAATCAAAGAAACCTTTGACAAGAAGGAAAATGTGGGCAATTCCCAAGTTGGTGATTGGGTGCTCAAATGGGATGCATTGAAGGAAAAGAAAGGTAACCATGGCAAGTTTGACTCCTTATGGATAGGTCCGTTTGTCATCACTCAAATTCAGCAAAACAATACATTCATCCTGCACAATCTGGAAGGAAGAGATACTTTTGGTAGCCCAGTAAATGGGCGGTTCTTGAAACTTTATTTCGTTTGAGGCTTTAAAGCCTTGTCATTGTAAATATGTTTTTCCAGTTTTTATTTTTTCTTTTGCAAAATAGACTCCATGCCCAATGGAACACTAGGGTGAAGATTTAATTTTGTTTTCAAAGTGTTAGCGCTCGAATTTGACTCAGGCTGAAAAAGGCGAAACTCAAGGCAACATCAAACCAAGCTCAGCCTCGTAGCTAGCCCTACGAGGATAGGAGAGGGCTCTCTCCAGGTCTATCTCGGCAAAAGGTCTTCAAAGGGGCTGAGATGACCGATAATGAATACTGATTTTAGGCTAGTAAATTGATAAAAATAGTTTGATGTAAGATTTTTAGGGTTTTGTTGGAAAACAGGGAAAGGAAATTTTGGGTGCGGGGATGTGACACAGTTTTTGCAGAGGTCTTTTTGGGGAAAGGTAGGCAATCGTCCTAATGTCTTTAAAGGAATTGAATGGATAGATATGACTGGTGAGGAGCTAAGGAGAGTGAGAAACTTTCAGGAGTTCTCCTTAAACAGATGAAAACATAGATATTAAGCAAACTTAAAGGCAGAGCATAGAAAACCATGAATTCTACCTTAACACTTCATTTGCTTAATTTGAAAAAGAGAATAGTAGGAAAATGATACACATAACAAACTTACAAGTACATGAGAGTAACACACCATCAACACAAATAACCACAGGAATCCCAAATAGTGCTACAAAACCCTGGTCTTTCCTTTGCCAAAATTGCAGAGATACAAAGTGTAATAAAGTCTAAGCTTATCCCTCCAAAGTCCAACCATGAAAATGACTAAGAAGATACATAATATAGGTTCCTTGCCTTTAGGGGTCGAGCTCATCATCCTAGGAGCTGTTTCAACCAATTCTAAACAAAGCACTACAATCTAGGCAATCAAAACAACTTGCCTCTATAAGCTAGGAAACCAATTCATTCATTAATTTTTTGCTATTTTATGAATGAATCTTCTAGAATAGGTAAATAAGTGTCATGTAAACATGAAAATACATTAATTACATCAAAGAGGGTGAAAAATCCCATCAAAAGTCAAAACTGGTCAAATAGCTGCGTTTTCCTGTGCTGAAGATGAAAAACTTAGAAAATACCCTGATGCGTAGCGCGCCAAAACCCTACGCGTAGCGCGCCTTTCAGCTCACTTTTGGGGCACTTCCCGGCATCCAAATTGGGCTCAGGTGGGCTTGTTGGAAAGGTCTGGATGTCTTCTTTCCAACCCAAGTGGAATTTTTCAATTTGGTGCCCATTTGCCCCTCCAAAAATGCATTCTCCCAAGACTGCTACCTGTGTGTCCAAAAAGGGGCAGTGAGGTCATTTTTTGCATGTTTTTTGACCTTTTGGGGACCCAAACCTTGATGAAATGCCTTGGCAGTGGCTGAGCAGATGTATTTCATCATGAAAAATCCAAAAATGCAAACCTTTCTTGAATTGGACCTCCCCATCTTCAGGGTAGCGCGCGGCGCGCTACGCGTTGAGGGCAAAAACCTGTTTTTAATACAAAAATTTCAAAATTGACAAAAACTTCTCCAAATTTTTTGAGATTTGAGCTGGGGGTGTTTCATCAAGTACCATGCTCCTTCAAAGAAGCTTCGGCCAAAATTTGGAGTGGATCGGCCCTTTTTCTCCGTTTTAGTGCTTTGCTCAATCGCCCTTTAAGGATCTTCAGTTTCGCTTTGCAAACATGCATGCGAGCCCAGTAATGATTCTTCATGTGACGAAGCAAGTCTTTGTCTCTATTGGCTTTCGCCAACAACCCCTCCAAGTGTCGGTTGACCTTCTCAAGCACAAATTGCCGCACTACAGGTGTCAAGTCACCCGGTCTTTTACGGGCCAACCTACGGTCTTCACGGATTCGTTGCAGCTCTATAAGTGTGTGCTCGTACTCTAACTATTTATTGCGCTGCTCTAGATACATGATATATGAAGCTATCTCATCATGACTAGTAACAAAACCTGATGGCTCACCTGAAGGCCTCTCCTCATGCTTGGGCTTCTTGCCCTTATCCTGTACCTGCGGTGCTGATGTCGAAAGTGAGGCCCCTTCCACACACAGTGGAGATAACACTCGCTGTGCTGATGAAGTCAACGAGACCCCTTCCACCCCGGGTGGAGATAGTACTCGTTGTGCAAATGAAAATAAGGCCCTGTGTCCTCGCTGATATGTCACACATGCTGGAGCGCTGACATGCTCTATCTCAGGAATGTCAAACTGATGTGAAGGCCCTCCCTCATCATGAACAATCTCAGGAGGTGGTTGTGGCGCTGTGAAAAGTTCACGAGAAATAAAATCCTCCCAAGTAATGCCCTGCTGTGCCAACTGATGCATCACTATGATTTTGATCAATGCATAATGAAAGATGCTTTTATGCTGATGTGTTGGGCTCTTCCTTTGTTCTAAAGGCACCATTCTCTCTATGTTGCGACACATGAAAAATGGAATATTCATCATACGTACCCTTGTGAAATGCATCAACAAATAGACATGGTATGCGTAGAGACGTGAGAATCTGCCCTCGCAACTGAAGTTTCATCAATGGCGCATACTCATCCCTTAGGAATCTGTGGTTTGCTTGAATTAGGAGAGGAGTTGAATACTTGCTGGCGAATTTATGGGCAGAATTCCCAACGCGTAGCGTGCCTCACCCAACGCGTAGCACACTCCTGATGCATAGTGCATGAGTAAATTTACACTGAGAAAAGTGTGCTGATGCGTAGCGCGCCCTTGGTGCGTAGCGCGCCCACCCTGATGCGTAGCGCGCACCCAACTACATAGTGCATTTTGCAGGAGGCTTTTGGAGGCCTTCCCAGTGTCAAAATCGAGCGCAGGATAGCTCGTTGGAAAGGTATTTGAGTCGAATTTCCAAAACAACTAAAATTTTTCAATTTGGAGTTCATTTTTCTTGTAAAAAGTCAAATCTCCCAAGACTGGTCAAAATGTGCCAAATGAGGCTGCCTCAAGGCAGAGTGCTGTTGCAGTCAACTTTTGAATGCCTTCCTCAACTCAAAATTGAGCTCATGATAGCTCATTGGAAATATATTTGTGTCTAGTTATCATTTGACACATCAAGAAAGTCATTTGGCCAACCAAGCTAGGAGAAAACTTGATTTTCCCAAGGTCACTTCAGAGGTGCATTCGATTCTCCCGAGGCGATTGTATTTTTGACATTTCTCTAAAACCATGACACCTGTGTAAAAAGTGAGGGAATTTTTTCTTCTTTGGCATGTTTTGGACAAAAACCTCTCTCATTTTTCCAAAATTAATCTTTGATTGCTCTGAAACATCTTTTGAGTGAAACTTATCCCGATGTGTGGAACAAGGGATTTTGTCGAAATGAAGCGAAATGAAGGGGATAAGGGGCTTCTAAATTCTTGGGGAAATTTTTGGAAGTAGGGAGGGATGTTAGGAAGCAGGGGAAAGTGGAATTGTAGAGATCGAGTGAGGGGAAGGGGTCCAAATGGGAAAAACACAGGCCCAACCTAGAAAATTGCCAAGTTGTAGCAAGAAACTAGGGTTTGTGCGAAAATGAGGAATTTGCGGGATCTCAGAGATGGGAAGTGTTTGATAAGGTACAGGAGGGATAGGGGAAGGTGTATGAACATCTAGATACAAGTTTTGCTAATGATTTTACCATCCAAGAGAAATTGCCTTCAAAACCCTAGGAGAGGGAAATGAACCTTGCCTAGGCGCAACTGAAGCATGAACAAGGTGTAAAATGACCCAATGGAACATGAAATGATGAGGAAAACCCTATGAATGATGATAGGCTCAGCTGAATGATGACATGGACTGAAATTTGGTCAATTTTGAAAAGAGTGAAAGCAAACCCTAGACCTAATGCCTAGTGACCAAATTTTGCTTGAAGACTCACTGAAATGACAAAATTTGACCTTGACACTCTGAGACCACTTTGTAAGAGCATATTTGATCACTGGAGGAAGGCTGGAAAGACTGATACTAACATTGGCTCCAATGGGGATGGTAGCTCCTTGGAGGTGCCAAGAATGGCAGATCTTTGGGATAGCAGACCAGCGCCTTATCCATTGGGCAATGGAGTCAAAAACTCAAACTAAAATGCATGACTAAAAACCGACACAAACTAACTTAACAACAAGACTGAAAATTGACTCACAAAGGACTCATGACTCAACTAAAAACTGACTCAATACTTAAACACAATCGACCAACTGAAAATGATGCTCAAAGTGGAGCTTATTCATCAAAACCTACTCTAACAGTTTCATTCATCACCTGATCAAGTGAAATGAAACAACCAATGCAACCAAGTAAGTATTCCATCTGCTGTTCGAATTTTCTGCAAGTGCTCACTTATGAACAACAAGAGAGAACTAATGAACGACAACTCCCATGATAACTTAGAAACAAATCCGTTGAATGATATGAATTCTCTATCCGCCTCCAAAAACACTGCATAAGGATCTTGAAATTCAAGCACACTGGAACTTAGCTCATCCAATGGATTACTTCTCTTCTCCTCATACCATGAATGCAAACTTTGATCTGAGCCTTGTGATGAGACCTCTGCTAAAAATGACAAAGAAACCGGCTGCCGGATCAAGTTCATGTCAGCACATGTTTCAAGCTCACATGTAGTCAATGGAGAAAGACTTTGACTGCAAACCTCATCCAAAACATCAGCTATTGGATCATGAAAAACTTGAAAAGACTACTGTAATGTATCCATTGAAAATGTATGACATCCTTCTAGCTGTTCATCTTTTTCTTGAGAGATTTTACGAAGATTCTGCCTTATAAACTGAAATGCTTTGAAACAAAAGGGTATAGAATCTTCCTGCATCATCAAATCATGTATTTCGTCCTCCACAGCTTCATCTGTAATCTGCCCTGCAATTTCATTTGGTGGCTGCAAATCTGATGCTACAGGCTGCTCAAGAATTTTGTTATCTGTCTCATCCTCAACATTAACACTAAGAGATTGCTGATTTGTTATAGGCTGTTCATTTGAAGATTTACTATGCAATCTACCCTTCAAAAACTGAAATGATTCAAAACAAAATGGTACGGAGTCACCTTGAATCATTAAATCATGTGTGTCCACTTCCAAGTCTTCAGCTGCAACTTGACAATCAATGGCTTTCGGGGGTTGCAAATCTGAATATGAGAAGTCTTGAACAAAATTTTCATTGCTCTCAAGATGATTCAAATCAAGACTTGTTGACATTTGATTTCTGATTGCATGGTAGTTCTCTCTGATGAACTGAAACGAATCAAAACAAAAAGGCAAAGATCCTTCACTTACTTCCCAATTTTCTGCACTTTCCTCATCAATGTCATAGCTGATATGCATCATTTGATCATCGTACTCGAGCTACTGTAAGTGAACTTCCTCCTCCCACAAACTAGCTGCTGATTTGTCTGTAAGATTAGCTTTTGTTTGGAGAACATAATCATCATCATACTGATCAAACTGAGGCAAATCATCAGTATAAAACATATCATCAAGCATGCAGGTCATATCAACAGTTCTTTCTTCACCAAGGTGATCTACAAAACAATCATTATCAGATCTATGAAAACTAGGATAAGCAACAAAATGTTTTGGATCAACAACTTGTTCTTCTTCAATCAACGAGCCATGAGTTTGAACATCATAATCATTCCTTGTGGTGATCCTGTCCATCATCTTTTCCACTGCACTTACCAAAATGTCAAGCTTCACCTTTAGAGATGTTGATTCGACCGGATCTATGTTTTTCATCTCTTCTTCTTTCAACCTTGCCCGTTGGATCAGAAGATGCGACTCTACATTTATTGCATTGTTTTGCATCTCGTGAAGTGTTGCAATATTCCTTTCTCTTAGCTGAAACTCCATTTCCAGATCAAAGCCACCCAGATAGTGCAAGAGAGCAGATCTAGGAGGAGGCCTTATATCAACTGGCATTGAATAATAAACTTGGTTAAATCTGGCCGTAAACTGTTGTACTATCTCCCCTGGCAATATTTTCAGCTGGTTATACTCTTCTACAATCAAGAAAAGGTTTTGCCCGATCATCCACCTGTCGAGAAAAACTTTGACGAACTGCTGGAAATCTGAGATGCTTGCATCAGGCAGGGCTTTGAACCAACTCTTCACTTTGGCTTGCAAAGAAAGAGCAAAAAGCCTAATACTAACATCCTCTTCATCAACTTCAAAAAGGTCAAGAAAAGACTCAAAATTCTGCACATGTTGCTCAGCGTTGACATTCTTACATTCACCGTCAAACCTTGGCAAGTATAGATCATAGTTTTTGGGGAAAGCATGAAGAACAGAAGGTAAAACAAGAGGTTTATACCGATCTGGAATTTTACAAGGTGTAGGGGTATGTACAGCAGGTATAGAATCAGTCTTGGTCTCTTGAGGCTCATCAATTTGAAGATGGTCATCACAAAATTTGGAAAAAGGATCTTGATCAAGCTCAAAGGCATGCAAATCTTTGGTATTCACAATCTTCAAAGGGAAAGAATCAACTGCAGGCCGAGGATCTTTTCTCAAGCATAGTATACTTTGCAAAGCCTTCTTGACATTCTTGGGAAAAGAGAAGAAATAATTTATGACAAAGAACAAAATGTCTTGGATGAAATTCCAACTTGAATACCTGATCTGCCCATGTTGTCCTTTCATGTTTTTGCTGGTCGGGATCATCCTCCAGTGGAGTCTTTGGATCTGATCTCGAAACTGATTTAGAGTCGCCAGGTGAATGATTTCAGCCTTTCTAGTGTCTGATCATTGTCCACCATCAACAATCAGATCTGAACTTGATACATGTACTGGGGCAATTAACAAGTTAGATGTCACGTTTACAAGCTAGACTAGATATTGACTGAAGCAGCGTTTATCTACTTCCGCTAATGTAAAGCAAAAGCGTTTCGAAGGCTACCTGGCATAACTTCAGGCTCCGTCTATAGCTATAAAACAAATGAAATCAACAAGAAAACCATTTGTTCTTCCCCAGTATGGTCGCCACTATGTTAGCGCTCGAATTTGCCTCAGGCTGAAAAAGGCGAAACTCAAGGCAACATCAAACCAAGCTCAGCCTCGTAGCTAGCCCTACGAGGACAGGAGAGGGCTCTCTCCGGGTCTATCTCAACAAAAGGTCTTTGAAGGGGCTGAGATGACCGATAATGAATACTGATTTTAGGCTAGTAAATTGATAAAAATAGTTTGATGTAAGATTTTTAGGGTTTTGTTGGAAAACAGGGAAAGGCAATTTTGGGTGCGGGGATGTGACACAGTTTTTGCAGAGGTCTTTTTGGGGCAAGGTAGGCAATCATCCTAATGTCTTTAAAGGAATTGAATGGATAGATATGACTGGTGAGGAGCTAAGGAGAGCGAGAAACTTTCAGGAGTTCTCCTTAAATAGATGAAAACATAGATATTAAGCAAACTTAAAGGCAGAGCATAGAAAACCATGAATTCTACCTTAACACTTCATTTGCTTAATTTGCAAAAGAGAATAGTAGGAAAATGATACACATAACAAACTTACAAGTACATGAGAGTAACACACCATCAACGCAAATAACCACAGGAATCCCAAATAGTGCTGCAAAACCCTGGTCTTTCCTTTGCCAAAATTGCAGAGATACAAAGTGTAATACAGTCTAAGCTTATCCCTCCAGAGTCCAACCATGAAAATGACTAAGAAGATACATAATATAGGCAAGCTAACACATTTCCTTGCCTTTAGGGATTGAGCTCATCATCCTAGGAGCTGTTTCAACCAATTCTAAACAAAGCACTACAATCTAGGCAATCAAAACAACTTGCCTCTATAAGCTAGGAAACCAATTCATTCATTAATTTTTTGCTATTTTATGAATGAATCTTCTAGAATAGGTAAATAAGTGTCATGTCAACATGAAAATACATTAATTACATCAAAGAGGGTGAAAAATCCCATCAAAAGTCAAAACTGGTCAAATAGCTGCGTTTTCCTGTGCTGAAGATGAAAAACTTAGAAAATACCATGATGCGTAGCGCGCCAAAACCCTACGCGTAGCACGCCTTTCAGATCACGTTTGGGGCACTTCCTGGAATCCAAATTGGGCTTAGGTGGGCTTGTTGGAAAGGTCTGGATGTCTGATTTCCAACCCAAGTAGAATTTTTCAATTTGGTGCCCATTTTCCCCTCCAAAAATGCATTCTCCCAAGACTGCTACTTGTGTGTCCAAAAAGGGGCAGTGAGGTCATTTTTTGCATGTTTTTTGACCTTTTGGGGACCCAAACCTTGATGAAATGCCTCGGCAGTGTCTGAGAAGATGTATTTCATCATGAAAAATCCAAAAATGCAAACCTTTCTTGAATTGGACCTCCCCATCTTCAGGGTAGCGCGCGGCGCGCTACGCGTTGAGGGTAAAAACCTGTTTTTAATACAAAAATTTCAAAATTGACAAAAACTTCTCCAAATTTTTTGAGATTTGAGCTGGGGGTGTTTCATCAAGTACCATGCTCCTTCAAAGAAGCTTCGACCAAAATTTGGAGTGGATCGGCCCTTTTTCTTCGTTTTAGTGCCTTGCTCAATCGCCCTTTAAGGATCTTCAGTTTCGCTTTGCAAACATGCATGCGAGCCCAGTAATGATTCTTCATGTGACAAAGCAAGTCTTTGTCTCTACTGGCTTTCACCAACAACCCCTCCAAGTGTCGGTTGACCTTCTCAAGCACAAATTTCCGCGCTACAGGTGTCAAGTCACCTGGTATTTTACGGGCCAACCTACGGTCTTCACGGATTCGTTGCAGCTCTATAAGTGTGTGCTCGTACTCTAACTGTTTATTGCGCTGCTCTAGATACATGATATATGAAGCTGTCTCATCATGACTAGTAACAAAACCTGATGGCTCACCTGAAGGCCTCTCCTCATGCTTGGGCTTCTTGCCCTTATCCTGTACCTGCGGTGCTGATGTCGAAAGCGAGGCCCCTTCCACACGAGGTGGAGATAACACTCGCTGTGCTGATGAAGTCAACGAGACCCCTTCCACCTCGGGTGGAGATAGTACTCATCGTGCAGATGCAAATAAGGCCCTGTGTCCTCGCTGATATGTCACACATGCTGGAGCGCTGACATGCTCTATCTCAGGAATGTCAAACTGATGTGAAGGCCCTCCCTCATCATGAACAATCTCAGGAGGTGGCTGTGGCGCTGTGAAAAGATCACGAGAAATAAAATCCTCCCAAGTAATGCCCTGCTGTGCCAACTGATGCATCACTATGATTTTGATCAATGCATAATGATAGATGCTTTTATGCTGATGTGCTGGGCTCTTCCTTTGTACTAAAGGCACCATTCTCTCTATGTTGCGACACATGAAAAATGGAATATTCATCATATATACCCTTGTGAAATGCATCAAAAAATGGACATGGTATGCGTAGAGATGTGAGAATCTGCCCTCGCAACTGAAGTTTCATCAATGGCGCATACTCATCCCTTAGGAATCTAAGGTTTGCTTGAATTAGGAGAGGAGTTGAATACTTGCTGGCGAATTTATGGGCAGAATTCCCAATGCATAGTGCGCCTCATCCAATGCATAGCACACTCCTGATGCATAGCGCACGAGTAAATTTACACTGAGAAAAGTGTGCTGATGCGTAGCGCGCCCTTGGTGCGTAGTGCGCCCACCCTGATGCGTAGCACGCACCTAGCTACATAGGGAATTTTGCAGGAGGCTTTTGGAGGCCTTCCTGGTGTCTAAATTGGGCATAGGATAGCTCGTTGGAAAGGTACTTGAGTCTACTTTCCAACACAACTAAAATTATTAAATTTGGAGTTCATTTGCCTTGTCAAAAATCAAATATTCCAAGACTGGTCAAAATGTGCCAAATGAGGCTGCCTCAAGGCAGAGTGCTGTTGCAGTCAACTTTTGAATGCATTCCTCAACTCCAACTTGAGCTCATAATAGCTCATTGGAAAGATATTTGTGTATAGTTATCATTTGACTCATCAAGAAAGTCATTTGGCCAACCAAGCTAGGCGAAAACGTGATTTTCCCAAGGTCACTTCAGAGGTGCATTCGATTCTCCCGAGGCGATTGTATTTTTGTATTTCTCTAAAACCATGACACCTGTGTAAAATGTGAGGGAGGTTTTTATTCTTTGGCATGTTGTGGACAAAAACCTCTCTCAGTTTTCTAAAATTCATCTTTGATTGCTCTGAAACATCTTTTGAGTGAAACTTATCCCGATGTGTGGAACAAGGGATTTTGTCGAAATGAAGCGAAATGAAGGGGATAAGGGGCTTCTAAATTCTTGGGGAAATTTTTGGAAGTAGGGAGGGATGTTAGGAAGTAGGGGAAAGTAGAATTGTGGAGATAGAGTGAGGGGAAGGGGTCCAAATGGGCAAAACACAGGCCCAACCTAGAAAATTGCCAAGTTGTAGCAAGAAACTAGGGTTTGTGCGAAAATGAGGAATTTGCAGGATCTCAGAGATGGGAAGTGTTTGATAAGGTACATGAAGGATAGGGGAAGGTGTATGAACATCTGGATACAAGTTTTTCTAATGATTTTACCATCCAAGAGAAATTGCCTTCAAAACCCTAGGAGAGGGAAATGAACCTTGCCTAGGCGCAACTGAAGCATGAACAAGGTGTAAAATGACCCAATGGAACATGACATGATGAGGAAAACCCTATGAATGATGATAGGCTCAGCTGAATGATGACATGGACCGACATTTGGGCAATTTTGAAAGGAGTGAAAGCAAACCCTAGACCTAATGCCTAGTGACCAAATTTTGCTTGAAGACTCACTGAAATGACAAAATTTGACCTTGACACTCTGAGACCACTTTGTAAGAGCATATTTGATCACTGGAGGAAGGCTGGAAAGACTGACACTAACACAAAGGAAAGGCATTTATCTGTGATTCTTGAAACCTCACAGGGAGGCTTTCATCCCCAAAAGGATCCAATGTTAGCTTCGCTGACAAAGGGATCAAAAATGGATCCAAAACACTCCTGAAGTCTCCAAGAGTTGATTAAGATCATCCCAAGATCGAAACAATCATATGCCAAAAGCCCTTAGAAGGGTGGAAATACGCTATTGGGAGGCTAAAATACTCCAAAACAGTGAAAAAACAGAGTATTGCAGGCACAAACAGAGCAACACACAGCTGCCGTTAGATCTGGACAATCAACGGCCCAGATCTAACTGGCTAAATCACAATCAGCCAAGCTAAAGGGACAGTTAATCGGTGAGTCACATCAGCAGTCGCAGTGGTGGAGAGCATAATCTATAAAGCCTCGGTGTTGAGCGATCAACGATTGCGATCAGATCGCATCGCTACATTTTTGCGGAACATTACCAAGGGTCAGGGGCCCACATCACATTGCAGGTTCGCAATCAGTAGGAACATACGCTGTGTTATATGAAGACCGTTGGTTGGAGTGATATGCGATTGAGATTAGATTGCATCGGAATATTGTGAAGGAGTAGGGCCTCTATACAGGTGGTAACACCGATTGCAATGAGTCCTGGACTCGAAATGGTTTAGGAATGAAAACCATAATATTTGAAGTCTGGAGGGAGGCCAATTTTCATGTATTTCCCGTGTTTTTAAGTATTTCAAAATACAAGGGGAACAAAGGGACCAGGCGGCTGCGATAGATGATAGTGACCCAGGGGGCAGAACTAATGAGAGAATAGGCCATGTTTAAGGAATTTTTAGGTCTGAAAAGAACAGAGAAAGGAGGGATTTACACAGTTCCAGTGCTTTATGTATGAAATAGAAAACATTCATGGTTATCATTTGAAAGGGACTATTGTAAGGATTTCATATGTCCAATATCCACTCCATTTGAAAGATCAGGTGGCCAGCCATCCTTAGAAGCATTGTGTAGAAATGTTTACATGCCAGAAGAGGGATTCGGTTGGGATACAGTGGCCAGTGGACAGATCCCGGAAAGGGAAAGAGAGGGGCCACAACACGCTGCAACTCGAATCAAATGATATCATGGAGAATCAATAGTCCAGCCAGCACAACAGCCATCTTAACAAACATTATGAGGCATCTCAAGCACGAGAGAGCTCCCAGGCATCACAACAGGCTACCCAAAATGTCTAAATAAGGTTATTCCTCTGTCAGAAGAGGAAAACCTCCGAGCCATGCCTGCCTATTGAGGGAATCAAATGGTTAAGGGACAAATCAGACAAGGTTAAGACTTTGAGCCTTCTAGAAAGCTCAGGAGCATTATAAAGGGCCTATAAAAGGGAGGAAACTAGATGTAACAAGGGTTCAACTTTTGGAGACTGTTCCTTCTCTATCCCTTCAAGATTCTCATTTGCATCCTGTTATCACTCAGATTTTCCTAGAAGTTGTTGGGAAGAGGAAAGGGGTCCGAGGTAACTACAAACCAACTTTTAGCTTGGTTTTGAAAGATATTAGGCTAGTTGTGAAGTTTAGGAGTTTTGTTTGAGTTTGGGTGGTGAGATTCAATAGCAGAGGGGTAAAATTGAGTAGTTCAGGCCATTGGGCTAATGGAGTCAAAGAGGATGGCTTAACTGGACTTGGTTTCTTAACAAAAGATGGTTTCACAGGGCAAGATGGTCAAACAGGGAACAAATGGCAACTTGAGATGAATGGAATGGGTTTAAAATGGGTGAAGGGCAGTTAAGAATCCTTCAACACATTTACAGAGGGAACTTGAATGATTACTACTAAAGAGCAGTTAAGAATTCTTTAATAAATAATCAAAATGAATGAACTAGAAAACAAGAGCAATCAAGATTTCACTGTTTATACTAATTCAGAAGAAAACATGGAGAATAATAACGATTGAAAACATAGTGCAATCAAGCATATTCTAAATTATTCTTTTTCATTTAACATTTAGATGTGAAACATGGATGATATAATAAACAAGGAAAACTTTAAAACATAAAGTATAGAGGACTTATTGATCCGGTGTTTGCTTCAAGAAATCTGTGAAAAGTCCTTTGCTTCAATTCTTTATCCAGCAAGCCATACAAAATTTGGTCCAATCAACACTTTATTCCAAAATAATCAATATTACAGCAATGTCTAAGAATCCACACTCAATACTCCAATTGAGGGGGTGTTTATACAAAACTTTTTACAATGAAATATCTCATAACAAAGTGAGATATAAATTGGGGTGAAAAATAATTTTCTTCAAGAAAATAGGGCTAGAAGACCTCGTAGATGATAGATAAGGTAACTGAATGGTTTGTTGTCCCTATTTATGAGAATGTGCTTGCGTTAGGCCCTATGATTTGGCCTCTTGCTATCCTTGGTGTAATTATGTGCTAGCTGCTCTATTTTGACCATTCCTACTGATACACTTTACCTGCATCTGATACTCTTTATCTATTGATCTCTTTTCATCCTCTTTATCTTCATTGACTGTAGTAAAAATCAAAATTTACCTTTTACTAAGGATAAATTTACAAAATTTCCAACATGTCTTCCCACCATTTTTGTTCTGGCAACCTGTGTTTCTGAAGTTTCCTCAGGGTCTCATCAGTTTCTGTATATCTGAAAAAGGTAGGTTGGATTGGGAACAAGTGCTTTATCTCATGCTCAACATAGAATAAGTTCTCTAAGCTGTCATAGAGAACTTGGCCTGTGGGGAGTGCTTTTATTCTTGATGCACTTGTTGATGAACTAGCTTGATTGCTAGCATACTTATTCAATTTGTCTACATAATCTATATGCTTCATTAATCTGTCATTAATCACCAAAGGACTTGGTAGCCCTTTATTCTACAAAATAGTGAACTTCTCCATAAAATAATTAATTTCCACCTGCATATCTTGACATCTTCTCTCTAAATTCTGCATCAAAGTTCTCTTGGTTAGCACCCTTTTGATTTCCAAAACATTGTCTATCCTATCTGGGATGCAAAGTTCTTCCAGTTGTTACTTATTTCTATTATTCAAAAGATGTATGAGTTGGTTGGCTTGATTAGGCATTTGTCCTAACAGAGCTTTTGTCTTTTGAATTTATCCCTGTGCTACTTTCACTAGATCAATCTGTTCATAGATCACTTGGATGGATGACCAAACATCATTTATGGATTGAGTGATGTTGGTCCAAAGAATTCTTTTGATTTCTGTTAGAGGCTTGTCAAATGTAAGATCCTTCTCCAATGATTTTATTTTGTTTTCTAACATTTTAATCTCTCTTGTTTTTTCTGCAACATTTACCTTTGAGAGATCATAGCTTCATTCCATTTTAGCATATTGCTCCTTTAGTTTATTTAGTTCTGAAACTTGTAGTTTCAGGTCTTCCATTGCCTTTATCAGCTCTTCTATGCTCAAATTAGCACTGCTGCCCTGTGTTGTTCCTGCTGTTGCTGTACCTGTGACTGCCTCTGCTGTGACTACTGGAATATTTGGTGCCAATGCTGCTCCAAGAGTTGATGGGGCTACTGTTGATACTACTAGGATTACATTGGGAGGCTGGGAGGTCGATTCTCCTTGCTTGTCCTTCAATGCCTTTTCAAGTGCTTGTTCAGTATCATTTAGTATTTCATTGAGCTTTAAGAGCAAATCCATCATCTCTTCTTTATATTTTTTATTTATAACCTCATCAGTCTGTGGGTGCCTTGAAGGTGGCAGTTTTAGTTGCTTCCATAGGGCAGCAATATCTTCATCTTTCTTTTTGATTAGTGCTTCTACACCTTTCACATCTTTGGGATCATGTCCTAATCCAATAATTATTTCTTCCAAAGACTTTATTCTGTTATTTTTGTCTTGAGAGGAGGATTTTTCCAAGTGTAGTTGAGCAGTAGTGTTGTCCAAAGAATTTTGTAACCTGTGGGCCATCATTGCCTTGCCAGTCAAGGTTGAGTAAATCATTTCTCCCATTTGCTTATGCAACTCATTTTGATCCAAAGGATGAATATCCCTTGCCATGACTTCAAGGTTTGTTCTAAGATAATCTGTTGCTGATGTAGGCTGCTGCACCTTGGGCTTGAAATAGCTCATTATCATCTTGCCTTCTTTGATGTCATAGGCTGATATTAATCTCTATTGATTTGCAGGAGCCATATTCAAATATTTGTTATAAACCTACATCCTTAATGGATCATTCCTAGCTTTTATTTATGTGAATTTTTTCTTGATGTTTGAGGCATCAGTCCCTGGTGGCTTGGAAGAGGATATCTCTATGCTTTTCTACCTTTCTAGATCCTGCCTCTAAGAGCTAGTGGATGTTCCTCCTGTTGGGAAAGTTTTCTGGCTTTCCACTCTTTCTTCCCTTTGACTATCTATGTTTTCTTTTGTAAATCCCTCCTTTGAAAGGGGATTTAATCTTTGTCTCTTTGTTCCAGCTGCCTTGATATTTCATTTGTAGGGGTAGTTTTTTTCCCTGTCTCTCTTTTTGTTTCCTTCCTCATTTACAAGAGTTTGCCGAATTGGAGGATCTCCTATATTGACTTGAGTGGGGGAAGTCTGTATTTGAGCCTGTTCTCTGGAAGTTTTAGGCTGCTTGGACATTCTAGACTGTTCAGTGTGTTGAAAGCTAGTCTCTAATTCCTTGCCCTTTGATGACCCTGTAGCTGGTATACTTGTTTCCTGTGAAGGTTGCTGAGAGGTTCCAGCACTGGAGGCACCAACTTCTGACCTTTGAGATAATTTAAATGATACCTGTATTGGAGAAGTGAAGAATGCAATGGCGGGATGGATGACAGGTTCTAGACAATTTCATTGCAAATTTTCTGACCAAGTGGCGGTTGAAAAGCTTTGGCAGTTGACGGGGATGTCGCTTTGCATGGGAACACAGTCGCTGCATATAACAGTGAAAAATGACATTACATTAGTTTTATTCACAAAATCTAGGTTGGCGGGGGTTTTTTGGATTATCGGGCAGGTGACATAAGTGGAGATGGGACATTTTGTCGTTTTATGGAGGGGCGGTAAGCAGTATGTGCTCGCACTACTTTTGGGGCTGGGCGGTTTTGGACCGAGGACGAGTGATCATATGGAATACACGACGCGTGGTAGAGGTGCGGGTGGAAAACCGCCTGGTGATCGCGCGTTAAAGCACATTCACCAGGGGGGTGCAATATAGATGTCAATCGTTGGATGAATGAGGAACGATCGGACGACGAATGGGGAGCGGGATACGACGGGACCTTAACTGTGGCGGGCCCGATACATTTAACAACTTTAATCATATCGGGGTCAATGTGAGGAGTGGTTAGGATGTTAATGAATTTCAAATAAACTCATTAATCCCTTTTAACTGTTGATTATGGTTGTATTCAACCGGGGGGCGGAATATATAAAATGTCGGGGATTTATATATAATTAAATAATACGGGAAGGGGAATGTTTTTTCAGGACTTATATAATATAGGTTAAAGGTTAATATGACATAAAAATGAGAATAAGCGCTAAGTAAAACATCTAAAGAGTATATTTAACTTAGGCTAAAGTGAAAGGGGGTTTATGTAATATTGTGTAATTTTCCTAAGTAAAATGAGATTTTACTTAGGAAAAATTTGTGAGAATGAATGAATGATAGTTTTTTAAGTACTTTAGGCTTTTTAGATTATTGGGCTGAGGGTTCAGTCCCTCCAAAAGTCATAGAAATGCTCTGAGCCCCTTTAATTTTCAAAGACCTTAATACTTTAGGGGGAATTAGTGAAATCTTTAGGGAAAAATGTGAATGGAAGTTAGTTATTTGACTTTGTCTTTCTTGAACTGCATCAAGTGTAATGTCTGCCTTGCACTTGTGATAAAGTAAAAGTTAACACATTTAGAGACATGATCCATCCCAAGTATCATTCTGCAACACCATCTACCTACCCTACCTACTTTAGCCTGACATTTTTTCTTCTTTATTAAAGTGCACTTGAACCAGCAAACCCTTATCACACTTTTTCCTTTACATATAGAAATCTATCTACATCTAACCTTATTACATCCAAGGGCTCAAAATAAAATGTTGAGCTCCTTTTATTCACTCTACCTATCTACTTATCTACCAAGATTAAATAGTTTGGTCAGATTTTATTCTCTATCTCTATAGCATGAAATTGAAAAATGAATGAGCCAAGTTTAAACAGTTTGACTCTTCATCAATTGTGGCATAAGTTTAACAAGCTGCACACAATTTCTTATTATAGAAAATGAAATAGTAGTGGCATTTAGACTTGCACACTTTCCTAGTCTATTTTTATTTGGGGTTCATTTCTTCTTATTTTTTGACCATTTTATTCTTTTTACCCTTTGATTTTTCTTTTAGGGTATACTCTCTTTACATTTTTTAAAATTTTTTGATTTTTTGAAAATATGGAAAACCTTTGTAACAAGGAAAGGTATGAACATATTCATAGCTCATCAAGTCAATCATGAAATATGACACCTATTGGTATAGGAGCATAACAATGGCTCCACTTGGGGATGGCTTTTCCTGGTGGAAAGTCAAGAACAACAGGTCAGATGGCCTTCTAGCTCTGAAATCTCCTTCTGCTGGTTTCTTTATTCTATGTATGACAATAATCCTTCTTAAGCTTAGGGCCTTCTCTCTGGGCTTCAACTCCAGCAAGTTACTATCCAATCCAAACTATGACATTACCAAGGATATAGTATTTACATGTTAAAATCAGAATACATTAAAAAGTGGGATAATAGTAATGCTTTAGTATCTGACCATTAACTGGCCCTCCTTCTATTTCTGTGTCATCCAAGTTTTTGAGATAGTAAGTATTGTTCCCTTGTAAAACATGGATAACAAAGGGTCCTTTCCATAGGAAGTAAAACTTCCCATGTTTTCCCTTATCCTCTCTCTTGGAATCCCATCTTAAAACTTTGTCTCCAATGTAGCAGTCTTTTGCCTTGGTTCTTTTATAAAATATTTTCTTAAGTTTCTCTTGTACCACTTGTGATCTCTGATATACTTCCTCTCTAGTTTGCTGCAGATGGATGGTCTGGTTTATCCTCCTTTGAATATCATTGGGTTCCACTTGAGCTTCTTGAAGTAATTTCATTACAGGAACACCTAAAGATGAAGGAAATACAACCTCCATGCCATAGACTAATTCATAAGGACTAGTTCCAATAGATTTCTTTGTAGTGAGTATGTTTGCCCATAGTGCATTGGTAAGTTTCTTGTGCCAATTTTTCTTGTTCTCTTCCAATAATTTCTTAATAATATTAATTAGGCTTTTATTGGAAGACTTAGCTAGACCATTACCTTGAGGGCAATAGGCTGTGGAATGGCCTAAAGTGATATGGTACTTATTACAGGAATTTATCATTTTCTTGGATTTGAAGGCAGTAGCATTATCAGTTATGATCTTCTCGGGGTAGCCAAATCTAGACAATATGTTGGTTTCTAAGAATCCTATAATCATCGTGTCATTGGCTTGTCTAGAAGAAATGGCTTCTATCCATTTGGTGAAATAATCTCCGGCAGTGAGAATCCATTTATGTTGGCCAGAAGAGGGAGGATGGATTTCTCCAATAAAGTCCGGGCCCCATTGTTGGAAGGGTTTTTTAGTGGAAATTGGTCTCAGGGGTAAAGGTAATAGTTTTCTCTTGCCGTCGAAAATTTGACATTTATGGCAGACAGTGACAAATTTCTTTACATCAGTGAACAAGGTTGGCCAATAAAACCCAACCCTCAGGATCTTGTCTGCAGTTGCCTTCTAGTAAAGGTGTCCACCACAGTCTCCTGCATAAAATTCTTTTAATAAACAATTCAATAGAATACCTTCATGATTTTTCCAAAATAGAGTATTATCTAAAATACAAAATTTTGAAGCTTTCATCTTTAAAAATATTTTCTTTATTCTGGATAACCCTGGAGGAGCCTGCATGTTTAATAATACATAAGTTATATCAGCATACCAAGGTGAATATAAGAAGGCCTGGCTGATTTGTGGAGTTGCCATCTCTTGTTCATTATCCAATTCATTAATGGCTAGGGCTTGATAATTTGTTTCAGTCATGAGTTTGGCCAATCCATGTCCTTTTATAAGCTTTGTAGGTTTTATTTCAATATCATACTCCAATATAGCAGCAATCCATTTACCTCGTTTGCTCTCAATTCCATCCTAAGTTAAGATGTCTTTGACAAAAGCATTTGGTACATAGGCTATTACATGGGAATACAGTATGTAGACTCTAAAGTCTTTAATAGCTTTTACAAGTGCAAAAGCTTGTTTTTCCATGATTTTGTATTTTAGTGGTGCATCCCTAAGTGCTTTACTAAAAAAGGCTATGGGTTTTTCACATCCTTGATCATCCTTTTGTAGTAAAATAGTAGCTATGGTGTGTTCTGATGCAAATGAAAATATTATGAAGTCTCTATCAAACTTTGGACTTGTAAGGATTGGTGTTCTGGTTAAAGTCATTTTAATTTCTTCAAAGGCTTGCTTGGCTTCCACTGTCCATTTAATAATAGAAGCCTTTTTCAACATATTATTAAGCAATCTAATTAATTCAAATAAATTAGATATGAATCTTCTGAAAAAATTGATCTTTCCTAGGAAAGCCTGAAGTTCTTTGACATTTCTAGGGTGGGGTATTTGCAGAATAGCTTCTATTCTAGCAGTATCAATTCTGATGCCCTGTTTGGAGATAATGTCCTAAAATTTTGCCTTCCTCTAGAACAAATAAGGACTTCTTAGGATTTAAAGAAATACCTTATTTTCTACATTTCAAGAATACTTGTCTCAGATGATCCAAATGTTGCTGATTCAATTTAGAAAAAACAGTCAGGTCATCCAGATATATAACCAGAAAATCATGAATTTCTTTTGCAAATGCTATGTCCATTGCTCTTTGGAAGGTCGCCCCTGCATTTTTAAGTCCAAATGGCATCTTAACATATTTGAATGTACCCCATGGTGTTGTAAAAGCAATCTTTTCTTGGTCATCAGGATGAACCAGTATCTAGTTATAACCTGAGAACCCATCCAAGAGTGAAATCCTAGAAGCACCTACTGCCCTCTGTAAAATGTGATCCATCTTGGGTAAAGGGTAATTGTCCTTCATGGAAACCTTATTGACATTCCTTAAATCAAAACATAATATGATTTCTCTAGTTTTCTTCCTAGTAGGTACTAGATTAGACACCCACTCTGAAAACTTGATAGGGGAAATTATCCCTGCTTCATACATTAGTTTGATTTCATTTTCAATTAAGGGCAGTAGTACAGGGTTAATTCTTCTAAACTTCTACTTGAATGGCTTCTAGTTTTCCTTTAGAGGTATTGTATGCTGAATTATGGAGGTGTCATAAGATTTTAGGTCTTCATAACTCCAGGCAAAGACATCTTGGAACTCTCTCATTAGTTCAACATATTTGAGTTTTTGGTCAGGGGGCAAATATTTAGATAAATTTACTATTTTAGGATCATCCTCAATTCCCAAATTATAGTCCTCAATATCTGCTCTTAAGGGTTCCATCTTAGGTTTCTTTGGAATATCATTGAAATCAAATAGATATTCTAAAGGAGTTAATCCCTGAGGCAAATGATTGTCTTTTAAATTGATTACTTCAGATTCTCCTTCAATAATTTCATCAATATCCATTTCTTGAAGATCCTGCATTTCTTTTTTGGTGAATTTTTTTGGATGAAGCATTTGAGTTGCAATTTCTACTAAAATATCTATTTCTATCTTATTTATTTGATCAAACTCATTAATTGTATCTACATCTATGTTAGTGTTACAAAATTCTTCATCTAAGGTCAAAAAATTGTTAATCTGCTTATCACTATCAAACACTTGCCAGTTCTTCAAATTGTTAGGTATAGCTGGCCTATGTCTAATCTCAGTTGTGAACTGATGATTAGGTTCGAATGGTAATTTGCAGGTGCTGGCAAACATTGCCAGACTATGAGCTTGCAAGTTATGTTTTCTTGGGATTTTGGCAAGCTTAGTTTCCAGAAATGTGTTGAGAATCTCTATCACTGTATCTCTGTAATACTTCAATCTAGGATCATTTGTTGAATACTATCCTTTAATCTATTGAACTATTAACTCAAAATCTCCTAAGACAGACACCCTAATTTCTCCTAATTTTTTAATCAATTTAAGACCTAGAAACAGAGCTTCATATTCTGCCATATTGTTGGTGCATCTAAAGTTTAATTTGTAGGCATGGCCTTCAGCATGATAATTTTCAAGATTGTGCACCCAAACTCCTACTCCTGCTCCTAATTTGTTAACTAAACCATCAAATTCTAAGTGCCAGAGAATTTCATGTTCATAATTGGTGTCAGGAGTCTCAGGAATCTGTTTAATAGGGAGATCTGGTTTTTTAGTTTCTTTTGGTTTCTCTTGGGTGTCTGATGTGTCATTGTTTTCAGAAATTTCTTGTATTTGAACACTAGATTTTTCATTTGTAATTTCTTTTGGTTCTGTTGCTAAAACTTCCAATTCATTTGAGGAATCACTTTCAGCATTGTAAAGAATGAAAGAATCCATATCAGAGTGTACTGAGTAGATAGGGAAATTTTGGGGTTTCTCCTGACTGCTCACAACATATTTCATTAAGGTTTCTCTGTATAGTTTCTTAGGTTGACCAAACACTGAAATAGTAGCATAAGACATGTCCAATTGTAGATATCCTTGAAGTTTAGCACCCCAAGACCTGGACAACAACATGCCATACTTTGGGGGGATATCAACTACTACTATGTCCATTAAGATTGCTTTGGTAGGATATTGAACTAGTGATACACACAAGTCTTTGATTAATCCTAAACATCTGACCTGATTTGAATCAAAGGAAAAGGGGTCCTTATATAGCCTGGTGATGTCTAGGTCCAATTTCTCCATTACAGATTTAGGCATTAAGTTATGAGATGCACCAGAATCAAACATGGCAATATGAAGTATTTTATCATGTATGTTCAAACTTACATAGAAAGGAGGGATTCTTCCATCTACTGATTTCCCATTCACTTCAGGGCCAAAAATTAATTTAGGTTGATCATCAAAAACGTTTACTGAATATTCATTAACCAAGATTTTGAGTGATTTGTTGATTTGGTTTTGTAGAAATCATGTTTAGCTAGTTCAGACAATGGAACAGTTATTTTTAATTTGCCTACTTCAGCTTCCAAATTAAAAGGTCTTTCAGTTTGAGTTCTTGCATTTCGGACTGTTGGATTCTCTTTTTCTTCTGTATTCTCTGTGTTTCTCTCCTTTTCAGGAGTGGGATTATGGGTTGAAGTTGTTTCCACATCAACTTCTGGAGGTTCTTCCATGTTTCTTTTGGAGGGAATAGAAGTGGAAAGTTGTCTATTATTGGGTTGATTATCGGATACATCTTCAATAATTGGTTTAGTAGGGTTAGGGTCTATTCTGGAAAGAATATGTACAGGGGTGGTATTGGTCTTACCTTTGTTAGGCTGCTTTGTGGCTTTTTGTTTATTGGTTTTAGGAATATCTATTCTTCTGCTCCTCAGGTTATATTGTTTGTGGACTTCAAAAATGGCTATATCATATCCCTCCCTAAAGTCAAATGATTCACCTGGATAAGTTAGGAATTGTTTCAGAATGTGAGCTTCTTGATCCTCTTGGGTCAAGAAAACTTGTTGTTCATTGTTGAGTCCCATCAGATTGATTTGAGTATCTTTTGTTGGTTCATAGGAAGTTGAGGCTTCAACATAATTTTCCTGAAATGGGGGCCTAAGGTTTTGATCATGGTCAGTCTTTCCAGTGTTCTGGTTCTGGTTTTTCTTGAAATTTGGATTTCTCCCAGCGTTGCTTGGTTGACCATCCCAAGGGGATTTCCTTTCAATTGTTTCTACTCTATCTCCTAGCCTCTCCATACCTTTAATAATAGTGTCCACTTTTTGTTCAAAGGCTGAGTGTTCTTCTTTCAAAGGTATCCTCCTTTCATCTTTGGCTTTAGCTCGTTTGGATATCAGGTTGGCTTCAACACTGACAGCTATACTTTGCATCTCTTCTAAGGTTCGAGGAGCTCTTTCCCTAAGTTGGTATGCCATATTAGAATCAAATCCATCAGGGAATTTGATCAACGCCAAATCTGGGGGAGGTCTGAGGTTTTGAGGGATAGCATTGTAAACATTATTGAACCTAGTACAGTAATCTTGTACAATTTCTTGTGTTCCTCTCTTCAAGTTTTCATACTCTGATAAGATCTGGAGAGGATCTTTCTTCTTTTCCCATCTGTTCAAGAATGTTGTATAAAGAGCTTGTAGTTCATTGATACTGTTTTCAGGGAGGGCTCTAAACCATGTTCTAACATCACCAGTTAGACTTTGAACAAATACCCTCATCCTAACATCATCCGCATCAACCTCATTTATCTCAAAGTAGTCTGTCATCTTTTTAGTATGGTGTTGTGTGGTGTAAGTACCAGAGCCATCGAAAGGAGTAATTTTACTTTGATAGTCTTGGGGCATAGCCCCTCGATTGGCAGGTAAATTAAGGGGGCTATACCTATTTGCCATTGCGGTAGGTTGCGTTGAAACAACAACTGGGGTTGGTCTTAGAGTGGTGGATGGAGGGGTGGAAGGGGTGGTTTGGGGTTGAGATGTCTGAGGTGCTGTTGATGAACTTGGAGAGGCTGAAGTGATTACAGAAAGGCTTGGTGTTCCTACAGAGGTAAGTTCAGAATGAATGGAATTTTGCAAATGTCTGTCAAGATGTGAAGTGACAATCTCAAGTTGTAAATCTTTGATAAATAATGGATCGTGAACTATGTGGGCTAACCCAGATTCAGAAAAAGTTACAAATAAAGAGGTCTCAAAAGACTCGTCAAAGGGTTCATCCTCAAGGTAAATCCACTTCACTGGATAGGATCTTGATCTGTATAAAGGCCGAGAACTAGCAAAACTCTCTTGGCTTTCTTGTCTCCTAAGAATCCTAGGGATCAGATTAGGGTTCTCAAACACAGGTGGTGGATTTGGATTAGGGTTAGCTCTGGTGTAATGAGTCCTTTCTGAAGCCAGGTTTCTAGGTGTGTTTTAGTTTTTTCTCTAAATGAGTTGGACAATACAACTTCTTATAGTTTCTTTGAGAGGCTTAAGGTATGGGATTTGAACTTTCTTAAAGACTTATTTGATAAGAGGAACTGATCAAGAATTTGAAACCAGATGTTCAATCCATAAGCTAGACTGGAGATAGACTGAAGCAACATTCATTTACTTATGCAATTGCAAAGCAAGAGCAGTTCAAAGGCTACCTAGCTAACTTCAGGCTCCGTCTGTAGCTTATAAAGTAAACAATAGTAAAAAACAAATTATTCAGGTCCCCAGTGAAGTCGCCACTATGTTATCACCCAGATTTTCCTAGAAGTTGTTGGGAAGAGGAAAAGGGTCCAAGGTAACCACAAACCAACTTTTAGGTACAGAATCTAGCCAATATGTACCTAGAGAGGGCTCTCTCTTTATGATTTAGCTTGGTTTTGAAAGATATTAGGCTAGTTGTGAAGTTTAGGAGTTTTGTTTGAGTTTGGGTGGTGAGATTCAATAGCAGAGGGGTAAAACTGAGTAGTTCAGGCCATTGGGCTAATGGAGTCAAAGAGGATGGCTTAACTGGACTTGGTTTCTTAACAAAAGATGGTTTCATAGGGCAAGATGGTCAAACAGGGAACAAATGACAACTTGAGATGAATGGAATGGGTTTAAAATGGGTGAAGGGCAATTAAGAATCCTTCAGCACATTTACAGAGGGAACTTGAATGATTACTACTAAAGAGCAGTTAAGAATTCTTTAATAAATAATCAAAATGAATGAACTAGAAAACAGGAGCAATCAAGATTTCACTGTTTATACTAATTCAAAAGAAAACATGGAGAATAATGACGATTGAAAATAGAGTGCAATCAAGCATATTCTGAATTATTCTTTTTCATTTATCATTCATATGTGAAACATGGATGATATAATAAACAAGGAAAACTTTAAAACATAAGTTATAGAGGACTTATTGATCCGGTGTTTGCTTCAAGAAATCTGTGAAAAGTCCTTTGCTTCAATTCTTTATCCAGCAAGCCATACAAAATTTGGTCCAATCAGCACTGTTGGGAAGGTAAATCCCCTCTACGGATAGAGGCGATCCCTACTAGCCCAATAGGGGTCTAGCAACAATCACACAATGCTGCCACGCATGTTCCTAGTTACAATTAAACAAGAAGTAAAGAGCACCTACTTGGATTCCTGCGCTGTCGTGTGACGAAGAGACGTTTCCTTCGCTCCTTCGCTTCAGCTGGTCACAGTCCTCCGCGATCCCCGCGAACGGACACCTGCACACACGAAGAGAAGGCAAACGCAAGCGTAAAATCTAGTAAAAGTAACTATATGCCAGTCAGAAAAGACATAATTCACATTTATCCATTGCATAAACAAACGAGAATGGAACAATAATAGCAGTCATCTATTATTAATCAGAATAGAGAAGAGTACAACCAAATGTTCTGACGTCGGTAAACTCCTCAGGAGGGATCAGTCAGCATGTATCTCAAGCATTCACCTTTGAGGATGGTTCTCCCAAGACAAACAACTCTCTCTCTCTCACACAAATGTCACAAACAAACTTCCCAAAGCAATCAATCACTTCCACTCCTAACACACCACACTTATAGCAGCAATCTGAGCACTACAAGCTATGTACAATCCAAGCTAAGTCTAGCTAGTTTCTAACCAGCTGCTCATGGTAATGGTGGAAGTTTATATAGGAGAAGGAGTCTCCTAAAAAGGTGGAAGGATGAGCTTATCTTCAAGGGGAGTAGTTGCAAAGGGTCGAACAGACATGCCATAGAAGGGAGTCGACATTCACAAAGTTAACAACCAAGCCTGGAGAGATCTGGAAGGCTGGTTGTTTGAACAAATTCGCCCAAACTGGATCAGCGCGGATTATATGGAGACTGCCGCGCTGTCAGCACATGACAATAACTGAACAAGCCATGTCAGCGCGGAAGGACACGTGAACGCCGCGCTGTGTGTCATCGCGGAAAAGTGATGTTCTTCCGCGATGGCAGCGCACGAAATAGACTATGGGGCGCTGGTCATCGCGGTTATTTTAGGAACAGACGCGCTGATGCACAAAACTTTGGAAAAATGGTTTTTTAGCCAGTTCAGGGATCGAACACTTAGTGACTGTGACTTCTTGGACACAGCAGGGTGACTGACAGGAAGGCAGTGATAAATTACTGTGTAACAGATGCCCCCTAAAGCATGAAGACTGAGAGAGTGGGAGGGGTGAAATGCTTTACAACACACGCCGAACTGGAACACCACCCGGAAGTACCGAAAAAATCTCTGACAATCATGTACACGCAGTCTAGGCATGGGCGCAGCCATCCAAAAGACATGCAAGACTGGTCTACGGTATGGACGCAGCCACCCAGCTAAAGAGACCATAATAATGATAAGGTATGGTCGCAGCCATCCATGAAGACTCAGGTATGGGCGCAGCCATCCATCAATGAGTCATGTAATGATTATCCACAAAATCGCAACCTGGACCACAGTGAGCAAGGATCCAGGGTCTTGCGCTCCATCTCGACCCGAACAGAGTACAAGTCCACACATGTGAATACAGGGGTTGGAGTCGAACATGTATGAACATCGCCTGATTACCGGTCAATGATGAGAACCGTTAACAGACGCGAGAGGTACCACCAATAATGACAATGGCCCTCAAGGTACTATAGGTACAATCCGTAGCGTGTGAATCAATGAGCTGGTGTCGAACACCCACGGAATCATTCGATCGTAGGTCAATGATGTAAACCTCGCGTCGAACACGAGGAACCTGCCATTGAGGCATGCAGGCTCCAAGGCACCTGGAAGGAGTCTCTAAGTCACTTTCTCGGATAATGAGTTGAAGTCGACGAGAAGTGGCCTTGATCGAAGGTGGGCCATGATGATTCCCACATCATCGACATGAGACAGAGGTATAATAATTTGTGATGAGATAGCGAACGAGGTTGCATTGTGGCAGAGGACAACTTCTCTTGAACATATAACGGCACTGTAACGGATTTTGGCAGTACTTGACATCAAATGAGCAGCGGATAGGATGATGACGGCAATGAACAGATGAGAGGTCAAATAGGATATCCCAAACCCATGGAGGCTAGTGAAAACGAGATGAGATGACCCCACCCAGACACGAATCAGCGGAGTGCCATGTTCAAAAGCGACGTACTGCCGAGACGACTGTAATCAAAGTTCCATTTTCCCCACCTTTGCAGGCAGGTACCCCGATTATTTTTGGGTGACAAGCTTGACGGGGATAGCATATGCTTGAAGAGTGTCATTTCGACGGTGTCCGATGTCATCAAGTGTTTAACGAGCCTGACAAAGGAAAAACTCGGCGTCTTTTCTTATTTAGAGAGTCTGAAAAGAATGCGGAAAAGGAGACTCCAGGGGGGTCCTTTTTCGTACAGTTGTGTCTCTCGAGCCCGAAAAAGTATAAAACTGTGCTCGAAAGAACCGCCCGGTCATTACAACCGAGGAGTACTTTTCATAAATAGTGTCGCCGACCGGAAAAAGTAAAAAAGTGGTCGAAGACACGTCGTTTTAGAGCCAATATCGAGTGCGAAACGACAAACACCCGGCGATCTTTTTGGTTTCACGGTCGGAAAAAGAGCTTAAAAACGACCGCCTTTCGTTCCCTTTAACGAGCTGAAAGGGAGCTCGGCCATCTTCTCTTGTTTAACGTCGGAAAAGAGCTTAGAGACGACACTTTGGGAATCACATGAATCGTGAATGATCATGACCAAGCTGCGATACCTGTACCTGCACAAGGGCATTACCCGCATAAATCCATTCGATATGCGTAAAAAAAAAAATGCTTAAAAAACAGAACCAAGGCTAGTTTTATCGCTAAAAATGGTAAAAACCCAAAAAATATGATAATTTAGGAATTTTACTATAAATAGAGGAAGGTAATAAGTCATTTTTACCATTTCACTATTTGGAGTGCGAAGAACGTGGAGAAACCAAAAAGTTGACGGAGCGATTTTCAGCCCATCCGGAGACCATTTTCAGATCTGCTTCCTCCAGGTAGGTTCCCATTCCGTTGCCCTGCATTCTGGTTTATTTGAGGAGTTTTTTAACGGTCGAATAGGCCCAATTGGGCACTTTTTATTTGCATGGGTGCGCCCTCGGTCAGCGCGGAAATTGCCCACGGGGTCGCGCTGATCGAAAAATAGTCAATGTAACCAACTTCGGGTCAGCGCGGAAAAGGCGTGTTCTTCCGCGCTGACCTCGCATTTTTTACAAAGAGCTGCCATTGTCAGCGCGGCTGTTTCTAAAACAGCCGCGCTGGCGCGGAAAAAATTTTGTTTTTGAAAATGAACGTGAATTTTTACCTGGAAGCACTTCTGATCGGTTTTATTATTCATGCAGGACACCATGGCCTTTCAATGGCAAGAGAGAGTTCACGATGTAGAGGATGTGGCTGCTTGGGGAGACGTAAATTGTTGCAACGCCATGCGGGCGTGTGGATTCATGAAATTCTTCCTTACGCCGCGTCTGAGGGCCCAACATGATCTGCTGGAGCTGCTGATCAGGGCATGGAACCCGGTGGACCAAAAATTCACCATCCGTGGTCACGACATCGAGTTTGATCATATGGATATCTTCTTTTTGACTGGGCTGTCGCGCCGAGGTGGGAGGCCCATCTTAGAGGGGCAGCGACCTAGCGGTGGTACCCTGGATGACTTGATGGCCGAGGTTTGCCCAGGGGCGGTAAAGACGCGGAGTGGGAAGTGCTCGATCCCCACAGTGAGAGACATAGTGCTGCGCACCATCCTGTTCATGGTGACCCGGGCAGCGGGCAGCATGGCGAACCATGAGGCGTCCAAGACTCATCTCCTACTAGCCCTCGAGTGCCTCGAGCCTACCGTGTTCGACTGGTGCACTGCAGTGTGCAACAATATGAAAAGGCAGTTGAGCAACTGCCGTCGCGGAGAGACGAAGCAGTTCGGGTATGGATCGATCCTGGTCCCGCTCATTCTGGAGCGAGTACCAGCCATGCGGCTGCAGTCTATGGCTGTGGATGCCCCCAGAGATCCTCGAGAGACGAGGGCCACTCGATGGGCTCGGATTATGCCACGTGGGGGTGGCGGCCGACCACATAGCTGGGGGGTATACTTCAGAGACTGGTTGGACCAACGGGAGATCTTCGTACAGGATTGGCCATATGCGGGGATGGATTTCCGCAATGATCCTGACTTGGTGCTGCCTCCGGGTGAACAGTGGGATGATGCAGGTATGACACTTTTCGTCTTTTTGAGTTTTGTATATATATTTTTTTTTTATTATGTACATGTCCTAATAAATGTCTTGTCATGCAGATGTGGGGCCTACTAGACTGATGGGCCTGGCTGTCACGGCACGGAGAGAGGGCCCAGGAGCCGGAGCTTTGGCCTTAGCCCCTCCAGGGGCCAACACACCAGAGGCTGTGGCTCGCAACCTTGAGGGGTTGCTGGAGGGGGTGCCGGATTTCCAGGGGGTTGAGGAGGTCCCTGTGGAGCATCAGATCCACACAGTGGGTGTGGAACCCAGAGTGCACCGCCTTCTGAGGCGGGTGGCACGAGCGGCCGTGTACTACAGAGAGCACCACCCAGCCGATTAGTCACCTAGGTTACTGTTTATTTTGAGACATTATGACTCGGATGTACTGAGATTTTTGGACACGTACTTCTATTTTTGAGCGCCTCAGTGCGCCACACGATATATATATATATACATACCGGTTTTTGGATGAGTCGTTGTTACATGTGATGATGTGTTATCTTGTGTTATGCGTTTGTTCAGTACAATTTGTGATCTTATGTATGGATTTGCATGACACTTGACTCATGGATTTTATATGTTTAATGCAAGCTTAAAAACACACGTGCAAACTATGCTTGGAATGATTTATTTACATATGCTTATGGTCTTACTATGCTGTTCTTTCCTTCCTTGCATGATGTTTATCTGTTTCGCAAATGTCTGTCTAATACACGATTTGCCAATGCATCAGTCAACGTATTTAATCGTCTCGGAATATGCTGATAAGTAATGTAATCAAAACTTCGTTCTAACAATCTCACACGTAGGTATAACCTTAATATGCGCTGGTCTCTGACGGAATATCGCCTGTTTAGTTGATGGACCACCAACTGGGAGTCCAGGTTCACCACTAGCTCTCGGATGCCGAGGTCAACTGCTTCGGCAAGTAATTCTATTACAGCACTGTACTCGGCAACGTTGTTAGTGGTATGACCTAGGCACACACCCTGCAGGTTTATCAACTCCCCGTGAGGATCGTAGATCACCCACGCTGCCGAAGACAAATTACAAGTACTACGGCAGGCACCATCAGCGAAACCAACATAAGGAGTACGAGACATCTGCGCAGGAAAGAGAAAGCATAATAAGGGGCAAAAACACGCCTTCACACCAAAGCAAAAGAAACTCATGCAGTAAAAACTCAAAAACACACGTATATACAAAGTGACTGTGAGCAGTTATGCATAGTACTTCTTCAGATAGAGCCCATTTCGGGGCTTGTCAAGAGGGTTCCCTTCATAATCAATCAACTCATATGCGCCCTTTTGTAAAACACGTTTCACGATGTAGGGGCCTAACCACATGGATTCGAGTTTTCCTGCCCCCAGCTTATCCTTAGCTTGATCGTAGAGCAGTACTAAATCTCCCTCAACAAAGGAACGAGGATGAACATTCTGATCGAAGTGAGCCTTGACTCTCTTCTTCTGCGCTTCAATAGCCAGAGAGGCCAAACGACGAGTCTCGTCTAACCGTTCTAGGTAAAGAAGTCGTTCCTCCACCGCAGTGGTGTTGGGAAGCAACTCGACAGCTAATTTTAATGAAGGAATTTCACATTCGACGGGAAGGGTAGCCTCCAGTCCATAGACCAGTTGAAACGGGGTGAAACCGGTGGCATCCTTCACAGAAGTCCGGTAGGCCCACAAGGCTGGGAAAAGCATTAGATGCCAGTTCGACTTGTGCGTATTGACGGTGCGTTGAAGCATGGTGATCAAAACTTTGTTCACAGCTTCAACTTGACCGTTAGATTGAGGATAGTAGGGTGACGAACTATCTTGACGCAAGCCTAACTGGTTCGTTAATTCTGTCATCATATGATTTCGGAAATGCTTTCCATGATCTGTAACGATAGCCTGAGGGACTCCGAAGCGAGTGATGATATGATTGAATAAAAACTGCGCTGCTGTGTGACCGTCTTCGTTTAATGTAGGCATTGCTTCGGCCCACTTGGTGAAATAATCCACGGCAACGATAATGTACCCATGCCCCCCGGCCGAACGAGGGTTACAGGACGTATAATCGATGCCCCATTTGGCAAATGGACCTACGGTTACAACAGGGTGCAGTGGTGCAACAGGTGCACGCATCTTCCGGTGGTAAACCTGGCATTCATGGCATGCGCGTACAGCAAGGATACAATCCTTGAATATAGAAGGCCAGAAATAACCAGCGCGGAGGATCTTTTGAGCGGTAGCGTATCCGGACATGTGGCCACCACAAGCGCCGGAGTGGCAGTCATTCATGACTCGCTCAGCTTCCTCGAGAGTTAAGCATCGGCGAAGAAGGGAATCGACGCCGAGGCGGTACAGGGTGTCGCCTAAAATGCGATACGGTTGAGCCTGATGACGTATCCGTCGTCGGGCTTCCTTTGATGTATTGGGACGAAACGAAGACGTTTGTAAATATACAATGATGTCCCCGTACCATGGGTCGAGAGTGCTGATGAGAAAGAGTGTTTCATCCGGAATTTGCTCCTCTAAATGAGATGGTGCAGATTGAGATGGTAAGGAACAGAGCAGTTCAGCAAAGACCAGTGATTTCTTGGACTTGGCGGCAGTAAATTCCAAGTCGAACTCTTGGAGGATTACGATCCACTTCGAGTATTTGCCCCCCAGCAACTGACGTGATAAAATATAGGTCATGGGGTTGCAGTCAGAGATCACGGTCGTTGTGCGCAACAGGATGTAATGACGGAAACGTTGGACGGCACATACAGCAGCCAATGCCAACTTTTCGACATATGCATAGCGAGTCTCTGTATCAAGGAGGTTGCGACTAAGATAGTATACAACGTGCTCTGAGCCATCGTCATCATCTTGCACTAAAACCATGCCGATGGTGGTATCGGCAGCGGCCAGATAAAGGGTGTAGTCACGGTGGTAATTTGGAGGTCTTAGGAGCGGAGCTGAGACCAGAAGGTCTTTAAGATGCTCAAAAGATTGCTGAGCGATAGCGTCCCAATGAAAGGGCGTGTCTCGCTTTAGTAATCGCGTGAAACCCTTGGCCACCTCGGCATAATTTGGGATGAATCGTCTGAGAAAATTGGCTTTTCCCTGCAAGCTTTGTAATTGCTGTAGAGTAGCAGGGGGAGGAAGATTCACAATGGCCTCGACTTTAAGGGGATCCAGACGGATGCCTTCTCGGGAGACGATAAACCCGAGTAGTCGGCCAGATTCCACGCAGAAGACACACTTGTGCGGATTGAGTCGAATACGATAGTGTCGACAGCGAAGGAAGATTTCGCGTAAATGAGATGGATGGTCTTGACGTTTAGCTGAATGAGCGGGTAGATCATCCAGGTAAGGTTGTACGATGTTTCGGATATCATGAAAAGCATACGACATCGCACGCTGGAAAGTGGCGCCGGCATTTTTAAGACCGAAAGGTAGCTTCTTGTAAGCGAAGGTGCCCCAAGGACAAATGAAAGCAGTCTTGTGCTGGTCTGCGGGGGCTATGTTGATCTGGTTGTAACCAGAAAAGCCGTCCATGAACGAATAAATTTCGCTTCCTGCGCAATCATCGATAAGCTGATCAATAAAAGGCGTAGGAAAGTTATCTTTTGGACAGGCGCGATTGATATCGCGATAGTCAACACAAACCCGAATAGTGCCCTGTTTTTTATTGACAGGAACTATATTAGATACCCATTCCGTGAGGGGAATGGCATAAATGAAACCAGCTCGAAAAAGCTTTTCAACTTCGGCCTTGATGGCTGCAGCCTTTCGAGGGTGCACCGGGCGTAAACGCTGACGAACAGGCTTAGCCCCAGGATAGGTAGGGATTTCGTGCTCCACGATACTGGGGTCAATGCCGGGCATTTCTTCGTAAGACCATGCGAAAACATCACGAAATTCACGAAATAGATCTGTGTAGATTTGAATTTCCTCGGGAGTACATGTGACTCCAATATGAATATTTTCGACAACTCCTGTTTTGACAGAGATGTCGATAGCCAAAGTTTGTGTAATGTTACCCATGTTCCCTTCCGAGGACACTTGATATAACTGGATAGGTGTTTGGAGAGGGATATGTGGGAGACATGAAGCAAACTTTCCGAGACACGTGGCCATTTCCGAATGAGGAGGGAGGAACGAAGAGCGATGGTGGTGATCAAACCATGGGAGCTCTTCGGGAGACATAGTCTCGATAATAGCCTCGTCGGATGGGAATGATTCTTTCAGGGGGTCCGAGGTGGCCTTCTCTCCCGACCAGGGGAAGGTTTGCGGTGAATCGGGAACGCTGCTCGGAATAGCAGGTCCGGAGGTTGAAGCCGATGCAGCAACTATTTCGATGTAGTTGAGCTCGGCTGGGCTCAACGGCATCATCTCGCCCCATGAATCTTCTTGATTCACGGGAGGGAGAACCCATGGATCAGAATGCGTCATGATCATGTTAACGGAGGCGAGATTTGGAGGCGGGAGGGGAAAGACTCCCATCAAGGAGGGATCTTTAAATAATCCGGCACCCACACTCTCGAGCGATTTGAAGGTATGCTCCACGAATGGTACATTCCCTTCAGAAGAGGAAGCAAAAAAGGACAGCTGGTCCACCGTGACGATTTTTCCTTGATGGGGAAAGCGAACGACACGGAATAAAGAGGAAGCCACGGCCTGCATGGCATAAGTCCAGCTTCGTCCTAGAAGGAGGTTGTAAGTGAGATTAGCGTCAACGACTTCAACCTCGACTTCTACAGTTTTCCCTTCTAAAGAGATAGGTAGACGCGGGAGGATACCAAGTGGACGAGATTCTCTTCCATCGAACGCCTCTAGGGTGGTGGGAGACTGGCTCAGAGCAGGCGAACCAAGAGCCTTCCAACAAGCAACCGACATGATGCAGGTTGAGGCTCCTTCATCAATGACAGTACGGTGAATCGTCTTGCCTTTGATGAGAACTTGTATAAGGAAGGCCACCTGATGAGGTAATCTCTGCGTGAAACCTTCGAGGTCGAAAGAAATGAGATCCGAATCTGCCGGGTCGATGCCACCAATTGCTGATAGCAGGGACTTCCTCTGGGAGGGGCAGCTCTGGAGGACTTCTAACGCGGACATAGCAGACGGAGCCTGAGCTAAGTCCTCGACAATGCTATAATGCTGTGCGGCACGAGCATTGGGGTTATAAGATGACTTCTTGAGTACACCTTTGGGAGGGGGTCGGGGGATCGTCTCGGTGCTGGGCCGTTCAATGTGAAGAGGGCCAGAACTAGACGCGGGAGCGCTGGAGGGGACCTCCGGCTCCTTCCCGGCTGAAGATGGATATTCTTTCGTTCGAGTCGTGACGTGGACGGGGATGGTTCCTGCCATGAATACTTGAGAACCGAACGAGGAAGAGGATTGAGAAGGGTCTGCCACCTGATGCGTCTGCTGGGATGGGAAAGGCTCTTTAAGCACGGCGGGGGACCCTGAAGCACCTTTTAAAAGCCGACTAACCTCGGACCGCCTAGGGCAGTCCTTGGTGTAGTGATCCTCCTCGCAAATGAGGCAGGGATACTTAGGCTTCCGCTTGGCTCCGTCCTCGGTGGGAGGTTTAGGAGAATTTTGCTTAGGTTGTCCGGATTTTTCTTTGGCCTTTCCTTTCTTTTTGCCTTTCGAGGATTTGTCTGCCGCGGTGGACTGAACGGCATTTACCTCGGAGGTATTCCCAGGAATAGATGGGCTCTGAGAAGCATTCTCGTTAGAGGCGTTTTGTTTCTGCTTCCCAGAGTTTGCGGTTGATTTCTTACTTGGTGAATTCACGGAGCCAATAACTCCATCCACAGACGGTTTCGGTGGAGCTTTGGTTTGTCCGTGCCTCGGGGCATCTGGCAAATAGTCATACAAAGTACCTGACTGAGAATATACTAAGTCAAGGTATTGAGCTCGCGCAATCGCTTGCTCTTCAGTTACACACGCCCCCATTGCAATATCTTTGGCAATTTTAGGAACAAAGGACGTGGTAAACCAGTCGGTCAGGAGTTGATCGGGAATCCAAAATTTAATCAAACGACGGCGCCTTCTCCATTCATGTATATGATCAGAGATGTGCGTTGCCGTATCCTGTTTTAGAGACGTGAGCAAATGGGTCCCAGTCTCGTACCGAATGGGTAACTGAAAATGAGTAAGAAAGGCCATAGCCAACGAGTTAAAGTCTGAAAACATACCGCGATGAAGTTCGATGTACCATTTTGCGGCTGAACCAGTGAGGGTCCTCTGGAAGAGGCGCAGTCGGATAGAATCATCAAGCCATGAGTTAGATGAACACCAAAGGTGATAGGTCATTACGTGGGCTTGAGGATCCTCTCCGGCTTTGCCGTCGAACTTTGGACAGTCACCTGGTATTTTGGTCGGAACCGGTGGCCACCATGAGTTATGCAAAATAGGATCATTTGTTAACTTGGACACATCGGGTAGTTCCAACGTAGCCAAAAATGGTAGCTGCGGGTTGAAGGACATCTGTGGCTGAGGGTTCGAGGCGATATTAGGGTTCCACCCAGATTGGGGTTGCCCCCACGAACTTTGTCCAGACGGACCTGGCCCGAAAGGACCGGCCGCATAGGAATTTTGTCCCGATGGACCTGGTTCGAAAGGACCTGGCACATAGGGAGTTTGTCCGTAGGAGTTTTGTCCGTGTGCGGACGACTGTCCCTGTGTTTGCCCCCCAGCTCCCCATGAATTAGCAGCTTGCCCGCCAGGTTGACCATATTGATAATTTTGATAGGGAGTGACCTGTGGTCGCTGATAATTTTGGTAAGGAGTATACTGATTTTTCCCCTGGGGTTGCTGGTAGCCATGTGACTGCTGGGTCTCATACGGAGCTTGGTAGGCAGGCTGCGTTTGATATGGAGGTTGATAACCTGTTTGAGTCTGAGGCCCAGAGTATTGTCCTTGAACCGGTTGAGGTTGGACTACACGTCCCGAAGGTTGACTTGGTCGGATTCGAGATGGACCTGGTTGGCCAGCAGGATAGCCTTGCTGAACGCCAGGTTGTCCATGTGCCACCAAGGGCTGTCTTCACGGAACGGGTGGTCGAATTGGTTGGATAGCTGGTTGACGCTGAGGCTGGCCAGCTTGTCCAGGTTGACGGTGAGGGTAGACCCCGGGTTGATTTGGCTGTATAGACGGTTGGCCCGTTTGTCCCCCACTGTAACCGGGTTGGGAAGAGGGTTGGGCTTGCTGTACGGCAGGCTGCCCTCTTGGGTATATAGGCTGGGCAGAGGGTTGCCCCCCTTGCTCAGAAGGATTTGTGTTTCGAGGGGTAGGTGGGCCCTGTTGAACATAGGGTTGTCTACCCTGGCCATAAGGATACCCTTGCTGGACGGCTGGTTGATTTGAGGGATTGTAAACTGAGCCAGTTGGTCCAGAGGGGTACCCTGGCTGGAAACCAAGCTGGTCTTGAAAAGACGGTTGCTCTGGCTGCCCAGTAGGTTGATTCTGATATGGGTATGGCGGACCTCCCATGTCCATAGGTTGTTCCTGGTAAGGTTGACCTTGTGGGTGCCCAGATTGTCCTGGGTCAGGCAGGCCATATAATGGTTGCCCTTGAGGGGGCTGCACGTAGAATGACGGGTCCTGATTGGGTGGTCCTATGGGCTGCCGAGGAGGGTCTCGGTTTCCAAAGTACTTAGTAGTGTGGTCATACCTGACATTCAAAGATTCCTCGTTCTCTTCGAAGGGGTGACGAGGGAGACCTGAGATTTCCTCAAGGAACTCACCATTTGCATCGAAGAAGAAAACAGGACCATCGTAATCTGGGTCTGTTATAGGTTCCCCATAAGCATCATACGGTCCTGATCCTGGAATGCCTCCAAGAAAAGAACCAGCTTGGGGAACTTCAGACGAGGGAATCGGTACAGCACTGACGACCGGAGTCGAACGTGCTACACAAACAGTAGGTTGAGCGGGAACTGAGGTGACGGGCGGGTTGAGTTCTGACGTGAGGGGTGGGAAAAGAGGCTGCGAAACAAAAGGGCCGATCGAGGCAGCGAGAGTAGGATCCCATATAGTGGTAGAAGTTGTTCTAGCATCATACCTATCCCTTAGCGATTGATATCGTGGAGGGAGGGGAGATGAAGACGGGATCGGGGTCTCAATGTCTGTGACCGCGGGTGTCTCGATGTCTGTGACTGCGGGTGTCTCACCCGTGCTGGAAGCTGCCCCCTCCATTGGAGATGACATACCTAAAGGGGTACGGGGGGTTTGGGGGGTATCCCAATCTTCTTCCCAGACGGGATTCCAATCCTCCAAGTAATCTGGGTTGCCTGGGGACCGTACGTTAATAGGCTGGATACTCGGAACAATGGGAAGAGTACCGCCTTCAACTGGTACCTCGGGAGCAACAGAGGATTGAGAACCTTGGTCACTTATACCGGGAGTTGATGGGTCAGCCAGGATGACCAGACCCCTTAGAACTCTTAAAGGAAACTATCGATAAAAGCCTACTCAAAACTATCGCACACAAGACCTAAAAAAAGGAGATGTTATCGTGGCCAAATTAATTTTTAAGACGCAAGGACCAAACTTGACCTTTTCATATTTCAGGAGTCGAGAAAAGGACAAAGATGACTCCAGTCTCCTTCGAATGTTTAATGAGCACGAAGTGACAAGACGCTCACAGGCACCTTTTCGTTTAGGGAGTCTGAAAAGGATCAAAAGTGACTGCTCTGGAACTCTAGGTAGAGGGTGTGCCAAACTCTTCGCAAAACCACAGAATACTTTTTAGGGTACGGGTGGTCAATCTTCGTGAATGCTGTGTTCACTGCATTGCGAATTGTAGGGCGGCCGACTCGGCTTCCTATGGATAAAGGATAAAAGCCTAGTGGGGTCTCCCTATATACTCGACGGTACGTGGGAGCGCAGTCCGTATTAGACCACTATCGAGTCACAGAAGGAGGAATCACCCAACCTAATGTGAAACAACAGTGACTATGTTTTAAGACGCCGGAACACGTCTCTAACCTAGACCTCTAAATATTTGCGTTTAGTTCCAATGCGTTTTTAGATTCATTTGGTTCATTTTATAGTTGATCTTGAGATTAAGTTTCGATTTCAAGCTCTATCGTATGTTCGCTCACAATTACTTAGATGCAATCTATATGCAAAAGAATTTCGTTTCGTTCGATGAATTCTAGCTATGAGAGGGCAAAGAATTTTTTAAACAAAACGAAAACAAACAAACAAGTAGCTAAATGCAACTAAAGCGAGGAAAGGAAACTTTTCTTTTGAAAATGGAAATCAATGAAATGTTCTTTTCCTTCTCGAATTTTAAAATAAGCTACTAATTCATTTTCTTTTAGTGACATAACACACCTAAAGGAATTTGGAGGAACTTGAACACCAAGTAAACTACTTAATGAGAGCACACGAAGTTCCCAAAACACTCAACCAAAGTCTCGAAATCAAAGGGAAACAAGGCAATGCACGAGCTATGTGATCTAAGCTCTGCAAAACAAGCAAGGATTGCAAGCAAGGAGGAAGCGGAAAAGATCACTTGGAAGCACAAACCAATACACTCTAACAATCACTGAAAAAATGCGAAAAGCGAGTCTAGAACGAGCTGGTCAATCAAGCAAACAGGGATCCTTGCGGGAGGCTTGACACACACACGGCCGCTAGATGTCCTAGGGTTCAGAGCGTGAAATCAAATAGAGAAAAGCAAACATCCGACGGACCAGAGTCGCAACCAGTCAATTAGAGACCCAAACACAATCCAGTAATCGCAAAAGTAAGGATGAAAACGTGAACCAAGCAGCTAGAAGGGAAGTTGTTTGCAAACTTAAAACCAAGCAAAACGAAACCCTATGGAGTTGAGCTCCGTAATCAAACAGTTCAAAGCTCAGAGAGTGAAAAACAAGTCATCAGACAAGCGGGGAGAAGAAGGGAAAGTCACAGCAAGAGGTTCAGGAGGTCGATTTGGACAAAAAGAGTTTTTCAGGCTCAGCGCGGGTAGCCTTCAGCAACTTCGCGCTGACAGGGGGAGGCCTTCAGCAACTTTGCGACGTCAGCGCGGAAAGTCAGGGAAAAAGCGCGCTGCCCTAGGACAAACGAGGTCAGCGCGGATATAAGACACACAGACGCGATGACCGAAATCGAAAAGAAGAGGGGGCGCGATGTCAGCGCGGAAGAACACGAATAAAGCGCGCTGCCCTTGAAAACGAGGTCAGCGCGACTGTTAGACGTACAGGCGCGATGAAGAGAAAACCAAAAGAACAGGGCCGCGATGTCAGCGCGACTGTTCCGAAATAAAACGCGCTGGGAGTAAAAAACAAGGAAAGCCAAAACAAAAACTTCCCAAACCAAAGGCAGGAGCTTTTTAATAATAAAGACGCTTTCCAGAAACACCCAGAAAGTTCATAAGCCACAAAAGACAATCCCAAAAACCCACAAAGAGATCAATCAAAGCCAAACACAAAAGTGGACTCAAAAGACAAAAAGGCTGATCCCCAGCGGAGTCGCCAAATTGTTGGGAAGGTAAATCCCCTCTACGGATAGAGGCGATCCCTACTAGCCCAATAGGGGTCTAGCAACAATCACACAATGCTGCCACGCATGTTCCTAGTTACAATTAAACAAGAAGTAAAGAGCACCTACTTGGATTCCTGCGCTGTCGTGTGACGAAGAGACGTTTCCTTCGCTCCTTCGCTTCAGCTGGTCACAGTCCTCCGCGATCCCCGCGAACGGACACCTGCACACACGAAGAGAAGGCAAACGCAAGCGTAAAATCTAGTAAAAGTAACTATATGCCAGTCAGAAAAGACATAATTCACATTTATCCATTGCATAAACAAACGAGAATGGAACAATAATAGCAGTCATCTATTATTAATCAGAATAGAGAAGAGTACAACCAAATGTTCTGACGTCGGTAAACTCCTCAGGAGGGATCAGTCAGCATGTATCTCAAGCATTCACCTTTGAGGATGGTTCTCCCAAGACAAACAACTCTCTCTCTCTCACACAAATGTCACAAACAAACTTCCCAAAGCAATCAATCACTTCCACTCCTAACACACCACACTTATAGCAGCAATCTGAGCACTACAAGCTCTGTACAATCCAAGCTAAGTCTAGCTAGTTTCTAACCAGCTGCTCATGGTAATGGTGGAAGTTTATATAGGAGAAGGAGTCTCCTAAAAAGGTGGAAGGATGAGCTTATCTTCAAGGGGAGTAGTTGCAAAGGGTCGAACAGACATGCCATAGAAGGGAGTCGACATTCACAAAGCTAACAACCAAGCCTGGAGAGATCTGGAAGGCTGGTTGTTTGAACAAATTCGCCCAAACTGGATCAGCGCGGATTATATGGAGACTGCCGCGCTGTCAGCACATGACAATAACTGAACAAGCCATGTCAGCGCGGAAGGACACGTGAAAGCCGCGCTGTGTGTCATCGCGGAAAAGTGATGTTCTTCCGCGATGGCAGCGCACGAAATAGACTATGGGGCGCTGGTCATCGCGGTTATTTTAGGAACAGACGCGCTGATGCACAAAACTTTGGAAAAATGGTTTTTTAGCCAGTTCAGGGATCGAACACTTAGTGACTGTGACTTCTTGGACACAGCAGGGTGACTGACAGGAAGGCAGTGATAAATTACTGTGTAACAAGCACTTTATTCCAAAATAATCAATATTACAACAATGTCTGAGAATCCACACTCAATACTCCAATTGAGGGGGTATTTATACAAAACTTTTTACAATGAAATATCTCATAACAAAGTGAGATATAAATTGGGGTGACTAATCATTTTCTTCAAGAAAATAGGGCTAGAAGACCTCGTAGATGACATATAAGGCAACCGAATGGTTTGTTGTCCCTATTTCTGAGAATGTGTTGGAGTTAGGCCCTATGATTTGGCCTCTTGCTGTCCTTGGTGTAATTATGTTCTGGCTGCTCTTTTTTTACCATTCCTACTGATACACTTTACTTGCATCTAATACCCTTTATCTGTTGATCTCTTTTCATCCTCTTTATCTTCATTGACTGTAGTAAAAATCAAAATTTACCTTTTACTAAGGATAAATTTACAAAATTTCCAACATGTCTTCCCACCATTTTTGTTCTGGCAACCTATGTTTCTGAAGTTTCCTCAGGGTCTCATCAGTTTCTGTATATCTGAAAAGGTAGGTTGGATTGGGAACAAGTGCGTTATCTCATGCTCAACATATAATAAGTTCTCTAAACTGTGATAGAGAACTTGGCCTATGGGGAGTGCTTTTATTCCTGATGCACTTGTTGATGAACTAGCTTGATTGCTAGAATACTTACTCAATTTGTCCACATAATCTATATGCTTCATTAATCTGTCATTAATCACCAAAGGACTTGGTAGCATTTTATTTTGCAAAATAGTGAACTTCTCCATAAAAGAATTAATTTCCACCTACATATCTTGACATCTTCTCTCTAAATTCTGCATCAAAGTTCTCTTGGTTAGCACCCTTTTGATTTCCAAAACAGTGTCTGTCATGTCTGAAATGCAAAGTTCTTCCAGTTGTTCCTTATTTCTGTTATTCAAAAGATGTATGAGTCGGTTGGCTTGATTAGGCATTTGTCCTAATAGATCTTTTGTCTTTTGAATTTCTCCCTGTGCTACTTTCACTAGATCAATATGTTCATACATCACTTGGATGGATGGCCAAACATCATTTATGGATTGAATGATGTTGGTCCAAAGAATTCTTTTTATTTCTATTAGAGGCTTGTCAAATGTAAGATCCTTCTCTAATGATTCTATTTTGTTTTCTAACATTTTAATCTCTCTTGTTTTTTCTGAAACATTTACCTTTGAGAGATCATAGCTTCATTCCATTTTATCATATTGCTCCTTTAGTTTATTTAGTTCTGAAACTTTTATTTTCAGGTCTTCCATTGCCTTTATCAGCTCTTCTATGCTCAAATTAGCACTGCTGCCCTGTGCTGTTCCTACTGTTGCTGTACTTGTGACTACCTCTGCTATGACTGTTGGAATATTTGGTGCCAATGCTGCTCCAAGAGTTGATGGGGCTACTGTGGGTACTACTAGGATTACATTGGGAGGCTGGGAGGTCGATTCTCCCTGCTTGTCCTTCAATGCCTTTTCAAGTGCTTGTTCAGTATCATTTAGTCTTTCATTGAGCTTTAAGAGCAAATCCATCATTTCTTCTTTATATTTTTTATTTATAACCTCATCAGTCTGTGGGTGCCTTGAAGGTGGCAGTTTTAGTTGCTTCCTTAGGGCAGCAATATCTTCATCTTTCTTTTTGATTAGTGCTTCTACACCTTTCACATCTTTGGGATCATGTCCCAATCCAATAATTATTTCTTCCAAAGACTTTATTATGTTATCTTTGGCTTGAGAGGAGGCCTTTTCCAAGTGTAGTTGAGCAGTAGTGTTGTCCAAAGAATTTTGTAACCTGTGGGCCATCATTGCCTTGCCAGTCAAGGTTGAGTAAATCATTTCTCCTATTTGCTTATGCAACTCAATTTGATCCAAAGGATGAATATCCTTTACCATGACTTCAAGGTTTTTTCTAAGATAATCTGTTGCTGATGTAGGCTGCTGCACCTTGGGCTTGAAATAGCTCATTATCATCTTACCTTCTTTGATGTCATAGGCTGACATCAATTTCTGTTGATTTGTAGGGGCCATCTTCAAATATTTGTTATAAACCTGCATCCTCAATGGATCATTCCTATCTTTTATTTCTATGAATGTTTTCTTGTGGTCTGAGGAATCAGTCCCTGATGGCTTGGAAGAGGATATATCTATGCTTTTTTGCCTTTATAGCTCCTGCCTTTGAGAGCTATTGGATGTTCCTCTTGTTGGGAAAGTTTGTTGGCTTTCCACTCTTTCTTGCCTTTGACTATCTATGTTTTCTTCTGCAAATTCCTCCTCTGAAAGGTGATTCAATCTTTGTCTCTTTGTTCCAGGCTGTCCTAATATTTCACTGGCAGGGGTAGTTTTTTCCCTGTCTCTTGTTTTGTTTCTTTCCTCATTTACAAGAGTTTGTAGAATTAGAGGTTCTCCTATATTGACCTTGTTAGCACCTAAATCTGCCTCAGGCTGAAGGAAGGCAAAAATTAGGGTAACCACAAACCACGCTCAGTCTGGTAGCTAGCCCTACCAGAGCAGGAGAGGGCTCTCTCCGAGTCATGCTCAGTGAATGGATAAGCAAAAATGGTTTGAGATGACTTAAAATGCAATATTTACCTTAGGCTAGTAAGTGAAAAGGGATTTTGGAAACAATTTTATGAATGACCGAGCTTTTGGGATGTTTATGGGACTGGCGCTCAACAAAGAACAGAGAATTGAATATGAAGGCACAGATTATTCCGTGAGGCAAGGTAGGCGGAAAGAGCAGCAATTTCAGTTTAAGGTAATGCGGAATGGAAAGATTGCTGAAGAAAGTGAAAAGGGCATAGTCGCATGAATCCTTTTCAACAGAAGAATAACACTGTACATGAAATTTTCCCATAGGCAGAGCAATATAAATGGAATTCTACCTAATCTCACTTAGAAAATTTCACTGAAATGAAACGTGAATTGAATTATGAAACATAACAAGATACATATGGAACATAAGAACAAATTTGATACACTCACAACCACAAGAATCTCATGAAAGAGAGCTGCTGCCTTTCATTAATTCTCTGTCAAATGTACACAGTGCAGAAACAGAGTTTCTTTCCCACAGTCTCCCAGAAGTTACAAGCCAGCCAACCCTTTGCAAATAACTTGCATACAATATATATAATGTGTGAGGAAGAGATAGAACGCCCAAGGGTTGGGGAGTTACTCGAATCATTGCAAAATGGAGATGGAGAGCCAACCATCAGCTACAGGTGCAGCGCTACAAACATGACATTTGGCTTGGGTGACCGTTTGCCTTCCTTCGCCACTTGGATAGAAGCCAATCTGTTGAAAAAATAGTTTAAATTCCACCTTTGGTGCCAAAAAACCAAAGTGTAGATGAGCGGGCCCACTTTGAGAAGTCACGAACCGAAATTTTGCGAAACGGAAGCAAATTAGCAATTTTTCCTCTGTGCACCGCACCATTTTCTCTGTGCGTCGCGCTAATTTGGGGCCTGTTTTGGGGCACTTTTAGGTGTCCAAAATGTGCCCAAGTGGGCTTGTCAGAAAGCCTGTCCTGTATAATTTCTAACCCCACTAGAATTTTTGAATTTGGTGCTCATTTGCCCCTCCAAATATTCATTCTCCCAAGATTGCTTCCTGTGTGTCAAAAAAGTGGCAGAGAGGCCATTTTTGGGTATTTTTTAACCTTTTGGAGACTCATACCTTGCCAAAATTTCTGGTCCGGACACTAGTAGTCATGATTTTCCATGTGAAATCCAAAAATTCAAACCATTCCTCATTTGGAGCTCTATAATTTTAGCGTTGTGCCAATGGCGCGGCGCACAGGGAGAAAACCCCTGTTTTTTGCCCAAAAATTTGTCAAATGACCCAAAATGCCCCAAAAATGCTCCAAATTTCTTTCCCATGCACCAATAGTCACAATTTTTGATGCTGAATCCAAAAATGTAAACCTTTCTTCATTTGGAGCTCCCAATTTTTAGCGTCGCGCCAGTGCGTGGCGCACAGGGAAGTGGCGCAGTGCACTGGGCTTGAGGCGCGACGCATATAGCCTGTGCGTAGTGGTTTTTATAGGAGACTTTTGGAGGCCTTCCCGGTGTCCAAATTGGGCGTAGGATAGCTTTCTGGAAAGGTGTTTGAGTCTACTTTCCAAATCAACTAGAAGTTTTCAATTTGGAGTTCATTTTCCCTGTCAAAAGTCAAATCTCCCAAGACTGGTCAAAATGTGCCAAATGAGGCTGCCTAAAGGCAGAGTGCTGTTACAGTCAACTTTTGAATGCCTTCCTCAACTCCAAATTGAGATCATGATAGCTAATTGGAAAGATATTTGTGTCTAGTTATCATTTGAATCATCAAAAAAGTCATTTGGCCAACTGATCTAGGAGAAAATTTGACTTTCCCAAGGTCACTTCAGAGGTGCATCAATTCTCCCGAGGCAACTATATGTTTGACATTTCTCCAAAACCATGACACCTGTGTAAAACGTGAAGGAGGTTTTTCTTCCTTGGCATGTTGTGGAAAAAAACTCTCTCAATGTTCCCAAATTCATCTTTTATTGCTCAGAAACATCATTTTAGTGAAACCTACCCTGATGTGTGGAACAAGAGATTTGTCAAAACGAAGTGAAATGAAGGGGATAGGGAGCTCCTAAATTCTCGAGGAAATTTTGGGAAGTAGGGAGGGATGTAAGGAAGTAGGGGAAAGTGTAATCTCAGAGATCGAGTGAGGGGAAGGGGTCCAAAAAATCAAAACACAGGTCCAACCTAGAAAATTGCCAGGTTGTAGCAAGAAATTAGGGTTTGTGCGAAAATGAGGAATTTGGGGGATCTTAGTGATGGGAAGTGTTTGATAAGGTACTTTAAGGATAGGGGAAGGTGTATGAACATTAGGATACCAGTTTTGCCGATGATTTGACTGCCCAAGAGAAATTGCCTTCAAAACCCTAGGAGAGGGAAATGACCTTACCTAGGCACAACTGAAGCATGAACACGGTGTAGAATGACCCAGTGGGACTTGACATGATAATGAAAACTCTCTGAATGATGGTACACTCAGCTGAATAGTGACAGAGACCGACATTTGGATGACTTTTGAAGGAGTGAAAGCAAACCCTAGATCTTATGCCTAGTGATCAAATTTTACTTGAAGACTCACTAAAATGACAAAATTTGACCTTGACACCTTAAAACCACTTTGTCAGAGAATGTTTGATCACTGGAGGAAGGCTGCAAATACTGACACTAACATTGGCTCCAATAGGGATGGCATCTCCTTGGAGGTGCCAAGAACTGCAGATCTTTGGGTCAGCAGACAGTGCCTTCGTCCATTGGGCTATGGAGTCCATTATTCCGACAAACCAACATGACTCAATTTATTGACTGAAACTTGACTCAAACTAACTCTGTGCAAAAGGAAATGACTCATGATTGACTTAACTAAAACAAGAACTGACAAACTTATTCAATGGCAGCAGCCCATCAAGATTCGAGGGTTTCAAATCATGATGACAGCCGCCTGCGTACTAATGCAATATGTACACTCATGTGTAATGTGTCTTCCAATGTAACCAATCAAGTAGATGCCTCCTTGATTGATTCTCCGAATCAGATCTTCTGGTCAACAACAGATACTGGTAACTGGGCTTCCAAAAACATAGTTGACCATGATCTCCTTCATCACTGAATACTGCAATAATCACCTTCACTGCTGACTGCAACAAATCTGCCATTGGATCCTGAAAAACATGAAGATTTACCTCCTGTTGAAGAAACAAGGGGTCCATTTCTTGTGATGCTGATCTCTTTTCACAATATACTTCAGAAAAAGTATGCTCCTGGTCCTCAAAAAATTCTGAACAAGCAGTTGAGTGGATTTCCTCTTCAAAGAACATTTCAAAACATGAAACATAGGAAGAAGAATCTGAAATGGCATCCTGAATGGTCGGATCTTCGGTAGTATGAACATCTTGCAGGCTATCTTCATATGATATGACAGCCAGATTCTCGTTACATTCATTAATCATAAGAAAAGAAACTTCAAATGTTTCGTGAAACTCAAGCATGACCTTTCTGTCATCTATCATAAATTCATCCAGAGAAACTTTTTCACCTACTTGAACGAAGATATCCTCTTGCTGTTCATGAATTGACTGAATTACCTCGTTAGGAAGGTTATGTTCTGATGAGATGAGGGCAGTTAGGCCTGTAACTCTATCTTCTTCATTTGAGGCGGCCTCAACAATGCAATTCTCTTCTATGAGATCCGGAACAACATGTTTTTCCTCATCATAATCTGTTTCTCGATCTGGTTTATCATCATCATTTTCTGAGATTGGAACATCATTTTCTTGATTATCCTCATTTATTTCAACCAGATCTAAAATAAAACTTCTTCTTTCCTCATTTTCTGCCATATGGAACTCTTCAACTGGCTGATCTATTTCATGTAATTCATGTTGACTGTCAAGATGCAAAATTCCTTCATTTTCCACCGTATAAAGATCTTGATTCAGTTGCAAATTTTCCTGTGCATCTTGATGGGACTCCTCTAGTTTCTCTTCATGTTGCTGAAATGTATTCTCGTACAAGGCTTCCATGATCTCATCATCCATAAAATTATCATCCTCATAGTATTTTTCAAGGCTCTCAATGAAAGTAGAAGCATGTTTGCAACAGTCATGAACTAGATTTAATGATGGATAAGAGTCTTTATATCTTTCAATGAACAGGGCATGAAAATCCTTTAGACAGTGAATACAATTAGGCGAAAAAATTTCATACCAAGAGCAGGCTTCATCTTCCAGGGTAGCCATAAACATTTTCATCAAATAGTCTTCAGGAAATTTGATCTTTAATCTATGCACATGGATGTGAAATTTCACCAGATGAAGAGCAGCATCATTACCTTCCACATTTCTGAACACAGGCAAATTCTTTGACCAATCTACCTTGGGCATTTTATTTGGAAAACCTGGGATGTGATCTCAGCTCATGGGAGCATATCTTCTTACAATCCGATCCATCTTGAAAATGTCAAAGCTGCTGATCCCTCTGTAGTGGAGTCACCATGAAGCACTAGTTGCTAGATTCTTTAGTGAAAGGAGTCGCCAGGTGAATGATTTCAACCGTCTTCCTATGTCTGATCGTTGTTCAAAATCAACAATCAGCTCTAAACTTGAGATATGTACTGGGGCAAAACAATCTTCAAGAAAACCATTTTCTTCCCTAGTGGAGTCGCCACTATGTTAGCACCTAAATCTGCCTCAGGCTGAAGGAAGGCAAAAATTAGGGTAACCACAAACCACGCTCAGTCTGGTAGCTAGCCCTACCAGAGCAGGAGAGGGCTCTCTTCGAGTCACGCTCAGTGAATGGATAAGCAAAAATGGTCTGAGATGACTTACAATGCAATATTTACCTTAGGCTAGTAAGTGAAAAGGGATTTTGGAAACAATTTTATAAATGACCGAGCTTCTGGGATGTTTATAGGACTGGTGCTTAGCAAAGAATAGAGAATTGAATATGAAGGCACAGATTATTCCGTGAGGCAAGGTAGGTGGAAAGAGCAGCAATTTCGATTTAAGGTAATGCGGAATGGAAAGATTGCTAAAGAAAGTGAAAAGGGCATAGTCGCATGAATCCTTTTCAACAGAAGAATAACACTGTACATGAAATTTTCCCACAGGCAGAGCAATATAAATTGAATTCTACCTAATCTCACTTAGAAAATTTCACTGAAATGAAACGTGAATTGAATTATGAAACATAACAAGATACATATGGAACATAAGAACACATTTGCTACACTCACAACCATAAGAATCTCATGAAACAAAGCTGCTGCCTTTCATTAATTCTCTGTCAAAAATACACAATGCAGAAACAGAGTTTCTTTCCCACAGTCTCCCAGAAGTTACAAGCCAGCCAACCCTTTGCAAATAACTTGCATACAATGTATATAATGTGTGAGGAAGAGATAGAACGCCCAAGGGTTGGGGAGTTACTCGAATCATTGAAAAATGGAGATGGAGAGCCAACCATCAGCTACAGGTGCAGCGCTACAAACATGACATTTGGCTTGGGTGACCGTTTGCCTTCCTTCGCCACTTGGATAGAAGCCAATTTGGGGAAAAAATAATTTAAATGCCACCTTTGGTGCCAAAAAACTGAAGTGTAGATGAGCGGGCCCACTTGGAGAAGTCGCGAACCGAAATTTCATGAAACGGAAGCAAATTGGCAATTTTTCCTCTGTGCGCCACGCCATTTTCTCTGTGCGTTGCGCTACTTTGGGGCCTGTTTTGGGGCACGTTTAGGTGTCCGAAATGTGCCCAAGTGGGATTGTTGGAAAGCCTGTCCTGTCTACTTTCTAACCCCACTATAATTTTTGAATTTGGTGCTCATTTTCCCCTCCAAATCTTCATTCTCCCAAGACTGCTTCCTGTGTGTCAAAAAAGTGGCAGAGAGGCCATTTTTGGGTGTTTTTCGACCTTTTGGAGACTCATACCTTGCCAAAATTTCTTGTTCGGACACTAGTAGTCATGATTTTCCATGTTGAATCCAAAAATACAAACCATTCCTCATTTGGAGCTCTAGAATTTTAGCATCGCGCTAGTGGTGCGGCGCACAGGGAGAAAATCCTTTTTTTTTGCCCAAAAATTTGTCAAATGACCCAAAATGCCTAAAAAATGCTCCAAATTTCTTGCCCATGCACCAGTAGTCACGATTTTTCATGCTAAATCCAAAAATTTAAACCTTGCTTCATTTGGAGCTCCCAATTTTTAGCGTCGCGCCAGTGTGCGGCACACAGGGAAGTGGCGCGACACACTGGCCTTGAGGCGCGACGCATATAGCCTGTGCGTAGCGGTTTTTACAGGAGACTTTTGGAGGCCTTTCCGATGTCCAATTGTTGGCATTATGATTCTGGTATGGCTCTATGTTACAGATGTTGTACTTGATGGCAACACCCCCAAGTGGCAATGCTCTGATCAGGCTCTCAAAATGTTGAAAATTAAGAAGTACGCAGGAGAACAGTTCAGAAGACGCGTACACGCAGGTACACCGTGAAGGGACCGCGGCCAGACACGCAGTTCACCCATTCAGAAGGTGCGTACCCCCAGTTTCACTTACTTCAAGGCAGAGAAGCGCGTTCACGTGGGGTTTCCTATTTTTGGCCCGTGGTATTTAGCCCGCCGCTCTTGATTCTATGGTTTTGGCCCGTGGTATTGTTTTATATTATTATTATTATTGAGCCCCATGTTTTTGGGCCCCTGGTATTGGTTATCTATGGTATTGATCCATGATTTTAGGAGGAGCTTGCCTATATAAAGCAAAGGAGTTCACTTGGCTAAGTATCTTTGCAAATTGAATATCTTAAGATCTAAAATATTGGGTTATTGTCTTAAAAGCTTGATCTATATGAAATTGAAGTTGAAAGCGAATCTGTGAAGGGTGATCTCTCGAGCGCATGATCAGATCTGGGCATCCAACTAACTGTGGCACACTGGTGAACTGCCAATTCGGCCCTAATCAGAAGTACGCAGGTGAATAACGGTGCAAGTGCGTGGGTACGTAGAGCAGAAGAAGCTGAACTGCGTGGGTACGTAGAGGAGAAATAAGAGAGCTGCGTGGGTACGCAGAGCAGAAGAAGCAGAACTGCGTGGGTACGCAGCGCGACAGAGGTTTAGGTGCGTACGCCCAGTAAAAGTACGTGGCACGATAGTATCTATGAGTGCGTGGCTTCAATAGCAATACGTGGCGCGATAGTGTCTCTGGGTGCATACCTACAGTAACAGTACACAACTCGATTGAAGAAGCAGTGCGTGGGTATGCCGTGCAGCAGAAGGCTCTCTGCGGATATACGCAGAGAAGCAGAAGGTGTAGTGTGTAGCGACGCAGGCCAGAGAAAGAAAAACTGCGTATCTGTCTTAAGATCTTCTGTTGACTGAATTTTTCTGTTGATAAGGTGTTCTGGGTTTAGTTCTGTTATTGTTGATCTGGTTACTGCAGTTGACTGTGCAATTTACATGTACTTGATGATCATTTGATGTTTATGGATCCAGTTTGAAAATTTATGAAAAGTGGTCCTTGTAAGAAAAGAAGTAAGGGGTTGTAGCTCCCTTCCAGGAGAGACTGGAAAACGAGAGAGAGTTGTAGCTCTCTGTAGGTTGCAGCCTGCGTACTGGTAAAGGACTGCACCAGTACAAAATCATTGTAAAAGGAGTTTCTAATTTGAAAGAAGATAGAGACATATTGCAGCAGGTGGTTTTCACCCACATTGGGTTTCCACCTTATATCTGGTGTTCTTTGGTGTGACTATCTGTTTTTCTTGTTCATGCTCATTATTTTATGGTACTAATTTGCAAAAATAATTCAAAGTGTAAAAAAGGAAGATTTGTTAAAAGAACTTGATAATACTGATTCACCCCCCCTCTCAGTATTATTTCCAACACCAAATTGGGCATAGGATAGCTCGTTGGAAAGATATTTGAGTCTAATTTCCAACTCAACTATAATTTTTCAATTTGGAGTTCATTTTCCCTGTCAGAAATCAAATCTCCCAAGACTGTTCAAAATGTGCCAAATGAGGCTGCCTAAAGGCAAAGTGCTGTTACAGTTAACTTTTGAATGCCTTCCTCAACTCCAAATTGAGCTCATGATAGCTCATTGGAAAGATCTTTGTGTCTAGTTATCATTTGACTCATCAAACAAGTCATTTGGCCAACTGAGCTAGGAGAAAATTTGACTTTCCCAAGGTCACTTCAGAGGTGCATCAATTCTCCTGAGGCAACTATATTTTTGACATTTCTCCAAAACCATGACACCTGTGTAAAAAGTGAAGGATTTTTCTCTTCCTTGGCATGTTTTGGACAAAAACCTCTCTCAGTTTTCCCAAATTCATCTTTTATTGCTCAGAAACATCATTTTAGTGAAACCTACGCTGATGTGTGGAACAAGAGATTTGTCGAAACGAAGTGAAATGAAGGGGATAGGGAGCTTCTAAATTCTTGAGGAAATTTTGGGAAGTATGGAGGGATGTTAGGAAGTAGGGGAAAGTTTAATCTCAGAGATTGAGTGAGGGGAAGGGGTCCAAAAAGGCAAAACATAGGTCCAACCTAGAAAATTGCCAGGTTGTAGCAAGAAACTAGGGTTTGTGCGAAAATGAGGAATTTGGGGGATCTCAGTGATGGGAAGTGTTTGATAAGGTACTTTAAGGATAAGGGAAGGTGTATGAACATCAGGATACCCGTTTTGCCGATGATTTGACCGCCCAAGAGAAATTTCCTTCAAAACCCTAGGACAGGGAAATGACCTTACCTAGGTGCAACTGAAGCATGAACAAGGTGTAGAATGACCCAGTGGGACTTGACATGATAATGAAAACTCTCTGAATGATGGTACACTCAGCTAAATAGTGACATAGACTGACATTTGGATGACTTTGGAAGGAGTGAAAGAAAACCCTAGATCTTATGCCTAGTGATCAAATTTTACTTTAAGACTCACTGAAATGACAAAATTTGACCTTGACACCTTAAAACCACTTTGTAAGAGCATGTTTGTTCACTGGTGGAAAGCTGCAAAGGCTGACACTAACAGACTTGAGTGGGGGAAGTCTATATTTGAGCCTGTTCTCTGGAAGTTTCAAGCTGCTTGGACATTATAGGCTATTCAGTGTGTTGAAAGCTAGTCTCTAATTCCTTGCCCTTTGATGACCCTGTAGCTGGTATACTTGTTTCCTGTGAAGGTTGCTGAGAGGTTTCAACACTGGAGGCACCAACTCTTGACCTCTGAGATAATTTAAATGATACTTGTATTGGGGAAGTGAAGAATGCAATGGCGGGATGGATGATAGGTTCTGGACAGTGTCACTGCAAATTTTCTGACCAAGTGGCGATTGAAAAGCTTTGGCAGTTGACAGGGACGTCGCTTTGCATGGGAACACAGTCGCAACATATAACAGTGAAAAATGACATTACATTGGTTTTATTCGCAAAATCTAGGTTGGCAGGGGTTTTCTGGATTATCGGGTGGGTGACATAAGTGGAGATGGGATGTTTTGTCATTTTATGGAGGGGCGATAAGCAGTATGTGCTCGCATTGCTTTTGGGGCTGGGCGGTTTTGGACCAAGGGCGAGCGATCATATAGACTGCACGATGCATGGAAGAGGTATAGGTAGAATACCGCCTGGTGATCGCACGTTAAGGCGCATTCACTAGGGGGGCACAATATAGATGTCAACCATTGGATGAATGAGGAATGATCGGATGACAGACGGGGAGCGAGATACGGTGGGACCTTAACTATGGCGGGCCCAATACATTTAACAACTTTAATCGTATCAGGGTCAATGTGAGGAATGGTTAGGCTGTTAATGAATTTCAAATAAACTCATTAATCCCTTTTAACTATTGATTATGGTTTTATTCAACTAGGGGACGGAATATATAAAATGTCGAGGATTTATATATAATTATAATACAGGAAGGGGAATGTTTTTCGGGACTTATATAATATAGGTTAAAGGTTAATATGACATAAAAATGAGAATAAGTTCTAAGTAAAACATCTAAAGAGTATATTTAACTTAGGCTAAAGTGAAAGGGGGTTTATATAATATTGTGTAATTTTCCTAAGTAAAATGAGATTTTACTTAGGAAAAATTTGTGAGAATGAATGAATGATGGTTTTTAAAGTACTTTAGGCTTTTTAGATTATTGGGCCAAGGGTCCGGTCCCTCCAAAAGTCAGAGAAATGCTCTGAGCCCCTTTAATTTTCAAAGACCTTAATACTTTTAGGGGGAATTAGTGAAATCTTTAGGGAAAAATGTGAATGGAAGTTAGTTATTTGACCTTGTCTTGCTTGAACTGCATCAAGTGTAATGTTTGCCTTGCACTTGCGATAAAGTAAAAGTTAACACATTTAGAGACATGATCCATCCCAAGTATCATTCTACAACACCATCTACCTACCCTACCTACTTTAGCCTGACATTTTTTCTTCTTTATTAGGGTGCACTTGAACTAGCAAACCCTTATCACACTTTTTCTTTTACATATAGAAATCTAAGTCTATCCTTATTACATCCAAGGGCTCAGATTAAACCGTTGAGCTCCTTTTATTCACTCTACCTATCTACTTATCTGCCAAGGTTAAACAGTTTGGTCAGATTTTATTCTCTATCACTACAACATGAAATTGAAAAATCAATGAGCCGAGTTTAAACAGTTTGACTCTTCATCAATTGTGGCATAAGTTTAACAAGCTACACACAATTGCTTATTATAGAAAATGAAATAGTAGTGGGATTTAGACTTGCACACTTTCATGGTCTATTTTTATTTGGGGTTCATTTCTTCTTATTTTTTGACCATTTTATTCTTTTTACAATTTGATTTTTCTTTTAGGATATACCCTCTTTACATTTTTTAAAATTTTTTGATTTTTTGAAAATATGGAAAACCTTTGCAACAAGGGAAGGTATGAACATATTCATAGCTCATCAAGTCAACCATGAAATATGACACCTATTGGTATAGGAGCATAACACATCCTTTAGTAATACATGCTTCTTTTGTTGTTATACGTTCAATATCCATCTCTCTTCTGTTCTAGGCTTGCACTTGAACAATCTGTTCACGTTCTCTGTGTATCTGAGGCCAGATAACTGCCATCTTATCTCTTCTTTAATATATTAGATTTGCAAGCTTCTTTACTACCTGTAGCTAGACATTTACATGTGTTTTCATATATGTAATCTACTGGTATAGTTCAACATTCTCCACCTATCCAGTAAATCTGTAAACTATTGAGCATTAGTGGTCTAAAGCCTTGTGTTGATTAAGAGTGTTCATGCATGACTTGAGTGAGAACAGAGCTGAAATGGTCATCCGATTTGTTCCAAATCATCATCCATTCCAGTAGTCCTGAGAGCAATATTGAAGATTATATGTTACCATGCATCTCTAAGTTGCAACCATAAGAGAGTTTCCTAGAGTGATAAAAGGGCCATTAGGCATTTTTGGGTCGAGAAAATGGTGGCAGTATTGTAGAAGTATTTCTATTGGCCGAATCTTCGATAGGATGTCAGGAAGTACATTAGATCCTACACTGCCTGCATCATTGCCAAACTGACCATAAGAAGCAAAGCCTCTATACTCCGCTACCTACCCCTAGTCAACCTTGGGAATCCATCTCAATGGATTACATGTCAGGCCTTCCTTCTACTAAGCATGGCAATGATTGTGTTTTTTTGGTTTTCGACAGATTCTCAAAGATGGCCATTATAGCGGATTGAAAGAATAACATCACAGCAGAAGCCATTACTAAGCTCTTCTCTGAACGAGTACACTTTGGGATCCCATAGTCTATCATCTCATATTGGGACAACATGTTCCTCATTACAATTTGGTCGTGTCTTTGGTTGATGCTGGACACCAATATCACTAAGTCCACATCTTTCCATCCCCAAATTGATGGCCAGACAGAGGTCATCAACAGGATGATCATACACATTTTGTGCATGTACAACTCAAAACATCCCGCACGTGGGATGAGATCCTACCCAAATGTTGAGCACGGCTATAAACGGGCTCTCCACAGCTTGACTGGCCATAATCCTCTTCAGGTGGGCTTGGGATTCTAGCCACTATGTCCCATTGATGTGGCCATACCATTTGCAGCTACTAAAAAAGATTCAGCTCATGTCTAGTACCAAGCCGATAAGGAAAACAAATTCATTGAGCACATCCAACATATCTGCCAGCAGGTCCATGAAATTTTGGAGAAATCAAATTCCAAGTACAAGCAATGACATGATCAACATCAGGTGACACACACGTTTCACGTGGACGACAAAGTCTAGCTGCATTTGCAGAAGGAATGCCTTACCAGAGCCTATCAGAAACTTGGACCTCTCCGATATGGTCTTTACACCATTACCAAGGTTGTGGGAGGCAATGCATTTGAGCTCACCATTCCCCCATTGCTTGGCCTGCACCTAGTGTTTAATGTGGACCGCCTTCGACCATAGTTCCCACCATTGCTAGACACATTAGACATTGCAGAAGAGCTCACACCTACAGAGTTAAATCCAGATTGCATAGAACAAGACAAAACTGATCAGATCATGGATACATAGATCAAGAACACCTGATAGTAAAGGATCCAACTATATCAAGTTGTCAAACAAGCCAACTCCTTCACCAGGGCAAGTGGCCCACTAGGGACCAAGTTAAATAGAAGTTTCCTCATCTCATGGAGGAACTCAATGCAATGGGGACCATTTCTTCCTAAGGGGGGAGGAATGATCCAATTGGATATTGGTGGCCATCCACCTATTCCACTTGGACCGCCACCATTGTTTCTTTTAGTTTTTCAGTTTCCTTATTTGTAGCACAATTTACTATTTTTGGCAGTTTTTCAGGCCTTGAAGTTCCAGAGTCGTTTTGAGGCCCTAACTATGTTTTTTTGGAGAACACAGAACAACATGGTTCCTAGAAAAATGTTGGTCTTTCAAAATTTGTAGTCCTCAAACAGATCTTTCTAACGAGGTATTTTGCATGTCAAACAAAGATCATATGCCAAAGTTAGAACCTGGGAAGTTGATGTACCAATTTACCCAAAATGGGGCGCATAATTTGGCGCTTCATCTCCTAGGGTTAGGTTTTCTGATGTTTATAGTTTTTCATAGTTTCTCAATAATAAATTGTCCTTTGAGCCTCATTGTAACACAGTTCAGAGGCATTTATCTACCACATCTCTTCTCAGAGATAAGCTACCATTGCCCGAGCTAGTCTTATTTCCATTATGTTTGTAAGGATATTTCAGTATTTGATATTAATGAAATGAAGTTCTATTTCTGCTGCATATCCATATTTATGGTTTTGTCTATAACTTATTGCATTCATTTTTAAATCCATATCAGTGGATCAGAGCGGTTTACTCTTTCTCTGTTTTTCTTTGCATGTCCTAAATGAGGTCGGGATATAAGGAGTTAGGGCTCGATCTTCTTGAACCTTTACAATATCAGCCTCGCAAACCGTGACAACTGCCCATGGGGGAAGAAAAGAAAGACAAGGGAGCAGGAGATCCTATCAATATATTGATCAAGGAGGCCCTCGAGAAATGAAGGAATGTGATGATGGTTAACTTTGCCCAAATCCTTCAATGGTTGCTCAACTATGACGCATCCACATCTAGAAGCCACTCTAGAGGCTCCACTCCTCTTATGGTATAAGTAAACATTGACATTCCCATATTTGAGGGCCAAATAGATGTAGACGTTGTAGATAAATGGTTAAATCTACTAGAAGGACATTTTTTTGTTCATCATTTTTCTAGCCGAGAAAGTATTACTTTTGCTCTTCTCAAATTCACCACCCACGTCAAGCACTAGTGGGAAACCTACTACGAGGAGAAGGATGAAAGTACAACTTCACTATTTTTAGGTGACCCACTTGGAATTCATTCCGAGATTCTAGTAAGGAGCAGTATTACCATGTCGGGAGCTACGAGGATAAATACATACAGTGGACAATGTTGCGACAAGGAAGGGACCAACATGTGCCAGAGTTTACCAATGTTTTTCATAACCTTTGCATAGAGTTAGGTATCAAGGATTTTGAGAAACATTTGGTACTCAAGTACCATGGCTACCTACACATGTACATCTCAGACAAGATGGAGTTCCTAGACATCTCCTCAATCGGCACGGCGTATCGATACATTGTAAAGATCGAGAAGAAGTTTAAATAGAAGAAGCGAGACTTTGGATCTGCAAATCTAAAGGAAGGGAAAGGTGCCCCCAAACCACAAAAAAAAGGACAAATCTAAGGTGGGGTGATGCAGGACAACCTGCAAAAGCCACAAGCAAAGAAAAACATTGTGAAGCTGAAGAAGGACATGGGAAAGTTATGTGAGTTCTATAAGAACTCCACTCACAACACAAGTGAGTGTCGGGAAAAGAAGTCAATGGTGGTCGAGATGAAGGCTTTGGAATCAGATGCATGTTATGACTCTGAGTTAGAACCTGACAAGGGGAATGACAAAGGGAAGTATATTATTATTGCGAATACCAATGCCACCATTGCCACCACAAAGATCAATAAGGAGGAAATTGAAGATCCAGAAGAGGAGGAGCGCCTCTTCTACTCCAGATGTGGGTAAAGTGTTCTCCGCTACACTTCATTGTTGACAGCAGGAGCCAAACAAATCTCATTTCAGCAGAGGCTGTGAAGTGGTTGGGCTTACCAACCACATCACACCCATGACTGTACATGATCGGTGGCTTCATCAAGGACGAGATCTTCGTGTGAACCAAGAGTTCCACCTTCCATACAACATCAAGCCCTTCACGGATGAGGTATTATGTGACATTGCTCCCCTTGATGTTTGTGATGTATTATTAGGCCAACCATACTTGTGGAAGTGACATGATGTGTATGAGTCAAGGCCTCACAGTGTTATTGTTACTTTGGGAAATAATTTGTAAAGGATACCAGAGGTAGCACCACCAACCACCATCTCTCTAGTTACTGCAAAACAATGCAGTAAGCTCATTTCCAAAACTGGGAAATTTGTTTTCCTGATGATACACCCTCAAGGAAAGAATAAGACGGTGGCCACGACCTCTAGAGAGGGCCCCTCTGCATGACAAAAACAAATGGACAAGGTTGTGGTGGAGTATGAGGACATCTTAACCTCCCCCATAGGGGTGCCTCTACACTGTCAAGTCAAGCACTCCATCGATCTGACCCCAGGTGCGTCATTGCCTAATGGACCAATCTATCAGCATTCTTCTAGAGAACGTTGAAATCAAGAGGAATATTTAGGAGCTAGAGCAGAAAGGTCACATCCAGCCGAGTTCATCACCCTCTGGGAGATCTTTATGTTGGTACAGAAGAAGGATTGGACTTGGAGACTCTATATTGACTATCGGGCAATGAACAAGATCACTATCCAAAATAGGTACCTGATCACATGGATTGATGAACTTCGGGACAAACTCAAAGGGGAAATTATTTTAGCAATATCGACTTGAAGTTCGGATATCACCAGGTACCAATTTAACCCTCTGATGTGTGGAAGAATGCCTTCAAAGCCAACGAGAGCTTTTTCTAATGGTTGTTTATACATTGCGGGTTGAAAAATGCTCTTGCAACCTTCATGAGGCTGATGGATGACATATTGCAACCATTCACCAACTCATTTGTAGTGGTATATTTGGATGACATCCTGATCTTTAGCTAGAGCTGAGAAGAGCACCTTCACCACATCTAATAGGTTCTCCAAACACTGCAGCAACACAAGTTGTGTGCCAATTTGGAGAAATGCACTTTTGGCGTGACCTAGGTTCAATATCTAGGATACATTATTGATGAACAAGAGGTGCATGTGTATCCAGCCAATATCCAAGTCATTCGTGATTGGCTAGACCCAACCACTTTGACAGAGCTCTGCAACTTTCTGGGTCTTTCCAATTTCTACCACAGGTTCGTGTTGGGATTCTCTCATATCACTTGGCCCTTGAGTCAAGTCACCAAGGGAGGAGTGAAAACAAAATTATTTTGGTTTGAATGTCAATTGAAGGCATTCACAAAGTTGAAACATCGCCTCTTCTCTACACTAGTTCTCACATTACCAAACTTGCAACAACCATTTGAGATTGAGACAAATGCCTATGACTATGCTATTGGGGTAGTCCTTACTTAGTAGGGGAATCTAGTGGCATATCATAGTGAAACACTTTTAGACACAGTTCGAAAGCATCCCACTAATGACAAAGAGATGTATTCCATTGTACAGGATTTCCGACAATGGAAGAATTACATTTTGGGGAAGGAAACGGTCATCCACACAGGAAGTGGTCCACCTACCTGCAACAGTTCAATTTGAATATCAAGTATAATAAGGGTAGCACCAATAATATTGTAGACTGCCTCAGTCAACCACCGATCATGGTGTTAACCACTATGCTCAACTCTTATGGGCACGAGACTTGTGATTGGCCACTTCTCTACAAAAGCGACCCCAAATTCGGCAACACATATCAGATGCTCTTGGAGGGTTAGAAAGTTCCATATTTTCACCTCCAAGATGCCATGTTATGCCACCTAGGACACCTTTCTATTCTTTCAAGCAAGCATGCCAAGATTATTTGGGAAGCACACTATAGTCAGGCTGGTTGGCATTTCGGGGTCGAGAAAATGGTGGCAGTATTGCAGAAGTATTTCTATTGGCTGAATCTTCAATAGGACGTCGGGAAGTACATCTGATCCTGGACTCTCTGCGCCATTTCCAAACCGACCATCAAGAAGAAAGTCCTCTATACTCTGCTTCCTACGCCTAGTGGACCTTGGTAATTTATCTCCATGGATTACATGTCGGGCCTTCCTTCTACTAAGAGTGGAAATGATTGTGTTTTTTTGGTCGTCAACAGATTCTTGAAGATGGCCATTATGGTGGCCTACAAGAAGAATATCACAACAGAAGGCACTGCTAAACTCTTCTTTGAACAAGTGTGGGTGCACTTTGGGATCCCATAGTTTATCATCTCAGATCGGGACAACAAGTTCCTCAGTACATTTTGGTCCAGTCTCTCGTCGATGCTGGAAACCAAGCTCACTAAGTCCACAGCTTTCCATTCCCAAACTGATGGCCATACAGAGGTCGTCAACAAGATGATCATACACATTTTGCACATGTACAACTCAAAGCATCCATGCATATGAGATGAGACCCTCCCTTATGTCTAACACAACTATAACGAAGATCTCCATAGCTTGAATAGCCACAACTTGTTTCATGTGGTTTGGGATTCCAGCCACTATGTCACATTGATGTGGCCATACCATTTACAGCTACCTAGGAAGATTTGGCTCATGTCCAGTCTAAAGCTGATAAGACAAACAACTTCATTTAGCACATCAACCATATCCGCCAACAGGTCCACAATATTATGGAGAAATGAAATGCCAAGTACAAGCAACGACATGATCAACATTGGGTGCCACACAAGTCTCAAGTGGGCGACAAAGTCTAGTTTCATTTGTAGAAGGAATTCATTACCAGAGGCTATCGAAAAATCAGACCACTAAGATATGGTCTTTACACCATTACTAAGGTTGTTGGAGACAATTCATTTGAGCTTAGCGTTCTCCCATTCCTTGGCCTACACCCAGTGTTCAATGTGGACCACTTTCAACCATACTTCCCACCATTGCTAGACACGTCAGACATTGTAGAACATCTCACACCTAAAGAGTTAAATCAATATTGATTGGAATAATACACAACTGATCAGATCATGGAAATGCATATCAAGAACACCGGGCAGAAAAGGATGCAACTATATCGAGTTGTAAAATCAGGCTAACTCCTTCACCAGGGAAAGTGGCTCACCAAGGACCAAGTTCAATAGAAGTTTTCCCATATCATGTGTTAGAGCCTAGATTTGCCTCAAGCTGAAAAGACAAGGTTCTAGGTCCACATCAAACCACGCTCAGCCTTGTAGCTAGCCCTACGAGGATAGGAGAGGGCTCTCTCTGGGTCGATCTTGGCAAAAGAAAAGCGATGGGGCTCGAGATGACTGAAATAAAAGCTAATTTTAGGCTAGGTATGAAGTACAAAGGTTTGATTTGAGCTTTTTTGGGTTTTGTGCTAGAAACAGGGAAAGGCAAATTTGGGTCTGGGGATGAGGCATAGTTTCTACAGAGTTCTAATTGGGGCAAGGAAGGCAATCATTTTGATGTTTTAAATTGAGTGAATGGATAGATAGGACTGGTGAGGAGCTAAGGAGAGTAAGAGAGTCTCAAGAATTCTCCTTAAACAGATGAAAACATGGAAAGTTAAACAAATTCAAAGGCAGAGCATAACATCTAATGGATTCCACCTTAATCACTCATTTGTTCAAATTCAGAAGAAGAGATAGGAAAATGATATACATAACACTAATGAAATTACAATTACTCAGAGAAGCACACCATCAAAACATCAAACCACATGGATCCCAAACAATGCTGCAAAACCTTGGTCTTTCCTTAGCCAAAAATGCAGAGATAGAATGTACAATGATATGCCAAAGCAATCCCAAGTGTCCAACCCTGAAAATGACTTAGGAATTACATGATATAGACTAGCCCAACCCATTCCATTACCTCTAGAGGTCGATCTCATCATTCTAGGAGTTGTTTGAACCAATTCTAAACAAGGAACTGAAAACTAGGTAGTCAAACAACTTACCCCTATATGCTAGGAAATTGATTCATTCACTAAATTTTCACTTTTTAGTGAATGAATCCTCTAGAACAAGTAAATAAGTGCCAAAATTACATCATGTTTATCCAATTACATCAAGATAGATCAAAAATTACATCATAAAGCAAAACTAGTGAAACTGGCAGAATTTCTGAGCTGGAAGGTGAAAAATTGAGAAAAAAATCCTCTATGCGCCGTGCCAAAATTTGTATGCGTCGCGCCACTTTGAGGCTGAGTTTGAGGCACTTCCTGAAGTCAAAATTGAGCCCAAGTGTGCTTTTTGGAAATCTATACCTGTCTACTTTCCAACCCAAGAGGAATTTCAGAATTTAGTGCCCATTTTCTTCTCCAAAACTTCAATATCCCAAGACTTCTTTCTGTGTGTAAAAATAGGGGCAGTGAGGTCATTTTTTGAGTGTTTTTGACCTCCTAGGGACTCAAAACTTGCCCAAACTTCTTGGCCATGCACCAGAAGTCATGATTTTTCATGAAAAATCCAAAAATATAAACTTTCTTTTAGTTTGGAGCTCCCTAGAAAAAGCGCGTGCCAGGTGGCGCGGCGCACAGGGAAGGCGCGACGCATTGGGCTTGAGGCACGGCGCATAGACCCTGTGCATAACGATTTTTGCAGGAGACTTTTGGAGACCTTTCCGGTGTCAAAATTGATCACAGGATAGCTCATTGGAAAGTTCATTGTGTCTACTTTCCAACCCAACTATAATGTTTTAATTTGGAGTTCATTTTCCCTGTCAAAAATCAAATCTCCCAAGACTGGTCAAAATGTGCCAAATGAGGCTGCATAAAGGCAGAGTGCTGTTACAGTCAACTTTTGAATGCCTTCCTCAACTCCAAATTGATCTCATGATAGCTCATTGGAAAGATATTTGTGTCGAGTTATCATTTGACTCATCAAGAAAGTCATTTGGCTAACCAAGCTAGGGAAAAACCTGATTTTCCCAAGGCCACTTCAGAGGTGCATCAATTCTCCCGAGGCAATTGTATTTTTGACATTTCTCTAAAACCATGAAACCTGTATAAAAAGTGAAGGAAATTTTTCTTCCTTAGCCTGTTGTGAACAAAAACCTCTCTCATTTTTCCAAAATTCATCTTTTCTTCCTCATAAACATCATTTCAGTGAAACCTACCCCAATGTGTGGAACAAGAGATTTGTCGAAATGAAGTGAACTGAAGGGGATAGGGAGCTGCTAAATTCTTGAGGAAATTTTGGGAAGTAGGGAGGGATGTTAGGAAGTAGGGGAAAGTGTAATATTAGAAATTGAGTGAGGGCAAGGGGTGAAAAAGGGAAAAACACAGGCCTAGCCTTGAAAATTGTCAAGTTGTAGCAAGAAACTAGGGTTTGTGCGAAAATGAGGAATTTTGGGGATCTTAGTGATGGGAAGTGTTTAATAAGGTACAATAAGGATAGGGGAAGGTGTATGAACATCCGGATAAAATTTTTGCTAATGATTTGACCATCCAAGAGAAATTGCCTTCAAAACCCTAGGAGAGGGAAATGAACCTTGCCTAGGTACAACTGAAGCATGAACAAGGTATAAAATGACCCATTGGAACCTGACATGATGATGAAAACCCTTTGAATGATGGTAGACTCAGCTGAATAGTGACATAGACCGACATTTTGACAACTTTGAAAGGAGCATAGACCGACATTTGGACAACTTTGAAAGGAGTGAAAGCAAACCCTAGACCTAATGCCTAGTGACCAAATTTTACTTGAAGACTCACTGAAATGATAAAATTTGACCTTGACACCTTAAAATAACTTTGTAAGAGCATGTTTGATCACTAGAGGAAGGCTGGAAAGACTGACACTAAAATTGGCTCCAATGGGGATGGTAGCTCCTTGGAGGTGCCAAGAATGACAGATCTTTGGGAGAGCAGACCAATGCCTTCGTCCATTGGGCTATGGATTCATTATCTCGACAAACAACATAAGAATTTGACTCATTTATCAACTGAAACCTGACTCAAACTAACTCAATGCAATACTGAAATGACTGAAAAAATTTGACTCTAACAAACTAAATCAAAATACTAAGACCTGAACTTAAAACTTAAAGCTTGGTGGCAGTACTTGACCACCTGTGTTTCTTACAAGACAATATATCATCAAACTATATCAAATTGCAAATGTAACCAATCAAGAAGATGGCTTCTTGACTGATTCTTCCGATCAAATCTTCTGGTCAACAATTGATACTGGTAACTGGGCATCCAAAAACACAGTTGACCATGATCTCCTTCATCACTGAATACTGCAATAATCACCTTCACTGCTGACTGCAACATATTTTCCATTGGATCATGAAAAACATGAAGATTTTCCATTGCCACCTCCTGCTGAGAAAACAAGATGTCTTTTTCTTTTGATTCTGGTCTTCTTTCATAATGTACTTCAGAAAAAGTATGGTCTTGGTCCTCAAAAAATTCTGAACAAGTAGATGAGCATATTTCCTCTTCAAAGAACACTTCAAAACATGAGACATATGAAGAAGAATCTGAAAGGGAATCCTGAATGGTCTGGTTTTCTGAAGTCTGAATATATTGTAGATCATCTTCATATGATATGACAGCCAGATTATCTTTACATTCATCAATCATGAGAAAAGAAACTTCAAATGATTTGTGAAACCCAAAAATATCATTTATATCATCTACCTCTTTACTTACTTGACCGCAGATCTCATCTTGTTGTTTATGAACTGATTGGATGACCTCTTTATGAAGGCTTTGTGCTGATGACATGAGAACATTTGGATCCATAACTCTGTCTTCTTTATTCCAGATGTTTACAGCAGTAGGGTTCTCCTTCATGGGATTCAGTACAAGGTAGTCTTGGTCATCACAATCTGAATCTGGATCTGAATTAGCTATCTTGACATTATCACATTCTGAAATTAGAAGTGGACTTCCTTGCATGTTGTCTTCTTTTATGGATAGATCTGAAACGACACTTTCTCTTTCATCACTTTCAGCCATATGGAAATCTTCAACCTGCTGATATATAAAGCTACTTACAAGACTGTCATCCTTTACAGAAGAGGAAGAAGTTCCACCATCACTTTCTTGACCATGTGCACACTGCAGATCTGCGTTAACTGAAGCTGTAACATGACCATTCAAGAGTTGATCTATCTCATCTTCAGACAAAGGAGATAATACTTTTTGTTTTCTTTTGCTCAAACAATGATTGTCTTCATTGATTTCAAGTGAAGGTGTACACAAATTTTCCTCATACAGCTCATCCATTTCATGTAATTCCTATTGACTGTCAAAATGCACAATTCCTTCATCTTCCACCGTACTAAGATCTTGATCCTGCTGCAAATTTTCATGATCGTCTTTATGCTACTGAAATGGATTTTCATACAGGGCCTCCATGATCTCATCATCCATGAAATTATCATCCTCATAATATTTCTCAAGGCTTTCAATAAAAGTAGAAGCATGTTTGCAACAGTTCTGAACTAAATTTAATGATGGATAATATTCTTTATACCTTTGAAAGAACATGGCATGAAAATCTTTTAAACAATAAATAGACGCCAATGGCAAACTTTCATACCAAGTGTTAGTGTCAGTCTTTCCAGCCTTCCTCCAGTGATCAAACGTGCTCTTACAAAGTGATTTTGAAGTGTCAAGGTCAAATTTTGTCATTTCAGTGAGTCTTCAAGCAAAATTTGGTCACTAGGCATTAGGTCTAGGGTTTGATCTCACTCTTTTCAAAGTTGCCCAAATGCCAATCTATGTCACTATTCAGCTGAGTCTATCATCATTCATAGGATTTTCATTATCATCTCAGTGTCTAATGAGTCATTTACACCTTGTCCATGCTTCAGTTGCGCCTAGGTAAGGTCATTTTCCTCTCCTAGGGTTTTGAAGGCAATTTCTCTTGGACGGTCAAATCATCGGCAAAACTTGTATCCTGATGTTCATACACCTTCCCCTATCCTTAAAGTACCTTATTAAATGCTTCCCATCCCTTAGATCCGCCAAATTCCTCATTTTCGCACAAACCCTAGTTTCTTGCTACAACCTGGCAATTTTCTAGGTTGGGCCTGTGTTTTTCCCTTTTGGACCCCTTCCCCTCACTCGATCTCTGCGATTCCACTTTCCCCTACTTCCTAACATCCCTCCCTACTTCCAAAAATTTCCCCAAGAATTTAGAAGCCTCTTATCCCCTTCATTTCACTTCATTTCGACAAAATTCCTTGTTTCACAGATCGGGATAAGTTTCACTCAAAAGATGTTTTAGAGCAATCAAAGATGAATTTTGGAAAACTGAGAGAGGTTTTTGTCCACAACATTCCAAATAAGAAAAACCTCCTTCACGTTTTACACAGGTGTCATGGTTTTAGAGAAATGTCAAAAATACAATCGCCCGATCCAAGGAGGTTGAGCAAAGCACTAAAACGAAGAAAAAGGCCCGATCCACTCCAAATTTTGGCCGAAGCCTCTTTGAAGGAGCATGGTACTTGATGAGACACCCCCAGCTCAAATTTCAAAAAATTTTGAGCATTTTTTGGTCATTTGTGATTTTTTTTGGGCAAAAAATAGGTTTTCCTCCCCAACGCGTAGCGTGCCGCGCGCTACCCTGAAGATGGGCAAATCCATTTCATTAAAACTCAGCCTTTTTGGATTTTTCATGCAAAAACACATTTTCTCAGAAATTTCCAAGAAATTTCACCAAGTTTTGAGCCTCCAGAAGGTCAAAAAACAAGTAAAAAATGACTTTCTGCCACTTTTTTGACACACAGGAAGCAGTCTTGGGAGGTTGCAATTTTGGAGGGGCAAATGGTCACCAAATTCAGAAATTCCACTTGGGTTGGAAAGTAGACATCTAGAACTTTCCAACAAGCCCACGTTTGCCTCATTTGAACTCCGGGAAGTGCCTCAAAAGCAGGCCCAAAGGCGTGCTATGCGTTGAGATTCAGGGCGCTATGCATCAGGCTATTTTCACAAAAATGCACCTACAGCTCAACAAAACGTAGTTTTGACTAGGTTTGACTTTTTGGAGTGGGTTTTGATCCTCCTTGATGTAAATGATGTAATTTTATGATACTTTGACACTTATTTATCTCTTCTAGAAGATTCATTCATGAAATAGGCAAAAATTTAATGAATGAATTGGTTTCCTAGCTTATAGAGGCAAGTTGTTTTGACTGCCTAGATTTTAGTGCTCAGTTTGGAATTGGTTGAAACAGCTCCTAGGATAGTGAGCTCGACCCCTAGAGGCAAGGAAAGATGTTAGGTTGCATATATTATGTACTTTCTTAGTCATTTTCATGGTTGGACTCTTGAGGGAGAAAGCTTCTATTGTATTACTCATTGTATCTCTGCAATTTTTGGCAAAGGAAGACCAGGGTTTTGCAGTCCTTTTTGGGATTCCTATGGTTACATGTATTGATGGTGTGTTTCTCTTTGTACTTGTAAGTTTGTTATGTGAATCATCTTCTTACTTTTTCTTCTGCAAATTAGGCAAATGAAGTGTTAAGGTAGAATTCATGGTTGCTATGATCTGCCTTTAAGTTTGCTTAATATCAATGTTTTCAGCTGTTTAAGGAGAATTCAAGGTGATTGCTTGCTCTCCTTAGCTCCTCACCAGTCATTCTCATCCATCCAAATCTTTCAAAGGCATCAATACAGTCTCCTACCTTGCCCCAAAGAACCCCCTGTGAAAACTGTGTCCAATTCCCGCACCCAAAATTGCCTTTCCCCAATTTTCCACCAAAACCCTAAAAATCCGAAATCAAACCTTTTTATCAGTTTACTAGCCTAAAATCAGTGTTCTTTATTGGTTATCTTTGCCCGTTGAAGATCTTTGCCGAGATAGACCGGAGAGAGCCCTCTCCTGCCCCGTAGGGCTAGCTACGAGGCTAAGTGGTTTGATGTTGCCTTGGAGTTTACCTTTTTCAGCCTGAGGTGAAATTTCAAGCGCTAACATACTGGTGACCATACTGGGGAAAAAAAAATAGTTTGTGGATTGATGTGTTTGTTTCATAAGTCTTAGACGGAGCCTGAAGTTACGCCAGGTAGCCTTCGAAACGCTTTTTCTTTGCATAAGCGGAAGTAGATAAACAATGCTTCAGTCAATCTCCGTGAGCTTGTGAATACAACCACCTCGATTGCATTTTACCCCAGTACATGTATCAAGTTCAGATCTGATTGTTGATGGCAGACAACGATCAGACACTGACAAGGCTGAAATCATTCACTAGCGACTCCTTCATTGAAAACTCCAGAGGTCAATGCTTCATGGTGACTTCACTGCAGAGAGATCAGTAGCTTTGAGATTTTCAAGATGGATCGGATTGCAAGAAGATATTCTCCCTTGAGTCGAGATCACATCCCCGGTTTTCTAAATAAAATTCCGAAGGTGTATTGGTCAAGGAATTTGCCTACATTTAATGATGATGGTAAGAAGGATGCTGCTCTTCATCTAGTTATATTTCATATTCATATTCGCAAGTTGAAGGTGGATTTTCCTAAAGATTGCTTGATGAAGATATTCCTGGCCACTCTGGAAGGTGAAGCCCAATCATGGTATGAAAGTTTGCCGCCTGCTTGTATATACTGTTTAAAGGATTTTCATGCTATGTTCATTGAAAGATATATGGACTCTTATCCATCATTAAATTTAGTTCATGATTGTTGCAAACATGCTTCAACTTTTATTGAAAGCCTTGAGAAATATTATGAAGATGATAATTTTATGGAAGTTGAGATTATGGAGGCTCTGTATGAGAATCCATTTCAGCAGCATAAAGAAAACTTAGAGAATTCCCATCAAGATGATCAGGACATTTTGCAGCAGAATCAAGATCAGCAGGTTGAAGATGATATGGCTGAAAATGATGAAAGGGAGAATGACATTTCAGATCTGCCCACAGAAGACAGTAACATGCAAGTAAGTCCAGTGTTGATTGTAGATTGTGATAATGTCCAGTCAGCTACTCCAGGTTCTGTTGAAATCATTTGGAATGCAGAAGACACAGTAATTCATACTGTTAGTCCATCATTAGAACATGGCCTTCATGAAGAAGCAATCCAGTCAGTTCATGAACAGCAAGGTGAGATCTTTGTGCAAGTAAGTGATGAATCTCCTTTCAATAACTCAGTAATAAATGATAGTCTGAGTGCCCTGTCATATGGAGATAATTACTGTTTAAGCAGAAGAAAACAAAAGGCATTGTCTCCTTTGTCTGAAGAGGAGATAGATCAGCTCTTGAAAGGTCTTGTTACAGCCCAAGCTACAACAGATTTGCAGTGCACACATAGTCAGGAAAGTGTTGGGAAAACTTCTTCCTCTGTTGAAAAAGATGATTGTCTTGTAGATCAGCAAACAGATAATATTTTCCTTCACAAAGATGATAATCCGGCTGTCATATCATATACAAATGACCTACAGCACATTCACACCACAGAAGAACAAAACATTCAGGATTTCCATTTAGATTCCTCTTCATATGTTTCATGTGCTGAAATGCTTTTCCAAGAAGAGATCTGCCCATCCATTTGTTCAGAGTTTTTTGAAGCCCATGAGCATACTTTTACCGAAGCACATGATGAAGGCAGATCAGAATTTGAAGCAAAAGACACCTTGTTCTTTCAGCAGGAGGTGGCAGTGGCAAAACTTCATGTTTTTCAAGATCCAATGGCAGCCCTGTTGCAATCAACAGTGAAGGTGATTATTGCAGTATTCAGTGATGAAGGAGAATATGGTCGACTATATTTTTGGATGCCCAGTTACCAGTATTCATTGTTGACCAGAAGATCTGATCAGGAGAACCAATCAAGAAGGCATCTGCTTGATTGGTTGCATTGGCATTTTGATATAGTTTGATGGTATATTGTCTTGTAAGAAACATAGGTGGTTGTCATCATGATTTAAAATCTTGATGGACTGCTGCCCTTCAATAAGCTTTGTAAGTTCTTGTTTTAGTTAAGTTAGTCATGAATCATTTGTGAGTCAGTTTTCAGTCATGTAGGTTTCATAATTGAGTCGGTTTGAATCAAGTTTCGGTCAATAAATGAGTCAAAGTCATGTATTGTTTGTCAAATAATGACTCCATCGCCCAATGGATGAAGGCACTATCTAGCTCTTACAGAGATCTGCGGTTCTTGGCACCTCCAAGGAGCTACCATCCCCATTGGAGCCAATGTTAGTGTCAGTCTTTCCAGCCTTCCTCCAGTGATCAAACGTGCTATTACAAAGTGATTTTGAAGTGTCAAGGTCAAATTTTGTCATTTAAGTGAGTCTTCAAGCAAAATTTGGTCACTAGGCATTAGGTCTAGGGTTTGATCTCACTCTTTTCAAAGTTGCCCAAATGCCAATCTATGTCACTATTCAGCTGAGTCTATCATCATTCATAGGATTTTCATTATCATCCCAGTGTCTAATGAGTCATTTTACACCTTGTCCATGCTTCAGTTGCGCCTAGGTAAGGTCATTTTCCTCTCCTAGGGTTTTGAAGGAAATTTCTCTTGGACGGTCAAATCATCAGCAAAACTTGTATCCTGATGTTCATACACCTTCCCCTATCCTTAAAGTACCTTATTAAATGCTTCCCATCCCTTAGATCCGCCAAATTCCTCATTTTCGCACAAACCCTAGTTTCTTGCTACAACCTGGCAATTTTCTAGGTTGGGCCTGTGTTTTGCCCTTTTGGACCCCTTCCCCTCACTCGATCTCCATGATTCCACTTTCCCCTACTTCCTAACATCCCTCCCTACTTCCAAAAATTTCCCCAAGAATTTAGAAGCCTCTTATCCCCTTCATTTCGCTTCATTTCGACAAAATTCCTTGTTTCACACATCGGGATAAGTTTCACTCAAAAGATGTTTCAGAGCAATCAAAGATGAATTTTGGAAAACTGAGAGAGGTTTTTGTCCACAACATGCCAAAGAAGAAAAACCTCCTTCACTTTTTACACAGGTGTCATGGTTTTAGAGAAATGTCAAAAATACAATCGCCAGATCCAAGGAGGTTGAGCAAAGCACTAAAACGAAGAAAAAGGCCCAATCCACTCCAAATTTTGGCCGAAGCCTCTTTGAAGGAGCATGGTACTTGATGAGACACCCCCAGCTCAAATTTCAAAAAATTTTGAGCATTTTTTGGTCATTTGTGTTTTTTTTTGGGCAAAAAACAGGTTTTCCTCCCCAACGCGTAGCGCACCGCGCGCTACCCTGAAGATGGGCAACTCCATTTCATGAAAACTCAGCATTTTTGGATTTTTCATGCAAAAACACATTTTCTCAGCAATTGCCAAGAAATTTCACCAAGTTTTGAGCCTCCAGAAGGTCAAAAAACAAGCAAAAAATGACTTTCTGCCACTTTTTTGACACACAGGAAGCAGTCTTGGGAGGTTGCAATTTTGGAGGGGCAAATGGTCACCAAATTCAGAAATCCCACTTGGGTTGGAAAGTAGACATCCAGAAATTTCTAACAAGCCCACTTTTGCCTCATTTGAACTCCAGAAAGTGCCTTAAAAGCAGGCCCAAAGACACGCTACGCGTTGAGATTCAGGGCGCTACGCATCAGGCTATTTTCACAAAAATGCACCTACAGCTCAGCAAAACGCAGTTTTGACTAGGTTTGACTTTTTGGAGTGGGTTTTGATCCTCCTTGATGTAAATGATGTAATTTTATGATACTTTGACACTTATTTATCTCTTCTAGAAGATTCATTCATGAAATAGGCAAAAATTTAATGAATGAATTGGTTTCCTCGCTTATAGAGGCAAGTTGTTTTGACTGCCTAGATTTTAGTGCTCATTTTGGAATTGGTTGAAACAGCTCCTAGGATAGTGAGCTCGACCCCTAGAGGCAAGGAAAGATGTTAGATTGCCTATATTATGTACTTTCTTGGTCATTTTCATGGTTGGACTCTTGAGGGAGAAAGCTTCTATTGTATTACTCATTGTATCTCTGCAATTTTTGGCAAAGGAAGACCAGGGTTTTGCAGTCCTTTTTGGGATTCCTGTGGTTACATGTATTGATGGTGTGTTTCTCTTTGTACTTGTAAGTTTTTTATGTGAATCATCTTCTTACTTTTTCTTCTGCAAATTAGGCAAATGAAGTGTTAAGGTAGAATTCATGGTTGCTATGCTCTGCCTTTAAGTTTGCTTAATATCAATGTTTTCAGCTGTTTAAGGAGAATTCAAGGTGATTGCTTGCTCTCCTTAGCTCCTCACCAGTCATTCTCATCCATCCAAATCTTTCAAAGGCATCAATACAGTCTCCTACCTTGCCCCAAAGAACCCCCTGCGAAAACTGTGTCCAATCCCCGCACCCAAAATTGCCTTTCCCCAATTTTCCACCAAAACCCTAAAAATCCCAAATCAAACATTTTTATCAGTTTACTAGCCTAAAATCAGTGTTCTTTATTGGTTATCTCTGCCCGTTGAATATCTTTGCTGAGATAGACTGGAGAGAGCCCTCTCCTGCCCCGTAGGGCTAGCTACGAGGCTAAGTGGTTTGATGTTGCCTTGGAGTTTACCTTTTTCAACCTGAGGTGAAATTTCAAGCGCTAACACCAAGATCGAGCTTCGTCTTCCAGACCAAGATCGAGCTTCGTCTTCTAGAGTAGCCATAAATAGTTTCATCAAACAGTCTTCAGGAAAAGTGATCTTTAATTTATGCACATGAATGTGAAATTTCACCAGATGAGGAGCAGCGTCATTACCTTCCACATTTCTGAACATAGGCAAATTCTTTGACCAATTTACCTTGGGAATTTTATTTGGAAAACCTGGGATGTGATCTCGGCTCATGGGAGCGTATCTTCTTGCAACCCGATCCATCTTAAAAACCTTAAAGCTACTAATCTTCTTGCAGTGGAGTCACCATGAAGCATTGATCTCTGGATTTTTCAGTGAATGAAGTCGCCAGGTGAATGATTTCAGCCTTCTGATGTCTGATCGTTGTTCACCATCAACCATCAGATCTGAATTTGATACATGTATTGGGGCAATTAAAAATTTAGATGTCATGTTTACAAGCTAGACCGGAGATTGACTGAAGCAGTGTTTATCTACTTCCACTAATGCAAAGCAAAAGCGTTTCGAATGCTACCTGGCATAACTTTAGGCTCCATCTGTAACTTATAAAACAAATGACATCAACAAGCAAACCATTTTCTTCCCAAGTATGGTTGCCACTATGTTAGAGCCTATATTTGCCTCAGGCTAAAATGACAAGGTTCTAGGTCCACATCAAACCATGCTCAGCCTTGTAGCTAGCCCTACGAGGACAGGAGAGGGCTCTCTCCGGGTCGATCTCGGAAAAATACAAGTGATGGGGCTCGAGATGACTGAAATAAAAGCTAATTTTAGTCTAGGTATGAAGTAAAAAGGTTTGATTTGAGTTTTTTGGGGTTTTGTGCTGGAAACAGGGAAAGACAAATTTGGGTCCGGGGATGAGGCACAGTTTCTGTAGAGTTCTGATTGGGGCAAGGAAGGAAATTGTTTTGATGCTTTAAATTGAGTGAATGGATAGATCGGACCAGTGAGGAGCTAAGGAGAGAAAGAGAGTCTCAATAATTCTCCTTAAATAGATGAAAACATGGAAATTTAAACAAATTCAAAGGCAGAGCATAACAACTAATGGATTCCACCTTAATCACTCATTTGTTCAAATTCAGAAGAAGAGATAGGAAAATGATATACATAACACTAATGAACTTACAATTACTCAAAGAAGCACACCATCAAAACATAAAGCCACATGGATCCCAAATAGTGCTGCAAAACCCTGGTCTTTCCTTAGCCAAAAACGCAGAGATAGAATGTACAATGATATGCCAAAGCAATCCCAAGTGTCCAAACCTGAAAATGACTTAGGAATTACATGATATAGACTAGCCCAACCCATTCCCTTGCCTCTAGGGGTCGAGCTCATCATTCTAGGAGTTGTTTGAACCAATTCTAAACAAAGAACTAAAAACTAGGTAGTCAAACAACTTACCCCTATATGCTAGGAAACTGATTCATTCACTAAATTTTCACTTTTTAGTGAATGAATCCTCTAGAACAAGTAAATAAGTGCCAAAATTACATCATGTTTATCCAATTACATCAAGATAGATAAAAAATTACATCACAAAGAAAAACTAGTCAAACTGGCCGAATTTCTGAGCTGGAAGGTGAAAAATTGAGCAAAAATCCTCTATGCGCCGCGCCAAAATCTATATGCATCACGCCACTTTGAGGCTGAGTTTGAGGCACTTCCTGAAGTCCAACTTGAGCCCAAGTGTGCTTGTTAGAACGCCCTACCTGTCTACTTTCCAACCCAAGAGGAATTTCAGAATTTGGTGCCCATTTTCCCCTCCAAAACTTCAATCTCCCAGGACTGCTTCCTATGTGTCAAAATAAGGGCAGTGAGATCATGTTTTGAGTGTTTTTGACCTCCTAGGGACTCAAAACTTGCCCAAAATTCTTGGACATGCACCAAAAGTCATGATTTTTCATGCAAAATCCAAAAATATAAATTTTTTTTAGTTTGGAGCTCCCTAGCAAAAGCGTGTGCCAGGTGGCGCGGCGCACAGGGAAGGCGCGACGCATTGGGCTTGAGGTGCGGTGCATAGAGCCTATGCATAGTGCTTTTTGCAGGAGACTTTTGGAGACCTTCCCAGTGTCAAAATTAGGTGTAGGATAGCTCAATGGAAATTTATTTGAGTCTACTTTCCAACCCAACTGGAATTGTTCAATTTGGAGTTTATTTTCCCTGTCAAAAATCAAATCTCCCAAGACTGGTCAAAATGTTCCAAATGAGACTGCCTAAAGGCAGAGTGCTGTTACAGTCAACCTTTGAATGCCTTCCTCAACTCCAAATTGAGCTCATGATAGCTCATGGGAAAGCTCTTTGTGTCTAGTTATCATTTTATGCATCAAGAAAGTCATTTGGCTGACCAAGCTAGGAGAAAACGTGATTTTCCCAAGGTCACTTCAGAGGTGCATCAATTCTCCTGAGGCAATTGTATTTTTGACATTTCTCTAAAACCATGACACCTATGTAAAAAATGAAGGAGGTTTTTCTTCCTTGGCCTGTTTTGAAAAAATATCTCTCTCAGTTTTCTCAATTTAATCTTTTCTTCCTCATAAACATCATTTTAGTGAAACCTACCCCAATGTGTGGAACAAAAGATTTGTCGAAATTAAGCGAAATGAAGGGGATAGGGAGCTTCTAAATTCTTGAGGAAATTTTGGGAAGTAGGCAGGGATGTTAGGAAGTAGGGGAAAGTGTAATATCAGAAATTGAGTGAGGGGAAGGGGTGAAAAAGGGCAAAACACAGGCCTAGCCTCGAAAATTGTCAAGTTGTAGCAAGAAACTAGGGTTTGTGCGAAAATAAGGAATTTGGGGGATCTCAGTGATGGGAAGTGTTTAATAAGGTAAATTAAGGATAGGGGAAGGTGTATGAACATTCAGATACAATTTTTGCTAATGATTTGACCATACGAGAGAAATTGCCTTCAAAACCCTAGGAGAGGGAAATGAACCTTGCCTAGGCACAACTGAAGCATGAACAAGGTATAAAATGACCCATTGGAACCTGACATGATGATGAAAACCCTCTGAATGATGGTAGACTCAGCTGAATAGTGACATAGACCGACATTTTGACAGCTTTGAAAGGAGCATAGACCGACATTTGGACAACTTTGAAAGGAGTGAAAGCAAACCCTAGACCTAATGCCTAGTGACCAAATTTTACTTGAAGACTCACTGAAATGATAAAATTTGACCTTGACACCTTAAAATCACTTTGTAAGAGCATGTTTGATCACTGGAGGAAGGCTAGAAAGACTGACACTAACATCATGGAGGAACTCAATGCAATTGGGACCATTGATTCCTAAGGGGGGATGAATGATCTAGGTGGATATTTATGGCCAACCGCCTATTCCACTTGGACCCCCAGCATTGTTTCTTTTACTTTTTCAGTTTCCTTATTTGTAGCACAATTTACAAATTTTGGCAATTTTTGGGTCCTGAACTTCCGGAGTCATTTTGAGGCCCTAAATGACATTTTTTGGGAAAACGGAACCAACATGGGTTGTAGAAAAATGTTGGTGATTGAAAAAGCTTAGTCCTAGGATAGATCTTTCTAACGAGGTATTATGCACATCAAACGGAGATTGAATGCCAAATTTATGACCCTGGGAAGTTGATGTACCAATTTACCCAAACGGGGCCCATAAAGTGGCACTTCATCTCCTAGGGTTAGGTTTTTGGATGTTTATGGTTTTCCATTGTTTCTCAATAATAAATAGGCCTTTGAGCCTCATTGTAACATAGTTTAGAGACATGTAGCCACCACATCTCTTCTAAGAGATAAGCTACCATCGCTCGAGCTAGTCTTATTTCCATTTTGTTTGTAAACATATTTCAGTATTTGATATTAATGAAATGAAGTTTTATTTTGCTGCATCTCTGTATTTATGGTTATGTCTGTAATTTGTTGCGTTCATGTTTAAATCTAGATTATTGGTATCAAAGCAGTCTGCTCTTTCTCTGTATTTATTTACATGTAACCAATGAGGTCGGGGTATAAGGAGTTAGGGCTCGATCTAGTTGAATATTTACAAGATTAACCTGGAAAACCCCAATGGCCGCCCATGGGGGAAGAAAAGAAAGATGAGGGAGTAAGAGATCCTATCAAAATATTTCTCGAGGAGGTCCTCGAGAAACAAAGGAATGTGATGATGGATAACTTTTCCCAAATCCTTCAATGGTTTCCCACCGATGATGCATCCACATCCAACAACCACTTTGGAGGCTCCACTCCTTTTAAGGTACAAGTAAATGTTGACATTCCCATATTTGAGGGCCAAATAGATGTAGATGTTGTAGATAAATGGTTAAATATTCTATAAGGATATTTTTATATTCATGATTTTTCTAGTAGAGAAAAGATTACTATTGCTCTTCTCAAATCTAGCCCCCACATCAAGGACTGGTGGGGAACCTACTGTGAATAGAAGGATGAAAGTACGACCTCACTTTTTTTAGGTGCACGCACTTAGAATTCATTCTTGGATTCCATCAAGGAGTAGTACTACCCTTTCGGGAGCTACGAGAATAAATACATAAAGTGGACAATGCTGCGCCAGGGAAGAGACCAAGATGTCTCAGAGTTTACAAATATTTTTCATACCCTTAGCTGGGTAACAAGGATTCTGAGAAACATTTGGTACTCAAGTACTACAACTGCCTACATAGGTACATCCACAACGAGATGGAGTTCCTGGACATCTCCTCGCTCGATACGACGTATCGATACACTGTCAATATCGAGCAGAAGTTTAAATAGAAGAAGCGAGGCTTTGGAACTGCAAATATGAAGCAAGGAAAAGGTGCCCCCAAACCGTAGAATAAAGGACAAAGCCAAGGTGGGGTGCCCCATGAAAACCCACTAAATCCATAAGCAAAGAACAACATCGCGAAGTCAAAGAAGGACATGGAAAAGTGGTGTGAGTTCCATAAGAGCTCCACTCACAACACTGGTGAGTGTCGGGCCAAGCAGTCACTATTAGGATGGGGTCCACTAGGGTCAGTGTTGGGGCAAAAGCCCAAGTTTTGATGTAAAAAGATTAAAAGTCTCCACAAAATGTGGTTGCGGAGCACGTAGCTAGTTAAGAGTAAAAAAGGGTTTTACCCTCCTTTATGTAAGCTTGAGTCAGTTTTTGAAGATCTACCCATGGTCTGCAAACCATGGGATTGTATAAATAGGTGTGTCTTAGAGAGTCTAAGGCAGTGATCTAAGTTTGTCTATGGGTACGAGTGAAGAAGTCTATCACAGAGATAGAGGTCTTAGAGGAGGAAAAGGCTCCACAACTGAGTGCTCAGAGGCATATATTATTGTCCGTAGCTGAGTCCACAAACCACTACACCTGAGTTTGTAGGAAGTATTAAGTTTGCAAACTTATACTGAAGATCAATAAAGAAGATTGTTACAAAAATTCCTATGGTTTATCTCTTTATTTTTGTTATGTATGATTGCGATATATGCTATGATGAATGATGTCCTTATAAAATAATGATGCATTGATGCGTGAGTTTACTTGATCTGTGTTGGCTTGTTAGGGCCTGACCTAGGTTCAGAGTTAACTAGCCAAACAAATCCCTAGACTATTGGCCCTTTTGGCAATAGTCTGCTGAGTGTGGACTGAGGTCTCACTGGAAGCAGTATGGGGGAATGCTGGAACCAAGTTTCCACACCCTTGAGATGTTTGAGGGGTTGATTTAGTCCAACTATGAATACCTTTTCGCAGGTTACTTTGTGCACTTCCCTGACCTGTGAGGCCTTAGCGGCCCGTAATATTCACCTTCATGTGACCCTAACCAGGGGCTGAGGAGCTTTCATGCTGCTAGAGTAGCGATCTGCACTATTTCCCCAAGTCACCCCATGGATCTTACTTATCTTCTTATAACAGTTAGTTATCTTCGCATAAACAGATACCTTATATTATATTCACTTATTCAACACATTCATATAAGATCACGCAGTAAATAAATAGTAAACTTGCAATTCATACCCATTATACCTCAATGCATAAAATAAGAAAAGATACACAAAAATATGGTAAAAATTCTCCTTATTAGTGCTACCAACGGTTACAGAGTTGTTACACAGCAATTTGTCACTGACTCTGCATTCCCTGATCCTAGATACTGTCGGTCCATGTTACTGACATCTGTGTTGTGTCATGTTGCCAATTATGTGTCATTACCTTCCTTGCAATCTCATGAAGAGTGTCTCAATTAATTATCCCTGAAGAAGACCCTTTTTACCTCAGTTTTTGGGTCGTCGTGAGTCAGAAGTTGTCCCTCTCGCGAAGATGGTCAAGTTAACACTAGCCCTAGTGAAGTCTTCTCTCTGTCCCTATGTTGCACCCGTAATGAGCCAGATTTGGCAAGTTTTTCAACAACTCATCAAAACTTCGAGATGAAATTGCTTCATGGGAAGTCCTAGGGATGGTTGTTGGGTCAGTTGAGCCCACCTCTCTCCTTTGGGATAGTTGTTCCACCTTTTGTGCAACCTCCCTAAGAGATAAGCTCTTCCTTCCTTCTCTTATGGGACCTCTCCCTCCTATAAATATCTCCTCCATGAATGATATCAGCTAGTTTGGATGTAACTGGATGATAGCTAGATGTAATTTGATAGTTTCAAGTTTCTAAGAGAGGAGTAGAGGTAGAGAGTGTTATTGGAGTGTGGAAGTAGCCTCATTCGTATCTTGTTTTTAGAGATGTTTGAGTAGAGTAGGCTTGTGAGATTTCTAGCATCAACCCTTTTGGACATAAGAGAGAGTCATATGTTCCCTTGGGAGATGGTTCACAAGTGAATGCTTACGGAGACATGCCAATAGGACCCTTCAAAGAGGCTTACGATGTCAAGGCTCGGTTGTAAGTTTTAATTTGATTTATATTAATACAAATCAATAGCTTGTTTCCTATATTGTGTGTTAAATCGTATGTTGATGGCTTGAGGTTCCTTGACTCTTCAAGTAGATTGTTTGGTCATTTTCTATTTCATTTGTGGTGTTTCTCTATGTGTTGTTTTCAGGTATTAGCGACTAGAAGAATAAGAGCTAGAGCAATGCAATGAGGACTTCATCAAATGTTGGATTGAAGGTAGGCCTTCATAACACAAAATTTCTAAGGAAATTTGATTTAGTATTGTCTGTGTAGTGACTAGACCCACTCTAGGGCTAGAGGGGTTGCCTTTGTCTGCAGAGGGAACCTACCTGTGTCACAAGTTGGCAACTCCACTGGGGAACACTGTCTTTTGTCTTTTGTGTTGATTGGTTTTGTTTGTTTATTGCCTTCCTTACCATTTGGATAGCATACTTCATTCTGGAAGTCGTTAGATTACTTTTATAGCCTTCCCACCCTTCTAAGTGATAGATCTAGCCCTCCTTCAGTCCAACTTTCATTATTTTCTTTTGATTTTAGGTCATTGCTGTTTATTTCCTAACAGTCACAAAGTAGTCATGTCTGCGCTGTCTATTGGGTTGCACCTTTTACTGTACGACGCGAATAAATTGTCTAACAGTCGTGACGAGGCCTGAAATTAGCTCGGTGTAGCTAACTGATGTACTTTTGTAATGACATTTCAAAGTGCTTGTTTAGGGAGGTGCAATGATTTGTTGTTGGCGCATGTTGCTAGTGTTTTACTTGCGATGATTCCTGGAAGTTTCAGATTATGAGATTTGTTTGGTTGATCGGTCAGTGTGTCCTGTCCTCAGAGCTTGTTTTGCTCCTCTTTGTTGTGTCAAAAGTGTTGGTTGTTAAGATTTTTTTACTTCGGTTTTCAAGTCTTTTCAAATCCTCCCTCTTGAATTGTGTGGCCTAAATACCCTAGGGTTCCTCCACTACTTGGTTTGCTTGGGTCACTCATTCATTGAGATCTTTAGACTATGCTTGGTATAATCTCTCTTGTTGTTTAAGGATTCTTCTTTTTCATTGTTTTTCATCCTCTTGATTGGTGTGTGGCGTTTGGTCACCGAACTTCCTTGTCTTGTTCATTCGGTCTCATTCTTTCATTTGGCATAAATTGCTTTGCTTCCCAGTCAATGAGGTAGTTTTCCAGTTTTTTAAAAAAGGATTATTTCTTTAGTTTTGAGTCTTTAATTCATTTGTGAATGTAGTTGCTTATCATTTATTCAAGAAATTGCATTCATCTTGTATTAAGGTTTGAAAGACAATTTTTGCATTAGTAGATTCTTGAGATTAAGACATTGAAAAACAAAAAGTGTGTTTCTCATTTTCTTGTTCAGATTGCTTGCAAGTTTGAGTAGATGGTTTAAGTGTTCCTTTTTCTTTGATTGGTTTGCTTGTTTTCCATTCAGCTATTTTGTATTGAACCTATTACTCTTCCTTAGCTAGTTTTTCATCCAACGAGAATGGTCTTTTTGCTCATTTAGTTGCATTCGAGGAGTGTTAAAGATACATTCGATAGGGCCTTAAAACCGAGGCTTAATTCAAGATTAATTGTTAAAATTTATTGAATTAACTTAAAAATGCATTGGAACCTAGCACTCACATATCTAGACATCTAGGCTAGAGACGTGTTCCAGCGTCATTAAACCTAGTCCCTATTGTTTTCACTAAGGTTGGGTGATTCCTCCTTTTGTGCTACAATAAATGCTAGTACGGATTTGTGCTCCCTGTACTGTCACATATATATTGGGAGACCCCACTATGTTATCATCCTATTATCCATAGGAAGCTGAGTCTACTGCCTTATGAGTCGTAATGCACCGAACATAGCATTCGAGAAGATTGACTGCCGTATGGGAAGTCCTTGGTCATTTTTCTTTCATTTTATCACTAACGTGTATATGCAGTTTTACGATTTGTCTGGTCAACCTCTTGTCTAGAATTCTAGAGTAGTCACTTGCATTCCTTTTCGACTCTTTAAAAGTAAAAGGATCATCTAAGCACTTGTCCTTTCGAGCTCATATCCAATCGAAAGCGATAGAGTCACCTTTTTTCCTTTTCTCAACTCTTAAAAGATGAAAAGGCAAAGTTTTGTTTCAATGTTCTAAAATTAACATCCCATGAAACATTCTTGGTAACTGTTTATTTCCTTAGTGGTTCTTTAGAGTCGTTTCTAATGGCAACATTTTCGGAGTCTACTAGTCAAGGGTTCCCCTCAGATGGGAATCCTGGTCCTTTTCCTTCCTTCAGAAATGCTGGTGCTCCTTATATGGCAACGTTGTCCCTCCCTAGGTTAACCATTGGTTTAGCTGTCTGGTTATTTTTGACTTCAATAATCCCAAGTGTATCAACTTTGACCCCACCTTCTCCTTCATTTGAATCATGCCATGATGATTCTAAGGTTCACCCCTCGCCTTCTTCCCATGTTTCTTCACCTTCCTCTTCTACTTCGCTTGGTGAAAGTTTCAAATCTAGTAACCAGGAGGCCAAGAAGAAAAAGAAGAAGACGAAGAAGAAAAAGTTGGCTAAATGAGAGGCTGACCGTATGAATGTTACTCCAAATGCTCCTCTTATTGGAAAACCTTCTGCACCCTCACAGAAGGTCAAATTCCCTTGTCAGTTGTGTAAGGGTGACCATCTCCTCTGAGACTGTCTTGACATTCCCAGAGTCTTAGGGGTATGGTCTCAAAATTCGGATTGACCATCGTCATCAACCTCTAGAGATCATGTCGATGCTACACTCTTGGCTAGCGATGGTAAGAAGAAAGGGAAGATTAGATTTCCATTTAGGTTATGTGAAGGAGAACATCTTCTTCACCTTTGTCGTCTTATGGATACAGCCTCTGAATTTTTGGAAAACCTTACGGCTTCTCACCCCGAACTCCCTATTGGTTATTAGAGGCTTTCTTCTGACTCTCCCCTAGTTGGTAAAGAGATTGACTTAGATTCATCTCTTACTCACCCTACTCTTCCTGAGCCTGACTCTTTGATGTCTGTTCCCGACCAACCATTGGTCGAAGAGAGTGTCGACCTGGTTTCACCACTAGCTGCCCACTTTGTTTAGGAAGTGCATAATGATCATACTGCTCATGTTCTTCTCATTTCTTCAGATTCTCATGAATAAAAAACTGACCTTCCTGTCCCTGCTACTTCGAAGTGTCGTTCTTCTATTCCTGTAGAGTATGTGGGCAATCATATGATACCCCCACCAAGTAGTTCTGTCGATTCCTTCGATTGGAGTCACTTAACTGCTTTCCTCCTCCCATCTTATGTGCCTTTCTAGATCACAGTACACACATATAATATGGAAATACTTTGCACTCTCTTGGATGAAGGTGCATATGTTAGCCTCATGTCTTCCACTACTTGGCAAGCTTTGGGCTCCCCACAGCTTGTGCCTGTCACCTAGAATCTGTTGGCTTTCGATGGAGGAACCAGTCAACCCTTAGGGATCCTTCTAAAGTTCCCTATTACTTTGGGAGGTAAAACTGTCTATATAGATGTGATGGTCGTCCAAGGTGCATTGGATTTCAATCTTCTCCTTGGATGTGACTATATTTATGTCATGGGAGCTCTTGTTTCTTTTCTTTTCCATGTGGTTTGTTTTCCACACGAAGGGAGAATTGTGACTATTGATCAATTGTCATTCATTGGTCACCAAGTACCTCCTTTGCAACCATCATCCCCTATCGGCTTTTGTTTTCCAGGAGTACCTTCCCTGCCACAGGTCAATTATGTGGCTACCCATTTCGCCTCCATTGATGATCACGTAGATGGTCTAGTACATCATGTAGTGGGGGTATTGCGACCCGATCTGTCATTGGTACCCAATGAAATGTATTCCTCCCAAAGTGTGGTCCTTTCGTCTAGTGAAGACCTCTTGGGAGCCATGTTCTCATATGGTCCATGAACAGTTTCACTAAGGATAGTTATTTTCTTGTGTCGACCTCGTTCAAAAATGAAACAAGGAGTCTTGAGGATAGTTCCTGATCTTGTGTCAGCCTCGTTAAAAAATGACACAAGGAGTCGTGAGCATAGTTCTTTGTCTTATGACATGCTCATTAAAAAATGACATAAGAGTCACGAGGATAGTTCTTTTAATGTTTCAAACTCATTCAAAAATGAAACAACTCCCTGTTCCAAATCAAGTCTTTGATTAATATCTTGTAAAATCCCAGTCAAGTCTGTCTGGGATCTCGTAAGTGAACCTTCATTCTATCCACTTCGTTGAATGAAATGAAGCTTGGGGGGCATGTACCTCACTTTGAGTCATTATGCTGGTGGGGGGAGGGGGGGGGCATGAAATTTCTAGTATGCATGAGTCTTTGATGCATTTCTGTGTACATAAGTGTTTTTTTCATTGTGTACATGTTTGGCTCAGTGTGTAAGCATTTGTGAGCATTTTCCACTTATTGTGTCCTTTTTACTTCTCATGCAGATGTTTGTCGCACCTTATGCCAGTTTTGCTGATGGTGCCTGTCGCAGTACCCTGAATCTTTCCTCCGTGGCATGGGTTATCTACGATCCTCATCGTGAGTTGGTGGATCTTTAAGGTCTTTGTCTAAGATGTACCACAAACAATGTCGCTGAATATAGTGTAGTCATTCAATTACTGGTTGAGGCTATTGTCCTTAATATTCGTTCATTGATTGTGAATCTAGATTCCTAGCTTGTTGTACTTCAACTCAACGAGTGCTATTCTTTCATAAATCCTCAAATTTTAAGGTTGTATTTATGTGTTCGTTTACTGGAAAGGAATTTTGATTATATTACATATCAACACATTCATAGAGGACTAAATAAATTAACTGATGCATTGGCAAATCATGTATTATATAGACATTTGTGACATTTATGAGAATAAATCATTAAAGACATAATAAGTCAATATAGCAAAAACATAGGCATATATATATCAGTATTTCACATCGCTGTGGTCAAAAAATATGTGTTTGGTTACATCACAAGACAACATGTCTTTCAAAAATTGTAGAAATTAAACCTAGGAGTCTAATCTGCATGGTGCTCTCTATAGCACATGATTGCTCAGACCACACGTTTGAGAAGTCAGTGAATCCTGCCTGACATCCCTACTGTGTGTCATTGGTACTGTCGAGGGACATCCTCGAATCTCATGTAGTCAGGTATCCCCTCTGTCAATCCCTCCAATTCACGAGCGATCTCATCCTCTACGTCTCCACCAGGAGGAGGAATCTCAAACTCCTAGTCAATTCTCTGAGAAATCGGAGACAAACCTGTAGGCCTTTCCAGCCCAACATTTACAAGATTGAAACATAGTGATTAGAACATATATAAAAAATGATAAAAAGTTACAAAATCTTTAAAATTTCAAAATTTGTTACCTCTGTGGTCCCAGTGTACTCAAGATCACCCCTAAAATCTATCCCAGCATATGCCCAATCCTCGACAACGACAAGTTGGCAGTCCAACCATTGGAAAAGCTCGGGCCTCCATGACACGTGTTGCCCCCCACCTCCTCTGGGCATCAACAGCGCCCACCGAGTCATCCGTGGCTCCTGCGGAGTTGACCATGCTATGAATGCTTCCTGCCTCTGAAAGATAGGAAGGCATTCAAGGATGAATGGTACTAGGATGGACCCATACCCGAACTATTTTACATCCCCTGGCCGACACTTTGTTAATTATCATTTCATGTTATTAGCCACAGCCTCGGCCTAGTTGAAGATGGTGGGATCCATACAATCGACTGCTAGCCAAAGTTGGGTTTTGGTGGCATCATGTGGGGCCTGTGAGCCAGCTACTCTAGTGATGGTCAAGATGAGGACATGAGGAGACAAGTCTCTGATAGTAGCAATCTTGAGATTTCCACCCTTATCTATCTTCTTTGCCTCTGGACACAATCTTCTCATCATCATGTCCATAGTTTCTCCAGTGATCTGAGTCCCAGTCATGCAGGGTCTTCCCCCCTCCGTGAAAAACCTGTCAAGAAGTAGATGTTTGTTGCCTCAATCTCCAGCCCTTGCCCTCGGATGTTGAACTTAGCCTCATTCGGATCCCCCACTCCAACTAGATATTGGAGCAAGTCCGGTTGTGCCCTCAGACTAGGCGCCATGAAAAGTTTCAGTATACCACATTTCCGGAGCACATCTAGGAAGTTTTGGTCTCCCATGGCTAGTTCATCATTGCCGATGTGCTCTCGTTCTTTCCACTCAATCACCATTTTTCTTCCTGCGCACATACATAAAGGATTATAAGTACTTTTCTTATATTTAAAATCCAAAGAAATGGCTTCAGTTTTGAGAAATATGAAGAATCGGTGCTCGGCATGGCTGCTTTTCAAATAGGTGCGTCGAGCCAAAATCAACCATTCAGAAAAATTGGGATCTTTGCGACTTTTCCATGTATAGTTGTGAAGATCCTGTTTTCTGCCCATGGAAGATTTTAGGTTGTCGCGGTCCTGAGCTGGCGACTCGTAACAACTGCCACGCATATGCCAGCCCTAAATCCTTCCTTGGAGGCAGCTAAACCATCAAAAACCGAAGTATTATGTATGTAAATATGATTGAAATTGATTAGAGCCTACTTGGACTGGACGAATTTGTTAGTCGACCGTTGAAATTTCGAATGCACAAGAGTAAAATTTTTGCTCTAAGGTAAAATGGTGAAAATTAATTTGTTTTTTACCAAATTACTTTTATAAGCCTTTTTGGTCAAATTAGGGTTTTTCCTATTTAACGTATTTATATATCAAAGATAGATCTTACACTTTTTTTTCTGTAGCAACAGGTTTTGTGAACCCTAGTGACTACACTGCGAGTTATATTTTATACTTTTCGAACTCGGTAAAAGCACGAAAAAGTCCCTTTTGGATTCATCTTTCAGCTCTTTTCTGACTCTCGGAATGTGAAAAGATCACCGAGCTCTTGTCCCTTTGAACTCGTTAAAGGCTGCGAAGCGTCATCTACCCAGTGTACGTTTACCCCTTTTTCGAGCTGGGGTAGATTATTTACAAAAAATGTATACGTTGATATTTTATGGTCAATAGGTTCCCTTAGATATTATTTTCTACCTTTCTGGGTTGGAGGGACAAATTAATGAAAAGGGACCTTTGGAGTTTTCTTTTCCGTGTCTTTTTCAAACTCTTTAAACATGAAAAAGACTCTGAGTTTTACCTATGTCAGTGTCGGCTTGGGATATCCTCATTCTATCACTGGCCTTCCAGGTTTTGGGTTATTCATTTTTTCCTCATTCAATCTAATCCATGCTACATCGTCATGAACTTTGATCCCTTGGTACCAAAATGCTGCCAAATTTCGGAGTCATGTCACTGATATGTTCAAGAGCTTAATCCTTCCGCAGTCTGTAGCCTTACACACATTCCTTAGATTCTCTGTCTCATTCACAACCATCTTGTTCCTTTGTCTTGCGTTAGTGATGTGGGAAACATTATGGCCCTCCTTTGACCGATCACTTCCTTTCTGGTACCTTGGAGCTTCCATGCCTCAATGGCAAGTTATTCGCATTCAACAACAAGATTGCATCATTGGTCTTCGATCGAGTGATTTCACGTGTTCGACTCCACACCATTCTTCACACTTTGTGGATTGTACTAGCAGTACCTTGAGAACCATTGACATTACTGGTGGTCTCTCTTGTGCTTGTTAATGGTTCACATCATTGGCTGGCAATCAAGTGATTTTCTAGTGTGATCGACTTCAACACATCTATTCACATATTAGAAATTGTACAATGGTCAGGTTAGGATTCAAGACCTTGAGCATAGATTACACAAGTCCAATTTGCGTGGATTGATTTATATATGACTCTTTTGATTGGATGGTTGTGACCATACCTGAGTCTTTTTTGTGGTCTTTCTGATTGGATGGTTGCGTCCATACCACAGACCATTTATATTTATCTTCTGGATGGCTACGCCCATGCCTTATGCACATGTATTTCTTTTCACTCTGTACTCATGTATCAAAGATATTAGTTGTGCTTGCATCTGTAGGTTCTCCATGAAGACGTTCTTTTTCGATTATGGATTCGTAAAGCATTTCAACCCTCCCACTCTCTCGGCCTTCATGCTTTAGGGGGCATCTGTTACACAACAATTTTTCACCGACTCTGGATTCCCTGATCCTGGATACTGCTAATCCATGTTACTGACATTTGTGCTGTGTCATGTTGCCAATTATGTGTCATTACCTTCCTTGCAATCTCAGGAAGAGTGTCTCAATTCATTATCCTTGAAGAATACCCTTTTTACCTAAGTTTCTAGGTCATCGTGAGTCAGAAGTTGTCCCTCTTGCGAAGATGGTCAAGTTAACACTAGCCCTAGCGAAGTCTTCGCTCTGTGCCTATGTTGCACCCGCAACGAGCCAGATTTGGCAAGTTTTTCAACAACTCGTCGAAACTTTGAGATGAAATTGCTTCATGGGTGGTCCTAGGGATGGTTGTTGGGTCATTTGAGCTCACCTCTCTCCTTTGGGATAGTTTTTCCACCTTTTGTGCAACCTCCCTAAGAGATAAGCTCTTCCTTCCTTCTCTTATGGGACCTTTCCCTCCTATAAATATCTCCTTCATGAATGATATCAGCTAGCTTGGATGTAACTGGATGATAGCTAGATGTAATTTGATAGTTTCAAGTTTCTGAGAGAGGAGTAGAGGTAGAGAGTGTTATTGGAGTGTGGAAGTAGCCTCATTTGTATCTTGTTTTGAGAGATGTCTAAGTAGAGTAGGCTTGAGAGCTTTTTAGCATCAACCCTTTTGTACAGAAGAGAGAGTCATATGTTCCCTTGGGAGACGTTCACAAGTGAATGCTTATGGAGACATGCCGATAGGACCCTTTAAAGAGGCTTACGACGTCAAGGCTTGGTTGTAAGTTTCACTTTGATTTATATTAATACAAATCAATAGCTTGTTTCCTATATCGTGTGTTAAATTGTATGTTGATGGCTTGAGGTTCCTTGACTCTTCAAGTAAATTGTTTGGTCATTTTCTATTGCATTTGTGGTGTTTCTCTACGTGTTGTTTTCAGGTATGAGCAACTAGAAGAGTAAGATCTGGAGCAACGTGATGAGGATCAAACGTCGAATTGAAGGTATGCCTTCATAACATTAACTTTCTAAGGAAATTTGATTTGGTATTGTCTGTCTAGTGACTAGACCCACTCTAGGACTATAGGGGTTGCCTCTGTCCATAGAGGGAACTTACCTGTGTCACAAGACTCAACTTAACCTGCGAACTCAGCTGCAGACTACTAGGCCTCTGCGCACTTAGCTGCAAAGCCTTCTCCTACTCTACAACCCAAGGACACGACTCTACACTTAGACTCAATGCTCACTCATTAGATCTTCTATCTTCGATTACTTCAATGCCTCTTTATACTTAGAGCCTAACTCTATTTATACAATCCCATGGTTCGCGGGCCATGGGTAGATATCTCAAACTTATATTGCATTACAAAAGTAAGGGTGGACAACCCTATGATTCCATTATAACTTCGTGCTCTGCGCCCATAGATCACAGAGTCTTTACAATGGACTTAGTCAAAACTTGGGCTTTAAGCCCCAAAACTTGCCTTGGGGGCATCCCATGCCAAACAAGCCCCCAACACAAACATCGTGACTTGCCCTCAATTCACGCTGTTGGTGCGGAGATCTTTGTGCAAAGACCTCCAAAATCTACTCAGACGACTGCAAGGTTGGCAACGCACTGAACAACAGCCTGCTGTATCTCTTGTACGTGTTGTTTTGAGACTGCGGTGTTGGAACTGCTCCCCTGTATTTGTTCATGCATCCCCTGCATCTGCTTATAGTCCCACGCCTTCTTTCAGATACCTGGAGCATGAAGACTATGCTTCTGTCAGCTAGTTAGATAGCCGAGCCACTCATGTATGGCTTCAATTGACTGCCATTCACTTTTCCTGGGAAAGGTTCTCCATTTAGCTTTACTAGCTGTACCGCGCCTCCATCTGTGACCTCCTTAACAACATACGGTCCCAGCCAATATATTCTGAACTTTCCTGAGAATTTATCAAACTTACTGTCATATAGTAACACCAGATCATTTACCTTGAAAGTGCGCAACTTAATATTTTGATCGTGCAGGCCTTTTCACACTGCTTTTGTACCTGTTGATGGAATCTAGCCAAAAACCATTCCTCTTCAAGTTCCTCCAACTCCGTGAGCCTTTCCTCCAGGGCCTCGTGGTCTGTCATACCTGTGAGCACTACTATGCACAGACTAGGCACAATATACTCCATTGGAATTACGACTTCCACTCCATAGACCAACCGGAAAGTTGTCTTTACCGTCAGTTTCTTGTAGGTTGTCTTATAAGCCCATAATATTTTAGGTACGTGTAGGTCCAAATCACTTCGCTGCGCGTTGCATACTTTGGTCAGTGTAGTCTCTAGTATTTTGTTAAATGCTTCTACTATCCCATTGGCTTGTGGGTGATTCAGTGTGCTTTTCTGATGATACACTTGAAACTCTTCTACCAGCACACTGATTGTTTCGTTCAGGAAATGTGTACCATGATCACCCATAAATATCTTCAAACATCCAAATAATGTCAATATGTGTTCAAACAGAAACTTTGTGGCTGTGGAAACCATGCAATATTTTATTGGCTGCACTTCTGCCCAAGGATTCAGGTGCTTTGTTGCAATGATAATGTATTGCGCGCCCGTCTTTCCCTAAGGTTTGATAGGTCCTACAAAGTTGATTGCCCACTTTTCAAAGCATTGCAGCGTCATTTGCGGATTCAAAGGCATCCTATCACTCTGTAATGGTTTACCTATTCTTTGACATATATCATAGGCCTTGTAATGTGCTTTTGAATCCCGATGAAGGATTGGCCACCACAACCCTGCGCAGAGAATATTTTGCGTGGTAGCTCACCCTGCATAATGTCCTCCCGTAGTGCCCCCATGCAAGTCCCCGAGGATATGACTTTGTTCAAATTCAGGTACATACCTTTGCAGTATCTCATCATTTCCCATCTTATATAGGTGCCCCGCGATGACGGAAAAATCGGCCGTGCGCACCACCAGTTCCTTCTTCTGCTGGACGGAGTACTCTTTTGGTGTAGTTCTGGTCATTAGAAAGTGGATTATGTCTTCAAAGTGTCCATCTGCTACATGCACAACAAAGAGCTATGCGTCAGGTATTCCTTCCTCCAAACTAGTAGGTTCCTCTCTTATCTCAAAGCGCGACAGGTGATCTGGTCCCGCGTTCAGGCACCTAGGCTTCACAACGACCTCCAAATCATATTCTTGGAATAATAAAATCCACCTGCATATTATCCCCCCCAACATAGGCTTATTTAACAAGTATTTCAGCACGGAGTGATTTGTATACATCTTGAAGTGTCCCTGTTATAGACATATTTGGGCACTGCAACTCCATTCACATATGTCCATAACCAAGGGCTTCTAAGTCCCTAAAAGTTTTGTTTCATACCCTAAAGGAACAAGGTCAGCTGATTACATCATCTCCCAGAATTTCTCCCTGAAAAACTACTCAGAACTGGTCAAAGCAAGACCATACAGATTGCCCAATGCTAAGGGTGCGATGCATCTCACCTACCACATGTAAAAAGTGCGATGCATACTGGAGCCTGAAGTTAAGCCAACTACAGATGGATCCTGAAGTTAAGCCAACTACAAACGGAGCCTGAAGTTAAGCCAACTAGCCTTCAAACTGCATTTGCTATGCAAGTGCAAATTAGATCAACGCTGCTTCAGTCAATCTCCGGGTTTGTTTATGAATTGAACAACTGACTTGCAAACATCCTAAGTGCCCTAGAGGTAGCTCAAGTAGCCTCATTAGATCAGCCCCTATACTTTGTATTTACTGACTATCATTAGCTCAACCTAAATCCCTGAACTAAGCTGCAAACTATGACCAAAAACCAAGTTAAAGTCTCGTCCCTGAACCATCGTACTGTCTCCTTTTGGTAGACTGGATGCATCACACCTCCCGTGTGCAGTAGGTGGGATGCATCCCTGTTTCCCTGTGTTACAGGTGCAATGATCAGGTAAGACTGTTTCTGCCTCCATATTTTGGTTTTTTCTTCACTGTCTTGAGCTTTATTCAGGAGTTTTGCTGTCTATGATCAGTAGACCATTGTTGAAACCCCCTTCCTTTGCATTGCTTAACCTCCATTGTACAAAGAATTGTGAATTTTTTTATGTATTTTTCGCCATTTACAGTTCTCCTTTACAAAATAGTAGCTTAAGCGAACTCTCGTCTTTTGATTTGAAAGTGTCGCAAGTGTCATTTTCAGTCAAAGAAAAGAATCCTCCTCTTTTTGATAGTCAATTACACTATTACTCTTGTACTTGATCTGAATTAATAGTATTTCAAGTGTCAAAAGTAGCTTTCAATTCAAAATCGCAGAGTGTCGTCTTGTCTTCCTTTTGTTTTTTGAAAAGAAACTCATTAGTACTATTGCTTTGAAAGAAGAGATAATTTAGATTTGTATTTAGCATTCTTTTTGTCATTCACGCATTAAGTAAGCGGAAAACAAATACATGCATGTGCATTTGCATTTAGACTGCTTGTTGATTTTGATTTAGGACAGTGCATCTAGTGTGTGCCCTCTACTCTATGTTGAAAGGATTTCATTTCTCTTTCCTTAGTAGCTAGGATTTTCATTGCAAAAAGAAGAGTAAACGACTGTTTATCATCTTAGATTGCATATTTAGGAGTTGTATATCTACATCACGCGGTGAACCTTAAAGGCAAACTTCTTAAGAAAGATCAACTGTAAAATAAATTCAATGAACATAAAAACACTTTGTAACCTAACACACAACATCTAGAAGTCTAGGCTAAAGATGTATTCCAGCATCATAAAGCCTGGTAACTATCGCTTTCATTGCAAGTTGGGTGATTCCTCCTCTTTGAGATGACAAGTGCCAGTACGGACTTGTGCTCCCATGTACCATCAAGTATATATTGGGAGACCACAAAGGCTATATCATTTATCCTTAGGAAGCCGTGTCTGCCTCCCTATCAATCAAAATGCACTGAACACAGCATTTGGGAAGATTGATTGCCATACCATAAAAGGTATTATGTAGTTTTGCGATTGGTTTGGTAATCCCTCTGTCTAGATTTCCAGAGTAGTCTCTTTCGTTCCTTTTCAGACTCCTTAAAGGAAAAGGTCCATCTGAGCACTTGTCACTTCAGGCTAATTAAAAATCTAAGGTGACTAGAGTCATCTTTAGCTTTTTCTCGACTCTTAAAAATTGAAAAAGCAAGTTGTGTCAAAGCATCTAAAATTTATTTTAATCAGAATAACGTCACTGTTCCCTAGTTGATCTTAAGTTGAGAAAATGGAGTCCACCAATCAAGGATTTCCCCTTGGGGGAAATCCTAGTCCTTTCTCCTCTTGGGGAGATGTTGGTGCACCTCATATGGCCACATTGTCCCTTCCAGGATTGACAATTGGCCTGCCAGTATGGCTTTTCTCAACCTCTGTCATTCAATGTACCATGATTCCTGAGCAACCAAATTAGCAACTAGATGATACTAGAGTTACCCTCCAACCTTCTACCTCATTTGTTTCCCCCTCTCCTTCTTCCTCTTCACTTGGTGAAGCTAGTAAAACTAAAAACCAAGTAATTGAGAAGAAGAAGAAAGAGAAGGAGAAGAAGAAGAAGGAGCCAATGGAAAAAAGGGGCAACCATACATCGTCTAGCGAAAATCCACACACTGCACCATCCAAACCTAAATCTCCATGTGTCATCAGCAAAGGGGACCACTATCATCGAGATTTTCCTTGCATCCCACGGATCTTAAAGGACTGGTCTCCCCGCTTGCACAATCCAGTGTCATCAACCTCTAACAATCATGTCGAGAGTACACCGTCAACTAGTGAAAATGAAGTCACTAGAAAAAAATGAAGATCTAAAATTCCTTGTAGACTGTTGAAGGAAATCATGCCATCCACCATTGTCCCTTCCTAGATGAAGCTAAAAGAGTCTTGGATAACCATCCTGCTTCATCGCTACGGCTTCCTCCTGGATACAAGAAACTCTTGCCGAGTCCATCGCTAGTTGAAAATCCGACTAACACACCTTTGTTGTCGGTCGAAGAACTTACCATTGAAGATAAACCCTATGAGTCCACATCAGACCAAATTCAACATGTTGAGATGGCAGTAGACCCCATCTTGTCTTCAAAGGATTTACCTTCAGATGATACAGTCACCAAAGAGAATGAGAACGACACTATTCAAATTCTTTTCGTAAATACAGACTCCGATGAACATGGGGGCAATCTACCCATTCCTTTACCGTAGGAAGGAAGTTCGTCAAAGATGTATCCGACCGTTTATTCGGTCCCACCTCCAATCAACCTAGTCGTCTCCTTCGATTGGAATCTACTAGGAAAACCCCGTCTACCATCTAATGTACCGTTCAGAATCATAGTGCAAACTTAAAAAATGGTCATGGTTGGTACCATCATAGATGAAGGGGCTTCTGTGAGTATCTTTTCCTCAATTGCTTGGAAAGTGCTTGGTTCACCATCGCTTTTTCCTGAGATGCGAAATCTGATAGGCTTCAACAAAGGAACCAGTCGACCGTTAGGGATCCTTCCAAATTTACCTATAAATTTGAGAAGGAAAACCGTTTATCTAAACGTAATGGTAGTCCAAGGACCTTTAGATTACAATATAATCCTTGGGTGTGACTACATTTATAGCATGGGAGCTATTGTTTCCTCACTCCTTCGAGTGATGTGTTTTCCGCATGAAGGCAGAGTGGTCCAGCTCGTATACCAGCTTTCATTCCCCGGTTCACACATAGCTAATAGTCAAATTCCATCCCTAACTAGTCTTTTTGCACAAGGAATGTCTCATCAATCTCCAGTCCATCCACCTGATGAGCACGAGTAATTCAGTGATTGTGACTGAAACCCAGGTGGCATGCACCCTGGCCTGCTTCGGCAGGAAAACTTTAGGTATAGGGTAGGTTTCCGCAGAGGATATATGACTAGTCTGACACACCTGTCCATTTAGGAAAATGGGATTAGACTAGAATAAGATACCTCTATCAGAAGATATACGTTTCTTGACAGAACAAATGTTTTGTTTGCAAATTGAAGGGTAACCTGGAAACTCTACTTCGCTATACCTAGGGGCATGCAAACCTTTTTGCATGAAAGTGAAAAGTGACCATTTATTTTCTTAGTTTGTAGGTTCTTAACCCTTTAAACTCATAGGATTGGTCGTTCCTAGCTTACATAATGAAAGGATCTGGAGCAAAATTTCGAATGCGGCAAGCTCCCTAAAAAATGAACCTATCAATGAGACATCCTTATTATACGATTGGCACGAGCCGTTTTACGCGAAGTTCAAGCTCGTCAAAAAATAAACCTAGCAATGAGCATATGTTCCACCAGATTTTAAGCTCGTTAAAAAATGAACCCACCTCTGGTAAATAACCATTGTGATTGCATTATTATCAGATTTTGAGCCTTGGTTGTGTTCTTACCATCACCTCCACTCTTCTTTAGCCAATCATACACCTCCATTTGATTGTTTACCCCTTTTGAGGAACAACTGTGATGAGTGATCCTATTAGCCACCTTCTTTACACTGCCATGATTGAAAAGTTCCAAACATTACCTGGAACCAACTGCTATCTGAAAACATCACTCGTTCCTCAAAAAACGAGTCTCCTTTAAGCTCTTTTCATCTGACTCGTAAAATATGAAAAGATTGTCGAGAAATTGGCCTCTCCAGCTCGTTAAAGTGATTGGAGTGCCATACCTCCTCTAGATTTTAACCTTTTTGGACCTGTGGGATTATTACACAAAAAGATCAAGCATTTGTCTTGTTTGGCTCATTAAAACTATCGAAAAGTCATCCCTTTCGCATTGTTTTATACTTTTTCGGACTTAAGGGATTATATTATGAAAAAGGAATATTGGAGTTTCCTTTCTGTCTCTTTTCAGACTCTCTAAAATTGAAAAGAACCGAGTTATCCTTGTCATTAAACTCGTTAAAACAATAGCGAAAAACTTGTCCATTCAAACAAGAGCGAGTCTTACTGTCGCTAGGCTTGTTAAAACATAGCGACGAGTTTGCCCAAAGGGAAAATTATAGAACAAGCATATGTTATCCTCCTCAAGCTTGACAAAAATAAAGAGGTACTGGTCAGAAATGAGTGGGGAAAATTGGGAAGAAAACTTGAAGAAACTTTATTGGTAGCAGGTCGCTCTTGAACATGACACTTTCACTCCATCACCATGATTGAGTTGGGTTGGGTTATTTCGTTCACTGGTCATATCACCATTGGTCCACTATACCATCCACTTTTGGGGTTAACGCTACCAATCCATTTCAGTGTCGCCGATATGTTCAAGAGAAGTCGCTCAGAGAATTCACCTACCTAGCTTGTGTCTCATCCACTGCAATACCTTCACGCTTCATTCTTTCATGAATGCCACCCTGAACCTTGTATCATCAGAACGTTTTTACCTCCACAAAATCATTTGCTTCGTTCTGTGTCATAGATGTGGAATTCATTAATGCCCTCCTACGACGTGTCACTTCTTGTCGACATCAACTCATTATCCAAGAATTCGACCTAGGAACAACCCTTTCAGTACTTTGAAGCTTGCATGCCTCAATGGCAAGTTTCTCACTTTCGGAAACAGGTTTACATTAATGGCCTTAGACCGAAAGATTTTGTGTGCTGTTCAACATTGACTCATGTATTCACACCACGTGAATTATACTGCAATACCTTGAGGGTCATCATCATCATCATTGGTGATTCCTCTCGCACCTGTTAATAGCTTACATCATTAGCTGGTAATCAGGCGATGTATTTCCATGTTCGACATCAGAAAATCATTTCACATGGACCGACTTGTACTTCAGGTGAAGATTGAACGAGTTTTGAAGACCTCGGATCTAGTTTCATCCATCCAGGCTGTGATATATTCAGGAAAATAAAGACATCAAGTGTACATCATTGCTGCACAAATAATCATCCAAACCAAAGGATGATGGCTCTACTAGAATCATCGGTCTGCTACACAAACGGTTATCTGTCCTCTGTACATGAAAATGAATTTATAAAGCTGAGCATGGGAATGCTCATCTTAGCTAGATTATGAAAATATTATGAAGATAATGTATTCTATTGTATCTTATTACAGGCCACCTTCCAGTTAGAAAAACCTTGGATTCTCATGATAAAGCATTTCACCTGACATCAAAAAGATTTATGACCTCATGCTTTAGGGGGCAACTGTTATAGACATATTTGGGCACTACAACCCCAATCACATATGTCCATAAACCAAGGGCTTCTAAGTCCCTAAAAGTGTTGTTTCATACCCTAAAGGAACAAGGTCAGCTGATTACATCATCTCCCAGAAGTTCTCCATGAAAAACTACTCAGAACTGGTCAAAGCAAGACCATAGAGACTGCCTAGTGCTAAGGGTGTGATGCATCTGACCTACCACATGCAAAAAGTGCGATGCATACTATAAATCCCTTCTCTATAGGGTGCGATGAGTGAGAGAAGACAAATGGCACAATAAATTTGCTAGGTGGAGACCCTGAGAATCTTCTAGAAGATGCTCATTTGACACTTGCCTCTCTGAATTCGCCCAAGTATGAGTAAGAGATCATGAAATCTCCAAGTGGAACCAAGAACTATCAGAGAGATGACACTAATCAAAATCCCAGAAGCTAACTCACCCCTCTACAAACATCCATATATGGATCGCTCATCCCATAGATCCAGAGGGTGGAATTTTGTAATTTCAAGGAAGTGTTGTTGGTTTATCTTTGAAGACATTGTTGGGTGATCTTGCTTTGTATGAGGTGAAGAGGGCTTTCATACTGGGAGGATGGCACTGGGTCAGACCAATGGGTTGTAATCCTCTCTTCTACTACTTCTATCAATAAAGCTATTTGAGTTTTCTTCCATATTCTTGTATACCTTTGAATCTTGTATTGATATATGAATTTGTATGCTTAATATACATCTGATTATGGTGATAGATCTCTATGCTTTGATAGTGTTATGCTGCTTTGACTCTACAGGTGCTCTTTGAAGCAGGACAAGTAAGGAAGGAGTGGAGAGATTCTGTCAAAGGGGAAAGGAAACAAGCAAGGAACCAAATGAAAGACTAAGGTTGGTACTCTCTGCTTCTTTCTCATCTATCTCTCGTAAATGAAAACACAAGTGACTTTAGTTTGTTTGTTTCTAAGATAGCTACCCATCTTAGTGGGACTAGTAGCTCTGAATAGACACTAGTTTTCCTGATAACAGTCCCTCTAGCAAATAGTGTCGATATTTTTGGAGTGCATACACCATAGCCAATCCCTCACGTTCAGTTGTGGAATAGTTCTTTTCTGCTTTAGACAACCTACTACTTATGAATTTGATAGGGTTAACCTATCCCTCTCCACCCTCCTATGTTAATACCATTCCAAATGCTATACAAAACACGTCAACATAGACATGAAACTCCTCATCCCATTTTAGGAAGACCAGGATTGGTGCAGAGGCCATTTTTTCTTTTAGTACATCCAGGGTTTTCTTACAGTCATCATTCCAGTAGAACGTGACATATTTTTTCAATAGCCTCTCCATCGGCATGGTGATTTGGGCATAACTTTTGATGAACTTCCTGTAGTACCTCGTATGTCCCAGGGTAGTGCATAGCTGTTTCACACCTCACGGTGCTTCCAAATTCAGAATCACTACAATCTTCACAGGGTCTATCACCAGTCCCTGTCTGCAAACCACGTGTGCCAGCAGGTTCCCAAAAGGAATGAAGAACGTACACTTCTTAAGATTCAACGTGATTTGGTGTCTTCGGTAGGTATCTAGCATCAAGCGTAAGCTCGCTACATGGTGCTTAACCAATCCAAATATAGTCCAATCATCTAGATAAACCTCCAGGAACATGTGGATATATTCCTTGAATGCTGCAACAACTATGCGTGAAAACATGGTCGGCACGTTCTTCAATCCAAACGGCATAACAAAGTATTGAAAGCAGCCCCACTCATTCGTGAAGGCTGTCTTACTCCTATCTTCTGCTGCGATTTTGATCTGGTGGTGCCTTTAGAATCCATCAGTGAAAGAATATGCTTCCTACCCTCCGACATTTTCCAATACTTCATCTATGAACGAAGTTGGGAATGGGTCATGCACACATGTGTCATTCAATTTTCCGAGGTCCACACACATTCTTATCTCGCCCTTTTGCTTATTTTCCTGCACCACCATAGGGCTTTCCCAATCGGATTCTTCCACTGGCTCATTGATTCTGGCTACGAGCATCTTTTCTAGTTCTACGTAGACCTTCTCCTTGTACTTCGGGTTCAAGCGGTAAGGCCTTTTCTTAACTATCTTCGTGTTAGACTTTAATGTGATCTGCATCATTCCTAAATCTCTGATGATTCCTTTTAAGTTCGTGATCTTGGTCGGGAATAGGTCCTGGTACTCACATACTAACTCAGTGACCTTATCCACCATCGTGTCATCCGAGTAGTCATCGATTGTTTCATATTTAGGTTTGGCTTCTATAACAATGTTGACTTGCTTTGTTTTTACCGGTGTGGTTATGTCAGGGTCTTCAATTAGAGGTCCTTAAACATCATGATGGCCTTCAGTTTTTGGAATGTTAACTTTTCACGAATCCTCGTCGTCTTCTTCAGTATTTACATTATAACACTCCAGCGTGCATCTCAGCTGAGTAGCCCATTTAGGATGAATCAATTCTATTGGCTTTTGTGGTATCTTAAAGATAAATTCTTTTACTGCTTGTAGCGCATCATCAACAGTGTCCCACCAATGATCCTCAAATGTGAAGGTTAACAGGAACCCTTCACGCAAGATATCCCATTCACTTGTCCTATGGTGGAGCTCCATCTCTATATAATAGTTCATGGGTATAACATCTAGGGTATGATAGAATAGGTGCACCCACTTAGGTTTTGGCTCTTCTCCATGGACCTTTGTCCACTTGGCAAGGTGCGCATGTGGATCATCCCATCTGTCATATTTGTCTATTAGATGCATCTGAGGCTTCCCAAAATTCATGCACATCATTTGCCTATATTTGCGCCAGTCCTCAAAGATTCCTTTGTGCGTACCCCACCACCTCATGGGCGTAGCATGTAGTACCCATTTCAAAGCCTTGAAACATTGTTGTTACGACACCTCTCTTTCAAACCTATTCAAGAAAGCATCTACCTCACTTAACCGATCATAAGTAGGTAGATCCCTTACTTCCATCTTCGAGATGTCTGAGGTGTCGATTTAGCCTAACTAAGCCTACCTTCACGCAGGTCACTTCGCGCACTGTTCTGACCTATGAGACCTTTGCAATCCATTAGGATCGACCTTCGTGCAACCTTAACCAGGAGTTGAGATACTTTTGTGCTACTAAGGCAGTGATCTATGCTATTTCCCCAAGTTATGCTGCGTATCCTACTTATCTTCTTACAATTGTTAGTTAACTTTGCGTAAATAGATACTTTACCTCACATTTACTTAATCAAAACAGTTATATATGTTCATGCACCATATAGACACTTTAAATTCAATTTATACCCAATATGTTTGATACAGAAAACAAGGAATAAATACAAAGAATTGATATGAAAACTTCTCTTTATTAATGCTTCCATGGTTACAGACTCGGCTCACCTCGCGCACTCAGTTGTAGGGTTCTACGCAGTCACCTGCGAACTACTAGGCCTTTGCGCACTCAGCTGCAGAGCCTTTTCCTACTCTATGACCCAAATACTCGACTTTACACCTCTGATATGACTCAATTCTTCATCCATAGACTTCCTTCTTTTCCAACTACTTAGAGCCTCGCTCTATTTATATAGTCTCATGGTTCGCGGACCATGGGTAGATCTCTAAAGTTGACATTACCTTACAAAATTAAGGGCAGATAACCCTATGACTCATTTACAACTTTGCACTCTACGTCCACAAAATGTGGAGTCTTTACATTGGATTTACAAATTTGACCAAAATCTGGGCTCTAAGCCCCAACACTTCCCTTGGGGGATCCCACGCCCAACAGGCCAAACATCGTGACTTGCCCTTGAGTCACTCAGTTGGTGCGGATATTTTCATGCAAAGACCTCCCAGTTCTACCTGGATCACTGCAAGATTGGCAAGGCACTGAGTAGCTGCTTGCTACACTTCCTGGACACATCGTTCATAGATTGTTGTAGCTAAAATTCTACCCTACAACTGTTTATAGTCACGCACCTCCTTTCATTTGCCTAGAGCACTAAGACTATGCTTTTTTCAACTAGTCAGATAGTCGAGCCACCCGTGTATGGCTTCAACCAACTGCCATTCACTTTTCTTGGGAAATATTCTCCATTTAACTTTACCAACTGCACCACGCCTCCTTCTGTGACCTCCTTAATAACATATGATCCCATCCCATGCAACAAACTGAGAAATTCTCAGCGGCGGTCCCCAAGTCTGTCAATGGAATTAGGCTCATCCTGCTTTATCACTATGGTCTTTCTATCAAGAAAGTCCTTCTTTATTCCTTCCTCTAGCTTCTTGACTTCCACTTCTGTCATGGAGTTTTTCCCCCTCAACTGAACTATTTCATTCATGAGTTCTTGGAGCCTAATATCACCATAATGGATCTCCTCATCGAGTCCCAATCATTTGTCTTTGAGATCTTCCAACGGTGCAAGCCTTTCTTCCAGGGCTCCGCGGTCCGTTACCCCTGCAAGTACCACTATGCGTGGATTAGACATGATAGACTCCATAGGCATTACGGCTTCTACTCCATTGATCAACTAAAAAGGTGTCTGTCCAGGTATGTGCAGGTCCCAACTACTTCGCTGCGTGTTGTAGACCTTGTTTAAGCTTGTTCTTCCCACATATTTTTTGTCCAACCTTAAGAGCCAACCATATATCTATCCCCCTAACACACGCTTATTGACCATCCCTCTCAGTGCAAAGTTCATGTACATCCGCACAGGTTGTCTTCCATATGCCTGCACCCACCTGGCTAGATGTGCATGTAGATCATCCTACCCATTGTACTTGTCTATCACTCATCCCATATGCTTCCCAAATCATGTGCACATCATCCTTCTACATTCACGCATGTCGTGAAATCTCCCTTTGTGTGTGCCCCACCATCTCGCGGGTGCAATGCGCAATACCGAGTCCAAGGCCTAGAGGCATTGATTTTCTAGCACTTCCCTTTCAAACCTATCCAAGAAGGTATCTACCTCACTTAACCCATCAGAAGTAGGCAGATATCTCTCTTCTGTTGATATGAAGTGTAGTGACCTTGTCATCATGTTACAATTCAGTGTAGTCACCTCATGTAATCTATTCTACCATTGCTCGATCTCTTCATCAAAATCTGAGGTACAGGAGCTCTTGCGCTCCCATGAAATTCACACATCTACAGTGAGATTCACCTAATCCTCGTTTTGCGATGTTATCTTATAGATGCAATCGAAATCATCATTGCTTTCATAGTTGCATGCCAACTCTGTATACTGCAATCCTTCAGTAGGGTCCAAGGGTATAACTATGTGTAGTGACTTCTTTTCAAAAATCATCTTGCGCTTCTTCAGATTAATCACCTCATTCATGTCAATGACTCAATCAATTCCTAAAAGTGTAGGGTAGGGATTGGTGTCCTCAACAATCTCTATTACTTCAAAGTCTGATAGTGCGCTCACTCCCTTTGTTACACAATATTTTGTCACCGGCCCCACATTCCCTGATCCAGGACACTGCTAGTATGTGTTATTGACATGTGCTTTGTGTCATGTTGCAAAATATGTGTCAGTGTCTTCCTTGTCATATCAGGAAGAATACCTCAGTTCATTACTCCTGGAGCAGACCCATTTTAACCTCTGTTTTTGGGTCGTCGCAGGTCATCAGTTACTCCACCTACGAATATGGCCAATATTGAACTAAGCCTAGTGACGTCGTCACCCTCTCCCTGTGTTTCACTTGTATGGCCAATATTGGATCAAATGAGCTTGGCTCTCTCCTTTTGGATGGTTGTTCCACCCTTTGTGCAACCTCCCAAAGGGATAAGCTCTTTCTCCCATCTCTCATGGAGGCTTCTCCTCCTATAAATACCTCCTTCATGGCTAAGATCTACTAGAGTTTGGAAGTAGCTTCTAATGTAGCTTAGCCTAGGATAGTTTTGTGTGGATTTGGCTTGATTGTATGAGTGTTCTAGCATCATAATTTTTCCATTTAGGTAGGAGAGTGAGTTATTCATCCTCTTGGGAGACAATTCATGAGTGAATTCTTGTGGAGACATGCTGACAGGACCCTTCAAGGAGACCTACAACATCAAGGCATGGTTGTAAGTTTTACTTCAATTCATATTAATACAAATCAACAGTTTATTTCCTATATCTTATGTCAAAATTGCATATTGATAGCTTGAAGTTCCTTGACCCTTTAAGTGGATCAGTTTTGTTGTATTCTCTTATGTTTGTTTCTGTTCTCTGTATGTTGTTTTAGGTTCAAAAGCGATTAGAAGAGAGCTGGATCAACACAATGAGAACTTCATCAAACGAGGATTTGAAGGTAGGCCTTCATGACATTAACTATCTAAGGGAATTTTCTTTGATATTGTTCTTGTTGTAACTAGACCCACTCTAGGGCTAGAGGGGTTGCCTCTGTCTGCAGAGGGAACTTGCTTGCTTCACAAGTTGGAGACCATACTAGGGATCTATGCCTTTTATCTCTTGATTTGATCTTGATTTTCTTGTTTATTGTATCCTTTACTTTTTGGGTAGAATTCTACATATTGTGGGTTGTTTGACTACTCCTAGTAGTCTTCCCTCTATCATAAGCAATAGGTCTGGCCTTTCCTCAGTTGTTTTTTAAAATTTTTCCTTTGCTTTGGGGTCTTCACCTTTTATTTTATGACAGTCACGACGATAGTCACATCTTCTCTATTTAATTAGTTGCGCTTTCTACAGTTTGGTGCGATTAAATTGCCTCACAGTCACGATGGGCTTTGAGTTACACTCAACATTGTTTCCTGGTGTACTTATGTGATGACATCGCAAGTTGTTAGTTAAGGGGGTGTGACTTTTCATTGTTGGTGCAGGTTGTTAGTTTGACGCTCGCGAATATTCCTTTAGGTTTTCATTTTTAAGTTCTATTTGCCAATTGGCCAGTGTGTCCTATCCTTCTAAGCTTGCCTTCTGCCTATTTATTGTGTGTCAAATTGTTTTTTGCTGGAATATTTGACTCTTGGTTTCATTCCCTTGATATTTCTCCTTTTGAACTATGTGACCTTTTCACCTTAGGGTTTCTTGAGGCATTAGCTTCTTCTTGGTTGCTTGTTCATTTGGACCTTTGAGCTGTGTTTGAAGTGATCCCTTGATTTGTTTGAGGCTTTTCCTTATTGACTATTCTTTTATCTTCTTGATTGGTATGTGATGTTTGGTAATCAAAAATTTCAAGTCTTGTTTGTTTAGTTTCCTTCCATCACTTTGGCATAGATCACATTGCTTCCCAGTCAGTTAGAAAGCTTTCAAGTTTTTGCAAAAAGAAACATATTCTTTGTTTTAAGTCTTTGATTAGTTTCTGAGTGGAATGTTTCTCTTTACTTATTGAATGATTTCATTTGAAAAGGACTTAAAACTAGCATTGTTTTGAGTTTTGCATTTGGTTTCTTGTCATCTATTCGAAAAAACAAAATATCGCATTCATTTTGCATTAGGAAATGAGAACAATATTTTGCATTAGTAAATTCTTGACATTTAGAAGTTGAAAAGCAAAGGATGTATTTTTCATTTTCTTAATTAGATTGCTTGCAAGTTAGTGAAAGATAGAAGCATTTCTCTTTCCTCTTGATTGGTTTGCTTGCGAAATAATGAAAAGTACCATTCTTGCATTTGCTTGCTTGTTGCTTTGATTACTTTGAAGTGAACCTCTCACTTTTCTTTAGTTAGTTCTTCATTGAAAAGAAATGGTTTCTTTACTCATTTAGTTGCATTCTAGGAGTTTTTGAAGATACATTCGGTAGGGCCTTGAAACTGAGATCTAATTCAAGATAAACTGCTAAAATTTATCGAATTAATCTAAAAACACATTGGAACTTAACGCTCATATATCTAGAGGTCTAGGCTAGAGACGTGTTTTGATGTCTTTAAACCTAGTGGCTGTTGTTTTCACTAAGGTTGAGTGATTCTTCCTTTTGTGATTCGATAAGTGCTAGTACAAACTTGTGCTTCTGGTACCATCGCGTATATTATGGGAGACCCCACTAGGTTGCAATCCTGTTATCCATAGGAAGCCGAGTCTACTACCTTACAACTCATAACACACCGAAAACAACATTCAGTAAGATTAGCTGACGTACGGGAAGTCCTTGGTCATTTCTCTTTCATTTTACTACCAAGGTGTATATGCAGTTTTACGATTTGTATGGTAAACCTTTTGCCTAGAGTTCTAGAGCAGTCACTTTCATTCCTTTTCGACTCTCTAAAAGTAAAAGGATCATATGAGCACTTGTCCTTTCAAGCTCATTAAACTTCAAAGGAGACTAGAGTCATCTTTTTCCCCTTTCTCAACTCTATAAACATGAAAAGGAAAAGTTTTGTTTAAGTTTCATAAAATTTATTTGCCCACGATAACATCCTACCTATTAATTTTGGCCACATTGTAAGTAATATCCTTTAAAATAATTTAAAGCCCTCTTAATTAATCTTCTCTCTTGGTCTTTTGAGTTTAGGCCATCCTGGCGGTCTCATCTATTCCGTCGTCTTTACCAAGTGGCAAAGAGCCTTCTTCCCACGTCTCTTCTAAGGTATCATCTTTTAATGGAAATCTTGCTATTTTTCCAAGTGTTCAGCCTCTTTCCTCTCGAGCTCCGAGTGGGGAACCTTTTGATATCAATTGGACTCCTCCCAACATTTGGGACTTTTTAGAGGAAGATCTTCTTTCTACTCCCCCTGGTGCTTCGGTTCATATGGATTCTTCTGGCATGAATGAGATGAGTCCTATTAGTAGTCAAGATATCCTTGTGTCGACTGGTGAATATCAGTTTTCTCCAGAAGGTTTCCCTTTCCACACCTCTCAGGCTGCTTCATTGCCACTTGGCTATCACACTCTGGCTAAAATGGTTGGTGCTACATCTCTATACTAGAGCTCTGTATGGTCTTGTACAATGGTTCTGACTTCAGGGCTGTTCATGTCTACTCAGTCTACCATGACTTCCATTCCTCAGATGTAGGTTACATCTGTTACATCTATTCCATTGACTGCCACCATTTGTGTGGCATCTTCTGCTCCTCTTGTTAGTGCAGTTACCACATCCTCAGTGGTCATTGCTGTTCCTGGGATATCTTCTAGACCCATTTTCAGTGGTCCTTCGCCTCTTGTGTCCAGAGTCAGTCAACCTATGGGTAATGCACCTATCTCCTCGAACCCCATTCTGAGAGGATTTTCGTATGATCAATATCTGATTGCTCTAGGTTCTCAACAGATGTTCATTCTGCACAACCCTCCACACTATTACGATCAGCATGGAACTCATGTTTATTATGTTGGACCTCTTCCTCAGAAGGCTGGAATTGATAGTCTAGGTCCACCTTCGGTTTCCTGGAATCAAACTTCTTACCAAGGATCGCAAGGAAAACCCTTTCAGGGACAACCTTTTGCCTCAGTAGGACAATCTTATGGTCAGCAGGGGCAACCTTTGGGCTCACAAGGACAACCCTTTCAGGGACAATCTTTAGCCCAAACAGGTCCATCCTTTGTTTATCCAAGAAAACCTCCTTTATCTCAAGGACAAACTTCTAGTCAGTTAGGCCAGCCTTATTTCCAACAAGGCCAACCTGCTACTCAGCAAGGACAACCTTTTGGTCAGGTCAATCTAGCTATTAGTCAACCTGGTGCTCAAATGCAACCTGGACCTCAAGCTCAAGCTAGTCCCCAAGCTCAACCTAGTCCCTAGGCTCAGTTTGGATTCCAAGCTCAACGTGTTCATCAGGTACAACCTGGGCCCTAGGCGTAGTTTGGGCCTCAGTTTCAGTTTGGTCCTTAGGTACCTCAACAACCCCAAGGGCAACCTCAGGGTAATCCATATTGGAACTATCAACAACCTCAAGGTAATCCTTATCAGAATTTTCAACAGCCATATGTTGCCCCTATTGGTCAATCTAGTAATCAATGGTTTGCTGGGGCTCAAAATCCAGGTCAACAACAAGGGTATAGTTTAAATTGCCAAACTTTAACCCTTATGGACAAAATCCTCCTTAACAAAATCATGGGGGCAACAAGGCCCTAGTTGGAATCCTAACACTAGTCCTTATCAAAGACCCATGATGTCTTTCAATCCTCAGTTACCTTTTCTTGCGACTTTGGAACTGCATGATGTGTCGAAGTTGAAAAATGATCCCATACTTCATAATCCATGTTGGCCACCTGTTCCAACCAAGATCCTTGGTGACTGTCCTAAGTTTGAAGGCAAGTCTAGAGAAGACCCCTAGGCACATGTTATGACTTATCACCTTTGGTGTTCATCCAATTCCTGTCTTGACGATTCTATTCGTCTCTGTCTTTTCCAAAGGACTCTTACTGGTGCCACTACAAAGTGGTACATTAAACTCGCTCGTGGGACTTTCCAAGATTTTAACTCTCTTGTGATGGCATTCCTCACGCATTTTCAGTTACCAATTCACTATGAAACGAGAACACATATTCTTACCTCTCTGAAATAGGACACGACTACCCACATATCTAATCATATTCATGAATGTAGAAGGCGTCACTGTTTGATCAAGTTTTGGATTCCTGCTCAACTATTGACTCATTGGTTCACTACCTATTTTTTCGGTCCAATAGCCAGAGATATTGCTATGGGGGCATGTGTTACTGAAGAGCAAGCCATCACGCATGCTCAATATCTTGATTTGGTATATTCCCAATCTAGCACGCTTTATGATATCTTTCCCAATGCTCCACGATATGGAACTTCTAAAGCTCTGCCGACACCTTTTGTCGATGGTGTTATTGGTTCCATCGCTCAATCTTCTTGAAAGTCTTCCACGACTCCTGCAAAGCAGAAATCCACTGCTCCTACTGAAACTGCTTCTCAGTCTCCATCCAATCCTGGGAAAACCTCAGAAGTTAACGCCATCCATTCCATCACAACAGAGAAAACTTCGAAGGGTAAGAAGAAAGGGAAAGGTAAAAATAAGTCTGACACGCCAAAGAAAGAACCTCCTAAAACTCCTATCGATGATGGTTCTAAACACAAGCCTAAGTATCCTTGTCTTACATGTTATGAGGATCACTTCACTAAGGACTATCCTCGATGGTCTGGAGTAAGTCATTTGCTTAAGGGGATTTCAGGGATTCCTGCTGTGCTTAAAGAACCTTTTCCTTCCCAGAAAACTCAAATGGTGGTCTAGCCTCAATCCTCTTCCTCATCTGGTTCCCAGGTCTTTATGGTCGGGACTATTCCTATTCATGTGACTACTCGATCAAAAGATTATGCTCCACTGGCCGAGAAAGAACTTGCAGTCCCTTCTAGAGTTCCCCCATCCAGTTCTAGCCCTCTTGATAATGAAAGGCCTAGTAATGAGTCTGTCATTTGAACACCTGCTAAATGAGTTCTAAAAAAATCATCCTATAATCCCAATGCTCATGCCACATAGCACTATAGTATTATCAAAGATCTAGCCCAAGCTCCTTTGGCTATGTCTGCATTAGAGGTTCTCTAGAGTTGTCCTCCCCAATGGAAGTCATTACTATCTGCCATTGTTGGAATTGATCTGGCTGATTCTGAGTTGATTACTTTCGACCTTGAAAATCATGTGCTGCATTTACCTCACCAGATCGCTTTTCTCATCCAGGTTGTTATTAACTCAAATACTATTCATCATACTATTATTGATGAAGGAGCCTTGACTTGCATAATGTTTGTTTCTTGTTGGAAAGCCATTGGTTCTCCATCTTTGAGTCAATCTCCGAATACCCTGGAGGCATTTGAAGGAAGAGATTATTGTTCATCTGGTATTCTCCTGAGCTTGCCTATCACCTTGGAAGGAAAGATGGTCAACGTCAAAGTAGAGTTTTTCGATGCCAATCTGACTTACAACCTTCTACTGGGTCGAAGTTGGATGTATGTTATGCATGCCATTGCTTCTTCACCATTCCCCGTACTCCATTTTCCTCATCAGGGGAAAATTGTTACGGTTGATTAGTTGTCCTTCTTTTCTCCCTCTTCCTCGAAAGGAAATGTTTCATAGGTGGAGCATACTTATGAGAATGTGGGTGTCGGGCTCTTTAAAGATCCTGCCCTCATGGGTGTTTTTCTACTACCACCTCCTAATGTTGCCTCCATCAATATGATCTCTGTTAACTCTTATCCTTGGGTGATTCCTCCCCTCGATCAAGTATATTCTTGGGGTGATGTTATGCTGTTAGGCCCTGCTGGGCTTAACTATGTTGAAATCGTCTTGGCTTTATCTTCTTCCTCTGATTCTACTCCTTCGAGTAGATCTCTTGACACATATGTGCAATCCCCTTGGCTTGGAGGTGTTACTTCTCCTGATCCTTTGCGTGACACGTTTCTTTCTGTTGAGGTTATTCTTGAAGCTTTGTCTTTTGAGGATCCTCCTTGGGATGGTAGTCATCATCATTCCTCGTTTCTTCCTAGCTTTGGGGCAATGACTGTCTGTCTCAATAATTTTGTTTCCCATGTTCCTTCTTAACTACTTTAGATGCCCATCTTAACTCATGAGGTTTTTTCTGAAGGGAATATGGGAAATATCATGCAAACCATGCCTATCGACATCTTTGTTAAACCAAGGGTTGTCAAAAATATTCATATTGGAGTAACTTGTTCTCTTGAGGAGATCAAGATTTACACTAATCTCTTTTGAGAGTTTCGCGACATGTTCACTTGGTTGTATGAAGAGATGCCCAATATAGGTCTGAGTATTGTGGTGCATGACATACCTACGTATCCTACTACAAAACTAGTTCATCAACGTTTACGTCCCGTGCACCCAAGAAAGGCAGTTGCCATTAAGGGAGAGGTTGAAAATCTTCTCAAGGCTAGGTTCATTTATCCTATTCCATTCACAAATTGGGTCTCTAACATTGTCCCTGTGACTAAAAAGCAGGGCACTATTAGAGTTTGTGTTGAATATCATGATATCAATTACGCATGTCCAAAAGATAACTACCCCACTCCCTTTATTGACCAGATTATTGATGACTATGCTAGGAGTGAAATGTTCTCTTTTATGGATTGCTTCCTTGGCTATAACCAAATCAATATTTTACCTACTGATCAACACAAGACTGCCTTTATCTGTCCGTGGGGTGATTTTTCTTATAAAAAGCTCCCTTTTGGTCTAAATAATGTTGGCGCAACTTTCCAAAGAGCAATGTCGTATGCTTTTCATGATATTAGACACATTGTTCAGCCTTATCTAGATGATCTTCCTACCCATTTGGCTAAACGCATAGACCATCCAAACCACCTCTGTCACATTTTCTTTGCTGTAGACATTATAACATTCGTCTCAATCCGCACAAATGTGTCTTCTACGTTGAGTTCGGAAGACTCCTTGGGTTTTTCGTTTCTAAGGAGGGTATTCATCTCAATCCACTCAAGGTTAAAGCTATTTTGAATCTCCTACCTCTTGCTACTTTGCACCAGTTACAGAGTTTGCAAAGGAAGGCTAATTTATTGCATTGTTTCATCCCTAACTATGTTGAGGTCGCTAAAGGTTATACACATCTGCTTAAGTAGGACATTCCATTCATTTGGGATGAAATTGCCCAAAAATCATTTGAGCAACTCAAGACCCTTATTGCTTCTACTCCATTGTTGCATCCACCTAAATATCACCATGATTAATCACTTTATCTAGTTGCTGTTAATAGTACCATTGGCATGGTTTTGGTATAGGACGATGATGATGGTTCCAAGCATGTCATATATTATCTTAGTTGCAACCTTCTTGACACTGAGACTTGCTATGCTTATGTCGAGAAGTTAGCCTTGGTAGCCGTTCAGGCTGTTCAAAATTTTCTTCATTACATTTTATTGCATACCACAATAGTGATTTCTGATTGCAACCTGATGGCATATATTCTGTCATGTCAATTTCTAGGGGGAAAATACTCCAAGTGGATCATTATCCTCCAAGAGTTTGATTTGGAGTTCACTACTGCCAAATCTAATAAGTCACTAGTTTTCATTGAGTTGATTTGCTCCTTACCATCTGCTTCCACTCCTTCTTGGATAGAGGACCACATTCTAGATGATACGCTCTTCTTGATTAGTACCCTTGATCCCTAGTACGGTGACATCATTGTTTACCTCCAGACGCCTTCATTTCACTTTGGCTTGTCTAGAGATGCTCAATGACGCATCTGCGATCATTCTTAGCCATATCGTATTATTGGAGACAAGTTATACCATGTCAAAGCTGATTCTATTCCCCGTTGTTGTTTAACCCTCGAGGAAGCCGAGAAAGTCTTAAATGACTGTTACTCTAATGCCTGTGGTGGTCATATGTCTGGTTATGCCACTGCTAAGAAAATCCTTCATGTTGGTTATTTTTGGCCATCCATTTTCAAGGATTGCATTCTCGCCATCTGTTCATGTCATGCATGTCAAATTTACCAGTGCAAGATGCATGCGTTGCCTTCTCTCTTACATCCTGTCATTACCGTTGGCCCTTTTGCAAAGTGGGGCATTGAATTTATGACCTATAACCCTCACTCGGTCGAGGGGCATGGGTATATCATCGTTGTCGTTGATTACTTTACGAAATGGGATGAAGTGATGCCTACATTAACTAACAATGGTAATACAGATGCTCAATTTCTATTCAATCATGTGATTTCTAGGTTCGAAGTCCCTCAAGCCTTCGTCATAGATCATGGCTCTCATTTTCATCATTACATGATGGCTGAGTTGACAACTCAGTTGGGGTTGGGTCACGATAGTTCGACACCATATTATCCCCAGTCCAATGGCCAAGTTGAAGTGGTGAACAAAATTTTGGCTACCATGCTTCAGCATACCATTGGGATGCATAAGTCCATTTGGCATTTGATGTTATTTTCATCTCTATAGGCCTACCGAACCTCAGTTAAGGATGCTACTGGATTTACACCATTTCAGCTTGTTTATGGTTTGGAAGCTACCCTTCCAATTGAATGTGAAATTCCTTCTCTTAAATTAGCTATAGAATTACTGCTGAACACCACTCTGGTGGAGGAGCGCCCTCTTAATTTAGAATGGCTTGATGTGACTTATTGACTTGCTTCATTGGTCATTGAGGCACAAAAAAAGAGAGTGAGAGCTCATTTTGATTAGACGGTCAACCCATGTTCCTTCATTGAAGGGGATTTAGTCCTGTTGTATGATGAAGCTCATGATAAGGTGGGGTTAGGAAAATTCGAACCTTTGTGGCATGGGCCCTACATTGTAAAATGTGTTTTGCAAAAAGGTACCTATGAGTTGTTTGATTATGAAGGAAATCCTTTAGATAAGCCCTGAAACGATCTTTATCTCAAGAAGTATTATGCATGAGTGTTTCATGCATTTTTGTGTACATAAGTGTGTTTTCATTTTTGTACGTGTTTGGATTGGTGTGTAAATATTTTTCACTTATTGTGTCCTTTTGCTTCTTATGCAGATGGCTATCACACCTTATGTTTGTTTCATTGATGGTGCCTGTCGCAGTACTCGAAATCTTTCCTCCACGACATGGGTTATCTATGATCCTCACGGTGAGTTGGTAGATCTTCAAGGTGTTTGTATAGGATGTACTATGAACAATTTCATTGAATATAGTGCAGTTATTGAGCTATTGACTAAGGATGTTGCCCTCAATATTCACGCCTTAATCATAAATCTAAATTCACAGATTGTTGTTCTTCAGCTCAATGGGTGTTATTCTGTCAAAAACCCTCAGATTTTAAGGTTGTATTTACTTATTTGTTTACTGGAAAGGAATTTTGATTACCTTACATATCAACATATTCCTAGAAGACTGAATACATTAATAGATGCATTGGAAAATCATGTGTTAGATAGACATTTGCGAAATTTGTAAAAGTAAACATTGAGACATAATAAGTTGATAAAACAGAACATAGGTATGTATATATATCATGTGTTGCACATCGTAGTGCCCAAAAAATATGTGTTCAGATTACATCATGAGATGACATGTCTCTCAAAATTGTAGAAAATAAACCTAGGGGTCTAATTTATGTGATGCTCTCTGTAGCACACCATTGCTTGGACAAGACGTCTCAGCAGTCAGTGGATCTTGTTCGACACCCCTGCTGTGTGTCGCTGGTACTGCTAAGGGACGTAATTGAATCCCATCTATTCTAGAATCCCCTCTGTCAAGCCCTCCAGGTCACGGGTGATCTCATCCTCCACGTCTCTGCCAGGAGAGGGCATCTCAAACTCCCTCTCAACTCTTCGAGTGATGGGAGACATGCCTGTAAGTCTTTCAAGTCCAACATCTACAATATTGGAAAGTAATGATCAGAAAAAATATAAAAAAACAAAAAAATTACAAAACTCCTTAAAAATAAAAAATGAATTTGTTACCTCTCTCATCCTAGTGTTCCCTAGGAGGGAGTAGTAGGTTTGGATCACCATTGAAGTTGGTCCCGGCATATGGCTAGTCCTCTAGCACAACGGGTTGGCAATCTAATGACTTGAAGAACTCCGATCTCCATGACATGTGTTGACCACTGCCTCCTCGAGGCATCAGTATAGCCCAACAGGTAATCCGTGGCTCCTGTGGTGGTGGCCTAGCCACGACCACTTCCTGTCTCTAAAAAATAGGGAGTCATTCTAGGATGAATGGTATAAGGATCGAACCATATCCGAATTGTTTGGTATCACCTCGTCTGCATTTTTTCAGTTGCCTTTTGAGGTTATCCGATACAGCCTCTGCCCAGTTGAATATGGTGGGGTTTAAGCAATCTGCTGCCAGCCGAAGTTGGGTCTTGGTGGCCTCATGCAGGGCCTAAGAACCAGCTACCCTGGTAATGGTGGATAGGAGGACTCATAATGACAGGTCAGCTACCGTTGCAATCTTTAGCTTTCCTCCTTTGTCTGATTTTTGAGCTTCAGGACACATTCTTCCAATGAGCATGTCCATAGTCTCTCCCGTGATGCGAGTCCTTGTCATTCAAGGTCTTTCTCCTCTCTATGATAGTCCTGTCAGAAAGTAGATGTCAGTGGCATCAATCTCTAGTTCCTGTCCACGGATGTTAAATCTCCCTTCATTTGGATCCCACGCTCCAATGAGGTATTGGAGTAGATCAGGCTGTGCTCTTAGGAACGACACCATAAAGAACTTTAAGAGCCCACAATCCCTTAGCACATATAAGTGTTAAAATTGTCAACCAGGGCAAAACTTCATGTGGCTCATCTTATTCATGGCTAATAATATTTTTATTAGATTCCTCTCATCAAGAGGTGTAGGATTGATATAAAGATCATCCAATTCCGATAAGTATTCATGGAGATATGAATTTATTTTGATTATGGAATTATTATCAAGCCGACCTACAACTCATGTAGGCTCAGAAGCCCAACAGTCGCATCTATTCACCCACCAACGTTGTGTATAAATATAAGAGGAATTTTCCTCATTTGGACTCACTCATCTCATCACATCTCTCTCTCTCTACTATGCAGATATGAGTCTCTTCTCTACTGCGCTGAAATGGGTCTCTCTCTCTCACACATGTGAAGCCGGAAGCTGTTGAATTTGAAGCTGCAACTGCAGAAGTAAAGATTGACTTGTGTGCCATAGAAGATCTCCTCTTTGGAACTGCACTGTAGTTCCATCTAAACCTCCTTTGAAAGCCGCAACTTTTGGTGGTGGAATGAAGTCAATCCGACGAACGGTTTGCAAGATATCGACTGCCCTAGTTTGAAGCCGGAAACTGTTGAAACTGAAGCTGCAACTGCAGAAGTAAAGATTGACTTGCGTGCCCTAGAATATATCCTCTTTGGAACTGGGCTGTAGGTTCATCTTAACATCCTTTGAAAGCTGCAACTTTTGGTGGTGGAATGAAGTCAATCCGACGAATGGTTTGCAAGATATCGACTGCCCTAGTTTGAAGCCGGAAACTGCTGAAACTGAAGCTGCAACTGCAGAAGTAAAGATTGACTTGCGTGGCCTAGAAGATCTCCTCATCTGAACTATGTTGTAGGTTCATCTGAACCTCCTCTGGAAGTCGAAACTTTTGGTGGTGGAATGAAGTCAATCCGACTGTCGGTTTGTGAGATATGGTCTGCCCTAGTTTGATAATGAAGCCACTAATACTGATGCTACTGATCTAGGGTTTGCTACTGCTAATATGAATCAGATTTATTGTATTGTTTCTCTCTGCTGAATTATTGAATATAAAAGAAGATTTGATCAAAGGGTTTCCCCACACATTGTGGGGTTTGTCCCCGGCTAGCCGCCACATCTTGTGTCTCTTGTCTTGGCTTGTTTTCTGTCGACGTTTAATGTTCTATCTGCACTTTACTTTATGTACATGTGATTGCTAATCTGTGGAATATAATAAGAAAAAGAAGTAAACTGTTATAAGCATAGAACATACCATAACTTAACATGGTATCGGAGCCGAGGTGAAGACAAAGCCCGAGCAAGAGCAAGAGAAATCATTGAAGAGAAGATTGGCAAGGCTATCCTAAAAGAACTATGGGGTCCTCAACACTCTTTCCTGCCGAAGACAAGCTCCGTGAGAAAGCTGACTATCACGGATGGAAGATGTCTATCGATCTAACCCTTGAAGATCAAGGAGTGCTGGACCATGTAAGAGGAAATATTGTTGAGCCTTCATCAAATGCATCTGCTGCTGCCTGGAACAAATGGAAAAAATGGAGAAGTCAAAACAAAGAAGATCATCCGGGACTCTATCGACAAGCACTTGGTGGCCTACATCTCTGATCTAGACACCTCCAAGGAAATCTACGACAAACTGGTGAGTTTATTTAAAGTTAATGATGCAAATCAAGTTTTGTTTCTTAGAAAAAAGTTGAGGGAAATCAAGAAGGGTAAAGATGAAAGTATGCAAGCATACTTCTTAAGAATCACCGAGATCAAGAACGATCTCCTATCTATTGGGGAAACCATTACTGACAGAGAAATGGCACTCACAACTCTCGGAGGATTACCATCTGAATGGTATGTGTTCAGGACTACTCTTCTGAACAATAATGTAATTCCTAGTTTCGAGGAATTAATGGCTAGATGCATTCAAGAACAAACAAGGGTAGAAGAGCAAGAAATGCCCTTGCCTAAAGGTCCTCCTACTATTTTTTCTTCTCATGCAAAGAAAAGAAATAATTCTGGGACTAAATCAAAAGGAAAGGCTGGACCTAAGGCTAGAAGAAAATGACGATGTTACATTTGCAATAAAGCAAGTCACTATGTATGAGGTCATGAGCATCATGGTAAATGAGATCATGGACATAAAGGGCAACATGAGATCATGGACATATAGGATAGCATGATGATGATGCACACTAGTTTGAGTAGCATTATGATGGATAAAATCATGGACATGGGCAGCATGATGATAATCATGATTAGAGAAGCATGGTACAGTATGCAGTGGTGCAACTCGAAATCCCTCTGATGGCAATCAAAGGAATGACAAATTCAACAACAAAGGTAAGAGGAGAGCTGGGAATCAAGGAAGAGGACAAGCATTCAAGAAGGCTACAAATTCCAGGATGTATGAAATGCACCTAACCTCAAAAAGAACCTAGTGTCCATCTCAGCAACGGAAGACAAAGGCTACAAGGTAACCTTCAGCGATGGCAAGGTACGTATATGGAAAAATAATGTTAAATATGCCTTTACACTTGGGTTTAGTTTTGATTCATTATATCAAGTCGATGGAAGTCTACTAGGTGTCATGTCTTATGACACATCTCTTCAGTCCGAACTTTGGCATCAGAGGTTTACCCACCTTCATTACAAAGCTCTACCCGATGTAAGACAGATGGTAACAGGGATGTCCGAATTCCAAGTAGAGAAAGAAGGTGTATGTCCGGGATGTGCCAAAGGAAAGCTCAAAAGGGGACCATTCCCCTCAAGCCAAAGCAAGACCTCCGATATATTACAATTGGTTTACTCAGGCATACCTGAGGTTGGCATTAAGAGGGAGACTACTACACCACATACTCCTGAGCAGAATGGTGTGGTGGGAAGGAAGAACCACATGATGATGGAAGCTGTCCAGGCCATGCTACATGATCAAAGACTTCCAAAGTTTCTATGGGCTGAAACTACAATCACCGCCATATATGTACAAAATCGATGCCCTCATCAAGAATTTGGTTCCTAAACTCCTGAAGAAATGTTCACCACCGGTCAAAGGGAAGTCGTGATTAGTCATGATGTCACCTTTGACAAAGATATGGCTCTCAGCAAGGTGGACAATCTGCTGACTTTGAGTAGCTCTCAAGAAGCCGTCACCAGGGAACCGAAAGAAAAGGATGATGAATCAATGCCTGATGTAGAAGAACCCATGGATCCGATTGATCCTCATCCACATGGGCCTTCCTTTTCTAGGAAGAGGCCTTCATGGCTTAGGGGGATACTTGATGATGCTGAAGGACATTCTGCACCCTGAGGAACCTTCCATCAAAGTAAGAAACTTAACAGGTATCAGGGATACCTGACCATCATGAGCACGATCATACAAAATGAACCTTCCTCATTCTCAGATGACTATGGAAGGATGCAATGACCATAGAATATGAGTCTATTATGGAGAATGATGTCTGGGAAGTAGTTCCCAGACCTTGGAAAAGACAATTGTTACTTCAAAATGGCTTTACAAGATAAAGCATGCAACAAATGGAAGTATGGAAAAGTATAAGGTTCATTTTGTTGCTCGTGGTTTATCCCAGAAGGGAGGTATAGACTATGATATTTGCACCTGTTGCCAGATATACGACCATCCGCTTGATCATAGCCCTTGTGGCTTCACAAGGATGGAACCTACATCAGATGGATGTTAAGACTGCATTCTTGCATGGTTCTATCAAAGAAGAGGTCTATGTGGAGCAACCTGAAGGATTTGAGATTTATGATTGAAAATCTCATGTATGCAGGTTGAAGAAGGCTCTCTATGGGCTGAAGCAAGCATCCCGAGCATGGTATGAGAGGATCGATAGCTACTTGATGAAGCTGGGATTCACTAGGAGTGAAGCTGATCCTAACCTTTACTTTAAGGTTGAAGATGACAAGCCTCTCATACTGGTGTTGTATGTGGATGACCTCTTTCTAACAGGTGCAAACCCTCTCATTCACAAATGTAAGAGGGAGATGGCTTCTGAATTTGAAATGAAGGACCAAGGACTTGAAGTGTGGCAGAAGCCAAGGGAAATTTTCCTATCTCAAGGAAAATATGTGGTAAATATATTGGAAAGATTCGGTATGATGGACTGCAAGCCTGTAACTACCTCGAGGATCTTAACTTTTAGAAGTTATATGGTAGTGATGTCGGACCCGACTTGGGAAATGCCTCTGAGTTTCAAAAACTCATTCGCATTGATGTTCTTGGTGAACCTCCGTCCGAACATATGTTTTGTAGTTAGCATTGTGAGCTCATATTTGGTTGAGCCTCACTGGATTGATGCCAGGAATCTTCTGAGATGTCTTCAGGACACAATCTCTCATGGATTAAGATACACTGCCGGAGATGTGAGACTACTTGGATATATTGATGTTGATTGGGCAGGCAGTGTGGTGGACCATAAGAGCACTTCCGGGTACTGTTTCACCTTGGGATCTGCTTCGATATCCTGGATGAGCAGGAAGCAGAAGTCGGTAGCTTTGAGCACCGCCGAAGCAAGATATATTGTTGCTAGCATAACCTCATGTAAGGCAGTCTGGTTACGAAAGCTGTTCAGTGAGCTGTTTGGATTTACATTGGATACCACTGTGATTCTCTGTAACAACCAAAGGTGGGATTCGATTATTGAGGAATCCCGTATTCGTCAATTGCTCTAGCAGATAGACATCATCTGGGATATGGTAAGTCGATGAGCAAGGAAGCTCCATCACATTAAGATGATGTACAGGTTGATACACCTTGTCAAAGCCTCGAGGAAAGATCTAATCTGTGATTTTCCCAAACGACTTGGAGTCGGCAAGAAACCCTTGTACAAGGGTCCTGCATGTTGCATACATTGAGCTCTGGGAGCTCTGAGGGCTTGCGGTTCCTACTGGAGCAACATATGACCACAGGGTGACTCACCCTCCCCTGGTGGTGCACACTGGAACAAGATGATTCGCTCTCTTGTGGGACAAGATGATTCGCTCTGTTGTGGAATAGGATGATTCGCTCTCCTGTGTAGCAGGATGATTAGTTCTCCTGTGAGGCCTGGATTGATGTGTTCTCCATGGCAGCCTGGATTGATGTGTTCTCCACGGTGATTGTAGTAGGATTGATGTGTTCTCCTGTGAGGCCTGGATTGATGTGTTCTCCATGGAAATTGTAGCAAGATTGATGTGTTCTCCTGTGACGACAGGATTGATTAGTTCTCCTGTCGAGGCATCCTACCCATGCAGTCTGGGACTCATGGGAAGTACCTCTCATCTAATCAATGAGCAGGGAAATGAAGTTAGGGACCATAGTAGTACCGATGGACGCATCATTGTAACTACCATACTCCCTATGCTAGGATGACCTCCATTGATCTGGGATCAATGATACTGGTCTGGGACCAGTGGTAGGAGTTGTACCATACTATGACGCTGACTTCGGGTCGGTTGAGATTGGTCTGGGATCAGTGGTACATACTCTGAGACTGACTTTGAGTCAGTGGAGGATGATATTGGTCTGGGACCATTGGAGTTGTACTCACTATGACGCTGAATTTGGGTTGGTTGAGACTGGTCTGGGACCAGTGGTACATACTCTGAGACTGACTTTGAGTCAGTATGATACATCCTCGATCATTTCTTCTTCTTCATAATTCGGACAAAAGCAGAGTAGAATAGAACAATGCAAGAGCAGAGCAGAACAGAACAAAAAAAGTACAGATCAATGTAGGGCAGAACAAGACAAAGCAGAACAGGCAAAATAGAGCAGAGCAGGGCAAGGGTCAGGCTGTACAAGGCAGTGCATTTGATGGATGAATAGTAACAACCAATAGACAGATTGCAGATGAAGTTCTCCATGGTTGAGAGGGAGTGTTAAAATTGGCAACCAGGGAAAAAATTCATGTGGGTCATCTTATTCATGGCTAATAATATTTTTATTAGAATCCTCTTATCGAGAGGTGTATGATTGATATAAAGATCATCCAATTCCGATAAGTATTCATGGAGATATGAACTTATTTTGATTATGGAATTATTATCAAGCCGACCTACAACTCATGTAGGCTCAGAAGCCCAACAGTCGCATATATTCACCCACCAAAGTTGTGTATAAATATAAGAGGAATTTTCCTCATTTGGACTCACTCATCTCATCACATCTCTCTCTCTCTACTACGCAGATATGAGTCTCTTCTCTACTGCGCTGAAATGGGTCTCTCTCTCTCACACATGTGAAGCCGGAAGCTGTTGAATTTGAAGCTGCAACTGCAGAAGTAAAGATTGACTTGTGTGCCCTAGAATATCTCCTCTTTGGAACTACACTATAGGTTCATTTGAACCTCCTTTGAACGCCGCAACTTTTGGTGGTGGAATGAAGTCAATCCGACGAACGGTTTGCAAGATATCGACTGCCCTAGTTTGAAGCCGGAAACTGCTGAAACTGAAGTTGCAACTGCAGAAGTAAAGATTGACTTGCGTGCCCTAGAAGATCTCCTCTTTGGAACTGCACTGTAGGTTCATTTGAACCTCCTTTGAAAGCTGCAACTTTTGGTGGTGGAATGAAGTCAATCCGACGAACGGTTTGCAAGATATCGACTTTCCTAGTTTGAAGCCGGAAACTGCTGAAACTGAAGCTGCAACTGCAGAAGTAAAGACTGACTTGCGTGGCCTAGAAGATCTCATCATCTAAACTGCGCTGTAGGTTCATCTGAACCTCCTCTGGAAGCCGAAACTTTTGGTGGTGGAATGAAGTCAATCCGACTGTCGGTTTGTGAGATATGGTCTGCCCTAGTTTGATAATGAAGCCACTAATACTGATGCTACTGATCTAGGGTTTGCTACTGCTAATATGAATCAGATTTATTGTATTGTTTCTCTCTGCTGAATTATTGAAGATAAAAGAATATTTGATCAAAGGATTTCCCCACACATTGTGGGGTTTGTCCTTGGCTAGCCACCACATCTTGTGTCTCTTGTCTTGGCTTGTTTTCTGTCGATCGTTTAATGTTCTATTTGCACTTTACTTTATGTACATGTGATTGCTAATCGGTGGAATATAATAAGAAAAAGAAGTAAACTGTTATAAGAATAGAACATACCATAACTTAACAATAAGTAATTTGAATCTCCCAGAGCTAACACATCATCATTGCTATGTTCTCGCTCTTTTCATTCAATTACCATGATTTATTCCTATAAAAACACAAACATTTAATTGTAAGTGCCATGATTTTGTTTGAAACCACTTGAATTTACTTAAACTATGAAGAATTTTTGTTCTCAATGCTCGTCGTGCCATTTTCTAAAATAGGTGTGATGAGCCAGAATCCGTTGTTCGAAAAATTTTAGCTCGTCGTGACCGTTTGGTGTAAAGTTGTGATAATCTTGTTTTCCCACCATTGGAAATTCTGGCTCTTCACAGTCTCAAGATAAGAACCTGCGATGGCCGCCGCGGACATTTAGATCAAACAAAGTTTTCTAAATCACAGCTAAAATCATGAAGAACAAGATACATTTTATCTAAAATGCAAGAGATCTTACTCTTGCTTTTGTGCAGCGACAAGTTCCAAATACTCTGATGATGATGATTTACGAGTTGTATTTTATACTTTTTTGAGCTCCGTAAACACACGAAAAAGTCACTTTTGGAGTCATCTTTAAGCTCTTTTCTGACTCTCAAAACATGAAAAGATTTCCAAGCTCTTGTCACTTTGAACTCGTTAAAGGCTGTGAAGCGTCATTTACCCGGTATAAGTTTACCCCTTTTACATACTGGGATAGATTATTTATGAAAAAGGTCTATGTTGATCTATCATGGTCAATAGGTTCCCTTGGGTATTGTTTCTACCTTTTCGGATTCGAGGGACAAATTTACGAAAAGGGACCTTTGGAATTTTATTTTCCGTGTCTTTTTCAAACTCTCTAAATATGAAAAGGCTCTAAGTTTTTCCTATGTTGAACTCATTAAACCCTGACAACATTGGACTTGTCATCATGATGAGACTGAGCTTCTCCTTCCTAGTTCTCGTTAAAATTTACTATGTCGGATTTTTTCGAAGGAAAAACTTAAGTACAAGCATATGCTATCCCCTTCAAGCTTGTGTTTCAAAAATAATTGGGGTACTTGCCAGAAATGGTGGGGGAAACTTTGGAAGTATTCTGTCGGTTGTATTAATTATTACAGAAACTTGTCGCTCTTGAACATTGACACTCTTTCTGCTTCATGTCGGGTTGGGATATCCTCACTTTATCATTGGCCTTCCAGGTTTTGGGTTATCCATTTTTCCTCATTCCATCTGATCCTTGCTGCATCATCATGACCTTTGATCCCTTGGTACCAAAATGCTGCCAAACTCTGGAGTCATGTCACTGATATGTTCAAGAGCTTAATCCTTCTATAGTTTGTATCCTTGCACACCTTCCTCAGATTCTCTATCTCATCCACATTCATCTTGTTCCTTTGTCTCGCATTGATGATGTGGGGAACATTATGGCCTTCCTTCGACCGATCGCTTCCTGTCGACTTCAGCTCATTATCCGGGAAGTTGATCTAGAGACTCCTTTCTAGTACCTTGGAGCTTGCATGCTTTAATGGAAAGTTCTTCGCATTCGATGATGGGCTTTCATTATTGGCCTTCAATTGGGTAATTTCACCAGTATTCAACTTTAGATCATTCTTCACACTTCGTGGATTATACTAGTAGTACCTTGAGAACCATTGACATTACTGGTGGTCTCTCTCACGCTTGTTAATGTTTACATCATTGACTGCTAATCAAGTGTTTTTCTAGTATGCTTGACTTCAGTACATCTATTCACATATTAGAATTTGTACCTTGATTAGGTTGGAATTTAAGACCCTGGGCTCAGATTACACAAGTCTAGGTTGCGTGGATTGGTTCATGATTATATACATGACTCTTTTGATTGGATGGCTACGACCATACTTGAGTCTTTTATTTGGTCCTTTTGATTGGATGGCTATGTCCATACCACAAATCATTTATGTTTATCTTTTGGATGGCTGCGCCCATGCCTTATGCACACATATTTCCTTTCACTATGTATTTATGTATCAGAGATATCAGTTGTACTTGCATTTGTAGGTTCTCCACAATGGTGTTTTGTTTGAGTTATGGATTTGTAAAGCGTTTCACCCCTCCCACTCTCTTGGCCTTCATGCTTTAGGGGGCATATGTTACATAATATTTTTTCATCGACCCCACATTCCCTAATCCCGGACACTGCTAGTCCGTGTTATTGACATCTGCTTTGTGTCATGTTGAAAAATATGTGTCAGTGTCTTCCTTGTCATATATGGAATAATACCTTAGTTCATTACTCCTGGAGCAGACCCCTTTTAACCTCTATTTTTGGGTCGTTGCAGGTCATTTTATTCCACCAGTGAATATGGCCAAGATTGAACTAAGCCTAGCGACATCGTCGCCATGTCCTTGTGTTTCACTCATGACGAGCTACTTTTGGTGATTTTTTTAACAAATTGTCGAAGCTTTGGAGTGTAATAATTCATGGGCAGACCTAGGGTTGGTTGCTAGATCAGATGAGCTCGGCTCTTTCCTTTCGGATGGTTGTTCCACCCTTTGTGCAACCTCCCAAAGGGATAAGCTCTTTCTCCCATCCCTTATGGAGGCTCCTCCTACTATAAATACCTCCTTCATGGCTAAGATCTGCTAGAGTTTGGAAGTAGCTTCTAATGTAACTTGGCCTGGGATAGTTTTGTGTGGATTTGGCTTGATTTTATGAGTGTTATAGCATCATAAATTTTCCTTTTGGGTAGGAAAGAGAGTTATTCATCCTCTTGGGAGATAATTCATGAGTGTATGCTTGTGGAGACATGTTGACGGGACCCTTCAAGGAGACCTACAATGTCAAGGCATGGTTGTAATTTTTACTTTAGTTCATATTAATACAAATCAATGGTTTATTTCCTATATCTTATGTCGAAATTGCATATTGATAGCTTGAAGTTCCTTGACCCTTTAAGTGGATCGGTTTTATTGTATTCTATTATGTTTTTTATTGCTCTCTGAATGTTGTTTCACGTACAAAAGTGATTAGAAGAGAGTTGGAGCGACACAATGAGAACTTCATCAAATGAGGATTTGAAGGTAGGCCTTCATGACATTAACTATATAAGGGAATTTGCTTTGATATTGTTCTTGCTGTCACTAGACCCACTCTAGGGCTAGAGGAGTTACCTCTGTCCATAGAGGGAACTTGCCTACTTCACACCCTTAATATCCACCTTGAGTCCCTACAATCGCCCCATGGGTATTATTTTCTGTTGGTTCACCATTCACAGCTGAATAGGAGACCACTGCAACGTAGGTCTTCCCATTCACTCCCATGTATGCTTCGGAAGAATGTTTGCATCCAATCCTAAAACCAAAATTACTTGGTCCATCTCATATTCTCCAATCTACATGGTTAACCTCATTTCTCTTCCCGTCCTTATCTTATTCTTTCCAATCTTCCAGAATACGCACGGTTCTCTTGGCATGGTCCCTGTGCATCTGTTAATAGGTTCCTATAATCCTTTTACGGCCTTACTATCGCACAGTAACTTCATACATGTTTCCAGGAACATTGTAAGCATAGATGGGTCCATTTCTAGCTCCGGTCTATCCTTGCTTCCTGAAGTGGAGGCATTAGCGAAGCTTGTCTTAGCTTCTATGAAGGTTTCCTTAGCGCACTCCAAATCAAACTCTACTTTTTTCGTCAGAGCTTTGTGAACCCAAGTACTATCTTCTGGCTATCTATCTTTGTCATCTCCCATCACATTTCCACTTCGGAGCATCATGTTCACATTCAAATCTTCCTCATGTGGCTCAGACCTCATCATCTGCAGGTTTTGAGATGGGGGATGCATTAGCCCTCCTTTGTCGCGTATCCTAGATATCAGCATAGGACAATCTTCCGTCTCATGATTACATAAGGCACAATATAGACATGATGGATGCATTGGGTTCATACAATGTCCGGGCCCTCCACAATTGTAACATATGAGCTATCTGCGACCTCTTCCAGGTCCTCCTCCACCTCGGCCTCCTCCATGCCCCTGAAATCCTGTTCGTGCCACTCTTGCATTCTGGTCTGGGGGCCGCATTTCAGCCTGAACTCTATAGGTAGGAGTTCTATCCATCATCAACTCATAGCTTCTACAAGTGTGCTCATAATTTGACACCGATCTGCAAAATTTACAGAACAACTATTGCAAATTTTGTGTGTACTTTGTAACAAGTGGCAGTTGTCCATAGCATGCCTTCCTCCTATTTGAAAAATCGCTCACCATAAAGAAAGTGCCACGCTAGGTCTTGCTTGTGCTTCCAGCCGTAACGGCATCAGTCCTCCTCCTACGAGGTAATTTGCGACCATCGGGCAGTGGTTTTATCATGGCCCTAACCCTTGCATTTTACACACCGCACCTCTTCGCGCACTTCTGGTTGAGTTGTTTTGTCCTGTTTCAGACTCTGCATCTTAAGGAATACGTTTTTCAATTACACGTGGATCTGTTGAACTCGCAAGTTAGGATCCTACATCGGGGTCTCATGCAGCCTCATCGTGATCTCTAAGGCCTCTGCTTGATTTGTTAAATTCTTCTGAGATAACGCACTCCTTAAATGTGGTGTTAGCGATGCTACAAACCATTCGTGATGTTGTCCATTCGTTAGATTCATATTAGCTTTGCGAATCATACACTTCAACCTCTGATCCAACTCCCAAGGAGTTTTGCCTGGTATCATCATGATTTATTTGAACCCAATGATCAACTATGCTTTATACTTCAGCCTGCTAAATTCTCTATTTAGCGTTGCTTGGTGTTATAGCTCCAAAGGTTTCCTGTACAAAATGGGGGAAGTGCAGAAGGCACAAGGGACTTCAGACCTGGTCAAGGGAAAAATCTCAGCATAATAACCTTTCTCTCTATTCTCTCCTCCCTTAGGCCTTCCCTTTGAGGTCTTTTTATACCACTCCCAAAGTAGTTTTTTAGTTAGGAGTTGGTTGGGAACAGTTGGGCCACAGGAACTAACAGGTGATCACCAGGTAAAACCCGCGATCTCCGCCCGAAAATAAGGAGTTTTATATTTTTTTAAGTGTTTTAATACATACACGCGGGTTGGCTATACACATACCCGCGTATACACACGTTTAACTCAGGGCAATGTCGCGTATAAGGGATAAAACACTGTTTTTTAAATTTTAGGACCAGGTCTGGAAGGAGGGGTTGCCCTAGGCCATGAATACAGCATCACAAACCATAAGAGTGAGATTTGGAGCTATAACACTTGGATATCCACAATTCCTGCATTTCAATTATCATTGGAGTGCTTAATATACCAAGTTAGCACGTGGTCCTGTAGGGCACTAACAAATGTTTCTTTCTTTATATTATCATCTATAACTCCCTGCGCTTCCCATATGGCTCTTATCATGAACCAGAATTGGTCCAGATCCTCAGTTCCCAAACCTTTGAACACAGGCAACTTTATCATGCTTGCCATATTGACTTGCTGTGGTGGCGGAGGTGGTATGGGTGAATATGGAGGTGATTGTGGTGAAGTTGGTGGCGGTGCGAGTGGGGGTGGTATGTGTGGAATCCTCTGTCTTATCAAATGGATCACACTTCATAGAGAGACTTTTGCGAGCTCTTCCTTGTCCCCTCGCGAAGGTGAAATCAAAGGGCTATTCTCTGGTCCCTTACTTCCTTCATTTCTATAGGTTTTTCCACTTCGCGTAGCTTTGAACATAAAGGTAATTTCATAACCCTCTTTTCACATAATAGAATTTTAATCCAAGTATTCATAGACTTTACGTACTTACCTCGCGGTCCTTTGAGAAAGCGTCGCTCTACCTCATTGTAGCTAACTGAAGTGTTTACCATGAACTCAGTAATGAACCCTTCTATAATCCGATCGAGCTAGTGATCAACAATGCATTTGATCTGATCCTTTGATGCTTCCAATATGTGCACCAACTCTGGGGTCCACACAATAGGACCTTTGAGCTTCCACCTTCCTTGGCTATCTCCTAGCTTCGTGATCCACTTGTACATCTCAGTAGGGAAAGATGCGAAAAAGATCTCATGGATTTCTATGTATATGTAGCAGTCTAACCACTCTTCTTTTGTCAGTCACAGATTCCTATTTTCCTACATCACAAAATCGTGAATTCTCCTGTCCAACCAACCTTCAATTTCCTTCTTAGTTGGATTCCAATGATACGACATTAGACATCTCCATGTAGATTCCATCCCAGAAACGGAACCATTTGTTGGCTTGAGGGGGCCTGACCCAAGTTCGGAGTTAATTAGCCAAACAAATCCCTACACTACTGGCCCTTTTGGCATTAGCCCATGCAGCGTGGACTGAAGTCTCACCCAAAGCAGTATGGGGGGATGTTGGAACCAATTTTCTGCACCCTCAAGATGTCTGAGGTGTCGATTTAGCCCAACCGAGCCTATCTTCATGCAGGTCACTTCACACACTGTTCTGAGCTATGAGACCTTCGTGATCCGTTAGAATCACCTTTCGCCCAACCCTAACCAGGGGCTAAGATACTTTCACATTGGTAAGTAACGATCTATGCTATTTCCCCAAGTTATACCTTGTATCCTACTTATCTTCTTACAATTGTTAGTTAACTTCGCTTAGACAGATACTTTATCTCACATTTACTTAATCAAAACAATTATATATGTTCGTGCACCATATAGACGATAGAAATGTAATTTATTCCCAATATGTTCGATACAGAAAACAGGAAATAAATACACAAAATTGATATGAAAACTTCTCTTTATTAATGCTTCCACGGTTACAGACTCAACTCACCTTGCGCACTCAGCTGTAGAGCCTTCTCCTACTCTACATTTCAAAGAATCGACTTTACACTTTTGATATGAATCAATTCTTCATCCTTAGACTTCCTTCTTTTTCAACTACTTAGAGCCTCGCTCTATTTATACAATCCCATGGTCCACGGATCATGGGTAGATCTCTAAAGCCGACATTACTTTACAAAATTAAGGGCGGACAACCCTATGACTCATTTACAAATTCGCGCTCTGCACCCAAAAAATACAGATTCTTTACATTAGATTTACAAGTTTGACCAAAATCTTGGCTCTAAGCCCCAACACTTCCCTTGGGGGATCCCGTGCCCAACAATAATGCTCCTGATGAATCCAGCGTAGTGAGAAAGATTGGTAAGAATAAGGCAAGAACAGGGCGTGAGATGAGGCTTATTGCACAAATAGAAGACTATGAGATGGACCAAGTTATTTTGGATTTGGGGTCTAACGTGAACGTATTTCCTAATTAGACCAGGGAAAATTTTAAGTAGAGAAGTTTATATTAAAGTTTAGAAACCTTGGCGAATCTTACTAGCCAGTAATAGACAAATTGTAAAATGTTGATAATATTTTTGTAAAAAGATCTATATTTTTTATTAAAAATATTAGTATATATAATATATTGGTGATTTTTAAGGTAAATTAATTTCATATCATAAAACTTAGGTGAATCATTTTTAGGAAAATATGGAAATTGGTGAATCTTTTTTTCGAAAAAGTATAGGAAATTAGCCCACCTGCGAATATTAGCCCCTAAGATTTTCCCTGAAGCAGACCCGAGAGAGAATGGGGAGACCTGCACTTAGTGGTATCTTATTCAACTAAGGATGGCAAACCAATAGAAAATTATCCCTATGGGATGATTGCAGGGAGTTATCATAGATATAGAAGGTGTGAGTGCACTAGCTTATTTTGAAGTGATACAAATTGTTGATGACAACAATCCATACCCCACACTCCTTGGTATAGATTGGGCTATTTATATGAATGGGTTCATCAACTTGAAGAAGTGGACAATGACATTTGAAAGAAAATCGCTCCACGCTGTAGTACCATTAGACCCTGCAGAAGGACGCGTTATACCGAATTGGTCCGTGACTATGAGGAAAGTGATATTATTTGGATCAAATCTAGAAAATAACCACATGAGACCAAGATTTGGTTAACCCAATAGCTGATGGATGGATTGCATGGGACCGAAAAATTTACTGTACCTCAGATTCAGATGAAGAGTTGGAACATTGGCAAAAGAGGCTGCATGAAGTATCCAGACTACACTACAACATGATGACCAAATTGCTGCACTGCGTGTCATTAGAGGTAAGAAATTTAACTTATTACGATGATTTAACTAATGTAGATAAGTTTTTGGATGCTTTTGAAAAAGAAGTTACAGAGGATCACCGCTTTGAGGCAGTGGATTTAGCACTGCAAACTACACCTGCTCGGTGGTGGGGTACACACAAAGACAACTTTAATGAGTGGCGCAATTATAGGAGGATGATGAGGATGCAATTTTGTCTTCCTAAAGTGCAGTTAACTGAGAAATATGATGGGAGGAATGATCTACGTGACCATTTGGAAAAATGGACTAAAGTGTATGGAACATAGTCACAACTAGAATGGTGCATTTATTTTGTCACACTTTAGATAAAATCCCTATGAATTGGTATTTGGAAACGGAGCTCTACCGTGACACCATGGAGTGGGATATCTTAAGAGAAGGATTCTTTATGACCTTTATCTTTGAAGACATGTTCTAAAGCATTGATGAGGCACTATAGGAGGTTAAGGGAGTGATCTTCATATTTCCACAGGATCCTTTGGAATTGGTTCAACCAAATTGGAGCACCCAACTGCGCCATGCACTGGAATTCTATAACATGACTGCTGAAGGGGAGGATGAGGATCCATGGAATATCAATATCCCAGAAATAGAAGGCCACTGCGAGATCACAGGTCCACAGATAGAGAACCCAGATATGACCGCGCCACTAAAGACTAGGCAGATAAACATTTGTACTGAAGCAGAGCCTAAGTTTGTGAAGGTTAGAGATTATTAGGATGATGCCATAGTGGATAAAGTTGCTGAACTACTCTGCGAGTACCATGATCTTTTTCCTACAAAATTTTCAAACTTGAAAGGCATCATAGGCGATTTGGGAATGACTATGGTGTATGCGCTCCAAAATTTTAGGCACTATCTATTGGGTAGGCATTTCAAGATGTACATAGACCACTCCACTTTGAAGTACCTAGTCAATAAGCATGTGTTGGGGGGAAGATATGCCAATGGCTACTCTTTTTTCAAGAATACGACTTTGAGGTCATTTTCAAGCAAGGAAGGTTGAATGTAGGATCTAACCATTTGTCATGAATTGAAACAGGGGAGGAGCATACTAATTTGGAGGAAGGGTTGCCCAATGTGTAGCTCTTCTTGATGTGCATAGCGGACAACCACTTTGAATATATTATCCACTTTTTGACCACAGGGATAGCTCCAGAAGGCTACACCAGTCAATAGAGGAACGAATTGGTAGCATGCGCGATTGATTTCACGGTAATTGCCGGAAATTTGTGTAAGATGGGATCAAACAAGATACTTCGATGATATGTGCTCGATTTTGAACGAAATAGCATCATCGCTGACACTAATGGAGGAGTTGCGGGAGGACATTATGCAGGAAAAGAAACAACACAGAAGGTTTTGTGTGCTGGGTTGTGGTGGCCTACGCTACATAAAGATTCTAAAGCCTATTGTAGGGCATGTGATGCATGTTATAGAATGGGAAGGCCATCACGAAGGGATGAGTTGGCTCTGAATCCTTAGGTGTCATTATAGCCATTTGAGAAATGGGCTATTGACATTGTAGGAGAAATCCAGCCCCCGATAAGAAAAAAGGTGCATGCTATATCATCACCACAATAAAGTATCTGACTAGATGGGTAGAGGCACAACCTGTAAAGGATTGTATAAGGGCTATAGAAGGTAAAAAAAAATTTAGTACATGTTAACTAGGTTTGGTTGCCTGAAAGTGTTGATGAGTGATCGCGGTACACACTTCCTCAATGAACCGATCAACGCATTGACCAAATAATTCTAGGTTTATCATTAGAAGAGCACACCATATCATCCTCAGGATAATGGAATAGTGGAGGCCTTCAATAAGATATTGGAGAATGTGTTGACAAATATTTGCAACGCGTAGTGGAATGATTAGGACATGCACATACTGGCAATATTATGGGCGTATAAGACTACTTGCAAAAAACTAATAGGTCAAACACCTTTTTGGTTGGTCTATGGTGTAGAAGATGTGATTCTCATGGAATATATCATGCCTAGTCTATGCATAGCAGCCTTCACAGGGATGGTGGACCACAGAGCCTTGGAAGAATGGCTCATGTAGTTGATGGAGCTCGAAGAGGAAAAATTATTGGCTGGTTTTCATCAGAAAGCACAAAAGGAATGTGAAAAGGCATAGCACAATCGACACATGAAGGTGTGCACATTCAAGGTAAATGACTTGGTTTTATTGTATGATAGTAAGTTCGCTAAATTTCCAAGAAATTTTTAGATGTACTAGTTGGGGCCATATGTCATCAAAGAAATCAAATATGAAGGTGTGGTTTAGCTTGCAAAGCTAAACGAAGAACCTTTCCTGAGAAAAGTGAATGGAAGTTGGTTGAAGCCATATGCAGGAGATTCAGATCAATGACTACATGATAGTAGCATAGTCTTAGTGGTCCAGGTAGTTGCAAGGGAGCGTGGGACTATGAACTATACTACCTAGTTTTGGGAGCTACGCGACAGAGGGACTGTGTGAAAAAGGGTGATGTCACAGTACCAGAAGTGGCGTGAAGGGAGTTGTGCTATCGAGGGAGACGCCATGCAACACAACTAGAAAATGACCGTTAGGGTCACTGTTCATGATTTGATAGCCAAGATATGGTTAAGAGGAGTGGGGGGGTGGGCATTTAAGGTTGAAATACTTGGGGATCTGCCACCAATTCAAAATTAATGGATGTATTTTGGGGGGAACTTTCAAATTTTAATTCAAAATATCCTATAAATTACACATGGCCATCCAGCAAAGAACACTTTGCATCCTTAGCATTTTTATTCTATGTTGTTTGTCGCTTATGAATCATAAGTTTTTCAAGGATTTGGTCACAAGCTCTGTGTTTGATATCCTACGTGAGGAAACCCAGCAATTTATTCACAGCATTATGTTAGGACTAGGAGAGACTGCAAGCATGGGAGGAACTATTGCCTCCAAAGGAGTAGCTCCAGAAGTTGTGAGCATGGAGGCTCCGGCTATGGTGCCTACGACACCAAGGTCACCTAGGCCGAAGCCTACACCAATGCGGGAGACTTGTAAGCCAAAGAAGGACAAATAGAAAAGGCCAGTGGCAGTGCGAGAGTCACCTAGGAAGCACTCTGATACCTAGGCATAGAAGAAGGAAAAGCAACCTGAGAAGGTTGTAGAGTTAGAGGTCGAAGAGGGCGTGAAAGATATAGATGATGAGAGTGTAGAGCCCATTTCCAAGTTTCTGGAGTATATCCCTCCATGTAAAGGAAAGGTGAAGGTCACCAAGGACCCAGATGTGAAGAAATTCATTATTCATATGCTCTTGTTGCCAGAAAAGATCACTTTTGAAGGTTCAGGCCTGACACGGGTTCCCCTGTTGGCTTGTTGGGGCCTGACCCAGTTTCAGAGGTGATTTCGCCAAACAAATCCCGGTACTACTGGCCCTTTTGGCAATAGTCCGCAGAGTGCGGACTGAGATCTCACCTGAAGTAGTATGGGAGGGTGCTAGAACCAGGTTTCCACACCCTGGAGATGTCTGATGGCTTCAAGTGGTCCACGGTTCAACCCAGTGCACACGTCAGTACGTTCACTTACCCATTCCTCACAGCCTAAGATGCTTCCTTCGTACAGCCATACTTGGGGGCCAAACAGTGTTATTACCCAAGTCCTTACTAGTAATCTGATATTAGTTGATTAACTTAGCTTATTTGTATGCTTTTTGTTATACTTAACAATATTCACAATTCATACAAGTGCATGTAGTAAAGAAACAATATATTCGCAATTGATATCAAACATATAATAACTCAAAATAGATACACATCATTGGTAACAAAACCTTTCTTTATTAATCTCTTCTCTAATTACAAACTCAAATCCACCCTGCGCACTCGGCTGTAGGGGTCTGCGCACTCAGTTGCGGACTCTACTAGGCCTCTACGCACTTAGCTGCAAAGCCTTTTCCTATTCTATGAACCAAGACACACTTTGTACTTTGACTTAATCTCTAGGACCTTTCATGCCCATTCTCTATTCGATTCTATTTCTTTTTCCTTTACAACTTAGAGCCTCACTCTATTTATACAATCCCATGGTCTGCGGACCATGGGTAGGCCGACCTTACATTCAAAACTAGGGTGGACAGCCCTATGACTCTAACATACATTTCGCGCCAACAATTCATAGAGCTTTACAACAATATTAACTCAAAACTTGGGCTTTGAGCCCCAAAACATGTCGTGGGGGGATTCCATGCCCAACAGGCCCCCAACACAAACATCATGACTCTCCCTCGAGTCACTCTGTCGGCACAGTGATCTTGGCGTGGAATCTCTCCAACTGTTCTCGAATGGTATTGATGTCTGTAGTGCACTAAGCTGCTGCTTGTTGCCCTGCTACATCCATTCTTCTGAGACCTCTATGTCTGGCATGCTTCCCTGCATTTGCACTTGCATCCCCTGTATGTGCATGAGCTTTCATTCGATTGGCACCGTGATTGTGAAGGCCTCGTCAATCCATGGCTGAACGAGCGCTTTGAGAACTTCCTCCTTGTGTCACGCAGCGTCCACCTACTCCTTTAGTTCCTTAGCTTGTTGCATCCTCGCAAGCCACTGACTGAGGACGAATGTCTGTGCAATTCCTCAGACACTGTCATATTGCTGCTAGAGTTCTCGCGCCTCTGTCTCTAGGCGCTGGATGTTAGTATCCTCCTGCAAAGTCGTGAGGACCTCAAGTTCTTATTCCAACATGCCGGTACAGTCTTGTACTTCACCCCCAATTTCTTCCAACCCTGTTGCGATAGCGCTAGCACACTGTTCTCGGACTTCTAGGGGAGTGGAAGGTTGTGCCTTCAATCGAAGCTCAGTGATATGAAGATTCAGCTCCAGCTAAACCTTTGTCATTTCTTTCCTAGCCTTACGGACTTCGATTGCCAATCTGTGGATCTGCACTTCTACTGGTAGATCTACTGAGATGGCCAGCTCTGGGACGCGTCAGCAAGCGTCATCTACCACTTGCGCCAACTGTTGGTTCTACGACACCAATTCATCATGCTACAGACTGAGTTGTTCCATGTTGATCTTTTGTTCACCGAGAACATGGATTGTGTGGCTCTCCCTAGCACGTAGCTCTATTTTTATCCCATCCTATAGCAGATACAGTGTCTCTCATGGAAGGGAAACCAAATTAAGACCAAGGCCCTTCAACATGTTAACCGAAAACCTATTGGTCACATTCACTGTGACTAGGGCCCCTTCCAGTAACACTATCATGTTTTCCATCCGTGCGCACAACATCTGCTCTGCTACCAAGGATCCTACTGTGAGGTGGGTAGAAAGGGTACCAACCTGAGGGGGCCACACCTGTAACTCTTGCCGCTGCGCCCTGAGGGCCCCCAACACAGTCTAGTGCTCCTGCATAAAATCTTGAAGTGCTTCACTTGTGACAACGCAGACCGATGTCATTGAGATCACCTTCAGTTAAGGTGATCAGGTCAATGGCCAACTTCAAGGCCTTGACCTTCTTCCTTGGTCCTGCTCATTCTGCGATGTGTGGCTGCTTCAACTATGTGGACACAGTCCCTGGGTCCACGCTCCCTTATACTATTTATATTTCCTCTACCTCTTGCCCTTGCTCGGACATTGCTTGGCCCTCATCTGCCTTTGTGTGTGCTGCCTCTACTTCCTATGCTGCTACTGCTACTTCTGCAGCCTTTTTTTTCTCCGCGGATTTTTGTGTCACTTCCCGCGCTGCCTGTTCCTTAACTGCTTTTGTTTCCTGCTACCTTTTTTTGACCAATTGGGTGACATGTAGCTTGGCATCATCCTTTTTCTTCTGTGTTGCCGCCTTCTCCAGTTCTGCCAGATCTGGGGCGCACCATTTCAGAGGCCATGAATCCAAGACAGTGAAGATGGCATCATCAATGGCTATAAATGAGAGCTTTGTCCACTGCATTGTTGTATCCTTGCGCACCCCGATGTAGACATTATGCATGTCGGCTTTGAACTCTATAAAAATGTTTAGACTATTGTATACTGTAGGTGACAGACGTGGCCTCCGATAGATCCACATCCAGATGCTCATCTCCATGAGCAACCAGAAGATTTTGGTGTCGCGTATCCGTTTTTCATCCTTTATGGCCCAGAGCGAAGCATACTTCACGGCCTCTAGTAAGTCTCTATTAATGTTGGGGAATTGACTGCTTTTGGTAGTTCCCCTCCTACAAGAAAGTTGGATAACAACAACCATGCGTAGTGGAAGGTTTTACCCTACTTCTAGGCTTCTTGACAGTTCTCCAAGAATTCTGTACAGAGGAATTCAGCCCAGTTAAACTGGACTCCTTCCATGCACTGCTCGGCTAGTGAAATCACCAGTGCAGGTACCTCAGCTGTGCAACACTTTCACATGACTTTTCCGGCCAGGATTTGGGTAGCTATGCATACCACTTTGTCCTTGATGCTGGAGATAGCGTAGCCCCTCTTCTTCTTCTCTAGCTTTTATTTTGTCTTCATGGCCTCTGCGAGGGCCAAATTACTACCTTTCCCTTCTGATATGGTTGCGGGGTCTTTTCCTTTATAGGGGAGCCGAGAAATGCAATGAATTAGGTATACCATAATAAGGTTAGGCTCCTCCAGCCATAGATACCCATCATGCACCAGGCAAAGTAGGTGCCTGATGATGAAAATGGTTATGGGCGCACAGTGGAAATGCAACACCCATAATAAGTTCAGCAGGCCGACCTTTTCTAGTCCATGCAGCCACTTTCATAGCTCTAACGTTGTCACCACCCACGCTTTGTTCTGCTTCATGAGATTCCTAGTCTCTAGGTGAGGGAATTTCTTGCCATCAGTGAGGTCCCAATCTTCGAACTTCATGGTTGGCACACGGCCTAGGTACGAGCCCTCAAAAATTATGCCATCTGGGAGGAGTGGGGTCTCGAGTGAACTCTTGGTTTCGTCCAAGTCCTTCAGCACTTTGGTTTTCCCTTTCCACGAAGGGACATACGTGGCCAGTTTTGTTGCAGAGAATATAGGTTGAATGTCTTCCTCCATGTCGTCTTCTTCTTCGGTTGCGATGATAAGAGCCTGCAAATCTTATTCCTCCTCATATGTGTCGATTGTGACAACTTTTCCTTTTTCTACCATTAATAGCTTACTACATAGTGGGTTCCTCGGGGACACGTGTACGGGGGCCATTTCTTGCTTATCTTTCTTGGACCTCAGCGTTCGCAGTGATTTGGGGGTTTCTGCCACAACCTCGACACCTTCTTGGACATCCTCCACCATTGGGGTCTGTGCAGCCTCATCAGCAGTTACCTCTTCGATTCCCAAATCATATTTAGTGGTCGTCGTCATATCTAGGCTGTATTCTATCCCTTGGGAACTTAGGGGCTCACATACTACTCGGCTCTCAATGCTTAGTGCTCGACTCAAACGCTTAACTCTCAAATGACCAAGTGTTGTTTGTTGGCTAGCCCTTTATGTTTTATAGCACCTTTTGAATTTGAATTCGACCATTCCCCCCAATTTCGGGCCATTAATGCTTTCTTGGCAATAGATTTTCCCAAATCTTTCCCATAAATCATGTCTTAAATGCCTGCTGCCCTCTCCATTTGGCCTCAGATAACACATCCCATTGTGAATAGTGACATCAACGATAACTTACCAGCCAACATGTGTAGCAGTGCAACCCTTCGTGCGCGGTCACGAACCTTGTGACATTCTGCTTCTAGGCGCATGTCCCATATCGCGTAGCTCCTAGGTAGAATAGTTTATAATCCTGTGCTCCCTTTCAACCTCCCAAAATGATAAGACTATTCTTCCTATAGCTAGTCAGGTGGTCACACCACCCATGTGGGGCTCCATCTCATCCTCCAACATGGATCGCGAAGAATCCCCACCTTCCATTGTTGTGATTAGCATTGTGCATTTTACTACTTGCAACGTACTACCCTGATCACTACGTTTGTCGATATGTGGTCCAAGCCAAGGCAGCAAACTAACTAGTTCACGGTGATAGTCCTCCAACTTGTTAGTATGATCATATGCACCTTGCCTTACCACCCTCGGTTTTTTGACGAGAAATGCTTCCTTTATTTCATCTTCTAGCTTCTTGACCTCCACATCCATCAAATCAATTTTCTCCCTTAGTCATACTTGGTATTTTTCAAGTTTACGAAGTCTAAGGTTTCCTTGTCGAATTGCTTCCTCGAATCTTATGTGTTCTGTGTCTCACGACTATGTGATTCCTTCATTCCGAGCTTCACGGACCTTCGTATCTATGGGTGCTACTATGTGCAAACTAGGCTTCGCATGCTCCATAGGGATCACAACCCCTGCTTCATACTTTAGCTTCGGAAGTGCTTGCATGGTCAGGGTTTTGCACATGGTCCTATAAGCCCATAGAACCGTTGGTACACGTAGGTCCTAGTCAGTGCGTCTCACATGGTGGACCATGTTTAGCACTTCACACACCTTTTCAAAGGCTTCCTTGTGTATAATTTTCGGCACGCTTGCTCGTATCATACTTCATCAGTCACGCCTTTGTCGTGCCCGCTCCTGCTTGTTGTTCCTATTTTCTATCGTGAGGATGGTGTGTGCTCGTGCAAGCCATGTACCATACGCTTGTACCCATTTGGAGAGGTGGGCATGAAAGTTTTTTCTTCCATCATACACAGCTTCCATCCGTAGCTGAGGCTTTCCAAATTGTATAAGAATCATCGTTCTTCATTCACGCCAGTTCTCAAAACTTCTTTGATGCGTACCCCACCACCTTGCGGGCATAGCTCCAAGTGCCCATTTTAGAGCGTCAAAATGCTGTTGTTCTGGCACCTCTCTTTCAAATTTGTTCAGGAATTCATCCACCTCTATTAGCCCATCATATATAGGAAGATCCCTTACATTTGTTGTCACGCAGTGCAGTGATCTTACCATCATGTTGCAATTGATCATGGTTACCTCGTGTAACCAGTTATGACATCGTTCTATTTCCTCATCCGAATCTGATGTGCAAGATATTTCGTGCTCCCACAAAATCCTACCATCCATATTTGGATTCACCTAATCCTCTTCTTGAGTAGTTATCTTATAGATACAGTCTAGATCGTCGTCACTCTCGTTGTTGCACATTGGCTCTGTGTAGCGCGATCCTTTCACAGGGTCTAAAGGTACCACTACACATAGTGACTTTTTCTCAAAAATCATTTTGTACTTCTTCAAATTTATCACTCCGTTCATGTCAGTGGCCCAATCTATTCCTAGTAGCGCAGAATAGGGATTGTTTTCATCGACAATCTCTATCACTTCGAAATCTACAAGCGCACTCACACCTTCAATATACACCATTACTCCCTGCAATCATCCAATTGGTAGGATATTATGCTGGTTCACCATTCGTAATTGAATAGGGGACCACTACAATGCAGGCCTGCCCATGCATTCCCATGTCTATTTTGGTAGTACATTTGTGTCTGATCCTAGATCCAGAATTACTTGATCCATTTCATACTCCCCGATTTGCACAATCTATCTCATTTCCATTCCTGTTTGCAATGTGTTCTTTCCGAGCTTCTAGACTATGTGCGGTTCCCCTGATCCAGCACATCTAGTGATGAGTTCTTGCAGTCCTTTCACTACTTTTATATCACATAACAAATTCATGCATGTCTCTAGAAAGGTAGTGATCATTGAAGGATCTATCTCTGTTTCCATTTGATCCTTACTACCTGAAGTGGAGGCCTCCGTGAAGCTCTTCTTAGCTTCCATGAACATCTCCTTCATGCGCTCCAAATCAAATTTAGGTTCCTTTGTGGGAGCCTTGCGAACCCACATAATTTCTTTAGGCTGCTTGCCCTTGTCCTCTCCTATTGTGATACTGCTTCGAGCATGATTTTTACGTTCGGGTCCTCTTCGCGTGGCTCAGACCTCATCATTTGTAGGTTCTAAGTCAGGGAAGGTTGCAGTATTCTTTTATCACACAACCTCGCTATCAGTGTAGGGTAGTCCTTCATCTCATGATCAAACTGGGTACAATATAAACATGATGCTCACGTTAGATTTGTACAATCACTGGCATAATGCCCTGGCCCTTTGCAATTGTAACAAATATGTTGTTTTCAACCCCTTCCTGGTCCCATTCCACCTCAACCTTGTCCGCGCCCCTGGAATCTAGTGTGTGCCATTCCTGCATTTTGATCAAGGGCTCATGTTTTGGTCTGAACTCTGTAGGAAGGAGTCTGATCCATAATCAGTTCATAACTTCTACAGGTGCATTCGTCATGGCCTACTGATCTGTAGAAATTACATAACAACTGCTGGGATGTCTGCGTATACTTCTGTAATAGTTGAAAATTATTCGTAGCATGTTTTCCTCCTATCTAACAAATCACACACCATAATGTAGGTGTTGTGCTTGGTCTTGCTTGTGCTTCTGGTCTTAATGGCATCGGCCCTCCTCCCGCCAAGTAGTTTGTGAAGACTGGACAATGGTCCTTGTCGTGTCCCTGTCCCTTGCACTTTATGCACCATACCTCCTCGCACGCCTCTGGGTGAGTTGTCCTGTCCTGTTTCAAACTCTGCATTTCCAAACATAAATTTTTTAGTTGCACATGGATTTGTTGGACTCCCAGGCCAGGGTCTTGTATCGGGGTCTCGTGCAATCTCATGGCAATATCCAAAGCTTCAGCTTTGGTGGATAACTTTTGTTGCGACAATGTGGTCCTTAGATGTGGTGTTAGTGATGCTAAAAACCATGTGCAATGCTGTCCATCCATCAAGGTCATGTTGGCTTCACGAATCATACTCTTCAGTCTCTAGTCCAGCTCCCAGGGGGTTTTGCCTAAAAGCATCGCGATTTCCTTAAATCTGATAATCGACTGTGTCTCTGATTTTGACCTGCTAAATTCCCTATTCAGCACAGCCTAGATATTTACAATCCTTGTGTTTGGATGGTAATTAGAATTCTTAATGTACCATGTAAGTGCACGATCTTGCAACGTGCTTACCAGCGTTTCCTTCTTTATATTGTCATCCATGACTCCTTGTGCTTCCCATACCGCTTTTACTACAAACCAAAATTGGTCTAGATCTTCGTTCCATATTCCTTTAAACACTTGCAATTTTATTGCACTCACCATATTGAACTGTTGTGGTGGTGGAGGTGGTGTGGGCAGAGATGGGGTGGTGAGATTGGTGGTGGTGTAGGTGGAGGTGATATGTGTGGAATTCACTGCCTTATCAAACTAATCGCACTTCTTGGTGAAACTTCCACATGCTCTTCCTCTCTTTCTCGCCGAGGTGAAATCAAGGGGCTATTCTCTATCTCTGTGCTACCTTCGTTTCTACAAATCCTCCCACTCCATGTAGGCTAAAAAATCAATTTATTCGCATAACCTGCTTTTCACACAATAGCATTTTAATCCAAGTGTTCAAAGATTTAATGTACTTACCTTGCGGTCCTTTGAGGAAGAGTCATTCCACCTCGTTGTAGCTGACTGACATGTCTACCATGAATTCGGTGATAAACCCTCCTATAATTTGATCGAGCCAATGGTCCATAACGCGTGCGATTTTATCTTCCAATGCTTCTAGTTTGTGCACCAGTTTCGGAGTCCACATAATTAGTTTGTCGAGCCTACACCTTCCCTGACTATCTACTATCTTCACAATCCACTCATACAACTCAGAGGGGAAGGATACAAAGAAAATTTCATGGATTTCTGTATATAAGTAGCACTCTAACCACTGTTCCTTTGATACTTGTGGATTCCTGTTTTCCTATGCTGAGAACTCATGAATCTTTCTATCCAAACAACCTTCAATTTCTTTCTTCGTTGGATTCTAATGACACGACATCAGACATCCCTCATGCAGATCCCGGTCCTGGCAACGAAACCATTTGTTGGCTTGTTGGGACTTGAACCAGGTTTAGAGGTGATTTAGCCAAACAAATCCCGGTACTACTGGCCCTTTTGGCAATATTCCATGGAGCACGGAATGAGGTCTCACCCGAAGTAGTATGGGAGGGTGTTAAAACCAAGTTTCCTCACCCTGGAGATGTCTGATGTTTTCAAGTGGTCTGCGGTTCGACCTGGCATGCACGTCGCTACGTGCACTTACCCGTTCCTCGCAGCCTGAGATGCTGCCTTCGCGTAGCCCTATTCGAGGGCTAAATAATGTTATTACCCAAGTCCTTACTAGTAATATGATATTAGTTGATTAAGTTAGCTTATTTGTATGCTTTCCATTATACTTAATAATATTCACAATTCATACAAGTGCGCGCAGTAAAGAAACAATATATTCGAAATTGATATCAAACATATAATAACTCATAACAGATACACAAAATTGGTAACAAAACCTTTCTTTATTAATCTCTTCTCCGATTGCAGACTCAACTCCACCCTGCGCACTCAGTTGCAAGGGTTCGTGCACTTAGCTGTGGACTCTACTAGGCCTCTATGCACTAATCTGTAGAGCCTTTTCCTACTCTATGACCAAAGACACACTTCATACTTCAACTTAATCTCTAGGACCTTTCATGCCCATTCTCTATTCAATTCTATATCTTTTTCCTTTACAACTTAGAGCCTCACTCTATGTATACAATCCCATGGTCTGATAGGCTAAACTTACATTCAAAACCAGGGCGGACAACCCTATGACTCTAACATACATTTCGCACCCACAATTCACGAAGCTTTAGAACAATATTAACTCGAAACTTGGGCTTTGAGCCCCAAAACATGCCATGGGGGGATTCCATGCCCAACACCCCCTTTTAAAAATGGAGGAGTTGCACCTAGTTGAGCATGAGAGGTTCCCCCAACTCACGACAAAGAATTACATGAAGAGAGTATTTTACAAAGACTCTGGTGTCACTGCGTTGGAGCCAATTCAGTGGATCCGTGGAGTAGAGCAATTTGGGTTATTGAACCTATTGTTGGTGGCCCACTACCACTACTCCAACATAAATACCACTTGTATACAACAGCTACTGACTCTAGTGCATGATGGGTGCTTATGGCTTGGCACGCATATCCCCATCACAAACATGCTCATCCTCAAGATCACGCTCCTGCCACATGAAGGCTTGAATCTAGCAAAGGAGTTTGGTGGAAAGATAGGCGAGTGAGACTTGGCAGATAAGATGAAGGCAAAATTTGAGCTTATTAAGAATTCATGTGGGTACTCCATAACAGCCATCAACAACCCCGTGGTGAAAATTGCGACACAAATACTAGCTAGTAAGGTCATGAGGAAGTGTTGTGCGGATGAGCTTCCAGAACCCATGATCTCATTAGCCGCACAATGCGCAGAGGGCGTCCAATTTAACTAGTCATGCTATTTATGTAGCAATTTCATTGTGAATTGTTGTGAGGCTCAAGATGATAGAAATACCTTCCACTACGCTTGGTTTCTTCTCTCTATTGTGTTGATCGCTTGGGAGCTGTTGGAGGATAGTCAATTCCCCCCATTGGAGGCAGGTTTGTAGGAGGCCGCATAGTTTTCCTCTGTTTGGCCCACAAAGGACCCCGTATGGGTCACAAAAACAAAAATCTTCTAGTTTTGTATGGAGGCAAGCATTCACATGGCCATCAACCAGCAGCCACGGTTGTCCCGAACTGTGTATGAGTAGTTATCAGAGTATGCAGAGTTCAAGGCATACTTCCACCGCGTTTATATCATGGCATGGAAGGATCGAGAGCATAAGTGGTTTGCTCTGCCATATCTCTCCATGGAGGATATGATTTAAGAAGTCATTAACCATTGGCCAGCAGACTAGCACTCCCATCTGACTTGACCATGGTAACAAGCAAAGGCATGGGGAGTTCAACAGAGAAAAAGAGGAAGGAGGTAGTGAAATAGGTGGTAAAGAATTTGGCTGCACAACGAAGAAAGGAGGCCGAAGAGAAGGCCCGACTAGAGAAGGAGTGCACTGGAAAGCAACAGGCTGAATGAGAGCAATGCAACTCCGAGAAAAGTGGTAAATCCCCTTTTCCCTAGACTGAGGAAGAAGAGCGGTTAGCGTAGGGCAGTGGCAGTGATGAGGAGAAGAGCACTCCATTTTAGGTAAATAGGTACGGATAACAACAAAAGGAGGGGCCCCGAAAGAAATCAAAATCAACTAAGCCACCGCTAGATCCCATTATGCTCACAGAGGACGATCTCAATGCGATTCGAGATAAGGTGCGCGACACTACCCTCGAACTATTGCAACAATTTGAGAAACAACACTTGGAGTCCTTAGGCAATATTCAAAAGGATCTGTGTGAACTACAGATCTAGACAAGCTGAATTCAGGTGGGCGCAGAACAAGGCAGCGCCACAGAGACGAGTCTGGCACTAGGGACTAGTCAGGATGTAGAGCTAGTCAAGAAAGTGGATCTTAGGACACTTGTGCTACCCGAAGGATCCCTAAGCATGGACTTGATTGATGAAAAGGTCATTATGAGCACTCTGAAGAACATCGGCCTCAACATTGCAGCGCTCACTAATGAATATCTTCACATGCTATAGACATGTGTGACAACGGAATTAAGAGCGTGGGAGTAGCGCGCTCTTAGTTTAATCAGTGAGTATAGGGTGAAAAATGAATAAATGTTCACTGAGAAGTTGGAGACTCTAAAAGAAAGAGATACCATCAAGGAGAAGAAAGCCCAGTTGGCGGCAACAGTTGTAGAGGTGTGTCGAACAATGCCAGAGTTGCACATCCCTAAAGAAGAATAACTAGAGGCAAAGATATGAAAACTCGTTGCGGGTGTCCATGATGCTAAGGCATACGTAGCTAGAGTTCAGTTTGAACTCAACATGAAAATCACAAAGCTAGAACTCAAGTCACAAGCTTCCACTTTGCTTGAAGTTAGGAAACAACGTGAGGCTACTGTCAAGGAAGGAATTTCTACTATCGATGACGCGGTCATTAACTGCATGACTTTATTCGAACAGGCCATGGAAATGGTGACAACCCTGCAGGAAGATCCCACCATGCATATTTTGAATACAGAGATCTGCGAACTCCAGCAGTAGTATGATGAGGTTAGGGCGACGGCGCGCACCATTGCCACAGTGCAAGATCTTGCCAAGTTGTAAGAGGAAAAGCATCTCCTTGCACAAGTGGAAGCCACGTAGAAAAAGGACGCAGTCCTTAAGGCATGGTTGGGTCCTTGGTTGGATGAATCCTACCTAGTCTCAACCAACATACAGGAAATGTTGTCGAACTTGTAGCTTACACAGTAGAAGATCAAGCAAGTTAGTGAAGGACTAGTCACAGAGGAGCTGGTGGAACAAGTGAAGCAGGCAGCCATGCAGAGTGCAACGTAAGTAGTAGTTGTGTAGGTGGATCTAGGGGATATTCTCAACAAGATCATCGTACCAGCTGAGTGACTCAAGGTCAAGTAATGGCCTTTGTGTTGGAGGCCTCTTGGGATGGGGTCCCCTAGGGTCAGTTTTGGGGCAAAAGCCCAAGTTTTGATGTAAAAAGATGAAAAGTCTCCACAAATTGTGGTCATAGAGCGCATAGCTAGTTAAGAGTCAAAAATGGTTTTACCCTCATTTATGTAAGCTTGAGTCAGTTTTTGATTGTATAAATAGGTGTGTCTTAGAGAGTCTAAGGCAATGATCTAAGTTTGTCTATGGGTACGAGCGAAGAATTCTAGTGCAGAGATGGAGGTCTTAGAGGAAGAAAGGGCTCTGCAGCTGAGTGCGTAGGAATTATTGAGTCTATAAACTTATACTAAAGATCAATAAAGAGGATTGTTACAAAAAATCCTGTGTTTTATCTCTTTATTTCTGTTATGTATGATTGCGATATATTTTGTGATGAATAATGTCTTTATGAAATAATTATGCATTGATGCATGAATTTAAGTGATCTGCATTACTATTTGAATGAAATTACTATTAAGTGATTATGCAAAGGTCCTAACACTTTTTGTTAAATTTATTAAACACTTAGGTAGATCTGAGTAAATACTGATCCAAGGGTAATCTAGGGTGTCCGTAAACAACTAATTGGCCTATTCAGGGTCCACAAAAGCCAGTCGTAGACCTTCACGGAGGTCTAGAGGTTGATTAAAGGAAGTTGCACTGATAAGCCATAAGGGCCTAGAGATCAACGCGAAGGAAGATCTAGGTCATAGAAGGACATCACACTGATCTATGGGTGCGAAAACTTGGTTCTAGCACCTTTCCATACTGCTTTGGGTGAGACTTCAGTCCGTGCACCACGAATTGATACCGAAAGGGCCAGTAGTGTAGGGATTTGTTTGACGCAACTATATCTAAACCTGGGTCAAGACCCCCTAAGCCAACAGCCACTGGTGGCCGAGCTCAAGGCTTTGGAATTAGATGCATGTTTCGACTCTGAGTTAGAACTTGAAAAGGGGAATAAAAAGGGGAAGTAGATTATTGATGTAGAGCCCAATGCCACCGTTGCCACTATGAAGTTCCAGAAGGAGGAACAGAAGATCCAGAGGAGGAGGAATGCCTCTTCTAATCCTAGATGTGGGTAAAGGGTTCCTCGCTACTATCCATTGTCGAAAGCAGGAGCCAAAACAACCTCATTTCATCAGAGGTCGTGAAGCAGTTGGGCTTACTAACCAAATCACACCCACAATTTTACATCATCAGGTGGCTTCACCAAGGACGGGATCTTCGTGTGAGCCAGCAGCGCCACCTTCCATACAACATCAAGCCCTTCACGGATGAGGTATTATGTGACATTCCTCCCCTTGATGTTTGTGATTATTAGGCCAACCATACTTGTGGAAGATACATGCTGCGTATGAGTCAAGGCCTCACGTTGTTATTGTTACTTTTGGAAATAAGTTGTATAGGATACCGAAGGTAGCACCACCTACCGCCATCTCTCTGATTACTACAAAACAATGCAATAAGCTCATTTCCAAATCTAGGAAATTAGCTTTCCTAATGATATGCCCTTAGGGAAAGAAGAAGACAGTGGCCACGACCTCTAGACAGGGCCCCTTCGCATGAAAACAACAGATGGAAAAGGTTGTGGAGGAGTACAAGGAAATCTTCACCTCCCTCGCAAGGGTGCCTCTGCACTGTCAGGTCAAGCACTCCATCGATCTTTCCCTAAGTGCATCGTTTCCCAATGGACTAATCTATCGGCATTTTTTCTAGAGAATGATGAAATCAAGAGGCAGATTCAAGAGCTATTGTAGAAAGGTCACATTGGGCCGATTTAATCACCCTGTGGGAGGTCGATCATGTTGGTATAGAAGAAGAATGGGACTTGAAGACTTTGTATTGACTATCGGGAATTGAACAAGATCACTGTCTGGAATAGGTACCCGATCCCACAGATTAATGACCTTCTAGACCAACTCAAAGGGGAAAAATATTTCAGCAAGATCGACTTGAAGTCCAGATATCACCAAGTACCAATAGAACCCTCTGATGTGTTGTTATGAAACCAGCTCAAGAAAATATAGAAAAGATGGATCAATGCCTTAGAATTCAGCCTCTTCGAGGGGGCAACCTCCTTTACATTACATAAATGAACAATTCTTTGATGATTCAAATGACAAAACCTCCTTTCTATATATAGGAGTCTAAGGAGTCACAATATAATCCAACTGACCTAACAATAATAATATAAAGCCACAAAAATAACAATAGAGGGATTCTATGGGTCACAGAAATAACAATATGGGGGTAATAGGGGCACAACAATATAAATAAGGGGTATAACTATAATAGTAATGGGGTAATCACTAGTATTATAGGGACCCAACATGCCCCTCTCCTTCAAAAAAGTGTTGTCCTCAATGCTTGAGTAATTCTGGATACTTCTGCATAAAATTCTCATCCTCCCATGTGGAATCTTCAGTGGATAAGTTCTTCCACTTGATAAGATACTCTGAAATTGATCGATTTCGTAGCTGTCGAGTTCTTGTTTCTATGACTACTTCCGGTTCCAATATAATTTTTCCTTCCTCGTCAAGTTCTGGAAATATTGTTTGAATTGGGAGCTTGTCGCCTATAACCTTATTTAAACATGAAACATGGAAAATTGGGTGCAATCAAGAAGCTGCAGGAAGCTCCAATTTGTATGCCATAGTACCAATCTTTTGCAACACCTTGTACGGACCATAATACTTTGGTGATAGTTTATTATCCTTCTTAGCTTGCTTTAGGGACATTTTCTTATATGGTTGTAGCCATAGGAATACCCAATCACCTACATCAAAACTTCTTTCACTGCGATGTTGATCTGCCTATTGTTTCATTCTATTTTGTGCCAACACGAGGTTATCCTTTAAGAGTTGGAGGACTTGTTGTTGATGTTCGATGTGATGTTCCACTGCCTGAACCTTAGAATTTTCTCTTAAATATGATGTGATGGATGGTGGTTGATACCCATAAAGTGCCATAAATGGGGTCATTTTTGTTGCTGTATGGAAGGAAGTGTTATACCACCATTCAGCCAGAGGCAACCATTTGACCCATTGTGTCTGTTTATCAGATACAAAGCAACGAAGATATCCTTCCAAACATTTGTTTACTATCTCAGTTTGCCCATCAGATTGAGGATGATAAGATGAGCTATGAGCTAACTGAGTACCAAGACAAGAAAATAATTTTGTCCAAAAATTTCCAGTGAAAATGGGATCTCTGTCACTTACAATAATCTTTGGGTTTCCATGTAGCTTTTGAACTGTTTCCATAAATGCAGTAGAAACTGTACTGGCTTTAAATGGATGTGATAATGCACAAAAGTGTGCATACTTGGTAAGTCTGTCAACTACCACCATGATGACACTCTTTCCCTCAGACTTGGGTAAACCTGTGATAAAATCCATTGAAACCTCCTCCCAACATTGGCTTGGAATGGATAAAGGTTGTAATAGACTCGGTGTCTTAATTGTTTCAACTTTATTTTGTTGGCAAACCAAACATTCCTCCACAAACTTTTGAATATCTGATTTAAGGCCATCCCAAAAAAATTCCTTCTTAACCCTGTGGTAAGTTTTTAAAAATCCTGAGTGCCCTCCTAAGGGAGAAGTGTGCAATTCCATAAGAATCTTTTGTTTTAGCTGGGAATTCTTACAGAGGTATAAGCGATCTTTGTACCATAACGAATCATTTTGCCAGCTAAATGTATCAGAAGTACTGGAATCTTGTTGTAGCTTTCGAATAAGTGCCCACACTTCTTCGTCATTCTTCCATTCCTCCCTTGCTTTGTTTATCCAATCTGGTTGGATAATAGAAATGGCACACAACAATGCTTCCACATCCTCATCCTTTCTTGAGAGTGCATCTGCCACCACATTTTGCTTCCCTTTTTTTAGATGATTTCAAAGTCATAACCCAACATCTTTGTGACCCACTTTTGTTGCTCTTCAGAGGATAATCTTTGTTCTAAAAAGTATTTAAGGCTATCATGATCCGTTTTTACCTTGAAGTGTCTTCCCATTAGGTAGGTTCGCCATTTCTTAAGTGCATGGAGTATTGCCAACATTTCCTTCTCATAAATAGCTTTGCTTAAAAACTTTCCCTTGATTGGACGACATTCAAAAGAAATGGGTCTTTCATCTTGCATTAGAACAGCACCAATTCCATTTCCTGAAGCATCACATTCCACAATAAAGGTTTTTGTGAAGTCCGGTGTAGCTAAGACCGGTGCTTGGCACATTGCCTCTTTAAGATGTTCAAAGGCCTTTGTTGCTTCCGGAGTCCATGAAAATGAATCTTTCTTCAATAATGTTGTTAGAGGTGCTGCTATTCTCCCATAATTCTTAACAAACTTGCGATAATACCCTGTCAACCCAAGAAATCCTCGCAGATGCTTTATGGATGTGGGGATTTTCCATTCCTTAATGGCTTTAATTTTGCTAGGGTCTACCTTAACTCCTTCATGAGATACAATATGACCCAAATATTCCACCTCTTGGACTCCAAAGAAACATTTGGATCTTTTTGCATATAATTGTTTCTCCTCCAATAGTTGTAGCACCCTGTCAACATGTTCAACATGATCCTTCCAAGACTTGCTGTAGATTAGTATATCATCAAAAAATACTAACAAAATTTTTCTAAGGAATGGTTTGAAAATTGAATTCATCAAACCTTGAAATGTTGAAGGTGCATTGGTAAGGCCAAAAGGCATGACCAAAAATTCATAATGACCCTCATGAGTTCTAAATGTCGTTTTCAGAATGTCTTCAATCTTCATTCTGATTTGATGATATCTCGAATGAAGATCCAACTTGGTGAAGTAAATTGATCCATGCAATTCATCCAGTAATTCATCAATGACAGGAATGGGGAACTTATCTTTAATAGTGAGCTTGTTGAGCTCCCTATAATCTAGACACATGCGCCATGATCCATCCTTCTTGTGCACCAATACTACTGGAGCTGAGAAAGAACTTTGACTTGGTTGAATTATACCAGCCTCTAGCATTTCTGCAACCATACGTTCAATTTCACTTTTTTGGACATAGGGATATCTGTACGGCCTGATGTTTGGAGGAACACTTCCTGGAATCAGATGAATAGCATGATCATGATCACGCATAGGTGGGAGACCTTTGGGAGTCTCAAATACCTTGGAATGATTGTCCATGACTTTTTGGAGATCTAGAGAAATAGATGATTCCAATGTGGAAACATCTAGCGAACATAATTGTGCAATTACACCTCTTTGCTCCTTTTTTAGAAGCTTAGTCATGCCATTAGAGCTGATTATCTTTCCTGGTTTCCCTGCAATACCCTTTAATTCAACTTCCTTTCCTTCCGTAGAAAATTTGATGAAAAGTTCTTGAAAATTAAAAGCTATTGTACCCAAGGATTGTAGCCATTGGACTCCTAGTACAACATCGGCACCTCCCATTGGAATGGAAAGCATTGGGCTAGTCAATACATATTCTCCCATGGATAGCTTGATATTATGGCACTTTCCAGAGCAATTTATTGTTCCTCCATTTTCAATCATCACTTGACACTCTGGTGCTGGATATAGGAAGCAATTCAATTCTTTTGCTACCCTACAATGAATAAAATTGTGGGTGCTTCCTGAATCAATCGACACTATTACCTTTTTCTTCTTGATTTGTCCTTCTATCTTGATGGTTTGAGGAGTGGTAATTCCCACCAATGCATTACAAGATATGGTTGGATTTATTTGTTCTTCATCTAGGCTTTGTTCCTGGAATATATCCTCTTCTTTTGACCTTTCTTGCTCCTTTTCTTCTTCCTCTTCACAATCTATGTAGAATAATTTCTTCTCAGCACACTTATGACCTTTTGTGTATTTGCTATCACAATTGTAACAAAGCCCTTTTGCTCTTTTTTCTTCCAATTGTTGTGGTGTCAACCTTGTAGGTTGTGGAAGACTAGGGGCAAAAACACTTCCGTCTTTATAGTTGTGAGTGGTATGCTTCCTAGTTGCCATAATTTTTCTTTCCATTTTTCTTGCTAACATGAATGCCTTCTCTAATGAATCAGGTTCCCAAAGGCGAACATCATGTTGGATATTATCCTTTAAAGACCCTATGAACACATCAATCCTATGCTCCTCTGGAATATCTTTTACCCTTATGTTCAATTTTTGGAACTCCTCAATGTGCTCCATTATTGAACCCTTTTGTTTGAGACTTATCAATTGGCTAAAAAAAGTGTTGCTTTTTGTATCCTCATAATGTGCTATCAATTCTTCCATAAAAATTGCCCAAGTGATAAATTGTTTACGAGAACAAAGCCATTGATACCATACAAACTGATTTGGTTCCAAATATACAGTTTCCATACGTACCTTTTGTGCGTTTTGCACATTATTGAGATCGAAGAATTGCTCCATCTGTAATATCCATGTGGTGGGATCCTTGCCATCAAACTTCCTCATATCAATTTTTGGAATATGGTGATTCTTTGATCCAACATTAGTGTCTATGGAATCATGATTAACATTTCTTTTGTTCTCATCATGAGTTTCCTTTACTACCTTTTCACCATTAGTAAGTATTTCTCGTGTTTTGATTGTAATTCAGGAGTCTGCAAAAAGACCAACTTCCTCAGATCATATCTCTGAAAATATCGCGCGAAAAGCTCTGAAATTCGGACCCAAGGTTCAGCGACATTTCTTCTCAAATGGGTTTTTTTGCGACTTCTGAAACGTCACCGAAAAAAAGTTATAGCAAAAATTCCACGATGACCTGTTTGAAGCAGCGAAACCCTAGAATCCAAAGCTCTGATACCAAATGTTATGAAACCAGCTCAAGAAAAGATAGAAAAGATAGATCAACGCCTTAGAATTCAGCCTCTTCGAGGGGGCAACCTCCTTTACATTACATAAATGAACAATTCTTTGATGATTCAAATGACAAAACCTCCTTTCTATATATAGGAGTCTAAGGAGTCACAATATAATCCAGCCGACCTAACAATAATAATACAAAGCCACAAAAATGAATTATTTTGGAAAAAACTGGAGGATGAGGGTTTCACAGGCGAGGGTAACGCAAACAAGGGTTTCATCAAAGGAAGGGAAGAAGGGTTGTTGAGTGCGGAAGCAGCGCACCAGGATAGATCTCGGGTGCGAAATTCAGAAGCATAGGAACTTGAGCAAGAAAAAGACGAAAACCTAAGGATTGGGGGATAAACAGAAGCGCAGGATCTGAGGGAAAGAAATGGAAATGGAGCAGGGGAGGGGAGAGATCCCCTCCTTCAAAGCAGTGATAACGGGGGAAGTGAGAAAGGAACGGTAGAAGGAAGGGGACAGAACAAATGAAGGAGAAACCTCAGCAGCGGGAGCACAAAGGAGAACGGGAGCAACAAGTAAATGTCTGCCGAGGGCGACGAACAAACCCAGGTTTGTAATTCCGCATAATAGATTAGAGAAATATAGAAGTTACATGAAGGATTATGCTTTGATCTGTAAGTTTGTAGGATACTGGCCAGCAGAGTAATACCTTCTTAGATGGATCCAGCAAAGGTGGAAACCAAAAGGACATGTGGAAGTAAAGTTGGGGGCGAAGGGATTTTTTACAGTTATATTTTCCAACCTAGAAGACAGGGAAAGGATCTTTGAGGAAGGACCCTACTTCATGAACAATGCTGGATTATTTATGAGGTAGTGGGTAGACTGTTACAACCCAGATAAGGAAAGAATGTTAGCAGCCGCAGTATGGATCAGACTCTTTGGCCTACCAACAGAATTCTGGGACCCAGAGATCCTTGAGGGTATAGGTAACGCAATAGGATCGTTTGTGAAAGTGGCAGAATCGACAAAGAGGGGAAGATATACAACATATGCAAGAATATGCGCGTACATGAACATCACAGAGCCACTTCCAGATACAATAGAATTGGAATATCACGACGAGATCTGGCATCAAACAATTGACTACGAACACATTCCCTTTCGTTGCAGAAGATGCCATGAGTATGGCCATCTATACCGAGAATGCCCTATCACGCTAGCAGAAAAGGAAAAGGAAGCTGAAAATGAGAGGAGAAATGCAGCAAAGAAATCAGGAAAGGAGGAAGAGGACTTCAGAGAAGTGCAGAGGAAGAAAAAAAGAGGAAACAACAAGACACAGACGGGCAAACAAAAAGGAACCCATAACATAGAATCCCAAAACAAGTTCCAAATACTGCAAGATGAAGAAGTAGAAACAGAGGAGAACGAGGAGGAGGAAATAGAAGGAATGGAAGTCATAAAGGAAAACGCAGACAAAGAGATAGATCAAATGGATAAAGATCAAGAGAGGATAGAGAGCCCAACAGAAAACCAAGAGGATCAACGAGGAATGGAAATAGATCCATAGAAAACAAAAGGAGAAGAAGAAGAACAAGTAATGACGAAGCTCCTGCAGGAATGGAAGAGGCTCGATGAAAGATTTATTCTAGAGGATTAGAAACAGATGTACAAAGAAGCCTTTCAAAGATATAAAGAGAAAAAAGGAATAATGGAAGATAGAGAAGATGGGAAAATGGAGAAGCAGGAAACACAAAATCTAGGAATGAGCAGCATTGGCAAGGGAGGCAAAAAAAGAGGTAGAAGAACAATGAGTGAAACAATTCAAGAAGTTGGAGAGATGTTAGTAAATTCAGGAAGAGTGATACCTCTCTCAGAGGTATTCCAAACCCCTCCGAAACTTTTGCGATGATCATCACAAGCTGGAACATAAGAGGCCTCAACAGTAGAGGCAAACAGAGGTATTTAAATGACAGACTGAAAAAAGAAAAACCCATCATAATGATAGTACAAGAAACAAAAATAAGTACTGAGAAAATGAGAGACATTTTGAATAGAAACAAGAATAGATATGAAATGATGGGACAGGATGCGATTGGGAGCGCAGGAGGTCTGGTAATAATTTGGAACCCTGAAGAAATTCAATTAAGCAATTGGATAAGTTTTCCAAGAATTCTAACAGGGACAGCAAAGATAATAGGAACAATGGAGGAGGTTATTATAACAGGGGTTTATGGACCCCATACCCAAGGAGAAAATGAAAACTTTCTGCAAAATCTAAAAGCATTGAGAAGTCTAATCCCTGGAAGGCAGTGGATCGTAGGAGGGGATTTCAATCTGATTAAAAGCTCAGCGGAAAAAAGAGGAGGGCTAAGGAGAATGGATAAAGCAATGGAACAGTTTGGAGATTTGATAAGGGAGCAGAGACTGATTGATATTCAAACTATAAATGGAAACCATACTTGGAACAACCGAAGAGGGGGAGTTAATCAAATTGCATCACGGCTTGATAGATTCTTAATTTCCGAACAAATAATGATGAAAGATGTTTTCATAGAAGCCACAATTCTTCCGGTAGCAGGATCAGATCATTGGCCGATTAAAATGGAAATAGATCTCAAGCAAAGACCAAACAACAAACCTTTTAGATTTGAAGCTTTTTGGCTAAGAAATGAGGGACTGTTAGAGAAACTTGAAGAATGGTGGAGGAAGAGTGAACAAAGAGGAAAAAACAAAATGCACACCTTTCAACTCAAATTAAAGGAGATGAAAGATAAAATAAAAAAGTGGAATAAAGAAGAATTTGGAAATATACTGGAAGAGAAAAAGCACCTGGAGCAGAGAATGGAAGAGCTGCAACAGATGGATATCCTAGAAGGCATACAGGAAGATAGAATAAAGGAAGAAGGAATTATATTAAACCAGCTAGAAGAAAGAAGGAAACAAGAAGAGATCTTATGGAGACAGAAGTCAAGGGTTCAGTGGCTTAGAGAAGGGGAAAAGAATACTAAGTTCTTCCATAAAGCAATGATACAGCATAGACAAAGAAACCGAATCTTCTCAATAAAAAATCAAGAAGGCCAGAGAGTCCTCCAGCATGAAGAAATCGAAAAAGTTTTGGTCAATCATTTCAAAAACTTATTAAAGGAAACTCAGGATAATAGATCAGAAGCTATAACAAAGATAAGCAGGGAGATCCCTAAACTCGTAACCAGAGAATAGAATTTGGCTTTAATGAGGAAAGTTACAATGGAAGAAGTGGAGGATATAGTCAGGAACATGAAAAGGAACAAAGCTCCCAGGCCGGATGGGTATACGGTAGAATTCTACCAAGCAGGATGGCATTTCCTTGCTGAAGAAGTTCTAGAAGTGGTGGAGGAAGCTAGAATCAATCAAAGAATATGGCCAGGTATAAACTCAACCCTGCTGACTCTTATTCCTAAAACTACCCAAGCGGATCAAGCTGAAGGCTTTCGCCCCATAGCTTTATGTAACGTTATCTACAAGATAGTGGCATCAGTGGTGGCACAGAGGCTGAAATCGATTCTCCCAAGCATAATATCCCCAGAACAAACTGGGTTTGTAGAAGGAAGACAGATTCTGGATGGATTAGTGGTGGCCCAGGAAGTAATCCATACTTTAAAAATGAAGAAGGAAAAAGGAATGCTGATAAAATTAGACCTGTCAAAAGCCTATGATAGGTTAAGCTGGAGATATCTAGAAACCATCCTTCAAGCCTTTGGATTCTGCGACAGATGGGTGAAGTGGGTCTTAAGCATGATTTCCACACCGAATTTCTCCATCCTGCTAAATGGAGCCCCATCTGCTACTTTTAATGCTACAAGAGGACTCCGACAAGGGGACCCCCTATCCCCCTTTCTCTTCATAATAGCAGCAGAAGGATTAGGTAGATACTTCAAAAAAGAATTAAGAGAAAGGAAAATCCAGGGTCTGAGACTATGGGGCAATCAAACTACTGTCACCCACCAACAGTTCGTGGACGACATCATGATATACTGCAAAGCATCCTTGAATGAGGTGAGAAGGATAAAGAGAATTCTAGAGGTATTCATGGAAGGTTCAGGTATGGAGGTAAATAATGAAAAATCAAGAACATTCTTTTTTAATACAGTGGAACCCATCAAAAATCATTTAACCAGGATCTTGGGTTATAGAAAAGGGGATCTCCCAACAAAGTACTTAGGAACTATGCTAGACTCATCATCCCTCAAAATAGGAAACTGGAAATCCATCTTGGAAAAGATCATGAAAAGACTGGAAAATTGGTCCTTCCGTACTCTGAACCTTGCTGCAAGGGTCGTTTTGCTTAAATCTACCATTCAGGCGATCCCGATATATCCTTTATCAGTAATGGCAGCACCAAAAGGGATATGCAATAAGCTGATAGAGATATACAGAAAATTCCTATGGGGAGGACCTAAGCAACAAAAGAAATGGGCTCTCTGTTCATGGGACAGCCTAACCAAACCAAAAGAAAAAGGAGGTCTAGGTCTAAGGGACCCATCGATCCTAAATCAAGTTCTAGCAGCCAAATTAAGATGGAGATGGATGCAAGGAGGGAAGGATCTGTGGAAAGAAATCTGGACAACAAAATATAATATGCCATCAACTCCTGAAGAAATATTAAGGAAACAAGAAACACCACGAGGATCAGATATATGGAACCTGACTAATCAAAGCAGAGAATTAGTTGATGGACATATTTTTTGGGAAATCAGAGGGGGTCAGAATGTGAGATTTTGGGAGGAAGCATGGCAACAAAGGGAGAAAATGTTGAACCTACAAGGAATGCAGGACATCTACAGAACAGGTATGGACAGAGATCTCACTAGGGTCAAAGATTATTGGATAGAAGGAAGAGGAAACGAAGAATGGAGGGAATGGAAATCAATGGAAGAATGGAACAGGAATGCAACGGAGGAACAAAAAACAATGTTCAGCAAGGAATTAGATTCCAGGAAAATAAAAAATAGAGGAGGTAATGATATTCTACGATGGGGTAAAGAAACCAAAGGAACTTTTACCATTAAGGAAGCATACAATGTAAAAATCCAGCAAGAGCAGGGGGAAGATGAGCAGAAATGGAGGAAGCTATGGAAAAATAAATGGTGGCCGAAGATAAAGATGTTTGTATGGCTGGTAGGGAGGAAACGCATTCTAACTTGGGATCGAATACAAAAAAGAGGATTCTCAGGCCCATCAAGATGTTGCCTCTGTTATCAAGACGAAGAAGACCAGGAACACCTTCTCAATGGATGCAGCATGGCCCAGTTCCAATGGGATAAGACTAAAAATTTATTCTCGACAACTGAACGAAATCCACAGGATATCATACAAACTCTATGTAACTGGGGAGAAGGAAAGTTTAAAAGCCCGGTGGTAAGAAGAGCTTGGAACATGGCGGCAGGTTTCAATGTGTGGAATATTTGGAAAGAGAGAAATGGACGAATCTTCAAGGGGAAAATATCAAATCCGGAAGAAGTTTGGAAAAGGACCCTAAGACAAATCAAAGAATCAATCCTCGCAGAAAGTTGGACAGAAGAAGATTGGAAGACCTCTGAGGAAGAAGCAGAAATCCTAAAAAGGCTGAACCTAGAACAAGGGATGGTCTATCAACAAAAAGAAAAGCAACACCGACCTATCGTGGGCCAAAGTCATGCAGTCTATCGTAAGCCACAGGAAGGGTTTATCAAGCTTAACTTTGACGGGGCAGCTAAGGGGAATCCAGGTCCAGCAGGATATGGAGGAATCTTTAGAAATAGACAAGGAGAGGTAGAATGGATCTATGCAGAACACGGAGGAACAATGAGTAATAACGAAGTGGAATTTATGGCAGCTTATCAGGGTCTCAAAATTGCTACAAGATATGGATATAGGAAGATAGAGATCGAAGGTGATTCAGCCTTGGTCATAACCACCATAAGAAAATTAATATAAGGGAAACAATGGGAGCAGGTTGTTAAAAGCTGGAGAACAGCGAGTATAGTCCAAGAAATTGAGGAAACATTGAAAGGTATCGAATACAAAATCACCTCGCATGTCAGGAGAGAAGGAAATAAGCCTGCGGATCGCTTGGCCAATTGGGGAAGTAAGGAATTATTGGCGAAAGTGGATGACAGCTGGAAAAATCAAGCAGCGATGACAAGATGGGACGGCTTAAAACAGCTCATAGACAATGATAACCATGAAACAACATAGTGGTAATCAAAAAATCGTGAAGATCTGGAGCGGGAAGATAAGGCAGGTTTATTCGGCAGTGAAGACAGGATAGAAGGACGGCGGCCTCACCTCCCTAACATCAGCATTTAATGATAATTCAGAACAGTAGGTACGCAGCCCAAAACATCATTCAAGGTGCAAGGGAGAAAGGAAGTGAAGGGAAAACCCATCATAATCGAAAAGGTGGCGAGAATTCTATAAGGCGGAACAAGAGAAGGATGACAGACAGCAAGAAGTTGAAGAAGGTGGCGAGGAAAGGTGAGACTTGGCAGAGGAACCAAAATCAACGCCTCAACCGAACCAAAATGGCAGCGAGTTGGGATAAGGCAGTCCAGGCAGAGCGGGAGGCATTCGGCGATAGGCATTTCGAACGGGGTAGAGTAAAAATTGAAATTGAAAGCTCAGACGAAATGGAGAATAACCAGGGTGAAGGTTTCAGGAGCAAGACTTTTGAAACAGGTCAGAGCAGCAAAGGAACTAAGCGAGGCAGAAAGGATGGAAGAAGGAAGGCTCGCGAACAGAGAGGCAGAGGTAGACCCCGGCAACCAAACATCAGCGAGGAGGGGAATCAGCCACAGGGAAGGCGAAAAAGGGGGAAGAAATCGATTCGCATGGCGGTGCATGAAGCAGAACAGGCATACAATCTGGAGACAAATGTGGACATACAGAAAATCATTGATGTTATGGAAGACAGAGTCTTGGATGAACCATCCGACCCGGAGATGGAAGAATGGACAACTCAGCTGCCTGACCCAGGCAACACCAGAGGCAGATTAACTCTTTACCGCCGAGCTCTTCACACATACTGGGTTCTGAAGCATCTCTTGGCAAAGGCCATGGAGCAAGTAGCGGCAGAGATGGTGGAAATGGCTCAGGAAGCGGCGGCAGCGAAGAAGGAGGTGGCGAACGTTGAAGGGTTGCTTCGTCAACAGAACGAACAACTTAAGGAAATTCGAGAGATGCTGAAGGAGCTGGTGAAGACCAACGACAGCAATGAAACCAGAAGGGGAAACGTGGAGAATTAAGAGGCTTGTTAACTGTCCTTTTTGAATTTAGATGATAATGCTCTGGTTTTGGATATTAGTTTGCATGCCACAACAGTAGTAGTAAAGTTAGGTCTTTTAGCAGATCTTGGAAAGAATAGTTTTGGAAACATTTGGAGTGAAAGGGTTTAATGTCCTGCAAAGTTTTTTTGACAGTATATAGAATGAAAAATAGTATTGAACGTCTGATGAAGAGGAACCAACAGATCCGGATTCCCATTTGGGCAGATTGAGGTTCTTAAGTTTGTATTTTAAATTTGATGTAGATAATAGAAATGCAGTAGCTTACAAAAAAAATAATATAAAGCCACAAAAATAACAATAGAGGGATTCTATGGGGCACAGAAATAACAACATGGGGGTAATAGGGGCACAACAATATAAATAAGGGGTATAACTATAATAGTAATGGGGTAATCACTAGTATTATAGGGACCCAACATGTGTGGAAGTCTACCTTCAAAGCCAAGGAGGGCCTTTTCAAATGGTTGGTTATACCTTTTGGGTTGAAGAATTCTCCTACAACATTCATGAGGCTGATGGATGATATCTAATGGCCATTCACCAACTCATTCGTAGTGGTATACTTGGATGACATTCTGATCTTCAGCCAATGCTGGGAAGAGCACCTCCACCACATCTGAAAGGTTCTCCAAACACTGCGACAACACAAGTTGTGTGCCAATTTCGAGAAATGAACTTTTGGCATGACCTAGGTTCAATATCTAGGATAGATTATTGATGAACGGGGGTTCATGTTGATCTAGCCAAGATCTAAGTCATTCGGGATTGGCCAGCCCAAACCACTCTAACAGGGCTCCACAACAATCTGGGTCTTGCCAATTTCTACTGCAGGTTCATGTTGGGATGCTCTCACATCACTTAGCCCTTGAGTCAAGTCACCAAAGGAGGAGGGAAAGAAAAAAATCTGTTTGTTTGAATCTCAGTAGAAGGAATTCAGAGAGTTAACATTGCCTCTACTCTGCACCAGTGCTCACATTACCTGATTTGCAACAACCATTTGAGATCGAGATAGATGCCTCTAACTATGCTATTGGGGCAGTCCTTACTCAACAGGGGCATCCAGTGGCATATCACAGTTAAACACTTTTGGAAATAGCTTGGAAGTATCCTGCTTATGACAAAGAGATGTATTCCATTGTGTAGGCATTACAACAATGGAAGCATTACAGTTTGGGGAAGGAAACGATCATCCACACACACCACCGACCCTTGTAGTTCATACCAATGCAAAGGAAGTTGCAAAATGATCGCCATAAAAAATGGTCCAATACCTACAACAGTTCCTTTTGAATATCAAGTATAAGAAGGGAAACACCAATAATATTGCATACTGCCTCAGCCAACCACTGATCATTGCGTTAACCACCGTGCTCAACTCTTGTGGGAATGAGACTTCTGATTGGCCACTTCTCTACAAAGGTGACTTAGAATTGGACCACACATACTAGACACTCTTTAAGGGTCAACAAATTCTGGATTTTCAACTCTAGGATGCCCTCTTATGCCACTTGTGTTGGGATGGGGTCCCTTGGGTTCGTTTTGGGGTTAAAATAACCTAATTTATGATGTATTTTTTGTGAATTTAAAGTCTCCACAATTTGTGGATGTGGAGTGCATAAATGGTTAGGAGTCAAAGGGGTTTTAGCCCCTTTTTTATGTAAATTTTGAGTTGGTTTTGAGATCTACCCATGGTCCGTGGACCATGGGATTATATGAAAAAGGCTATAAATAGGTGTGTCTTAGGGAGTCTAAGGCATATCTAAGAGGTAATGGGTCAATAGAAGAGAAGTGTTAGCGTAGAGAAGTGGTCAGATAGGAGATGAAAGGCTTTGAATCTGAGTGCACATAGGCCTAAGTAGAGTCCACAACTGAGTGCGCAGACCCCTGCAGCTAAGTGTGCATATTAGTTTTGAGTCTGTAATACTATATTGAAGATTACTAAAGGAAGTTACTGAAGATATCCTGTGCATATCTATTTATATCTGTTTACTCCTGTTTATGACATATGTTGTTGATGAATAATTTGTTTATGAAATAATGATCTAATGATGTGCCATTCTCTTGAATAAGTCTTAATAAATGTACACAATGCATGTTAAGTACTTTCGTGAGGATTGTGATTAATTATGTTATGTTTACTAAATAACTTAAGTAGATCTGTGTGAACACTAATTAAGGGTTGTTCTCTGGTGCACGTAAGTGGATAAATAGACTATTAAGGGTCCGCAAAGATTGATCGTCGACCTTCGCGAAGGTTTGTAGACTATTTTAGTAGAGTTGCAGTAACGAGCCCTAAGGGCTTATTGACCTACGTGAAGGTAGATATAGGGCACTAAAAGACATCACACATGTCTCTGGATGCAAAAAATTGGTTCTTGCATCCCCCCATACTGCTTCAGGTGAGACTGCAACCTGCACTACATGGGTTGTTGCCGAAAGGGATAATAGTGTAGGGATTTGTTGGTTGTCGCAACTAACTCTGAACCTAGCTCAAGACCCCCTAAGCCTACAAATGGTTCCATTGCTAGGATTGGGATCTGCTTGGAAGAGATGTGCGATGTCGCATCACTGGAATATGACCAATAAAGAAATTGAAAAGATGTTGGATCAGAATATTCATGAGTTCGTTGTGTTATGCTCCTATACCAACAGGTGTCATGTTTCATGATTGACTTGATAAGCTCTGTAGTATGTTCATACCTTTCCTTGTTGCAAAGGTTTTCCATATTTTCAAAAAAATAAAAAAAATAAAAAAATGTAAAGAGGGTATACCCTAAAAGAAAAATCAAATGGTAAAAAGAATAAAATGGTCAAAAAATGAAAAGAAATGAACCCCAAACAAAATAGACTAGGAAAGTGTGCAAATCTAAATGCCACTACTTTTTCATTTTCTGTAATAAGAAATTGTGTGCAGCTTGTGAATCTTATGCCACAATTGATGAAGAGTCAATCTATTCAAACTTGGCTCATTCATTTTTCAATTTCATGTTGTAGAATAGAGAATAAATATCAGGCCAAACAGTGTAATCTTGGCAGATAAGTAGATAGGTAGAGTAAATAAAAAGGAGCTCAACAGTTTAATCTGAGCCCTTGGATGTAATAAGTGTAGACTTAGATAGGCTTGCTATATAAAAGAAAGAGTGTGATAAGGGTTTTCCAGTCCAAGTGCACCCAAATAAAGAAGAAAAAATGTCAGGCTAAAATATGTAGGGTAGGTAGACGGTGTTGCAGAATGATACTTGTGATGAATAATGTCTCTAAATGTGTCAACTTTTACTTTTATCACAAGGGCAAGGCATACATTACACTTGATGCAATTCAAGCAAGGCAAGGATAAATAACTAACTTCCATTCACATTTTCCCCTAAAGACTTCACTAATTCCCCCTAAAAGTATTAAGGACTTTGAAAATCAAAGGGGCTCAAAGCATTTCTCTAACTTCTGGAGGGACCAGACCCTCAGCCCAACGATCTAAAAGCCTAAGTACTCAGAAATCATCCATCCATCATTCATTTCATTTCATAAATTTTGCCTAATTAAAAAAAACCTATTTTACTTAGGAAAATCATAATATCGCTTGAAAGACCCCTTTTCCACTTTAGCCTAAGTTTAACTACAAAGTCAATTGTTTTTAACTTGGCACTTATCGTTTTGTTTCATATTAACTTTAACAATTATTATATAATTCCCACCGAAATCATTTACCCCTCCCGTATTATGTAATTATATTAAAAACCCCCACATTTTATATAATTCCCGCCCCAATGGTCTATAACCATTATATAGTATAAAACAGGGATTAACAAACTTACTCGAAGTTTGTTAATAACCTTTCCCCACCACACTAAAGAGATTAATTAACCACTGGTTAATTAATAGCCTATCTATCCAGTAGAATCACCCCCGATACCATTAAATATGTGTTAATTATATTGGGCCCTGTCATATAAACTCCCGCCATGTCCCAAGCCCGCCAGTTGTCCGATAATTGCATCCCCCTTCGACAATCGACGACGATATCGCGATGGCCCTTCCCACCTCATTTTAACTCATGATCGCCAGGCAATTTTCTGTTGTACCCCCACCACGCGTCGCCCCCTCCATATGCTCGCTTGCCCTTCATTCAAAATTCCTAGCCCCAAAAGATGTGTGACACTTACCACTTACCACCCTTCCATGTAACGACAACACATCCCATCACGCTGACGTCATCTGCCTAAAAAATGCAAAAAGACCCACCAAACTGATTTTTTTTAAATAAACGATAAAATGTTATTTTCACTGAAGTTTTCTATGTCCAAGCTCCCTTACAAAGTAACGACTAAATCCACTGCACCAACTTTTCAACCTACCACCCGGCCAAGAAACTCCAGCGTCGTGCTCTGCAGTTCATCATTGAACCTGTGAGTACAAAGTTTACCTACTTAATCCAGGTATTTATCCATTTTTCCTTGCAACCCTGCAATTTTAGTTTTTCACTGAGAATTCTACCAGTGAAAGCCAAAATTCAAGTTAAAGATAGTCTGTAATTACCATAAAAGACCCCAAAACTATTGTTTAGTCCATTTTTTCCACAGAAAACTTGAATTCCAGTTTGAATACACAAAAACCAAACATGGAAACTCCCATAGCCTTGAATGTCACGCCTATAAATGCACCTCATAAAGACTTAGATTATCTACCCCTGGCCAACAAAGATTTTCAAATAAAAGATTTATCTAGTGACAGGAACCATCTTCAGGCCTTATGCCAAATCAGGGATAGCTATCTAAATAACTCTGATATTTTTGGATTGTGGGAATCTAATCTTCCCATGTATTTCCTCCCCTCAATCCATGTTTTCCCAGAAATAATTCATCATTGTTGTGCTAACAATGATCCGGTCCATAGAGCAGTTATGTCCCCATCCCAAACTGTCCTTTTTCCCATAACTACTAAGTCTATTAATGAAATGATATAGTTCCACTCCACTCATCCCCTTGCTCCTCTTTCCATGGGGTATCTACTTAAAAAAAGATCTCAATTTCCCACATCAGAGATAAGCCATATTGCTCAGACCTTCATGCTACCACAGCACCAGCCTAAAGGCCCACCTCCTTATCTATAGATGTTTTTCACTGACAATGGTAGACTCATTGTTGAAATGATATCCCTGATCATGGGATTCAATTCCAATGAATATGTTGATGACATCACCTTAGTTTTACTATCAATCTTTACTCGAAGACAACCCCCTGCTGTCAGATATGACTATGCTACTTTCATTGCCAAAAAAATCCATCATCAATTCATAAATTTGGAGAGGGAAGGAGTCTTCAAATGTACTTCTTTTATATACCATCTTTTGTTGTATCATCAGCCAGCCAACTTTTCTTTCCCTATCAGGAAATTATACTCAAAAGGAAATCGAAGGTCTATTATTTTTTGGAGTTCCATATTTCATAATACTAGTGATTCCCCTTATACTTATAATGAGTTCATTGAATGGTCTGTACATCAAGCAACCACTTTATTGATAGGAGTTTCCCCTCCTAGGATCACTGGTGACATGAAGAAGATTCTGCAGCTCTCTAAACAGTACAGGATAGGTGATTGCTACCTGTATCAAAATCACACAGAAATCAGAATGTATAGGTGTGAACTTTTCCCTTTCAAGTTACCTAAATATGTGTCCATGAGATTGTTTGCACTAGAATATTTTAGACAGCTTATAAATGTAGATTTAGTTCATTTTTGTAGCACAAAGAAAAAGGCTCAACTAAGAATCAAGAACCGGTTCGGCCCTTTTGTAATCAATTCTAGGGATGCATGGCAAGAAGCTGAAAATATTTCAGAAGACCACCTTAGATTGAAGAAAAGTTTCTGGTGGATACCATATGACCCAAATAGTTTCATGTGTGATAGAAGGACAAAAAATAGGCTATCAGTTTATATACATCATAGGATCCCAGAAGTTGAATAGTTTGCAAATCAGGATGAATGTATAGAAGGGACCCTAATAGAAGAGATTAGTGAGCAGGAAAAGATGGAAATTGCTATGAAATATCTTGAGAAAGCCCTTGACCTGGACTCTTTTGGACAGGTATCGTTCAAGCTGCCTTAACAATTAGAAATTGGTACATCTTTTGCCAGAACTTCTCAACAGCCTACACAAGAAACCAACATACTAGTTATAGGAACTTCCAAAGGTAAAGAATTAGAGACTACAGAGCAGCCTACAATCACTGATCAGCCTAGAAAGACCAAAGAACATAGTCATGTATAGATTCCTCCAGCCCAAACTAAAGTAGCAGAAATTCCAGCATTGCAAACTCCTCAAAATGAGGAAAGAAACAAAACGAGGGACGGAGAAACCACCACACCTACTAGTGGACCTACAGAACAACCTGGTACCAAGAGACAAAGACTGAACCCTCTGTCAGAAGAGGAAATGATGAAAGAGACTATAGATAGACATAGAGAAGAAAGAGCAGTGAGCCAGCAAACTCCCCCATTTGAAGAAACCTCCCCTCGCTCACAAAGGCAGGAGCTAGAAAGATAGCACAGTGTAGAAGTATCATTCACCAAGCCACAAAGAAAACAGGCCTCAAACATTAAGAAAAAATTTACAGAGATAAAAGCCAGGAATGATCCAGTAAGGCTTCAAATTTATAATCAGTATCTGAAGATGGCCCCCTCAAACCAACAGATATTGATGTTAGCTTATGATATTAAAGAAGGAAAAATGTTAATGAGTTATTTTAAACCAAAGGTGCAACAACCTCAGTCAGCAAAAAATTACATCAGAACAAATTTGGAGGTCTTAGCCAAAGATATTCATCCTATGGACCAGATTGAACTTCACAAGCAAACTGGGGAAATGGTCTATTCCACACTGGCTGACAAAGCAATGATGGCCCACAAGCTACAAAATTCCTTGGATAATACAGCTGCTCAACTTCACTTGGAAAAAGCCTCCTCCCTAGCCAAGGATAACAGAATCAAATCATTAGAAGAGATCATCATTGGATTGGGACATGATCCCAAAGATGCTAAAGGCATGCAGGCTTTGATAAAGAAGAAAGAAGAGGACATTGCTGCCCTGAGGAAACAGCTGAAGCTACCTCCTTCAAGAATCCTCAGACAGCAGAAGTTGTACAACAGAAATCAGAAGAAGATATGATGGATCTGCTCCTGAAACTTAATGAAAGATTGAATGATACAGAGCAGACCTTAGAGAAGGCATTGAAGGAAAAGCAGGGAGAGTCGACCTCTCAGCCTTTTGAAGTAACTCTCATAGTCTCAAAAACAGTCCCTTCTACACTTGGAACAACCTTGGCTCCAAACATCCCAACAGGCACATCAGAGGTGATTACAGGTACATCAACAACAGGAACAACATCAGGTAGCAGTACTAATATGAGCACTGAAGAATTGATGAAGGCCATGGAAGAACTGAAATTACAAGTTATAGAATTAAAACAAGCAAAATAATAATTGGATAATATAGAAAAGAAGTATTATGCCTCAAAAATAAGTGTTGCAGAAAAAACCAAGGAGATTAAATCCTTAGAAAGGAAATTTAAAACATTAGAACAAGAGCTCACTTTTGACAAGCCCCTAGCAGCGATCAATAAAATACTTTGGGCCAACATCATTCAATCTATAAATGATGTGTGGGCATCTATCCAAGTGATTTATGAACATATTGATTTAGTGAAAGCGACACATGGAGAAATTCAATAGACAAGAGCACAGTTAGGACAAATTCCTGAACAAGCCAACAGGCTTATACATTTCTTGAATACCAAAAATAGAGAACAACTGAAAGCACTTGGCATCCCAGACAGGACAGACACTATTTTGGAAATCAAAAGGGTGCTAACTAAAATAATTTTGATGCAGAATCTAGAGAGAATATGTCAAGATATGCAGGTGGAAATCAATTCTTTTATGGAGAAATTCACAGTTTTACAGAATAAAGGGCTACTAAGTCCTCTGGTCATCAATGACAGGTTAATGAAGCACATTGATTATGTAGATAAATTGAATAAGTATGCTGGAGATCAAGCTAGTTCATCAACAAGTGCATCAGGAATAACAACACTTCCCATAGGTCGAGTTCTCTATGACAACTTGGAGAACTTATTCTATATTGAACATGAGGTAAAGCACTTGTTTCAACTCCAGCCTAATCTTTTCAGATAGACAGAGACTGATGAAACTTTGAGGAAAATTCAAGAACAAAGATTGTCAGAACAAAAATGGTGCGAAGACATATTGAGAATTTTGTAAATTTACTTTGGTAAAATGTAAATTTTGGACTTTTACCATAGCAATATGAACAAAGATGAAGAGGGGTCAAATAGATCGAAGTGTATCAGAACAGGTGAAAAGCATTGGTAAAAACAAGGCAGCCAGCATAGTGTTACTAAAGAGGACAACAGCAAGCCAAATAAAAGGGCCTGCCTCTAGCACATTCAACGAGAAAAGGAACAACACAACATCAGTTCACCTTTCTCCTATTTTCGAGACTAAGTGTCTCTATTTTTCAGTAAAAATAATTAGTCATCACTAGAATATATCTCACTCTGTTATGAGATACTTTTGTAAATATTTTTTGTATAAACACCCCTTCAATTGGAGCATTGAGGGTGGATTCTTAGACATTGCTGTAACATTGACTATTTTGGAATAAAGTGTTGTTTGGACCAAATTTGTGGCTTGCTGGATGAATAATTGGAGCTAAGGACTTTTCTCAGAATTCTTGAATTAAACACCAGATCATTAAGTTCATATATACCTTGTGTTTAAGAGATTTCCTTGTTTAAAATAACATCTATGTTTCATATTTGAATGATAAACGAAAAAGAATAACTCAGAATTTTCTTAATTTCACTCTGTTTTCAATCGTTATTATTCTCAATGTTTTCTTTTGAACTAGTATAAACAGTGAATTCTTGATTTCTCATGTTTCCTAGTTTGTTCATTTTAATCATTTAATAAAGAATTCTTAATTGCTCTTTATTGATGGTTAGTCATGTTCTGCTCTTTTAAAGTATGTTAAAGGATTCTTAGTTGCCCTTTAACCCTTTAAGCCCATTCCATCTTTCAGTCTCTAATTGTTCCCTGTTTGACTACCTTGCTCTGTTAAACCATCCTTTGTGAAGAAACCAAGTCCAGTTAAGCCATTTTCTTTGACTCCATCAGCCCAATGGACTAAGCTACTCAGTCTTACCCCTTTGCTATTGAATCTCACCACCCAAACTCAAACAAAACCCCCAAACTTCACAACTAGCCTAATATCTTTTAAAAACCAAGCTAAATCATAAAGAGAGAGCCCTCTCTAAGTACAGATTGGCTAGAATCTATACTTAAAAGTTGGTTTGTGGTTACCTCGGACCCCTTTCCTCTTCCCAACAACTTCTAGGAAAATCTGAGTGATAACATAGTGGCGACTCCACTGGGGATCTGAACATTTTGTTTGTTACTATTGTTTACTTTATAAACTACAGATAGAGCCTGAAGTTAGCCAGGTAGCCTTTGAAATGCTCTAGCTTTGCAATTATAGAAGTAAATGAATACTGCTTCATTCTATCTCTGGTTTAGTTTATGGATTGAACATCTAGTTTCAAGTTCCTGATCAGTTCCTTTTATCAAATAAGTCTTTAAGAGAGTTAAAGAAACTATAAGAAGTTGTTTTTCCCAACCCCTTTTAGAGAAAAAACCAAAAACATACATTCCTAGAAACCTGGCTTCAGAAAGGACTCATTACACCATAGCTAACCCTGATCCAAATCCACCCCCTGTGTTCGAAAACCCTAATCTGATCCCTTGGATTCTAAGGAGACAAGAATGCCAAGAGAGTTCTGCTAGTTCACGGCCTTTATACAGATCAATATCCTCTCCAGTGAAGTGGATTTACCTAGAGGAAGAACCTTTTGATGAGTGGTTTGAGACCTCTTTATTTGTAACTTTTTCTAAATCTGGGTTAGCCCACACAGTTCATGATCTTTTATTCATCGAAATTTACAACTTGAAGTTGTCACTTCACACCTTGACAGAAATTTGTAGAATTCCATTCAATCTGAACTTACCTCTGTAGGAACATCAAACCTTTCTGTGATTACTTCAGCCTCTCCAAGTTCATCTCAACCCCAAGATACCCCTTCCACCCCTCCATCTATAACTCACATTCCCATTGTTATCCCTGCACAACCATCTGTCACACCTACCCCTCCAGCCATGGAAAATGGACACACTCCTCTGCATTTACCTTCCAATCTAGGGGCTATGCCCTAATACTATCAAAGAAAAATCACTCCTTTTGATGGCTCTGGTACTTACACTGCACAACAACATACTAAAAAGATGACAGACTACTTTGAGATATATGAAGTTGATGCTGATGATGTTAGAATGAGGATATTTGTTCAAAGTTTAACTGGAGATGTTAGGACATGGTTTAGAGCCCTTCCTGCAAATAGTATCAATGACCTACAAGCTCTTTATCAGACATTCTTGAACAGATGGGAAAAGAAGAAAGATCCTCTTCATATTTTGTCAGAATATGAAAACTTGAAGAGGGGAACACAAGAAACTGTACAAGATTACTGTACTAGGTTCAATAATGTTTACAATTCTATCCCCCAAAGCCTTAAACCTCCTCCAGATTTGGCATTAATCAATTCCCTGATGGATTTGATTCAGATATAGCATATCAACTTAGGGAAATAGCTCCCCGAACCTTAGAATAAATGCAAAGTATATCTGTCAGCGTTGAAGCTAACCTAATATCCAAATGAGCTAGAGCCAGAGCTGAAAGGAGGATACTTTTGAAAGAAGAACCCTCAGCCTTTGAACAAAAACTTGATGTTATTATTAAAGGTATGGAGAGATTAGGAGATAGAGTAGAAACAATTGAAAGGAAATCCCCTTGGGATGGGCAACCTAGCAACACTGGGAGAAATCCAAATTTCAGGAAGAACCAAAATCAGAATACTGGGAAGACTGGCCCTGATCAAAACCTTAGGCCCCCTTTCTAGGAAAATTATGCTGAAGCCTCCACTTCTGATGAACCAACAGAAGACACCCAAATCAATTTGATGGGACTCAACAATGGAGAACAAGTTTTCTTGACCCAAGATGATCAAGAAGCCTATGTTTTGAAACAATTCCAAACTCAGTCAGGTGAATCATTTGAGTTTAGGGAGGGATATGATACGACTATTTATGAAGTCCACAAACAATACAATCTGGGGAGCAGAAGAATAGATGTCCCTGAAACTAATAAACAGAAAGCCACCAAGCAGCCTAACAAAGGTAAGGCCAATAATATCCCTGTACATATTCTTTCCAGAATAGACCCTAACCCATCTAACCCAATTATTGAAGATGTGTCCGATAATCAACCCAATAATAGACAACTTTCCACTTCTATTCCCTCTAAAGGAAACGTGGAAGAACCTCCAAAAGTTGATGTGGAAACAACTTCAGCCCATAACTCCACTCCTAAAAAGGAGAAAAACATAGAGAACATAAATGAAAAAGATAATCCAGCTCTCTAGAATGCAAGAACTCAGTCTGAAAAGCATTTTAATCTGGAAGCTGAAGTAGGAAAATTAAAAATAGTTGTTCCACTGTCTGAAATAGCTAAACATGATGTCTACAGAAGCCAAATTATCAAGTCTCTCAAAATCTTGGTTAATGAAGATTCGGTAAATGTTTTTGATGATCAGCCCGAATTGATTTTCAGCCCTGAAGTGAATGGGAAATCAGTAGATGGATGAATCCCTCCTTTCTATGTAAGTCTAAATATACATGATAAAATACTTCATAACGCTATGTTTTATTCTGGTGCCTTTCATAACTTAATGACTAAATCAGTGATGGAAAAATTGGACTTAGACATCACCAGACCATATAAAGACCTCTTTTCCTTTGATTCAAGTCAGGTCAGATGTTTAGGTTTATTCAAAGACTTATGTGTGTCACTAGTTTAGTATCCTGCCAAAACCATTTTAATGGACATAGTAGTAGCTGACATTCCACCGAAGTATGGCATGTTATTGTCTAGGTCTTGGGGTGCAAAGCTTCAAGGATCTCTACAACTAGACATGTCTTACGCTACTATTTCAGTATTTGGTCAACCCAAGAAACTATAAAGAGAAACCTTAATGAAATACGTTGTATGTAGTCATGAGAAACCCCAAAATTTCCCTATCTACTCATTTCACTCTGATATGGACTCTTTCATTCTCTACAATGTTGAAATTGACCCTTTAATTGAATCAGAAGTTTTAGCAGTAGAACCAAAAAAATTGCAAATGATAAATCTAGTGTTCAAATACATGAAATTTCTGAGAACACTGACAAACCAGACACCCAAGAGAAAACAAAAGAAAGCAAAGAAACAAATCTCCCTATTAAACAAATTCCTGAGACCCCTGACACCAGTTATGAACATGAAATCCTCTAGCACTTAGAATTTGATGGTTCGGTTAACAAATTAAGAGTAGGAGCCTATTATGAAACCAGCTCAAGAAAAGATAGAAAAGATAGATCAAAGCCTTAGAATTTAGCCTCTTCGAGGGGGCAACCTCCTTTACATTACATAAATGAACAATTCTTTGATGATTCAAATGACAAAACCTCCTTTCTATATATAGGAGTCTAAGGAGTCACAATATAATCTAGCTGACCTAACAATAATAATATAAAGCCACAAAAATAACAATAGAGGGATTCTATGGGGCACAGAAATAACAATATGGGGGTAATAGGGGCACAAAAATATAAATAAGGGGTATAACTACAATAGTAATGGGGTAATCACTAGTATTATAGGGACCCAACATGCCCCTCTCCTTCAAAAAAGTGTTGTCCTCAACGCTTGAGTAGTTCTGGATACTTCTGCATAAAATTCTCATCCTCCCATGTGGAATCTTCAGCGGATAAGTTCTTCCACTTGATAAGATACTCTGAAATTGATCGATTTCGTAGCTGTCGAGTTCTTGTTTCTGTGACTGCTTCCGGTTCCAATATAATTTTTCCTTCCTCGTCAAGTTCTGGCAATATTGTTTGAATTGGGAGCTTGTCACCTATAACCTTCTTTAAACATGAAACATGGAAAACTGGGTGCAATCGAGAAGCTGCAGGAAGCTCCAATTTGTATGCCATAGTACCAATCTTTTGCAACACCTTGTACGGACCATAATACTTTGGTGATAATTTATTATCCTTCTTAGCTTGCTTTAGGGACATTTGCTTATATGGTTGTAGCCGTAGGAATACCCAATCACCTACATCAAAACTTCTTTCACTGCGATGTTGATCTGCCTGTTGTTTCATTCTATTTTGTGCCAACACGAGGTTATCCTTTAAGAGTTGGAGGACTTGTTGTTGATGTTCGATGTGATGTTCCACTGCCTGAACCTTAGAATTTTCTCTTAAATATGATGTGATGGATGGTGGTTGATACCCATAAAGTGCCATAAATGGGGTCATTTTTGTTGCTGTATGGAAGGAAGTGTTATACCACCATTCAGCCAGAGGCAACCATTTGACCCATTGTGTCTGTTTATCAGATACAAAGCAACGAAGATATCCTTCCAAACATTTGTTTACTATCTCAGTTTTCCCATCAGATTGAGGATGATAAGATGAGCTATGAGCTAACTGAGTACCAAGACAAGAAAATAATTCTGTCCAAAAATTTCCAGTGAAAATGGGATCTCTGTCACTTACAATAATCTTTGGGTTTCCATGTAGCTTTTGAACTGTTTCCATAAATGCAGTAGAAACTGTACTGGCTTTAAATGGATGTGATAATGCACAAAAGTGTGCATACTTGGTAAGTCTGTCAACTACCACCATGATGACACTCTTTCCCTCAGACTTGGGTAAACCTGTGATAAAATCCATTGAAACCTCCTCCCAACGTTGGCTTGGAATGGATAAAGGTTGTAATAGACCCGGTGTCTTAATTGTTTCAACTTTATTTTGTTGGCAAACCAAACATTCCGCCACAAACTTTTGAATATCTGATTTAAGGCCATCCCAAAAAAATTCCTTCTTAACCCTGTGGTAAGTTTTTAAAAATCCTGAGTGCCCTCCTAAGGGAGAAGTGTGCAATTCCATAAGAATCTTTTGTTTTAGCTGGGAATTCTTACAGAGGTATAAGCGATCTTTGTACCATAACGAATCATTTTGCCAGCTAAATGTATCAGAAGTACTGGAATCTTGTTGTAGCTTTCGAATAAGTGCCCACACTTCTTCGTCATTCTTCCATTCCTCCCTTGCTTCGTTTATCCAATCTGGTTGGATAATAGAAATGGCACACAACAATGCTTCCACATCCTCATCCTTTCTTGAGAGTGCATCTGCCACCACATTTTGCTTCCCTTTTTTGTAGATGATTTCAAAGTCATAACCCAACATCTTTGTGACCCACTTTTGTTGCTCTTCAGAGGATAATCTTTGTTCTAAAAAGTATTTAAGGCTATCATGATCCGTTTTTACCTTGAAGTGTCTTCCCATTAGGTAGGGTCGCCATTTCTTAAGTGCATGGAGTATTGCCAACATTTCCTTCTCATAAATAGCTTTGCTTAAAAACTTTCCCTTGATTGGACGACTTTCAAAAGCAATGGGTCTTTCATCTTGCATTAGAACAGCACCAATTCCATTTCCTGAAGCATCACATTCCACAATAAAGGTTTTTGTGAAGTCCGGTGTAGCTAAGACCGGTGCTTGGCACATTGCCTCTTTAAGATGTTCAAAGGCCTTTGTTGCTTCCGGAGTCCATGAAAATGAATCTTTCTTCAATAATGTTGTTAGAGGTGCTGCTATTCTCCCATAATTCTTAACAAACTTGCGATAATACCCTGTCAACCCAAGAAATCCTCGCAGATGCTTTATGGATGTGGGGATTTTCCATTCCTTAATGGCTTTAATTTTGCTAGGGTCTACCTTAACTCCTTCATGAGATACAATATGACCCAAATATTCCACCTCCTGGACTCCAAAGAAACATTTGGATCTTTTTGCATATAATTGTTTCTCCTCCAATAGTTGTAGCACCCTGTCAACATGTTCAACATGATCCTTCCAAGACTTGCTGTAGATTAGTATATCATCAAAAAATACTAACACAAATTTTCTAAGGAATGGTTTGAAAATTGAATTCATCAAACCTTGAAATGTTGAAGGTGCATTGGTAAGGCCAAAAGGCATGACCAAAAATTCATAATGACCCTCATGAGTTCTAAATGCCGTTTTCGGAATGTCTTCAATCTTCATTCTGATTTGATGATATCCCGAACGAAGATCCAACTTGGTGAAGTAAATTGATCCATGCAATTCATCCAGTAATTCATCAATGACAGGAATGGGGAACTTATCTTTAATAGTGAGCTTGTTGAGCTCCCTATAATCCGGACACATGCGCCATGATCCATCCTTCTTGTGCACCAATACTACTGGAGCTGAGAAAGAACTTTGACTCGGTTGAATTATACCAGCCTCTAGCATTTCTGCAACCATACGTTCAATTTCACTTTTTTGGACATAGGGATATCTGTACGGCCTGATGTTTGGAGGAACACTTCCTGGAATCAGATGAATAGCATGATCATGATCACGCATAGGTGGGAGACCTTTGGGAGTCTCAAATACCTTGGAATGATTGTCCAGGACTTTTTGGAGATCTGGAGAAATAGATGATTCCAATGTGGAAACATCTAGCGAACATAATTGTGCAATTACACCTCTTTGCTCCTTTTTTAGAAGCTTTGTCATGCCATTAGAGCTGATTATCTTTCCTGGTTTCCCTGCAATACCCCTTAATTCAACTTCCTTTCCTTCCGTAGAAAATTTGATGAAAAGTTCTTGAAAATTAAAAGCTATTGTACCCAAGGATTGTAGCCATTGGACTCCTAGTACAACATCAGCACCTCCCATTGGAATGGAAAGCATTGGGCTAGTCAATACATATTCTCCCATGGATAGCTTGATATTATGGCACTTTCCAGAGAAATTTATTGTTCCTCCATTTGCAATCATCACTTGACACTCTGGTGCTGGATATAGGAAGCAATTCAATTCTTTTGCTACCCTACAATGAATAAAATTGTGGGTGCTTCCTGAATCAATCAACACTATTACCTTTTTCTTCTTGATTTGTCCTTCTATCTTGATGGTTTGAGGAGTGGTAATTCCCGCCAATGCATTACAAGATATGGTCGGATTTATTTGTTCTTCATCTAGGCTTTGTTCCTGGAATATATCCTCTTCTTTTGACCTTTCTTGCTCCTTTTCTTCTTCCTCTTCACAATCTATGTAGAATAATTTCTTCTCAGCACACTTATGACCTTTTGTGTATTTGCTATCACAATTGTAACAAAGCCCTTTTGCTCTTTTTTCTTCCAATTGTTGTGGTGTCAACCTTGTAGGTTGTGGAAGACTAGGGGCAACAACACTTCCGTCTTTATAGTTGTGAGTGGTATGCTTCCTAGTTGCCATAATTTTGCTTTCCATTTTTCTTGCTAACCTGAATGCCTTCTCTAATGAATCAGGTTCCCAAAGGCGAACATCATGTTGGATATTATCCTTTAAAGACCCTATGAACACATCAATCCTATGCTCCTCTGGAATATCTTTTACCCTTATGTTCAATTTTTGGAACTCCTCAATGTGCTCCATTATTGAACCCTTTTGTTTGAGACTTATCAATTGGCTAAAAAAAGTGTTGCTTTTTGTATCCTCATAATGTGCTATCAATTCTTCCGTAAAAATTGCCCAAGTGATAAATTGTTTACGAGAACAAAGCCATTGATACCATACAAACTGATTTGGTTCCAAATATACAGTTGCCATACGTACCTTTTGTGCGTTTTGCACATTATTGAGATCGAAGAATTGCTCCATCTGTAATATCCATGTGGCGGGATCCTTGCCATCAAACTTCCTCATATCGATTTTTGGAATATGGTGATTCTTCGATCCAACATTAGCATCTATGGAATCATGATTAACATTTCTTTTGTTCTCATCATGAGTTTCCTTTACTACCTTTTCACCATTAGTAAGTATTTCTTGTAGAAAATTTGTCAAATCTGTCTTCAAATCTGCCATGCCTGTCTTCAAATTTGTGTTCAAATCTATCTTCAAATTGTCCATCTTAGCTTCCATGCCATTCATCTTAGCTTCCACGCCATTTATCTTAGCATCTGTTAACTTTTGTGAGCGTGACATTTGTTGCACTTGTTCTTGTAATTTTGATATATCATGTAGCATTTCTTCCTCTTCTTCATGAGTCATGCTAGAGCTTTCAGGTTCCTTACTAGGTGTTTGCATTTTCTTTCCTCGGGGCATCAGTTACCGATAATAATGCTCTACTATGCCCTTTGAATTCCTTCAAAATAAATTTTCAAACCAAGCTTAAGCAAAAATTTAAAAAAATCTACACACCTTTTTTCACTTTGTAGGAGCTCGATATTGCCTCTGATGTATCTCTGTACTTTCCAATCATCTAGTTCTAAATTTGTAACCTGTAGTAGCTCTCTGTGTCCTCTTTCCAATGCCACTAGTCTGATCCAAATTGGATTCTCCAAGAAAGAGTTATGCACAATCTCCCAAGATGACCTGATTATAGACCTTTCCAGAAGAGCGAAGTTGTATGAAGTGCCACGTGTACAATTTTCGATATTTGGTTCTGAAAAAGATATACAAGAAACTACAGTCCGTCCTCTTTCTTTACCTTCTTACAAAATTTCAATCTGATTCCCAGAGAGAAAGTTATGACAATTTTCCCCAGGTCACCTGTTTTGAATGTAATTCAGGAGTCTGCAAAAAGACCAACTTCCTCAGATCATATCTCCAAAAATATCGCGCGAAAAGCTCTGAAATTCGGACCCAAGGTTCAGCGCGATTTCTTCTCAAATGGGGTTTTTTTGCGACTTTTGAAACGTCACAAAAAAAAACTTATAGTGAAAATGCCACGATGACAAGTTTGGAGCAGCGAAACCCTAGAATCCAAAGCTCTGATACCAAATGTTATGAAACCAGCTCAAGAAAAGATAGAAAAGATAGATCAACGCCTTAGAATTCAGCCTCTTCGAGGGGGCAACCTCCTTTACATTACATAAATGAACAATTCTTTGATGATTCAAATGACATAACCTCCTTTCCATATATAGGAGTCTAAGGAGTCACAATATAATCCAGCCGACCTAACAATAATAATATAAAGCCACAAAAATAACAATAGAGGGATTCTATGGGGCACAGAAATAATAATATGGGGGTAATAGGGGCACAAAAATATAAATAAGGGGTATAACTATAATAGTAATGGGGTAATCACTAGTATTATAGGGACCCAACAGAGCCAGAGTCTGGGTGCACAATCTTGAAAATGACCATGCTGGAGGCCATGCCTACAGATTAAACTTTAGATGCACCAACAATATGGCAGAATATGAAGCTCTGTTGCTAGGTATAAAATTGGTTAAGAAATTAGGAGCAGTTAGGGTGTCTGTCTTAGGAGATTCTGAGTTAATAGTTCAACAGATTAAAGGACAGTATTCAACAAATGATTCCAGACTAAATTATTATAGAGATACAGTAATAGAGATTCTCAACACATTTTTGGAAACTAATCTTTCCAAAATCCCAAGAAAACATAATTTGCAAGCTCATAGTCTAGCAATGTTTGCTAGCACCTACAAGTTATCATTTGAACCCAATCATCAGTGCACATCTAAGATTATACATAGGCCAGCTATACCAGAAAATTTAAAGAAGTGGCAAGTGTTTGATGGTGATAAGCAGATTAACAATTTTTTGACTTTAGATGAGGAATTTTGTAACATAAACATAGATGTAGATACAGTAAATGAATCTGACCAAAAAAATAAGATAGAAACAAACATTTCAGTAGAAAGTGCAACTTAAATGCTTCACCCAATAAAATTCACAAAAAAAGAAATGCAGGAACTTCAAGAGATGGATATTGATGAAATTGTTGAAGGATAATCTGAAGTAATCAATTTAAAAGACAATAATTTACCTCAGGGATTAACACCTTTGGAAGATCTTTTTGATTCTAATGATATCCCCATGAAACCTAAAATGGATCCCTTGAAAGCAGATATTGAGGACTATAATTTGGGAACTGAGGATAATCCTAAAATGGTAAAGTTGTTCACATCCTTGCCCCCTGACCAAAAACTCAAATATGTTGAGCTAGTGAGAGAGTTCCAGGATGTTTTTGCTTGGAGTTATGAAGACCTGAAATCTTATGAAACCTCCATAATTCAACATACAATACCTCTGAAGGAAAACCAGAAACCATTCAAGGAAAAGCTTCAAAGAATTAATCCTGTACTTCTGCCCTTAATTGAAAAAGAAATCAAACGAATGCATGAAGTAGGAATAATTGCTCCTATTAGGTTTTTAGAGTGGGTGTCTAATTTAGTACCCACTAGGAAGAAAACTGGAGAAATTAGATTATGTGTCAATTTAAGGAATGTTAATAAGGTTTCTCTGAAGGACAATTACATCTTTCCCAAGATGGATCACATTTTACAGAGTGTGGTAGGGGCTTCTAGGATTTCACTCTTGGATGGGTTCTTAGGCTATAACCAGATTCTAGTTCATCCCGATGACCACGAAAAGACTGCATTTACAATGCCATGGGGTACATTCAAATATGTTAAAATGCCATTTGGACTTAAAAATGTAGGGGCAATCTTTCAGAGGGCAATGGATATAGCGTTTTCAAAGGAAATTCATGATTTTCTAGTTATATATCTAGATGACCTGACTGTTTTTTCTAAATCAGATCAGCAACACTTGGATCATCTGAGACAAGTATTCTTGAAATGTAGAAAATATGGTATTTCCTTAAATCCTAAGAAGTCATTGTTTGGTCTAGAGGAAGGCAAACTTTTAGGCCATATCATCTCCAAAGAAGGCATCAGAATTGATCCTACTAGAATAGAAGATATTCTACAAACACCCCATCCTAGAAATGTTAAAGAACTTCAAGCTTTCCTAGGAAAGATCAATTTTTTGAGAAGATTCATATCTAATTTAGCTGAATTAATTAGATTGGTTAATAATATGTTGAAAAAGGATTCTATTATTAGTTGGACAGTTGAAACCAAGCAAGCTTTTGAGGAAATTAAAATGGCTTTAACTAGAACACCGGTCCTCACAAGTCCAAAGTTTGATAAAGATTTCATAATATTTTCCTTTGCATTAGAACACACCATAGCTGCTGTTTTACTACAAAAAGATGATCAAGGATGTGAAAAACCAATAGCCTTTTTTAGTAAAGCACTTAGGGATGCACCACTGAAATACAAAATCATGGAAAAACAAGCCTTTGCATTGGTGAAAGCTATTAAAGACTTTAGAGTCTACATATTGTATTCCCATGTAATAGCCTATGTGCCAAATGCTGTTGTCAAAGACATCTTAACTCAAGATGGAATTGAGAGCAAACGAGGTAAATGTATTGCTACTATATTGGAATATGATACTGAAATTAGACCTACAAAGCTTATAAAAGGACAGGGATTGGCTAAAATCATGACTGAAACAAATTGTCAAGCCCTAGACATTAATGAGCTGGATAATGAACATGAGATGGCGACTCCAGAAATCAGCCAGGCCTTCTTATATTCACCATGGTATGCTACTATAACTTATGTATTATTAAACCTGTAGGCTCCTCCAGGGTTATCCAGGACAAAGAAAAGGTTTTTAAAGCTGAAAACTGCAAAATTTTGTATTTTAGATAATGCTTTATTTTGGAAAAATCATGAAGGTATTCTATTGAATTGTTTAGTAAAAGAAGAAGATGACAAGGTTCTCCAAGAATTTCATTCAGGAAACTGTGGTGGACACCTTTACTGGAAGGCAACTGTAGACAAGATCCCGAGGGCTGGATTTTATTGGCCAACCTTGTTCACCGATGTAAAGAAATTTGTCACTGCTTGCCATAAATGCCAAATTTTTGAGGGCAAGAGAAAACTACTACCTTTACCCTGAGACCAATCTCCATCGAAAAACCCTTCCAACAATGGGGCTTACACTTCATTGGATAAATCCATCCTTCATCTTCCGGCCAACATAAATAGATTCTCACTGCAATATATTATTTCACCAAATGGATAGAAGCCATTCCTTCTAGACAAGCCAATGATACTGTGATTATAGGATTCCTAGAAACCAACATATTATCTAGATTTGGTTGTCCTAGGAAGATCATAACTAATAATGCTGCTACCTTTAAATCCAAGAAAATGATAATTTTTTGTAGTAATTAGCATATCACTCTAGGGCATTCCACAACCTATTACCCTTAAGGTAATGGTCTAGCTGAGTCTTTCAATAAAAGCCTAATTAATATCATTAAGAAATTATTGGGAGAGAATAAGAAAAACTGGCACAAGAAAATTACTAATGCATTGCGGGCAGACAGACTTACTACAAAGAAATCCATTGGGACTAGTCCTTATAAATTAGTCTATGGCATGGAGGCTATATTTCCTTCATCCTTATGAGGTCTAGTAATGAAACTGCTTCAGGAATCTCAAGTGGAACCCAATGATATTCAAAGGAGAATTAACCAGACCATCCATTTGCAGCAGACCAGAGAGGAAGTATATCAGAGATCTCAAGTGGTACAAGAGAAACTTAAGAAAATATTTGATAAAAGAACCAAGGTAGAGGACTTCTACATTGGAGACAAAGTTTTAAGATGGGATTCTAGGAGATAGGACAAGGGAAAACATGGGAAGTTTGACTTCCTATGGAAATGACCTTTTGTTATCCATGCTTTACAAGGGAACAATACCTACTACCTCAAAAACTTGGATGACACAGAAACAAAAGAAGGGCCAGTTAATGGTCGGATGCTGAAGCATTACTATGATCCAACTTTTTAATGTATTCTAATTTTAATATGTAAATACTATATCCTTGGTAATGTCATAGTTTGGATTGGATGGTAGCTTGCTGGAGTTGAAGCTTGAAGAGAAGGTCCTAAGCTTTAGAAGGATTACTGTCATACACACAATAAAGCAACTGGTAGAAGGAGATTTTAGAGCACAGTCAAAGTCATTCAGAAGGCCATTTGACCTACTGTTCTTGACTTTCCACCAGGAAACGCCATCCCCAAGTGGAGCCAGTGTTATGCTCCTATACCAATAGGTGTCATATTTCATGATTGACTTGATAAGCTCTATAATATGTTCATACCTTTCCTTGTTGCAAAGGTTTTCCATATTTTCAAAAAAATTAAAAAATTTAAAAAATATAAAGAGGGTATAACCTAAAATAAAAATAAAAGGGTAAAAAGAATAAAATGGTCAAAAAATGAAAAGAAATGAACCCCAAACAAAATAGACCAAGAAAGTGTGCAAGTCTAAATGCCACTACTTTTTCATTTTCTGTAATAAGCAATTGTGTGCAGCTTGTGAATCTTATGCCACAATTGATGAAGAGTCAAGTTGTTCAAACTTGGCTCATTCATTTTTCAATTTCATGCTGTAGAATAGAGAATAAATATCAGGCCAAACAGTGTAATCTTGGCAGATAAGTAGATAGGTAGAGTAAATAAAAAGGAGCTCAACAGTTTAATCTGAGCCCTTGGATGTAATAAGTGCAGACTTAGGTAGGCTTGCTATGTAAAAGAAAGAGTGTGATAAGGGTTTGCTAGTCCAAGTGCACCCAAATAAAGAAGAAAAAATGTCAGGCTAAAATAGGTAGGGTAGGTAGACGGTGTTGCAGAATGATACTTGTGATGAATAATGTCTCTAAATGTGTCAACTTTTACTTTTATCACAAGGGCAAGGCATACATTACACTTGATGCAATTCAAGCAAGGCAAGAATAAATAACTAACTTCCATTCACATTTTCCCCTAAGGATTTCACTAATTCCCCCTAAAAGTATTAAGGACTTTGAAAATCAAAGGGGCTCAAAGCATTTCTCTGACTTCTGGAGGGACCAGACCCTTGGCCCAATGATCTAAAAGCCTAAGTACTCAGAAATCATCCATCCATCATTCATCTCATTTCATAAATTTTGCCTAAGTAAAAAAACCTATTTTACTTAGGAAATGCATAATATCACTTGAAAGACCCCTTTTCCACTTTAGCCTAAGTTTAACTACGAAGTCAACTATTTTTAACTTGGTGCTTATCATTTTGTTTCATATTAACTTTAAAAATTATTATATAATTCCTGACGAAATCATTTACCCCTCCCGTATTATGTAATTATATTAAAACCCCCACATTTTATATAATTCCCGCCCCAATGGTCTATAACCATTATATAGTATAAAATAGGGATTAACAAACTTATCCGAAGTTTGTTAATAACCTTTCCCCGCCACACTAAAGGGATTAATTAACCCCCGGTTAATTAATAACCTATCTATCCAGTAGAATCACCCCGATACAATTAAATCTATGTTAATTATATTGGGCCCTGCTATATAAACTCCCGCCATGTCCGAAGCCCGTCAGCCATCCGATCATCACATCCCCATCCAACGGTCGATGGTGATATTGCGACGGCCCTTCCCACCTTGTTTTAACCCGCGATCGCCCAACAGTTTTCCGTCGTACCCCCGCCACGTGTCGCCTGCTCCATATGCTCGCTCGCCCTCTGTTCAAAACCACCTAGCTCCAAAAGTGTTGCGATGCTTACCACTTACCACCCTTCCATGTAATGACACTCCCATCACACTAATGTCATTCACCTAATAAATGCAAAAAAACCCACCAAACTGAATTTCGTTAAATAAACAATAATATGTTATTTTCACTGAAGTTTTCTATGTCCAAGCTCCCATGCAAAGTAACGACTAAATACACTGCACCAGCTTTTCAGCCTACCACCCGACCAAGAAACTCCAGCATCATGCTCTGCAGTTCGTCATTCAACCTGCGAGTACACAGTTTACCTACTTAATCTAGGTGTTTATCCATTTTGCCCTGCAACCCTGCAATTTCAGTTTTTCATTGAGAATTCTACCAGCGAAAGCCAAAATTCAAGTTAAAGATAGTCTATAATTACCATAAAAGAGCCCAAAACTGCTATTTAGTCCATTTTTTCCATAAAAAACCTGAATTCCAGTTTGGATACACAAAAACCAAACATGGAAACTCCCATAGCCCTGAATGTCGCGCCTATAAATTCACCCCATAAAGACATAGATTATCTACCCTTGGCCGACAAAGATTTTCAAATAAAATATTTATCTGGTGATAGGAACCATCTTCAGGCCTTCTGCCAAATCAGGGATAACTATCTAAACAACTATGATATTTTTGGACTGTGGGAATCTAATCTTCCCATGTATTTCCTCCCCTCAATCCATGTTTTCTCAAAAATAATTCATCATTGCTGTGCTAACTATGACCCGGTCCATAAAGCAGTTATGTCCCCATCCCAAACTGTCTTTTTTCCCATAACTGCTAAGTCCATTAATGAAACGATACAGTTCCACTCCACTTGGCCCCTTGCTCCTCTTTCCATGGGGTATCTACTTGAAAAATCATCTCAATTGCCCACATCAGAGATAAGTCGTATTGCTCATACCTTCATGCTACCAGAGCACCAGTCGAAAGGTCCACCTCCTTATCTGCATACTTTTTTCACTGACACTGGTAGACTCATTGTTGAAATGATATCCCTGATCATGGGATTCAATTCCAATGAATATGTTGATGACATCACCTTAGTTTTACTATCAATCTTTACTTCAAGACAGCCCCCTGCTGTCAGATATGACTATGCTACTTTCATTGCCAACAAAATCCATCATCAATTCATAAATTTGGAGAGGGAAGGAGTCTTCAAATATACCTCTTTTATATACCATCTTTTGTTGTATCATCAGCCAGACAACTTTTCTTTCCCTATCAGGAAATTAGACTCAAAAGGAAATCGAAGGTATGTGATTTTTTGGAGTTCCATATTTCATAATACCAGTGAGTCCCCTTATACTTATAATGAGTTTATTGACTGGATTGTACATCCAACAACCAATTTATTGATAGGAGTTTCCCCTCCTAGGATCATTGGTGACATGAAGAATATTCTGCAGCTCTCTAAATAGTATAGGATAGGTGACGGTACCTGTATCAAAATCACACAGAAATCAGAATGTATAGGTGTGAACTTTGCCCTTTCAAGTTACCTAAATATGTGCCCATGAGATTGTTTGCACTAGAATATTTTAGACAGCTTATAAATGCAGACTTAGTCCATTTTTGTAGCGCAAAGAAAAAGGCTGAGCTAAGAATCAAGAACCAGTTAGGCCCTTTTGTAATCAATTCTAGGGATGCATGGTAAGAAGCTGAAAAGATTTTGGAAGACCACCTTAGATTGAAGAAAAGTTTCTGGTGGGTGCCATATGACCTAAATAGTTTCATATGTGACAGAAGGACAAAAAACAGGCTATCAGTTTATATACATCATAGGATCCCAAAAATTGAACAGTTTGCAAATTGGGATGAATGGATAGAAGGGAACCTAATAGAAGAGATTAGTGAGTAGGAAAAGATGGAAATTGCTATGAAAGATCTTGAGAAAGCCCTTGACCTGGACACTTTTGGACAAGTATCATTCAAGCTGCCTCAACAATAAGAAATTAGTATATCTTCTGTCAGAACTTCTCAACAACGTGCACAAGAAACCAGCATACCAATTACAGGAACTTCCAAAGGCAAAGAAGTAGAGACCACAGAGCTACTTACAATGACTGATCAACATGGAAAGACCAAAGAATAGAGTCATGTACAGATTCCTCCAGACCAAACTAAAGCAGAAGAAATTCCAGCATTGCAAACTCCTCAAAATGAGGAAAGAAACAAAAACAGGGACAGAGAAACCACCACACCTACTAGTGGACCTACAGAACAACTTGGTACCAAGAGACAAAGACTAAACCCTCTGTTAGAAGAGAAAATGACGAAAGAGACTATAGACAGGCATAGAGAAGAAAGAGCAGTGATCTAGCAAACTCTCTCATTTGAAGAAACCTCCCCTAGCTCACAAAGGCAGGAGCTAGAAAGATAGCACAATGTAGGAGTGTCATCCACCAGGCCACAAAGTAAACAGGCCTTAGACATTAAGAAAACATTTACAGAGATAAAAGCCAGGAATGATCCAGTAAGGCTTCAAATTTATAATTAGTATTTGAGGATGGCCCCATCAAGCCAGCAGAGATTGATGTCAGCTTATGATATTAAAGAAGGCAAAATGTTAATGAGTTATTTTAAGCCAAAGGTGAAACAACTTCAGTCAGCAGTAGATTACATCAGAACAAATTTGGAAGTCTTAGCCGAAGATATTCATCCTATGGACCAGATTGAACTTCACAAGCAAACTGGGGAAATGGTCTATTCCACACTGGTTGACAAAGCAATGATGGCCCACAAGCTACAAAATTCCTTAGATAATACAGCTGCTCAACTTCACTTGGAAAAGGCCTCCTCCCTAGACAAGGATAACAAAATCAAATCATTAGAAGAGATCATCATTGGATTGGGACATGATCCCAAAGATGCTAAAGGCATACAAGCTCTGATCAAGAAGAAAGAAGAGGACATTGCTGCCCTGAGGAAACAGCTGAAGCTACCTCCTTCAAGGCATCCTCAGACAGTAGAAGTTGTACAACAGAAATCAGAAGAAGATATGATGGACCTACTCCTGAAACTTAATGAAAGATTGAATGATACAGAGCAGACCTTAGAGAAGGCACTGAAGAAAAAGCAGGGAGAATCAACCTCTCAGCCTCCTGAAGTAACTCCCATAGTCTCAACAACAGTCCCTTCTGCACTTGGAACAACCTTGGCTCCAAACATCCCAACATGCACAACAAAGGTGATTACAGGTACATCAACAACAGGAATAGCATCAGGTAGCAATACTAATATGAGCATTGAAGAATTGATAAAGGCCATGGAAGAACTGAAATTACAAGTTACAGAATTAAAAAAAGCAAAAGAACAATTGGCTAATATAGAAAAGAAGTATGATGCCTCAAAAATAAGTGTTGCAGAGAAAACCAGGAAGATTAAAGCCTTAGAAAGGGAAGTTAAAACATTAGAACAAGAGCTCACTTTTGACAAGCCCCTAGAAGAGATCAAGAAAATCCTTTGAGCCAACATCATTCAATATATAAATGATGTGTGGGCATCTATCCAAGTGATTTATGAACAGATTGATTTAGTGAAAGTAGCACATGGAGAAATTCAACAGACAAGAGCACAGTTAGGACAAATGCCTGAACAAGCCAATAGGCTTATACATTTCTTGAATACCAAAAATAGGGAACAACTGGAAGCACTTGGCATCCCAGATAGGACAGACACTATTTTGGAAATCAAAAGGGTGCTAACTAAAAGAACTTTGATGCAGAATCTAGAGAGAAGATGTCAAGATATGCAGGTGGAAATCAATTCTTTTATGGAGAAATTCACAGTTTTACAGAATAAAGGGCTACCAAGTCCTTTGGTCATCAATGACAGGTTAATGAAGCACATTGATTATGTAGATAAATTGAATAAGTATGCTGGAGATCAAGCTAGTTCATCAACAAGTGCATCAGGAATAAAAACACTTCCCACAGGCTGAGTTCTCTATGACAGTTTGGAGAACTTATTCTATTTTGAACATGAGGAAAAGCACTTGTTTCAACTCCAGCCTAATTTTTTCAGATATACAGAGACTGATGAAACTCTAAGGAAACTTCAAAAACACAGATTTCCAGAACAAAAATGGTGGGAAGACATATTGAGAATTTTGTAAATTTACTTTGGTAAAATGTAAATTTTGGACTTTTACCATAGCAAGATGAACAAAAATGAAGAGGTATCAAACAGATCGAAGCGCATTAGAACAGGTGAAAAGCATTGGTCAAAACAAGGTAGCCAGCATATAGTTACTAAAGAGGACAACAGCAAGCCAAATAAGAAGGCCTACCTCTAGCACATTTAGCGAGAAAAGGAACAACACAACATCAGTTCACCTTTCTCCTATTTTTGAAACTAAGTGTCTCTATTTTTCAATAAAAATAATTAGTCATCACTAGAATATATCTCACTCTGTTATGAGATATTTTTGTAAATATTTTTTGTATAAATACCCCCTCAATTGGAGTATTGAGGGTGGATTCTTAGACATTGCCGTAACATTGAATATTTTGGAATAAAGTGTTGTTTGGACCAACTTTGTGGCTTGCTGGATGAAGAATTGGAGCTAAGGACTTTTCTCAGAATTCTTGAATCAAACACCGAATCAATAAGTTCATATATACCTTGTGTTTAAGAGTTTTCCTTGTTTAAAATATCATCTATGTTTCACATCTGAATGATAAACGAAAAATAATAACTCAGAATTTGCTTAATTGCACTCTGTTTTCAATCGTTATTATTCTCAATGTTTTCTTTTGAACTAGTATAAACAATGAATTCTTGATTGCTCCTATTTCATAGTTTGTTCATTTTAATCATTTAATAAAGAATTCTTAATTGCTCTTTATTGATGGTTAGTTATGTTTTGATATTTTAAAGTATGTTAAAGGATTCTTAGTTGCCCTTTAACCCTTTAAGCCCATTCCATCTTTCAGTCTCTAATTGTTCCCTGTTTGACTACCTTGCTCTGTTAAACCATCCTTTATGAAGAAACCAAGTTCAGTTAAGCCATTTTCTTTGACTCCATCAGCCTAATGAACTAAGCTACTCAGTCTTACCCCTTTGCTATTGAATCTCACCACCCAAACTCAAACAAAACCCCCAAACTTCACAACTAGCCTAATATCTTTTAAAAACCAAGCTAAATCATAAAGAGAGAGCCCTCTCTAAGTACAGATTCGCTAGAATTTGTACTTAAAAGTTGGTTTGTGGTTACCTCAGACCCCTTTCCTCTTCCCAACAACTTCTAGGAAAATCTGAGTGATAACACGTGGTGCAAGAAAAAAAGAATTCACATATGTCAAAGGAAGAGTGGTTGAACAGGTATATGTATACAAAGATACATGAAATCTTCTTCTGCACTTTTCCCATTGAACTATATGAGTGGTTAGCTAAATTGACAGCTAGCCAAGGAAGGTGGAACCTTGATAATACTATAGTGTGGACTCTTGAACTACTAAGACGATTATATGCCTCTGAAAATCAGATCACGCAAGTTGTTGATCATTGGCTTGATCGGATTTTGGGAGGATTTGTTATAGAATTCACAGTCGATATTTTAGTCATCTACAGTGAAGTGGAGAGGCGGTTTTTCAAGGGACCACCAGGTAAGTATTTAAGATCTATGAATACTTGGATTAAAATGTTTTTATGTGAAAAATGGGTTATACCATTGCCTTGATTTTCGGAGCTACGCAAAGTGGAAAACTCTACATAGATCAAGAGAGATCAGGTCCTGAATATAGCTCGTTGATCAGACCTCCTTTGAGCGACGATGAGGGAGCAGTACAGGCCTCATCACAAAGTGATGTTCATCTGATAACACAGAGTTTTCTATGAACACATCATCTGAAAACTCTACCTCCACCTCCACCTCCACCACATACACCTTCGCCCACACCTCCACCACCACCACCACCATTCAACATGTCAAACACAATGAAACTTCTGATTTTCAAGGGAATAGGGAATGAAGATACAGACAAGTTATGGTTTGTTTCTAATGTTGTGTGGACAATGCAACAGATTACTGATGACAATATAAAGAAGGCACAATTGGTTACCACTCTGCAAGATCACGCACTGACTTGGTATATTAAGTATTGTTCTGATAATCCTTTGGCATCGCTAGCAGAAACTAAGGCTACTTTAAATAAGGAATTTAGTAAGCCTAAGTATGACTCACAGTCAGTAGTTGGATTTAAGGAAATCATGAGGAGGGTTGATGAGATGCCTTGGGAATTAGATCAAGGGTTGAAATGTGTGATTCGAGAAGCTAACATGCAACTCACAGATGGTTAGCATCGCAAGTGGTTTATAGCTTCACTTTTGCCTCACTTGAGGATTTATTTGTAACAACAGAAGATAGGAACTTAGGTAGAAGCCCTAGAAATCATGATGAGATTGCATGCAATGCCCATTCAGGATGCAACTTTGGGGGTATAGCAGATTCACTCTCAGTTACAGAGCCTCTACTTAGAATTGCATCTCTTGAAGAAATACAAGGAGACTAAACCAGAGGTATTTGTGGAAGTCTACTGTCTAAAGTGTAAGAGCCATGGACATGATAAATACCATTGTCTTGTATTCGTGAATTATATTACAGGAAGGGGACCAATTCCCCTTAGGCCAGAAGGTCCAGTAGGACCAAGCATGGGGGTTGCGCTATGGTGCACTATTTTTCATGTTGCTGGACAACATGAGATGGATAATTGCCATTTGCTTCAAAAGTTCATCCAGACACCACAATAGTTGTTTTGTAACTTCTGCAAATCAGTGGGCCACGATGAGTGCCACTGTCACAACTATGAGTTGATGATGGAAAGAAAATCTACATACCAAATGCATGCATAAACTCAGCCTCCAGAGTAGGGCGTCGAAGGAGCATGTAGAGGATATCAGGGACAAGGACAAGGCCGAGGAGGAGGAGGGCCTAGTAGAGGCTGGGGTCATGTTATCTGTTACAACTGTGGAACACCAGGGAACTACGCATGGGAGTATCAGAATCATACACGTCTGTCATGTCAACACTATAGCTAGTTTCACCACACTATAGAAGAGTGCCCAATGTTGATAGCCAAGATGTAGGAGAAGAAGGCGTAGCCTTAGAAACCTACACAAAACTTACAAATGATGAGAGATGAGCCCTGAAAGGAAGATCAAAGTGTGAATAGATTTCTAAGAAGAGGATTAACAACTGGCTATGATAAAGGAAAACAACCTGAAGAGGACAGATGGGTCTACAAGGCCCCATAAAAGGAAGTTGGTTTTGATCTAGAGCACTCTAAGGAAACTTTTATGGAAACCAAGAAGAGCTTTGCCAAGGCCTCCACCTCAGGAAGCCAGAACAAAGTGCAAGAAACTAGCGCCCTACAGAGGTTGATCCCTTTGTCCTTACCACATTCTTGGAGACCTGCATGAAGTTTCTATGTGATAGAAAAGCTTTGAAAGGCCTGCAGGAGTTAATAAAAAAGTGTGACAACAAAGAGAATGTCCTTGATGGATACCACGTAGTTAGAAAAATTGGGAAACATAAGTCAAGAATGGGGTGCAAGATGAGGCTCACCATGCAGATAGGAGATTATGAGATGGACCAGGTCATCTTGGATCTAGGGTCCGATGCAAACGTTTTTCCAAAAAAAACATGTGAAAGAATGGGGTGACCTATTGTGATGCAGGAAAGTGTTAGTCACAGCAAGGAAAAAACAACAATTAATTCCCTTAAATAGTCATCATTGGAGGGCCTACCTCAAACCGGTGGTCGATGAAGTGCTATTGCACTACTCCATCTTCTGTTTCCTTCTCCTTAATGAGCGATCAAGTTGAAACACTACAAAGAAATAACAGAGCACGTAACCAAAAAACAACAATGATCTATTTAGTCATAAAGTTAAGAAGTCATGAGCTATCAAGTAAATTACATATAAGCCATAGGAAATCATCATTGATTGTATTAATGATAAACAAGAGAAAAGCTTACAACCAAGTCTTGACATCGCAAGCCTTCTTAGAGGGTCTAGCCAGTGTGTTTCTTCAAGAATTCACTCTCAAGGATGGGTCTCCCAAACAACAATATATCTCTCTCTCTTATTAACAAGCTTTAACACAAGGTTAAGGGAAATCCACACCTTCTTGCAAACTATATAGCAATCCCACATTTGTCACACTCAAACCAAACTATCTACCAAACTCAAAAGCAACAGCAGCACTGTACAACCAAAAAAGCTAGCAGATGATAGCAATGGTGAGTGATTTTATAAGAGAAGGAGTCTCCATGAAATGAGGGAGAGGGAGCTTATCCTCAGGGCAAGCAACACAAAATATGAAACCACCATGCCAGGGGGGAAGGGCGATCTAAACTGGCCCAACAACTAGGTCTAAAGACATCCAGAAGGCTGACTGTTGGAACAAATTCACCCAATCTGAATTGTCGCTGGTCGTTAACTAAGATTTAGTGCCGACATCACTAGGAAGCAATGTATGTAGACCGACCATCGCTAAAGATAGCTAATAGCCTTGCATCGGGGCTTGAAATTCGACCGTCGCTAGAAACAGGTGTACTCCGGTGATGAGGTCGCGACAGGACTGTTTATGACAGGGGTACATTGTGTGTATTAAGTGTATTCTCCCGATGAGGCAGAAAACTTAGGAAATGAGGGTCAATTGGCAACATTAGAGAGCATTTGTTTAATATGAGCATGTTTATTTGACACATGACACAATAGAGGGACTGGGATGAAGGCAGTGACAAATTACTGTGTAACAGATGCCCCCTAAAGCATGAAGCCTGAGAGAGTGGGAGGGGTGAAATTATTTACAAAACTGTCTGAACTGGAACACCACCTGGAAGAACCTACAGGTGCAAGTACAACTGATATCTCTGATAGTGAAATACATGTAGCCTAGGCATGGGCGTAGCCATACAAAAGACATATGAACTTGGTCTATGGCATGAACACAGCCACCTAGCTAAGAATACCATGATAATGATAAAGGTATGGCCACAACCATCCATCAAAGAGTCATGTATGTAATCACAAACCAATCCACGTAACCCGAACATATGTAATCTTAGTTCGGGGTCTTGAAACCCAATCAATCATAGTACAAATTCTAGCATGCGAATAGATGTGTTGAAGTCGAGCATGATATAAAGTCGCTTGATTACCAGTCAATGATGAAAACCATTAACAAGCACGAGATAAACCACCAATAATGCCAATGGCTCTCAAGGTACTGTCCAGTACAATCCACCAAGTGTGAAAAAATGAGCTGATGTCGAACACTCGTGGAATCATCCAATCGACGACCAATGATGAAAGTTGATTGTCAGGCGCGAAGAACTTGCCATTGAGGTATGCAAGCTCCAAGGTACCAAAGGGGATCACTAGATCAATCAACTGGATAATGAGCTGGCATCAACAGGAGACGATCCGTCATAGGAGGGCCATAATGTTTCCATCATTAATGACACGAGATAAGGATCAAGTGGTAGATGGTGAAGCAGAGTATCAGAGGAGAAGGTAAGGGTGTGAACCGCAGAAGGATTATACTCTTGAACATATTGGTGACACGACTCTGGAGGGTGGCAGCATTCAAGTACCAAGGGATTGGAGGCTTGATGGAGACAACATGGATCGAATGGAATGAGGCTAAATGGAAACCTAAAACCCCAGAAGGCCAAATGACGATGTATGGATATCCCAACCCGACAAGAAGCAATAGTGTCGATGTTCAAGACTGACTAGCTGCCGCACGTAACCAGTGATGACTTCCAAATTTCCCCCCACCATTGCTAATGAGTACCCCAATTATTTTTTAAAACAAGCTTGAAGGGGATAGCATATTTGTAATATAAGTTCGTCCTTCGAACGAATCCAACCTAGTGATGGTTTAACGATCCCTAGCAAGGAGAAGCTCGAGTCTCGTCATGGTGATGAGTCCAATGTCGTCAGGGTTTAACGAGTCTGACATAGGGAAAACTCGGAGTCTTTTTCACATTTAGAGAGTTTGAAAAAGACACGGAAAAGAAAACTCCAGGGGGGTCCTTTTTCATAGATTTGTGTCTCCCGAGCCTGAAAAAGTATAAAATAATACTCGAGAGAACTACTTGACCATTACGATCAAGAAGTATTTTTTGAAATTAGTGGCCTCGATCTAAAAAAGTATAAAAGTGATCGAAGACACATCGTTTCGTAACCAATATCAAACTAGAAACGATAAAGGTCTGACAATCTTTTCGCATTTTTATGGTAGGAAAAGAGCTTAAAGTGGACCACCTTTTATTCCGTTTAACAAGTCAAAAGGGTAAACTTGGCAATATTTTCGTCTTTTAAGTCGGAAAAGAGCGTTAAAGAAGACTTTTTACAAAATTTGGACCAATTGTATACAAAGTATGATATAATCCCGCCACCTGTATCTCTACACAAAACACTTTAAACATAAGACCCATTCGACATAAAAAAGGTATATTCATGGATACAAGGGAAAAAACTCAAAAACCCTAACCAAAACCCTAAAATAAAAGGAAAAACCCAAACCATATAGTGTAATTTTTTAATTTTTTGAAAGAAACACTATAAAAGGGGGTATGGTAAGTTTATTTTTACCATTTACCTTCATGAGTTTTACCTTTGCATTTTGGTGTGCAAAACTGAGCGAATTCCCGAGCTTGATTCTGGCATTGACGGTCAACAATTTCGCCCGAGGTCTTCATCAAGTAAGTAATCTCTCCCCTGCACTCCATTTCAAAGCTTTTTTCATGCAATTTGGTGGTAGATAGGTGGTTTTTGGGCGAATTTTGAAACCCAAATTCACCTCGCGGTCGTCGCGGAAGATCCACTCGGGTTAGCGACGACCACGATTGTTAACACTGGCTACCATCGAGATCGTTGTGGGATATAGATGTACCCCTGCGACGGTCACCAAAAAAAACTACGACTGACCTCGAGCCATCACTACTATTTTTAAAACAGTAGTGACGGCACCGTAAAGTCAATTTTTTTTATAATTTGTATGTTTAAGCTTATGAAAAATGTCCTTAATCAATTTTTCCTCTAACGCAGGATAAAATGGCTTTTGTGTGGCAAGAGAGAACTCAAAATGATAATGATGCACAAGCTTTTAATGATGTCAGGTGCCAAAGAGCCCTTCTTGAGTGTAGATTACTAAAATTCTTCCTCACTTCTCACCTCCGAGCACAACTTGACTTACTAGAGCTGATGATCCTCTCCTGGAACCCAACAGATGGAAAGTTTGTCATTCAGGGAAAAGACGTTGAATTTGATGCCATAGACATATATTTCCTTACTAGATTGTCTCGCCATGGTGAGAAGCCGATCTTAGAGGGCCAACGAGTGCAGGGTGAGACTTTAGTCATGCTAATAGCACGGGTGTGCCCAGGGGCACGCAAATCATCCACTAGCAGGAAACTGCAAATCCGATAGTGGAAGACTTGACTCTTCGCTCCATACTGTTCATGGTAACGAGGACGGTAGGCTCCCAAGCCCAACATGAGGCCACAAAGACCCATCTCTAGTTAGCTCTCGAGTGCCTCAACCCAATCATGTATAATTAGGCAGAAGCAATGGCTGTTAACATGAAGAGATAGCTGACGAGGTGCCAGCGCGGGGAGGTAAAATAGTTTGGGTATGGATCCATCCTGATCCCGCTCATGCTGTAGCGAGTACTGATTCTTCAGCTACAGGACATGGGCTTATACGTACGTAGGCCACAAGAGACCCGCATCACTCGCTAGGCACATTTCATGCCGCGAGGGGGCAGTGACCGACCAGTATCATGGGGGATGTTGTTCCGAGAGTGGCTAGACTGGTAGAAGGTCATAGTCGAGGACTGGCCATATGTAGTGTTATAGACATTTTTGGGCACTGCAACCCCAAGCATGAAATGTCCATAAACCAAGGGCTCCTAAGTACCTAAAAGTGTTGTTCTAACCCCTAAAGGAACAAGGTCAACTGATTACAGCTTCTCCCAGAAGTTCTCCATGAAAAACTACTCAGAATTGGTCAAAACAGGATCATTTCAGCTGCTCCACAGGCCAAGTGCGTTGCATCCCCCCTAAGTACACTGTGTGGGTGCGTTTCATTTCAAAAATCCCTTCTATGGGATGCGATGGGCGAGAAATGACAAATGGCAGTGTCATTCCGCGAGGTGGAGAGGCAATGGAAGCTTCCAGAAACTTCTCCTGTGACACTTGCCTCTCTGAATTCGACCAAGGATGAGTGAGAGATCATCAATCTCCAAGTGGAAGCAAGAACTATCAGAGGGAAGACACTAATCAAATCATAAGCTGACTCATCTCCCTTACAGATATCTATATATGGATCCCTCATCCCAGAGATCCAGAGGCTAGAATTTTGCATATTGTAAGGAATTACTGTTGGTTTCTTGAGACAAACATCAGATTGTTGGGTGATATAAGATTTGTATGAGGTGAAGAGGGGCTTCCTTGCTGAGAGGTTGATGCTGGGTCAGAACAACTGGTTGTAACTCCTCTTGGCTTTTTCTTGTTTATCAATAAAATCTATTCAAGTTTTCCTCCATACTTTTGTGTCATTCATGTTTGCTGCATTTGTATGGTCAATTTACATATGATCCTAGTTATGATTATAGATCCATGTCTTTGTATAGTGCTATGCTACTGTGACCTTACAGGTACTCTGTGAAGCTGGGCGTGTAAGGGAACAAGTAGCGAAAGACTATCAAGGAAGAGAGGAATCAAACCAGGAGATTAGCACAAGACAGAGGTTGGTCTTCTTTGTTCCTCTCTATCTATACTTTATAAAGGAAAAACGAAAGTAGTTTTACTTTGTTTGTTTCTAAGGTAGCTATCACACCTTAGTGGGATAAGCAGTTCTGAGTAGACACTTTTCCCTGTAACAAAATGGCGACTCCGCTGGGGATGAATTAGTTTGTTTGTTTGTCTTCCTTGTTGTCTATTTCATAAACTTACAGACAGAGTCTGAAGTCGTGCCAAGTAGCATTCGAACTGCACTTGCCATAGTAAATGCAAAGTAGATAAATGCCACTTCAGTCCATCTCCAGGATCTGTTTATGATTTAAACAACTGATTCACAAACTCTCTGATTGCCCTTGTGATAGCTCTTAGGTCCTCTTTAGATCTACCCCTGATTGTTGAATTACTGATTACCTTTTGCTCGGCCAAAACCCATGAACTGAACTGCAAACTGTGACCCGGAACCCAAGCAAAGTCTCGTTTCTGGCCCAGCGCAGGTACTGTTCTGAGAATATGAAATTCAGCGCACTTCCCGAGTGTATAAGGTGCGCTGCATTTCAAATTCCCTGTGTTACAGGTGCGCTTATCAGGCTATGCTTTGTGCAGTTTTGGTTTCCGTGATTCATTCTTTCCAGTTCTATTCATGAATTTTGCTGCCTGTGATCAGTATATCTCTGTTTGAAACCCCTTTTCCTTGTTGTTATTCTGCCTCCTTTGTACAAAAGAAATGTAAATGTTTTTGTGTGTTTGTTGAGTCATTTTCAGTTCTCCTTTGTAAAAGTAGCGTAATCGTACTGTCATCCTTTGATTTGAAAGTGTCGCAAGTGTCGATTTCAATCATAGGAAAGAGTTTGATTGCTCTTGATAGTCGATTATCCTATTACTATTGTTTTTGGTATGAATTTGTAATTTTTCTGGTGTCAAAAACAAGTATTCATTTCAAAATCGTAAGGTGTTGTGATCGTCTCCATTTTTGATTTCGAAAAGAAAATTGTTGATATTTGTCGCTTGAAAAGAAATTCATATTTGTGCATCAACTTTCTTCTTATCATTCATATACCAAGAAAGTTGAAAACAAATACATGCATGTGCATTTGCATTTAGACAGTTTGATTGGTTTGATTTAGGAAAGTGCATTTATAGTGTGCTCTTTGCTCTTTGAGAAAGAATTTTGTCTTTCTTTCCTTAGTAGCTAGGATTTTCATTGCACAAAGAAGATAAAAAGATTGTTTATCATCTTAGATTGCATTTTAGGAATTACATCTACATCTCGCGGTGAACCTGAAAGGCAAACTTCATAAACAAGATCAACTATAAAATAAATTCAATAAATCTAACAACGCTTTGGAACCTAACGCACAACATTTAGAAGTCTAGGCTAGAGACGTATTCCGGCATTGTAAAGCCTGGTAACTGTTGTTCTCACTGATGGTTGGGTGATTCCTCCACTTTGAGACGATAAGTGCCAGTACGGACTTGTGCTCCCACGTACCGTCGAGTATATTTTGGGAGACCACAATAGGCTTAATCCTTTATCCATAGGAAGCCGTGTCTGTCGCCCTATCGATCACAATGCACTGAACACAGCATTCGGGAAGATTGACTGCCGTACCGTAAAAAGTATTCCGCAGTTTTGCGATTGGTTTGGTAATCCCTCTACCTAGATTTCCAGAGCAGTCCCTTTCATTCTATTTCAGACTCGTTAACGGAAAAGGTCCATCTAAGCACTTGTCACTTCAGGCTCATTAAAAATTGAAGGTGACTAGAGTCATCTTTTTTTTTTCTCGACTCTTAAAAATTGAAAAAACAAGTTGTGTCAAAGCGTCTAAAATTTATTTTAAACGGAATATTCATTACCCTTTCCTATGTTGGTCTTGGGTTGAGAAAATGGAATCCACCAACCAAGGAATTCCCCTTGGAGGAAATCCTAGTCCCTTCTCCTCTTGGGGAGATGTTGGTGCACCCCATATGGCCACATTGTCGCTTCCAGGACTGACAATCGGCTTGCCTGTATGGCTCTTCTCAACCTCTGTCATTCAGAAAACCGCAATTCCTGAACAATCGAGTCAGCAACTAGACGATTCCAGAGTTACCCACCAACCTTCTACTTCCTCCAATTCTTCCTCTCCTCCTTCCTCTTTGCTTGACGGGGCTGGTAAAGCCAAAAGTCAAGTACCTAAGAAGAAGAAGGAGCCAAAAGTGAATGGGGGCAAATGAGCGTCGTTTAGCGAAAATCCACACACTGCACCGACCAGGCCTAAATCGCCATGTGTCATTTGCAAAGGAGACCACTATCATAGAGATTGTCCTTGCATCCCTCGGATCTTAAGGGACTGGTCTCCTCGTTTGCACAACCTGGTGTCGTCAACCTCTGATGATCATGTTGAAAATACAACGTCGACTAGTGAAAGTGAAGCACTAGGACAAAAAGGAAAATATAGATTTCCTTGTAAACTATGCAAAGGTGATCATGCCATCCACCATTGTCCCTTATTAGACAAGGCTAAAAGAGTTTTGGATGATCATCTGGTTTCACCATTACGACTTCCTCCTAGATATAAAAAACTCTTGCCGAGTCCGTCACTAGTTGAAAATTCGGCTAGCCCGCTCAGGTGGTCGGCTGAAGCATCTATCATTGAAGACAAACCATCTGAACCCATACCAGACGAAAGTCAAAAGGTCGAGGTGGCAGTTGACCCGGTCTTGCCTTCAGAGGTTCCATCTTCAGATGATACAATCACCGAAGAGAACAAGGATGACACCGTCCAAATTCTTTTTGTAAGCACAGACTCCAATGAACATGGGGGCAATTTACCCATTCCTTTACCGCAGGAAGGAAGTTCGTCAGAGTCATATCCGGCCGTCTATTCAGTCCCACCTCCAAGAAACCTAGCTGTCTCCTTTGATTGGAATCAACTAGGCAGACCCTATTTACCAACTAGTGTACCATTCTGAATCATTGTTCAAACATATAGAATGGTTATGGCTGGTACCATCATAGATGAAGGGGTTTCTATGAGTATCCTTTCCTTGACTGCTTGGAAAGCGCTTGGTTTGCCATCGCTTTTGCCTGAGATGAGAAATCTAACAGGCTTTGATAAAGGAACCAGTCAACCATTAGGGATCCTTCCCAATGTACCCATAACATTGAGAGGAAAAACTATTCAAATGAACGTAATGGTAGTTCAAGGACCCTTGGATTATAATATACTCCTTGGACGAGACTATATTTATTGCATGGGAGCGATTGTCTCCTCACTCTTTAGAGTAATGTGTTTTCCGCACGAAGGAAGAGTGGTCAAGCTCGTAGACCAGCTTTCATTTCCCAGATCACACAGAGAAAATAGTCATATACTATCCCTGAATGGTCTTTTCACGCAAGAAATGTCTCAATTTCCAGTCCGTCCGCCTGATGAGTGCGAGTGATTCGGGGGACATGACTGAAACCTAGGGGGCATGCACGCTGGCCTGCTTCGGCAGGAAAACTTCGAGTATAGGGTAGGTTTCCGCGAGAAAATATGACTAGTCTGTACTCCCGTCCATGATTGGAAGAGGGGGCTATTCTGGAATAAGATTCTCTTGTCAAAGTTATGTGGGTTGGCAAGCATCGCCACTCACCTTTGTTTATTTCGATAAACATCGCCGAAGAAGTGTTTTGTTTATGCTGTAAATAGAACAATCTTTGGTAACCTGTAAGAGGTAGACCTCTCCCGGTAAAACAAATGTTTTAACGGAAGGAAGAAGGGGAAACCTTGAAACTCTATTTTATACCTGGGGGCATGCAAACCTTTTGGCATGCAAGCGAAGAGCGACTATTTATTTTTTAAATTTGTAGGTCCTCTAACCCTTTAAACTCTAGGATTGGTCATTTCCAAACTTGCATAAAGAAAGGATGTGGGGCAAAACTCTAAAAGTTGTCATTTTTATATATGAGACATTCTTATCACACGACTGGATTAATCGAGCAGTTTTAGCGCAGACTTCATGCTCGTTAAAAAATAAACATAAGCAATGAGCACATGTTCCTCCAGAGTTTAAGCTCATTAAAAAATGAACCAATTTCCGGTAAATAACCATCGTGCATGTAATACTTCAACCTTTAAAGCCTTGGTCGTGTTTGCACTGTCACCTCCACTTTTGCATTGGCCGATCATTCACCTCCATTTGATTGTTTACCCATTTTGAGGAACAGTTACGAAGAGTGATCATGTTAGCCATCCTTGTAACACTGCCGTGATTGGAAAATTCCAAACCTTACCTAGAATCAGTTGCTACCCATTTTATCACTCGTTCCTCAAAAGACGAGTCTCCTTTAAGCTCTTTTCAATTGACTCGTAAAATATGAAAATATTTCCGAGCCATTGGCCTCTCCAGCTCGTTAAAGGGACCGGAAGTGCTATCCCTCCTCTAAATTTTAATCTTTTTGGACCTGAGGGATTATTACACAAAAGGATCGAGCGCTTGTTTTGTTCGGCTCGTTAAAAGTATCGAAAATTCATCCCTTCTGTATTGTTTTATACTTTTTCGGACTTAAGGGATTAGATGACGAAAAAGGAATTTTGGAGTTTCCTAAACATTCCTTTTCAGACTCTCTAAAATTGAAAAGGACCGAGTTATCTTTGTCGTTAAACTCGTTAAAATTTTAATAGCGACAAACTTGTCTATAGACCAGAACGAGTTTCACTATCGCTAGGCTCGTTAAAACATAGCGATGGGTTTGCCCGAAGGGCAAATTATAGAACAAGCATATGTTATCCTCCTCAAGCTTGATAAAAATAAAGAGGTACTGGTCAGCAATGACTGGGGAAAAATTGGGAAGAAAACTTGAAGAAACTTTGTTGGTAGCAAGTCGCTCTTGAAAATGACACTTTCACTCCGCATCCAAGTCGGGTTGGGTTGTTTCATTCACCGGTCACATCACCATGGTCCCATCATACCATCCACATTCGAGGTTAATGCTACCAATCCATCACGTCAGTGTTGCCGATATGTTCAAGAGAAGTCATTCAGAGAATTCACCTGTGTCTCACCCAGTACAATACATTTATACTCCATTCTTTCATGACCGCCACCCTGAACCTTATATCACCAGATCGTTTTCACCTCCATTAAAATCATTTGCTCCGTTCCGTGTCATTGATGTGGGATTCATTAAGGCCCTCCTGTGACGGATCACTTCTTGTCGACATCGACTCATTATCCAAGAAGTTGATCTAGGAACACCCCATTCAGTACTTTGAAGCTTGCATGCCTCATTGGCAAGTTTCTCACTTTCGGCAACAGGTTTACATCAATGACCTTCGACCAAAAGATTTTGCGTGGTGTTCGATGCCAAGTTGTTTATTCACACCACGTGAATTGTACTGCAGTACCTTGAGGGTCATTATCATTATCGGTGATTCCTCTCGCGCTTGTTAACAGCTTATATCATTGGCTGGTAATCAAGTGATGTCTTTCCATGTTCGACTCCAGAACATCTCTCACATGGATAGACTTGTACTTCTAGTGAAGATCGAGCGAGATTGAAGACCCCAGATCTAGTTTCATCCATCCGGGCTACGATATATATTCAGGAAAATAAAGACATCAAATGTACATCATTGCTGCACAGATAATCATCCAATCAAAGGGATGATGGCTCTATTAGAATCATCAGTCTACACTCAGACGATTGTCTGTCTTATGTACATGAAAATGAATTTATAAAGCTGAGCATGGGAATGCCTGCCTCAGCTAGATCATGAAAATATTATGAAGATAATGTATTGTATTGTATCTTATTATAGGTCTCCTCCCAGCTTGAAAGAACTTCGGATCCTCATAATAAAGCATTTCACCCGACGTCAAAAGATTAACGACCTCATGCTTTACGGGGCAACTGTTATAGACATTTTTGGGCACTGCACCCCCAAGCATGAAATGTCCATAAACCAAGGGCTCCTAAGTACCTAAAAGTGTTGTTCTAACCCCTAAAGGAACAAGGTCAACTGATTACAGCTTCTCCCAGAAGTTCTCCATGAAAAACTACTCAGAATTGGTCAAAACAGAATCATTTCAGCTGCTCCACAGGCCAAGTGCGTTGCATCCCACCTAAGTACACTGTGTGGGTGCGTTGCATTTCAAAAATCCCTTCTATGGGGTGCGATGGGCGAGAAATGACAAATGGCAGTGTCATTTCGCGAGGTGGAGAGGCAATGGAAACTTCCAGAAACTTCTCCTGTGACACTTGCCTCTCTGAATTCGACCAAGGATGAGTGAGAGATCATCAATCTCCAAGTGGAAGCAAGAAATATCAGAGGGAAGACACTAATCAAATCATAAGCTGACTCATCTCCCTTACAGATATCTATATATGGATCCCTCATCCCAGAGATCCAGAGGCTGGAATTTTGCATATTGTAAGGAATTGTTGTTGGTTTCTTGAGACAAACATCAGATTGTTGGGTGATCTAAGCTTTGTATGAGGTGAAGAGGGGCTTCCTTGCTGAGAGGTTGATGCTGGGTCAGAACAACTGGTTGTAACTCCTCTTGGCTTTTTCTTGTTTATCAATAAAAGCTATTCAAGTTTTCCTCCATACTTTTGTGTCATTCATGTTTGCTGCATTTGTATGGTCAATTTACATCTGATCCTAGATTGTTTATGATTATAGATCCATGTCTTTGTATAGTGCTATGCTACTGTGATCTTACAGGTACTCTGTGAAGCTGGGCGTGCAAGGGAACAAGTAGCAAAAGACTATCAAGGAAGAGAGGAATCAAACCAGGAGATTAGCGCAAGACAGAGGTTGGTCTTCTTTGTTCCTCTCTATCTATACTTTATAAAGGAAAAACAAAAGTAGCTTTACTTTGTTTGTTTCTAAGGTAGCTATCACACCTTAGTGGCATAAGCAGTTCTGAGTAGACGCTTTTCCCTATAACATGTAGGCATAGATTTTCATGGAGACCCTGACATGTAGCTTCCTACGGGTGAGCAGTGGGATGATGGAGGTAAACACTTGATCGAAAACACCACACTATTTATGTTTTTTTTTAATGATGTTTTTGGATTTTATCATGCATATGTCTCAATAATGTCTCTTATGTTACTTGCAGATCTAGGACTAGAGAGGCCGATGGGACTAGCTCTCGAGGCATGGAGGGACTTGCAGGGAAACATGGAGTTGGCCTTGGTTCACCCTGGTGGCAATGTAGTGGAGGAGGTAACCCGTAACCTTGAGGGCCTGATGGATGGGATCCCAGATTACAGGGGGATTGAGGAGGTCCTTGTAGAGTACCAGAGACATACTGTCGGAGTGCCACCTAGGGTGCATAGGCTCTTGAGACGAGTCGCACAAGCAGTGGTCTGCTATAGGGAGCAGAACCCACTGCTGTAGATGCCTAGGTTTTACTGTCTACTGATTTTTTGAGAGATATGTATTTCAGATGTATGGAGAGCATGGACTCTATTTTTGACATATACACTTATTTTTGATCACCTCGATGCGCCACAGATATATATATATATATATATATATTGTTCATTATTGCGTTTTGAATGCTTCTTTACATTGTTTTGATTACATGCTGCGTAAATGTCTGTCTAATACATGATTTTCAAATGCATTAGTTAACGCGTTTAATCTTCTTGGAATGTGTTGATATGTAATAAAATCAAAATTTCATTCCAATAATTTAACATGTAAATACAACCTTAAAATCCAATGACCTTTGATGGAATAATGCTCGTTAAGCTGGTGGATGACAAGTTGAGAATCCAAATCGTGAGAATTCTAGGACAATCACAAAGAAGATGGTCACTCTTGCACAATTTGCAAGGAAACTTAACCTTCCATGGAGGAGCAAGAGGTGGTCTGCCTGAGATGTACTCGGAGCAATAGCTGCACAGGTGGCCTCGCGTTTATCAGACTTCTTCTTCTTCTTAGTCTCCTAGTTGCTAGATGTGAAACTTTCACCAGGTGAAGGAGGAGATGAAGGTGAGGAAACAGGGGAAGAAGGCACAGGCTCAACCTTGGAATTAACATGTCGTGGTTCAGATGAAGGAGACGGTGGGAATGGGAGTCATGACACTCGGGACCATCGAGGTTGAAAACAACCAAATGGGAAGACCGATGGTTAACCCAAGTAAGGACAATGTTGCCATATACGGAGCACCGACATTTCCAAAAGGTGGAAACGAACCAGGATTTCCATCTGGGGGAAGACCTTGGCCGGTAGACTTAGGGAATGTTGCCATTGGGAACAAGCCTGAAAAACACTCTTATCACAACCAAGAACTCGAACTGTTACCAGGAATATTTCGTGGGCAGTAAATTTTATGACGCAGGAACAAAACTTGACCTTTTCATGTTTCAAGAGTCAAGAAAAGGACGTAAAGGTGACTCTATCAATTTTGAGGATTAATGAGCCCGAAAGGACAAGTACTTAGATGGACCTTTTCTTTTAAGGAGTCCAAAAAGGAATGAAAGTGACTACTCTGGAGAACTAGGCAAAAGGTTTACCAAACAACCCATAAAACTGCATATACACCTTGGCGATCATATGAAAACCAAGGACTTTCCATAGGGTAGTCAATCTTCCGAATACTGTGTTCGGTGCGTTATGGTTTGAAAGGTGACAGACATGAATTCCTAAGGATATAGGATGATAACCTAGTGGGGTTTCCAACATATACTCCCCAGTATGGTCGCCAACTTATGATGCAGGAAAGTGTTCCCTCTGTGGACAAAGGAAACCCCTCTAGCCCTAGAGTGGGTCTAGTCATAGCAAGGACAAAACAACAATTAATTCCCTTAAATAGGGATCGTTGGAGGGCCTACCTCAAACCGGTGGTCGATGAAGTTCCGTTGCGCTACTTCAGCTTCTATTTCCTTCTCCTTAATGAGCGATCAACTTGAAATACCACAAAGAAACAACAGAGCACGTAACTGAGAAACAACAATGATCTATTTACTCATAAAGTCAAGAAGTCATGAGCTATCAAGTAAATTACATACAAGACATAGGAAATCATCATTGATTGTATTAATTATAAAAAAGAGCAAAGCTTACAACCAAGTCTTGACATCGCAAGCCTTCTTGGAGGGTCCAGCCAGTGTGTTTCTTCAAGCATTCACTCTTAAGGATGGCTCTCCCAAACAACAATATATCTCTCTCTCATATTCAAAAGCTTTAACACAATGTTAAGGGCACTCCACACCTTCTTGCAAACTATATAGCAATCCCACACTTGTCACACTCACACCAAACTATTTACCAAACTCAAAAGCAACAACATCGCTGTACAACCAAAAAAGCTAGCAAATGATAGCAATGGTGAGTGATTTTATAGGAGAAGGAGTCTCCATGAAATGAGGGAGAGGGAGCTTAGCCTTAAGGCAAGCAGCACAAAAGACAGAACTACCATGCCAGGGGGGAAGGGCGACCCAAATTGACCCAACAACCAGGTCTAGAGACATCCAGAGGGCTGACTGTTGGAACGAATTTGCCCAATCTAGATCGTCACTGGTCGTTAACTAAGATTTATTGCCGACATCACTAGGAAGCAATGTATGAAGACTGACTGTCGCTAGAGATAGATAATAGCCTCATGCTGGGGCTTGAAATTTGACCATCACTGGAAACAGGTGTACTCCAGCAACGGGGTCGTGACAGGATTGTTTACGACAGAGGTCCGTCGTGTGTATTAAGTGTATTCTCGCGACGAAGCAGAAAACTTAGGAAATGAGGGTCAATTGGCAACATTAGAGAGCATTTGTTTAATATGAGCATGCTTATTTGACACATGACACAGTAGAGGGACTGGGATGAAGACAGTGACAAATTACTGTGTAACACCTGTGCTATAGTGGTCTCCGATCTAGCTCAGAATGACAAACTAGCGTAAAATCATCCCTATGAGATGATTGTATGGAGTAATAGTTGATATAAAAGGTGCGAGAATGATGATTGACTTTGAGGTAATAGAGATCATTGATGACAGTAATCCATACCTCGTGCTCCTGGGAATTGACTAGGCCATGACAAGAATGGTGTCATCAACTTGAAGAAGAGGACAATGTCGTTTGAAAGGAAATCACTTTGGGTTGTAGTGTCATTGGACCCTACAGAAGGGGCGCATTATATTGAACCAGTCTGAAATTATGAAGAAAGTGATAATGAATTGGATCAGATCTACAAAATAACAATGTAGGACCAAGACTAGATCAATCTGATGGAATATGGATGGATTGCATGGGACTGGGAGAGTTCTTGCACCTCTGATTCAAATGAAGATTTGGAGCATTAGCAGAATCGTTTGCATGAAGTATCTACACTGTGCAGCAATATGATGATGAAATCGTTTCACTGTGTTTTGTCGGAGGTAAGGAAATTACCTTATTATGATGGTTTAACTAACGTGGATAATTTTTTTGATGCATTTGATTGTGAAGTCCCTGAGGATCACCATTTGCAAGCATTAGATCTGGCACTGCACGCTACTCCTACACGATGGTTGGGTACGCACAAGGATACATTTGATGGATGGTGAGATTATAGAAGAATGATGAGGTTACGGTTTGGGCATCCTAACACTAGATTGATTGAGAAATATAGTAGGAAGAATGACCCGCATGATCACCTAGTAAAATGGACTAAAGCATTGGGGACAAAACTGCAACCAAAATGGGTACACTTATTTTTCCTTGGATACAATTCCCATGAATTGGTATCTGAAAATGGAGCTCCGTCATGGCACCGTGAAGTGGGATATAATGAGGGAAGGGTTATTATTGACCTTCAGCTTTGAAGATGACTTAGCGAACATCGATGAAGCCTTACAGGAGATTAAAGTAGTTATCTTTAGAATGCCACAATAACCTATGGAATGGATCAAACCAGATTGGAGAACCTAGCTGTGCCATGCGCTGGAATGTTATAATGTGACTACTGAAGATGAGAATGATGATCCAAGAAATATTAATATTCCAGAGGTGGAAGGGCATCACGAAGTCGAGGGCCCACAAATAGATAACCCAAAATCACTGGGCCGTTACATAAAAAACAAGTAAACATTGGTATTGAAGCAAGCTAAAGTTTTCAAAGGTTGGAGATTATTGGGATGACGCTATCGTGGATAAAGTTGCTAAGTTACTCCATGAATATTAGGATCTTTTCCCTACCAAGTTTTTGGATTTGAAGGACATAGTAGGAAACTTCGGCATTATGAAAATCACTCTGAAGCTGGACGCAAAGCCTATTAAACAGAGGCCGTATTGTCTTAATCCTCAATAAAAGGAAAAGTTTCACCTAGAGCTCGATAAAATGCTGGAAGCAGGCATCATAGAACCAGTTGAAGAATATGATTGGGTGAACTCGATGGTGGTTTAGGATAAGAAGTAGAAAGGTGAAATAAGGATTTATGCAGGTTTGTGGAAGCTTAATGATGCATGTGTCCATGATCCCTTCCCAACGTCAATTACCGATGAAATATTAGACAATGTTGGAGGGCAAAAGGCCTACTCCTTCATTGACAAGTTCTGAGGGTCCATCAAATTAAGATCGCACTTGAGGATAGGAGAAAAATGACCTTAACAATAGAATGGGCATGTTTTCAATACACTGTGATGACATTTGAACTCAAGAATGCGCCTACTATATTTTCTCACGTAGTCACTGCAACGTTCAAGGAGTTCATTCATAAGTTCCTGGAAGTATATTGTGATGACTGGACAGTGTTTGGATTAGTAAAGTGCCATGTAGCAAGTCTATTCTTGAGGTTGGATACATGTCACAGATATCAGATCGTGCTGAACTTGAAGAAATGCATGTTTTGTGTTCCCTTTGGAATCTTGCTGGGTCGTGTGGTGTGGAAGAAAGGTTGATGGTGGACCCTACAAAGATTGCAGTAATTGTAAATTTGGAGGCCCCAAGGAACGTTAAGCAATTGTGCACGACGTTAGGACATAAGAGATATTACAGAAAATTTATCAAAGCATATGCTCAAATTACCGTGCTTATAGAGAAACTACTGAAGAAGGACACAATGTTCTGTTGGGATGAAGACTGCCAGCACACCTTAGATGTCTTGAATGAAAAGATGGTCACTGCACTGATCTTGGTATTCCTTGATTGGAAAAAGGAGTTCCACATACATGTCGATGCCTCATGCATTGCATTTGGTGCAGTATTAAAGTAAGCCAGTTAAGGATAAATGGACCATCCTATAGCCTTCGCGAGTAGGAAATTATCAAAGGCCGAGAAGAATTATTCAACGACTGAGCGGGAGGATTGGCCATGGTGTATGTGCTGCAGAAATTCAGGCACTATCTGTTAGGAGGGCATTTCAAATGTACACAGATCATTTTACTTTGAAATACCTGGTCAATAAGCCTGTGTTGGGGGGGAAGATCTGCAGATGGTTGCTACTATTCCAGGAGTATGATTTTGACATAATTGTGAAGCCAGGGAGGTTGAATGCAAGACCTGACCATCTGTCGTGGATAGAAATAGGAGAGGAGCCCAATAATTTGGAGGAAGGGTTTCTAGATGTGCAGATCTTCGCAATGCACGTAACAAATAATCATTTTGCAGATATTATCCACTTTTGACTACGAGGATGGCACCAAAAGGGTATACAAGTGAAAAAAAGAAGGAACTAGTAGTGCACGTGACAAAATTTTCAGTTATTGCGAGACATTTGTATAATATGGGTTCTAATTAAATATTGTGAAGATATGTGCCATATTTTGAGATATATAGCATTCTTGCTGAATTTCATGGAGGAGCTGCAAGAGGAAATTATGTAGGGAAGAAAACTGCATAGAAGTTTTTGCGCACAGGTCTATGGTGTTGGCCAACACTGCATAAGGATTCCAAAGCATATTGTAAGGCATGTGATGCATGTCAGAGGACGGGAAAACCCTCAAAATGGGATGAATTTCCATTACAACAACAAGTATATTTGTAGCCCTTTGAGAAATGGGCGATTGACATCATTGGACCAATTCAACCCCTAGGGAAGAAAACTAGTGCGCGTTATATCATCACCACGACGAAATACCTAACTAGATTGGTAGAAGCACATGTAGTTAAGGATTGTACACGGGCTACAACAACAAATTTTTTGTTTGAGTATGTCTTAATTGGATTTGGTTGCCCAAAAGTGTTGATGAGTGATAGAGGTGTGCACTTTCTGAATGAAATGATCAACGCGTTGAATGAAGAATTTCAAGTCTACCACCAGAAGAGTACACTGTATCACCCACAGGCCAATGGAATTGTTGAACCCATCAATAAGAATTTGGAGAACGTGCTAACGAAGATCTACAACATGCAACTAACTGACTGGGATGTTCGTGTACCTACAGTTTGATGGGCATATAGGACTACTTGCAAGAAGCTAACAAGGAAAATGTCATTCATATTGGTTAATGGGGTAGAAGCTATTATGCCAATGGAGTATATTGTTCCTAGTCTGCACATAGCAGATCTCATAGGTATAGCAGATCATGAAGCCTTAGAGGAACGACTCGCACAACCGATGGAGCTTGAAGGGTACTGATTCTTGGAAGGATTCCATCAACAAGTACAAAAGGAACGTGAAAAAGCATGGCACGATCTCCACATCAAGCTCCACACATTCAAGGTAAATGATCTGGTCTTGTTATATGATAGTAATTTCACTAAATTTCCAGGTAAATTTCAGATGCGTTGGTTGAGGCCATATATTATCAAAGAAATTACATATGGAGGCACGGTTTAGCCCGTGAAGCTGAATGGAGAACTTTTTCTGGGAAGAGTGAATGGGAGTTGATTGAAGCTGTATATAGGGGATCTTGCACAATGACTATATGGTGTCAGGATAGTCTTAGTGCTCTAGGCCATTGCAAGGGAGCGCGGGACTATAAACTACATTGTAGGGCTGCGTGGAAAATGGTGAAGTTGCAACATATGAAGCTACACACAAGAAGCTGCACCATGGAGGGAAGTGTCACACAGCACAACAAAAAAGTAACTATTGGAGTCACTATTCATGACTTGATAGCTAGAATACGGTTAAGAGGAGCGGGTTGGCAACATTTAAAGCAAAAAGCCCTATAATTTAAGCATGCTGGTTCAACAAAGAACACTTTGTGCCCTTAGATTTGTTGTTGATATTTGCTGTCTTTTGCACATGAACTAATCATATTAGGAGGATTTATTCATGAGCCCTATGTTTGCTAAGTTGTATGAATTGAATAAGAAGTTCGTTATCGGAAAAATGCTTGGAACAAGCCCTATAAAAAACATGAGTACTGGTAGTGATGTTTCCCCTGAAGGAGTTGCCCCAGAGGTTGTGAGTATGGAAGCTTGGCTCCTATGCCTATGACACAGAGGCCACCTAGGACGAAGCCTAACCCTGCCAAAGAAACCCAAACAATGAAATCGAAGAAGGATAAACAAAAAAAATCTAGTATCGGTGCGTGAATCACCAAGAAAACATTCTGTAGCATAAGGCAAACAAAAGAAAGATAAGTAGCCCAAGAAGGTAGTTGACCTACAGGTGGAAGAAGGCTAGGGTACAGAAGACATAGATGTTGAGGGAGTGAATCCCCTCACGAATCTACCCGATTATATCCCTCTATGCAAGGGGAAGGCGAAGGTCACAAAGGACCCAGTTTCGGAGAAGTTTACCATTTCTATGCCCCTGCTACCTGAGCACATTCCCTTTGAAGGTCCACGGCTTGCGTGGATCCCACTACTGAAAATGGAGGATTGGGACCTTGCAGATCAAGCTAGGTTTCTGCACTTAGAAATAGATAAGTACATGAAGTGCATCTACTATGCGAAGTCATGTGTTACTGCATTGGAGACAGTGGGATGGATCTGCGGTGTGGAGAACTTGGAGTTACTTAATCTGTTGTGGGTGCCCCATTATCACTGCACCCCTATCAACACAATTTGTGTGTGCCAGGTGCTCACTTTGGTGCACAACGGGTGTTTTTGGCTAGGAGGGCCTATCCCCATCACTAACATGCTAATCCACAGAATCACGCACCTACCATACGAAGGACTAAATCCATCCAAGGAGTTTGGCTAAAATACGGGGGAAAAGGACCTGACAGAAAGGATGAGGAGAGATTATAGCCTCGTGAAGAAGGCATGAGGGTATTCGATCCTATCAATAACAGAACTAGTAGTTTAAATTTCCACCCAAATTTTAGCATGGAAGGTGATGAGAAAGTGTCTCGCAGTTGAAGTTTCGGCGCCCATAGTGTCCCTGGCTACTCAGTGCGCAAAAGGCGTACAGTTCAATTGGTCCAGATACCTGTGCCAGGAATTTCTCATGAATTGCTATGAGGCCCAAGATGCCACCAAGTTGTTTCAATACGCTTGGTTGTTGCTGTCCATTGTACTAGTTATGTGGGAATTGCCAGAGGACAACCAATTTCTTCCACTTGAAGAAGGATTACTAGAAGAAGCGTAGTTTGCTTCCTTATGGGCTATAAAGGACCTCTCAAGGATCACAGAGACACAGATATTTTGAGTCCTGATGGAATCAATTCTTTGAATGGCTATCAACCAACGTTTGAGGTTGTTCCCAACCTTGTACACCCAAATGTCAGCCTACTCAACATTCAAGGTTGACTTCCACAAAGTATACATTCAAGTGCGGAAGGATCAACAATAGAAATGGCATGACTTGCCATATTTGGTGATGGAGACAGATGTGCAAGAGGTAGTAGCGTGATGGCCAACAGAGTGGCGTGCCCCCTCAGATTTAGATGCTGGAACAAATAAGGGTGTTGGAATTTCTGTATCACAAAAGAGAAAGGAGGCAGCGAAGTAAGTTGCCCGCACACTCGTAGAGTAGAAAAGAAGGAATCTGTAGAGAAATCTCATGTAGAACAAGAGCGCGCTGCCAAGGAGCAGGCAAAATAGGAGTAGCGTGAGTCACAAAGAAGTGCGAAGTCAGCTTCACCAGAGACAGAGGAGGAATAACTATCAGAACAAGGCGGAATAGGAGATGAGGGGCAGGGCACCCCATTTATTCTCAAGAGACGTCGTAAGGAACATCAGGGAGGTACAAGGAAGAAACAAAAATCGGACAAGTCGCAGGATGATCGTATGGTCTTGACGGAGGGAAATATCAATGAGATCAGTGATAAAATCAATTATACCACGACTAAAGTACTGCAACAGTTCCAGCAATAATATATGCAGATGTTGGGGAGCATCCAAAAGGATCTATTTGAGTTTCAGATCTAGGTAAATAGAATATAGGTGGGCGCTAATCAAGCAAGCACAGAACAAGTGAGCTTGGCACCTAGGACGAGTCAAGAAAACAAGTTGGTAAGGACCCTCAACCTTAGGACTATTTCATTACCGGATGGGTCCCTTCGTGTGGAGTCAATTGATGATTGCATCATCCTGAGCATGCTCAAGAACATCGGGTTGAACATAGTAGCACTCCCCAACGAGATCCTCCATGCAATGCATGCTGGGGCGAAAGAGGAATTGAGAGCTTAGGAGAAACACTCTCTCAATCTCATCAATGAGTACAAAGTGAAAAACGAGTAGATGTTTGCTGAGAAAATGTAGGCCTTAAAGGAAAAGGAGACGATGCAGGCATAGAGTTCATGGCTAGAGTCAAAAGTTGTAGAGGCATGCAGGATGGTGCCTGAGCTTCATATCCCTTAGGATGCACAACCAGAAGTGAAGATCCGAAAATTAGCTGTTAGTGTGTGCAAAGCCAAAGCAGAGGTTGGCCGATTTCAGTTTGAACTCAATATGAAGATCACTAGGTTGCAATTAAACTTTCAGCCCACGACTCCGCTTGAGGTCTAGGAGCAACACAAAGGCACCATAAAAGAAGGAATGACCACCTTAGATGCCACAATTGCTGACTATTCGACATTATTTAAGCAAGTGATGGAGTTGGTGACGAATCTGCAGGAGGATCCAAACCTACAGACACTGAATACAGAAGTCAGGGAGCTATAGCAGAATTATGATGAAGTTAGGGAAACGATGCGCTCCATCACACCAGCGCAGTAGCTAGCCAAATTATATGAGGGGTAGTAGCTCCTTGCACAGGTTGAGGAAGCACAGAAGAAGGAGGTGTTACACAACATTTTTTCACTATCCTTGTACTCCCTGTTCCTCGATCCTGGAGGACCTCTACAATGAACTCTATATTCTTTCCCATCATGAAGAGAATGCCTTTACATCCCTCTTCATTTGCAAAACATTCCCCTCTTGCATCATCTCCCAAGAATCTTCCTTCATTCCAGTTTTGAAGACCAGTTCTAGTACTTAGTTCCTTCCCTGCGCCAATTTGCAGAGTTTGAAACCAGGACTAGTGCTGAATGGCACAAGTGATCCCTTCACCACTCGCACTGACCTTCTTTTGGCAAGTTTTTAAAAGTGGAGTCAAAGCTTCTAGGTCTAGAAGCTTTGTGAATGGAAGTCTGGTAAATGGTTGGGCTGGATAGGGCCAGAAGAGTCTATTTGGGCTCCTTTCCCCTACTAAGATGGAACAAAACAAAGAGATAAGCCCTCTCCCATCATAAGAGGAACCATCTCCCCTCCATGAAAGCTATATAAACTCCTCCTTTTCCAAGCTGAACTAGTCTTTTTGGAGCTTGAATAACCAACAAGATATCTATAGCTTGAGCCTTCTAGTTTAAGTTTGTGAAGGGAGAATAATGTGTTTGGTTTGGTTTGGAACTAAAGGGAAGAAGCCTTAAACTTCCATTGTTGAGGCTAACCATGAGATGCTAGCAGTGGTGTTGGAACTCGGATACGTTGGAGGATACCTACAACATTAAGGCTTTGGTTTTATTTCCTTATGAGTTTTATATGAATACAAATAATGGTTTATTTCCTACATTGAGTGTCATATTACATTTGATGGCTTAAGGTTCCTTGTCTTTCTAAGTAGATTGAATGCGATTGTAAGCTATCATGTTTGTTGTTGTCCCTTGTGTGTTTGGTTTAGGTATTTGAATGGAAAGAATGAAAGGTAGATGGAGCAAAGGAGCGAGATCACCATCAAGCAGATTAGTGTTCTAAGAGGTAGGCCCTCTTATTAGATTCTAGTCTGAGGAATTTTTCATTAGGTTGTTCTATTTTTGGCTAGACCCACTCTTGGGCTAGAGGGAGCTAAAAATAGATGTAAAATTTCCTTGTAAAATGTTGTAATTTTGTAGTCAATCTAGGCCATTCATTAGGTGGAGATTTGATGGTAGAAGTTATGTTTAATTTATGGGTTTTTTGCCCTATAAAGCAACCCCTCGCTATATATGAGGGAATTGTATTGCGTCTATGTAGATATATATTCTAAGTGAGAAAGAGAGAGGAAATTCTATGAGAGTGAAGAGGGAATTACAATAGATCTGTTGTAGGTTGTATGTCTTCATTTAGCTAGATAATATATAAGGAAGGACTGGCTATTTCTCTATGGACATAGCCAAAATTGGGTGAACTATGCATATCTGTGTCTCTCTTGTTTTATACATGTTCTGTGTTTATATTCTTGCAATATTTTATGTGTTCCATTGCTATGTAATATATAATTTTCTAATATTTCTTGACCCTCAGACTCTCTTCTTCCACCCAGAAGTGACTAGGATGCTTTTTTTGCTTGCTTTGATTGATTGATTTACTTGAAGTTTCATTTCTTGGTTTTTTGAGTTTTTTGATGCTTTCTATGATCCTAGGGCATCTAGGTCAATTACCGTTCATTTTTTAATTCACTCATTGTTTCAAGTTTCTGATTTTCTGCTTCGTTTAATCCATGTTTCAGTCACAACATATTTATTGCTTCATTTTCAATTGAATGAGTGAAAGAGTCTCATTTTTTCTCTTATTTCGAGTGTCTCTTTTCTCTTTCCAGGCATAGATTACATTGCTTGGTTTCTCGATTGAAGCATTTATGTGTTTGGTTTGTTCGATTCAGGGAAGAAGTTGCTTTTAGTTTCATTTATCATACTTTGGATTTGATTGATGTTTGTTTGTTCGGAATTGTGAAAATTTTCAATAAAGTGCTTTATGTGAAAGATTCATTTTTCATTGTACGAAAAGAAGAATGTCATTCTAGTTTACTTAAGTGAATATATTGCATTAGTAGCGTCATTGAGAAGCTATAATTGCATCATCATAAGCATTGGAAATGAAATGAAAATTCTTTTATTGGTAAGAGCAGATTAAGTGCATTTAGGACATGTATTAGTGAAATATTTCATTCTTTGACTGTTACGTTGATTGTGTGCTCTCTATCCCTTAATTAGTGTTAACTTTCATCGAAGAAAAAATTATTTTCTCATATAGCTGCATATAGGATTTTTTAGATGACAATGGTAGGGCCTTGGAATTGAAACCTAATTCAATATCAACCATTAGAATTTATTGAATTAACCTAAGGAAGCATTGAAACTTAACGCTCACATTTAGTGGCCTAGGCTAGAGACGTGTTCCGGTGTCTTTAAACCTAGCATATGTCATTCGCTTCGGCACTAGACAATGTTGGTATAGATTTGTGCTTCCTGTAACGTCACGTATATAAAGTGATACCCCTATAGGTTGAAATCCTTTATCCATAGGAAGACGAGTCAACCACTTTGTAAATGTGATACACCAAACACAACATTTGGTGGGATTTCCTACTCATACTTTTTGGTTCACTGAGAGGTATTCTGTAGTTCACAGTTACATGGTAATCCTTTTTGCGTAGATTATCTTGAGCAGTCATTTCAGTGTTTTTGACTCTCTAAATTTAAAATATCACAGAGGACTTGTCCTTTCGAGACCATTAACTCTAAAATCAACTAGAGTCAACTTTCATCCTTTTCTCGACTCTTAAAATATGAAAAGGAAAAGTTTTGTTTCAATGTCTTAAAATTAATTACCCACAAAAAATTCCTGGTTAAAGTTATCTTCCGTAGTGATTCTTTAGGGTTGATTCAAATGACAACATTTCTAGAGTCTACCAGTCAAGGATTCCCCTCGAATGGGAAGCCTGCTCCTTTTCCTTCTTTTGAAAATGCTGGTGCTCCTTATATGGCAATGTTGTCCCTCCCTGGGTTAACCATTGGTTTACCTATCTGGTTATTTTCGACCTCGGTGGTCCTGAATGTCCCAATTTCTGCCCAGCCATCTCCTTCATTTGAACCACACCACGTTGATTCTAAGGTTGGCCTTATGAGAGCCTAGATTGACCTCAGGATGAAGGAAGGGAATCTTAGGATAACCACAAACCACGCTTAACCTGGTAGCTAGCCCTACCAGGTCGGGAGAGGGCTCTCTCCTTGTCAATCTCAGTTAAGATGGTTGCAATTATGACTTGATATGACTAAAATTGAATGTAGATTTTAGGCTAGGTATAGTAGCTCAGAGGATTTTGGGTTGATTTTTAAGGTTTTGTTGCTGGATCAAATGGAGCAGGCAGTTTTGGTTGTTGTTTGAATTCTCCGCAAGTGCTTTCTTATGAACAACAAGAGAGAACTCCTAAAATGCAACTACCTTGAAAACTTGTAAACGGATTCGTTGAATAATATGGATTCTTTATTTGACTCCAAAAACACTGCATAAGGATATTGAAATTCATGCACACTGGGACTTAGCTCAGCTAATGGATTACTTTTCTTCACCTCGTACCATGAATGCAAACTTTCATCTGAGCTTTGTGATGAGACTCCTACTGATAATGACAAAGAAACTGGCTGCTGGATCAAGTTTGTATCAATAATTTTTTCAAGCTCATAGTTACCTAATGGAGAAGGACTTTTACTGCAGACATCATCCAAAACATCAGCTATTGGATCATGGAAAAATTGAAAAGACTGTTGTAACCCATTTTCTATTGGTTCTAATGAGATTGCATGATTTTCTATAGGCTGCCCATCCTTTATTGAAGATATGTTGTGCAAATTTCCCTTCAAAAGCTGAAATGATTCAAAACAGAATGGTACGAAATCATCTTGCATCATTTGATCATATGTTCCAGCTTCCAAGTCTTCATCTACAACTTGACAATCAATGGCATTTGGAGGCTGCAAATCTGGATATGAGAAGTCTTGAACAAGGATTTCTTTGCCTTCAAGATGCTCCAAATCAAAACTTATTGGCAGTTGATTTCTGATTGCGTGAAAGTTGTCTCTGATGAACTGAAACAAAGTAAAACAAAAAGGAAAAGATCCTTCACTTACTTCAACATTTTTTTCACTTTCCTCCTTACTTCCTTAGCTGATATGTGATGGCTGATCACTGTATTCGAGCTGCTAAAAATGAACTTCCTCCTTCCACAAACCAGCTGCTTATTTGTCTTCAAGACTAGCTTCGGTTTGGAGAACATAATCATCATCATACTAATCAAATTGAGGCAAATCGTCAGTATAAAACACATCATCAAGCATACATGTCATATCAATAGATCTCTTTTCTCCAAGATGATCTATAAAATAATCATTATCAGATCTATGATAACTGGGATAAGAAAGAAGATGTTTTGGATCAGCCAATTGTTCTTCTTCAATCAGCGAGCCATGGTCTTGAACATCATACTCATTCCTTGTGGTGATCTTTTGCATCATCTCTTCCACTGCACTTACCAAAATGTCGAGCTTTACCTCTAAAGATGTCAATTCCTCTGGATCTATGTTCTTCATCTCTTCTCCCTTCAACTTTGCTCTTCTGATCATCAAATTAGCCTCTACATCTACTGCATTATTTTGCATCTCTTCAATTGTTGCAAGGTTCCTTTCCCTCAACTGAAATTTCATTTCTGGATCCAGGAGGAGGTCTTATATTAATAGGCATCAAACAATAAACTTGGTTAAATCTGGAAAAAAGTTGTTGTACTGTCTCCCCTGGCTGTATTTTCAACTGGTTATACTCTTCTAGAATCAAGAAAGGGTTCTGTCTAACCATCCACTTGTCGAGGAACACCTTGAGGAACTGCTGGAAATTTGAGATGCTTGCATCAGGCAGGGTTTTGAACCAACTCTTGAATTTGCCTTGCAAAGAAAGAGCAAAAAGCCTAGCACTAACATCCTCTTCATTGACTTCAAAAAGGTCAAGAAAAGACTCAAAATTTAGTACATGTATCTTAGCAGTGATGCTGTCACATTCACCATCAAATCTTGGTAGATATAGGTAATGGCTTTTAGGGAAAGCATGAGATATAGGAGGTAAAATTAGAGGTTTGTATCGATCTAGAATTTTACAAGGTATAAGGGTATGTACAGAAGGTATAGAATCAATCTTGGTCTCTTGAGGTTCATCAGTTTGAAGACGGTCATCACAAGATTCAAAAGGAGGGTCTTGATCAATATCAAAGGCATGTGAGCATTTTGTATTCACAATCTTCAAAGGGAAAGAATCAAATGCAGGTTTAGGATCTTTTCTCGAATACAATATACTTTGCAAAGTCTTCTTGACATTCTCGGGAAAAGAGAATAAATAATTTATAACAAAGATCATGATGTCTTGGATGAAATTCCAACTTGAATACCTGATCTTTCCATATTGTCCTTTCATATTTTTGCTGGTCAAGTTCATCCTCCAGTGGAGTCCTTGGATCTGATCTTGAAACTGATTTGGAGTTGCCAAGTGAATGATTTCAGCCTTCGGATGTCTGATTGTTGTCCACCATCAACAATCATATCTGAACCTGATACATTTTGCTGAGGAACATAAAACTATGTTCCCCAGTATGGTCACCACTATGTTAGAGCCTAGATTGACCTCAGGTTGAAGGGAGGCAATCTTAGGGTAGCCAGAAGCCATGCTTAACTTGGTAGCTAGCCCTACCAGGTCGGGAGAGGGCTCTCTCCTTTTCAATCTTAGTTAAGATGGTTTCAATTATGACTTGAGATGACTGAAATTGAATGTAGATTTTAGGCTAGGTATAGTAGCTCAAAGGATTTTGGGTTGATTTTTAAGGTTTTGTTGTTGGATCAAATGGAGCAGGCAGTTTGGGTCCAGGAAATCAAATTAGGAATACAGACATATTCTGTGGGGCAAGGTAGACAAAGGATTTATGTACTAGAAATTTATTAAGATGGTAGATTTAGACTACTGAGGGGTTGAGGAGGGCATGAGGAGCATGAATCCTCTTCAAATTGTTGAAAAACACAGAAAAACCAAATGCATTCCCAAGACAAAGCACTAGAAATTAGGGTATTTTTCCTATTCACCTTGATTCATTTAGTTTAGAAGAGAGAGAGGGATGTGGATACATATAAAACATCAGAAAAAAATCATTACAAAGAAGAAACAATACATAAACTCAATATCACAAGAATCCCACAAAAATAGTTGAAAAACCTGGTTTTATTCCTTGCCAATAGCTTATACAAGTATACAATGAGTGCACCACTTCCAAAGAGTCCAACCTTTACAAATGACTAAGAAAGTGCATAATATAGGCATCAAACCATTCATGCTAGCTATCAGGGCTCAAATCCATGAGAAGAGGGGTGGTTTCAACCATATCTAAACTAGGAACACAAAAGTAGGTAGTGGAACAACTTTCCTCTAAAACCAAGGAAACCAATTCATTCAATTCAAAAACCACCTTTGACTTGATGTATAAACGCTATTAAGTGTTTCACATCCATAATTACATCAAGTTACATCATTTACCATGCTAATTTCACCAAGAGAGCAAGAAAAAGTCAACTGTAGAGAAAACTAGGTGAAATTTGGCTTTCCTAGCAAAAACTAGCAAAATTCATTTAATGCACAGCGCTAGAAATTTAATGCATAGCGCCACTTCAGAGGTCATTTTGAAGGTCTTCCACTCATCCAAATCAGGCCCAAGATGGCTTGTTGGAAAGCCCTACCTATCTAGTTTCTGGAACAATTTGAATTTCCTGATTTGGAGGTCATTTTCCCCTCCAAAAGTTGATTCTCCCAAGACTGCTTCCTGTGGGTTAAAAAAGTGGTAGAGAGGGCATTTTTTGGGTGTTTTTTGCCCTTTTGGTGGCCAAGATCTTCTCCAAATTTTCTCAAACTTTTTGGGTTTGCTTATTTTTTGATGCTTAATCCAAATCTACAAGCCATTTTCCAAAAGAGTGTCCCCATCAAAAGCGCAGCGCCAGTGGCACTGCGCACCTATTGGGTTTTCCTATTTTTCTAATTTCAAAATTTGAAAATGACAAAAAATTCTCAAAATTGCCCCAAATTTGGTATAGAGCACCCTCAAGCACTGCTATGATGAGCTAAGAAGGCATCAGCAAGAATTTCTAATTTTTTCTTCTCCTTGTTCCATTTTTCACCTATGTTTGGGATGCCTGTAGCCTCTGAAATGATGGTAGGTGATAGAGTGAAAGTGACACCAGCAAGTTGTACTTCATTATTGTCCAAGTGTGACACAAATAGCCTTGCTAATTCATGGTGATATTTGACCCTCTCCACCATTTCACAGAACTCATAACAAGACTGATGCTGGAAACATGTGATGGCAAAGGGACAAGCAAGTAATTCTCTGAGGCTGATGGGCTTCCTCCCTATTTATCTTTCCTCCTTTGTGAGGTCTCCTCTGCTCCAAGTTTAGTTCCCTAGAATTGTCACTGAGGGTCTCTTCCCCAGTCTCATAATCACTGTCCATTGTCTTATTTGACTGTATATGCTTGTGGGGAAAGAAAGATAATGTAGGTGAATGATGAGTATGAAGAGATTTTCAAAAGAAAGGGAATGAGTGAGAGGAAATAGGGATATGAGTGAGATTTGATAGAGCGTAGGGTTTGAGGGAATAGGGTATGAAGGGGATGACTAGGGTTTTGAGAATTGAGGGTATAGGGTTAAGGTAAAGGGTTATGTATGTAAATAGGGTTTTAGGGAAGTGTACGTGAGGGAATGGGAATGGGAATAGGAAGTGTGTGTAGGGGTTTAGGGTTTTAGGAATAGTGTATAATTTTGAGAGATTATGTGTGGGAATAGGGTGTATGTAGGATAGGGTTTATATGGGGGGTAGGGTTTGGGAAGTTTGTATGAAGGGATGAGATCTAGGGAAATTTATATGAGGGAATGAAGTTTAGGGGGAGAGTGAGTGGGGTGTAATAGGATAGAGGGAATAGGGTTTTAGGGGGACAACCAATGGATGAGATATGAAAAAAATATATGAATGAGCTTTAAATTTTATGAGAGGCTTTGGTGAAAACTAGGGTTTGGTTTTTGATAAACACAATTACCATAGACTGATGCAAAAAACCCTTTTTCAACAAGAATAATTGTGTTACTTACTTGTCAAGAGGCAAATTTGGAGAATTAAGGAAAATTGGAGTGATTTGGATCAGTTTTTGGGAGGGTTAAATAGGTGTGCAACACCCTCCAATAGGTGCGCAACACCAATTTAATGCGCAGCGCCAGTGTTATTTTGCACTGAGAGGAACCATCCAATGCACAACGCTAGCTGACAGGTGCATAGTGCCTTTTTTCAGACCACCTTTGGAAGTCTTCCCGGAGTCCAAATTGGGTGTAGGATATCTCGTTGGAAGGCTTATTGAGTCTACTTTATAAAAGATCTTGAATTTTTCAATTTTGAGTTCATTTACCCTATCAAAAGTCAAATCTCCCAAGACTGTTAAAAATGTGTAAAATGAGGCTGCTTAAATGCAGAGTGATGTTGCAATCAACTTTTGAAGGTCTTCCTCAACTCCAATTTGAGCTCATGATAGCTCATTTGAAAGATATATATGTCTAGTTATCATTTGAATCATCAGTAAAGTCATTTGGCCAACCAAGCTAGGATAAATCTTGATTTTACCAAGGTCACTCCAGAGGTGCAACAACTCTCCTACAGAAACTATATTTTTGATATTTCTTTAAAACCATGACACTTGTGTAAACAATGAAGGAGATTTTTCTTCCTTGGCCTATTATGAAAAAACCTATTTCTCACCTATTATGGAAAAAAACCTTTCTCAATTTTCCCAAATTAATTTTTTCTTGCTCAGAAACATCATTTGAGTAAAACCTATCCCGATGTGTGGAATAGGGGATTTGTAGAAATGAAGGGAAATGAAGAGGATAAGAAGCTTCTTAATTCTTGAGAAAATTTTGGGAAGTAGGGAAGGATGTTAGGAAGTAGGGGAAAGTTGGATTTCAAATATTGAGTGAGGGGAAGGGGTCTAAAAGGGCAAAACATAGGCCTAGACTAGAAAATTGTCAAATTGTAGCAAGAAACTAGGGTTTGTGGGAAAATGAGGAATTTGAGGGATATCAGTGATGGGAAGTGTTTAATAAGTTACAATAAGGATATGGAAAGGTGTATGAGTATCAGGATACAAGCTTTTTTGATGATCTGACCATCCAAGAGAAATTACCTTCAAAACCCTTTGAGAGGGAAATGAGCCTTACCCAAGTACAACTAAAGCACGAACAAGGTGTAAAATGACCCATTGGAACCTAAAATGACGATGAAAACTCTCTGTATGATGGTAAACTCAGCTGAATGGTGACATGGAACGACACTTAGAAAACTTTGGAAGGAGTGAAAACAATCCTAGACCTAATACCTAGTGACCAAATTTTACTTGAAGACTCACTGAAATGACAAAATTTGACCTTGACAACCTAATACCACTTTATAAGAGCATATTTGATCACTGGTGGAAGGCTTCAAAGATTGACACTAACAGACCTCTCGCCTTCTTCCCCTATTTCTTCACCTTCTTCTTCTAATTCACCTGGTGAAAGTTTGAAATCCAGTAACCAGGAGGCTAAGAAGAAGAAGAAGAAGACAAAGAAGAAGAAGTCAGATAAGCAAGAAGCCAACCATGCAACTATTGCTCCAAATGCACTTCCTCTTGACAAACCTTTTGATCCTTTGTGGAAGGTAAAATTCCCTTAGAAGTTATGTAAGAGTGGACATCTCCTTTGAGACTGTCTTGGCATTCCCAAAGTCTTAGAGGTATGGTCTTAAGACCTGAATCGACCATCCCCATCGACCTCTAGAGGTCATGTCGATGCTACACCTTCAGCTAATGATGGTAAGAAGAATTTAAATTTTAGATTCCCTTGTAGGTTATGTCAAGGGAATCATATTCTTCACCTTTTTCCTCTTATGGATAGAGCTTCCAACGTTTTGGAAAACCTTATAGCTCCTCAACCCCAACTTCCTGTTGGTTATTAGGGGCTTTGTGATGTAGGTAAATTCCAAGTGTGGACAAAAACAATTCCTCTAGTCTGACAGAGCACGTCCAGTCACAAATAGACAATATATGGAATATTTCCTTAATATATAATTAATTAAGTTGGCCTACCTCTTAGAATGCTATTCTGCTTGGTGATGATCCTGCTTCCTCACTCCCGCTATCTTTTGTTTCCTTCCTTCAAACACCTGAAGCAAGCAAACAACAACAAACAAAAAATGTAATAGCATACCATATTTTATTCAACCTACTTAACAAGTCAAGGAACATTAAACCATAAAGATTTAAAATGACATTTCATGTAGGAAATCAACCGATAGTTGCATTTATATAAATAAAAAAGAGATTACAATCAGTGCCTTGATGTTGCTGGTCTCCTCTCATGTATTCGGGTTCCCACACTTCTGTTATAACTTCATGGACAGCCCCAACAATAGATTTTTTAAGGTCTCTTTCCCTCTAGTCTCAAATCACACAAAATCACACTATTCTCCCTCAAACATACACTATAAAACTTCAAATTATAGATGTCTTGCTGATTATTCTAACTCCAAACTCAAACTAGATTTTTCTTGGAAAAAAGAGAGATTTATATAGCTTGGATGGATAGGAGATGGTTCCTCTTCTCATGGGAGAAGGCCTTATCTCTTGGATTAGTTCCATCCTAATAGGGGGAAGGAGCCCTAACGGACCTCCTCGACTCCATCTAGCCTAACCATTTACTAGACTTCCATTACGAAGCTTCTAGAGCTGGAAACTTCGACTCCATATTTAAAAAACTTTCCAAAAGAGGATTGGCATGACTTAGAAAGGGCTCAGTAGATCTAATCATTGCTAGGCACAATTGTAATCCTTGCATGTCTGTGCTAGGAGGACATGGGTCATTAGTGCCAGTCTTGTAAACTGGGGTAAACAAAAGATTTTTGTGAAATGATGCAAAAGGGAGTTTCTCTGCTCATGACAAGGGACACAATGGGAGTTTCTTCATGATGGGGAAAGCAAGTAGGGTTCACTGTAGAGGTCCTCAAGGATCATGGAACAGGGATTATAGGGACAATGACAAAATGATATGTAACAAATGCCCCCTAAAGCATGAAGGCAAAACTAGAGTGAGAAGTGGAATTCTTTACAAGTGCGTGCGGGGAAGCGGAGTCTGTCATTGGAGAACCCACAAGCAAGCATAGATACATATACATCACTAAAACCTCTGAATAATAATACATGAATCATGGTATGGATGTAGCCATCTAGAAAATGATCATGCAAATGGATCCAAGGCATGGGCGCAACCATCTAGTAGAAAGGATCACAATGAAACAAAGGTATGGTTGCAACCATCCAATAATGAGAAGGATCACATATAACAACTCAGGTATGGCTGTATCCATCCATCTGAAAGAGACATGTATATAAACATGATTATGTCACATTGCCTTGCAACCTGGACTTGTCTAATCTTAGCCCAGGGTCTTACGCTCCAAAAGACCCAATCAAAGTACAAATCTTAACATGCAAATTAATGTGTTGAAGTTAAACATGCTAAGAAGTCACTTGATTACCAGTCAATGATGTGAACCATTAAGAAGTGTGAGAGAAACCACCAATAATGACAATGGCTCTCAAGGTACTGGAAGCATAGTTCATGGAATGTGAATAAATGAATTGATGTTGAACACCCGTGAAATCACCTGATCGAAAGCCAATGATGTGAACTTGTTGTTAGGTGTGAAGAACTTTCCATTAGGGTATGCAAGCTGTAAGGTACTGGAAGGGAGTCTCTCAGTCAGCTTCCTGGATAATGAGTTGAAGTTGACATGAAGTGACCATTTCGAAGGACGATGATGATGTATCCCACATCATCAACATGAGACAAAGGGATTCAAATGATTTCAGATGGTACAGAGAATGAGGAGTAAGTGTAATTGTAGAGGAACTAACTCTTGAACATATTGGCGACACAATTCCGAAGCTTGGCAACTTTCGGATCCATGGGATCGATGGTCATGATGATGTGGCAGAGGTCAAATGGTAGGTCAAGTGAATGGCCCAACCTAGGAAAGTTAATGATGAAGGGAGGATATCCCAACCCCACATGAAATAGAGAGTGTCATGTTGAAGAGTGAGTTGCCGACATGGCTAATAGGATTTCCAATTTCCCCCCACAATTTCTGGCAGGTACCCCAATTATTTTTTATCGCAAGCTTGAAGGGTATAGCATGTGCTTGAACTATAATTTCATCTTTTAGACAAATTTGACCTAGTAAGTTTAATGAACCCTAGGAAGGAGAAGCTCATGTTCGTCATGGTCACAAATCCTATGTTGTTTAATGCTTTTACGAGTTTGACAAAGGTGTAACTCAGTATCTTTTTCATGTTTAGAGAGTTTGAAAAAGACACAGAAAATAAAACTCCACATGGTCCCCTTTTTTACATTTGTGTCTCTTAAGCCTAAAAAGGTAGAAAATTATACTTGAGAGAATTGCTTGACCATTTCAGTCAAGGAGTACCTTTTTTTAAATAGTTTATCCCATCCCAAAAAAGGGGTAAACGTATACTAGGTAAACGACATTTCGCATCCTTTAATGAGTTCAAAACAACAAGAGCTAGGCAATATTTTCATGTTTAAAAGGTCAGAAAAGAGCTGAAATCAGAGCCCCCATTTTATTTTCCTTAACGAGTCAAAAGGGAAAAATACTCAGCGACCTTTTCATTTGAGTTTTACGTGCCAAGAAAAGAGCTAAAATGAGACTCGAGTATCATCGTCAACAATCCGTCACTTGTCGCTTCACAAGAAAGGTAAATGCATTATGTAGTTCTGGGGAAAAATAGGTCAAAAACACTTTAAAAACTTGAAAAAAGGGAAAAGGTAATTATTTTTTACTGTTTACCATTTTACCTTTGTGTGAAGAGCGTTTTACCCTTTCGTGTCCTAATTTTTCTGTAGCAAATTGTGGGAGATCCGGGAGGTCATTTGTCGAGATGTCAGCTGCAGGTAAGAGCCAAGACCTTAAGATCCATTTTCATACTATTTTTACTTGTTTTTATCCATTTTTTGGATTTCATGGGAAGTATTTGGAAAACGAATTTCTCCCTCGGTCGGCGCGACTTCCGAGCATGAATCCGCACTGACAGAGGGTGAAGAAAACGGCCAATCATGCTGTCGGTGCCACTGTTTTGAAAAAGTCATGCCAGCACCTTGAGCAAAGAAAAAACATGTTTTTTTCTAAATTTGACTGCTTGAATCCAAAATTTACCATCAAAAGGTGTTCATTGACTCGATCAAATGGTTTTTACAGGAAGAAAATCATTGAAAATGGTGGATTGGAAAGAACGAGAGCATGAGGATATCGATACTCAAGAAATAGCTGATCCAAATAGCTTGGAGACTTTGAGGAACTGTGGGATCCTCAAGTTCTTTCTCACACTAGGGATGCGGGCTCAACACAAGCTGCTATGGTACCTGATTTGTCTCTGGGACATAAATCGGGAAATTTTCATCATCGATGACCAAGAGCTAGAGTTGGAGACTTCAGACATTTATTTCATGACAGGGCTGTCGTAGAGAGGGGAACCAATCAAGCTATATGGGTTGAGGCTGATTCGGGAAAGTGTGTCCATGTTACTTTTCGAACATTGCCCAATAGCTCTGGAATCCAAAAGTGGCAACATCGATATCATGACTATTCGGGATCTTGTGTTGAGAGTGTTACTATTGACCATCAACAGAGTGGCAAGGCCCCAAGCACCGCATGAGACTAACAATTCAAATTTTCTCTATGCTATTGAGTGCACAACGCTTACTATTTTTAACTAGGTGAAATCTATGAAAATTAACATGAAGAACCAACTATATATAGCTAAGGAGGGAAACCTGAAGCAGTTTTTCTTTGGGTCTATGCTAGTGACCTTCTTGGAGTGGGTTCCATTGTTCCAATACCAGTTGACTAAGGTGGATTCGTTGATGCCATGAGACCCATAGATGGTTCGTTGGAGTGAGTTTATGCCCATGGTTATGGGGGGCCAACAGATGTCCTATAAGCCTGCCTTCTTCTCATGGCTATGATGACAGCTGATCATAGTGGAGGATTGGCCTTACAATGATACTGACTTCCATGGAGATATGGATATGCTGCTTCCAGAGGGGGAGGAATTTGACGATGAAGGTAAAAAAAAACAATTTTTTAATATTTTGATGTTTTTTATTGTTTTTTAAATATATGTATTCATGACATTTCAATTTTATGAATGCAGATGTTGGACCAGAACGCCCTGCCGAGATGTCCCCGATTGCCAAGCGTATTGCTCATCAGTTCGATGTCGCTCCTTATCAAGAAGGAAGCGATAATGAGGAAGAGATCACGTGGAACCTCGAGGGATTGACCCATAGTATCCCAGAGTATGCTCGGGTGGGTGATATTCCACACTAGTATTAGAGGCACACAATGGGAGTATCAAACTAGATTCACTGACTGCTGACTCGTGTAGTCCAAGCAGTTACATGCTACCATGAGCATCATGCTGATTAGTGCATAGGCCTAACATTCCACATTTTTTTAGGCCTGTGAGCCATGGATATATAAGGCCTGCGAGCCATGGATGTTTTTGAACACACATATTATTTTTTTGGGTTTTGATGTATGACAAACATTATTGACATATATATATATATATATATATATATATATATATATATATATATATATATATATATAGATATATTTTTTTTTTTTTTTTCCTGCTTACTATGATACAAATGATTTGTTTTTTATTTTTACATGTTTCACAAATGTCTATCCAGCACATAATTAGCTAATGCATTTGTCAATGTATTCATATGTCTAGGAATATGATGATATGTAATGTAATCAAAATTTCTCTTCAATAGAAAAATACATAAATACATTCTCAATATCTAAGGGTTTCTAACAGAATATTTTCCATTGAGTTGAAGAACAACAAGCTATGAATCAAGGTTGATAATGAAATTCCAAATGCGAAGAGAGATAGCTTTTGACAAAAATTCGATGACTATGCTATACTTAGCAATGTTATTATTTGTTTGACCTAGAAAAATACCTTGAAGATCAATCAACTCACTGTGGGGGTCATAAATGGCCCATGCTGTGGATGATAGATTTCGGGTACTTCAGCAAGTAGCATCAGCGAAACTGATGTGAGGAGACACTGACATCTGCAAAGCAGGAAAAAACATAATAAACAAGAAAGATGCTTGCAAAACAACACACCAAACCACAGTGCACAAAAACGAATGAAATGCTTATTGTACAAAAGTAACCACGAAAGATGACCTAAGCATAGTACTTTTTGAGAGAGTCCACGCTCAGAATCGGATAATCAATCAATAGAGATGACCACCAGAGTTTTGCTATTGACATGATGAGTAAGCATTGAATTGGCCAAATAATAGAGTAGAACTCATATAAGAATTTTCCTCCACGCCCATTGGGCGAGGGAGGGTTACGAGTCAGATGACAACCCCATTGCAATAATGGGAAATTGGTAAAAACTCAAGGAGGGAGAAAAAACTTGAATTTGTGAAGAGATAAAGGAGTCCTTAGTTGAAAGATCTGACAATGGTAGGAAAAACTGACATGTCAATAGGCAATGGAGAAGAGAACTTCTCAAGACACATAGACATGACTGTTGGGCCAGAACTAAGCCATGGGGATTGAGAAAACACGTCAAGAGATGAACTCGAAACAGGATGATCATAGGATATAGAATTTGAGGCCGAAATAATATCCACATAATTAATTTTAGTGGAACTTAATGGCATTACTTCACCCCATGTTTCATCAATATGTGGAGAGGGAATGACCCAAGGATCAGAATTGATCAAAATCATGTTAACAAAGGCAACATGAGGAGGTGGGAGTGGAAAGATACCCATCAGAACAAGATATTTAAAGAGTCCTACCCCCACACTCTCATAAGGAGCACTAGTGTGCTTGACATACGGAACATTTCCATCCGAGGAGGAAGAGGCAAAGAAGGATAGTTGGTCAACTATGACTATCTTCCCTCGATGGGGAAAATGAATCATGTGGAACAAATAGGAGGCTACAACATGCATAGCATGGTGTTACTGAGAAAACTAGTGTTTATTTAGAACTACTAGTCCCACTAAGACGGGCAACTATCTTAGAAACAAACAAACTAAAGTTACTTGTATTTTCCTTTACAAGAGATAGATGAGAAAGAAGCAGAGAGTACCAACCTCAGTCTTTCGCTTGACTCCTTGCTTGTTTCCTTTCCCCTTTGACAGAATCTCGCCACTGATTCCTTACTTGTCCCGCTTCAAAGAGCACCTGTAGAATCACAGCAACATAATACCATCAAATCATAGAGATCTATCACTGTAAACAATATAGGATTAGATATATATTGACCATACAAATGCATATATCAACACAATATTCAGAGATACACAAGAATATGGAGGAAAACTAAAATATCTTTATTAATAAAAGTAGTAGAAGAGAGGATTACAACCACTTGGTCTAACCCAGTGCCATCCTCCCAGCTTGAAAGCCCTCTTCACCTCATACAAAGCAAGATCACCCAACAATGTCTTCAAAGAGAAACCAACAACACTTCTTTCCAAATTACCAAATTCCAACCTTTGGATCTTTGGGATGAGGGATCCATATATAGATATTTGCAGGGGGGTGAGTTAGCTTCTAGGATTTTGATTAGTGTCATCTCTCTGATAGTTCTTGGTTCCACTTGGAGATTTCATGATCTCTTACTCATCCTTGGGTTAATTTAGGGAGGCAAGTGTCAAATGAGCAGCTTCTAGAAGATTCTTAGGGTCTCCACCTAGCAAACTACTTGTTCCATTTGTCTGCTCTCGCTCATCGCACCCTACAGAAGGGCTTTCCAGTATGCATCACACCCTTAACACTAGGTAGTCTGTATGGTCCTTCTTTGACCAGTTCTGAGTGGTTTTTCATGGAGAACTTCTGGGAGATGATGTAATCAGCTGAGCTTTCTCCTTTAGGGTATGAAACAACACTTTTAGGGACTTAGAAGCCCTTGGTTTATGGACATATGTGATTGGGGTTGCAGTGCCCAAATATGTCTATAACAGTTGCCCTCTAAAGCATGAGGTCATAAATATTTTGATGTCGGGTGAAATGCTTTATAATGAGGATCCGCGGTTTTTCGAACTAGAAGGTGACCTGTAATAAGATACAATACAATACATTATCTTCACAATATTTTTCATGATCTGGCTGAGGCGGGCATTCCCATGCTCAGCTTGGTAAATTCATTTTCATGTACATAGGACAAACAACCGTCTGTGTGCAGACTGATGATTTTCGTAGAGCCATCATCCCTTAGTTTGGATGATTATCTGTGCAGCAATGATGTACATTTGATGTGTTTATTTTCTTGAATATATCACAGCCCGGATGGATGAAACTAGATCCGGGGTCTTCAAAACTCGTTCAATCTTCGCCCGAAAGTACAAGTCGATCCATGTGAAAAGATGTTCCGATGTCAAACATGGAAGGACATCGCCTGATTACCAGTCAATGATGTAAGCTATTAACAGGTGTGAGAGGAATCACCGATGATGATGATGACCCTCAAGGTATTGCAGTACAATTCACATGGTGTGAATACATGATTCGATGTCGAACACCATGCAAAATCTTTCGGTCGAAGGCCATTAATGTATACTTGTCGCCAGAAGTGAGAAACTTGCCATTGAGGCATGCAAACTTCAAAGTACTGAAAGGGTTGTTCCTAGGTTGGCTTCTTGGATAATGAGCTAATGTTGACAAGAAGTGACTCGTCGTAGGAGGGCATTGATGGATCCCACATCTACAACACAGAATGGAGCAAATGATTTTGTAGAGGTGAAAACGATCTAATGATACAAGGTTCAGGGTGGCGGTCATGAAAGAATGAAGCATGAAGGTATTGTAGTGGATGAGACACAAGATGGGTAGGTGAATTCTCTGAGTGACTTCTCTTGAACATATCGGCGACACTGAAATGGATTGGTAGCATTAACCCCAAAAGTGGATGGTACAGTGGACCAATGGTGATATGACTGGTGAACGAAATAACCTAACCTGACTCAATCATGGTGATGGAGTGAAAGTGTCATGTTCAAGAGCGACCTACTACCAATAAAGTTTCTTTAAGTTTTCTTCCCAATTTTCCCCAGTCATTTCTGACCAGTACCTCTTTATTTTTGTCAGTCTTGAGGAGGATAACATATGCTTGTTCTATAATTTTCCCTTTGGGCAAACCCGTCGCTATGTTTTAACGAGCCTAGCGATAGTGAAACTCGCTCTTGTCTGAATGGACAAGTTTGTCGCTATTGTTTTAATGAGTTTAGTGAAAAGGATAACTCGGTCCTTTTCAATTTTAGAGATTCTGAAAAGAGACGGAAAGGAAACTCCAATATTCCTTTTTTGTAGTATAATCCCTTAAGTCCGAAAAAAGTATAAAATAATGCGAAAGGGATGACTTTTCGATATTTTTAACGAGCCAAACAAGACAAACGCTCGATATTTTTGTGTAATAATCCCTTAGGTCCAAAAATATTAAAATCTAGAGGAGGGATGGCACTTCCAATTACTTTAACGAGTTGGAGAGGCCAATTTCTTGGCAATCTTTTCATATTTTACAAGTCAGATGAAAAGATCTTAAAGGAAACTTGTTTTTTTAGGAATGAGTGATATTTTCAGGTAGCAGCTGGTTCGAGATGAGGGTTGGAACCTTCCAATCATGGCAGTGTTAAGACGATGGCTAACAGAATCACTCGTTGCAGTTGTTCCTCAAAAGGGGTAAACAATCAAATGGAGGCGTATGATCGGCTAAAACAGAGTGGAGGTGATAGTAACAACACGACCAAGGCTAAAAAGTTGATGATAATGCATTCACAATGGTTATTTACTAGAGGTGGGTTCATCTTTTAATGATCTTAAACTCTGGTGGAACATATGCTCCTTGCTAGGTTTAATTTTTAACGAGCTTGAACTTTGCATAAAACTGCTTGTGCTAATGGTCATTGATATTTGATTCATCGTTAACACTATGTTCTTTTGATGGTCGTACTACTTGTTCAATTGCTCCATCAAACTAATTAGAAATGAGGACATATGCTTGAAAAATGAGTTAAAAATCTAATACCCTACTTAAATTACGTGAAAGGTAACTTAAAAATAGTTTTCTACCCCTCATTTTACCATTTCATTTGGAGTTGTGATTGTTGGAGCTCTGGAGGTGTTTTCCCCCTTGATTTTCATCAACTGATTCTGAGAGATTCTATGGATAATTTTTGGCGTCGTCTGGACTAGGTAGGAGCTAAACCTGAGCTCTTTAATTGCATTCTTTCCTTTTTGAATTCTGAGCATGTTTTCCTGCTTTTCTGGGCCCCTGGGGTTTGAACATTTTGTTCTACCCCCATCACACCTAGTATACATCAAAAGGTGTGATGCATCCTAGGTTTGCCACTGGACAGTCAGGATGCATCTCACCTAGTACACAGCTAGGGTGCGATGGGCGCAAGGAGGAAAATTTCTGCACCGATTTTTCATGGAAATTTTGCCTGTTTTTTGCCAAATCAGGATCCTAATTCTTCTCTTGTTTGCTTTTCAGAGATTCATTGGAGAAAAAATGGTTGTTACATGGCATGAACGTGAGCATGAAGAAGAGGACATGGTTTCCCTACATGATCTGGGTATGGTAACTGCATTGCGGAACTGTGGCTTGCTCAAGTTCTTCCGCATGTCTAGCATGAGGCAACAAATCAACTTGTTGCAATATTTCCTCGATGCATGGGATCCTACCAACCAAGTGTTTCAGATAAGAGGCACATCCATCCCCATGAATGTTGAGGACATCCACTTTTTAACCAGTTTATTGAGGCATGGTGCCCCTCTCTCATTATCAGGTTTTGCCTGTGGGGGTGAATCTGTGAGGGATTATATTCGCTGATAGTGTAGAGAAGGATCTCAGCCGAGTAGGGACAGCAAGATCAGTATCTAAGATGTCACAGACTGTTCCTTGAGAAATATTTTATTCACCTTTGCTAGATTTGCTGGTAGCACGACCCTTCACTTGGCCAACAGGTCCTTTATGTAGTACGCCTTGGAATGCCTCAAACCCAAGGTATTCAACTGGTGTGATGCAATACTTCTAGTGATCATAGAACAGCTTACCAAGGTGAAAAATAGAAGATCTAAGAACTTTGGCTATGGTTCTATTCCAACCGCTTTCGCCTTCGAGAGAATCCCACTGATGCAGCCCCAGTACATCTCACTTGGCCTACTACCACCGACTGAGCCACAGATGAAGAGATGGGTCAACCTTATGGCCAGACATGCTAGTCAATCACAATTTTCATTCTCTGATGCTTTCTTCGAGTGGTTCAACTGTCAGTAGATGGTTTATGCCGAGTATCCATATGCTGGGATGGATTTCTGGGGTGACCCAGATTTGGTGCTGCCAGCTGGCGAGCAGTGGGGTGTCATAGGTAAAAATCTCTGACCATATCTCTATTTATTGTTTTTATAATGTTCTTGTGTTTTTTAAATATTTATCAAGACTAATCAAAAATCATGTGCTTATGTAGATATCGGGCCAGTGCGACCAGTAGTGCGTCCGAGAGTAGCAGCTACCGTTCCAGTAGGAGAGGCTGTAACGAGGGCCATTCTTCGTGAACTAGATGTATCCGAGACCCTTGCAGTGTTGTCGGATCAGATCGAGGGTCCCACCCTTGGTATTCCAAACGTGAGGACCAATGAGCTACCTCTAATATTATAGCGCCATACCACTGGTGTGCCGAGCCGATGGACTAGGCTCTTGCGCATGATTGCATAGGCAGTGACTAGTTATCACCAGCACCATTAGATTAGGGTGCCCCCTTGCATTTTGAGTTTTTGGGTCATATGACTGATTTTGTCCTGGACACAGAACACTATGTACAAACTATAAACAGTTATATATATATATATATCTATATATATATATATATATATATATATATATATATATATATATATATATATATATGTATGTATGTATATTTTTTATTTTCAGAGCTTTATTTTGGTTAAGTTATATGATCCTGATGCAGTTATTGATAAAATGCTTTTCTTTTACAAATGTTGCAAATGTCTATCTAACACATAATTTGCTAATGAATCGGTTAATGTGTTTAAGTTTCTGGAAATATGTTGATATTGAATAGAATCGAACTGCCTTTCCAAAATCTTGACCCTTAGGAACATGCGATAGATAGCTGGATTCCGAACGGAATAGATGCCTGTAAGCTGTAGAATGATGAGCTGTGAGTCTAGCCTGATGACAAGTCGGCGTATGCCATGCGCGATGGCATCAGAGAGGAGTTCTATCAATGCGCTATATTCAGCGATGTTTTTTGTTGATTGACCAATACACACCCCTCTGAAACTCACTAACTCGCTGCTTGGATCAAAGATGGCCCAAGCTGCAGAAGATAGGTTCCATGTACTACAACTCGCTCCGTCGGCATATCCAACAAATGATTCCAATGGGTTCGACATCTACAAAAAAATTCAAAAGTGGATTTCCTAACCAAAACTATCACTCTTAACGAAAACAAAAATGTAACAAAAGCATATGAAGAGGTTACCATGCTGAGTCAAGCATAGTAACGCTTAAGGTACAACCTATTTCGGGGTTGCGATAGTGGAATCCTGTCATAATCTACTAGCTCGTAGGCTCTTTTTGCTAATGCACACTTAACAATGTAGGGACCCATCCATAAACACTGGAACTTACCTGCTCCCAATTTATTTGATTCCTAATCGTAAAGCAAGACCAGGTCACCTTCTGAGAAAATGCAGGGTTTGAAATTCTTGTCAAATTGTGCTTTTACTCGTTTCTTATGTGCTTCGTTAGCCAAGGCAGTGTCATGATGAGTTTCATCCAGTTGGATTAACTTTAAGAAAGGAGACTCTTCCTCTAAAGTTCTAGGGAGGAGGTCAACTGCGAGCTTGAGAGATGAAATTTCACACTGAACTGGTAAGATCGCTTCCAGGCCATACACCAGCTGAAAGGGCATAAATTTGGTTGCATTTCTTACTGATGTCTGGTATGCCCACAAGGCTGAGTACATGATTAGGTGCCAACTCCATTTATGGACTCCAATCATCCTTTGCAGCATGCGTTTCAGGATTTTGTTGATCGCCTCAACTTGCCCATTAGCTTGTGGATAATATGGAGTAGAGCTGTCATGGGACAGTCCTAATTTGGCAGCCAATTCAACCATCATGTGATTGTGGAAATGCGATCCATGATCTGTGACTATAGCTTGTGGAACGCCGAACCTGGAGACTACATGATTGAAAAAGAAAAGAGTGGCTGTTTTGCCGCTGTTGTTTAATGTAGGCATCGCCTTAACCCATTTCATAAAATAGTCAATTGCGACTATGATATACCCATGCCCCCCAACCAAGGTGGGGTTACATTGCATGAAATCTATGCCCCATTTGGCGAAAGGCGCAGCAGCAACCACTGGCTGTAGAGGTGCGGGTGGTATTCTGGTTTTGTGGTCGAAGATCTGACAACCATGGCAACTTCTGACTGTGGTTATGCAATCTTTGAACATTGTTGGCCAGAAGTATCCCACTCGTAAAATATTTTGTACCATAGCATAACCAGATTGATGCCCCCCACATGCGCCTGAATGACAATCATTCAGGACTTTTTCGGCCTCCTCATGGGTGAGGCACCTTCATAGAACTGTATCGACACCATGATGGTAAAGCGTATCACCGACGATCATGTAGTCTTTTGCTTGGTATCGAGTACGTCGCTGTTCTGAGCGAGAGGTATTAGACCTATACGTTTGGGTTTGGAGATAAATGATTATATCTCCATACCACATATTGCTTAAAGATATCAGAAACAAAAATTCATCCACGATCGTTGCTTTAGATGTTGAATCATTGGACGACGATGGGAAATCACATAGTAACTCCACGAAAACCAGAGCTTTCTTTGATTTGGATTTTACGAATTCTAGATCAAACTCTTGCAAAATTGCTATCCACTTCGAATATTTTCCCCCAAGCAACTATCTCGATAAGATGTAAGTCATGGGGTTGCAATCTAACAAAATGGTAGTTTTTCGAAAGAGAACATAGTGTCGAAATCTCTGTATTGCTTGAACTGCTGCGAGAGCTAGCTTTTCAACATAGGAGTACTTGCTTTCTATATCATTTAAGTTTTGACTTAAATAATAAATAGGATGTTCGATTCCATTGCCTTCTTAAACTAAAACCATTGCGATGGTCGTCTCTGCTGCTGCCAGATACAGGTTAAAGTCTCTTTGATAATCAGGAGCGTACATTAATGATGCTTTGTTATGGATTCCTTTAGAGCATCAAAGGAAGCTTGTGCAACCTGATCCCAGTTGAAGGGTACTTATTTTTTCAAGAGACGCGTATAACATTTAGCAAGTTCGGCGTAATTTGGAATGAACCTTCTCAGAAAGTTTGCTTTCCCTTGGAGTTTTTGAATCTGAAGCAAATTTGAAGGTGGAGGCAAATTGATGATTGCTTGAACCTTGCACGGGGGGAGATGAATCCCGTCCTTTGAAACTACAAAGCCAAGTAAACGACCAGAATTGACGCAAAACACACACTTGTGCGGATTGAGTCTTATTTTGTAATGTCGACAACGTAGAAATATTTCTCTCAAATGCTGTGGATGATCGGTCCGCTTTTGCGAGTGAGCCAGAAGATCGTTGATGTATGGTTGAATGATGTTCTTTATGTCATGGAAGGCATAATTCATTTCCCTCTAAAAAGTTGCCCCTGCGTTCTTTAAGCCAAAAGGTAGCTTATGGTACGTGAATGTGCCCCACGGACAGATAAATGCAGTCTTTGACTGGTCCTGTGGGAGGATATTTATTTGATTATACCTAGAAAATCCATCCATAAAGAAAAAGATTTCGCATCCGGTGCATTCTTCAATTATCTGGTTGATGAAGGGTGTAGGGTAGTTGTCCTTTGGACAAGCTTGATTTACACCCCTGTAATCGACGCACACTCTAATTGTTTCTTGCTTTTTCATCACAGGAACAATGTTCGATAGCCAATCAGTTAGAGGAACTGGGTAAATGAAGCCAGCATGGAGAAGTTTTTCAACTTCTGCCTTGATGGCAGTGGCTTTCTTTGGGTGCACCTACCGAAGCTGTTGTCTTACTGGTTTGACATCTGGATACATCTTAATTTTGTGTTCAACTATGCTTGAGTGAATGCCTGGAATTTATTCATATGACCATGCAAAGACATCTCTAAACTCGCGAAAGAGAGCGTAATATACTTCTAGTTCTAAAGAAGAACAATATTTGCCGACATGAATATTTTATACAACATCTGGTTTGGTCAAGATATTTATGGCGATAGTTTCTTCAATATTGGACAGAGTTCACTCAGAATCCACTGTATTTATAGTATTTGATAGAAAATAAAAAACTAATGGATGATTAAGGTTGTCGGAGTAATCTTCGTTGTAATCCAAAAGATGGGAACGATGGTGGTAATCTTCCCATGGTGCCCCCTCTATCTTCATTGATTGAACAATTTCTTCATTCGTAAAATGTAGATGTGACCAAGGATCTGAAGAGGTACCATACTCCTTAGACCTATCTACCCAAACGCTTGATGAACATTCATTTGGGTTTGCCTCCCATGCCGAGAACATTGATTGCTACAATACTAATATTGGGATTGGAGGCAATACCTGGTGATGATCCATGCTAACATCGTGTTTGGATACCTTCTAAATGGAAGATACCATATTGCAGGTTCCCACTATGGCCACTTCTGCTAGGTTGTTTAGAGGTCGTAGGGAAAAAGTACCCATCAATGTAGGGTCTTTTAGCAGGCCTACTTTGATATTTTGAAGCAACTGAGAGCTTCCGTGGATCATCGGGATGCTTCCCGTAACTTGTGAACTATTTGGGAGAAAGGTTTGTTGGTCAACGATTGTAATTCCTCCTTGAAAAGGAAATGCAATCTTCCTAAAGTACATTGACACAACAACGGCCATAGCATAAATCCAAGGCCTTCCCAGTAGGATGTTATAATCGAGATTTCCATCGATAACTTCAACATCAATTTCTACTGTTTTTCCCCCCAGTTCAACTTGTAAGTTACTCAAAATCCCGTATGGAGTGTATGATCACCCATCAAATGCTTTTAATGTCGTTGACGATCGTTACAAGGTTGGTGATCCTAAAGTTTTCTAGCAACTCATTAACATAATACATGTAGATGTCCCCTCATCAATAATTGTTCAATGAACAGTTTTGTTGAGGGCTTTCACTTGAATGAGGAAAGTGAGTTGAGTTGGTAACTGAGGTTCATATTCTTTATGATTAAAGGCTACAAGATTGGAATCTACTGGGTCAATCCCACCTATTGCTGATAATAGAGCCTGCTTTTGGGAGGGGCAATTTTGCAGTACTTCAAGTGTCTACATAGCGGATGGCGATAGGGCCAGGTCCTCTACTATATTATAATTCTATGCCACTCTGATGTGGAGCTATAAAAAGGGTCTCTTTCACCTCTAATTACCTCACATTAGTTGTCAATCCAGGAACGTTTTGTTATTTCAAAGAGTGTCTCAGTCTGAGGCTATCATTTGCCAGAGTAATGCTAGTAGTACAATGTTCAGAAATACAAGAGTAAACGGATGCTTGTTTACAGCAAACTACTTCAAAAGATTAAAATACACATTCAGAAAGCTAAGAAATTTATCAATCAAGGGTTCAGTAGAAGTAACTCATCCCTTTGTAAACTGATGGAACTAAGGTAAATCATAGAACAAATCGTGGATCTGGGAGCCAGGCAGTAAATGTCAGTGCTCACTACAGACCTGGATCGTTGTTCACACCAAAATAAAAAAGGACAGGAAATGGAATGACAGATAAGAAATGGAACAGAAAATCTGAAATGGAACAACAAATCTGAAATAGAACAGCAAATCTGAAATAGAACAGAAAATCTGAAACTGTAATAGCAACTAAGTCTAGCAAGCAGTAACACCTTAGTCTACAAGATCAAATGCACGAATCGTGACCCGAGAGGAATCAAATGGCAATCTTTCACTCTAAATGATGAATTGAACAACACAACAAAATGGCACAGCTCTTATTAATGATGAATTATAGAACAACACTTCAAAACCATATATGCACATGGCACACCTTAATAGTAACCCGATCTTGGTAAACCAATTATCACTCTCAGCTATAAAAGATTACGACTGCATTTCAGAATGGAACAGAAATGTCTATAGATCCAACAATCGCAAAGAACATAATCGCTAAGATGAATTCTGTAATAAGTGCACAGCATAGAGGCTCTGTAATTAAACAACAACACTATTCTATAAATACTGACAGTATTATATTAACACTTGGAAAAATAATGATACGTTGCAGAGTCAATGTGATAGTTCTGTCTCAGTAAAGTAAACATAACAGAGCATGTGATGTAAACTAAAAACACATCATATTACCAAATAATGCTAATAAGCAAACCGTGCATAAACCAAACGTAATAGTATAGGAGCAAGTGTCCTCCAGGGCCGGGCCCTTAGCCTCCAGGGGTACACTGCTTGAAGTTATTCCAGACTCAGAGATGAAATAGTAACCAAGTTTGTATTAATGCATAAAGCGAAATTACAATAGATTGGTTCTTAACGAGACTCGATGATCAAAGTTTTGATCTTAAAGGAAATTACATAGAACATAACCAACCCCCCTCGAGCTAATAGTGTTGCCCCTTTTATAAGGGTGAAGGCGGAGATATCTAAGTGGAGAAATAGATAAAACATCGATCCCTCGGGATCAAGGATCCTGAGGGATTCGCCGAACCATTAGTCCTCAGTCATCTCTTTCCTTTCCTGCGCCAGCCGATATCTCCACTTCCTTTCCAGGGCTGATTTGCTTTGATTTGCTTTGCCTTGTTTGCATACGATCTCCCGTCAAAGGGATAGTGGTTAACTCGTCCTTGTCCTTTCCTTTGGAACGGAAACTTCTCGTTTTTCCTCCTTCCTACATAAGGAAATGAAAATTGTCAGTGTTTTCGTCTTGCATATTAATCTCACATGTTTTATTACATTTTCTTATCATTTTCCTAGTTCATAATGCGAAAGGTTTGTAAGTTATAATGAAAAGATGTTGAAATAATTACCAAAAACATACCTTCTTTAGTACTCCACACACCCCCCTGCTTACCCTTTTTCATGCCCTCATGAAAACATTGTAGTTGATGTGTAAGGCAATGAGTGAGTAGGCTGGAGATGGAATCTCATGTGAAGACCTACAGCCATGCTGCATAACTAGGTTTTCAAAGAAATTTCCTGTCTGACCCTCAGGCATCTCATACAGGGCTTGGTATTTAGGTGCAGGGTGCCAAATAATTGGACTCCAGAACCTATATCCTAACCAGGATGGCCCTACCCTCAAAATGACTTCGCCATAGAGGTGCAAGCGGTTGGCGGCTAATTTAAAATTTTCATACTTAAATGGTTCCCTGAGCTGGATATTCGGATTAGAGATTTGATACCGAAATTTAGCCACATCAATGGCAGGGTCTTTGATAGAGAAAAAGTATTCTAATCCCTGTCGAATGATTGCCTCATGCATGGGTCCTAATGCTTCAATTACACCTGGAGTCTTCATGAGGTTTCTATGTTTTCTCCACAACTATACTGGATCCCTAGGCTCAGCTCTTATCCACAAATCTAATCCGTTTTCTTGTCTTTGGAAAGCATTATAAGCTTTAAGCCATTTAATTTGATTAACCCCAAATGAAATAAATGCCTGTAATTGGATATCCCCAACAAAAGGCCCAGGGTTCAGCTTGGTCTCCTGGTCTAATACAAGGTTATGTAAGTAAAACTCACACAGTAGTCTCTGAACTTTTACCCCGTAGTGTTTACAACAGTTTATAAAATCATTGATGGTGTTAATTTGTATGGGAGCACCTGCTTTAACAACCTTTATTTTCAATTGCAAATATCGTTCCATTAAAAACAAGGCATAATTCTTAGCAGGGGCTCTACATGCTAGGACGTCATTGTATAAGGAATATAAGGTATCCATCTGCTTGATAACTATATCTAACCTATGAGTTACCTTGGCGACTTTTTCTTCTTCCCTTCACCACCCTTCAAAGGCCTAGCTTTCGGATAGATTGACGTTCCTAAGCTGCTGTTGTAGCTCTTCATACTTTTCTCGAGGGACCGTTTGCTCTCTAAGCTTTTCTGCTACTTGCTGAGCTTGCTTCAAACCCTTTCATAGGGTTACCATTTTTGGATCTCTTTTCCATGCGGTAGTGGAGGCCGGGAGTTTTACCTGAATTTTCCTATTGCGTTGTTTTGAGTTCATGACTCTTATCACTCCCGAAGGTGGTGTCTCCGTTTGAATTTTCTTATCGTGGGTCAAAATCTCATCCTTTTCTATCTTAACATGGATATTAGTCCATTGCTGTTCCTTTTCAATTGGAACAGCAGTATGCTTCTCAACATCATTTGGAACAGCAGCTTGGTTTTTGACAGGGTTTTGAACAGCAGGATGGACTCTAGTCCTCCGCTCCTTTGTCTTGAGGGGTTTTGCTGGAGTGGTTGCATTTTTCCTTCCCAAAGTCCTTTTTACCCTTTGCCTTGCTTTTATAATCCTAATCTGCTGGTGGAGCTGGACTATTATATTCAATAATCTCTGCTATTCCTTTCGCAATTCCTTAATTTCTTGAATTTCCTTAAAAGGAACAGGAGGTTGTTCACTGCGGCCTGGACTATGACTAACTTCCTGATTTTATTCCTGGGGTGCTTCTTTGTTGTTCTGCTCTGGCTGCTCCGGGGCAAGAACCCTAGCTAGTTCTGTTATTTCTTGGGTGACTTCCTTTTCTACCCCCCTACCTCCGGAGTTTCTTCCGGTGTCGTCTGGCTAGGAACAGGTTGTTCCTGTTCAGCCTCTCTTGTCATGTTTTCATCATGAACAGGCAGATTCTCTTCTTCTGCCTCCTTTGCATGTGATTCTTTAGGTGCATTTTCCTCCTGAGCATAGTGTTCTTTTGGTTCCTCTTCAGCATGGAGGTCTGTTGGGCTGGAAGATTGGCCATATTCGCCCATATTGGCAAAAACTTTGGCCAATTCATCTTCTCCCAATGGGTCCTGCACTGGGCTGCCTTCCTACTATCCCATTTCCTCCTCTTGCTCAGATTGCTTGGCTTCTTCCTCATTTTCTCCTTCCTCGTTTTCCTGCATTACTTTATCATTGCCTTCTCCTTCTAATCACGGGGGTTGCTCATCCCCTGTATCTTCTATCTCTACCAGTTGGCTGGTATTTCCTTGGGGCTTCTACAGCCTCCCTCATAGTCATGCTAGTCAGGCTGATTTCCTTCGTTTTTCTGAACGCTCAGGTGTACTAGTGGCATGTTTACGTTTCGGGGATGGTGTGGTCAATCTTCCATCTATTATGGCAGTTAGCTCTTCCCATCTGCTCTGCTGCTGGGTAAGGCTATGGCTAACTATTAACTGTATCAACCCATGATGACTAACAACTGATTCTACATGCTGTGCCTTTTTCAGGCTCCGTGCAACATCATGAAGTAATGAATTCAAAAATGCAAGTAAATTTACAGAGCATTTTTGTTTTAACATAGCTAAAAGTTTAAGATGTCGTGGTCTTACCGCGTCTTTTCTTCACTCACAGGTGATGTAGCTTTGAATGGTCCTTGCCAATTCTGCCCACGGTTCTCCTAGTGCTGCTGGAAGAACCCCCTTTCCTCTAATTGTCAGGCTCTGGCCTTCGTCCTGGAATATTCCTATAATCTTCTGCAATCTCTCCTTCTTTAACGTCCATATAGGTCCAGCGGCTGACAGTCTCGAGACTTCTACGATTATGTCGTCGGTGACTGCTATGCATCTCCCCCTCACTGTGGAGTGATCCTCCTGCAAGTTCTGCAAGAATTCAATTGCCACAGTCTCGTTAGACTCCTGCAAGTGGTTGAGATAAGTCAGCCACCCTGCTCTTGCCAGGATTTCCCGGGCAGCAGCAGAAATTGTTAACTCCAGCGATTCTCTCTGAATCGATCTCCCTCCCATGTTTATGGTTTTGCTGTGAAATCTCATAATTTTAACAATGGAACGGCAACTTTTCATGCTGCTAGAAGCACAGAGAGGCTGACGGACGCGAGAATCGCTCAAAATCTAATGTTGCAGGATATGCAATGGAAATGGCTTAGGAACAGCAAGTCATGCAAAATAAAAAATAGTATACCGTTGAGCCGTGCTATTCCCAAGTACGCAGTTTCCCGAATAGCGATCTGACACATCATCCAAGAAATGATGAGGTTAACCTCCCCCCCTGCAATGTGATAGGCCATCTCGGCCATCAAATAAAGGAGCGGCGTGCCGGTCTGTTCTGAAGCAGAGTCATAAAGGAACAGCATATGGCAATATGCCATGTTCACAAAGGTAGCAGATTACCGAAATCGAGGCGTCAAGTTGGATCACTTAATACGTAAGAGATTGCTGTGATATGATGTGAGGCTGGGAGGATAGGACATCTGCCGTACATTCCGAGTCTCATGCGGTCATTGTTAACTGCTCTGCCATGATTGGTGATAATAGATTTACATGCGTTGTATGGTTCGGAAAATAATATGCATTCGTCTTATGTGATTGATTACTAAGGCATAAGAAACAAAAGGGTGGTAATAACTACCTATTGGTGTAAATTATGTGACTTCAATACCATTAACAGTGCTCTGCTACCGACAGGTGTCCATAACCTTGGCAGAGTCGTTTATTTCACCCATGGAACCATGATCCTTTGTGTATGCGTAGGAAGTGTTATGTGATGTCAAAATGTAGGCCATTATGCTGGCTTGGTGACCAGTTAGCCATAATGCCATTCACGAGGAAGGAGCGAAAGGTGGGTAGGCCGGCTCGTGATGAGACCTCCTATTCCAAGGGTTCTTTATTTGACATACCTTTTGGAACATATCCTTGGTGTGGTGGCCATAGTGGGAATGCCACTTCGCTTTTGTCCTCATGATCATGGTAGGCTGGCTCTTGATGAGACCCCCTATCCTGCATTTGACAACTTATAAGTCATTAAGACATCATTGTTTGCTCTTTTTTCTCTTCTTTTTTTCTTTTTCATAAAGCACTATCCCATTTATACACAAAGGGTGGTTCAACACTCCTTAAGAGTAGGAATGGTGGAAGAAGTCTTAACATCTCAATAGGAAGATATAAACCCTTTGCTCTTATTCTTGAATAATAATCAAAGAGGATTTAGAAGGAACCAACATGATAAAGATAACCAATCAAAGCAGAGTTAGTGAAGCAATGACAACAAAAGATAATAGGTAAGTGTGTCCTTCCCTCTGTCCTTTTACCAATTCAAAGAAATCTCTTATAAAAATAACGATTTTATAATTCACTTGATTTCAGTATGTTGTGATTTTGTATCCATTGCATAAGTGCATAGCTGTATTCCAAAAGACTTGAAAGAACAGGAACAGTAAGCATCCTTAATTTAAAACAACAAGGAGAACAAGCATAAGTAAAAGGAATACGAGGATGTTGCTGCTTCAAAGAGGAAGAGCAAAAGAATACAAGTGGTGTTCCTTTTAGAAAAAGGAACAGCAAAACACACAAATGCCGTTCCTTTGGAAAAGGAACAACAAAAATCGAAAATGTTGTTCCTTTAGAAAAGGAACAGCAAAACACAAAAATGTTGTTCCTTTGGAAAAGGAACAGTAAAAATCGAAACCGTTGTTCCTTTGGAAAAGGAACAACAAAAATCGAAAATGTTGTTCCTTTGGAAAAGGAACAGCAAGACATCCAAGTGTCGTTCCTTTGGAAAAGGAACAACAAAAATCGAAAATGATGTTCCTTTGGAAAAGGAACAACAAGGCACACAAATGTCATTCCTTTTGGAAAAGGAACAACAAAAAGCAAAAGTGTTGTTCCTTTGGAAAAGGAACAGCAAGACACGCCAGTGCCGTTCCTTTGGAAAAGGAACAGCAAAAAGCAAAAGTGTTGTTCCTTTGGAAAAGGAACAACAAAAATCGAAAATGTTGTTCCTTTGGAAAAGGAACAGCAGAAAGCAAAAATAAAGAAAAAGAACAAGTTTAAAGCAAAATGACGGTCGATCCAACAGGTTCTGTTCTTTTGAAAAAGGAATAGCAGAACGAAAAATGTTGTCCCTTTGAGAAAAGGAACAACAAAAATAATAACATTGTTGCTGGTTCAAAACGTAACGGCAAAGCATTTGTTTCAAAAATATATACAAACTGTGAAAAGAGATAAATTACTTAATGAATCACAGGTGAGGAAGACTTCTCTCCCTCCCCCAAAATTTCCATATCAGAGTCTTGGCGTAGCTGCTGGCAGAAGGACTCCCGAGTGAGTGGTTTGTGATAAAGGCAAACTCGGTGACCATTTGCCTTGAAGGCATATCTAGAACCGTCAATAGTGATTAGAGTAAGAGTACCATTGTCATGTACCTTCTGGATTTCAGATGGTCCCGACCAATGAGTCTGGAGTTTCCCGGGAAAGTCCTGAAACCTGGAATCGTACAAAAGTTCCCAGTCTCCTTTGCGGAAGACTTTATTTTTAATGAGAGCATCATGCCATTTAGCTCGCTGCTGTTGGATAAGTGCAGTATTTTGGAGTGTAGAGAGCCTAATTTTATCGAGCTCATTGATCTGCTGCAATCGATTAATCTATGCCTCTGTTAAATCTAAACCAACTTCCCGTGTTGTTCGCAGTGTTTGGATTTCGAATTCTATGGGAAAAATGGGTTGCTTGCCAAACACTAATTGATAAGGTGAGTAACCAGTGGTACTTCTCCATGTTGTTTTGTAAGCCCATAGTGCCTCTGGTAATCTGGCAGCCCAATCATGTCTATGTGACGCGATTGTTTTTGTTAGGATTGCTTCTATTATTTTATTGCTGCTTTCTACCTGACCATTTGCCTGTGGGTGGTATGGAGTAGTGATTTTATGTTGGACATGATAGTTTTTGAGTGTTGCAGCTATTTTGTTCCCAGAAAACTGTGGTCCACTGTCTGTAATTATATCTCTTGGAAGGCCATAACGCACAAATATATGGAACAAGAACTATATGACAGAATCTTCTGTAGCTCTTGGCAACGCCTCTGCCTCAACCCATTTGGTGACATATTCTGTTTCCACCAAGATATACGTTTTCTGATTTGAGGGTGGGTTAATTGGTCCGATGAAATCAAGGGCCCATCGTTCGAATGGTTCAATGACTAACTATGGGTTCAAGGGCATCTCATCGGACTGACCAGGGCGTCCTGCTCTCTGGCAACTGTCACAAGCTTGGACGAATTTCTTTGCATCTTTGAAAATTGTAGGCCAATAATACCCTGTTTGTAGGACCTTATGTCCAGTTTTGCGATCAGAAAAATGTCCACCACATGGTCAGTCATGGCAGGCTTTTAAAATGTCGAAGATTTCATCCTCTCGAACGCATCTTCTGATATGCATGTCTGCCCCTGTGTGGAATAGGTAGCCTCCAACCCACGAGAATTGAGCACTCTTCTGAACAATCTGTTTCCGCTCATTAGGGGTTAGATGTTTCGGTAGTTTACCTACTACTAGGTAATTGGCAACATCAGCATACCAGGGTGTTTGAACAGCAACAACAAACAGATGCTCATCTGGAAATTGATCTTCAACTGCTGCTGCATCGATTGGCTTTGGAATTCTTGAGAGAAAATCGGCTACAGGATTTTCTTTTCCAGGTCGATCCTTGATTGTAATATCAAATTCCTGCAATAAAATCAGCCATCTAGTTATTCTGCCATTTGTGATAGGCTTGTTTGCTAAATATTTGATGGCAGAATGATCTGTATACAAGATAACAGGGTATCCAGTAATGTAATGTCTAAATTTATTGACAGCTTGTATTACAGCTAAAAATTCTTTCTCAGTAATAGTGTAATTTAATTCACCAGGGGATAAAGTTTTGCTAATATAATAAATTGCATATGGTTTTTTATCCTCTTCCTACCCAAGGACTGCTCCAATGGCTGTATCTGAGGCATCAGATGATATCTGAAATGGCAAATACCAATTTGGTCCTTGAAGGATTGGGGTTGTGGACACAAGCTTATTTAGATCCTGCAAAGCATGTTCACATTTTTCTGTCCAAAGAAAATCAATGTTACCAGTTAGTGCATACAGAGGTGCAGCAATATGCGAAAAATGTTCTATAAACCTCCTATAATAACCAGAAAATCCAAGAAAACTATGTACCTCCGTTTGAGTGGTAGGAGTGGGAATAAGCAAAATTATTTTGATTTTGGCTGGGTCTACCTGAATGCTAGCTGCTAAAATATAGTGTCTGAGAATAAGTCCTTCAATCCTCATCATATAGCATTTTTCATGGCTTAAACAAAGCCTGGTAGCAATGCAGCATTGTAGGACTTTTTCCAGTGTACCCAATGCTGGATCGAAATTGTCTCCATATGGTGTAAAGTCAACCATGTATACTTCAAGTCCTTCATTTATTAAATCTACAAAAATGTTGAGGATAGCCCTTTGGAATGTGGCAGGAGCAGTGCATAAGCCAAAAGGTAGAACTCTGTAGGCAAATGTTCCCCAAGGACAAGTAAAAGTGGTTTTGTCTTGTTCTGCAGGGGCAATCTGGATCTGATTGTATCCACTAAAGCCATCCAGGAAAGAAAAGAATTTATTTCCTGCCAAAGTTCTAATACTTGGTGGATGAATGGGAGAAGGAAGTGGTCTTTTGTGTTGCTTTATTTAGTTCTCTGTAGTCCACACAGATTCTCCATTTCCCATTCTTTTTTGGTACCACCACAAGTGGAGAGACCCATTTACTATCAGAGATAGAATAGATCTAAAAGTTTTTGAAGTTTAGCTTTTACCACATCTTTTAGATGAGGATTAAGTCTCCTCTGAGGCTGGCGAACAAGTCTCGCATCTTTTTCTATGTAAATGTGGTGGGTACATAATTGAGGGTCGATTCCTTTCATATCAGGATAGTCCCATGAAAATGCTTCTTTATATTTCCTCAACAGATGGATGAGCTTCGTTTCTTGTTCGGAGGTGAGGTTGGCATTAATGTTTAATGTTTTTCCCGGTTCAATTTCTACAATTTTACTATTTGCAACAGAGGTAACAGGTATCGTTTGATCATGTGTATCTTTAAGAGGATCTTCTTCAAATTTGTTATCGAATGCTACCTCTATCATGTGACACTGTGTGTGGGATCTAGATTCAGTTTGACTAATAAATTTATTAATGGCATCGTCCTCTGTCTGATCTTTAGAATCAAGTGCCTCTTGTATAGTTAATGGAGATCTAATATTGTTAGTAAGGTATGATACAGGGTGCTTATTAGTTTTGATCATTGTGACACTTGGCTATGCTGGAGGATATAAGGCTAAGTTTTTGATATTCGCTCCCCTCATTATGGTCATATTGCCTTGTCGGCAGCCAATATAGGCATCGGCAGTTGCAAGCCAAGGTCTACCTAAAATGAATGGGTGTCCATCAAGTCGTCTTTTGGGATTTATTACCAGAAAATCAGTCGGATATTTCCAGGAGTCAACAGATACCATGACATCATGTAGCATGCCCTCTAGCCTAACCACAAATCGGTCAGCCAGCTCTAACAAGGTAGAGGTGGGTTCTACAGATGTAATGCCTAGCTTTTGGCAAGTAGTAGTTGTTAAGATGTTGATTGTAGCTCGTAGATCAACTAAGGCATTAGGGAAGGTTTGACCATAAATTTGTATGGTGACTATTGGATTTCCTGGGTCTTCGTATTTAATGGGCATTTCTTTTCCTGATAATAAGTCAGATAGAGTGCAACTACTTGGACTCTTGGATTGTTTGTTGCATTCCTCCTTGCTTTCTTTACACACAATTCTTTGATAGTCTTTGCATATATCAGAATGTCTTGAATGGCTTGGAGAAATGGAATTTTTATGTACAGATTTTGTAATTCTCCCAGAATGTCAAAATCAGGATATTGTGTAGGTCGAGGTATGATTAATCATTCTGGGAACGGGGGAGAGGATGTGGTTGTTTGGTTATGAGTTTGTTGTTTGTTCACATCCTCTTCTTGTGACAGATGTTCTCTGGGTAATTGATTTTCAACATGGGCTATCTTTTCTCCCTCAGTTTCAACAATATGCCAAGATCTTAACTGAAGATCATTACACTCCCTCATATCAGCTCCTATTTCTGATGTTTCTATTATTTGGACAGATTGGACCGGTCTATTATTTGGATTGGGGTTGGGTTGGGCTGGGAGTTGCAGTCTTAGATTAGACTGGGGATTTTGTTGTAAGGCTGGCAGTGTAGGTTGAGGGAGAGGCATGGTTCCTACTGGCTGATGCATCGGTCTTTGCCAGTTTGTCTGCCAGGCTGAACTTTGTGAAGTAGGCAGAGTCCATTATGGTGGGTATGCGTTACTTTGCCAATATGGTGGAGTATAGGGAGAATTCAGCCAACCAGATGGGCTTGCTTGATTCAACCACGGGGTTGATGAAGGAAACGACTGAGGTGACCAGTTTGGGGGCGAGGGTTGGGATTGACTTTGCCACATATTATATTGTTGAGCATTATACTACGGAGACTGAAAAGAAGAGGTCGGGTCCGAAAACATACCAGATTGTCAAGGCTACCACTGCTGGCACTGGTTGAGAAAATATACTGATTCTGGCTCTTCTTCTGCTTCCTTATATATTGATTTTAATCCGGGAAGTGAGGGACAACTTTCCGTAAGGTGATCTTTTGTGCAGATGGCGCATGTTCGGACTGCATCTAGTGGACACTCGTTATGGCTATGTTTCTTCTTGCATCAGGGACAGAACATTACCAAATTCTGTTCTGCCTCCATTTGCTTTTGCTTGGCCTGCATAACATCAAATTGTGTAGTTAGCATCCCTAGTATATCAGTTTTAAAATTTTCTAATAGATTTCCAATTTCTGCACGCGTTACTCCTTCTGTCGAAATTTTATTATCTCTTACAAACCGATCATGTTCTGCCAGTTTCAATCTTGTGCTGCCTCTCGAACTCCTGATACATAAGTCAATAATGTCAGCAAAATTTTCCTGATAAATATCTCCTTTTCCCATAATATTTAATGTTTCGATCCATTGTTCCTTCATGCCCCTAATTAATGTTGTTTTTAACACATTATCAGGTAAAGGTAGTGTTGCATAAGGAGATCTTTGAAGATTACACTGAAAACATTCCACATACTCCTCTAATGTTTCATTTGGTCTAGCTACCATCTGGAATATTGCATCCTTCAATTCTCTAGACATGCAATAGTCCTGATATTTCTTTAGAAAAGATTCTTTCATTTGATCCCAATTATTTATAACCCCGCCACCTAATCCCATAAACCATCCTAAGGCAACCCCTTTTAATGTAGAGGGAAATAATTTTAGTTTCTGGGGGTCAGTGGTGTAATCATATCCCCTACACAGCATATCGAACTCAAATAGAAGTGCATCTGGATATTCTGATGTAAGACCATGGAATGTAGGGATATCTTGAAGACGGATTGCTTTCATGGGCGCATTTGCTGCAGTATCCACTTTGGGGTATTGCAATGTAGAGGTTTGGGTGTTTGGCTGGTTTTGAGCCATTTGGTCGAATATATGCCAATAACCTTCTGGGATATCTAGAAGGGTATTCCTAGGTTGAGAAGGAACGGCTTTAATAGGACTGGTTTTAATAACACTTCCTCTATCTGGGATAATGAGAGTGCCTAATGTCTGAGGAGATTGAGTTTCTTCAACAATGATTTTTGCAGTACTTCCCTTGTCTGGGTTGTTTAATGGCTGAGTTGTCCCAAGAGGAGACCTTGGTTCCTCAGTTTCCCCTATTTCTCCTCCTCCTTCACAAAGATTGTTGAAATTCCCTTCTTGCAATAGTTCTGGAGTAGAATTTTCAATTTCTTGAAAGTCCTACTCTTCAGTTTGACTATGCACCTCAGCAAAGGCTATAGATGGTGATCCTGTGGCCTGAAGGGAACTAGTAGGCTGTCTAGAAATAACTTTTCTAGGTCCTACTGAAGGCTGAGATTTTGCTTTCTTGATGATTTCGTCTATGAAGGTTGATCGGTCAAGGGTCACCGGCCCCTTAGCTTTTTCTGGCTTGGGTAGAGGTTTGGAATTCTTTTCTAGCTTTTTTTGCTTAGTCATGCACACAAATCAACTACTAGATTCTATCCAAACAAAACAACACCAAATCTGTAGGAAAGTGGGCAAGGGAGTAGGGCTATTACATGCTCCACATGTAGGTTCTTACCTTCCATTTTTAAAACCCAATTCTTCCCTAACAGGTTCTTACACTACTCTGGAAAAAACAAATGGCTACACTCTTTCCCCAGCAACAGCGCCAAAATGTGGAGCTATAAAAAGGGTCTCTTTCACCTCTAATTACCTCACATAAGTTGTCAAACCAGGAACGTTTTGTTATTTCAAAGAGTGTCTCAGTCTGAGGCTATCATTTTCCAGAGTAATGCTAGTAGTACAGTGTTTAGATATACAAGAGTAAACGGATGCTTGTTTACAACAAACTACTTCAATAGATTAAACTACACATTCAGAAAGCTAAGCAATTTATCAGTGAAGGGTTCAATAGCAGTAACTCATCCCTTTGTAAACTAATGGAACTAAGGTAAATCAGAGAACAGATCATGGATCTGGGAGCCAGACAGTAAATTCCAGTGCTCACTACAGACCTGGATCGTTCTTCACACCAAAATAACAAAGGACAGGAAATGGAACGACAGATAAGAAATGGAACAACAAATCTGAAATGGAACAGCAAATCTGAAATAGAACAGCAAATCTGAAACTGTAACAGCAACTAAGTCTAGCAAACAGTAACACCTTAGTCTACAAGATCAAATGCACGAATCGTGACCTAGAGGAATCAAATGGCAATCTTTTACTCTAAAGGACGAATTGAAAAACACACCAAAATGGAACAGCTCTGATTAATGATGAATTATAGAACAACACTTCAAAACCATATATGCACACGACACACCTTAATAGTAACCCAATCTTGGTAAACCAATTATCACTCTTAGCTATAAAGATTATGACTGCGTTTCAGAATGGAACAACAATGTCTATAGATCCAACAATCACAAAGAACATAATCGCTAATATGAATTCCGTAATAAGTGCACAGCATAGAGGCTCTGTAATTAAACAGCAACAATATTCTATAAAGACTGACAGTATTATCTTAACACTTGGAAAAACAGTGATACATTGTAGAGTCAATGTGATAGTTCTGTCTCAGTAAAGTAAACGTAACAGAGCATGTGATGTAAACTAAAAACACATTAGATTACCAAATAACGCTAATAAGCAAACCACGCATAAACCAAATGTAATAGTACAGGAGCAATTTTCCTCTAGGGCTAGGCCCTTAGCCTCCAAGGGTACACCGCTTGAAGTTATTTCAGACTCAGAGATGAAATAGTAACCAGGTTTGTAATAATGCAGAAAGCAAAATTACAATAGATCAGTTCTTAACGAGACTCGATGATCAAAGTTTTGATCTTAAATGAAATTACATAAAACATAACCAACCCCCCTCGAGCTAATAGTGTTGCCCCTTTTATAAGGGTGAAGGTGAAGATATATAAGTGCAGAAATAGATAAAACAACGATTCCTCAGGATCAAGGATCCTGAGGGATTTGCCGAACCGTTAGTCCTCAGTCATCTCTTTCCTTTCCTGTGTCGAGCCGATATCTCCACTTTGTTTCCAGGGCTGATTCACTTTGATTTGCTTTGCCTTGTTTGCATACAATCTCCCGTCAAAGGGATAATGGTTAACCCGTCCTTGTCCTTTCCTTTGGAATGGCAACTTCTCGTTTTTCCTCCTTCCTGCATAAGGAAATGACAATTGTCAGTGTTTTCATCTTGCATATTAATCTCACATGTTTTATTACATTTTCTTATCATTTTCCTAGTTCATGATGCGAAAGGTTTGTAAGTTATAATGAAAAGATGCTAAAATAATTACCAAAAACATACCTTCTTTAGTACTCCACATCTAGCACGAGGATTAAATGTCGATTTGTGTACTACTCCCTTTGGCGGCTTTATCGTTAGCTTAGGAATGATGGGTGGCACAACTTCGGTCAAAGTTGTTGTCAAACTACTAGGTTGATCAGTAGCCTTGTTGTTCGACAGCTGTGGATTCCCGCAATCTTTACTCCTTGTCGATATCAAAGCATCATTTTGCTATTTTGAAATGGACAACATAAGCACTTGGGATGGGGAAGCATTGTCGCTAGCAACTAGATTGGTTCCTGGGTTCAGAAATGGGTCAGTCAATACTACTGAAGTTCTTGAATTCTTAAATATTTTCTTAACTTCAACTTTATATGGACAATCCCTCATCCAATGATCCTCATCACATATGAGGCATGGTTGACTAGGTTTCTTTTGCCCAGAAGGGTTTGCAGAAGATTTTTCAGGAGACGAATCATTATGTTTCTTCTTTTTTCTCTTCCCTTTGTTCTTGCCCCCTAGTTGCTTTCGTTCTTTGCCTTTGTTGGTTGACACAGCATTAACCTCCGAGGCGAGAAGTTCTTCATTTGCATTTTGACCAGAAACCTTATGGGCTTTCTTGGATGCAGCCTTTGTCGATTTCGTGCTTTTCATACCTATCACGCCATCACTAGCATGAGAGTCCTTGTTTGATTTAGGAGGAGGAGGAACGGAAAATTTTGGTCTTGGAGCATCAGGGATTTTGTCATAGAGCATGCCAGACTGAGTATAGATCAAGTCTAGATATTGCGCACGAGCAATGACTTGCTCTTCAGTGATGACTCCTCCCTTTGCCACATCTTCTGTAATAGAAGGTAATAAGGACTTAATAAACCATTCAGCTAGTAGCTGATCAGGGACATATGTTTTTACCTTTCTATGATGATGTCGCCATTCATGAATATGATCAGATATGTGAGTGGTCGTCGTCTATTTGAAATTGGTAAGAAGTTCTATTCTTGTTTCGTACCTTATTGGTAACTGAAAATGGGTTAAAAAGGTGGTGGAAATGGCACCGAAGTTATCAAATGAAGCTCTAGGAAATTTGATGTACCATTTTGCTGCCGGACTAGTTAACGTTCACTAAAAAAGGTGAAGCCTAATCAAATCATCATTTAGAGTGTTGGAGGAACACCACAGATGAAAGGTCATCACATGATTTGACAGATCTTCACCCAGATTTCCATTGAATTTAGGAATATCTGATGGAAGTTTATGAGGAATCGATGGCCACCAAGGGGCATAAGCGATTGGATCATTCGTTAGCCGATTTAGATCTGGTAACTCTAAAGTTGCCACAAAGGGAAACTGTTGATTCAGGTTTGGCGTAGCGTACTTAGGATAAGATGGGATCGCCTGAGCAGTGGGTCTTTGCATACCAGCATAATGCATTTGATGCTGATAACTTTGATAAGGTTGCTGGGCATAACCAATTTGGGATGATTGATGATAACCGTTTTGAATATACGGCTACCCATTACTTGCAAAGCTTTGTTGCTCAGGTCCTTGGTAAGCTTGTTGGAATTGCATTTGTTGATGTTTCACTAGCCATAGTTGTGAAACAATTTGCTATTGCCCAATACTGGATGTTTGACCAAGATGAGGGGTAATAGTACCCGTTTGAGCCTGAGTCGCTCTAGTTAAGGAGCCACTAATTGGTGATTGCAGTTGTGTCGTGGAGACAAGAGGTTGTTGTACTACGACTTGAGAAACTTGAGGCTGGCATACAACAGGCAACACTTGTACTTGTGACACTGTCACAATAGATGGTGTAGTGGGGATATTTGACATAGGTAGACTCAGTTGCATTGAGTATACAACTCTTGGTTGTTGAGGCAGTATTGGCACCGTACCGCTAGATGTGATTCCAATTTGACCTGAATTCAGTTGTGAACTCTCATATGGTTATTCTCTCGGAGGGAACAATGAAAGGGTATAGTGCCCCCCATACGGTAGCAATCCAGTGCTCAAAGGAATGATTGGCCTTTGGAGGCCAGACTGCCCAAATTGATACTGTTGTGAAGGATCACTTTGCTAAGATTCGACATAAGAAATTCCAGATACTATTCTAGACGAACAAATGGGAACCGACCATACTGTTGAAACAATCCATGGGTGGACTCCCTCTAGCGGTTGAGAGCTAGTTGGGAAAAATGGTATACCAGCGAACATTGTTGGAGTGGTGGCAGGAGGTTTTGCTACCACTGTATCGGATGACACAGTCCTAGATGTCGATGGTTGTCTAGACATATCGAGTCTATCCAAAAGACTTCCCAGCGATTCTATAGGAACTTGCGATGAAGGAGTTCTAACTTCTGAAGTAGAAGGATATAGGCAGATCCCAGTTCCAAAATGTGATGGAGTACTGGATGGAAGATCCTCCATAATCTCTTCTATATCAATCAATCCAAGTGGGAGAGGCAGACTGTCAGGTCCATAAAATATTTCTGGTGCCGAAGAAGGTATAGATTCTATAGCTACAGATGCTGGAGGGGTAACACCTTCCGAATCAACCCTAGATGGAGTTGTTTCAGGAATGGAAGTGTTTACTATTACACTAGGATCAGTTCTAATGTCCTCTTGTAACTGTGGAACTTCTTCTGTAGAGGCAGGGATACCAAAAATGGTTGGAGTAACTGGAGTCTCAGAGGATGTTGAAATGCAAGTCTCAAACAAAACAGGAGACTTTGACCCAGTTAAATGAGTCTGTTTGGCCTGGAATGGTTTTGTTTCCAGAGTCAAAGATGGCTGACTCGTCAGTCTCCATGAACGACGGGGTTTTGATTGAATTTCTTCCACAATTGCAGATTATTTGATCAACTCAAAATAAGAGGGGAAAATTTTATTCTGTATTAAATGAATTTTAGATGCTTTGACACAACTTGATTTTTCAATTTTTAAGAGTTGAGAAAAAGCTAAAGATGACTCTAGTCGCCTTCGATTTTTAATGAGCCTGAAGTGACAAGTGCTTAGATGGAACTTTTCCTTTAAGGAGTCTGAAAAGGAATGAAAGAGACTACTTTAGAAATCTAGACAAAGGGATTACCAAACCAATTGCAAAACTACAGAATACTTTTTACGATATGGCAGTCAATCTTCCCAAATGCTGTGTTCAGTGCATTGCAATCGATAGGGTGGCAGACACGGCTTCCTAAGGATAAAGGATATAGCCTATTGTGGTCTCCCAATATATACTCGACGGTATGTGGGAGCACAAGTCCGTACTGGCACTTGTCATCCCAAAGAGGAGGAATCACCCAACCTACGATGAAAGAAATAGTGACCAGGCTTTATAATGCCAGAATACGTCTATAGCCTAGACTTCTAGATGTTGTGCGTTAGGTTCCAAAGCATTTTTATGTCCACTGAATTTATTTTATAGTTGATCTTTCTTAAGAAGTTTTCCTTTAAGGTTCACCGCATGATGTAGATACACAACTCCTAAATATGCAATCTAAGATGATAAACAGTCGTTTACTCTTCTTTTTGCAATGAAAATCCTAGGTACTATGGAAAGCAAAACGAAATCCTTTCAACATAGAGCAGAGAGCACACACTAGATGCACTGTCCTAAATCAAAATCAACAAGCAATCTAACTGGAAATGCACTTGCATGTATTTGTTTTCCACTTTCTTAATGTGTGAATGACAAAAAGAATGTTGGGTACAAATCTGAATTATATCTTCTTTTAAAGCGACAGTAACAACAATTTTCTTTTCAAAAACGAAAGGGAGACAAGATGAAACTTTGCAATATTGAATTGAAAACTGCTTTTGACACTTGAAATACTATTAATTCAGATCAAATACAAGAGTAACAATGTAATCAACTATAAAAAAGAGAAGGATTCCTTGACTGAAAACGACACTTGCAACACTTTCAAATCAAAAGATGACAGTTTGATTAAGCTACTATTTTGTAAATGAGAACTATGAATGGCAAAAAATACACAAAAACATTCACAGATCTTTGTACAATGGAGGCTGGATGATGCAAAGGAAGGGGGTTTCAATAGTGGTCTACTGATCACAGACAACAAAACTCTTGAATAAAGCTGAAGAGAGTGAAGAAAAAAACCAAAATCTGAAGGCAGAAACAGTCTTATCTGATCATCGCACCTGTAACATAGGGAAATAGGGATGCATCTCACCTACTGCACATGGGAGGTGTGATGCATCCAAATTTCCAAGAGGAGAAGGTGCGATGGTCCAGGGACGAGACTTTAACTTGGTTTTTGGTCACAGTTTGCATCTTATTTCAAGGATTTAGGCCAAGCTAATGATAGTCAGTAAACAAAAAGTATAGGGACTGATCTAATGAGGTTACTTGAGCTACCTCTAGGGAACTTACGATGTTTGCAAGTCAATTGTTCAGTTCATAAACAAACCCAAAGATTGACTGAAGTAGCGTTGATCTACTTTGAACTTGCATAGCAAATGCAGTTCAAAGGCTAGTTGGCTTAACTTCAGGCTCCGTCTGTGGTTTATGAATCAAACAAATAGAGACAAGCAATCAAACTAATCACTCCCTAGTGGAGTCGCCATTTTGTTACCGGGAAAACTAGTGTCTATTTAGAACTGCTAGTCCCACTAAGATGGGTAGCTATCTTAGAAACAAACAAACTAAAGTTACTTGTATTTTCCTTTACGAGAGATAGATGAGAAAGAAGCAGAGAGTACCAACCTCAATCTTTTGCTTAGCTCCTTGCTTTTTTCCTTTCCCCTTTGACAGAATCTCACCACTACTTCCTTACTTGTCCCGCTTCAAAGAGAACCTATAGAATCATAGCAACATAATACCATCAAAGCATAGAGATCTATCACTGTAAAAAATATAGGATCAGATGTATATTGACCATACAAATGTATATATCAACACAATATTCAGAGATACACAATAATATGGAGGAAAATTAAAATATCTTTATTGATAAAAGTAGTAGAAGAGAGGATTACAACCACTTGTTCTGACCCAGCGCCATCCTCCCAGCTTGAAAGCCCTCTTCACCTCAAATAAAGCAAGATCACCCAACAATGTCTTCAAAGAGAAACCAACAACACTTCTTTCCAAATTACCAAATTCTAACCTTTGGATCTCTGGGATGAGGGATCCATATATAGATATTTGCAACGGAGTGAGTCAGCGTCTAGGATTTTGATTAGTGTCATCTCTTTGATAGTTCTTGGTTCCACTTGGAGATTTCATGATCTCTTACTCATCCTTGGGCGAATTCAGGGAGGCAAGTGTCAAATGAGCAGCTTCTAGAAGATTCTTAGGGTCTCCACCTAGCAAACTGCTTGTGCCATTTGTCTGCTCTCACTCATTGCACCCTACAGAAGGGCTTTCTAGTATGCATCACACTTTTTACATGTGGTAGGTGAGATGCATCGCTCCCTTAGCACTGGGTAGTCTGTATGGTCCTGCTTTGACCAATTCTGAGTAGTTTTTCATGGAGAACTTCTGGGAGATGATGTAATCAGCTGACCTTGCTCCTTTAGGGTATGAAACAACACTTTTAGGGACTTAGAAGCCCTTGGTTTATGGACATATGTGATTGGGGTTGCAGTACCTAAATATGTCTATAACACATGGGTCCAACTCCATCTAAGTAGAAGATTATAATTGAGATTAGATTCAACAATATCTACTTCAATGTGCAATGTCTTGCCCTTCAAAGTAATGGCAAGGTTGGGTAAGACACTGAATGGTCACGAATCATGCCTGTTAAAATCTTCCAAAGTGTTAGGGGACCGATTCAGAGTAGGAGAACCAATTTCCTTCCAACAAGAAATAGACATGATGTAGGTGGAAGCACCTTCATCAATGATAGTTCTATGAATGGTTTTCTCACTGATGATTACTTGAATGAGAAAGGAAATTTGATGAGGCAAATGTGGAACGTGGTTTTCCAAGTCAAAACAAATAAGATTAGAATCAGTAGGATCAATACCTCCAATAGCCAACAGTAATGATTTTCGCTGAGAAGGACAGCTTTGAAGGACCTCGAGAGCAAACATAGATGATGGCACTTGAGTCAAATCGTCAAAAATGTTATAATGCTGAGCGGCTCGAGCGTTTGGTTTGTACGAGGACTTTCATAGCACACCTCGAGAAGGTCGTCGAATGGTGGAGTCAAGACTAGGTCACTCTATATGGAGAGGACCAGAAATTGACAAGGGCCAGGTGTAGTAGGTCGCTCTTTCCCTTCTGTCAGAGTAGGATTTTGATAATATTTTGTTTCGATAGCCATGTTAATTGGTGTATTCATCATGAACACTTGTGAACCCAAGGAAGCAGATGATTGAGGCTAGTCTACCATTTGGGTCTGCTGGGATAGAAAGGGCTCTTTTAGGACAAATTGGGTCCCTTTGAGAAATCGACTAACTTCAGATAGTCTCGGATAATCCTTAGTATAATGATCTTCCTCACAAATGAGGCATGGATACTTAGGCTTCTATTGGGAAGCATCACTAGCAGATAATTTAAGAGGACCCTGCTTTGGGGCATCGACTTTACCTTTGCCTTTTCCTTTCTTCTTACCTTTTGAGGATTTTTCTGTTGTGGTAGACTAAACAGCGTGGACATCTGAGGTTTTACTAGGGCCAGGTGGATTCTGAGAGGGACTATTGGAAGCAGTGTTTGAGGTTAAATTTTGTTTGGAAGAAGATTTTGCAGGGGCCTAGGACACTGAACCAATTAATCCATCAACAGGAGCTGTAGCTTGTGACTTTGATGTTTTTGGATTAGATGGTGGCCTCAGAGCATCGGTTAATAACTAATACAAAGTTCCAGACTAAGAGTAAATGATATCTAAGTACTGGGCATGAGCAATGGCTTGCTCCTTCGTGATGCACCCACCCATAGAGATATCGTGAGAAATTGGAGCGACGAATGATTTAGTGAACCATTCGGTCAATAACTAATTAGCAATATCGAATTTGATCAAGCGATGCCTACATCTCCATTCATGGATGTGATCGAAGATGTGGGTCATAGTGTTTTTCTTGAGAGATGTAAGCAAATAGGTGTTGGTTTCATAGCGAATTGACAATTGGAAATGCGTGAGGAAAGCCATGGCTAAAGCATTGAAGTCATAATAAGTAGTTTGAGGGAGCTAGATGTAACACTTGGCTACAGTGCCTATGAGAGTTTTTTGGAAAAGACGTAGACGAATATAATCATCAACTTAGGAATTCGGAGAGCACTAGAGGTGATATTTAATCACATGGGCTTGAGGATCTTCTTTCTCTTTCCCATCAAACTTGGGACAATCACTTGGGATCTTCGATGGGACCAGAGGCCAATAGGACGAATGAAGAATTGGAGAATTGGTGAGTCAAAACACATATGGCAACTCTGGTGTAGCCAAGAATGACAATTGAGTATTAAACGACATTGGAGGTTGATAAGCGGGTCCAACTGGAGGAGCCCATCCCTGCTGGTAAGGATTTTTTCCCATAGTGGATGGCTTTTTCTGTATGGCATTTGATTTTTCCCCCACTGTAGGTTACCTTTCTCGTAGGGAGGATTCTAACCTTGAAATCCTTGAAATTGTCCAGCCATAGGTTTTTGATAAGCAGCATATGGGTTAAAAGGCTATTGAGCCTGTTGACCTTGGATATATGGGTTTTGCACTTGCTGTCAATGGACATATGGGTTTTGAACTTGTTGGCCCTAGACATAAGGATTTTGTACCTGTTATCCTTGGACAAAAGGATTTTGAACTTGTTGCCCTTGGACACAAGGATTTGGGACCTGCTGCTGCAGGACTTGACCCTGACCTTGTCCTTCCAAAGGTTGACCTTGTTGACATGTATATAAGGGTTGTTGCTAACTAAGTTGGCCTTGCTGCTACGAGGGCTAACCTTGCAGCTACAGTATCTATTCTCATGGCTGTAGAGGTTGTCCTTGCGAAGACATAGGTTGGGAGGTTTGCTAAAAATACTGCATCTGTGGTTGCATGGTTTGCTGCAACTGCTGCGAGGGTTGCCCCTATGGCTATTGCAGTGGTCCTTGTTGTTGCGTCATCGGCCCCTACTGTTGCATGGATGGCCCTTGCTACAATGAAGGTTACCCTTGTTTCTACAGAGGTTGTCCTACTACTGCAAGGGTACTTGCACAGTTCTCGGATTAAAACGTTGAAAATTTTTGAACTGTATCTAGCCATGGCCACTAGGAATGGTGGTCAAAATAGGTTGAATGTACTATCCAGGCTGAAGGAAATAAGGTGGATTTACCATTCCTTGGGAACCATATGTAACATAAGGAGTTTGGTACTGAACTTTAGCCTCATAAGGCTACTGATACTGGAAATTGCTTGACCCAGATGGATCAACGAGATTTTGGACCTATTGGTACTGGACATTGCTTGATCCAGCATGACTAGCAAGGTTTTGAATAGCACCAAAAGAAGGCTGATTCACCCCAACCATGTTAGCATGTGAGCTACTCACATTAGTTGTGCTTGACACCATAGAGACATTCAGAATCTAACCCCCAGGTGGTGGCACAACATGTGGACTTACTGGAGCGACCAAAGGACTGACAGAAGAAGGACTCGAGACTATCGGTTACACTGGACTGGTGACTTACACTGACGAGACAAGAGGGTTCAGAATGGTGGGTTGCACCAGGACTGAAGTAACTGTAGAAATCACCGTCTGTTGGAGGGTCAGATTCCGAATGAACGGACCTGTGGTAGGCATAGCGCCAGATGCCCAAACAGGATTATGATAAAGTGAAGAGGCACTAGGTGTACCTGGGACCGACTGTGCTAAAGTCACATAATTAGGAGGTAAGTCCCAATAAACACTGATGGGAATGATTTTCGTGTAGGGGAAACCTTTAGGAGGAAACTAATCTTCTTCCTCTTTGACAATGTGTGGAGTGGAAACCTCCGAGTGACCTAGAGAGGAGACTAGAAATTCACCTTTGGGTTCCATGGGTGGAAACAAGTGATGACGAATGACCAAAGATGTTTAAGGGTATAATTCCAAAGGAATACCTGGAAAATTGTATGGACTATATGGACGCTGCAGTGATATCACAACAGGGTCGAACAAAGGATTCGGAGGATAAAAAACCAGTCCAAGCTGACCATCAGTAGTCAGCTAACTCTCAAGAGTTTGGATATGGTTATCTAGAGATTTCAGGCCAATATTAGAAAGTGACCCAGTACTTGAGGGAGGTGGAGGATGAGATGACAAAGTTTTAATTCTCGGAACAATTCCAAGTTCAACGCCTTGGTCCTCAAGTGAGTACGATAATTCAGGAAATGGCTCCTCAGACAATCTTTTAGACGGAGGAGAGGAAGAAGAATTAGGTGAACCAGATGGTTCAACCACAATGGCTTCGCCTCAAATAATAGTAAAAGAGAGATAAATTCCAAGGCTTTAAATGTACTTTAAAATGAATACTCACAATTTGGTCTAGAAAAGACTAATAGGGATGCTATGAGATTGTGGGCAACAATTTTTTAAGACGCATAAACAGGGAAAATTTTAAGAACCCCCCCTAAATTTATAAATATAATAAATGGGCGAATCTCCATGGTATATAGGAAAAATGGAAGGTGATTTTATCAATAATATAATATGTATATATAATTTTTTGGCGAATCTCTCACACATGGCGAATATTTTACTCAATTATAAAATCTTGTAAGATCTTGGCGAGTCTTTCACTAAGTAATAAAACTTTGTAAAGTCCTAGTGAATCTTAGCATAGGCTACATGCTGGTTTAATTCCCCCATTTAAATAGGCTACATTCTAGGTGAATACCATGGGTCAATACCATGTGCCATTTTGGTGAATACCGTGGGTCAATACCATGTGCCATTTTTATTTTTATTAATTCTAATATTAGGGTTAATAATGGTTTTTTGCATGGTATTAATAACAATCTAGTCCATGGTATTTGTCCCATAGTATTTTGGCCATAGGTTTCACCTAAATATAACCCATTTTTTGAGTGTTCGTAAATATAAGGTGACTTATGGAGTAAATATAAAAAAATGTTTTATTTGTTTACCATACCTCTCGTTTATTTATATTTTTATTAATTTACCATACATCTTTTACAAATATGGTATTTGGCCCATAGGATTCACTTAAATAAAACCTCTTTCCTGAGCCTTCATAAATATAACTAGGGTTATGGTTACTTATGGAGTAAATATAAAAAATGTTTTATTTATTTACCATACCTCTCATTTATTTATATTTTTATTAATTTACCATACCTCTTTTATAAATATGGTATTTGGCCCATAGGATTCACTTAAATAAAACCTATTCTTGAAAATGGGCGAATGGAAGGTTGTAAGTCCTAATTTCAAGGGCTAAATTTACCTTTTTTACCCTCTCCCTTAAAATAAGGTGGGCTATTTGAGGTGATTTGTAAAAATGTACTATGATACAAAATATTCGCCCACTAAAAATTTAAAACCCCTTAATTTCGCCAAAGGGGGAACATTCACCCCTAAAATTATCCTTGCGCATAAACAAACTGGTGCTCAAATAATAGTAAAAGAGAGATAAATTCCAAGGCTTTAAATGTACTTTAAAATGAATACTCACAATTTGGTCTAGAAAAGACTAATAGGGATGTTATGAGATTGTGGGCAACAATTTTTTAAGACGCATAAACAAACTGGTGCTCTTTCATGTTTTAAGAATCGAGAAATTAGCAAAGGTGACTCTATCACTTTCAATTTTAAGTGAACTCGAAAGGACAAGTCCTTGGATGATCTCTTAAGCTTAAAGAGTAAAAAATATCAAATGAATACTCAGGATGATCTAGGTAAAAAGGATTGCTAGGTAACTGTGAACTGCAGAATACCTCCCTGCGAATTGAGAAGTACGGGAAAGGGATCTCCCCGAATGTTGTGTTTGGTGTATCACGTTTACAATGTAGCAAACTCAGCTTCCTATGGATAAAGGATTGCAGCATAGTGGGGTCTCCCTTTATATACTCGATGGTACGGGGAGCATAAGTCAGTATTAGCATTGTCTATTGCTGAAGCGAATGACAACTACTAGGCTTAAAGATGCTAAAACACATCTCTAGCCTAAACCTTCTAGATGTGACCGTTAGGTTTCAAATGTGCCTTAGGTTAATTGAGTTCATTTTAAATTTTATCTTGAATTATGTCTCAGTTTTCAAGCCTTAGCGATGTGACTCAAAAAAATGCTATATGCAGCTAAATGATACAAGACTCTTTCAATTCGATGAACTATTTACACTAGAGAGGGTAGAAAACACAATCAAATGAAAACAACCAAGAAACTGAAAGAAAAATGTTTTTTTCACTCCACTTTTTGAAAAAAAAATAATGAAGAAAACTCTTCCCAATTCCTATTTTCCTAACAAGTTCACTTCAAGCAGTCCTTTCAAAGGTAAAGGGAATTCTTTTTATTTTCAAATGCAAATGCAACTCTAGTCTTCAATGATGCTAACTAACATAACATATTGATGCAGAAAACTAGAATTGTGTACTTTTCATGAAATGAAAAAAAGGAAGTTTTTGTAAAACACTTCAATGAAAACGTTTTCGAGACAATCAATCTTGAAATAGATGAAAAGACACAAAAAATAACTTCTTCCAAACTAATGACGTAATGACTCTACCAAAAACAAGACAAGCAACAAGATCTATGCAAGAAAAGAGATGTTTAAGCAATCAAACGAAACTTTTCAACTTGAATGATGGAGATCAAAGCAATAAGAGGACTACAAACGAGATTCAAGGAGTAAATTCACCAACAACTTGACTCACTGAGTTCACAATTAGCTGAATGGATGACAACCTAGATGTCCTAGAGCCACTAACCATCCAAAGACTCAATAAATAAAGCAAAAGAAGGCAAACCAACAAGCACATAAACCAATCCAAATCAAGCTTTCCAGTTAGGGAGAAATAGTCTAAAACAAGCTTAGAGGTAGAAATCAGGAGAGCAAGACACACTGGTTGAGATTTGGGGTAAACCCTAATCTCAACCTACAAGCATCAGTGTGACTACCTAACTGACAACAAGTGCCAGCAAGGGGTCGACATGATTGTTTTTGAGAAACTAAATCCAATCGGTGCGATTGTTTTAGAAAAAACCATGTTGGCCAAGGACTCAAAGGAAAAAATAAAAATTTCCTCAGGTAAAAACCAGACTTGCTACTATAAATTTCATACTCAAAACAGTAAACCAGATTAAGTAGAGAACACTAGAGGGAAATGGTGATACTAGAAAAGTTCACACAAAACCATGAAATTACAATCAATCAAATAGAAGGATTGGTTCCCCAGCGGAGTCACCAATTTGTGATATAGGTAAATTCCAAGTGCAGACACAAACTATTGTCTTGATAGGCCCTGACCCAAGTTCAACGTTAATCAGCCAAGTAAATCCCTACACTACTGGCCCATTCGGCATCAGCCCATGGAGCATGGACCGAAGTCTCACTCGAAGCAATATGGGGGGATGCAGCAACCAAGTTTCTACACCCTGAGATGGTCGTGATGTCGGTCTATACTTTTGGATCCTGCCTTCGTGCAAATTGATAATATTTTAGGGATTATCAATGTTACTTCTCTCCTGTCCTTTAGTACCTCTACGATGGTACCCAACTGATCTTTGCGCAACCTTGACCCAAGGTCCAGGCACTTACACACCTCTGTGGCTACGTTACTGTATAAGTTTCCAAGTTATCTTAAGTATTGCCTAATCTACCATGCATTTACAGTTATCTTCACGTAATCTTATATTCTTGCTTACATTCAATCAACATATATAATCAAATATAATCGTGCATTAAATAAGAATTATAATGTAAACCCATATCGCATCATAGTGATTTCCAGAATACTTCTCTTTATTGATATCTCAAGTTTAGTACAGACTCTATTCACCCTACGCACACAGCTGCAGGGGTCTGCACACTCAGCTGCCGACTTCCACCCTAGGTCTCTATGCACTCAGCTGCAGAGCCTCTACCTATGCTAAGACCCGAGAACACTTAGAAATTCTTACCCAAAGTCCTTCTTTCTATTATTACTTCCCCCTTAGACTCTTCTAGGACTCTTTTTATACAATCTCATGGTTCACAGACCATGGGTAGATCTGTACAGCTGACATGAGAATTCAAAAAGCAAGGGAGGATAACCCTTTAACCTCTTCATCCTCCACGACCACAAAATGCAGAGGCTTTACATCTTTATTACAAAATTTGGGCCTTCTACCCCAAAACATGGTCTTTTAGCCCCAAAAATGGCTCTTGGGGGAACCCGTTTCGAACAGGCCCCCAACACAAACATGGTGACATGCCCTTGAGTCCCTCTATGGGCACGAGATCTTAGCGAGAAGACCCCTCGGCTTGACATGTACAACTGCTACCTCAGCGGTGCATTGCACGGCCGCCTAATTTATTTCCTTGACCAACTGCTCTGTTGCTGGCCCTGCACTATCAGCCTGAAGCTTTTGCTGAGTCTCTTACAGACTAACTAGCTTGTCTTCAATGGAGGTCGTGATCACGCAGGCCTCATCCAACTAAGGCTTCAAGCATTCCTTCAACACTGCCTCTTTGTGCTGAGTCGCATCTACCTACTCGTTCAACGCCTTGGCTTCCTGCAGCTTCGCGAGTCTCTGTGTGAGGGCAACAGTATGCATTGTCCCTTTTACCTCATCGTAGTGCTACTCCAATGCTTGCACCTCTGTTTCCAACCTCTTCATAGTATGGTATTCTTGTAGGCTACTTATTACTTCGAACGAATGTTCAAAAAGTATTGTGCAGTTTGCCACTACAGTTTCTAGTGCCGCTATTACCTCTGTTATAGCAATCACACGGTGCTCCTTGACTTTTGGTGGAGCCAAAGGCTAGGCCCTCAACTGCAATTCTGCAATTTGGAGGTTTAGCTCCAACTGAACCTTTCCCAATTCTGTGCAGGCATTTCTCACCCCCGTAGCGAGTTTACAAACGTGCACATCTACTGGCTCATCCGCAGGAATGGCTAACTCCAAGACCATTTGACATGCTTCCCCCATGGCCTTAATCATGTGTTGATTTTTGTCAATGAGTTCCATCCTGGATGTAAGGGTGAATTCTCGCTGTATGCCCATCTAAGTATTATTGATATTTTGCTCGCTAATCACCTGGAAAGCATGCTATTCGTGGGTCCTCAGCTCTGTGATCACCCCATCCTAAAGCAGGTGGAGTGCCTTGCTAGAAAGCGCTGCCAAGTTCAGCCCTACTCCCTTGAGTACGCTAACAGTGGGCCTGTCAAATTCGGTCTCTATCATCAGTGCTCCACTTGGAAGCACTATGGCTTGGGAGTCCTTCGCACATAGCACTTGGGTGGCTTCTGATGTACCAATGGCCAAACTAGTGGATGCCACACTGGTTTGTGTTGCTCGAATCTACAGCTCTCGCAGATTCACCTGAATGGGCCCCAATGGCCACTGGTGCTACTGCTCAAACTGCTGCAGAAATTCCACGGTGGCATCCCACATTGTATCCCCAATGTCATTTAGATCCCGCTCTATTAGGGTGATCAGATCCATGGACATCTTGCTGGCCTTGAACTTCTTCCACGACCCTACTTTTTCTTGTCCCCTTGGACGCTTGATATGGAATGGAGGTGTCTGTGGGTCTGCTCCTCCCTGTTCTGTTAGATCTTCCTGTTCTTCCTCTTCTTTTGGGGAGGGCGACTTCTCTTTGTTGGAGCTGTGCTCCTCTTCTCCTGTCTATCCACCTGTCTCATGTGTGGCAGTGCTGTCTATCTTAGCCTTATCCTCAGCTTCCTTTCTCCTTTTCTCATCCAACTGCTTCATCCTTCTTCTGCTGTGTGACTGTCTTGCTAGATCCCCCTGTTAAATACAAGGTAGTGTGTAATTCTTCTGGCCAGTTGCCAATAATCGCTTGAATTGCATCATCCATAGCTAAGTAGGGTAAGTCATGCCACTTCTACTCAGGTTTTTTCTGTGCCCTTGTGGATACATGGTGGGAAGCAGCCTTAAACTCCACGTACAGCTGCAATTTATCAAAGATAGTAGGTGACAACCATGGCTTGTGGTTGATGGCCATGTGGACGTTCATCTCCATCAAGATCCAAAATATCTTGCTTTCCTTGATATATTGGGGATCCTTAGTTTCCCATAGTGAAGCATACTTCACGGCCTCAGGTAGGTCCGATGCGACCAAGGGAAATTGGTTGTCTTTGGGTAGCTCCCAAGCTACCAGCATGATGGATAGCAAGAGCCACACATAGTGGAAGGTCTTGCTGAGATCCTACACCTCATAGCAGTTCACAAGGAACTCACTGCAGAGGTAGCACACCCAATTAAACTGAACCCCCTCCACACATCGGGCTGCTAGAGCTACGACGGGCACCGGTACTTCATCGGAGTGACACTTCCTTTGACCGTAGGGTTGGAAATACTTGTAATAGCATAGCCGTGCAACTTCTTTACTAATCTGAACTTCTTTTTCATGGCCTCTGCAAAGGCCAATTTCCCCACCTTTCAACCAAACATCATAGCTTGATTCTCCCCTGAATATGGCAGCCTCGTGATTCTGTGGATCAGTCTATTAGTGATGGGTATTGGCTCCTCCAGACACAGACACCCATCATGTACCAAGCACAGTAGCTGCTTGATTACCAACAGGGTAATGGGTGTGCGATTATAGTGCGGCACCCATAGCAGGTTGATCAGGCCTGCCTTATCCACTCCTTTGAGCCAATTTTGTGGTTCCAATGCAGTCCCCTCAGTGGTCTTATGGAGGATGCAATGCATCAGCTAGTCTATCGCCAAGTGAGGGAATCACTTGGTATCAGCTAAGTCATGGTCCTCCAATTTCAACATTGGAATCTGTGCCAAGCACGGTCCTTCAAAACAAATCTTGTCCGGCAGCAGAGGTGTGTACAAGATGACCTTGCTCTCATCAATGTCCTTATGCACCTTAGCCTTGCCCTTACGTGGAGGGATGTACTTAGGAAATTTAGTAATGGGGTCATACCCCTCAACTTCAATGTCCTCTGTGTCTATCCCAAGATCCTCATCATCCATTGGGATATCCTCAATTTATTCCTCCTCTAGTTCCAGGTTAATGGTTTTTCCCTTTTCTTGAGTGGTGGGCTTGTCCTTCGACGGGTTTCTCCTAGGTGATGCATGCACCAATGGTGTCATGACCTTCTTTGCTTTATTGCCTTTCATGCCTTCCTGTGTTTGGGTAGGCCTTGGTCTAGGCAACCATGGTGACTTGGGTATCTCTGCAACCTCCGGAGCAGTTCCCTCTACTTCCATAGAAACCTCTAACACAACCCCTTCGACTATCACTGCTTCCCCAATATATATGGTTTCTATCGATGTCAACATGATGCTATCCAACAGTTCTTGGTTCTCCTTTGGCAATTTCCTAAATGCCGAATTCACAATCAGAGCTTCAAAGAATTCATGGTTCATACGTGTCTGAGAGCTCCACAACTCAATGCTCAAAATGGCAAGTGTTCTTCATTGGGAGTGCCACATGTAATTTATAGACCATTTTGAATTCAAATTGGACCATTTCCCCCAAAATTGATTCATTAATGCTAGATTGGCAGCATATTTTCAAGGATCTCACCCATAAATTTCATCTTAAATGCCACCACCTGCTCTATTTGGCCCTTTTTTCGTCAAATCATGAACAGTGACTTTAACAATCACTTTCTAGTTGACTTGCCTGGTTTTATCCTAGGTAACACAACCCTCTACGTGCTTGTGTGGTCTCAGTGACATCTCCTCATTCCACGCAGTTTCTTCATTGCATAGTTCCCCAACCCAGGTAGTGTAGTTTATAGTCCTGCGCCTCCTTTCAGCTGCTTGGAGTGCTAGGACTCTACTTCCTTCATATAGTCACCTAGCCAAATCACTAGTGTATGGCTTCAATTGGCTACTATTCACTTTTCTTGGGAAGGGCTCCCCATTTAACGTAACCAACTGAACTGCTCCACCATCGGTAATCTCTTTGATGACATAGGGCCTCAGCTCGTCCATCCTAAATTTTCTTGGAAATTTATCAAAATTTTTGTCATATAGCTAAACCAGATCATTTACCTGGAAGGTGCACAGTTTAATGTGCCAATCATGCCATGCCTTTTCGTGCTTCTTTTGAACTTGTTGATGAAATCCAGCTAGAAATCAATCCTCCTTAAGCTCTGCTAGCTGCAAGCCTCTATTCCAAGGTTTCATGGTCTGCCATTCTTGTGAGTGCTACTATGCATAGACTAGGTACAATGTATTCCATTGGCATCATAGCTTCTATTCCATACACAAGTCTAAAATACTTTTGCCCAGTCAACTTCTTACAAGTCGTTCTGTAGGCCCATAGCACCGCTAGTACACGCATATACTAGTCACTTCTCTAAGCATTGCAGACCTTTGTCAGTGTGTTCTCCGATATTTTATTGAATGATTCCACTGTCCCATTGGCCTACAGGTGATAAGGCATGCTCTTCTAATGATACACCTGAAATTCTTCTGTCAACGCGTTGATTGTTTCATTAAGGAAATGCGTACTGTGATCGCTCATCAAGATCTTTGGACAACCAAATCTCATCAATATGTATTAGAAAAGAACTTCACTGCTATCACACTGATATAATCCTTCACAGGCTATTCCTCTACCCATTTGGTCAAGTACTCTGTCGTTGTGATGATGTATTGCGCACCTATTTTCTTTCCCGAAGGCTGAATTGGTCCTACAAAGTCAATCGCCCATTTCTCGAATGGTTGTAATGTCATCAGCAGTGTCAACGATAGTTTGTCCCTTCGCAATGGTTTTCCAGTCCTTTGACATGCATCATAGGCCCTACAATATGCTTTCATGTCCTTATGAAGAGTTGGCCACCACAATCCAGCACGCAAAACCTTCTGCGTTGTCGCTTTTCCTACATAATGTCCTCCTGCAACTCCTCCATGAGCCTCTGCAAGAATGTTTCTTCATTCAAAGTCAAGTACATATCATCGCAATATTTCATCTAACCCCATTGTGTACAAGTGCCCTGCAATGATAGAGAAGTCTATTGTGTGCACTACTAACTCCTTCTTCTACTGGCTTGTATACCCTTCTGGAGCAGTCCTCGTTGTCAGGAATTGTATGATATCCTCAAAGTGACAGTCAGTGATGCGTACCACAAAGAGTTGCGTGTCAGGCAATCCTTCCTCCAAATTAGTGTCTCCTCTCCCATTTCAATGTGTGATAGATGATCTGGTCCTGTGTTCAATTGTCCAGGCTTCACAATAACTTCAAAATCATACTCCTAGAATAACAACAACCACTTTTAGATCTCCCCCCCCCCCCAACACAGGCTTATTAACCAAGTATTTTAACACAGAATGATCTGTATACGTCTTAAAATGGCCACCCAACAAATAGTGCCTGAACGTTTGGAGTGCGTATACCATGGCTAGTCCTTCGGGCTCTGTAGTGGAATAGTTCTTCTCATCCTTAGATAGATTCCTACTTGTGAATGCTATAGGATGGTCCAATTCCCCCTCACCCACCTGTGTCAACACAACCCCCACCGTAATACATGAGGTGTCCATGTGCACATGAAATTCCTTCTTCCATTCTGAAAAGACTAGGATTGGTGCGGTGACCATTTTCTCTTTCAGCATGTCCAAGCTCTTCTGGCATTCATCACTCCAACAGAACGTAGCATCATTTTTCAACAACTTCTCCATGGGTGTGATGATCTGGGCATAGCTCTTGATGAACTTCCTATAGTATCCAATATGCCCAAGGATCACACGCAACTGTTTCACATTCCTTGGTGCCTCCAAGTTGATTATCACTATGATCTTTGCGAGGTCTACCATCAATCCCTATCTGCACACCACATGCCCTAGTAGGATCCCAAAAGGGACAAAAAATAGACACTTCTTCAGATTGAGCATGATCTGGTACCCTTGACATGTATCTAACATTAAGCGCAAACTTGCCACATGAGGCTTGACCAATCCAAACACTGTCCAATCATCAAAGTACAGCTCTAGGAACTTTTGAATGAAGTCTTTGAATGCCACAATGACTACACACAGAAAGATTGTTGGCACATTCTTCAACCCAAAAGGCATTACAGTATACTAAAAGCATCCCCATTTCATCACAAAGGTTTCCTTTCTTCTATCTTCAGGCACTATTTTGATCTGATGATACCCATAGAACCCATCAGTGAAAGAGTATGCTTCTTGGCTACCTACATTATCTAGGACTTCATCAGTGAACGGGGTTGGGGAGGGGTCATGAATGCAAGCATCATTCAGCTTCTGGAGATCTATGCATATCCTTATTTCTTCCTTCTATTTCTTTTCTTGAACCACTATCAGGCTTACCCAATCAGACTCTTCTAGTAGTTCAATAATTCTTACCGGGAGCATCTTATCCAACTCAGTGCGAACCCTCTTATACTTAGGATTAAGGAAGTAAGGTATTTGTTTTACAGGCGTCGCATCCAGTTTCAAGGTGATCTTCATGACACCCAAGTCTCCTATTATCCCTTTTAGATTTGAAAACTTTGTGGGGAACAAATCTCGATATTCGCGGAGGAGATCAGCAACCTTGTCTACTGTTGCATCATCCCAATAGTTTCCAATTTTTGCAAATTTTGGTTCCGCCTCTATGGAAATGTTGACCTGTGAGTTTTTAGCGGTGCGGTTATGTCAGGATTCTATATCTATGGACCTTCAACCTTGTGGTGACCTTCAGTTTCCAAAATATTCACTTTTTGGGGATCTGTGTCTTCTTCTCCAATGGTCACATTATAGCATTCTAGTGCATGACTCAACTGGGTAGTCCAATCAGGCTGGATCAGGTCCAAAGGATCTTGTGGTATCCTAAAGATTGTTGCTTTAACCTCCTGTAGCACCGCGTCAATATAGTCAAACCCATCCTCAAAGCTGAACGTATTAAAAATCCCTAGTGCCAGATGTCCCATTCCTCTATGCCATGGTGCAGCTTGGTTTCCAAGTACCAATTCATTGGTATGATACCTAGGGTATGACAAAATAGATGCACCCATTCAAGCTGGGGCTCCATGCCATAAGGCTTATTCAATTTAGCCAGGTGACGCACGGGTCATCTCGTCCGTCATACTTATCTATCATCTGCACTTTTGGCTACCCAGAACGTATTCTCATCATCCTCCTATAGTCGCACCAATCACTAGAACTATCCTTGTGCGTACCCCACCATCTTGCAGGCGTAGCACGCAATACCCAGTCCAAGGCCTGGAAGTGATGTTTCTCCAGTACTTCTTTTTCAAATGCATCCAAAAAACAATCAACATCAGTTAGCCCATCATAATGAGGTAGATTCATGACTTCGGATGACACACAATGCAGCAATTTTATCATCGTATTACAATGCAACGTTGAGACTTCATGTAGTTGGTTCTACCAATGCTCCAATTCTTCATCCGAATCTGATGTGTAGGAGCTTTTGTGATCCCATGAAATGCGTCCGCCCACTGTCAAATTCACCTGGTCTCACATCGTTATCTTTGTAAATCTGGTCTAGATAATCATCCCTTTCATAATCCCAGACTGGTTCTATATAACGCAGTCCCTCCATGGGATCCAATGGCACCACTACATGGAGTGACTTCTTTTCAAATATCATCTTCCACTTCTTTAGGTTGATTACCCCATTCATGTCAGTGGCCCAATCGATTCCAAGGAGCGTAGGGTAGGGATTGCTATCATCCACAATCTCTATTACCTCACATTTTTCCAGTGCGCTTGGACCCTCAATGTCAACTGTGATCCCTTGCAGCCTCCCCATTGGGATAATTTTCTTTGATTCACCATACTTAAATATATTAGAGACCACTGTAATGTAGATCTCCCCATTCTCTCCTAGGTGTGTTTTGGGAAAACATTCACACCAGACTCCAGATCTAGGATAACTTGGTCCATCTCGTATTCCCCTATCTGTGTGGTGAGTCTCATCTCCTGCCCGATCCTTACCTTGTGCTTTCCAAGCTTCCTAACCATGCACGATTCACTAGTAGAGCCATTCTTACTAGCTCACCAATTGATCAATTCCTGCAAGCCCTTCACAACATTACTTTCATGAAGTAGCTTCATGTAGGTCTCAAAGAACGTGGTAAGCATGGACGAGTCCATTTATTCAACTGGTTTCTCCTAACTTCCAAAGGTAGAGGCCTCAGCGAAGCATTTCTTTTCTTCCATAAATGTTTCTTTTGCACACTCCAAATCAAACCCAGTCTCCTTCTCGGGTGCTTTGCGGACCCATACACCTTCTACAGGCTACTTCCCTTTATCCTCCCCAGTCGTGGTTCCGCTTCGTAGCATAATTTTTACCTTAGGGTCTTCCTCACGAGGTTTAGCCCGCATCATCTAGAGGTTATACGTCAGTTGCGCCCCCTTTTCGTGAATCTTAGCCAATAATATTGGGCAATCCTCAGTAGCATGGTCAAACTGAGTACAGTAGCGGCATGACAATCACATCGGATTCAGATAGTCCCTCATGTAGTGTCCTGGGCCTCCACAATTGTAACAATCAGTTGTCCTCGGCCTCTCCCAGGTCCTCCTCCACCTCGACCTCAGCGGCGCCCCTGATATTCACCTCGTGTTCCCCTAACGCCTTGGTCTGGAGGCCGCGTTTCTATTTGCATTCTGTATGTGGGTGTCCTATCCATCATCAATTTGTAACTTCAACAATTGTGCTCATCATGGCCTACTGATTGACAAAAATTGTAGACAGTTGTTGCGGTGTTTGTAAAAATTTCTATAGAAAATGGCAATTATCAGTCATGTGTTTCCCTACTACCTGACATATAGCACACCTTAGTGCAGACCCTGCACTTGGCCCTGCTGCAGCCTCCAGTCGTAGAGGCATTGGTCCTCTTGCTACAACGTAGTTCATGAACACTGGGTAGTGATCCTTTTCATGCCCCTAACCCTTGCATTTTATGCACCAAACCTCTTTGCGCGCCTCTGACTGAGCAGTTCTATCCCGTTTCATACTTTTCATTTCGAGACAGAGGTTTTCCAACTGTGCGTGAATCTGTTGAACCCCTAGATTCAGATCTTGCATCTACATTTCATGCAGTCTCATTGCAATCTCCAAGGCTTCTGCTTGAGTCATAATATTATGTTGTGACAGTCCAACCCTTAAGTGAGGTAGGAGTGAAGCCACGAACAATTCGTGGTTTTGCCCATCCTTCAAATTCATATTGGCTTCACAGATTTTACACTTCAATCTCTGATCTAACTCCCAAGGGGTCTCACATGGTTTCATCACGATTTCCTTAAATCCCACAATCGACTACGCTTTAGACATATGCCTACTGAATTTGTTATTCAATGCGATCTGAATCTCTACCAGCATAGCTACCTGGTTTTCATTAGAGTACTTGATATACCAAGTTAGTGCGCAATCCTCCAAAGCACTAACCAACATTGCCTTCTTCATGTGATCATCCACAACACCTTGAGCTTCCCATACAGCCTTTATGGTGAACCAAAATTTGTCTGGGTCCTCATTCCCTATGCCCTTGAATACAAGTAGTTTATAGAGTTCACCATATTGAATAGTGGAGGTGGCAGTGGTGTGGGTGATGGGGTGAGCGGTGGGGGTGAGGATGGAGCTGGTGTGGATGGATGTGATGAGGGCGGAGGTGGCATAGGTATTTGCGGGAACCCTTGTCTTATCAACTGATTAGTGCTCAGGGGAGAAATCTACGGTGTTCCTTCATCATCACTTAAAGGGGTCCGATCAGTGGGCTATACTCAGGACCTTTTCTTCCCACGTCCCTGAAAGGTTTTCCACTTCGCGTAGCTCCAAACATCAAGGTAACCACATAACCCGTTGTTCACACAAGAGAATCTTAATCCAAGTATTCATTGATTTCAAATACTTACCTCACGGTCCTTTGAAGAAGCAATGCTCTAATTCACTATAACTGATAGAGGTATCAACCATAAACTCGGTCATAAATCCTCCTATGATGCAGTCGAGCCAATGGTTGACAGCACACACAATCTTATCTTCAAAAGCTTCTAACCTCCTTACTAGCTCCGATGTCCAAACAATTGACTTGTCAAGCCTTCACCTTCCTTGATCGTCTGCCAACTTCGTGATCCACTCGTATAACTCAACCGGGAAGGAATAGAAGAATATTTTGTGTATTTTTGTGTACAGGCATCTGTCCAAACACTGTTCTTTCATCAATCACGGTTCTTGTTTTCTTGCGCTGTGAATTCGTGGATCTTTCTATACAACCAAGTTTCAATTTATTTCTTAGTTAGATTCCAATGATACGACATCACACATCTCTCATTTTTGGTTTAGTGGGGCCTGACCCAGGTTCAAAAGTGATTTAGCCAAGCAAATATCAGTACTACTGGCCCTTTCACAACAGTCCATGGACCGTGGACTGAGGTCTCACCTGAAGTAGTATGGGAGGGTGCTAGAACCAGGTTTCTGCACCCTGGGGATGTTTGAGATGAGGTAGTTGGTACGCGATCCAACCTTCGCACTTACTGCGTTACGTGCACCAGTGGGCATACCACACCTTGTGATATTGTCTTTGTACAGCTATAGCCGTAGTGTGACCCATGTTATTTACCTAAGTCTTCCTTAATTAGGCTCTGTTAGCTGATTACTTAGATTATGTTCATATACAAGAATTCATACAAGTAGTTATCAATTGCGCGCAGTAAATAACATAGTAAAAGTAATGCATAACATCAAAATACGGATTCAAGAATAGATGCACAAAGTAAACTTCTCTTTATTAACTTTCAATCCCAATTACAGACCCGATTCTGCCCTGTGCACTCAGCTGCAGGGGTCCACGCACTCAGCTGCGGACTTTACTAGTCCTCCGTGCACTCAACTACAGAGCCTCCTACTACTACTATGACCCAGTACACTTCAGATCCAACTGTACGCTCTAACCATGCCTTCGCATCTCTATCTATCATTACTTATCTTTACACCTAGAGCCTCACTCTATTTATAGAATTCCATGGTTCGGGGACCATGGGTAGGCCGACACAACTTTACTTTAAATTACAATATTTTAGGGTGGGTAGCCCTATGACTCATCCTAGACTTCATGCTCTGTGCCTGCACTTCATGGAGTCTTACAATAAAATTGACCAAAATTTGGGCTTTGAGCCCCAAAAACATGCTGTGGGGGATCCCATGCCCAACAGGCCCCTAACACAATCATCATGACTCGTCCCGAGTCACTCTGTTGGTGCGGAAATCTTGGCACAGAGCCCCTCCAACTATGCCTGTGTTGTGCGAAGGTCCGCAATGCACGGAGCTGCTACTCGCTGAACCTGTGGAATCTAATCTTCTAAGCTTGCCACATCTAAATTATTCCCGTATAGGTGTACTGGCATCTTTTGTGCATGTTTATAGTCACACACCCTAGTTCAACCCCTCGGGTCGCAAAGACTGTGCCGCGGTTGGTTAATAAGGTAGCTAGCTCACCCATATAGAGCTTCAAGCAACTGCCATTTACCTTGTCAGGGAAGGGTTCACCGTTAAGTTTACCTAGCTGGACAACACCTCCATTTGTAACCTCCTTAACCATGTAAGGTCCCAGCCAGTGCATTCTAAATTTTCCCAGGAATTTGTCAAATTTACTATCGTACAACAATACTAAGTCGTTGACCTTGAAGGTGTGCAACTTGATATGACAACCGTGTTAGGCCTTTTCACGCTATTTTTGTACCTGTTGATGAAACCTTGCTAGAAATCATTATTCCTTGAGTTCTTCTAATTGCGTGAGCCTCTCTTCCAAGGCTTCATGGTTCGACATGCCTATAAGTGCTGCTATTCACAGACTAGGTACAATGTATTCCATCGGCATGACAACTTCCATGCCATACACTAGCCTGAAAGGTGTCTGACCCGTCAATTTTTTGCACGTGGTTTTGTATGCCCATAATACGACAGGTATGCATAGGTCCCAGTCATTTTGCTATGTGTTACATACTTTGGTCAGCACAGTCTCCATTACTTTTTTGAATGCCTCTACTGTCTCATTAGCTTGCAGGTGGTACGGTGTAATTTGTTGATGATACACCTGGAACTCCTCAGTGAGCGTGCTAATGGTTTCATTTAGGAAGTGTGTTCTGTGGTTAGTCATTAATAGTTTTTGGCAACCAAATCATGTCAACACGTTGTCAAACAAAAACTTCACAACCATAGCAGCTATGCAGTCCTTAATTGGCTGCGCTTTAGCCCATCGTGTTAATTACTCCGTTGCGGTGATGATGTAGCGCACTCCGATATTTCTCGGAGGTCTGATTGGTCCCACAAAGTCGATTGCCCATTTTTCAAATGGCTGCAGTGTCATTTGTGGATTTAGTGGCATCTCGTCCCTTCGTGATGGTTTTCTAGCCCTTTGACATATGTTGCAGGCCCGACAGTGTGCTTTCGAATCTTGGTGCAAGGTTGGCCACCATAACCCAGTGCGAAGAATCTTCTGTGTAGTCACACATCCTGCATAGTGTCCTCCTGTAGCATCCCCATGTGCTTCCACGAGGAACTGACCTTGTTCAAATTCAGGTACATATCTTCGCAATATCTCATCATTTCCCATTTTGTAGAGGTTCCCCGCGATGACAAAAAAGTCCACTGCGCACACCACCAATTCTTTCTTCTGTTGGACTGAGTATTCCTTTAGCACAGTCCCTATGGTTAAAAAATGGATTATATCTTCGAAATGGTGGTCCACGATGCGCACTGCGAAGAGCTGTGCATTAGGTAGTCCCTCCTCCAAATTTATTGGTTCCTCGCCTGTCTCAATTCATGACAAGTGATCTAGTCCTGCATTTACGCATATCGGCTTAACTATGACCTCAAAATCATATTCTTGAAATAGTAAAAGCCATCTGCATATGCGCCCCCCCAACACAGGCTTGTTCACCAAGTATTTCAATGCAGAATGGTCGGTATACATTTTGCCAAGTAAATAGTGTCAGAATTTTCGGAGCACATACACCATTGCTAGCCCTTCACACTTAGTCGTAGAGTGGTTCTTTTCAGCTTTGGACAATATCCGACTTGCAAACACGATCAGGTGATCCGCGCCTTCAGCGCCTTCCTGCATGAGTATGGCTCCTAATGCAATACATGATGCATCAACATGTACATGAAATTCCACATCCCATTTTGGGAAGACTGGGATGGGAGTGGATGCCAGTTTCTCCTTGAGGACATCCATACTTTTCATGCAATCATCATTCCAACAATATGTAGCTTCCTTCTTCAATAGTTTTTCCATTGGTGCTGTTATTTGGGCATAGCTCTTGATAAACTTCCTATAGTAGCCAGTGTGCCCCAAAGTAGCACATAATTGTTTGACACTGCATGGTGCTTCCAAATTCAGAATAACAACAATCTTCACAGGGTCCACCATTAGGCCTTGTTTGCAAACCACATGGCCTAGCAGGTTTCCAAAGGGAACAAGGAAGGTGCATTGTTTAAGGTTCAGCGCAATCTGGTGTCGGCGGCAAGTATCCAGTATCAAACGTAAGATCCCTACATGGTGTTTAACTAATCCAAAAATAGTCCAATCATCTAGATAGACCTCCAAGAACTTGTGGATGTATTCTTTGAACGTCGCCACCACTATTTGTGAAAATATTGTCGGTGCATTCTTCAGTCCAAAGGGCATAACGATGTACTAAAAGTAGCCCCATTCTATTGCGAAGGTTTTTTGCTCCTATATTCTGGTGCAATCTTATCTAATGGTACCCTAAGAAGCCATCTGTGAATGAGTAAGCTTCCTGACCGCCAACATTCTCTAATACTTCATTTGTGAATGGTGTCAAGAATGGATCATGAACATAGGCATTGTTAAGCTTCTTGAGGTCCATGCATATTCTTATTTTGCCTTTCTATTTTTTCTCTTGCACGACCATAGGACTCACCCAATCGGATTCTTCCATTGATACAATAATTCTGGCTGCAAGCATTTTGGGTTCAATAATTCTGGGTTCAAGCGATAAGGTCGCTGCTTAACTAGCTACACATCCAGTTTTAGAGTGATCTTCATCATCCCTAAGTCACCAATGATCCCTTTTAAGTCTGTGATTTTGGTTGGGAACAAGTCTTGGTATTCGTAGAGTAACTCAATGACCTTATCTACCATAGCATTGTCCCAATAATCCCTAAGCGTTGCATACTTTAGCTCCACTTCTGTGCCAATGTTTACCTACTTTGTTTTTAGTAGCGCGGTGATGTCAGGATCCTCAATTGATGGTCCTCGAACCTCACAATAGCCTTCGGTTTCTAGAATATTAATATTTCGGGGATCGTCATCATCCTCCTCTACTTGCACATTATAACATTCTAGGGTGCTACTTAACTGGGTCGCCCATACTGCTTGAAGCATTTCTAGTGGCTCCTATGGTATTTTGAAGATGACATGTTTTATTGCTTGCAGCGCATCATCTACAGTATCTGAACATCGCTCTTCGAAAGTGAATGTTAACAAAAATCCTTCGCGCAAGACATCCCACTCGGCCGTACCATGTCAGAGTTCTTTCTTAGTATACCAGTTCATGGGTATGACATCCAGGGTATGGTAGAATAAGTATACCCATTCAGGTTGTGGTTCTTCCCTATAGACCTTGGTCCATTTCACGAGGTGTGTGTGTGGGTCATCTCGTCCATCGTATTTGTCTTCCAACCATAGTTGTGGTTTCCCAAATCGTAGGCACATCATCCTTCTGCATCCGCGCCAGTCCTCAAAATTTCCTTGATGTGTACCCCACCATCATGTGGGTGTGGCGCACAGTGCCCACTTCAATGCTTTGAACCGTTGCTATTCCAGTACTGTGCTTTCAAATTTTCTCAGGAATTCATCCACCACTATCAATCCATCATATGTCGGTAGCTCTCTTGCCTTTGTTGTCACGCAACGTAGTGATCTAACCATCATGTTGCAATTCAGTTTCGTCACTTCGTGCAACTAATTCTGCCATCGTTCTACTTCTTCGTCTAAATCTGAAGTGTAGGAGCTTTCACGCTCCCACGAGATCCTCCCATCTGCAGTCGGATTCACCCAATCCTAGTCTCACATAGTTATCTTGTAAATACAATCAAGATCATCATCGCTATCGTCGTCACGCACTGGTTTAGTGTAGTGCACTCCTTCAGCTGGGTCTAGTGGGACTACTACGCGTAGTGACTTTTTGCAAAGATCATTTTGCGCTTCTTCAAGTTGATGACTCTGTTCATATCGGTGGCCCAGTCTATTCCTAATAGTGCGGGATAGGGATTGTTGTGATTGACAATTTGTATTACTTCAAAATCCACCTGCGCGCTTGTGCCTTCAATATCAACTATTACCCCTTGCAACCTCCCCATGGGAAAAATCTTCTATTGGTTCACCATTCGTAATTGAATAGGGGACCATTATAACATGGGCTTGCCCATGCGTTCCCATGTTTTCTTTGGTAATACATTTGCATCCAAACCCAGATCTAGGATTACTTGATCCATTTCATACTCACCAATTTGTGCAGTCAAACCTCTTTTCCCTTCCAGTGTGCAATGCATGCTTTCCCAATTTTCAAACTACGCACGGTTCACCTGACCCTGTGCACCTAGTGATCAGCTCCTATAATCCTTTAACTGCCCTGCTGTCACGTAGTAGTTTCACGAATGTCTCCAGAAAGGTAGTGAGAATTGAAGGATCCATTATTGGCTCTAGTTGATCCTTACTACCTGAAGTGGAGGCCTCCGTGAAGCTCTTCTTAGCTTCCATGAATATCTCCTTTGCGCATTCTAAGTCAAATTCGGGTTCCTTTGGAGGAGCCTTGCGAACCCACATACTTTCCTCAGGTTGCTTCCCCATATCCTCTCCCATGGCCGTACCACTTCTGAGCATCATGTTTACATTCGGATCCTCTTTGTGTGGCTCAGACCTCATCATTTGTATATTTTTAGTTAGGGGAGGCTCGAATACCCCTTTTTCGTGCATCCTTGTGATCAACGTAGGACAACCCATTGTTTCATGATCAAACTGAGCACAATACGAATAGGATATCCTCATCGGGTTGGTACAATCACGGGCATAGTGCCTTGGTCCTCCGCAGTTGTAAAAAATTAATTGTCTGCGGCCCCTTCCTGGTCCCATTCCACCTCATCCTCGACCTTGCCCCTAAAATCCGGTGTGCGCCATCCCCTCATCTGGGTCGAGGGCTCGCGTTTTGGTCTACATCCTATAGGCAGGGGTCAAAACCATCATTAGCTTGTAACTATGGCAAGTGCGCTCATCATAGCGTACCGACCTGCAGAAATTACAAAACAATTTTTGGGGTGTCTGTGTATACTTCTGTAACAAATGACAATTATCCATCATGTGTTTCCCTCCTTTCTGACAGATCGTGCACCATAAAGCAGGTTCCGCACTCGGCCCTGCCTGTGCGTCCAGTCTGAATGGCATTGGCCCTCCTCCTGCCAAGTAGTTTTCGAACACTGGACAATGTTCCCTGTCATGGCCCTGACCTTTGCATTTTATGAACCATACTTCCTCACGCACCTCAGGCCATGGTGCCCTATCCTGCTTCAAACTTTGCATTTCCAAACACAAATTCTATAGTTGCGCATGGATTTGTTGAACTCCCAACCTAGGGTCTTGTATCGAGGTCTCATGTAATCTCTTTTCCATTTCCAATGCTTCGACCTGGGTGGAAAGCTTTTGTTGTGACAATGCGTCCTCAAGTGCAGTGTCAGAGATGCTACAAACCATGTGCGATGTTTTCCATCTGTCAACATCATATTGGCTTCGCAGATCATACTCTTCAGCCATTGATCTAGATCCCAGGGAGTCTCACCCAGGAGCATCGCGATTTCTTTAAACCCGATGATTGATTGTGTTTTGACTCTGTCCTGCTAAATTCCCCATTCAGCGTGGTCTAGATCTCTACTATCCCTACATTTGGGTGGTTGTTAGAGTGCTTGATATACCATGTTAATGCACAATCCTACAATGCACTCACCAATGTAGCCTTCTTAATATTGTCGTCCATGACACCTTGTGCTTCCCATACTACTCTTACCATGAACCAGAATTGGTCTGGATCTTCATTCCCTACTCCTCTAAATACTGGTAGTTTGATCATGCTCGCCATACTGAACTGTGGAGGTGGTGGAGGTGGAGTGGGTGGAGATGGAGGTGAGGGAGGTGAAGTGAGTGTCGGTGTGGGTGGAGGTGGTAGCCGTGGAATGCGTTGCCTTATCAAACTAACCACACTTCTCGGAGAGACCTTAGCAAACTCTTCCTCACTCTCTCCCGAGGGTGAAATTAAAGGACTGTTTTCTAATTCTTCACTACTTTTGTAGATCTTTCTGCTCTGCGTAGTCCTAAACATTAATGTATTCACATGACCCTTTTTTCACACAATACCATCTTAATCCAAGTATTCAAAGACTTAATATACTTACCTCACGGTCCTTTGAGAAAGTAGCATTTTTCCTTGCTGTAGATCATAGTCATATCTACCGCAAACTCAATGATAAATCCCCCTATTATTTGGTCAAAAAAATGGTCCACAGCTCACACGATCTTATCTTCTAATGCTTCTAGTCTACGTACTAATTTAGGAGTCCACACTATTGGTTTGTCGAGCCTACACCTTCCCTGGCTATTGGCTAACTTCACGATCTACTCATACAGCTTAGAAGGAAAGGATGCAAAGAAAATCTCGTGGATTGTTGTAAACGTGTAGTGCTCCAACCACTTTTCCTCAGATTCTTGCGGAGTTCTATTTTCCTGTGTCGCAAACTCGTGAATCTTCTTGTCCAACCACTATTCAATTTCCTTATTTGTTGGGTTCCAATGGCACGACATTAGACATCCCTTATGTAGATCACGGTCCTGGCAAAAGAACCATTTGTTGGTTTAGTGGGGCCTGACCTAGGTTCAAAAGTGATTTAGCCAACAAAATCCCTGTACTACTGGCCCTTTCGGCAACAGTCCATAGAGCGCAGACTGAGGTCTCACCCGAAGTAATATGGGAGGGTGCTAGAACCAGGTTTCTGCACCCTGGGGATGTATGATATGAGGTAGTTGGTATGCGATCCAACCTTCACACTTACTGCGTTACACGCACTAGTGGGCATCCTGCGCCTTGTGATACTTTTTTCGCGCAATTCTAACCACAGTGCAACCCGTGTTATTTACCCAAGTCTTCCTTAATTAGGCTCTATTAGTTGATTACTTAGATTATGTTCATATACAAGCATTAATACAAGTATTTATCAATTGCGCACAGTAAATAACATAGTAAAAGTAATACATAACATCAAAATACAGATTCAAGTACAGATGCACAGTGTAAACTTCTCTTTATTAACTTTCAATCCCAAATACATACCGAACTCTGCCCTATGCACTTAGCTACAGGGGTTCACACACTCAACTGTGGACTTTACTAGGCCTCCGCGCACTCAGCTGTAGAGCCTCCTACTACTACTATGACCCAGTACACTTCAGATCCAACTCTACGCTCTAACCATGCCTTCGCATCTCTATCTATCATTACTTATCTTTACACTTAGAGCCTCGCTCTATTTATACAATTACTTTAAATTACAATATTTTAGGGTGGACAACTCTATGACTCATCCTAGACTTCATGCTCCGTGCCCACACTTCATAGAGTCTTACAATACAATTGACCAAAACTTGGGCTTTGAGCCCCAAAAACATGCTGCAAGAGATCCCATGCCCAACAGTCAGGCATATCTTGGTCCCAGCAACAGAACCATTTGTTAGCTTGATGGGCCCTGACCTAGGTTCAACATTAGTTAGCCAAGCAAATCACTACACTACTGCCCCTTTCGGCATCAGCCCGCGGAGCGCAGACCGAAGTCTCATCTAAAGCAGTATGGGGGGTTGTAGGATCTAAGTTTCCGCACCTTGAGATGGTCGTGATGTCGGTCTAGTCACAAACAGACAATCTATGGAAAATTTCCTTAAGCTAGAATAAATTAAGAGGGCCTACCTCTTAGAATGATATTTTGCTTGGTGATGATCCTGCCTCCTCGCTCCAACTATCTTTTGTGTCCTTCCTTCGAACACCTGAAACAAGCAAACAACAAAAAAAAACAAATGTAATAGCATACAATATTGTATTCAACCTACTTAATAGGCCAAGGAACATTAAGCCATAAATATGTAAAATGACACTTCATGTAGGAAATCAATCGATAGTTGCATTTATATAAATCAAAAAGAGATTACAACCGGTTCCTTGACATTGTTGGTCTCCTCTGACATATCCAGGTTCCCACATTTCTACTAGCACTTCATGAATAACCCCAACAATAGAGGTTTTAAGGCCTCTTTCCCTCTAGTCTCAAATCACACCAAAGCACACTATTCTCCCTCAAACATACACTAGAAAACCTTAGACTATAGATGTCTTGTTGATTATTCTAACTCCAAACTCAAACTAGCTTTTGCTTGGGAAAAAGAGAGGTTTATATAGCTTGCATGGATGGGAGATGGTTCCTCTTCTCATGGGAGAAGGCCTTATCTCTTGGATTTGTTCCATCCTAATAGGGGAAAGGAGCCCAAACGAACCTCCTCGACTCCATCCAACCTAACCATTTACCAAACTTCCGTTATGAAGCTTCTAGAGCTGGAAGCTTCAGCTCCATATTTAAAAAACTTTCCAAAAGAGGATCGGCATGACTGAGAAAGGGCTCAGTCGATTTGATCAATGCTAGGGATAGTTGTAATCCCTACATATCAGTGCGAGGAGGACATGGGTCATTAGCATCGGTCATGTAAACTGGGGTAAACAGAAGATTTTTGGGAAATTATGTAAAAGGGAATTGCTCCGCCCATGAAGAGGGACACAATGGAAGTTTCTTCTTGATGGAGAAAGTATGTAGGGTTCACTGTAGAGGTACTCCAGGATCATGGAATAGGGAGTACAGGGATAGTGACAAAATGTTTTGTAATAGGATTTCTTCTAATCGTCTCCTAGTTGGTAAAGGTATTGACTTGGACTAATCTCTTGCCCATCCTACTCTTCCTGAGCATGACTATCTTGTGTCTGGTCCTGACCAACCATTGGTCGAAAAGAGTGTCAACTTGGCTCCACCTTCAGTTGTTCACTCTATTCCCAAAGAGAGTAGTGATCATACTACTCATGTTCTTCTCGTCTCCTCATATTCTCATGAGTCGAAGGGTGGCCTTCCCATCCCAGTTGTTTAGGAGAGTCCTTCTCCTATTCCGGTAGAGCATGGGGGGAATCATATGATACCCCCACAAAGTATTTATGTCGTTTCTTTCGATTGGAGTAAATTGACTGTTTTCCGCCTTCCATCTTATGTGCCTTTCTAGATCACAGTACAAGCCTATAATATGGTAGTACAATGCACCATATTAGATGAAGGTGCATCTGTTAGCATCATGTATTCTACTACTTGGAAAGTTTTGGGTTCTCCACATCTTGTGCCTGTCACCCAAAATCTATTGGATTTCAACGGAGGAACCAGTCAACCCTTAGGGATCCTTCTGAAGTTACCTATTACTTTGGGAGGAAATACCATCTATATAGACGTGATGGTAGTCCAAGGTCCCTTATATTTCAATCTTCTCCTTGGATGCGATTATGTTTATGTCATGGGATCTCTTGTTTCTTCGCTCTTCTGTGTGGTTTGTTTTCCACACCAAGGGATAATAGTGACAATTGATCAATTGTTGTTCATTGGTCACTAGGTGCCTCCTATGCAACCATCATCCATTATGGGTTCTTGTTTGCAAGCAGTACCCTCCCTGCCACAGGTCAATTATGAGGCTACTCATTCCATCTCCACATCTACTGATGATCACGTGATGGTATAGTACATTATGTACTAGGGGCATTGGGACCTGATACATCATTGGTACCAGTTGACATGTATTCCTCCCAGAGTGTGGTTCTCCCGTCTAGTGAGGACCTCTTTGGGGCCATGTTCTCATATGGTCCATGAACAAGGATATGGAGCATAGTTCCTTGTCTTATGTCAAGCTTGTTAAAAAATGAAACAAGGGATACAGAGAATAGTTCCTTGTCTTATGTCAAGCTCATTAAAAAATGAAACAAGGGATACAGAGCATAGTTTCTTATCTTGTGTCAAGCTCGTTAAAAAATGAAACAAGGGGTGTGAGCATAGTTCCTTGTCTTGTGTCAAGTTCGTTAAAAAATGAATCAAGGAGTCTGAGGATAGTTTGTTCCTATATTGATCTCCTTAAAAAATTAAACAAATTTTTAAGGATAGTTCTTTTACTGTGTGAACCTCATTAAAAAATGAAACAACTCCATATCGATTCTTTGATTAAGATCTCATAAAATCCTAGTCGAGTCTTTCCTGGATCGAAAGTGAACCTTCATTCCATCTACCTAAATGAATGAAATGAAGCTTGGGGGGCATGAACCTTGAATTGAGTCATTATGCTGGGGGTATGAAAACTTAACTCAAGCATAGATTTTTGTTTCAAGCTTGTGTAAACATGAAAACAAATTCAAACAGAGTTCCCCATTATTCAAGCTTGTATAAAAATGAACCCATGCCCAATTTACATCTTGTGATTGCCATTTTTATCAATAAATTTCTGCTAGATGAGCCTTGGTTGTTTCATTCCATCGCCACCATCACTTTGGCAAATCATATCCTTTCACTTGGTTATTTTTCCTTTCTTGAGGAACTGCAATAATGAGTGGTTTTGAGAGCTAGCCTCTTGACCTTTTAGTGTTTCGAGTAGTTCCTCATTAACAGAACTAGTTGATACCCTTTATACCACTCGTTCCTCCAGGATGAGTCACCTTCAATCTCTTTTCTAACTCTTAAAATTGAAAATATTTCTAAGTATTTTTTCCCTTTTAGACTCGTTAAAGCAAATAAAAGTGGGGTTATGCTTTCAGCTCTTTTTCGACCCTTAAAACACAAAAATATTGCCGATCTCTTGTTGTTTTGAACTCGTTAAAGGCTGTGAAACATTGTTTACCCAGTATATGTTTACCCATTTTTCGGGTTAGGATAAACTATTTACAAAAAAGGTACTCCTTGACTGACATGGTCAAGCGGTTCACTCAAGTATCGTTTTCTACTTTTTCGGGCTCGAGAGACACAAATGTATGAAAAGGGACCTTTTGGAGTTTTCTTTTTCGTGTCCTTTTCAAACTCTCTAAATATGAAAAAGATACTGAGTTACACCTTTTTCAGACTCGTTAAAAAATTAAACGACATCAGATTTGTCACCATGATGAAAATGAGCATATCCTTCCTAGGGCTCATTAATATTACTAGGTCAGATTCATCCGAAGGATGGACTTACAGTGCAAGCACATGCTATCCCCTTCAAGATTGCAATAAAAAATAATTGGGGTACCTGCCAGAAATGGTGGGGGAAAATGGAAAATTTTATCAGTTATGTCGGCAACTCACTCTCGAATATGACACTTTCTTCTTCATGTCAGGTTGGGATATCCACACTTCATTTTTAACTTTCTTGGGTTGGGCCAGTCATTTTTCCTTTCCATTTGATATCCGCCATGTCATCATGACCTCCGATCCTATGGATCCAAAATCTGCCAAACTCTGTAGTCGTGTCACTGATATGTTCAAGGGTGTTGGCTTATATGGGCTTGACCCAAGTTCAGAGGTGATTTAGCCAAACAAATCTCGGTACTACTAGCCCTTTTGGCAACAGTCCATGGAGCGTGGACTGAGGTCTCACCCAAAGTAGTATGGGAGGGTGCTAGAACCAGGTTTTCGCACCTTGTGGATGTCTGATGAGCTTTTGGAGATCCACAGTTTAACTCGGCATGCCCGTCGCTACGCGCACTTGCTATGCCTTCACTGCCTGTGATGTTGCTTTGCCCTACCCGGGGTGCAACACGTATAATACCCAAGTTACTTGCTGTTAATCTATTATTACCAAATTACTTATCTTGTGTGTATAAGATTAATGATTATTACAACATATTCAACAACCATGTTAGAGCGCATGATAAAATAAACCAATATAAATATAAAGAAGATAATGCACAACAGATACACCAAAATAGGAATCAACTTCTCTTTATTAGTCTTTGATCCAGATTACAGACTCGACACCGCCCTGTGCACTCAGATGTAGGGGTCCACGCATTTAGCTGTGGATTCTACTAGGCCTCTATGCACTCAGCTGTAGAGCCTATTCCTACTACTACGACCCAATACACTTTGAATCCTACTCTAAGCTCAAACCATTCCTTTTCTACTCTCTCTATCTTCTGATCCCTTTACAACTTAGAGCCTCACTCTATTTATAGAATCCCATGGTCTGCGGACCATGGGTAGGCTGACATGACTTTACATTACATTACTTTAGGGCGAACATCCCTATGACTTAACCTCTACTTTGTGCTCTGCGCTCGCAATTCGCAGAGTCTTACAAAACCTTTGACCAAAACTTGGGCCTTGAGCCCAAAAACCTACTATGGGAGAATTCCATGCCCAACAAGCCCCCAACACAATCATCATGACTCATCTCAAGTCACTCTACTGGTGTGGCGATCTTGGCACGGAGCCTGTCATGCCCCTACACTATCGGTACTCTTCCAAGCGCACTATAGCAAGGTGCGACACTACCAACCGTTTTCTTTTCACCAATACTTATGATTATAGACTACGCCTAACATTCCATACTTAGTTTATTTTTCATTACCAAGTATTATCTTTGTCCTTTATACAGTGAAAGCCCATAAAATTCACATAAATAGCATTATACAAGAGAAATGTACAACAATATAAAGGGAGGGGAAATTCCCTGCAATATGAGTCTGCTCGAATCAATATATATAATATTCTTTTATAAGTACAAGTTAAATCTTGGGAAAACCCAAATTTACACTTAGCCAAATTTCCAACCTCGGCAAACTCAGTTGCCCAGCTCGTCGGCTCCTCCGCACAATCGTCGCACTACTCACCAACCCTTTGTTCACCTCATCGCATGATCGTGTTGTTTTCCCAACTTGGGCACGCCTCGTCGTAACCAAGTCGCCACACATGGGTGCCTCCACACGAGTCACACCTCCATTCACAACCTCAACACTTCACTATTTCCACCATTTCGTCATGCATGGCGTGCCCTACCTAAGTCGCCCGTCTGCACGATTTTTTGTTTCATCGTGCACGGTGCACCCTCACCCAGCCGCCCGTCTGCACGTCCACCCATTCACCCAAACTCGTTCACCCGAACAACCTCACCTGAGTCACCACATGACTTCACTCGGGTCGCCACACAACTTCACCTGGTTCGCCTAAATGACCTCACCCGGGTCGCCACACGACTTCAACCGAGTTGCCCGACGACCTCACCTGGCTCGTTTGAACAACCTCACCCGGTTCGCCCGAACGACCTCGCCCGAGTTTCCTACCCATCGACCTTGCCCGAGTTCTGCCTAAACAACCTCGCCCAAGTTCTACCTAAATGACCTTGCCAGAGTCCTACCTGAATGACCTCGCTCGAGTTTTGCCCAACAACCTCGCCTGAATTTTTTGAACGATTTTCCTACATGATTTTTTCACCCGACTTTTCTACACGAGTTTTTCACCCGAGTTCCGCCCATCGTGCGGGCTCATCCACACACTGCAGAACTCCTTTATCGAACTCGTGATGATTGAATGATGATTTGCCTCCACAAACTGTCCATCAATATATACAGGTGGGTGGCGGGTTATGTCACCCAGCTAACTCATGCCCAACGCCCAAGCCGACTCATTCAACATGTTGCCTTCGCCTGAGTGGAGGGTCGGCCTACCCAACTCGTGGGACCACCCTCTCAACTCACCCAACATCGTATAAACTCGCCCTTGGCTCATTCAATTTACATTTCGCACGAGCTTCTCGCTCATCCTTCGCATGGTGAAGGTGACCCGGACCGTAGGTCCATACATCCTCCCCCACTTGAAGTCATTGTCGTCCTCGACAATATCTCATCCCAGCAACCATATGTCACCAATATATCCATACCAAGGCATATACTCCATCAGTATGTCATACATTGGAAAATCATCTCAATCCATGACCATCAACCACCCTGTCACAATCTCCACATGTTTCTCCCATCATGGAAGGTTGGTCCCTCCATCTCAAGCTACATGCCTACTGCAACATATCGTGTCGACCTCATCATGTGTCGTCCTCATGTGAACTGCTGCCATGATACTCCAACAAATGCTAACACATCTCTGCACACTGCATGCCCTCATGACTTGAACTAGTTGGGTAGTTAATCCAACTGTCATGCCCAAACCATGAGAATGTACATCCCCATGCCATCATCAGTTGTTTCTCTGAACATCTTGTCACATCCTCAACTCGATCAAGAATCCATCTCCATACAAGTAAGCCATGCTCAGGTCCATGAAGTAATCTCCATCTCGTCTGCAACATGTTGTCCATGATGTTTTCTGTCCAACATCATCATCCATCTGCAAAACATCCATCTCCTCAAAGTGAAGAGATCATCTCCTGACTCTCGATGTGCCACATCCAGTTCCATGAAGAAACCTCCATCATATCTGTAATGTGCCATCCCTCAAGTCTGCCATAGAAACAAGTATACACTTCTCTAATCTATCCATGTGCTACCCATGATCATAGATCAATCAGCTCCCATGTGTCAAAGGTGGTTAAGTCATGGCTAAACCCATGCCCAAGTGTTGCCACCAAGGCATCATCATCATTGTAACTCCAAAAGTCACAACAATCTCATGTCATCATGAGCTCCATGTGTCATCTCCAACCAACATCTCAACAAGCATACAAGTCTCGGCCCAAGGGTCTCTACAAGATGCCTCAGCTCTCTATGTAGTAGGAATGCTCCATAGTCTGCTCACAACTCCATCCAAGTCCATGGCTTTGTTGTATAAGAGTGCACAACCTCTCCATCGGCTCATAACCAAAACATCTCCATGTCACACCAGCAAATCCACCTACATAACATCCCTACCTTGGCACTCCTCATTGGATGCCCATAAGTGACATCTTTACAAGTGCTCCTGTATAATGTCCCTACATAAGACTGCCATGCTCCATATCTCCAACTTGATGTCCATGACTAAGTTTCCCATGTAGTCCAACCAAGTAGACTCATCACAACAATCGGTCATCCCATCCAAGTCTGCATATTTGGTCTAGTGAACTTGGTCACCCAACCATATCATCATCATCACGAGTCCCTTCCATCATAGCTCCGCCACTGAAGGTTCCACCAAGACTTACTCTTGGTCTTGGCCATGGGAAGTACACCCAAGCATCATCATATCCAATTGTGTGCCCTTCAATCTGTCCATGAGTCATGCTGGGCACTTAGCCAATTCTCCATGTGGCTAAAGCATGACCCATTCATCCACAATGATCACCATGTTCCTCCCTTGTCACGGGCCTTTGCACCTTCTACCATAAGGTCACAAACAATGCCAAAAAGTCCTGCAACAGTAAACAATCCTTGCTTCTCCATAAAAGGTCTCATTATAGACATCCATGGTAAGATCCTCCCTAGAATCGACAAACTGATTTTTCCCTTCCCTGCATATGGTCCATCGACCAAATGCTCAAACGAAACACAAGTATCAATACTTACTTCACCATCATGAGGCTCCTCCATGTGAGTATCCTCATCCATCCATTTTCGCAAACTGCACGATCCTAGTCCAACATGATAAATCTCAAGTTCATCCTCCATTGTTGTCACATCTGCAACATCCTCAATCATCATAACTTCCTCTTCCTGGTTAGCACAATATGCAACTTCATCCTGCTCCATTGTCTAACCAAGTTGAAGAAGTTTTTCTTCAACATTCCTTTCCAAGATTTCAAGTTCCTTTCAAATCCGGGGATTCTCTTCTTTCAACCACTTCAACCTGTATAAGGTAAGCAAGAGCTTCCCTTCGCATTCTTCCAAACCTACCATGCCTTGTCATTCAACTTGGCCCAAGCACTAAGCTTCACCTTTGCTAAACTTGTTTCACCATTCACCTGAATCACCTTGATATTCCACCTGTCACCTGCAAAACTTGAACTTCCTTCAAGTCTTCAGTCTTCGTAGAATTAGCTCCTTGATTCAGTTCACCAAGTTTCCTGCAAAACTTGGACCAACTCTGATACCACCTGTCACGAAGTGACAGTGGGATCAGCTTCTTCCGCAAATCCCCTTTTCACTTCACCAGCTCTGATACCACTTGTCACGCCCCTACATTGTTGGTACTCTTCCAACCGCACTATAGCGAGGTGCGGCACTACCAACTGTTTTCTTTTCACCAATACTTACGATTGTAGACTATGCCTAACATTCCATACTTAGTTTATTTTCCATTACCAAGTATTATCTTTGTCCTTTATACAGTGAAAGCCCATAACATTCACATAAACAACATTATACAAGAGAAATGCACAATAATATAAAGGAAGGGGCAACTCCCTGCAATAGGAGTCTGCTCGAATCAATATATATAATCTTCTTTTATAAGTATAAGTTAAATCTTGGGAAACCCCAAATTTACACACAGCCAAATTTCCAACCTCGGCAAACTCAGTTTCCTAGCTCGTCGGCGCCTCCGCACAGTTTTCGCACGACTCACCAACCCTTTGTTCACCTCATTGCACGATCGTGTTGTTTACCCAACTTGGGCGTGCCTCGTCGTAACCAAGTCGCCACACATGGGCGCCTCCGCACGAGTTACACCTCCATTCACAACCTCAACACTTCACCATTTCCACCTTTTCATCGTGCATGGTGCGCCCTACCCAAGTCACCTGTCCACATGATTCTTCGTTTCATCATGCACAACACGCCCTCACCTGGCCACCCATTCGCATGTCCACCCGTTCACGCAAACTCGTTCACCCGAACAACTTCACCCAAGTTGCCACATGACTTCACCCAGGTCACCACATGACTTAACCCAGTTCGCCCAAACAACCTCACCCGGGTCGCCCGATGACCTCACCCAGCTCACCCGAACAACCTCACCTAGTTCGCCCAAACGACTTCGCCTGAGTTTCTTGCCCGACGACCTTGCCCAAGTTCTGCCTAAACGAACTCGCCTGAGTTCTACCTAAATGACCTTACCTGAGTCCTACCTGAACGACCTCGCCTGAGTCCTGCCCGAACGACCTCGCTTGAGTTCTGCCCAACGACCTCACTCGAGTTTTCTGCATGAGTTTCCTGCACAAGTTTTTTGCCTAAGTTTTTTGCATGAGTGTTTCACCCAAGTTTCTCACTCGACTTTTTCACCCGACTTTTATGCACGAGTTTTTCACCCGAGTTCCGCCCATCGTGCAGGCTGATCCATGCACTACAGAACTCCTTGATCGAACTTGTGATGATTGAATGATGATTTGCCTCCACAAACCTTCCATCAATATATACGGGTGGGTGGCCGGTTATGTCACTCGGCCAACCCACGCCCAACACCCAAGCTGACTCATTCAACATGTTGCCTTTGCCCGAGTGGAGGGACGGCCCTCCCAACTCGTGGGACTGCCCTCTCAACTCACCCAACATCATATAAACTCACCCTTGGCTCATTCAATTTGTATTTTGCAAAATCTCCTCGTCCATCCTTCACACGGTGAAGGTGACTCAGACCGCAGGTCCATACAGAGCCCCTTCAACTGTTCCCGTACTTCCCGAAGATCTGCGGCGCACTGTTCTGCTGTTCGCTAGGCCTGCTGCATGCTTGCTAAATTGTGTCCTGACCTTGGCAGCAGCATCTGCTATGTGTGTTTATAGTCCCGGACCCTGGTCCAGATCCTCGGGTCGTGAAGACCGTGCCATGGTCTGTTAGTCAAATAGTTGTCCCACCCATGTAGGGCTTCAAGTGACTATCGTTTACCTTGCTGGGGAAGGGTTTGCCATTTAGTTTAACTAGCTGGATGGCGCCTCCATCTGTAACCTCCTTAACCACGTATGGTCCTATCTAGTGCATTTTGAATTTTCCTGGAAATTTTTCAAATTTACTATCATACAGTAGTACTAAGTCGTTTACCTTGAAGGTGTGCAACTTGATATGACTATCGTGCTAAGTCTTTTCACGCTTCTTTTGTACCTACTGATGAAATCCAGCCAAAAATCATTCGTCCTTGAGTTCTTCTAATTGTGCAAGCCTTTCTTCCAAGGCTTCACAGTCTAACATGCCTACGAGTGCTGCTATTCGTAGACTAGGTGGTGAGCTCCAGTATTGTAGCAACAATGCTACAACTCCTGGGGCTTCCTGTCTCTTAATTTTATCAACCCGGTAGTTCGTACAAACTTGGAAGCGACGGTGCTGTATGCACAAGTACTAGCTCTTGTCGCAGCTGTCACTTGGTCAGCTGGCACAAGTCCGCTAGGGCTCAAGCCAACTTCTAAGGCTCTCAGAAGAAGCTTTATCAATGATGGACGAAAGCTAACTCAAAGAAGGCTGATCTACTTGCAGGAAAGAAACTGAAAGCTAATAAAGCATGAAAACCCTAGGAAACCCTAATTTAACTAGTCTAACCTCTATAATGCAAAGAATGTGAATGAAACTTCTACCAATGCTGTCATTACCTCTAATAAGTGAAAATGCATGAATCTAAGCTGCTTGCATCTTAAAAGACATGTTTTTGTATTTTTTCTTTAAGTGGATGGAATGATTGTGATTTTGTGCTTATTAGGGTTTGGTTGTGCAGATGGGATGGAGAAGGAAGGAAAGCGTGGGAAAGGTTGGGGAGGCTAGGAGAGGTCCCCAGGGATCCTTAGCATCCGTCCACAGAGGTTCCTCACGTTCAGAAGCTCAGCAACCGAGTGAGTGGCCTCCTACAGGATGTCTGCAGGGGATCCTACAGGAAACTCAGAGGTTTCTACAGGAAGTCTACAAATTGCTACAGGATGACCTACCGTGGGTGTTTGAAGTGATGGAGGAGTGATGGAATGGTAGGGGGAGATATGTAAGGTAGGAATAAGGCTGGTGATGGTTCAGGAGTGGAGAAGTAGGACAGGGAACGAGTGTATGGAGTAGGTTGGAAGATAGAGGGCTATGTCAACGAAAGGGGTAAAGAATGAAGTTACGTGAGGAGTGGAGGAATTTGGAAGATAATAGAGTGGAGCAGTGGTCAAGGATGTGGTTGCATGCGTGATCAAGACGAAGGAGGAGGTAATGGAACGAGGGAGAGCAGTGTAAATGAAACAAATGCTTATGACTATCACCAAGACGAAAATGCATTCACCTAGACTACCTGTGCTATGAATTCAATGAACAACAATCCAAAACGCGAAGAGGAATGTGCATGAAGCTGTGATGAAGGTGTGTGGTGCAGGTGTGAATTACATGGAAGCATCTAACATAACCGTGACTGTGTTGCAGCAATCATGAAGTAAAGAAATGCGTATTTTTGGTGGTTGGTTATGGACTGCACCCCAGTCTCTAACAGAGATGGCAGTGGGCCTTTACAACCTTTTTGCTGGAGCTCCAATGATGTATAAATATCCTCCTATTGAACTTAAGCAACTGAAACAAATGCACCATAAACTAATCCTATCTAAGCTCATGAAAAAGACTAAGTTAACAAACTGTAAATTCGAATTGCATGTGAAAGTAAACAAACTCAAAGTGCTGGAACTAAATGAAAACACATTACAACACCGACGAGATCTATTGCTCTCAGGTTGGGCCCTAACCTGAGAGCTATAGCTCCTTGAGAAAACTCAGAACTAGATCAAAATCTGCCTTCTTTATTCATAATCTGATGTCATGCCAAACTGGCTTACAAAAGGAACAAAAAAACAGATCTGTGCTCAAGAATTACAATAGTAATGTGAAAGTTTCAACAACCTATCAAAGGCTACGGCCTCTATACTTATGCAAAAACGATCATCCAACAGGTGTCCTTGATTTTAGGAGCTCGGCTATCCAACTGAAGTTTAAACTGCTGATCCTGTAGGACAGTCATAATTGTTGTTATTGTAGAACAGTTATAACTGCTGTTCCTGTAGAACAGCTGGCTGCTTCTAAGCTCGGTGGGGAGATGGATTGGAGCTCAGAGCTATGGTGGGAATCATGAGGAGGGTCCCAAGACTGTGGACATCCTCTCCTAAAAACCAGCAGTGCCACCTCATTGTCTCATTGTCTCCTTTTCACGTGGTCTTTTCTCCCTTTTAATGCAAAAACCTGAAATCATAATGCATTAGTCACGTGGATAGAGTGCCTACCCTTCTTCCTACAAACAACATGAATAAACTAAGAAATGCATGCATAAGCAATAAAAGATGAATGGTTTGAGCAAGTAGAATAGGCCAAAATGAGCCCAAATTGTACCAAAATTGGGGCTCATCATCACCCCCCAGCTGAACCATTTGCTCATCCTTGAGCAACCTTGCTCCTGCTCCTTGTCCTTGGCCGAGGACTCGGGATCGGAACAGGCTCTTTCTTTCCCGCTTTTGAGGGCCCTGCCTTCTCTGCCCCTGGTGGTGACGAGGGTGGCGCTTCTTCCCCCTTTTTCATTTCCTTGAGCCGGGCTTCAGAAGGCGACTGGCTTATTTTTCGTGTCCAGGAAGTGACTTTTGGGCTTCCCTTCTCGGGGGTGGCCTGTGTTTTAGAGGGAGTTCTTGTACTGGGTGAAGTAGGAACACTCCCTAAAGTGGTTTGGCTGCTGGGAGGAGGCTGCGACTTGTCTGTTTTCATTCTCTGACTTTTCCTGGCTTCGGAAGGTAGAGGGATCTCCCTCTCTCTCTTTTCTTTTGGTTTTGCAGGTGTGCTGAGGGCGGCCAGCGCAGCTGCCGCCTCCTTCTCGAGAAGACCAGCCTTCTCTTTCTTGCGTTTTGCTCTCTCAGAGCTCCTTGTAGAGGGACCCTCCTTTTTAGATTTCGGGCTTCCTGTAGAAGACCCTGCTTTGCCCGCTTCCGGGCCTCCTGTAGAAGATTCGGCTTTAGCCACTCCCGGGCTTTCAGTAGAAGGCCCTCTCTCTGTCTTCAGGCCTCCTGTAGGAGGCTGTTTCTCAATGACTTTCGGGCTTCCTGTAGAAGCCTTGGTCTTTGCTTTTGGGCTTCCTGTAGAAGCTTGCTTCTTAATGATCTTCGGGCTTCCTATAGAAGCCTGTGTTTTTGTTTTTGGGCTTCCTGTAGAAGCCTTCGTCTGCTTTCCTGTAGGCGTTGTTCTTGGGCTTCCTGTAGAAGCCTGCTTCTGTGTTCCTGTAGATGCAAATGTCACCACCTTTTCTTGCTTGGCTGCATGGATTTTGCTTTTGGCTTTGGCTGCAGGAGCTGACGAGGTGCTTGGGCTGACGGGGACCACCTCAGTTTTGACCGTCCTACTTTTCAACCTCTTTTCTCTTGCTGACAGGATGGGGGTGTCCTCTTTTGCTCTGTCATCCTTTCCCTCCTCCTTCTCCTTTCGTTCTTTCTTCTGTGTTGGAGTCGGGATCTTTCGGCCTTTCCCTTTCTTACTCTCGGCTACTGCCTCTTCTTCCTCACTGCTAGAGGAACCCGTTTCTTCAATCAACATCTTTATATCCCCCTCTCTCGTTAAATTCCTAAATGACTCCCATGAGAGGGGAACTTTATATGAGTGGAGAGCATCCTCCACAAGAAGCTTGATTAGCCCATGGTGGGCTACCTGATTTGGTATGCCGTCCTTGAGCTTTGTAGCGCACTCCATCAAGGACTGTAGCAAAAAGTAAGGAATGCTCAGTCTCTGCTCTGCAGGAAGATCAATCCGGTGTCTTAGTTCATTGAGCATCCTGAAGTGATATGCATACACGATGCTGAAACGACCTTCACAGGTGATATATTTCATTATTTGCAAGCTGATTTCGTTCCATGGTGGCAACAGGCTTGTCCTTCTCACCCCATTTTTGTCCTCCGTGAATGCTTCTTCAGGTGGGAAGAACTCTTTCTTGGCTTGCTGGCTTAGCTTTCTTTCGTCCTTGTCCCATGGCAGACCCATAGGGAGTTCTGTGATCCGACTGATATGTTCTGGGGTGAGCTTGAGGCTCAGACCTCTGAAGTTCACTGTGGCCAGTGTCTGGGATTTAGGCTTCAGAGCCTGCAAGAATTCTTCGGCTACTTCATCATCATAGCCCTGCAGCTTATCACAAAAAGTCATCCATTGTGCTCTGGTGAAGAGCTCTACCACTGCCGGGTTTCTCCTCAATTTATCTGAATCCGTGGGTTCTCGCCTGATAAATCCACCCGGCATGATGGCACAATTTTCTTAACCGGAGGTGGTGATGGTGGCAGAGAGTTTAGTTTCGGGGACAGAGTGTAGAACAATGCGCATAACCCACAAAATTTTCAACACAGTCTAATTACTCAACAATCTTGTAGAATGATAGTATAGGCACATAGACAGCAATTTCACCACTTTCTCTATACCCAGACAGTGACTGACAATCCTACCACCTTTAATGACCATTTGCATGAGAAGTCCAGGGTTACCTCGTTACTCGGCCACCTTTTTTACGTGAGCACCCGCGTTCCTGTAGAAGACTGCGTTCCTGTAGAACTGCGTTCCTGTAGAACTGTGTTCCTGTAGGAGCAGTGTGCAAACTTCGGGGAGGACTGTAGTTGGCCAGCGGTCGAGATGTGCTTCACCGGCATTCTGGTAGCCGAAAGCTCGGCGTATCAACGTGCAGAGGAAATCAGAAGAGCCACTCGAGTTTTGAAGTGGAGGTTGATGAATACATGCGCATAATCTAGCCGGTTAGATTTTGAATCGGCGCAGCTCGTGGCGCGGGGGGTGAGCTATCCCCGCCGGACCGTTGGGCGACGTCACCCATCATTCGCCTGCATATTCACTCACTGCCGCATTCATTCCCACAGATCTGCTGCCGCCCTTTTTGGTTAAACTCGTTTCTCGGTTAACGGGACTATCCTCACGTGCGTGCCGCGTATTTTCCGTGTCGTGGCTGCCACCCAATCATCCGACTATACCATAACTAGCCGACGTGGCCAGTCAACTGGCCATACGGCCGCTCAACCATTCATCTCTATGCCATGCAAACAAATCAAAGTAATACTCATGCGATTTGGTGGAAGGAAGGGTTGAGACACTTACCTGCGCGCGGCTGCACACGATTTTTCGGTTTTTGGGTGACGGGGAGCGGATCTACCTGCTGCATGCGGCCTACACAGTCCCGGAGGCTCATGGTTACAGGATGCTGGCGATGGAGTGGATGCTCTGGTTGCCTGCGCCCGTGTGTTGTTTGCAGATGGCGGTGCTGTGAATGGTATCCACTCATGCAGGTTTGACTGTTACAGGATTCCCGCGGGGTGCCTTGTAACAGTCTCGCCTCCTTCGGTGCATGCTGCACGACGATGGATAGAATCTTCTGATCACGCTCCCGGAGCTTCTGATGCTCGACATGGATGTGGTATGAGCTCTCGGTGCTTTTTTTTCTTTGCCAAATGGCTTTACCACGAGAACTCATTGATCTGGTTTGCTGGTGCAGGGATCTTGGGTGCATGTCGACGAGGATGGTGGAGCAAGGTAACAGCGTCGTGCATGGGCCCAAAAGAGGCTTGCATGTGTCCAAACCAACCCGTAGTCATCAGATCTGTTCATGAAATGCATTCTGGACTGTTCTGAGCTTCTACAAGAAGTTTCCTGTAGAAATAAAGAGCTTCCTGTAGACAGACAGCTCTTCCTGTAGAAATTTTCACCTTCCTGTAGAAATTTGCACCTTCCTATAGAAAATCGCACCTTCCTGTAGAAAATCTGCGTCTTCCTGTAGGAGACTCAATCTATAATGAAAGTGCACATACCTTGAAGAACATAAGCTTTCTTGGAGGAGGTGCTGGTGAGGTGTCCTGGCTACATGATAAGGACTTTTGGCCTTGAGTTGAGAGGCTTCCTCTCCTCCATAGAACACCTGCAATCTGCATGCAACTTTCACATAAGAAACTTGTTGATCTTGTATTTTTTTCTTTCCTTTTTTTTTCTTTTTTTTTTTTGAAAGATAGCAGGGGCGCCTCAATGAGGTTTTCACCCTTACCACCTGCCTTAAGCGCCTCAGAGAGGTTTTCACTCAAGGATCTTTATCTCTTTTTTCTTTTTTTTTTTGAAAGATAGCAGGGGCGCCTCAATGAGGTTTTCACCCCTACCACCTGCCTTGGGCGCCTCAGAAAGGTTTTCACCCAAGGATCTTTATTATTTATTTATTATTTTTTTTTTTTTTTTTTTTATTTTAGATTCTTCAGGGTGCACCCAAAGCAGGGGCAGAACCCTTCTCTATGACCAATACTGCCTTCTCCATAGTTTTGATGAACTCTTGTCTGGAGGGAGGCTTCCTGTAGATCTTCAATCGATGCCCGTTGACAAGCATGGGGATGGCTTCCTCATCAATGGTCCAAATAAGAAAAGATCCATTGTCATGACATTTTTCCACTGAATATGGCCCGAGCCATCTGGTTCTCAGCTTCCCCTTGAAGTCTTTGTATCTGGAATCATACAACAAAGCCCAATCTCCCGGCTGAAATTGCTTGTCATGGAGATGTTGGTCATGCCACACCTTTCTCTGAAGTTGGACCACTTCTGAGTGAAGGAGGGCCTGCATGCGGTGCTCATCCAGTCCATTCAGCTGCAATAGCCTTTCTTGTTGTGCATGGCTGAGATCTAGATCCAGCTGAGCTGCCATCCTCAAAGTGTTGTATTCGAACTCAATGGACAGCAAAGCCTTCTTCCCATAGACCAGCTCATAAGGTGTGAAGCCGGTGGTGGTCTTCCAAGTGGTGTTGTAAGCCCATGTGGCTTCAACCAGGTGATCTGCCCAGTCCTTTCTGCTGCTACTCACCACCTTGGTCAAGATCCCTTCTAATGCTCTATTGGTGACTTCCACCTGCCCATTTGCTTGAGGATGATAGGGGGTGGAAGTCCTATGCTTGATCTTGTGATGAGCTAGTAGATCTTCAACCAAGTTGGATGTGAACTGGCTCCCTTGATCTGTCACCAGCTCTCTTGGGTAGCCAAACTTGTAGAAGATGTTCTCTCTTAAGAACTCGACCACCCTTTCTTCTGTTGCTGCTTTGATTGCTTTGGTCTCTGCCCACTTTGTCAAATAGTCAGTGCACACAATGATGTAAGACCTTGCCTTGAAGGAGGGTTGATTGGGCCCACAAAGTCCATACCCCACTTCTCAAATGGCTCAAGAGTCACTTGAGGTTGGAGAGGCATCTCATCCCTTTGGGTTGGTTTCCCCATTCTTTGGCATTGGTCACACTGACTGACATATCTTCTGACATCTTGATGAAGTGTGGGCCAATAGTAGCCTGCCTGTAAGATCTTGAAGGCAGTTCTCTTTGCTGCAAAATGTCCTCCACAAGGCCCATCATGACAGGTGAGGAGGAGGTCAAAGACTTCCTCCTCCCTTACACAACACCTTAAGATCTGATCGGGGCCAAGCTTGAACAGATTTCCCCCGATCCAGGTAAATGAGGCACTCTTTCTGATGATTCTGCTCTTCTCTTTTGAAGAGAGGTGCGGAGGGAACTGAGCTGAAACAAGGTAGTTTGCTATATCAGCAAACCATGGAGAGAGTACTGAGATAGCAAACAGATGCTCATCAGGCATCTGGTCATCCACCGTCCCATCTTCATCTGCAGACAAATCCAATCTAGATAAAAAATCAGCAACAACATTTTCTCTACCTGGTTTATCAACAATGGTTAAGTCAAACTGCTGCAATAAAAGTAACCATCTAATAATACGAGCATTCACATCTAGTTTATTCATTAAATATCGGATTGCAGCATGGTCAGTATGTACAAATGTTTGATAGCCAGTGATGTAATGTCGGAACTTGTTCAGTGCATGGACCACAGCTAAGAATTCTTTCTCGGTTACAGTGTAATTCAGCTCAGCTTTGGACAAGTTTTTGCTAACGAAGTAAATGGCATATGGAAGTTTTTGCTCAACTTGTCCTAAGGCTGCACCTATGGCTTTGTTCGAGGCATCAGTGTGGATGTGGAAAGGTAGGGCCCAGTTTGGACCTCTCAGGATTGGTGCTGACACTAACTTGTCTTTTAATTCATTCAAACTCTTCTGACAATCATCAGTCCAATTAAACTCCACATCTTTTGCCAAAAGGCCAAACAATGGTGAGGCTAACTTGCTGAAGTCCTTAATGAATCTCCTGTAATATCCTGCTAATCCCAAGAAACTCCTAACATCCCTTACCTTCTGTGGAGGTGGAACCTTCTTGATTAGAGCAATTTTGTTAGGATCCACCTGTAACCCTTGGCGAGAGATGGTATGGCCTAGCACGGTCCCTTCAGTCATTAGGAATTCACATTTTTCAGGGCTAAGGGACAAGTTCATCTCGATGCACTTGGTTAGGACTTTTCCCAAATTGGACAATGCTTCCTGGAAGTTGGCCCCATAAGGAGTAAAGTCATCCATATAGATTTCTACTGCATCATGGACCAGCTCCGAGAAGATGCTCAAGACAGCTCTCTGGAAGGTAGCAGGAGCATTGCATAGCCCAAAGGGAAGGACTCGGTAGGCAAAGGTACCCCAAGGACAAGTGAAGGTGGTCTTATATTGGTCTTCCGGGCTGATTTGGATTTGATTGTACCTGCTAAACCCATCCAGGAAAGAGAAGAACTTCTTTCCTGCCAGTCCATCCAACACTTGATCTATGAAGGGTAGGGGGAAATGGTCTTTCTTGGTAGCTTTGTTCAGCTCTCGGTAATCCACACAGATTCTCCACTTCCCATTCTTCTTGGGAACCAACACTAGAGGGGACACCCATTCACTATCTCAGATGGGGTAGATGAATCCGACATCCAACAGTTTCTGCAATTCTTCCTTGACAATGTCCTTAAGGGCTGGATTCATTCTCCTCTGGGGTTGCCTAACCAGTTTACAATCCTCTTTGATGTATATATGATGGGTACAGACCGAGGGATGGACTCCTTTCATCTCCTTATAGCTCCAAGCAAAAGCATCTAGGTGGTTGGCCAACAGACTACACAACTCCTTTTCCTGGGAAGGAGATAGGGAGGAGCTGATTTTCAATGCTCTCTCAGGGCCGAACTCCACGTTTTTGACTCTGGGAGTGATAGGGTTGGTTTTACAAAGGTCCACTAAGGTGCTAGCTTGGGCATCCTCCACCAACTTCTCTAAGGATAATGCACTGGAAGGTGGATTCTGGATCAGAGTGTCAATCAAGTCATCCTCGGTTGGAGGGTCTCTTCTAGTGGTATCTAGGGTGCATAGAGGTGCTGAGTACACCTCGTCTTCCTCTCCTTCTTCTAACCAGAGTGGTAAATCATGCTCTAAGGAGGGTTGGGCAGGAGGGTATAGGACTAGCTACTTAGACAAGGGACCATTTTTGATGGTCATATTTCCTGCACGACAACTTATGTAAGCATCTGCAGTAGCTAACCAAGGCCTTCCCAAAATGAGAGGATATCCAGTAAGCTTGGCCTTTGGTTGCAGAACCAGGAAGTCTGTAGGGTATTCCCAAGAATCAATAGAGACCAAGACATCCTCCATAATCCCTTCGGGAGTCACGGTGGAGCGATCTGCTAATTGCAGTACTGTCGAGGTCTTCCTTAAGGAACCCTGAAGATTGAGTTTAATCATAGTATCTCTGGTCATCACATTAATGGCAGCTCCCAGATCAATCAAGGTGTGAGGTATAATGGTGCCATTGATGTGGACATCTACTACAGGACTTCCAGGATCTAGGTACTTTGGGCAAATGACTTGTCCTAGCATAAGGTCGGACAGTTGTCCTATGACATTGATAGTTGAGGCATCTTTCTTTCTCCTACCTGGGTGTTTAAAGCACTTTTCCTTAACCAGTTTGTTGTATATGGGCACATCCTTGATGGCTTGGAGAAGTGGTATCTTCACACACAACTGCTTGAGCTCTCCCAGAAGCTCATCTTCTTCCGGGTTGGGTTGTGTGGTGGTTGCAAGTCTCTCAGGAAATGGTGGAATAGGCTTTGGTTCACTCTCCTGATGGTCTTCCTCATCCTCTGGGGGAGGAGGTTGGCGATCTGGAAGAGTCTTTCCAGATCTAAGATTGATCTCCTGGATCTCCACAACATAGGTAGGGCATGAGGTCTCCCCAGTGTATATCTGCTGAGCCTGTCTATTGTTGGGGTTCGGGTTCGGTTGAGCAGGCATTTGAGGTTGCCTTGGAGGAGCAGGAGGTAAAGGCTGAGGTTGAACTGGTGGTGGAGGCAAAATGGCAGGAGGTGTGTTGTATTGGGGCCTCCACCCCGACTGAGGTGCACTCCACTGAGGCTGTGACTGGGCGTGTGAATGATATGAATGAGAAGTAGGTTGAGTAGGGTACTGAGGTGGATAAGACCATGGAGGAGGCATGGACCAAGAAGGATGAGCAGGGGGACCCCAAGAAGGCATGGGAGTCGATTGGTTGGGGTTGTAATAAGCTTGTGGTGCCCCTTGCATTCCCTGCTGATAAGGTCTAGATCCTTGTGGCCTCCTTTGGTTGATGAAGTAGAGAGGTTCAGTGGGGGCTTTGGTTCCCTGGTACATGGCTTTAAACCCAGGTAAGGTTGGACACTGATTTGTTGCGTGGTCCTCCTCACAAACAAAACACACTTCAACCGAATGCAATGTGCATTCGTTCTTAGGGTGTCTTCTGGTGCACCTAGGGCAGAAGACAGCCAAGGCTCTCTCAGCTTCTTCCTTCTTCTGCTGGATCCTGAATGTGTCCAGCTGCATGGCAATGGTCTATCTCACCTCACTCTTAAGATCTTCTAATTGGTTTGTAAACTCATGTTTGGAGAAAGGGACACCAGTGGAGAGGAGATTTCCTCTACCTCGTTTCCTAGCTGCCCTGGAATGATTTCTAAACACAGTCTTGATGTCCTCATAAGGCAGTTGGTAAATGTCCCCCCCAGCTAACATGTGAAGGGTGTCTAAGAGATCTTCAGGGACTCCTTGGAGTAGAACCAACTTGAGGGATTCAGGGTCAAGTGTGCACCTGGCCCGCTTATAGCTAAGTTGGAACCTCTCCTCATAATCCTCTAAGGACTCATCATTTCCCATGGTCATCCGAAAGATTTCTCCCTTGGTTTCCTTAGACCTACAGTAATCCCTATACTTGGTATTGAAGGCTTGCTGCATCTGAGCCCAAGTAGTGATACTATTCCCAGGTAATCCCATGAACCAGCGTAATGCTGCATCCTTAAGAGTTGAAGGGAAAAGCTTCAACTTTTGCTCATCTTCGGTATAGTCATAAGTTCTACAAAGGACAACAAACTCAAACAAGAAGGTATTAGGATCCTCAGTGGTCAGTCCATGGAAGTGAGGCAAGGCGGAGGGGCTAATGTTCTTCATTCTCATCTCTCCATTGGTCTCTCGGATGGGGAAGGCACCTTCTATTCTCTCATCCTCTCTTCTATTATCAGCCATGGCTTCAGATGGAGTGGTCTCTAACTCTTCTTCTTCTATAGGGTCTTGGTATATCTCAGGTTGTTCACCTATAGGTTCCTCTGGGTCACTGTCACCAAAGAAGAGAGAAGGGTGACTTAGTGATGTGGTGGGGGTGTTGGGTAGGATTTTGCCTGATTTATCTCGGTTCCTACGAGGCATGAAATGGAAAGGACTTTTCTTTTTTGATTGCTTTTTCTTTTTTTCTTTGGTACCTGCAAAACTGAAACAGAGTGATCTACAACTAACTATATTGCTCAAATGAAATTGCGGAATTGGAAAGCAAATCTAGGAAAGCAAGAAATACTAATCTATGAAAGCAGGAAATGCTAATCTATGAAAGCAGGAAATGCTAATCTATGAAAGCAGGAAATACTAATCTATGAAAGCAGGAAATGCTAATCTATGAAAGCAGGAAATGCTAGTCTATGAAAGCAGGAAATGCTAGTCTATGAAAGCAGGAAATGCTAAGCTACTTTTGCAGAATGGAAATGAAATAAACTACTGAGCAGAAGTAAGAGTACGAAAGTAGAAGAAAAGCAACAATTACTAATACTCTGACGCTTCCCCGGCAACGGCGCCAAAAAGATGGTGAGCTCCAGTATTGTAGCAACAATGCTACAACTCCTGGGGCTTCCTGTCTCTTAATTTTATCAACCCGGTAGTTCGTACAAACTTGGAAGCGACGGTGCTGTATGCACAAGTACTAGCTCTTGTCGCAGCTGTCACTTGGTCAGCTGGCACAAGTCCGCTAGGGCTCAAGCCAACTTCTATAGGCTCTCAGAAGAAGCTTTATCAATGATGGACGAAAGCTAACTCAAAGAAGGCTGATCTACTTGCAGGAAAGAAACTGAAAGCTAATAAAGCATGAAAACCCTAGGAAACCCTAATTTAACTAGTCTAACCTCTATAATGCAAAGTATGTGAATGAAACTTCTACCAATGCTGTCATTACCTATAATAAGTGAAAATGCATGAATCTAAGCTGCTTGCATCTTAAAAGACATGTTTTTGTATTTTTTCTTTAAGTGGATGGAATGATTGTGATTTTGTGCTTATTAGGGTTTGGTTGTGCAGATGGGATGGAGAAGGAAGGAAAGCGTGGGAAAGGTTGGGGAGGCTAGGAGAGGTCCCCAGGGATCCTTAGCATCCGTCCACAGAGGTTCCTCACGTTCGGAAGCTCAGCAACCGAGTGAGTGGCCTCCTACAGGATGTCTGCAGGGGATCCTACAGGAAACTCAGAGGTTTCTACAGGAAGTCTACAAAATGCTACAGGATGACCTACCATGGGTGTTTGAAGTGATGGAGGAGTGATGGAATGGTAGGGGGAGATATGTAAGGTAGGAATAAGGCTGGTGATGGTTCAGGAGTGGAGAAGTAGGACAGGGAACAAGTGTATGGAGTAGGTTGGAAGATAGAGGGCTATGTCAACGAAAGGGGTAAAGAATGAAGTTACGTGAGGAGTGGAGGAATTTGGAAGATAATAGAGTGGAGCAGTGGTCAAGGATGTGGTTGCATGCGTGATCAAGACGAAGGAGGAGGTAATGGAACGAGGGAGAGCAGTGTAAATGAAACAAATGCTTATGACTGTCACCAAGACGAAAATGCATTCACCTAGACTACCTGTGCTATGAATTCAATGAACAACAATCCAAAACGCGAAGAGGAATGTGCATGAAGCTGTGATGAAGGTGTGTGGTGCAGGTGTGAATTACATGGAAGCATCTAACATAACCGTGACTGTGTTGCAGCAATCATGAAGTAAAGAAATGCGTATTTTTGGTGGTTGGTTATGGACTGCACCCCAGTCTCTAACAGAGATGGCAGTGGGCCTTTACAACCTTTTTGCTGGAGCTCCAATGATGTATAACTATCCTCCTATTGAACTTAAGCAACTGAAACAAATGCACCATAAACTAATCCTATCTAAGCTCATGAAAAAGACTAAGTTAACAAACTGTAAATTCGAATTGCATGTGAAAGTAAACAAACTCAAAGTGCTGGAACTAAATGCAAACACATTACAACACCGAGGAGATCTATTGCTCTCAGGTTGGGCCCTAACCTGAGAGCTATAGCTCCTTGAGAAAACTCAGAACTAGATCAAAATCTGCCTTCTTTATTCATAATCTGATGTCATGCCAAACTGGCTTACAAAAGGAACAAAAAAACAGAGCTGTGCTCAAGAATTACAATAGTAATGTGAAAGTTTCAACAACCTATCAAAGGCTACGGCCTCTATACTTATGAAAAAACGATCATCCAACAGGTGTCCTTGATTTTAGGAGCTCGGCTGTCCAACTGAAGTTTAAACTGCTGATCCTGTAGGACAGTCATAATTGATGTTCCTGTAGAACAGTTATAACTGTTGTTCCTGTAGAATAGCTAGTTGCTTCTAAGCTCGGTGGGGAGATGGATTGGAGCTCGGAGCTATGGTGGGAATCACGAGGAGGGTCCCAAGACTGTGGACGTCCTCTCCTAAAAACCAGCAGTGCCACCTCATTGTCTCCTTGTCTCCATTTCACGTGGTCTTTTCTCCCTTTTAATGCAAAAACCTGAAATCATAATGCATTAGTCACGTGGATAGAGTTCCTACCCTTCTTCCTACAAACAACATGAATAAACTAAGAAATGCATGCATAAGAAATAAAAGATGAATGGTTTGAGCAAGTAGAATAGGCCAAAATGAGCCCAAATTGTACCAAAATTGGGGCTCATCACTAGGTACGATTTATTCCATTGGCATGACAGCTTCTGTGCCATAGACTAGCCGGAAAGGTGCCTGTCCCGTCAATTTTTTGCATGTTGTTTTGTATGCCCATAATATGGTAGGTATGCACAGGTCCCAATCATTTTGTTGTGTGTTACATACTTGGGTGAGTGCAGTCTCTAGTATTTCGTTGAATACCTCTTGTTACACAAAAATATTGTCACCATGATTATTTGCAATCAGTATGGGTCTATCATCACTTGTACTGTCCTCCTAAGAAAGTCTCAGACCTCAGCTCTTCAAGTCAAGCTTTGAAAATGAGAGAAAGACATTGAAAATCAACAAAGCTCTGGTTCTGCACTTTCTCTCATTGTTGCCTGCGGGCCCGCACTCCTTGTTCACAAAAACTACAGACCTGCCCGCTCTGTCCCTAAAGGAGTGGGTGCAGACCCCTGTGAAAGTCAAAAAGGCGCAAGTTTATTCTAAAAAACTCACTTTGGGTTAATTGTAGATGATTCTAGAAGGAATTTTGACGTGGATTCTAGGTGGTTCATGCATCCCAAAAGAGAAGGAGCTAATCCCTTGATGAGAGGAGCTATCCCTTTGAAGGAGGACCTAGTAACTTCCCTCCATTGCACTATAAATTAAGGCATTGGGCTGGTTGCTAGAGAGGTTAGAAGCTGAATATTTTTGAGGGTAAATGCTGGTGGAATTGAGACTTCCTAGTTAAGCTTGAGAGGAGAGATCACATACCTTTTTGGCTTCATTGGGAAGAGAGTGAAACTTTTCAAAGTAGAGGAGACTTCTTGTTGGACCCTGGGAGGAGCTTGTACAACTGGTGAGCTCCAGTATTGTAGCAATAATGCTACAACTCCTGGGGCTTCCTGTCTCTCATTTTATCAACCCGGTAGTTCGTACAAACTTGGAAGCGACGGTGCTATATGCACAAGTACTAGCTCTTGTCGCAGTTGTCACTTGGTCAGCTGGCACAAGTCCGCTAGGGCTCAAGCCAACTTCTATAGGCTCTCAGAAGAAGCTTGCTAATTGATGGACGAAAGCTATTCTAAAAGGAAAACTACTCTACTTGACAAAATGGACTGAAAGCAAATCAAAGCATGTAAACCTAGGAAACCCTAATTTAACTAGTCTAACCTCTACAATGCAAAAAATGTGAATGAAACTTCTACCAATGCTGCTGTTACCTCTAGTAAGTGCAAATGCATGGATCTAAACTACTTGCATCATGAAAGATATGTTTTTGTATTTTTCCTTTAAGTGTGTGGAATGATTGTGATCTTGTGCTAACTAGGGTTTGGTTGTGCAGATGGGATGGAGAAGGAAGGAAAGCGTGGGAAAGGTTGGGGAGGCTAGGAGAGGTCCCTAGGGATCCTTAGCATCCATTCACAGAGGCTCCTCACGTTCAGAAGCTCAGCAATCGAGTGAGTGGCCTCCTACAGGATGTCTGCAGGGGATCTTACAGGATACTCTGGTTTCTACAGGATGTCTACAAACTGCTACAGGATGACCTACCGTGAGTGTTTGAAGTGATGGAGGAGTGATGGAATGGTAGGGGGAGATGTGTAAGGTAGGAATGAGGCTGGTGATGGTTGTAGAAGTGGAAGAATAGGATAGGGAGTGAATGTAGGGAGTAGGTTGGAAGATAGAGGGCTAGGTCAACGAAAGGGCTAGAGAATGGAAGTACGTGAGGAGTGAAAGACTTTGGGAGATAACAGAGCGGAGCAGAGGTCAAAGATGTGTTTGCATGCGTGATCAAGATGGAGGACGAAGAAATGGAATGAGAGAAAGCAGTGTAAATGGAACAAATGCTTGTGACTATCACCAAACCGAAAATGCATTAACTTAGACTACCTGTGCTTATAAATTCAATGAACAACAATCTAAACGTGAAGGAGAATGTGCATGAAGCTGTGGTAAGGGAGTGTGGTGCAAGTGTGAATCATGTGGAAGCATCTAACATAACGTGACTGTGTTTGCAGCAATCATGGAATAAAGAAATGCGTATTTTTGGTGGTTAGTCATGGACTGCACTCCAATCCCAGATGAGATGGCAGTGAACCTTAACAACCTTTTTGTTGGAGCTCCAATAGATTGTATCTATCCTCTTCTAACCTAAGCAACTGTAAACCAATTCACCATAAGCAAATCCTATCTAAACTCATGAAAACAACTAAATTAGCAACCTGTAATTCGAATTGCATGTGAAAAGGAAAAATCAAAGTGCTGAAACGAAATGGAAACAACACTACAGCAGAGGGGATCTATGGCTCTCAGGTTGGGCCCTAACCTGAGAGCTATAGTCTCCTTAAGAAAACTCAGAGCTAGATCAAAATCTGCCTTCTTTATTCATAATCTGATGTTATGCCAAATTGGCTTACAAAAAGGAACAAAAACTAAGCTCTAGCTCGTACTTTCCAATTACAAGAGTAATGCCAAGGTTCAAAAAGCTCCTCTACAAGGCTACGGCCTCAGTATTTATGCAAAAACGACTATCCAACAGGTGTCCTTGCTTTTAGGAGCTCGGCTGTCCAACTAGAGTTCAACTGCAGATCCTGTAGGACGGTCATAACTGCTGTTCCTGTAGAGCAGTTTATAACTGCTGTTCCTGTAGAACAGCTGGCTGCTTCTAAGCTCGGAGGGAAGATGGATTGGAGCTCGGAGTTCTTGGTGGGAATCACGAGGAATGTCCCAAAGACCGTGGACATCCTCTCCTCAAAACCAGCAGTGCCACCTCATTGCCTCCTTGTCTCCTTTTCACGTGGTCTTTTCTCCCTTTTAATGCAAAAAACCTGAAATCATAATGCATTAGTCACGTAGATAAAGTGTCTACCCTTATTCCTACAAACAACATGAATAAACTAAGAAATGCATGCATAAGCAGTAAAAAGTGAATGGTTTGAGCAAATAGAATAGGCCAAAATGAGCCCGAATTGTACCAAAATTGGGGCTCATCATCACCCCCCAGCTGAACCATTTGCTCATCCTTGAGCAACTTAGTCAAGATCCTCATCCTTCATGGCTTTCACTGCTCCCCTTACATCCCAAGCTTCTGTGGTGCTGTCTTCTTGGTCGATATGAAACCCTGCTGTGTTTTCCACTTTTTCCCATTGTGCCTGGTCATCCTTTCCTGTACTTCCTTCAGCCAATCCTAGCAGCAATGGAGGGCTGAGTTTAAGGCCAATCCAGCTGGCCTGAAGTCTTTGCACGGATTTCTTGTAAAGGTCCACTCTTGCCAATGCTTCCCTCATTCTGGTCGGGGTATGGTATTCCCGGATCTTCAAACTATGTGCCAAGGCATGCCACCTACGTGCACAAGCCTGGGCAGCAGTTTCTCCCAATAATCTGTCCATGTCTTCAAAGTGGGCTATTGCTTGGGCTTGCTGGTCCATAAATCTCAAGGAAGTTGTGGGATCATTGGATAACTGTTGGCGGGCTGAGATGAGGGCAACCGGATCCTCTGGTTCTGCCCGAATGTACAGTGGCTCACTCACCTCTCGGCTCATGACCGATTTTTCTTCAGTGGCTCTCTGATCCTCATGATTCAGCCATGAAGCAAAAGCCATCAACTGCAGATCGCCCAAGGCGATATTGGGATCCCAAGAGACTTCATTGGGCAAAACCAGATTGTGGATGTAGAATTCTGCTAGCTTGGCTTTGTCCTCTGCTGAGCTAGTATTGCATATTTCAGCAAAGTGCTGTGGGTTATGGATTTGCTCAATACCTCTTTGTGCTAGTGTGTTTATCTGGAACTGCAGCCACTGATCCTTTAAGTACAACCCATAAGACTTTGTAGGATGTCTGCACTGCAGGGCCTCCATGGCCCAACTGGCCATGCAAGCCAATTGTGTTTCCTTTTGTTGCAGCTGTTCCTTTAAGGCTTGCACTTCAATTCTTATCTGTTGTTCTTCTTCCTGTAGAAGTGTCTTTGGCCCTTCAAGATTGGTGGTCAGCTCCTTCTTGCCTTCTTGTTCATTTGTGATGCCCTTGGAGGATGTTTCTGCCCCTGCCTTGAGTTCTTGTAGTTGCAACCTTAACTTCAGGTTTTCTTCCTGTAGAAGTGCCTGCTGGCAACTAGCCACATGTTTGGCCATGGTGAACTCGCTCCTGACCTCCCTGAGCTGATCTTGTAGAGGGCCTATGTCCCCCACCCCCTTTGATTTGGCAATTTGCATCCATGTATGGGAGCGGACTCTTTCTTTCTCTAATTCAAAGAATAGGGGTACAGTGAATTTTTGTGGGATGATCTTGCCCGCCTCCAAGAAGGTATAATATGAATTCAGATTGGGCGAAGGGCTAGGTTCGGGTATATGTTCTCTTGCTGTTTCTTTAGGTAGTTCTGCCTCATCCGCCCTTGGTGATGAGGGTCCTCCTTCTTCTCTTTGTTCGGTTTCCTGTAGTCGAGCCAAGGTATCCTGTAGGACGTTTTCAGCTTCCTGTAGCCTGGTTTTCTCGTCCAACAGGTCCACTCGGTCTTGCCATGTTCTCTTCTTCGGGCTTCCCTTTTCGTAGGTAACTATGACCTTTGAGGGGGATTTTTCTTTGGGATAAGCAGGGGTGTCCTCAATGACAATTGGGCTGCTGGACTGCTGCTGTGGTTTCCCTGTTTTTATCCGAACACTTCTCCGTGCTTTGAAGTAGAGAGGAGGGTCCCTCTTCCTCTTTCCTTTTGGCTTAGGTGGCGTACTGAGGCCAGCTAATACAGCCGCTGCCTCTCTGGCTAAAACATCCACCTTCTGCTTCTTAGATTTTGGTTTTGCATGGCTTCCTGTAGAAGCCTGTTTTTGCACTTTTGTGCTTCCTGTAGAAGCTATTATCGGGCTTCCTGTAGAAGCCGTGGTCTTTGCTTTTGGGCTTCCTGTAGAAGCCTGATTCTCACTGATCTTCGGGCTTCCTATAGAAGCTCGCTTCTTCTTTCCTGTAGTGGCAGGTGTCTTTACTTTTACTTGCTTTGCTGCAGGGGTTTGATCCTTTTGTTTGCTTGTGAGTGCTGAAGAGGTAATTGGGCTGACATGGCCTGCCCCAACTTTGTCTCTTCTGCTTTTTGACCTTATTTCTCTTGCTGACAGGATGGGGGAGTCAGCTTTTTCTTCAGCCTTCTTTTCCTCAGCCACCGCTTCCTTGTCTTCAGTGCTGGAGGAGCCATTATCTTCGATCAACATTTTAATGTCCCCATCTCGTGTTAGATTCCTAAATGACTCCCAGGAGAGGGGAACTTTATATGAGTGCAGTGCATCCTCCACAAGCAATTTTATTAACCCATGATGGGCTATCTGATCAGGGATGCCCTGTCTTAGCTTTGTAGCACACTCCATTAGGGACTGCAGGAGATAATAAGGGATGCTTAGTTTTTGCTCTACAGGAAGGTCAATTCCGTGCCTTAACTCAGTGAGGAGCCGGAAGTGATATGCATACACGATACTGAACCGGCCTTCACAAGTAATATATTTCATAATGTGCAAACTGACTTCGTTCCATGGTGGTGACAGGCTGGTCCTCCTCACCCCGTTTTTATCCTCAGAGAATTCTTCCTCAGGTGGGAAGAACTCCTTCTTGACTTGCTGACTCAGCTTTCTCTCGTCTTTGTCCCACGACAGGCCCATAGGAAGTTCTGTGATCCGACTAATGTGTTCTGGGGTGAGTTTGAGGCTTAGACCTCTGAAGGTTACTGTGGCCAGTGTCTGGGACTTAGGCTGCAGAGCCTGCAAGAATTCCTCAGCTACTTCATCATCGTAGCCCTATAGCTTATCACAAAAAGGCATCCATTGTGCTCTGGTGAAGAGCTCAACCACTGCCGGGTTTCTCCTTAATGTATTTGAATCAGTGGGCTCTCGTCTTATAAACCCACCCGGCATGATGGACACGGGGGTTTTGACTAAAGGTGACAAATGCAAAGGAGATTCGTCTATTCCAGGTAGAGCATGCATACAATTCACAAAACACAGTCTAATGATACTGCTATCCTGTAGAAGCGATAGTATAGGCACAGCAATCCGATATTTTTATGACCAGACTGTGAATAATGATCTTGCCACCTTTGAAAGCCAATTGCGGAAGGAGTTTCAGGGTTACCTTTTTTCTGCCACCTTTTCTTACGTGAGGAATTCCTCTTCCTGTAGAACTGCGTTCCTGTAGAGACTGCTTCCTGTAGGACTGCGTTCCTGTAGAAGCCACACGCAATTCTTGGGGAGGACTATAGTTGGCCGCGCTCACTGTGTGCTTGACCAGCGTTCTGGTAGCCAACAACTCGGCGTATCAAAATGCAGAAGAAATCAGAATGGCTTAGCCGAGTTGAAGTGTTGGATGATAAATGCGTGCGGTTGATTTAGCCGATTGGATTTTGAACCGGCGCAATCCATGGCGTGGGGGATGAGCTGTCCCCGTGGACCATTGGGCGACGTCATCCATCCTCCGCCTGCATTCTCACTCACTGCTGCATTCATTTCCTCAGATTTGCCGCCGCCTTTCCTGTTAAACTCATGCTTCTGACGAGAGTGCTCCCACGTGCATGCCGTTCATTCTCTTTGTCATGTCCGCCACCCAATCACCCAATTACACTTTAACTAGCCGACGTGGCCAGTCGACTGGCCATACGGCCGCTCAACCATTCAATTTTACGCTTTGCAAACAAATTCAAAGTTAGATTCATGCGATTTGATGGAATGAAGGGGAAGACACTTACCTGCGTGCGGCTGCACACGATTTTTCGGTTTTTGGACGACGGGGAGCGGATCTACCTGCTGCATGCGGCGTACACAGACCCGGAAGCTCGTGGTAACCGGATGCCAACGCTGGAGTGGACGGATTTGCTTGCATGCGCCTGCGCTTCATCTCAGATGACGGTGCTGTGAATGGCATCCACTTGAGCAGGTTGAACTGTTACAGGATCCCCGCGAGGGGTCTCGTAACAGTCCTTTCTCCTTGGGTGCATGCTGCACGATGGCAGTTCTGATCACGATCCTGGAGCTCTTGATGCCTGTGGTATGAGATCCCATCATTTTTCTATTTGGAAATGGCTTTCTCAAGAGAACTCATCGATTTCCTTTGTTTGTGTAGGGACTTGGCCGCATGTCGACACAGGTGGTGGAGCATGGTGACAGCAACGTGCAAGGATGCTTAACAGAGGCTTGCATGCATCCAAACCAAGCCATGGTCGCGAAATCTCCTTTTACGACGAATTCTGGCCGCCCAAAACTCCTACAGGAAGTTTCCTGTAGATACAGAGCTTCCTGTAGAAAGTTCGGCCTTCCTGTAGAGAGTCCGCGCCTTCCTGTAGAAAAACTGTGCCTTCCTGTAGAAAGACAGCAGTTTCCTGTAGAAGATTCAAACCATGATAAAATTGCACATACCTTGAAAAACATAAGCATTCTTGGAGGAGGAGCTTGTGAGGTGTCCTGGCTGCATGAGAAGGACCTTTGACTTTGACTTGAGAGGCTTCCTCTCCTCCATAGAACACCTGCAATCTGCATGCAAATTTCACATAATAGCTTATTGATCTTATTTTTTCTCTTTTTTTCTCTTCTTTTTTTTTTTTTTGTTTTTTTTTTCTTTTTTTTTTTGAAAGATAGCAGGGGCGCCTCAATGAGGTTTTCACCCTTACCACCTGCCTTAAGCGCCTCAGAGAGGTTTTCACTCAAGGATCTTTATTTCTCTTTTTCTCTTTTTTTTTTGAAAGATAGCAGGGGCGCCTCAGATGAGGTTTTCACCCCTACCACCTGCCTTGGGCGCCTCAGGAAGGTTTTCACCCAAGGATCTTTATTATTTTTTCTCTTTTTTTTTTTTTTTAGATTCTTCAGGGTGTGCCCAAAGCAGGGGCAGGACCCTTCTCTATGACCAATACTGCTTTCTCCATAGTTTTGATGAAATCTTGTTTGGAGGGAGGCCTCCTGTAGATCTTCAATCGATGCCCGTTGACAAGCATGGGGATGGCTTTCTCATCAATGGTCCGGATAAGAACAGATCCATTGTCATGACATTTTTCCACTGAATATGGCCCTAGCCATCTGGTTCTCAGCTTCCCCTTGAAATCTTTGTATCTGGAATCATACAACAAAGCCCAATCTCCCAGCTGAAATTGCTTGTCATGGAGATGCTGGTCATGCCACACCTTTCTCTGAAGTTGAACCACTTCTGAGTGAAGGAGGGGCCTGCATGCGGTGCTCATCCAGTCCATTAAGCTGCAATAGCCTTTCTTGTTGTGCATGGCTGAGATCTAGATCCAGCTGAGCTGCCATCCTCAAAGTGTTATACTCAAACTCAATGGACAGCAAAGCTTTCTTCCCATAGACCAGCTCATAAGGTGTGAAGCCGGTGGTGGTCTTCCAAGTGGTGTTGTAAGCCCATGTGGCTTCAACCAGGCGATCTGCCCAGTCCTTTCTGCAGCTGCTCACCACTTTAGTCAAGATCCCTTCTAATGCTCTATTGGTGACTTCCACCTGCCCATTTGCTTGAGGATGATAGGGAGTGGAAGTTCTATGCTTGATCTTGTGATGAGCTAGGAGATCTTCAACCAGGTGGGAGGTGAACTGGCTCCCTTGATCGGTGACCAGCTCTCTTGGATAGCCAAACTTATAGAAGATGTTCTCTCTTAGGAACTCGGCCACTTTTTCTTCTGTTGTTGCTTTGATTGCTTTGGTCTCTGCCCACTTCATCAGGTAGTCAGTGCACACAATGATGTAGGATCTTTTCCTCGAAGAGGGATTGATTGGACCCACAAAGTCCATGCCCCACTTCTCAAATCGCTGAAGAGTCACTTGAGGTTGGAGAGGCATCTCATCCCTTTGGGTCGGTTTCCCCATTCTTTGGCATTGGTCACACTGGCTGACATATCTTCTGACATCTTGATGAAGTGTGGGCCAATAGTAGCCTGCCTGCAGGATCTTGAAGGAAGTTCTCTTTGCTGCAAAATGTCCTCCACAAGGCCCATCATGACAGGTGAGGAGGATGTCAAAGACTTCCTCCTCCCTTACACAACGCCTTAAGATCTGATCGGGGCCAAGCTTGAATAGATTGCCCCCAATCCATGTAAATGAGGCACTCTTTCTGATGATTTTGCTCTTCTCTTTTGAAGAGAGGTGCGGAGGGAACTGAGCTGAAACAAGGTAGTTTGCTATATCAGCAAACCATGGAGAGAGTACTGAGATAGCAAACAGATGCTCATCAGGCATCTGGTCATCCACCGTCCCATCTTCATCTGCAGACAAATCCAATCTAGACAAGAAGTCAGCAACAACATTTTCTCTCCCTGGTTTATCAACAATGGTTAGATCAAACTGCTGCAATAAAAGTAACCATCTAATAATACGAGCATTCACATCTGGTTTATTCATCAAATATCTAATAGCAGCATGGTCAGTATGTACAAAATTCTGGTAACCAGTAATATAATGTCGGAACTTGTTCAGTGCATGGACCACAGCTAAGAATTCCTTCTCGGTTACAGTGTAATTCAGCTCTGCTTTGGACAAGTTTTTGCTAACGAAGTAAATGGCATATGGAAGTTTTTGCTCAACTTGTCCTAAGGCTGCACCTATGGCTTTGTTCGAGGCATCAGTGTGGATGTGGAAAGGTAGGGCCCAGTTTGGACCTCTCAGGATTGGAGCTGACACTAACTTGTCTTTTAATTCATTCAAACTCTTCTGACAATCGTCAGTCCAATTAAACTCCACATCTTTTGCCAACAGACCGAACAATGGCGAGGCTAGCTTGCTGAAATCTTTAATGAATCTTCGGTAATATCCTGCTAATCCCAAGAAACTCCTAACATCCCTTACCTTTTGTGGAGGTGGAACCTTTTTTATTAGAGCGATTTTGTTAGGATCCACCTGTAACCCTTGGCGAGAGATGGTATGGCCTAGCACAGTCCCTTCAGTCATTAGGAATTCACATTTTTCAGGGCTAAGGGACAAGTTCATCTCGATGCACTTGGTTAGGACCTTTCCCAAGTTGGACAATGCTTCCTGGAAGTTAGCCCCATAAGGAGTAAAGTCATCCATATAGATTTCTACTGCATCATGGACCAACTCCGAGAAGATGCTCAAGACAGCTCTCTGGAAGGTAGCAGGAGCATTGCATAGCCCAAAGGGAAGGACACGGTAGGCAAAGGTACCCCAAGGACAAGTGAAGGTGGTCTTATCTTGGTCTTCCGAGCTGATTTGAATCTGGTTGTACCTGCTAAACCCATCCAGGAAAGAGAAGAACTTCTTTCCTGCCAGTCCATCCAACACTTGATCTATGAAAGGCAGAGGGAAATGGTCTTTCTTGGTAGCTTTGTTCAGCTCTCGGTAGTCTACACAGATTCTCCATTTCCCATTTTTCTTGGGAACTAAGACCAGAGGGGACACCCATTCACTATCTGAGATGGGGTAGATGAATCCAGCATCCAACAGTTTCTGCAATTCTTCCTTGACAATGTCTTTAAGGGCTGGATTCATTCTCCTCTAGGGTTGCCTAACTGGTTTACAATCCTCTTTGATGTATATATGATGGGTACAGACCGAGGGATGGACTCCTTTCATCTCCTTATAGCTCCAAGCAAAAGCATCTAAGTGGCTGGCCAATAGGCTACACAACTCCTTCTCCTGGGAAGGAGATAGGGAGGAGCTGATCTTTAATGCTCTCTCAGGGCCGAACTCCACACTTTTGACTCTGGGAGTGATAGGGCTGGTTGTACAAAGGTCCACTAAGGTGCTAGCTTGGGCATCCTCCACCAACTTCTCTAAAGATAGTGCACTGGAAGGTGGATTCTGGATCAGGGTCTCAATCAAATCATCCTCAGTAGGAGGGTCTCTTCTAGTGGTATCTAGGGTGCACAGAGGTGCAGAGTACACCTCGTCTTCCTCTCCTTCCTCCAACCAGAGTGGTAAATCATGCTCTAAAGAAGGTTGGGCAGGAGGGTATAGGACTAGCTGCTTCGACATGGGACCATTTTTGATGGTTATGTTTCCTGCCCGACAACTTATGTAAGCATCTGCAGTAGCTAACCAAGGCCTTCCCAAGACGAGAGGATATCCAGTAAGCTTGGCCTTTGGTTGCAGAACCAGGAAGTCTGCAGGGTATTCCCAAGAATCGATAGAGACCAAGACATCCTCCACAATCCCTTCGGGAGTCACGGTGGAGCGATCTGCTAATTGCAGTACTGTCGAGGTCTTCCTCAAGGAACCCTGAAGATTGAGTTTAAGCATGGTATCCCTGGTCATCACATTGATGGTCGCCCCCAGATCAATCAAGGTGTGGGGGATAATGGTGCCATTGATGTGAACATCTACTACAGGACTTCCAGGATCTAGGTACTTTGGGCAGATGACTTGTCCTAGCATAAGGTCAGACAGTTGTCCTATGACATTGATAGTTGAGGCATCTTTCTTTCGTCTGCCTGGGTGTTTGAAACACTTCTCCTTAACCAGCTTGTTATATATTGGCACATCCTTGATGGCTTGGAGAAGTGGGATTTTTACACACAACTGCTTGAGCTCACCCAAAAGCTCATCTTCTTCTGGGTTAGGTTGCGTGGTGGCTGTTAGTCTCTCAGGAAAGGGTGGAATAGGCTTTGGTTCACTCTCCTAATGGTTTTCCTCATCCTCTGGGGGAGGAGGTTGGCGATCTGGAAGAGTCTTTCTAGATCTAAGATTGATCTCCTGGATCTCCACAGCATAGGTAGGGCATGAGGTCTCCCCAGTATATACCTGCTGAGCCTGTCTATTGTTGGGGTTCGGGTTCGGTTGAGCAGGCATCTGAGGTTGCCTTGGAGGAGCAGGAGGTAAAGGCTGAGGTTGAACTGGTGGTGGAGGCAAAATGGTAGGAGGAGTGTTGTATTGGGGCCTCCACCCCGACTGAGGAGCACTCCATTGAGGCTGCGACTAGGTATGTGAGGGATATGGATGAGAAGTAGGTTGAGTAGGGTACTGAGGTGGATAAGACCATGGAGGAGGTATGGACCAAGAAGGATGAGCAGGGGGACCCCAGGAAGGCATGGGAGTCGAGTGGTTGGGGTTGTAATAAGCTTGAGATGCCCCTTGCATCTCCTACTGATAAGGTCTAGATCCTTGAGGCCTCCTTTGGTTGATGAAGTAGAGAGGTTCAGTGGGGGCTTCGGTTCCTTGGTACATGGCTTTAAACCCAGGTAAGGTTGGACACTGATTTGTTGGGTGGTCCTCCTCACAAACGAAACACACTTCAACCGAATGCAATGGACATTCGTTCTTAGGGTGTCTTCTGGTGCACCTAGGACAGAAGACAGCCAAGGCTCTCTCAGCTTCTTCTTTCTTCTGCTAGATCTTGAATGTGTCCAGCTGCATGGCAATGGTCTGTCTCACCTCACTCTTAAGATCTTCTAATTGGTTTGTAAACTCATGTTTGGAGAAAGGGACACCAGTGGAGAGGAGATTTCCTCTACCTCGTTTTCTAGATGCCCTGGAATGATTTCGAAACACAGTCTTGATGTCCTCATAAGGCAGTTGGTAAATGTCCCCCCCAGCTAACATGTGAAGGGTGTATAAGAGATCTTCAGGGACTCCTCGGAGTAGAACCAACTTGAGGGATTCAGGGTCAAGTGTGCACCTGGCCCGTTTATAGCTAAGTTGGAACCTCTCCTCATAATCCTCTAAAGACTCATCATTCCCCATGTTCATTCGAAAGATCTCTCCCTTGGTTTCCTTGGACCTACAATAATCCCTATACTTGGTATTGAAGGCTTGCTGCATCTGAGCCCAAGTAGCGATGCTATTCCCAGGTAATCCCATGAACCAGCGTAGTGCTGCATCCTTAAGAGTGGAAGGGAAAAGCTTCAGCTTTTGCTCATCTTCAGTATAGTCATAGGTTCTACAAAGGACAACAAACTCAAACAAGAAGGTATCAGGATCCTCAGTGGTCAGTCCATGGAAGTGAGGCAAGGTGGAGGGGCTAATGTTTTTCATTTTCATATCTCCATTGGTCTCTCGGATGGGGAAAGCTCCTTCTATTCTCTCATCTTCTCTCCTATTATCAGCTATGGCTTCAGATGGAGTGGTCTCTAACTCTTCTCCTTCTATAGGGTCTTGGTATATCTCAGGATGTTCACCTATAGGTTCCTCTGGGTCACTGTCACCAAAGAAGAGAGAAGGGTGACTCAGTGATGTGGTGGGGGTGTTTGGTAGGAATTTGCCTGAACTATCTCGGTTCCTACGAGGCATGAAATGGAAAGGACTTTTCTTTTTTTTGAGTGCTTTTGCTTTTTCTTTGGTACCTGCAAAACTGAAACAAAGTGATCTACAAATAACTATATTTCTCAAATGAAATTGCAGAATTGGAAAGCTAATCTAGGAAAGCAAGAAAAATTACTCTAGGAAAGCAAGAAATATTAGTCTAGGAAAGTAAGAAATATTAATCTAGGAAAGCAGGAAATGCTAATCTATGAAAGCAGGAAATGCTAATCTAGGAAAGCAGGAAATGCTAATCTAGGAAAGCAGGAAATGCTAAGCTACTTTCGCAGAATGGAAATGAAATAAACTACTGAGCAGAAGTAAGAGTACGAAAGTAGAAGAAAAGCAACAATTACTAATACTCTGACGCTTCCCCGGCAACGGCGCCAAAAAGATGGTGAGCTCCAGTATTGTAGCAATAATGCTACAACTCCTGGGGCTTCCTGTCTCTCATTTTATCAACCCGGTAGTTCGTACAAACTTGGAAGCGACGGTGCTATATGCACAAGTACTAGCTCTTGTCGCAGCTGTCACTTGGTCAGCTGGCACAAGTCCGTTAGGGCTCAAGCCAACTTCTATAGGCTCTCAGAAGAAGCTTGCTAATTGATGGACGAAAGCTATTCTCAAAGGAAAACTACTCTACTTGACAAAATGGACTGAAAGCAAATCAAAGCATGTAAACCTAGGAAACCCTAATTTAACTAGTCTAACCTCTACAATGCAAAAAATGTGAATGAAACTTCTACCAATGCTGCTGTTACCTCTAATAAGTGCAAATGCATGGATCTAAACTACTTGCATCATGAAAGATATGTTTTTGTATTTTTCCTTTAAGTGTGTGGAATGATTGTGATCTTGTGCTAACTAGGGTTTGGTTGTGCAGATGGGATGGAGAAGGAAGGAAAGCGTGGGAAAGGTTGGGGAGGCTAGGAGAGGTCCCTAGGGATCCTTAGCATCCATCCACAGAGGCTCCTCACATTCAGAAGCTCAGCAACCGAGTGAGTGGCCTCCTACAGGATGTCTGTAGGGGATCCTACAGGATACTCTGGTTTCTATAGGATGTCTACAAACTGCTACAGGATGACCTACCGTGAATGTTTGAAGTGATGGAATGGTAGGGGGAGATGTGTAAGGTAGGAATGAGGCTGGTGATGGCTGTAGAAGTGGAAGAATAGGATAGGGAGTGAATGTAGGGAGTAGGTTGGAAGATAGAGGGCTAGGTCAACGAAAGGGCTAGAGAATGGAAGTACGTGAGGAGTGAAAGACTTTGGGAGATAACAGAGTGGAGCAGAGGTCAAAGATGTGTTTGCGTGCAACTTTCATCTCTTTTATTGCACCATTAGGGTTAGTCGGTAAAACTAGGGTTTACTAGGGTTTGCATTTCTTTTCCAGCTTTCAACTTCTTTCTGCAAGTAGACTAGCCTCATTTGAGTTAGCTTTCATCCACCATAGTTAAAAGCTTCTTCTAAGAGCTCATAGAAGTTGGCTTAAGCTCCCAGTGAACTTGTGCCAGCTGATCAAGTGACAGCCTGCGACAAGAGCTAGTACTTCTGCATATAGCACCGTTGCTTCCAAGTTTGTTACGAACTACTGGGTTGATAAAAGCAAAGAAGGGAGTCCCAGGAGTTGCAGCATTATTGCTGCAATACTGGAGCCCACCATCTTTTTGGCACCATTGCCATGGAAGCGTAAGAGTATTTTTGATTGCTGCTTTTCTTCTATTTTTTACTACAACCTTCTGCTCAGTAGTTTATTTCAGCAAGCGTAGAGTAGTTATTTCATTTCCATTTTACAATTTCATTTCTGCAAAAGTATATTAGACAATTCCTGCTTTCCTAGACTAGCATTTCAATTCTACAAGTGTAGATTAGCATTTCCATTCTGTAATTTCAATTCCGCAAGCATAAATTAGCATTTCAATTCAACAATTTCAATTCTGCAAGCATAGCTTAGCATTTCCTTTCTGCAATTTCATTTCAGCAGCATAGATTATTCCTTTCCTTCTTTCATTTCAACTTTGCATTTTCATTTCAGCAAAATAGATTTTAGTTAGTTGCAGTTCAATCCATTTCAGTTTTGCAGGTACAAGAAGAAAAAGCAAAAATCAACCAAAAATATTTCATTTTCATGCCTTGTAGGAACATAGACCATACAGAAAAATTCTTACCCAACACCCCCACCACATCACTGAGTAACCCTTCTCTCTTCTTCGGTGGCGGTGATCCAGAAGAACCTGTTAGGTTCTGTTGTGGCCACAACCAACCCCCCTCCTTATTTAGTATTAGCAATAACACTAGATAAGTGGGGACCCTTAGTAAAAATTCAAAAAATTTAATTAAAACTTATGTATTATACTCCTTAAGAAAATATTGCATCGCGTGAAGAAGATAGGACATTTCCTTGTGAGTAGGATGATAAACTGCGAGAATGCGACGTGAAATCCATCGCATCGCATGCATTAAGAAACGCTCATAAATGAAAACTTTAAGAAATCGCCGACAACCGATATGCAACATTGCATATCACAACATCGCAAAAATGGCACATAACTATTTAACAAATTGCAATGAATTGCGATCTTGCAATAGTCCGATAACGCGATCGGCGATCCTGCAATCGCGCGAAACAGCAACCTGCAATCCTGTGATCGACGTGATCGGCTAACCCTGCGATAACACATATTGATAAAATGCGATAACGCGATGATGCGATGATGCAATGCAAATCGCAGAAATCATCCATCGCAGATTTTCCCCAGCTCAACATTCACGAAAAATTGAATACGCGTGTTAATGAAAATTAATGAATGTATGCCAAGTGTTAATGAAAGACAATTTTGTGTTTTTCGAAGAGTTAGTTCACGTCAGGTGGCATGTTTTTGTACATCCGTAGAGCTCAGAGCTTTCTTGTCAATTTTTATTATCATTACGCTCTCCTTATGTGTGAACTTCAAGAAGGAAAGACAGAAACAATATGAAGCAATGTGTAGGAAGCGATTAAGGAAAAAGGTAAAGCTCCAATGCTCGGAAGTAGAGAAGAAATGCCCTCATGAACGGATGCTGCATGCAACAGAGCCGCAAATTTCAGAGTGCTACTGAGCTATTCATTATAGATCTATCAGTTAGAGCCATGGTTGAATGAATGGTTGAACAATGCTGATATCAACAGGCGATTTAACGCTCAAGGGTAGAAGTTCACAAAAGAAGTATTTTTGAAAAATTTTAAAGCTTAAACCCTGTGAAGGAAAGGCGCTAAAGGAAAAAAATGCACCAGAAAGGCCCGGATCAAAGAACGGAGCCAATTTTCGATGTAATCGCGCATCGCTGAGAAAATTGCTCAAAAAGCAAAGTCCTTAACTGCTTAGTCACTCGTAAGCCCGGAAACGCAAGAAAGCAAAGGCAGAGGCAATTTAAGGGTTAAACAATTAGAATTTGAGTTATTACTGAGTATACACAGTAAATCCACATAGCCAGAGATGATTCTAAAGCATATTTGCTATTTTGCTGGAAAAAATGGTGCCAACACTTGCAATTTCTGTTTGTTTAGCTCAACCAAAAGTGGAAGACAGCCAGCCGACTCTACCCAGGCAAATATTGAATGCTCGCAACATTAAGGAGCAAATGCAGAAATAGTTAGATATTAGATTTAATTTTTAGAAATAATTTTGCTTAGAAAAAGGGCGGTCATTTAAACCGTATCTTGAATATGTGTAATTAAGTTATTTAGTTAGTAGTATTTAAACCATTCTCATGCATTTAGAGAAGGGTCCATAAATTTATCAAAAACTCGTCCTCAGAACATGCACTTTTGCACCCTCCGAGGAGGTTTTGATGAATGAATGGATCAAGATTTGTTGATGTTTGCATTTGATATCTACTACTGATGTTGCACTTCTGTACTCTTAGTAGATGTTAGAGCAAGGAGAAATAAATCATTATTGCTTGAAGCTTATGAGTAGGACCAGTCATAAATGGCACTTTTATCTCTTGACCATTTCTACTTATATGTTAAAGTGATATACAGATTTTAGTTGTTTATATGTTATTGCATGAATGCACGAGTTAACATTTGGCACTTTTGTATGGTGGAGCTATTTATTTATGTTTAATGTATGAATAGCTTATTATGCGATATGCTGTTCACAACTGTTTTGCCTAACTTCTTATGCGAAATAGTTCATCTTAATTGATTTCCTTTCTTATAATTGCTGAATGATCTTTATTACCAGTTGTTATATGAAATTTCTTTAGATCGTATAATAGAAGAGTTACATCCCGGGTTAGTATAGATTAGATGTGCTGTCTTTATTAGATTATCATAGCATAGAATTATATTAAAGTTTGAATTAGAATAGCTTAGATAGTTACTGTTAGATTAGCAACATCCAATTCTACACACACACACACCCATAGATTTGGAAACTAGTCCCATTATCCCCAGTCAGACCCGCTATACCAAATGGATAAGGAGCTGCCAACCAAGGTCCAGACTGGGTGGGTATCCCCCTTGTTGTCGACCCGATTTTCGGGGCTTCAACATATTTGGCGCTAGAAGGAGGGCCTAAACTATGAATGGCAAGTAAATCCAAATCTGAATACCATTCTGAGAGTAAATCGCCCTCATCATCTCCCCCGACTTCCCCATTACATTTAAATCCAGAGTCAGAAGTCGCTCGAGTATCAACCGCTGCTACTCACCCTGATATTTCAGACCAATCTACCATTGAACCTCCTGAAGTTGAATCCCTGATTCACAAACTTCAGCAATTTTCCATCTCCCCTCAGAGGTTTGATAAATCTCAAGGTAGCGTGACTTCACTGTACAACCCTGCTCATCCCCTGACTAGGCTAAAGAGTGAAAAGTTTGGCATTAAGCCAACCGAATTACCTCTTCCCACCAGGAAAAGAGCAAGGAGATCACCGCAAGAGTCTGACAGTGACACTTTTTCGTCCGCATCATCCATCTCAAATACTTCACCGCGAAGTCAACCATCCACACCTCCACTCCAGATCATCATTCATCCGTCCATTGGAACTCCCACAACCCCTCTTCAATCATCTATGATCATAGTATCCTCATCCTCCCAGCCATAGGCATCATCTTCTACACTTTCCTCTGTTAGCAGTTCAACGATGGCCCAGTCTCCATGGAACAACCCTGGGGAAGTCTTAATGCCTGCACCCTTGAGTCAAATACCGGCCCATCCTGAGAAATGGCTGCCCAAATTCAATCCCGTGGCAGGTATGCTAGCAGAAGAACACATAAATAACTACATGCTTTCCATTAATCTCAACGGGGTTACTAATGAAGATGCTGTTGTTCGACTTTTTCCCTATACACTGCAAGGGACAGCCGGGTCATGGTACTTTTCATTACCCTCTGGATCCATTACAAGTTGGGATATCTTCCAGGATCAATTCCTAACCAAGTTTGGTGATGACAGATCAACGACAACGTTAATCAATGACCTATCCAATCTTAAAGCCAAAGCTAGAGAGCCTATTAAGGATTTCAATTTACGGTTCAACAAAATTCCTACTACTTCTCAGCCCAACGAAGAAGTACAATGCGAATGGTATATTACGGCTCTGCCATCGAACATAGCCATCTTCGTGGACAGGGAAAATAAAACAACCTTCAATGAAAACATGAAAGAGGCGATAGCAGTAGAAAAACAAATAATAGCCCTGGAAAAGAGATCCGCGATAGAGGAATGTAAGTCTTAAAAAGTCACCTTCAAGGAAGACTCCAAGAAGAAATAGCCAAAAGATCCTTTTGATTTGGAAGGATTGCAGAAAGTTCTAAAGACCATGTCCAATGAGATGGTCGACATAAAAAAGCAAGTAGTGGAAACTTCTTCGAAAAAGCCCTACAGAGATTTTAAAAGAGGTCCTTCAACAGATGCAAAGCCACCCAATGCCATTTCAAATGCTGAATCTGAGGAAGAGGAAGAGGAAATTGCCACTGAAGGGCATACCGATGACGAAGAAGTTGTGGAATTACAAGGAATGTGGGACTTCATCCTCCCACAAGAGGAAGATCAAGAAGTATTTCCAGTTAGCACATGAAGTAAAAATCAACTTGATCCTCCCCAAACTACCCCTAAGCAAAAGAGCGCAAGCTCTGCAACAAAAGATAAAGTCACAACAAAGAAAATGACATCTAAAGTGACTCAAAATAGCCCAGTCCAAGCAGATGAAACGACTCCCCCAAAAACAATGATAGTGTCGGATGAAATGGAGTACAATATTATTGATGACATGAAAAAGACTAGGGCTAATATCACCCTTTTCGAACTGAGCAAATTGAAACATCAATAGAAGATAATGATGAAAGAATTACGCGTCGTGCCAATTGCACCAACTGCCTGCCGCTGTACTTTCTCAAGCTTCCCACAACATGGGAAGACCTCCAAGGAACGCGATCAGTAAGATTGACCCAAATGACATCGCCTTGATTGGAGGAAGATCAAGATCTCACACTCCCCCATTTCTCCTTACTTATGAAATCTTCAATAAAAAAGTGCACAATTGTTTAGTAGATTTCGGTGCTTCATCGAATATTTTACCTAAATCTATATGTGCCAAATTAAATGTTCAACCATAGAAATCCGTAGTGTGCATAGTTCAGCTCGATCGATCTCAAGTCGAAGTGATTGGCGAACTAAATCAAGTAACCATAAGATTGTCATCTAACCCGAAGGTATGTCAGGTTATTGATATTCTAGTTGCTGACATCCCAGAATTCTATGGCTTAATTCTTAGCAGGGATTGGTCAAAGAAACTCCATGGATACTTCGCAAATGATTGGTCACACATGTGGCTGCCCTACAACGGTAAACCGAATCAAATAAAAGTTGAACGAGAGCTACACCAGAAGTACATAGTAACGAAGTTAGAGGGAGAAAATGAACCAGTAGTGTATAATAGCAGTATCATTGGCAATTACTCGGTAGATTCCTTCCTCGGCAATTTCAATGCTCATGCGTCACCTTATTTAGAAAATTCTGTTTTGTCCCAAGTTGAGAATTTTTCTCGAACTGATAGTTCGAAGTGTATTAATTTTTTGATAAACCTGTAAATACATCTTTGTTTTGGAAATTATTTTTGATGTCTCTAGATCTAACGAAGGAGCAGGAGCAAGATGCGTTCTAATTTGTCCAGAAGGAGAAAAGATCATGCTCACATGCAGACTCGAATTTGATTGCACAAGCAATACAGCAGAATACAAGGCTTTGGTTTAAGGCCTGTACAAGGCAATCGGGTTAGATGTCAAGTATCTTCAAGTCTTTGGAGACTCTGAGATTGTGGTTAAGCAGGTACGTAACACTATACATTGCTTATCAGGTCACTTAAAACACTATCAATCTTTAGTACAAGATCTGACTGAGCATTTCATAGCGTTTAATATTTCTTCAATCCCCAGAATCCAAAACGCAAGTGCAGACCTTTTGGTTAACGTAGCTTCTAAGCTTATTCCCTCCGAAGATTTTAGTCCAGATAGATTCTCAATAGAATTAATCTTTAGGCCGTCCATTCCTGACAACATCACAAATTGGAGAATATTCAATGATGATCCAGATATCGTAAATTTCCTCACATCTGAAGGATCCTACTCGAATCAAATAATCGACGAAGACCAGCACGATCGACAATTGCAACAAAATAGCACTAATAATGTTATACCAAAGTCGGTGGTTAAGTTAGAAGACTTATACGATTTGAAAGATCGGTATAAGAGGTCTACCAATTCAAAACTCTACATTTCAACTTTGAACTACGAATTAGTAAACCTAGGGACCGATGCTAAACCACAAAACATTAATCTAGGCCTCGGCCTAGCCCCTGAAGAGAAGCTAGCATATATTCGTCTTTTGAGACAATATAAAAATGTTTTTGCTTGGAATTATGATGAGCTGAAAACATAAGACACTTCTATCATCCAGCATACTATTCCTATGATTGATAACGAAAAACCTCTCCAACAAAAACTAAGAAAGATCCACCCCAATTTAGAAAATCAGATAAAAACCGAGCTCAACAAGTTATTGAAAACCAGGATAATCTTTCTTGTCAGACATTCCAAATGGGTCTCCAATATGGTACCCGTTAGAAAGAAAAACGGAGACATTAGGATTTGCATTGACTTTCAGAATCTTAACAAAGCCTGTCAAAAAGACAATTTTCCTCTTCCACCTATGGAGCAAATACTACAGGCGGTGGCAGGTTTAGAACTAATGTCTTTCTTGGATGGATTTTCAGGGTACAATCAAGTATTGGTACATCCTGATGATCAGTTGAAAACCACATTCAGAACTAAATGGGGCACATATGCATTGTTGGAGAGGTAAATCCCCTCTACGGATAGAGGCGATCCCTACTAGCCCAGCAGGGGTCTAGCAACAATCACACAATGCTGCTACGCATGTCCCTAATTACTATTAAACAAGAGGTAAAGAGCACCTACTTGGATTCCTGCGCTGTCGTTTGACGAAGAGGTGTTGCCTTCGCTCCTCCGCTTCGGCTGGTCACAACCCTCCGCGATCTCCGCGAATAGATACCTGCACACACGAAGGGGAAACAAACACAAGCGTGAAATCTAGTAAAAGCAACCATACATCAGTCAGAAAAGATGTAATTCACATTTAACCATTGCATAGACAAATGAGAATGGAACAATAATAGCAGTCATCTATTATTAATTAGAATAGAGAAGAGTACAACCAAATGTTCTGACGTCGGTAACCTTCTCAGGAGGGGCCAGTCAGCATGTATCTCAAGCATTCACCTTTGAGGATGATTCTCCCAAGACAAACAACTCTCTCTCACATACAAGCAACACAAAACAACCTTCCCTAAGCAATCAATCACTTCCACACCTAGCACACCAAATACCTATAGTAGCAGCAATCTGAGCACTATAAGCTCTATACAATCCAAGCTATGTCTAACTATCCAAACTAGCTGCTCATGGTAATGGTGGGAGTTTATATAGGAGAAGGAGTCTCCTAAAAGGGTGGAAGGATGAGCTTATCTTCAAGGGAAGTGGTTGCAAAGGGTCGAACAGACATGCCAGAGAAGGGAGTCGACATTCACAAAGCTAACAACCAAGCCTGGAGTTATCTGGAAGGCTGGTTGTTTGAACAAATTCGCCCAAACTGGATCAGCGCGGATTATGAGGAAACTGACGCGATGTCACCGTGTCCACATAACTAGGACAGTCATGTCAGCACGGAAGAACATGGGAAACGCGCGCTGGTGACCAGCGCGGAAAAGTGATGTCGTTCCGAGCTAGCAGCGCGCGGGATACACTATGGAGCGCCAGTCATCGCGGGTATTTTTCAAACAGACGCGCTGATGAACAAAACTTTAGGAAAATGGGTTTTTTGGGCCAGTTCAGAAGGCATGAAGCTTAGTGATTGGCACAGCAGGGTGACTGACAGGAAGGCAGTGACAAATTACTGTGTAACAGATGCCCCCTAAAGCATGAAGACCGAGAGAGTGGGAGGGGTGAAATGCTTTACAACACACGCCGAACTGGAACACCACCAGGAAGGACCGAAATATCTCTGATAATCAAGTACATGCAGTCTAGGCATGGGCGCAGCCATCCAAAAAGACATGCGAAAAGGTCCGTGGAATGGACGCAGCCACCCAGCTAAAGAGACCATAATAATGATAAGGTATGGTCGCAGCCATCCATGAAGACTCAGGTATGGGCGCAGCCATCCATCAATGAGTCATGTAATGATCATCCACAAAATCGCAACCTGGCCCACAACAGACAGGGATCCAGGGTCTTGCGCTCCGTCCCGATCCGAACAAAGTACAAGTTCAAGCATGTGAATATATGAGTTGAAGTCGAACATGCATGAACATCGTCTGATTACCAGTCAATGATGAAAAATGTTAACAGACGCGAGAGGTACCACCAATAATGAAAATGGCCCTCAAGGTACTATAGGTACAATCCGCGGCATGTGAATCAATGAGCTATTGTCGAACATCCACGGAATCATTCGATCGGAGGCCAATAATGAAAACCTCTCGTCGAACACGAAGAACCTGCCATTGAGGCATGCAGGCTCTAAGGCACCTGAAGGGAGTCTCTAAGTCACCTTCCCGGATAATGAGCTGAAGTCGACAGGAAGGGACCTTGATCGAAGGTGGGCCATAATGTTTCCCACATCATCGACGCGAGACAGAGGAAAAATGATTTGTGTGAGATAGCAGATGAGGTTGTATTATTGCAGAGGTCAACTTCTCTTGAACATATCGGCGACACTATAACGGATTTGGCAGTATTTGACATCAAATGAGCAGAGGTCATGGTGACAGGGCAATGAGCAGATGAGAGGTCAAAACAGGGTAACCCAAACCCACGGAGGCTAATGTGAAATGAGATGAGATATCCCCACCCAGACACGAATGCAGGCTAGTGCCATGTTCAAGAGCGACATACTGCCGACACGACAATTATTACAGTTCCATTTTCCCCACCATTTCTGGCAGGTACCCCAGTTATTTTTGGATGACAAGCTTGACGGGGATAGCATATGCTTGAAGAGTGTCATTTCAACGATATCCGATGTCATCAAGTGTTTAACGAGCCTGACAAAGGAAAAACTCGGCGTCTTTTCTTGTTTAGAGAGCCTGAAAAGACAGCAGAAAAGAAGACTCTACGGGGGTCCTTTTTCGTACAGTTGTGTCTCTTGAGCCCGAAAAAGTATAAAACAATGCTCGAAAGAACCGCCCGACCAAAATGATTGAGGAGTACTTTTCGTAAATAGTGACTTCGACCCGAAAAAGTAAGAAAGCGGTCAGAAGCACGTCGTTTTGGAGCCAATAAAGAGTTCGAAACGACAAAAACCCGGCAATCTTTTTTAGTTTAAACGGTCGAAAAAAGAGCTTTAAAGGCGACCGCCTCTCATTTTTTTAACGAGTCGAGAGGGGGACTCGGCAATCTTTTCATCTTTAAACGCTCAGAAAAGAGCTGAAAGCAGACCTCCATTTTTTATTCTCTTTAACGAGTCAAAAAGGGAAAAATACTCGGCAATCTTTTCATATTTTACGAGTCAGAAAAGAGCTTAAAGGCGACTCGTCCTAGAGGAACGAGTGGTATAAAGGGTAGCAACTGGTTCCGGCAATGGTGGAACTGCTCAAAACATGTAATGGTCAAGAGGCTGGCTAATCAAAACCACTCATCGCTGCGGTTCCTCAGGAAAGGATAAACAACCAAGTGAGAGCATATGATCGGCCAAAGAGATGGTAGCAATGGAATGAAACAACCAAGGCTCATCTAGCAGAATTCAGCGGATAAAAATGGCAATCACGAGATGTAAATCGGGTATGGGTTCATTTTTACATAAGCTTGAACCGTGGAGAACTTTGCTTGGATTCAGTTTCATGTTGACACAAGCTTGAAACCAAAAACTATGCTTGTTATAAGCTCACATGCCCCCAGGCATAATGACGCAAATCGAGGTACATGCCCCCCAAGCTTCATTGCATTCAACACAGTGGATGGAATGAAGATTCACCTTTGAGAGCTTAGAAAGACTCGACTTGGATTTCACGAGATCTTAATCAAAGACTCAATTGGGAAAAGGGGTTGTTTCATTTTTTAATGAGGTTGACACAATAAAAGAACTATCCTCATAACCCTTGTTTCATTTTTTAATGAGCTTGACACAAGATCAGGAACTATGCTCGTCTCCTTGTTTCGTTTTTTAACGAGGTCGACGCAAGATAAGAACTACCCTCGGCCAGACCCAGTTTCATTTTTTAAGGAGCTTGACACCGGAAAAGAACTGTGTGCCAACCAGACCCAGTTTCATTTTTTTAAGGAGCTTGACACCGGAAAAGAACTATGCTCCATCCAGACTTCATCATAATGAACAGGAAGTGGAGGCCCCCAAGAAAGTGGCTCCGGAGGAAAGGCCAAAATCTTGGAAATCAGGACCTAATGCCCCCAGGACACTATGCACGATGGTGTCATCATTGGGTATGGGCACAGGGTAGGTGGCCACATAGTTGATTTGCGGCGAGGCAGATGCAACTTGTGGATGAAAGCCAGGAGGGAAGGACGAGTGCGCCGAAGGGGCTTGTGGACGAACGAACGATAATTGATCGAACGTCACGATTCTTCCATTGTGTGGAAAACAAACCACACGGAAAAGTGAAGAAACAAGGGCTCCCATGGCATACACATAATCACGACCAAGGAGAAGACTGAAGTCTAAAGAACCTTGGGTAACCGAGACGTCTATATAGACGGTCTTACCTCCCGAAGTAATGGGAAACTTCGGGAGGATCCCTAATGGCTGACTCGTTCCTCCATCAAACGCGGTGAGATGCGGTGCGACAGGTACAAGCGATGGGGAACCCAAAGCTCGCCAAGTAGTAACGGGCATGAGACTAACCGATGCTCCTTCGTCTAACACAGTGCCGGGCAGCGCCTTATTGCAAGCATAGGCGGTGACCCAGAAAGGCACGTGGGATGGAAGGGGAGGGGTAGTCAAACGACTCCAATCAAAGGAAATGACCGAACTACTTGGTGGGGGAACCATATGGTTGCCCCCCTGCTCGGAAAGAACCGACTCTGAATTCTCTGGAGAGGTTCCAGGGGAACCTTTATCAAGCTCAGGAGAATCTGAGGAGACGAGAAGAACATGAGAATTTTGCTCTTCCGAAACAGAGTGCTTGAGAGGAGGGGAACTCGAATCAACACTCTTTCCGACCAACGGCGGGTCTGGAACAGGCTGGGGACAGCCAGGTTCGGGAAGAGGAGCCTGGACAAGAGAGGAATCTGAAGCAATCTCTTTGTCAACAGGGGCACGATCTGCAGTCGCAAAAAGACGTTGATAACTAGCGGGAAATGGATTCGGAGGAGCAGCAAGACTTTCCAACACAGCAGAGGCTTTATCCATGAGTGGACAAAGGTGAAGGGGATGTTTGCCTTCACAAAGTCGACAGGGGATTCGAAGCTTCCCTTTCTCCTTACCATTCCCAACTGATGAGGTAGCATCGCCATGATCACCAGTGGACGATGAAGGGTGGGCCGGATCGTGAGACCAAACTTCTAATACCCTGGGAATGCCAGGACAATCACGAAGCAGATGGTCCTCCCTGCATAATCGACAAGGAAACTTAACCTTCCGCGGAGGAGCAGAAGGTGACCCGACTTCAGGTGTACTGGAGTGGATAGCTGGACTCGAGAGGGGGACTTTGTGCGTAGGCTCTCCCTTAGGGGACTTCTTCTTCTTGGTCTTCCTCTTCTTCTTCTTAGCCACCTGGTTACTCACATCGAGAATTTCACCAGGCGAAGTACAAGAGGACGACGTAGAAGTAGGCGTCGAAGGGGAGAGATCCACCTTAGGATCAACATGAAGTTGTTCAAGTGGAGGGACTGATGGACTAACAGCCGATACGGTAGGGACCAAAGAGGTTGAAAACAACCACACGGGCAACCCGACAGTTAACCCTGGTAGGGATAACGTCGCCATATACGGAGCACCAACATTCCCGAGAGGAGGGAATTGTCCTGGATTCCCATTAGATGGGGAACCTGGGTTAGTGAATCCCGGAAAAGTTGCCATAGCAAACGAAAACGAAACCTACTCAAGCTAACGCACACGAGATCTAATCAGGTGATGTTATTGTGGCCGAATAAATTTTTAAGACACAGGAACTGAACTTGACCTTTTCATGTTTCAAGAGTCGAGAAAAGGACGAAAAGATGACTCTAGTCTCCTTCGAATGTTTAATGAGCACGAAGTGACAAGACGCTCACAGGCACCTTTTCATTTAGGGAGTCCGAAAAGGATCAAAAGTGACTGCTCTGGAGATTCTAGGTAAAAGGTGTGCCAGACTTTTCGCAAAACCACAGAATACTTTTTAGGGTACGGGTGGTCAATCTTCGTGAATGCTGTGTTCACTGCATTGCGAATCGTAAGGCGGCAGACTCGGCTTCCTATGGATAAAGGATAAAAGCCTAGTGGGGTCTCCCTATATACGCGACGGTACGTGGGAGCGCAGTCCGTGTTAGACCACTATCGAGTCACAGAAGGAGGAATCACCCAACCGTAATGTGAAACAACAGTGACTATGTTTAAAGACGCCGGAATACGTCTCTAACCTAGACCTCTAGATGTTTGCGTTTAGTTCCAATGCGTTTTTAGATTCATTTGGTTCATTTTACAGTTGATCTTGAGATTAAGTTTCGATTTCAAGCTCTATCGTATGTTCACTCACAATTACCTAGATGCAATCTATATGCCAAAGAATTTCGTTTTGTTCGATGAATTCTAACTACGAGAGGGCAAGGAATTTTTAACCAAACAAAACAAGTACAAGCAAACAAGCAACTTAATGCAACTAAAGCGAAGAAAGGAAATTTTTCTTTTGAAGATGCAAACCAACAAAATGTTCTTTTCCTTTTCAATTCTCAAAGCAAAGCTACTAGTTTGATTTTCTTCCAATGGCACAAAGCATCTAAATGAATTTGGAGGAACCGGAACACCAAGCAAATCACTTAATGAAAGCACACAAAGTTCCCAAAACATCCAACGAAGGCTTCCAAATCAAAAGGGAAACTAAGTTCCGCACGAGCTATGTGATCTAAGCTCGGCAAGACAAGCAAGGATTGCAAGCAAGGAGGAAGCGAATGTGAACTGATCGATCCAAACAATCGTAATCTATGCTTGGTAGTGAAGAAATCGAATCAACATAAAAAAGGTGGTTCAATAATCGACACTAAAAATCAACCAGCAACAAGCAGTGAAAAAGCCTCAAGCAAATCAATAAGAGGGTTGTGGATGAATGTTGAATAGACAAGTAACCCAAGCAAACAGTTTCTCGATGAAACTTCTAAAGGGCTAGGTCACATGGTCTAAAAACACAAGAGTCACTCGAATGAAATCAAAGAGAGAGCATCCCTTAACCAAAAAGCAATCAAAACAAGCTAATGAGGGACAAGAAACCACAGGGGATAAGAAAGATTGATGAATTCAGGAGATAAAGTTATAAAAACAACTTTTCAGGAGTCAGCGCAAGTTTTACACTAAAAACCCATGTCAGCGCAACTTTTACACAGACCACCCGAGCTGTCAGCGCGACTTTTGCCCAAAAAACCGAGCTGATCTCAGAAAAACACAGTCGTCGCGGAATTAAGCTAGAAACCCAAGGTCAGCGCGGGTAGAAAGCTAGCAAGTGGCACTGACATCGCGACTATACACGTCTTTTCCACGCTGATCCGATTTTCCAGGATCGTCGCGACTGTTAGGCGTATTTGCGTGATGAACAGGATGTTGCAAAAGGGTGAGCGTGATGTCAGCGCGACTGTTAAAATTAAATCCGCGATGGAGCTCAAAAATAGTGACAGGCAAATCAAAACTCCCAAATCAAAACAGCCAATCTTTCAATCAAACAGGGGCATCTCCCAGATCAACCCAGGAAACGCAAAAGACTGATAATTAATCCCCAATTTCAAAAAGAGAGCAATCAAATTCAAACACAAAGATGGACTCAAGAGACAAAAGGCTGATCCCCAGCGGAGTCGCCAAATTGTTGGAGAGGTAAATCCCCTCTACGGATAGAGGCAATCCCTACTAGCCCAGCAGGGGTCTAGCAACAATCACACAACGCTGCTACGCATGTCCCTAATTACTATTAAACAAGAGGTAAAGAGCACCTACTTGGATTCCTGCGCTGTCGTTTGACGAAGAGGTGTTGCCTTCGCTCCTCCGCTTCGGCTGGTCACAACCCTCCGCGATCTCCGCGAATAGATACCTGCACACACGAAGGGGAAACAAACACAAGCGTGAAATCTAGTAAAAGCAACCATACATCAGTCAGAAAAGATGTAATTCACATTTAACCATTGCATAGACAAATGAGAATGGAACAATAATAGCAGTCATCTATTATTAATTAGAATAGAGAAGAGTACAACCAAATGTTCTGACGTCGGTAACCTTCTCGGGAGGGGCCAGTCAGCATGTATCTCAAGCATTCACCTTTGAGGATGATTCTCCCAAGACAAACAACTCTCTCTCACATACAAGCAACACAAAACAACCTTCTCTAAGCAATCAATCACTTCCACACCTAGCACACCAAATACCTATAGTAGCAGCAATCTGAGCACTATAAGCTCTATACAATCCAAGCTATGTCTAACTATCCAAACTAGCTGCTCATGGTAATGGTGGGAGTTTATATAGGAGAAGGAGTCTCCTAAAAGGGTGGAAGGATGAGCTTATCTTCAAGGGAAGTGGTTGCAAAGGGTCGAACAGACATGCCAGAGAAGGGAGTCGACATTCACAAAGCTAACAACCAAGCCTGGAGTTATCTGGAAGGCTGGTTGTTTGAACAAATTCGCCCAAACTGGATCAGCGCGGATTATGAGGAAACTGACGCGATGTCACCGCGTCCACATAACTAGGACAGTCATGTCAGCGCGGAAGAACACGGGAAACGCGCGCTGGCGACCAGCGCGGAAAAGTGATGTCCTTCCGAGCTGGCAGCGCGCGGGATACACTATGGAGCGCCAGTCATCGCGGGTATTTTTCAAACAGACGCGCTGATGAACAAAACTTTAGGAAAATGGGTTTTTTGGGCCAGTTCAGAAGGCATGAAGCTTAGTGATTGGCACAGCAGGGTGACTGACAGGAAGGCAGTGACAAATTACTGTGTAACATGCATATTGGAAGATGCCATTTGGTTTGATTAATGCTGGTGCTACATTTCAGAGAGCCATGGACATCTCATTCAAAGGTTTATTCAATAAATCTGTAGTAATTTATTTGGATGATATAACAGTGTACTCCAAGAAGCGAAGCGACCATCTCAAAGACCTGAAACAAATCTTTCAACGGTGTTTAAGGTATGGAATTTCACTTAACCCAAAGAAATCTTTTTTCGCATTAAGTGAAGGGAAACATCTAGGATTCATAGTGTCAAATTCCGGTATTCACATTGATCCCGACATAATCAAAGAAATTTCTGAAATATCCCTACCTCATAACAAAAAAGCCATGCAATCTTTCCTTGGTCAAATCAATTTTGGAAAGAGATTCGTTCTAGATTTTTCGTGAATCGTGTCTCCTTTGCAGACCATGATTAAAAAGAATTCAAATTTTAAATGGGGTCAAGATGAACATGAAGCATTCAACCTAATTAAGAAAGTTATTATTAATGCTCCATCTTTAGCAACCCCGAATTTTTCAGAATCTTTTATTTTATACACATTTGCCTCAGATAAGTCATATGCCGCGATACTAACTCAAGCGAATCAAGAAAAAGCGGAAGCTCCAATTGCATTTTTAGCTCAAATTTACAAGGTGCTGAACTCAATTATTCTGACGTGGAGAAACAGGCTTATGTTGTTTTCAAAGCGGTCAAATACTTCAGACCTTTCTTACTTAAAACCCATACTAAGATCATAGTACCATTTCCAGCGGTAAGGAATCTTCTAGTGCAGAAGGATGTGGGTGAGAAAAGGGCCAATTGGGTTACTGCCTTATAGGAATATGACCTTGAGATAAAACCAGCAAACATTGTAAGAGGTCAAGGCTTCTGCAAAATGCTGGCCGGAGCATCGCAAATTTCTGAAACTCCATCTGAAGAGGTACAAATGGGTGAGGTAAGCCTAAACGAAGCAGAATCATTATATGCTGATATCATTTATTATCTTAGGAATGGGTATGCTCCTTCACACCTTGATCATACTAAGAAAATAGCTCTAAGATTGAAAGCTAAACAATATCAGCTCATAAATGATATTCTTTTCAGAAAAAATTATGATTCTGTTCTTCTTTGGTGTCTTGAAAAAACTGAAGCTGAAAAAGTTTTGCAGGAACTCCATGATGGGCCAGCAGGCGAACACTATGCTAGAGATGCTACTGCACATAAAATCTTACGTGCAGGATATTACTAGCCCACGTTGTTCAAAGACTCACACAGTTACGTGAGAAGATGTCAAGTCTGCCAAACTACTGCTGGGAGACAAAAGAAGCCGTCCCTGCCACTATAGCCGGTAAACATCGAGCAACCTTTCAGTCAGTGGGGCTTGGACATAATAGGTGAGATCATTCCTCACTCTTCTAAGCAACATAGATACATCCTCATGGCAACAGATTATTTCACAAAATGGGTAGAAGCAGTTCTGCTCAAGACAGCTAATTCTGAAAATATTATTGAGTTCATAGATCAATTTATAATCACTAGGTTTGGATTGCCATCTGCTTTAATGTTTGACAATGCATCATACTTTTCTGGAAATGCAATGACTGATTTTGCACTTAAAAGAGGATTCAAACTTAAATATTCGGCCAATTACTATCCACAAGGTAATGGGTTAGCTGAGTCAACAAATAAAAACCTAATTAGGATTATTAAAAGAACAGTTGACCAGAATCAAAAGAATTGGCACAAAGCTTTGGTATATGCTTTATGGGTAGATAGGATAACGCAAAAAGCTTCAATCAGCACTTCTCCCTTTAATTTAGTTTATGGGAAAGAAGTGGTTCTTCCAACTCACTTAGCCATTCCTTCTTTGTCTTTAGTACAATACATTGATGAAGTACCCACTTCCTCCTTACAGCTGAGACAAATGGAAATAATTAAATTAGAAGAACAGCGAGAACAAGCTAAGAAAACGCATGCTCATCATCAAGCGCTTGTAAAATCCTCTTTTGGTTCAAACATAATGACCAGAAAAGATTTTCAGATGGGAGATTTAGTTTTAAAGTGGGATAAGGCTCATGAAGAAAAGGGCAAACACACAAAATTTCAAAGGATGTGGCTTGGTCTGTTTCAGATTGTTGAAGTCATAGGTCCATCAACATTTGTGTTATAGGATTTAGCAGGTAGGAGGGACCCTTTGCCTGTTAATGGACAAATTCTCAAGAAATATTTTTCATAGAAGATTATTCTTCTATTTTTTGTAGAATAGTTTTTTCTTTTCATAATAAAACTAGTTGTGAGTGGTTACATTAGGTATTTACGAAAAAGAAACCAATTCTCTTTCAGATTTTGAGCTTTTCGCTTGTATAAATAGCAAATCTTTTGGAAAATTGATCTTTATTATTGACAGATACAGTTAAAAACATTAGCCTAGATATGATAAGAGTTTTAGCTTCAAGGAATTTGATGAAAGCAACCTTTAGTGAAGAAATTGTTTTATATCAGCACAATGAAAGGTATCAATAACAAAATGAAGATTCCCTGTAGAACAACTGTTTCCAAAAACTCTATTATTGTTGTCCAGGGCCATCTTAAGGAAACAATGACTTCCTCCGTGCTAGAGGAAGATCGCAGCTTTCAGAGGGATAATCCAAGAATACACTATATCTTGAAGAATAAGAGGTCTCATCACGAGCCGGCTTATCATGATCATAGATATCATAAATTGCTGACTTTGCCAATACTGTATACCATAACAGGGAAATGACTCAAGATTGTTGCAATCAAAAGACAAGGTGTCTCATCACGAGCCAGCTTGTTCAGCAAAGTTATGAATCAAGTGAGTGACTGTGTCATAATTTGGCTACCAAACCAAGACATTGTTCTTTAAGAATAAAAATAAAATCAAAGCAATAAGTGTAAATATGGATTCTTCTTTGAAAGTTGTAGGTCACCTTAAGTAGGATACAGGATCATTGCTGGGTAACAGGTAACCCTGTCGAGGCTATAAACGCCTGCTGGTAGCAGAGGCTCTACCTACGATAAATGAGCATATTTAAAAACTGGTTTACAGAGGAGACTTTATTTTATCTTTATAAGACCAAATAATGACTGATGTAAATACAAGGACTAGCCTAAGGAAGCAAATAATTAGAATAAAAAAAGGTTGAAACAAAATATCATTGACAGCTTAAATCATAATGTACTCTATCTGTCCATAACAAAGTTTAATTTTCTGAAAAATTTTCTATTTTGGAAGTTTGAAAATTCAATAGGAAAACATAGATAACTGGTTCTTCCAAGTGAATCGCCAATTGTTGTGGCCACCAACAACCCCCCTCCTTATTTAGTATTAGCAATAACACTAGATAAGTGGGGACCCTTAGTAAAAATTCAAAAAATTTAATTAAAACTCATTTATTATACTCCTTAAGAAAATATCGCATCGCGCGAAGAAGATAGGACATTTCCTTGTGAGTAGGATGATAAACTGCGAGAATGTGATGCGAAATCCATCGCATCGCATGCATTAAGAAATGCTCATAAACGAAAACTTTAAGAAATTGCCGACGACCAATATGCGACATTGCATATCACAACATCGTAAAAACATCACATAACTATTTAACAAATTGCAATGAATTGTGATCTTACGATAATGCAATAATGCGTTCGGTGATCCTACGATCGCGCGAAACAGCAACCTGCAATCCTGCGATCGACGTGATCGGCTAACCCTGTGATAACACATATTGATAAAATGCGATAACGTGATGATGCAATGCTGCGATGAAAATCACAGAAATCGTCCATCGCAGATTTCCCCAGCTCAACATTCAAGAAAAATTGAATATGCGCGTTAATGAAAATTAATGAATGTACTCCAAGTGTTAATGAAAGACAATTTTGTGTTTTTCAAAGAGTTAGTTCACGTCAGGTGGCATGTTTTTGTACATCCATAGAGCTCAGAGCTTTCTTGTCAATTTTTTTTATCATTACGCTCTCCTTATGTGTGAATTGCAGGAAGGAAAGACAGAAACAATATGAAGCAATGTGCAGGAAGCGATTAAGGAAAAAGGTAAAGCTCCAATGCTCGGAAGCAGAGAAGAAATGCCCTCATGAATGGATGTCACATGCAACAGAGCTGCAAATTTCAGAGCGCTACTGAGATATTCATTGCAGATCTATCAGTCAGAGCCATGGTCCAATGAATGGTTGAACAATGCTGATATCAACAGGCGATTTAATGCTCAAGGGTAGAAGTTCACAAAAGCAGTATTTTTTCAAAATTTTAAAGCCTATATCCGGTGAAGGAAAGGCGCTAAAGGCGAAAAACGCACCAGAAAGGCTCAGATCAAAGAATGGAGGTAGTTTTCGATGTAATCGCGCATCACTGAGAAAATTGCTCAAAAAGCAAAGTCCTTAACTGCTTAGTTACTCGTAAGCCTGGAAACGCAAGAAAGCAAAGGCAGAGGCAATTTAAGGGTTAACCAAGTGGAATTTGAGTTATTACTAAGTATACATAATAAATCCACATAGCCAGAGATGATTCTAAAGCATATATGCTATTTTGCTAGAAAAAATGGTGCCAACACTTGCAATTTCTGTTTGTTTAGCTCAACCAAAAGTGGAAGACAGTCAGCCGACTCTACCCAGGCAAGTACTGAATGCTCGCAACATTAAGGAGCAAATGCAGAAATAGTTAGATATTAGATTTAATTTTTAGAAATAATTTTGCTTAGAAAAAGGGCGGTCTTAAACCGTATCCTGAATATGTGTAATTAAGTTATTTAGTTAGTAGTATTTAAACCCTTCTCATGCATTTAGAGAAGCGTCCAGAAATTTATCAAAAACTTGTCCTCAGAACATGCACTTTTGCACCCTCCGAGGAGGTTTTGATGAATGAATGGATCAAGATTTATTGATGTTTGCATTTGATATCTGCTACTGATGTTGCACTTCTGTACTCTTAGTAGATGTTAGAGCAAGGAGAAATAAATCATTATTGCTTGAAGCTTATGAGTAGGACCAGTCATAAATGGTACTTTTATCTCTTGACCATTTCTGCTTATATGTTAAAGTGATATACAGATTTTAGTTGTTTATATGTTATTGCATGAATGCACGAGTTACCATTTGGCGCTTTTGTACGGTGGAGCTATTTATTTATGTTTAATGTATGAATAGCTTATTATGCGATATGTTGTTCACAACTGTTTTGCCTAACTTCTTATGCGAAATAGTTCATCTTAATTGATTTGCTTTCTTATAATCGCTGAATGATCTTTATTACCAGTTGTTATATGAAATTTATTTAGATCTCATAATAGAAGAGTTACATCCTGGGTTAGTATAGATTAGCTGTGTTGTTTTTATTAGATTATCATAGCATAGAATTAGATTAAAGTTTGAATTAGAATAGCTTAGATAGTTACTGTTAGATCAGCAACATCCAATTCTACACACACACACCCATAGATTGGGAAACTGGTTCCATTATCCCCAGTCGGACCCGCTATACCAAACGGATAAGGAGCTGCGAACCAAGGTCCGGATTGGGCGGGTATCCCCCTTGTTGTCGACCCGATTTTCGGGGCTTCAACAGGTTCCTATACCTATAGGTTTCATTTTTCATGATTGACTGTAGAAGAGCCAAATATGTTCATCCTTTCATGCTACAAAGGTTCCATATTTTGTAAACAAATGAAGAAAATTAAAAAATGAAAGAGGGTATGCCCTAAAAGAAAAATCAAAGGGCAAAAAGAATGAATTGGTCAGAAAAAATGATAAAAATGAACCCCAAACCAAAAGACCAGCAAAGTGTGCTAGTTTAAATGCCACTACTGTTCCATTTTTGAAGAATTTCATTGTGTACAGGTGGTTGATTCTTGACACAGTTGATGAATAGCCAGACAGTTCAATCCTGGTTAGATCATGTTTGAATTTACTTGTCTTTAGAATAGAGAATAAAGGTCTGTCCAAATAGCTCAAGCTTGGCAGATGAGTAAATAGGTAGAGAAACAAAGGAGCCCAACTACTTAATCTAGGCCCTTGGAAGAGATAAGGGTAGACTTAGATAGGAGGGTAGACAAAAGAAAAATAAGAGAGACAGGGTTTGCTAGTTCAAAAGCACCCAATCAAAAGGAAGAAAAAATGCTAGGTATATTATGCTGGGTAGGCAGTTTGCTGTTGCAGAAGCAAGATTGTGATAATTTTTGTCGTGTCAAGAAATACTTATCTCATGAATGTCTCAGGTACCATGGCAAAGTGACTGCAGAACAGTGGAGGCATGACTAATTTCCCCTCTCATTTCCCCAAAAATCATTTACTAACATCCCCTCAAGGACATTGGGATCTCCCCAGTGGTCCTACTTCACTTCATTTTATGAGAAATACTAAGTGAAACTCTAAGTTTACTTAGCTAAAACAAGCCACATTTCTTGTGTAAAAAGATCTTTCCATTTTTCCTTCACTTCCCTATAAACCTAAGTTTCTACGTTATAAACTTAGTATTCTTCTATCATTTGTCATATTAACACCCTAACACTATTATATAACTACTCTGCAAAGTTTTCCCTGCCCCTACTATATATAAATAACAAAAAACCCAAAAAATATATAATATCCCTACCCTTGGCAACTATAGCCATACAACAAAGTTTTGGGAACTATTGGTTCATTTGGGACCTTAATAATAGCCCCTCTACATTCAAATATCATTGGAGTTTATTTAAAACTCGGTTAAATAAACAACAGCACCTAAGCCTCCCACATAAACCCTATATTAACCCTTGGCGCGCATGAAAATTTGGTTTCATTTAACATTCGGTTAAATGAATAACCATTTGCCAAAATCAAAAGTTAAAAACATTTAAAACCCCGAAAACATTATTAAAATGTTGAAATATTATGGCAGGTCCCGTGTTATAAACCTCCGCCACTTACCTCATCCATCGACCGTCGGATCTAGCGCCACAGATCTAACGGCTGTCGGCGATATCGGAACCCCCCGCATGCCGAACGTTAGCGTCTGGGGGATGGGCAGTATTTCTGCCGTACCTGTGACACGTGTCAGCTTCCCAGCATGATTGGATCCCCCCCACGAAAACCACCATGGCCCTAAGACAGTGCGGGGAATACCGCTTATCGCCCCACTGCCTCCCCGCTCACATCATGCCCACATCATTAGCTGACATCACATCCACATCACCCACCACCACTCCGTATCGGTGCCATGTCACATGTTGACATCACCACCTCACCTCCGTGCCACCCGCCACGTCATCCTCCATACCCCGCTACAAGACAAAATTACGTCATGATGATGTCATCACAAAAAAAGCGCCAAAAAGCCCAAAAAAATCCCAAATTGTGTTAAAACCCGTGAAAGTGATTGTTTTGTTTATTTCTATTCGTTGGTTTGTGGAAACCTCTGCATGAAAATTACGAAGAATTTGCCACCAAAGCTACACAATCCATCACCCAGTGAAATCAACTCCACAGCGCAAACCCTCAGCTCGCCCCTCAGTCCATATTGTACACCAAGCGCCCATTTGAAGTAGGTATTTACTCAATTGCTCCCGAACCCTGTTTTTCCAAGTTTTTTCTGCAAAAAATCGACCAGATAACCAGAATTCGGATCAATTCATAGTGCTGCCCCTATACCTCTGCACTATAGTCCCCACTTCACTCATTTTTTCCAAAGTAATCCTGTGAACTGTCTTTCCCTCCGCAAATTCGCCATCGAACTAGATTTAAGCTCATTTTCTCTGCATTCCGTTCAAAGAACCAAAAAAACCTGACAAATTCAGTTTATAACCCCAGCAAAAAACACAGTGAGATGGTAAAAATAGGGATTTACCAAGCTCTCCTTTCCAAGCAACCTGTCTGTAACTTTCCTCTGCAAAAAAATCCAAAAAATTCCCAAATATTGAGCTAAAATTGTCAAGTCACCTGCAAAAGGAGCACTATTTCCACTGTTTTATCCAGCTTCCCGACTAAGCTCTGCAAAATTTGTTTTTAACCATGAATATTACCCAATGAGGTGATTTCAAGATAAGGCTCAATCTGCAATTCCTTGAGAAAAACCTCAGAGCCAGTGTTCTATTTTCTGTTGCTGCATAGACCCACATTCCAATAAAAAACACAGACACTTTAAAGATGGAGACTCTAGCAGCTTTGAATATCACTCCTCTCAATGCACCTCACAAGGAATTGGAATCACTACCTTTGGCTGATCAGGATTATCTAATCCAAGACTTGGTTGGTGACAGAAACCACCTGCAGGCATTCTGTGAACTCAGGAACAGTTATCTAAATAACAATGATTTCTATGGGATATGGGAATCAAATCTACCCATATACTTCCTTCCCTCTGTCAATATCTTCCCTGAGATAATTCACCTCTACTGTGAAAACTATGAACCAACTCAAAGGGCAGTCAAAACTCCATCTGGGACCATCCTCTTTCATATAACTCCTGACTCCATAAATCAAATGCTAAACTTCAAACCAACTCAGCTTCTGTTTCCTCTTACTATGAAGTTTTTTCTTGATGAAGGTCCCAAACTCTCCAGCTCAGAAATAACCCGAATTGCCCAAGTATTTATGAGAGCAGATCGCCAGCCTACAGAGCCACCTCCTTTTCACTATGCATGTTTCAATGAAGTGGGTAAATTACTAGTTCATATGATATCTTATGTTCTGGGTTTCAAGACAAGTGAACATATTGATGAAACTATATTGGTCTTACTGTCCGCATTTACCCCAGGGCAGCCCCCTGCTATCAAATACAATTATGCCAAATTCATTGCCAGCAAGATACATGACTAACAATTAAATCTAGATAGGGAGAGAGTCTTCAAGTATTCATCCTACATCTATCATCTGTTCCTGTATTATCAGCCAGACTATTTCCAATTCCCTATCAAAAGATTGGACTCTAAAGGACAAAAGAGGTCTGTGAGTTTTTGGACCTCAGTCTTTCATGAAGTCCACAGCTCTCCCTACTCTTACTATGAGTTCATTGACATGTTTGTCTATCCAGTCTCTTCTCTCCTAAAGAGAACTCCTCCTCCTAGACTGTCTTATGATATGCAGAAAATATTGCAGCTCTCCAAAAACTACAAAATAGGTGACTGGTACTTCTACCAGAATCACACTGTCATCAGGACATATGGCTGTGAGTTGTGCCCCTACAGGCTGCCAAGATATGTGCCAGTGAGACTGTTTGCCTTGGAATATTACAGGCAATTTATCAATTTAGATTTGACTCATTTCCATAGCACCAAGAAAAAGGCTTAGTTGAAATTCAGAGACCAACTAGGTCCCTATGTCATGAACAAAAAAGAAGGATGGCAAGAGGCCGATCAGATATTGGTTGAAAAACTCAGATTAAAAAGGAGCTTTTGGTGGGTACCCTATGACCCAAATGGCTTTATCAATGCAAGAAAAATAAAATATAGGCTGTCAGCTTATGAACATTGCAAAATCCCAGAGATAGAACAATTTGCCAACCAAGATGAGTGGATAGAAGGCACACTAGTTGAACAGTTCACTGAGGAAGAGAAAATGGAGCAAACTATGAAAAATATGGAAAAGACTCTTGACTTGGATTCTTTTGGGCAGGTTTCATTCAAACTGCCACAGCAAGTCGGAGAAGGCACATCAACTACTGCAGCTTCACAAGCTACCCAAGAAAGGAATACACCAGCAGTAGGGACAGCAAAAGGCAAGGAGGTAGTAGATACAGAGCAAGAAACAATGACAGACCAGCCAACTACCTCAAAGGAACAGAGTCAAGGGCAAGCCCCTTCACTACAAACAGAGGCACCACAGGTACCAACATTACAGACTCCTCTCAATGAGGAAAGAAGCAAGAAACAGGACAGAGAAGAAACCACACCTGCAAGTGGGTCAACAGAGTAGCCAGAGGCTAAAAGGCAAAGAGTAGATCCTCAACCTGAAGAGGAAATTAGTGAAGAAATCACAGGGAGTCCAAGGAAGGAGAGGGAAACCAGCCAGTAAACATCCACCAGCTCTCACAGGCAAGAAATGGAGAGGCAACATGGTATGGAGGTGTCCTCCTCAAAGCAGCAAAGTAAGCAACCATCTGGTATTAAAGGAACATTCATGGAAATTAAAGCCCAAAATGAATTATTGAGAATACAGCTTTATGATCAACTTCTCAAAACAACACCCTCCAAACAGCAAAGACTGATGGCAGCTTATGACATTAAGGAGGAAAAAATGATCTTAAGTCATTTCAAGCCTAAAGTTCAGCAACCACAGATAGCTGCGGACTACATAAAAACAAATCTAAAAGTCCTTGCCAAAGACATACACCCAATGGACCAAATTGAGCTGCACAAGCAAACAGGCGAAATGGTATATGCTACATTAGCAGACAAGGCAATGTTGGCCCACCAATTGAAGGAGTCATTAAGCAATACATCTGCCCAATTGGAATTGGAAAAAATATCTTCCTTGGCTAAAGACAACAGAATAAAGACCTTGGAGGAAATTATTATTGAGCTAGGGCATGATCCTAAGGATGCCAAGGGCATCAAAGCCCTTATAAAGAAAAAGGAAGAAGATATTGCTGCACTTAGAAAGCAATTAAAACTGCCTGCAACCATGCACCCACAAACTACAGAACTTGCACAAGAAAAGGTAGAAGAAGATACGATGGATTTGCTGATGAGGATGAATCAAAGGCTAATTGCAATGGAGCAAGAATTGGAGAAAGCATTGCAAGCCAAGCAGGGAGAGTCGACCTCCCAGCCACCTGAAACAGCTCCAACAGTCACCGCTGCCCCTCCCACAGTTGCAGCAGCAATCCCTCCTATCATCCCAGCATCAACAACAGGTACATCAACCACAGATGTTTCAGCAGCAGCAGTAATAACAGCACCAAACTCTAGCATGAGCATGGAAGAAATGATGAGAGCAGTAAAAGAGCTAGAAATCCAAATGTCAGAGCTGAAAGAGGCCAAAGAAAAGTTGGCCAAGCTAGAGGTAAGCTATGACAAATCCAAGATAACAGTGGCAGAGAAAACTAGAGAGATAAAGGCCTTGGAGAATAAGGTGAAATCCTTGGAAAAAGATCTCACACTTCATAAACCTCTAGCAGACATTAAAACAATTTTGTGGACCAAAATTGGCCAGTCTATCACTGACCAATGGCAATCAATTCAGACGATACATGAGAAAATAGAATTGATAGAAATAGCATGTGTAGAGATTCAAAGGGCCAGGGCATCATTGGGAAATATGCCTGAGCAGGCCAATAGACTCATTCAATTTTTGAATACTCATACCAAAGAACAACTAGTAGCTCTAGATATCAGGAACAGAATAGACACCATTTTGATAGTGAAAAAGGTGCTGACCCTGAGGAATTTTGTTCAAAATCTGGAAAGAAAGTGCCAAGAAATGCAGACAGAAATAAATGCCTTCAAAGAAAAGTTTGCAATGTTGCAGAGCAAAGGGTTACCCAGCTTATTGACCAGCAATGGGAGACTGTTAACACATGAACAGTATGCTAACAGGGTAAATACCTATGTTTCCAATCAAATTACAGCATCATCAAGCATTTCAGAAGACACAGTGCCTCCCTCTGGACAAAGTCTATATGACAAATTAGAAAATTTGTTCTACATTGAACATGAGATAAATCATCTTTTTGAAGTCCAGCCCAACTTCTATAGGTATACTGAAGCTGATGAAACACTAATAAAAATACAAAGACATCAGTTGCCAACAGACCAATGGTGGCAGGGGATGATGGAGGTTTTACCAAGGTAATTTTGGTTCTTTTTCTTTTTGATCAGCTACATATCAGCAAATTCAAATGCACAAGCCACCTGTCAAAGAATGAAAATAGCAGAAAGAGGAAATCAGGTTGGGACTGCAGCTCATTAATGTAAGATCACGCACAGATAAAAGGCCAAGATAACAATGCATTAACGTAGAACAAAGACACAGCTACCATCCGACACACTCAGTCAAAAAAGTCAAATATATCTGACAAACTAAACAGCCAGCACACTAACATTTACTACTGCATTCATTTCTCTCATTTACTTCTTCTGTAGAGTAGGTGAAGGAAGTTATTGCTTGATAGCTTATCTGCACGATATTTTGTTTCTCCTTTTTGTATAAATAACTCCCCATGAGATGTATTCGGGGTTGGTGATTTTCTCTCTGGACTGCATTGTAACTCTGAGACTTTTTAATACAGAGGTTGTTGAATTTCACTGTTGCTGGACCGTCTGAATGTGGATTTGATGTTCTGGGACCTGCTATAGAATCCCTGTGTCTTTCTATGGATCAATAAGTTGTTCTAAATTGCGTTTTGTGTCTTCTGTGTTTGCAAAATTCATATATGTTTCATAATCTTAGTAATAGAGAAAAATAATAGCCCAGAATTTGTTTAAATACACTCTGTGTTCAATCTCTATTGTTAATTATGTTTTCTTCAGAGTTAGCATAAACAGGAATTCTTAGCTACTCCTGTTTCCACTGATTCTTTCACTTTGAATATTGCCTAGGAATTCTTTACTGCTCCTTGATAATATTCATGCACTTTCCCTCTGCCAACATGATGAAGGATTCTTAACTGCCCTTCATCCACTGGCTTACATTCCACCAATTTCCAGATTTTAAAATTGTTCCAAGATCGATTATCTTGCTCTGTAGTATTGCCCTTTATCAAAGAAAACACTCTCAGCAGTTCGTCCTCATTGACCCCATTTGCCCAATGGTATAAATTGTTTTAGACTTGCATCCCAGCTCTGTTTAAGATCACCATCCAACAAACTTAAAACCAAACCCTGTGCATCATAACTAGCCTAAAATACTTCAAAACAAAGCTAAATTACAAAGAGAGAGCCCTCTCTGGTTGCAGATTGGCTAGAATCTGTAGCTAAAAGACTGGTTAGTGGTTACCTCGGCCGTATTCCCCCCTTAGAGCTTTCCTGGGGAACAACCTGAGAGATAACATCATTGGCGACTCCACTGGGGATCAAACGACTGTTTGTAACTGCTATCTATTTTCTAAAGCTATAGATGGAGCCTAAAATTAGCCAGGTAGCCTTTGAAACTATTTTTGCTGTGCATTTACAGGAGTAAATAAGCGTTGCTTCAGTCAATATCTAGTCTAGTTCTAGGCTTTAAACAGCTATCCCAAAAATTTGATCAGTTTTCATGTTTTAATATATTCAAAGGAAGTCCCAAAGCCTCCTATATTTCAAAAGAGCTTCCTTCAAGGCTGTGATCTTTACACATTCCCAAAAAATACCAAAATATATTTTTAGAAGCTAGCTCCAAAGAAGAAAACTCGTTACACTAGGTCAAATCCTGATCTAGATCCTCCGACTATTTTTGAAAATCCTAACTTGATCTCTAAGATCCTTAGAAGACAAGAAAGTCGAGCTAAATCTGCTGATTTAAACCCTGATATACTTCAGCAAAATCTTACAAAATCTGAGCTCACCCCTGGGAGAGCAGCAGTCCTTTTTGTTAATACTATAGCCTATCCAAGTTCTTCATCCACACCTCAAAGCATTCTCTCCACTCCCCCATCCACTACCCATATTTCCACTCTTGTCCCTGCTGTTCTAGCTGTCCTTTTTCTTCCTATTGTCCCATTTATCCCTGCAAATATGGCAAATAGATATGCTCCTCTGCTGCTGCCTGCAAATCCAGGGGCTATGCCTCAATATTATCAAAGAAAAATCACATATTTTGATGGCACTAGCACCTATACAGCTCAACAACATACAAAGAAAATGCAAGATTATTTTGAGAACTATGAAATTGATGATGATGATGTGAGAATGAAAATATTTATCCAAAGTCTAACTGGTGATGTAAGGACCTGGTTTAGAGCACTTGTTGCGAACTCTATAGCTGACCCAGATGCCCTCTACCAAACCTTTTTGAACAGATGGGAAAAGAAGAAAGACCCATTGCCTATCCTCTCTGAATATGAAAGCCTGAAAAGAGGCCCACAAGAAACTGTCCAAGACTATTGTGCTAGATTCAATAATGTGTACAATGCCATTCCTCAAAACCTTAGACCTCCCCCTGGCTTAGCCTTGATCAAATTCCCTAATGGATTTGATTCTGCCATGGCATATCAACTAAGGGAAAGGGCTCCTCCTAGCTTAGAAGACATGCAAAGCATAGTGGTTAGTGTAGAGGCCAACTTGATATCTAAGAGAAATCGGGCTAGAACTAAAAGGAGAACAACTTTCAAAGAAGAGCCTTCTGCATTTGAGCAAAAACTAGATGCAATCATCAAAGGTATGGATAGACTTGGTGACAGAGTGGAAACCATTGAAAGGAAACCTTCTTGGGATGGTCAACCAAGTAACACCACTAGAAATCCAAACTTTACAAAAAATCAAAATCCTAACATCAGGAAAGCTGGCCCTGATCAGAATATCAGACCTCCATTTCAAGAGAACTATGCCAAAGCCTCAACCTCTAGTGAGCCAACAGAGGATACTCAAATCAACCTAATGGGTTTGAACAGTGAACAACAAATCTTTCTAACCCAAGATGACCAAGAAGCTCATAGTTTCAACCAATTGCAAACCAAATCCGAAGAGTCATTTGATTTCAGAGAAGGGTATGATGCAGTGGTCTATGAGGTTCATAAACAATACAAATTAAGAAGCATAACCATAGATGTGCCTGAACCTACCAAGCTGAAAGATACCAAGCAGCTAAAGAAAACAAAGGATAAAGCGGCCCTGACAGAACCCCCTGTTAAAACAGACCTCGACCCAAAGGAAGTCACTATGGAGGACATATCAGACTTACAGCCCTCAAAAAATCAGCCATCCACATCCCTTCCCTCAAAAGAAAATCTAAACTACCCTCCTGAAAATAATTTCAAAACAGATTTAGCTCAGAACAGCACTCATGATGAAGAGAAGGTCACTGAAAATACAGCAAAAAAGGAAAACCTTGCTGCTTGCAATACAAGAATTCAAGCGGAAAAACCTTTTAACCTAGAAACAGAAATAAGCAAACTAAAAATAGCCATTCCTCTGTCTGAATTGGCTAAACATGAAGTTTATAGGGAACAAATCAATAGGTCACTTCAAATATCAGAGAATAGGGATGCAGTCAATGTTTTAGATGACCAACCAGAACTGATTTTTGGTCCTGAAGTCAATGGTAAAACAGTAGATGGAGGAATCCCTCCATTCTATGTAAGCTTAAACATTCATGACAAGGCACTACATAATGCAATGTTTGATTCGGGAGCTTCCCATAACCTAATGCCTAAGTCTGTGATGGAAAGACTGGACCTAGTTATCACAAGGCCATACAAAGACTTGTTCTCATTTGATTCTAGCCAGGTCAGGTGTCTAGGCCTAATCAAAGATTTGTGTGTATCTCTAGTACAATACCCCGCCAAGACAATCTTGATGGATGTGGTGATAGTTGATATCCCACCAAAGTATGGCATGCTTTTGTCCAGATCTTGGGGTGCAAAACTCCAAGGATATTCGCAACTAGACATGTCCTATGCCACCATTTCAGTCTATGGAAAACCAAAGAGATTGTACCAGGAAAAATTGATGAAATATGTGGTTAGCAGTCAAGAGAAACCCCAAAACTTCCTCATCTATTCTATGCATTTTGATATGGATTCATTCATCTTATACAATGCTGAGATGTGTCCCAAAATTGAGGTCAAGCTCCTGGAAACAGCACAAACAAAAAGCATAAATGAACAATCTAGTGCTCAAGATCAAAAAATTGTTGATGTGATTGATGCAACAAATGAACAAACATACCATATGAGTTTCAAAATCCAAATTTGCCCACTGAGCAAGTTTCCAAAACTTCTAAGGCTAGTCACAATCAAGAAATATTATGGTACTTAGAGTTTGATGGGTCAATGAAGAAATTAGGAGTAGGGGCAGGGGTTTGGATACACAACATGCAAAATGACCATGCTCAAGGTCATGCATATAGGCTAAATTTCATATGTACAAACAACATGGCTGAATATGAGGCCCTTTTACTAGGTCTCAAACTGATTAAAAGTCTAGGGGCAGCTAGGATTTCAATTCTAGGGGACTCAGATTTGATTATACAACAGATGAAGGGAAACTTTGTTACAAATGATCTTAGGCTAAGAGCTTATAGAGGGGCAGCCATTGAAATACTTAACACCTTCTCAGAATCTCAGCTCACCAAAATTCCAAGAAAGCACAATTTACATGCACATAGTTTGGCAACTTTTGCCAGCACTTGCAAGCTACCATTTGAGCCCAACCACCACTTCATTGCTGAAATCAAACACAGGCCTGCTATCCCAGATAATGTCAAAAATTGGCAGGTGTTTGAAAATGATACACAAATAAATAATTTCCTGACTTTGAAAGAGGAATTCTCAAGTATAAACATTGACACAAGCACCATTGATGATCAACAACAAATAGACAAAAGTGAGCAAAGTATATCAGCTGAAACAGAAAATTTGATTTTGCATCCAACAACTTTTGATAACAAAAATTTACAAGAGCTGAAGCAAATGGACCTTGATGAAATGGCTGAGGGAGAATCTGAAGTAATTGAACTAAAGGATAATTTTCTGCCCACAGGCCTAACTCCTTTGGAGGATATATTTGATTCAAATGATATTCCAAGAAAGCGAAAAATGCAACCACTAAATGCAGAAATTGGGGACTGTAATATTGGAACCATAGAAAATCCTAAAATGATAAAACTTTCCAAAACATTGCCTCCTGACCAAAAGCTGAAATACATTGAGCTGTTTAAAGAATTTCAAGATGTTTTTGCATGGAGCTATGAGGACCTCAAGTCCTATGATACTTCTGTCATCCAACATACAATACCCTTGAAAGAAAATCAAAAACCTTTTAAACAAAAGCTTAGAAGGGTGAATCCTGTCCTCCTTCCCCTCATTGAAAAGGAAATTAAACAAATGTATGAAATTGGAATAATTGCACCTATCAGGTTCTCCGAATGGATTTCAAACCTAGTACCTACTAGGAAGAAAATGGGAGAGATAAGACTGTGTGTTGACTTAAGAAATTTGAATAAAGTCTCTCTCAAAGACCACTACCCCTTACCCAAGATGGATCACATTTTACAAAGGGTAGTGGGAGCTTCTAGGATCTCATTGTTAGATGGATTCTCAGGATTCAATCAGATCTTAGTTCACCCGGATGATCAAGATAAAACTACCTTTACAACACCTTGGGGAACCTTCAAATATGTAAAAATGCCTTTCGGACTTAAAAATGCAGGGGCCACATTTCAACGAGCAATGGACATAGCCTTTGCAAAAGAGATCCATGATTTCTTAGTCATATATCTTGATGATCTCACTGCTTTTTCAAAATCATACCAAGAACATTTAGAACATTTGAGACAAGTGTTCCTAATTTGCAGAAAATATGGCATATCATTGAACCCAAAGAAATCATTGTTTGGCCTAGAAGAAGGCAAACTCCTAGGTCACATAATTTCAAAAGATGGCATTAGAATTGACCCAGACAGAATACAAGCTATTCTCCAAGTGCCTCACCCAAGAAACATCAAAGAACTACAAGCTTTTTGAGGAAAGATCAATTTCCTAAGGAGATTCATTCCCAACTTGGCCGAACTGATAAGACTGTTGAATAATATGCTGAAGAAGATTCTAAAGTAAAATGGACAATAGAAGCTAAACAAGCCTTTGAGGACATCAAAATAGCTTTAACAAAAACACCAGTCCTCACAAGCCCCAAGTTTGATAGAGATTTTATAATCTTTTCCTTTGCATCTCAACATACTATTGCTATTGTCCTATTACAAAAAGGTGACCAAGGATGTGAGAAGCCCATTGCTTTTTTCAGCAAAGCACTTAGAGATGCACCTTTAAAATATCAGATCATGGAAAAACAAGCTTATGCCCTTGTAAAAGCCATCAAGGATTTCAGAGATTATATCTTGTATTCTAATGTGATAGCTTATGTCCCAAATGCCATGGTCAAAGACATTCTAACTCAAGAAGGAATTGAAGGTAAAAGGGGCAAATGGATAGCTAACATTTTAGAATATGACATTGAAATTAAGCCAACAAAACTGATAAAAGGACAAGGATTAGCCAAGCTGATGACTGAAACCAATTTTCAAACCCTTGACATCAATGAACTGGATAACGAATAGGAGATGGTGACTCCATAGATCAATCAAGCCTTTTTACAATCACCTTGGTATGCTGACATATGTTATATATTGTTAAACCTGCAAGCTCCTCCAGGGTTATCCAGGACTAAAAAGAGATTCTTGAAAATGAAAGCTTCAAAGTTTTGTATTATAGACAATGTGTTGTTTTGGAAAAACCATGAAGGTATTTTGCTTAATTGCCTAACACTGGATGAAACTGACAAAGTACTTAAGGAATTTCATGCAGGGGACTGTGGTGGACATTTGTATTGGAAATCAACAGCTGATAAAATCCTAAGGGCTGGATTTTATTGGCCCACACTCTTTGCTGATGCAAAGAAATATGTAACTTCTTGCCACAAATGCCAAATTTTTGAAGGCAAGAAAAAGCTACTGCCTTTGCCCCTCAAACCCATTTCAACTGAAAGGCCATTTCAACAAGGGGGTTTAGACTTCATTGGGGAAATCCACCCTTCATCCTCTAGTTAGCATAGGTGGATTTGGACAGCCACAGACTATTTTACCAAGTGGATAGAAGATATCCCTTGTAGGCAATCCAATGACTCAAACATCATGAAATTCTTAGAAACCAATATTCTGTCTAGATTTGGCTGTCTGGAGAAGATTATTACAGACAATGTTGCTACCTTTAAATCCAAAAGAATGATCAATTCTTGTCATAAGTACCACATTACCTTGGGCCACTCCACAGCCTATTACCCTTAAGGTAATGGTCTAGCTGAGTCATCCAACAAAAGCTTAATCAACATCATTAAGAACATATTGGAGGAAAATAAGAAAAATTTGCATAAAAAGCTTGTAAATGCACTATGGGCATACAGATTTACCACCAAAAGATCCATTGGAACAAGCCCATATGAATTGGTTTATGGCATGGAGGCAAGATTCCCTTCATCTTTGGGAATCCCAGTGATAAATTTGCTGCAAGAAATATAGGTAAAACCTAATGATATTCAGAGAAGGATCAATCAAACTATTCATTTGCAACAGACAAGAGAGGAGGTATACCAAAGATCTCAGGTTTTACAAGAAAAACTTAAAAAGATATTTGATAAAAGAACCAAAGTAGAGGATTTATTCATTGGGGATAAAGTTTTAAAGTGGGATTCCAGAAGAGAAGATAAAGGAAAACATGGAAAATTTTATTTTCTATGGAAATGACCTTTTGTTATTCAGACTGTACAAGGAAACAACACCTATTTTCTAAAAATCTTGGATGGCACAGAGGCAGATGATGGGCTAGTAAATGGTCAAATGCTGAAGCATTATTTTGATCCGGTTTGTTGAAGAAATCAACACTTTAGTTTGTACATAATAATGTTTACTTTTTGCAATTTATTACAGCAATATGATAGGGAATAAGATGCAACAAATTTTGAGGGAAAGGCAAGGAATTGTGCCACCTTATGGTATTACATTTTGAGTTTATCAGAAGAAGTTAAAAATGAGACTTGGGAGCTGTGAAAATGATGACAAATATTCAGATAGAGTAACCTAAACAGAGCTGCAACTAAGTGAATGAATTCATGAGAATCACTCAAATTTTGCAGAGGCACCATTTTGTGTACAACAAAGGAGAAATGTCAGAATACAGCAAGAATTGAATATAAGGCCCTCTGACCTACTGTTCTTGACTTTTCACCAGGAAAAGCCATCCCCAAGTGGAGCCACTGTTAGGTTCCTATACCAATAGGTTTCATTTTTCATGATTGATTGTAGAAGAGCCAAATATGTTCATCCTTTCATGCTGCAAAGGTTCCATATTTTGTAAACAAATGAAGAAAATTAAAAAATGAAAAGAGGGTATGCCCTAAAAGAAAAATCAAAGGGCAAAAAGAATGAATTGGTCAGAAAAAATGATAAAAATGAACCCCAAACCAAAATACCAGGAAAGTGTGCTAGTTTAAATGCCACTACTGTTCCATTTTTGAAGAATTTCATTGTGTACAGGTGGTTGATTCTTGACACAGTTGATGAATAGCCAGATAGTTCAATCCTGGTTAGGTCATGTTTGAATTTAATTGTCTTTAGAATAGAGAATAAAGGTCTGTCCAAACAGCTCAAGCTTGGCAGATGAGTAAATAGGTAGAGAAACAAAGGAGCCCAACTGCTTAATCTGGGCCCTTGGAAGAGATAAGGGTAGACTTAGATAGGAGGGCAGTCAAAAGAAAAACAAGAGAGACAGGGTTTACTGGTTCAAAAGCACCCAATCAAAAGGAAGAAAAAATGCTAGGTATATTAGGCTAGGTAGGCAGTTTGCTGTTGTAGAAGCAAGATTGTGATCATTTTTTTTGTGTCAAGAAAGACTTATCTCATGAATGTCACAGGTACCATGGCAAAGTGACTGTAGAACAGTGGAGGCATGACTAATTTACCCTCTCGTTTCCCCAAAAATCATTTACTAACATCCCCTCAAGGACATTGGGATCTCCCCAGTGGTCCTACTTCACTTCATTTTATGAGAAATACTAAGTGAAACTCTGAGTTTACTTAGCTAAAACAAGCCACATTTCTTGTGTAAAAATATCTTTCCATTTTCCTTCACTTCCCTATAAACCTAAGTTTCTACCTTATAAACTTAGTATTCTTCTATCATTTGTCATATTAACACCCTAACACTATTATATAACTCCTATGTAAAGTTTTCCCGCCCCTACTATATATAAATAACAAAAAACCCAAAAAATATATAATATCCCTACCCTTGGCAACTATAGCCATACAACAAAGTTTTGGGAATTATTGGTTCATTTGGGACCTTAATAATAGCCCCTCCACATTCAAATATCATTGGAGTTTATTTAACACTTGGTTAAATAAACAACCGCACCTAAGCCTCCCACATAAACCCTATATTAACCCCTGGCGTGCATGAAAATTGGGTTTCATTTAACATTCGGTTAAATGAATAACCATTCGCCAAAATCCAAAGTTAAAAACATTTAAAACCCCGAAAACATTATTAAAATGTTGAAATATTACGGTGGGTCCCGTGTTATAAACCTCCGCCACTTACCTCACCTGTCATCCGTCGGATCCAGCGCCGCAGATCTAACGGCTGTCGGCGATATCGGAACCCCCCGCGTGCCGAACGTTAGTGTCCGGGGGATGGGTGGCATTTCTGCCATACCCGTGACACGCATCGGCTTCTCGGCATGATCGGAGCTCCCACCTCCAAAACCACCATGGCCCTAAGGCGGTGCGGGGAATACCGCTTACGGCCCCACTGCCTCCTCGCTCTCGTCATGCCCACATCATCAGTTGACGTCGCATCCATGTCGCCCGCCACCACTCCGTATCGGTGCCATGTCACCTGCTGACATCACCACCTCACCTTCGTGCCACCCACCACGTCATCCTCCGTACTCTGCTACACGAAAAAATTACGTCATGATGACGTCATCACAAAAAAGTGCCAAAAAGCCCGAAAAAGCCCAAATTGTGTTAAAACCCGTGAAAGTGATTGTTTTGTTTATTTCTATTCGTTGGTTTGTGGAAACCTCTGCATGAAAATTACGATGAATTTGCCACCAAAGCTACACAGTCCGTCACCTAGTGAAATCAACTCCACGGCGTGGTCCCTCAGCTCGCCCCTCATTCCATATTGTACACCAAGTGCCCATTTGAAGCAAGTATTTACTCAATTGCTCCCGAACCCTGTTTTTTCCAAGTTTTTTCCGCAAAAAATCACCTGAATAACTAGAATTCGAATCAAATTCACAGTGTTGCCCCTATACCTCTGCACTATAGTCCCCACTTCACTCATTTTTTCCAAAGTAATCCTGTGAACTGTCTTTCCCTCCGCAAATTCGCCGTCGAACTGGATTTAAGCTCATTTTCTCTGCATTCCGCTCAAAGAACCAAAAAACCTGAGAAATTAAGTTTATAATCCCAGCTAAAAACGCAATGAGCTAGTAAAAATAGGAATTTACCAAGCTCTCCTTTCCAAGCAACCTGTCTGTAACTTTCCTCTGCAAAAAAATCCAAAAAATGCCCAAATATTGGGCTAAAATTGTCAAATCACCTGCAAAAGGAGCACTATTTCCACTGTTTTATCCAGCTTCCTAACTAAGCTCTGTAAAATTTGTTTTTAACCATGAATGTTACCCAGTGAGGTGATTTCAAGATAAGGCTCAGTCTGCAATTCCCTGAGAAAAACCTCAGAGCCAGTGTTCTATTTTCTGTTGTTGCATAGACCCACATTCCAATCAAAAACACAGACAATTTAAAGATGGAGACTCCAACAGCCTTGAATATCACTCCTCTCAATGCACCCCACAAGGAATTGGAATCACTACCTTTGGCTGATCGGGATTATCTAATCCAAGACTTGGTTGGTGACAGAAACCACCTGCAAGCATTCTGTGAACTCAGGAACAGTTATCTAAATAACAATGATTTCTATAGGATATGGGAATTTGACAATTGTAGCCCAATTTCTATAGGATCTGGGACCATCCTCTTTCATATAACTCCTGACTCCATAAATCAAATGCTAAACTTCAAACCAACTCAGCTTCTGTTTCCTCTTACTATGAAGTTTTTTCTTGATGAAGGTCCTGTTGTGCCCCACAACAACCCCCCATTTCATATCATGTTTATTTACAAAATTATCATATGAAATGGGTCCCTTTAGAGTTTAATTGGTATCAATATTGTATTGTTCAAAAAGGTCCGATAAACAAATGAAAACATTATTAAAAAGCCTTTTGAAAAACCCATTTTGATCAAATAAAACAATCTTTTATCATTGTGATAAAGAAATCGCAAGATCGCATATCGCAATGACATAGAAAACACAAATAAGTGACATATGGGTTCCCGCCGATGCGATATCGCTATCGGCTATCAGCGATACTCTATACGCAGTCTTAAAAGCACCCCAAGCCTTTCACCCCGATGCGATGGGATATCGCAATCGGCAATCAGCGATACACTATCTATGCACATTGTTATGCCCATTCACCCCGGTGCGATGCAATTTCGCTATCAGCGATTGGTGGTATGCTATCCATATGTTTATATAATACCAATTCTCCCAATGCGATGCGATATCGGCTATCGGCGATTGGGGGTTTTAAATGGTGCCAATACAAGAGGTTAAGCTCTCCCCGATCGCCTATTGCGATAAAGCACAGATTTCAAAAAGGCCGTTAAGTGGAGGAATATTACGATTCATTCATATTTAAAGCTTGATCTATTAAGCAATCATTCACCTGCGCTCAACTGCCAAAAACATCCACAGCACGCTTAAACAGGTCATTCGGCCGATTAATGATATAATACGCATTTAAGGGGTGGCAAGTTTTAAACGGCCATTTAATGTAATTGAAAGATCTTCCCATGGATTGTATCCGTGGCCATATTTAGAGTTAATCTCTCAGCATGCTTTGATCAATATATCTTTCCCATATTGGATTTTCATTGGCATATCTCTTTGTTACGTTTATTTTCACCGCTGTGCAAAATTCATCCAAAGGAGAAAGCTTAAGCAAAATGGGGAAGAAATCCAAGAAGACCACAGGCGCTTTCGCTACACCAGCTGCAGGACAAGCTGTCGCGGACAAAAAGAAGGGACTGATATCTGATACTACATGTACGGGTCTCGTTAGAGTTACTTGGCAAGGTACCTACAACCTGATTGAAGCCAAAGAACCAACAGTGACAACATTAGAGCCTACTGTGGATTTAACTTGGAAATCTGAGAATACTCTCAAGGACTTAGCCGACTCTTTCCTTCACAGGATAGTAGCCAGGGAGAAAATTCTCCCATACACAGACGTAGTGCGGTGGGCGATTGAAGAAATCCCAATCCTAGATAGAACCTTCAGCACCAGAAACAGGAGAATTTTCGGGTCATTCAGAGTAGATGATCTAAGGCAAATGTATCATTTGCCCGAGCTAGAGAAGATATATAATAAGGCGTTCCTGGAGAAATTCGCAAACGAAAATGAAGTTGAATCCGAACCCATCCGGGATTGGAGACAAAATCCGGCCAAGCACAAACATGAGTCGTCTGGTAAGTACTCAGTTGATTCCCTGGCCTCTCCTTATTGCTATGCTGGAATAATGATGTGTAGATTGTGGGGATTGCATGACTCTGCTAATTTTACCATAGAAATGGTTCCCCTAATGGAAGCAGCATGCAACAGTGTAATTATGGATTGGGCCACTATCCTCTCAGACAAATTAGCAACAGCTTTGCTTGAGTTTAGAAGCAAGACCCGTATTTCTGAAAGGGTAATTCCCCCATTTTACTATAGTGCCTATATTCTAGATACCCTGTGTTTTAACTCTGAATTCCCTGTACTCGGCTGGAGGTGGACTGCACAAGACCCCACGCCTATTCATATATATCATCAAAAGTTGTGGAAATCTTCTTATAAACATCATCTATACCAAGTCTGTAATGGCTTTATGTTTCCTATTTATTATTCCATTTTCGATAAACCTGCTCCCAAGATTTCTTATCAAGCCGGAATTGATTTAACCGCAATAGGTAGATGGTTTGGAGAGGAGAGATTTACCTACATAAGAGTTTTCGGTAGCCAAGCCAGACCTCACGTTCTCCCTTTATACATACCAGATAAACTGCTGGCAAGAGAAATCTCTTACCAGATTATTGCTGAGAGTGTGACACAAACTCTCAAAAAGAATAAAAATCAGGGCTGGCCCTCTTTTCCCTTGAGATGCGGTGTCTATACTCTGCATGATCTCAAACATGCAGAAAAGGAAGCTACAAAGATCCAATCATTAACTCTGGCGACTCTCCCAAATAGGCACTTTGATCCAAACAAAGTTGCCTATAATGCACTAGAACAGGCCAAATTGACAAGATTTGACCATAAAGAAGATATGTTTGACGACCTGTTCTCTTCGGCTGAATCAATAAATCAGGTTAGAGCATTCGCCAAAGCGAAATATAATGATGAGGGGTTGACTGAATTTAATAAACTTAGAGAACAGAGGTTGCAAACTCTGCCTCTAGATTTACTACCAACAACCCCAGCGACATCATCAAGCGAGCCTGATCAGCAACAGTCAAAGGAACCTCCGGTTATAACAAAGGATCATAAGAAGGAATAGGAGGAAAAGCAGAGGAGAGAACAAGAAGAAAGGTAGAGAACAGAAAAAGAAGAAAAACAGAAGAGAGCGTAGGAGGAAAAACAGAGAAGAGAGAAAGAGGAAAAGCAAAATAAAGAGCATGAGGAAAGGCAAAAGAAAGAACAAGAGGAACAGCAGAAGAGAGAGCAGGAAAAAGTGCGGAAGGAGTCCCAAGCTGAAAAGGGAAAACAAACCACCATTGATGTCAATATAGATACTCATATTGACCCTAAATTGCTCTAGGAATGGAAATAGTTTGATTCCATTATCAGTGGTTTGGAATGTTCAAAAGATACAGACACTTCCAAGACAATGGACACACCAGAAATCACTTCATCACAGGTTCTGAGTGGAACCAGCGGCCCACCCACTTCTAAAGAGGTTGAGATAATACCAAAGGACCCCTCCGACCAAATCATTCTCCAGGTAGAAGATATTCCTCCCCTGGATGTCTTCTACAGCCCAAGGCATAAAGCAGTGGTTAAACGACAAAGGAAAAGAAGAAGGACTGATCAACCTTCCCTTTTCCCAGAGCAAACTGTTATGGGCAATGTGGTTTGGAAGGAGGAATTTGACCCCTCCGATGACCTGACAAAACTATCACAGTATGCGGGAGCCTATTCAGCAGCAACAATTGATAAGGCATCGGAGGTAAGTCTTCTACTGAAAACCAAGGATCAAGAGATTTTCTCATTACAGGGAGAGTTAGCTGAGACAAAGCAGAAGGCAGAGCAGGCAGAGCAGCAATTGTTGACACAACAGCAAGTGAACAGTCAACTAACTCAACAATTGCAGGCAGAAAAGCAAAGGATCGACCAAAGCGCGATCCAGAAACAGAAGGAATTATCAGAGGCATTGGCACAATTGAAGGCAGCGAACGAGCAAATGGTGAAGACAAAAGATGAGCAAATCGCTCAATTATCATCACAGCTCGAGAAAACAAAGGGCGTTCCACAAGTAGCTGAATTTAGAACAGAAGCATTACAAATAAATACTGCATTAATATCTCAAATTAAGCTTCTGTGTCAACAAATCGCCCAGGCAGAGCCACTGTGTGAATTAACGGCATCCATAAATCAGATGGTAGAGAAGGCCAGAAATGAATTGGATCAAGCTGAAGAAATCATAGCTACATTTCTTAACTGGCAAGATTCTGATCAAGGAAAAGCAGCGAATTTGCCCAGGATCCTAGAAACGCATAAAGATATTCTCTTCACAGAATGGCAGTCCCAGTTGATGAAAGCAGAGAGGGCGGCTTCAAGATGTAAATCAACTTCCAGCAATCTAGTTGAACTGGTTAATAACACTCTCTACTTATCAAACATGATCTCTCAATGCACACCAGGAAATTTGACAACAACGAACACATTGGAGCAATCATGTTATCCTGATTTGGAGGAAAAGGGGAGATTAATCGCTGGGATTAACAGTTTAACCTGGGACACATATTGGTTCTTCCTGGTAAAGCCGCATACACAAAGAGCCGCCCTTAAGTGCCTAACAGATGCGATCGGGTATATGATTCCTGCTATTCAGGATGCCACCTATGCCGCCCAGCCTAGTTCGCGCCTCAACAAACCTCCTGAAGTGGAGCCAATGCTTGCGATAAGTCAGCTCAGATTTAAAGGCAAGCAGCCTACTTGATGAATCATGCCGCCGATTGCCAGATTGCTGAGGAAAATAGGATCAAGATTTATTGATATCGATTTAGTAGGATTTCAGTTTATTAGATATTTAGATTAATTTAGTATTTATAGACCCTTTCATTGTTTTGGAAAGGGTCGTAAAGTTTTGTACCAGACTTAAAGACTGAAGTTTGCACTATTGTGCTTCAGTCAATATTCTTTTATGAAACTGGACCAGTTGTTCTTAATTCAACAAGGAAGTTTTTTTATGCAATTGTGCACTATTGTCTCTGTTGAGAATGTTTCTGCATTGAAGGAAGAATTACAAGTAGCGATTGATATTGGGAGTGTCAAGCAGCTCATATGGTATTTCTATCTATGTCTGAATTCATTCCTTTCATAAGAATTGTTATGTGATTATTCTTGCTATTATTGATTATATGCATGCGTTGTAACAGCATACCTATATTCATTCCACTATTGGATGTTTTATGATGTGCCTTTCTTTTTAATCATATATATGTCAATGATATAAATGATAAGTGTGGTAATATCGCTTCAATCGCTTTGCTTAACTATTTAAGCATAGTAATCATGAATGAAATAATGTCCCTGTCTGTTAAATAGAGTCATCTATATGCCTGTTTATAGACACGGATCATCAAGCACTGCACTTTAAAGCTCAATAAGTTCCCGGGATAGATCATAGTTTATGTATTCTTGTTAGTAGTTTTAGTTATTCGCTCACCGTTAGCTTAGTTTATAAATCATCCATTCATCCCGTTTATCCACTTTTGGGAAACTGGTCCCATTATCCCCAGTCGGAGCCACTATTCCAAACGGAAAAGGAGCTGTACTAAGGTCCGGACCGGGTGGTTATCCCCAATGTTGTTGCAGCGATTTTCGAGGCATCAACATTTTTGGTGCTAGAAGGAGGGCCTGACTGTGAATGGCAAACAAACCCAAATCTGCAAGCCATTCTAAGAGTAATTCTCCCTCCGAATCCCCTCGAACTTCTCATTCGCATGCTGGTTCTCCAGTATCCAAACAAGAAGAAGAGGAATCAACTACCACTGCTCAAACCCATCATACTCCAGAACAATTAAGTCTTGAATCACCTGAAGTCCAGTCTCTTATCCACAAACTTTAGAGCTTTTCGATTTCACCACAGAAATCTGAGGTATCACAAAGCAGTGCGACTTCGCAGTTCAATTTATCTCATCCTCTCACCAGACTTCAGAGCGAAAAGCTCGATATTGAACCCACTGAGTTCCCTTTACCCAAAAGGAAAAAGGCGAAGAAATATACTGAAGGATTTGACAGTGGAGAGCTTTCATCCACATCCTCCATTACATCTTCCCCTCTACAAAGTCAACCATCCACTCCCCCACTACACATTGTTGTTCATCAGGGATTAGAAGCTTCAGCATCCCAACCTGCTCATTCCTCAACATTATTTCCTTCCCAGACATCTGGAGTTCCAGCGGTAGTATCAACCACTACTGCTATTATAATGGCAGATCCATGGACCAGACCTGGTGCAGTCAATATTCCTGCACCATTGCATCCATTACCAGATGCTCCTGAAAAATGGCTACCCAAATTTAATCCAGATAATGGGACCCAGGCTGAGGAACACATTAATAATTTCATGTTAGCAGTCAACTTGAAAGGAGTAACAGAACAAGATGTTGTTGTTAGACTTTTCCCTTACACCTTGCAAGGATCAGCAGGATCCTGGTATTTCTCTTTACCCTCTGGTTCCATTACCAGTTGGAACACTTGCCAAGAGCAGTTTCTTACCAAATATGGAGATGATAGGTCTTTGGCTACCCTAATAAATGATCTCTCCAATTTGAGAATAGAGCATAGGGAACCAATTAAGGAATTTAATGCCCGCTTCAATAAACTCCTGAATAAAATCCCTACAACCTCCAAACCAAGTGAACAAATTCGAAGCAAATGGTATATCACCGCCCTACCTGCCAATATAGCCATTTTTGTAGACAGGGCTGGGAAACCTACCTTAGCTGAAAACATGAGAGAAGCACTTGCTGTGGAAAAATGCATCAATGCTCTAGAGAAGAAAGCTGCTCTGGAAGACAGAAAAGCCAAAAAAGTCTCTTTTAAAGATGACTCAAGAAAGAAGACCCCAAAAGACCCATATGACATGGAAGGTTTGCAAAAATTCCTAAAAACTTTATCAAATGAAATGGTTGAGATAAAGAAACAGGTAGCCGAAAGCTCAACCAAAAGACCCTTTAGGACTTATAAGAGAAATGAATCAAAGCCACCAAATGTCATATCTAATGCAGATTCAGAGCAAGAAGAAGAAGAGGAAGAGGAAACAATCTTACCAACTGATGATGAAGAAGAAGTAGTGGAATGTCATGGAATGTGGGATTTTATACTCCCCAACTCTGATACCGATAATGAAGAGGAAGCGTTCCCAGTCACTACTAGGAGTAAAAGTACTTCCGAACCTGTTCAGGTAACATCAAAGAAAAGGAGTGCTGGTGCCATTACAACCAAAGAAAAAATACCTGCAAAGAAATCACCTGCAGTAGTTCCCCAAAACCAGCCTTCAACTTCTAATACTCCTTCAACATCTAAAACATTAGTGGTATCCGATTCAATGGAGTACAACATTGTTGATGACATGAAGAAAACTAAAGCAAACATTACTATGTTTGAACTTAGTAAATTAAAACATCAGCAAAAATTGCTTCTCAAAGAATTGAATGCTGTCCCTTCTACACCTCTTCCGAGTGCAAAAGCTGCTAATGATTCAGGCCAACCTCCTCCCGGTATGGTTGAAGCTATGATTCAGTTCTGATTGGAGATAGATCAAATTCTCATACTCCACCCTTCCTTCTAACCTATGAGATCTATAACAGAAACCTGCACAACTGTTTAATTGACTCAGGGACATCGTCTAACATAATGCCAGCTTCAGTTTTTTCTAAACTGAACATTGAACCCCAGAAGTCTGCTATTCATATTGTACAGTTGGACAGGACCAAAGTACAGGTTGTGGGAGAGATTAATTCCATAACTATCAGGTTGTCTGCAGATCCCAGAGTAGTACAAAGGATTGATATCCTAATAGCCGATATACCTGAATTTTACGGTCTAATTTTGAGTAGGGATTGGTCTGAAAAATTGCATGGGTATATTTCCACTGATTGGTCACATATGTGGCTTCCCTATAAGGGTAATCCAAATCAAATAAGGATCGATCGAGAGAAACATATGACCCATACAGTTACTGAATTTGAGCAAGAAAACCAACCCGTAGCGTTCAACAACAACATTTTGGGGAATTATTCATCAGAGTCATTCTTTGGTAACTTTGTTGCCCAACCATCCCCTTTCTCAGTCAATCATTTTACATCTCAGATTGAGAATTTTTCACAAACTGATAGGTCTAGATGTTTCAATGATGCTGAGAAAACTGTAAATACATTTGTTAATACCTCTTTATTTTGGTCTTTATATTTCGATGGGTCCAAGTCTAGCGAGGGCTCAGGAGCAGGATGTATTTTGGTTAGCCCACAAGGAGAAAAGACAATGCTGTCCTGTAGGCTAGAATTTGAATGCACTAACAATACAGCCGAATATGAAGCCTTAGTCCAGGGATTATATAAAGCAATCGGCCTTAAAGTGCAATATCTAAAAGTATTCGGCGATTCTGAAATTATTGTTAAACAGGTGAGGAATGCAATTCATTGTCTTTCAAATCACCTCAAGCATTATCAATCGCTAGTACAAGAACTTACCTCGCACTTTTCCGCATTCAACATTTCCTCCATTCCCAGGTCTCAAAACTCGGCAGCCGATCTCCTAGCTAATGTAGCTTCCAAGCTCCTACCTTCTGAAGACTACAGCCCAGATAGATTTTCCGTAGAATTGCTTTTTAGGCCTTCAATTCCTGACAATGTCACTAATTGGAGAGTATTCAACCATGATGAGGATATTTTACAATTCTTAACTTCTGAAAAGTCCTATGATAATCAAATCATTGAGGAAGATGAGCATGACTCCCAAATGAGAGAAACACCTCAGGAAAATGCAATTCCTAAGCCTGTGGTAAAGCTGGAGGATCTTTATGATATTAAAGACATGTTTAAACCTGTGACTAATGCAAAGCTCCAAAGCTCTACCCTAAGGTTTGAATTGATAAATCTAGGTACTGAGCAAGCTCCTCAAAATATTAATTTAGGATTAGGACTTTCCTTTGAAGAGAAAGAGGCATTCATTAAACTGTTAAGGAAAAATAAACAGGTTTTTGCTTGGAAATATGATGATTTGAAGACATATGATACATCTATTATCCAGCATACCATTCCGGTACTTCCCGATCAGAAACCGATTCAGCAGAAGTTAAGAAAAATACATCTAAACTTGGAGAGCCAGATAAAATCGGAACTTAACAAACTCTTGAAAGCCAAGATTATTTTTCCTGTCCGACACTCAAACTGGGTCTCTAATATGGTGCCAGTCAGAAAGAAAAATGGCGACATTCGGATCTGTATTGATTTCAGAAATTTGAACAAAGCAAGCTTGAAAGACAATTTTCCATTACCTACTATGGAGCAAATACTTCAATCAGTAGCAGGCTCTGAATTGATGTCCTTTCTAGATGGTTTCCCAGGATATAACCAAGTCCTGGTTCATCCTGATGACCAACTTAAAACCACATTCAGAACAAAATGGGGAACATATGCATATCAGAAAATGCCTTTCGGACTTATAAATGCAGGGGCAACATTCCAAAGAGCGATGGATACAGCTTTTAGAGGGTTGATTAATAGAACAGTAGTCGTCTATCTAGACGATATTACTGTATTCTCTAAAGAGAGGTCTAATCATTTGCATGACCTAAGTCAAATCTTTCAACGCTGCAAAAGATATGGTATTTCTCTTAACCCTAAAAAGTCTTTCTTTGCTCTTGATCAAGGGAAGCTCTTGGGTTTTATTGTGTCTAAAGATGGCATTTATATTGATCCTGATCAGATCAAAGAAATCTCTGAAATCCCTTTCCCACACAATAAAAAATCGATGCAGTCATTTTTAGGCCAGATCAATTTTGTTAAAAGACTTGTTCCAGATTTTTCTCAAATTATTTTTCCACTTCAAACAATGATTAAGAAAAATTCAGTCTTTAAGTGGGGATCAGCAAAAAAATAAGCTTTTGATCTAATGAAGCAATCAATAATCAATGCCCCAGCCTTAAATACTCCAAATTTTTCTAATCATTTTACATTTTATACCATCGCATCCAATTTCTCTTATGCCGCAGTACTTACGCAACTAAATGATCACAATCTGGAAGCACCCATTTCATTTTTTAGCTCAAATCTTTAGGGTGCTGAATTGAATTACTCCGATGTAGAAAAACAAGCCTTTGTTGTATTTAAAGCAGTCAAGCATTATAGACCCTTCCTTTTGAAAACCCACACAAAAGTTATAGTTCCTTTCCCTGCAGTTAGGCAACTATTAATCCAAAAAGAACTGGGTGAAAAAAGGGCAAATTGGGTCACAGCGCTTCAAGAATATGACTTAGAAATTAGGCCAGCAAAGATTGTTAGGGGCCAAGGTTTTTGCAGGATATTGGCAGGAGCATCCAACATTCCAGAATCAAGCGATACAGATCAAACTGAAGAAATCAATCAGATAAGTGTTACTGATTCTGAATCTCAATATGCAGATTTAATCTTTTATTTAAAGAATGGTTATGCACCTCCAAACCTGTCTTACAAGAACAAAAGGGCCATTAGGTTAAAAGCGAAGAATTTTACAATTATTGATGATGTGCTTTTTAAGCAGAATTATGATTCTATCTTATTAAGATGCCTTGAGAAACTTGAAGCACAAAAGGTTTTGCAGGAGTTACATGATGGACCAGCAGGAGGACATTTTGGAGCTGACACAACAGCTCACAAAATTATTCATGCTGGATATTATTGGCCCACTCTGTTTAAAGATGCCCACGAGTATGTAAGGAAATGCCTCAATTGTCAAACTTCTAGTGGAAGACAACGCAAATCAGCTTTCCCTCTGCAACCAGTCAACATTGAACAACCATTTGAGCAATGGGGATTGGACATCATTGGGGAGATTACTCCACCCTCTTCCAAACAGTATAAGTATATCCTTACTGCTACCGATTATTTCACTAAGTGGGTTGAGGCAATCCCTTTGAAGACAACAAATTCTGAAGCAATCATTGAATTCATAGATCAATTCATCATTACCAGGTTTGGTGTCCCAAATGCTCTTGTTTTTGATAATGCATCTTATTTTTCAGGCAATGCTATGTTTGATTTCGCTATTAAAAGAGGATTTAAATTAAAGTATTCTGCTAATTACTATCCCCAGGGTAATGGTTTAGTAGAGTCTACTAATAAGAATCTGATCAAAATCATTAAGCGAACTATAGAACAAAATCATAAAAACTGGCACAAATCCTTAATGTTTGCATTATGGGTTGATAGGATAACACAGAAAGCTTCTATAGGATCTTCCCCATTCAATCTCGTGTATGGAAAAGAAGCAACACTGCCCACAAATCTTGTTCTTCCTTCTTTAGCCCTAGTACAGTTCATTGAGGAAACTCCTTCTTCTTCTATTCAGCTTAGACATGATCAAATTCTAAAATTGGAAGAGGAAAGAGAAAAAGCCAAGGTTATTCATGCCAAACATTAGCAAATCATCAAGGCAGCTTTTGATTCAGTCTCATCCGATTCAAAACAATTTCAAGTCGGTGATTTAGTTCTGAAATGGGACAAAGCCCATGAGGACAAGGGAAAACACACCAAGTTCCAGAAGATGTGGCTTGGACCATTTCAGATCTGTGAAAAGATAGGCCATTCGACCTTTATATTGCAAGACTTATCAGGGTTGAGAGATTCTCTCCCTGTTAATGGCCTTATCTTGAAGAAATTCTTTAATTGAGGAGGTAACCCCTTCTCCTTTCAGTTTGATAGAGTTTTGTAGTTTGTAGGATCATTAGGAAATAAAGCTGTAAGGTATCTACTATTGACCTTTGCTGTGTTTGAAAATTTGATCTACAGAAGTAGTGTGATATTTGCTTTTAAAATAATAGAACTCTTAACCAAAAGGGATAATTTCTAGGAAATTAGGTATCATTGTATTCTGAAACCATATTGCAAGTTTTGTGAACTCCTCTCACAATTTAAAAAGTATTGTAAATCATTTTCTGTTTTCAAATTGGTCTCAAAAGGTTATCAATATCAAGATAGAAGCTAATCCAATTTCAGCATCTTCAACTCTTACCCTGTCATCCATTTACTCTTAAGGAGAAGATTGTTCATCCCATTCACTAAAGTTTATGATTACTTAGAGTGTAATTCTAAAATATCTGATATTAAAGATGAGGGGTCTTATTACAAGCCTGCTTACCATGTTCATAGGGAAATAGTTTAACCGACATTACCAACACTGCATACCAAAACAGGGTAATGGCTTAAAATTATAAGACAAGGGGTCTCATCATGAGCCAGCTTGTTCGGTTAGATTACTACCAGTGAATGGCATTGTCAATAGCTGGCCACCAAACCAGGACAATGGATTTTTATCTTATCAATAACAGAAAAAGGAAATGAAATACAAAATATGAAAACATGTTTTGAATTCATTCTGTTAATCACACTCTTAATTGGATGGAACAATGGACAATAGCATGGTTAAAAGGTATCCCTGTCGAAACTATAAACATTTGCTGGCAACAGAGGCTCTACCTATGACAAAAGAGTTCACTATAAAAGCTGATTTGGAAAAGTTTTCTATTTTATCATTATAAACCAATAAAGGACTATTTAAAACTTAGAATGTATCTATTTTCTTAAAAAAAAGAGAGGAAGTTAGCAAAATAGTTTCATTTTACTCGGAATGCATATATACCTAGTTATATTAGAATTTTCCCCTTTGATTAGAACTCTATTTTGAAAAAGTTTAAGTATTTCTATGCTTTCCAGAGATAACTGGTTCTTCCAGCGAATCGCCAATTGTTGTGCCCTACAACAACCCCCCATTTCATATCATGTTTATTTACAAAATTATCATATGAAATGGGTCCCTTTAGAGTTTAATTGGTATTAATATTGTATTGTTCAAAAAGGTCCGATAACCAAATGAAAAGATTATTAAAAAGCCTTTTGAAAAACCCATTTTGATCAAATAAAACAATCTTTTATCGTTGCGATAAAGCGATCGCAAGATCGCATATCGCAATGACATAGAAAACACAAATAAGTGACATATGGGTTCCCGCCGATGCGATATCACTATCGGCTATCGGCGATACTCTATACGCAGTCTTAAAAGCACCCCAAGCCTTTCACCCCGATGCGATGGGATATCGCAATCGGCAATCGGCAATATCCTATGCACAATAATAAGGCGCCCAGGTCATACCCCCGATGCGATGCGATATCGCAATCGGCAATCGGCAATACACTATCTATGCACATTGTTATGCCCATTCACCCCGGTGCGATGCGATTTCACTATCGGCGATCGGTGGTATGCTATCCATATGTTTATATAATACCAATTCTCCCAACGCGATGCGATATCGGCTATCGGCAATCGGGGGTTTTAAATGGTGCCAATACAAGAGGTTAAGCTCTCCCCGATCGCCTATTGCGATAAAGCACAGATTTCAAAAAGGCCGTTAAGTGGAGGAATATTACGATTCATTCATATTTAAAGCTTGATCTGTTAAGTAATCATTCACCTGCACTCAAGCGCCAAAAACATCCACAGCACGCTTAAACAGGTCATTCGGCCGATTAATGATATAATGCGCATTTAAGGGGTGGCAGGTTTTAAACGGCCATTTAATGCAATTGAAAGATCTTCCCATGGATTGTATCTGCGGCCATATTTAGAGTTAATCTCTCAGCATGCTTTGATCAATATATCTTTCCCATATTGGATTTTCATTGGCATATCTCTGTGTTACGTTTATTTTCGTCGTTGTGCAGAATTCATCCAAAGGAGAAAGCTTAAGCAAAATGGGGAAGAAATCCAAGAAGACCACAGGCACTTCCGCTACACCAGCTGCAGGACAAGCTGTCGTGGACAAAAAGAAGGGACTGATATCTGATACTACATGTACGGGTCTCGTCAGAGTTACTTGGAAAGGTACCTACAACCTGATTGAAGCCGAAGAACCAACAATGACAACAGTAGAGCCTACTGTGGATTTAACTCGGAAATCTGAGAATACTCTCAAGGACTTAGCCGACTCTTTCCTTCACAGGATAGCAGCCAGGGAGCAAATTCTCCCATACACAGACATAGTGCAGTGGGCGATTGAAGAAATCCCAATCCAGGATAGAACCTTCAGCACCAGAGACGGGAGAATTTTCGGGTCATTCAGGGCAGATGATCTAAGGCAAATGTATCATTTGCCTGAGCCAGAGAAGATATATAATAAGGCGTTCCTAGAGAAATTCGCAAACGAAAATGAAGTTGAATCCGAACCCATCCGGGATTGGAGACAAAATCCGGCCAAGCACAAACATGAGTCGTCTGGTAAGTACTCAGTTGATTCCCTGGCCTCTCCTTATTGCTATGCTGGAATAATGATGTGTAGATTGTGGGGATTGCATGACTCTGCTAATTTTACCATAGAAATGGTTCCCCTAATGGAAGCAGCATGCAACAGTGTAATTATGGATTGGGCCACTATCCTCTCAGACAAATTAGCAACAGCTGTGCTTGAGTTTAGAAGCAAGACCCATATTTCTGAAAGGGTAATTCCCCCATTTTACTACAGTGCCTATATTCTAGATACCCTGTGTTTTAACTCTGAATTCCCTGTACTCGGCTGGAGGTGGACTGCACAAGACCCCACGCCTATTCATATATATCATCATAAGTTGTGGAAATCTTCTTATAAACATCATCTATACCAAGTCTGTAATGGCTTTATGTTGCCTATTTATTATTCCATTTTCGATAAACCTGCTCTCAAGATTTCTTATCAAGCCGGAATTGATTTAACCACAATAGGTAGATGGTTTGGAGAGGAGAGATTTACCTACATAAGAGTTTTCGGTAGCCAAGCCAGACCTCACGTTCTCCCTTTATACATACCAGATAAACTGCTGGCAAGAGAAATCTCTTACCAGATTATTGCTGAGAGTGTGACACAAACTCTCAAAAAGAATAAAAATCAGGGCTGGCCCTCTTTTCCCTTGAGATGCGGTGTCTATACTCTGCATGATCTCAAACATGCAGAAAAGGAAGCTACAAAGATCCAATCATTAACTCTGGCGACTCTCCCAAATAGGCACTTTGATCCAAACAAAGTTGCCTATAATGCACTAGAACAGGCCAAATTGACAAGATTTGACCATAAAGAAGATATGTTTGACGACCTGTTCTCTTCGGCTGAATCAATAAATCAGGTTAGAGCATTCGCCAAAGCGAAATATAATGATGAGGGGTTGACTGAATTTAATAAACTTAGAGAACAGAGGTTGCAAACTCTGCCTCTAAATTTACTAGCAACAACCCCAGCGACATCATCAAGCGAGCCTGATCGGCAACAGTCAAAGGAACCTCCGGTTATAACAAAGGATCATAAGAAGGAACAGGAGGAAAAGCAGAGGAGAGAACAAGAAGAAAGGCAGAGAAAAGAAAAAGAAGAAAAACAGAAGAGAGCGCAGGAGGAAAAACAGAGAAGAGAGAAAGAGGAAAAGCAAAAGAAAGAGCATGAGGAAAGGCAAAAGAAAGAACAAGAGGAACAACAGAAGAGAGAGCAGGAAAAAGTGCGGAAGGAGTCCCAAGCTGAAAAGGAAAAACAAACCACCATTGATGTCAATATAGATACTCATATTGACCCTAAATTGCTCCAGGAATGGAAACAGTTTGATTCCATTATCAGTGGTTTGGAATGTTCAAAAGATACAGACACTTCCAAGACAACGGACACACAGGAAATCACTTCATCACAGGTTCTGAGTGGAACCAGCAGCCCACCTCTTCTAAAGAGGTTGAGATAATACCAAAGGACCCCTCCGACCAAATCATTCTCCAGGTAGAAGATATTCCTCCCCTGGATGTCTTCTACAGCCCAAGGCATAAAGCAGTGGTTAAACGACAAAGGAAAAGAAGAAGGACTGATCAACCTTCCCTTTTCCCAGAGCAAACTGTTACGGGCAATGTGGTTTGGAAGGAGGAATTTGACCCCTCCGATGACCTGACAAAACTATCACAGTATGCGGGAGCCTATTCGGCAGCAACAATTGATAAGGCATCGGAGGTAAGTCTTCTACTGAAAACCAAGGATCAAGAGATTTTCTCATTACAGGCAGAGTTAGCTGAGACAAAGCAGAAGGCAGAGCAGGCAGAGCAGCAATTGTTGACACAACAACAAGTGAACAGTCAACTAACTCAACAATTGCAGGCAGAAAAGCAAAGGATCGACCAAAGCGCAATCCAGAAACAGAAGGAATTATCAGAGGCATTGGAAAAATTGAAGGCAGCGAACGAGCAAATGGTGAAGACAAAAGATGAGCAAATCGCTCAATTATCATCACAGCTCAAGAAAACTAAGGGCGTTCCACAAGTAGCTGAATTTAGAACAGAAGCATTACAAGTAAATACTGCATTAATATCTCAAATTAAGCTTCTGTGTCAACAAATCGCCCAGGCAGAGCCACTGTGTGAATTAACGGCATCCATAAATCAGTAGGTAGAGAAGGCCAGAAATGAATTGGATCAAGCCGAAGAAATCATAGCTGCATTTCTTGACTGGCAAGATTCTGATCAAGGAAAAGTGGCGAATTTGCCCAGGATCCTAGAAACGCATAAAGATATTCTCTTCACAGAATGGCAGTCCCAGTTGATGAAAGCAGAGAGGGCGACTTCAAGATGTAAATCAACTTCCAGCAATCTAGTTGAACTGGTTAATAACACTCTCTACTTATCAAACATGATCTCTCAATGCACACCAGGAAAGTTGACAACAACGAACACATTGGAGCAATCATGTTATCCTGATTTGGAGGAAAAGGGGAGATTAATTGCTGGGATTAACAGTTTAACCTGGGACACATATTGGTTCTTCCTGGTAAAGCCTCATACACAAAGAGCCGCCCTTAAGTGCCTAACAGATGCGATCGGGTATATGATTCCCGATATTTAGGATGCCACCTATGCCGCCCAGCTCAGTTCGCGCCTCAACAAACCTCCTGAAGTGGAGCCAATGCTTGCGATAAGTCAGCTCAGATTTAAAGGCAAGCAGCCTACTTGATGAATCATGCCGCCGATTGCCAGATCACTGAGGAAAATAGGATCAAGATTTATTGATACCGATTTAGTAGGATTTCAGTTTATTAGATATTTAGATTAATTTAGTATTTATAGACCCTTTCATTGTTTTGGAAAGGGTCGTAAAGTTTTGTACCAGACTTAAAGACTGAAGTTTGCACTATTGTGCTTCAGTCAATATTCTTTTATGAAACTGGACCAGTTGTTCTTAATTCAACAAGTTTTTTTATGCAATTGTGCACTATTGTCTTTGTTGAGAATGTTTCTGCGTTGAAGGAAGAATTACAAGTAGCGATTGATATTGGGAGTGTCAAGCAGCTCATATGGTATTTCTATCTATGTCTGAATTCATTCCTTTCATATGAATTGTTATGTGATTATTCTTGCTATTATTGATTATATGCATGCGCTGTAACAACAGACCTATATTCATTCCACTATTGGATGTTTTATGATGTGCCTTTCTTTTTAATCATGTATATGTCAATGATATAAATGATAAGTGTGGTAATATCGCTTCAATCGCTTTGCTTAACTATTTAAGCATAGTAATCATGAATGAAATAATGTCCCTGTCTGTTAAATAGAGTCATCTATATGCCTGTTTATAGACACGGATCATCAAGCGCTGCACTTTAAAGCTCAATAAGTTCTCGAGATAGATCATAGTTTATGTATTCTTGTTAGTAGTTTTAGTTATTCGCTCACCGTTAGCTTAGTTTATAAATCATCCATTCATCCCGTTTATCCACTTTTGGGAAACTGGTCCCATTATCCCCAGTCGGAGCCACTATTCCAAACGGAAAAGGAGCTGTACTAAGGTCCGGACTGGGTGGTTATCCCCAATGTTGTTGCAGCAATTTTCGAGGCATCAATAGGTCCCAAACTCTCCAGCTCAGAAATAACCCGAATTGGCCAAGTATTTATGAGAGCAGATTGCCAGCCTACAGAGCCACCTCCTTGTCACTATGCATGTTTCAATGAAGTGGGTAAATTACTGGTTGATATGATATCTTATGTTCTGGGTTTCAAGACAAGTGAACATATTGATGAAACTATATTGGTCTTACTGTCCGCATTTACCCCAGGGCAGCCCCCTGTTGTCAAATACAATTATGCCAAATTCATTGCCAGCAAGATACATGACCAACTATTGAATCTAGATAGGGAGGGAGTCTTCAAGTATTCATCCTACATCTATCATCTGTTCCTGTATTATCAGCCAGACTGTTTCCAATTCCCCATCAAAAGATTGGACTCTAAAGGAGAAAAGAGGTCTATGATTTTTTGGACCTCAGTCTTTCATGAAGTCCACAGCTCTCCCTACTCCTACTGTGAGTTCATTGACATGTTTGTCTATCCAGTCTCTTCTCTCCTAAAGAGAACTCCTCCTCCTAGACTGTCTTATGATATGCAAAAAATATTGCAGTTCTCCAAAAACTACAAAATAGGTGACTGGTACTTCTACCAGAATCACACTATCATCAAGATATATGGCTGTGAGTTGTGCCCCTACAGGTTGCCAAGATATGTGCCAATGAGACTGTTTGCCTTGGAATATTATAGGCAATTTATCAATTCAAGTTTGACTCATTTCCATAACACCAAGAAAAAGGCTCAGTTGAAATTCAGAGACCAACTAGGCCCCTATGTCATGAACAAAAAAGAAGGATGGCAAGAGGCCGATCAGATATTGGGTGAAAAACTCAGATTAAAAAGGAGCTTTTGGTGGGTACCCTATGAACCAAATGGCTTTATCAATGCAAGAAAAATAAAATATAGGTTGTCAGCTTATGAACATTGCAAAATCCCAGAGATAGAACAATTTGCCAACCAAGATGATTGGGTAGAAGGCACACTAGTTGAACAGTTCACTGAGGAAGAGAAAATGGAGCAAACTATGACAAATCGGGAAAAGACTCTTGACTTGGATTATTTTGGGCAGCTGTCATTCAAACTGCCACAGCAAGTCGAAGAAGGCACATCAACTACTGCAGCTTCACAAGCTGCCCAAGAAAGGACTACACCAGCAGTAGGGATAGCAAAAGGCAAGGAGATAGTAGATACAGAGCAAGAAATAATGAGAAACCAGCCAACTACCTCAAAGGAATAGAGTCAAGGGCAAGCCCCTTCACTACAGACAGAGGCACCATAGGTACCAGCATTACAGACTCCTCTCAATGAGGAAAGAAGCAAGAAATGGGACAGAGAAGAAACCACACCTGCAAGTGGGTCAACAGAGCAGCCAGAGGCCAAAAGGCAAAGAGTAGATCCTCAACCTGAAGAGGAAATTAGTGAAGAAATCATAGGGAGTCCAAGGAAGGAGAGGGAAACCAACCAGCAAACATCCACCAGCTCTCACAGGCAAGAAATGGAGAGGCAACATGGTATGGAGGTGTCCTCCTCAAAGCAGCAAAGTAAGCAACCATCTAGTATTAAAGGAACATTCATGGAAATTAAAGCCCAAAATGAATTATTGAGAATACAACTTTATGATCAAATTCTGAAAACAACACCCTCCAAACAACAAATACTAATGGCAGCTTATGACATTAAGGAGGAAAAAATGATCTTAAGTCATTTCAAGCCTAAAGTTCAGCAACCACAGACAGCTGCGGACTACATAAAAACAAATCTACAAGTCCTTGCCAAAGACATTCACCCAATGGACCAAATTGAACTGCACAAGCAAACAGGCGAAATGGTCTATGCTACATTGGCAGACAAGGCAATGCTGGCCCACCAATTGAAGGAGTCATTAAGCAATACATCTGCCCAATTGGAATTGGAAAAAATATCTTCCTTGGCTAAAGACAACAGAATAAAGACCTTGGAGGAAATTATTATTGAGCTAGGGCATGATCCTAAGGATGCCAAGGGCATCAAAGCCCTTATAAAGAAAAAGGAAGAAGATATTGTTGCACTTAGAAAGAAATTAAAATTGCCTACAACCATGCACCCACAAACTACATAACTTGCACAAGAAAAGGCAGAACAAGATACGATGGATTTGCTGATGAGGATGAATCAAAGGCTAATTGCAATGGAGCAAGAATTGGAGAAAGAATCGCAAGCCAAGCAGGGAAAGTCGACCTCCCAGCCACCTGAAACAGCTCCAACAGTCACCGCTACCCCTCCCACAGTTGCAGCAACAATCCCTCCTATCATCCCCGCATCAACAACAGGTACAACAACCACAGATGTTTCAGCAGCAGCAGCGATAACAACACCAGACTCTAGCATGAGCATGGAAGACATGGTGAGAGCAGTAAAAGAGCTATAAATTCAAATGTCAGAGCTGAAAGAGGCCACAGAAAAGTTGGCCAAGCTAGAGGTGAGCTATGACAAATCCAAGATAACAGTGGTAGAGAAAACCAGAGAGATAAAGGCCTTGGAGAATAAGGTGAAATCCTTGGAAAAAGATCTCACTCTTCATAAACCTCTAGCAGACATTAAAACAATTTTGTGGACCAAAATTGGCCAGTCTATCACTGACCAATGGCAATCAATTCAGACAATACATGAGCAAATAGAATTGATAGAAATAGCTTGAGTAGAGATTCAAAGGGCCAATGCATCATTGGGAAATATGCCTGAGTAGGCCAATAGACTCATTCAATTTTTGAATACTCATACCAAAGAACAACTAGTAGCTCTAGATATCAGGAACAGAACAGACACCATTTTGATAGTGAAAAAGGTGCTGACCCTGAGGAATTTTGTTCAAAATCTGGAAAGAAAGTGCCAAGAAATGCAGACAGAAATAAATGCCTTCAAAGAAAAGTTTGCAATGTTGCAGAGCAAAGGGTTACCCAAGTTATTGACCAACAATGGGAGACTGTTAATACATGAACAGTATGCTAATAGGGTAAATACCTATGTTTCCAATCAAATTATAGCACCATCAAGCATTTCAGAAGACACAGTGCCTCCCTCTTGACAGAGTCTATATGACAAATTAGAAAATTTGTTCTACATTGAACATGAGATAAATCATCTTTTTGAAGTCCAGCCCAACTTCTACAGGTATACTGAAGCTGATGAAACACTAATAAAAATACAAAGACATCAGTTGCCAATAGACCAATGGTGGCAGGGGATGCTGGAGGTTTTACCAAGGTAATTTTGGTTCTTTTTCTTTTTGATCAGCTACATATCAACAAATTCAAATGCACGGGCCACCTGTCAAAGAATGAAAACAACAGAAAGAGGAAATCAGGTTGGGACTTCAGCTCATTAATGCAAGACCACACACAGATAAAAGGCCAAGACAACAACGTAGGAATGCAGAACAAGGACACAGCTACCAGCCGACTCACTTAGTCCAAAAAGTCTAATATATCTGACAAACTAAACAGCCAGCACACCAACATTAATTGCTGCATTCATTTCTCTCATTTACTTCTTCTATAGAGTAGGTGAAGGAAGTTATTGCTTGATAGCTTATCTGCACAATATTTTGTTTCTCCTTTTTGTATAAATACCTCCCCATGAGATGTATTCGGGGTTGGTGATTTTCTCTTTGGACTGCGCTGTAACTCTGAGACTTTTTAATACAGAGGCTATTGAATTTCACTGCTGCTGGACCGTCTGAATGTGGATTTGATGTTCTCGGACCTGCTACAGAATCCCTGTGTCTTTCTATGGATCAATAAGTTGTTCTAAACTACGTTTTGTGTCTTCTGTGTTTGCAAAATTCATATATGTTTCATAATCTTAGTAATAGAGAAAAAGAATAGCCCAGAATTTGTTTAAATACACTCTGTGTTCAATCTCTGTTGCTAATTATGTTTTCTTCAAAGTTATCATAAACAGGAATTCTTAGCTGCTCCTGTTTCCACTGATTCTTTCACTTTGAATATTGCCTAGGAATTCTTTACTGCTCCTTGATAATATTCATGCACTTTCCCTCTACCAACATGATGAAGGATTCTTAACTGCCCTTCATCCACTGGCTTACATTCCACCAATTTCTAGATTTTAAAATTGTTCCAAGATCGATTATCTTGCTCTGTAGTATTGCCCTTTATCAAAGAAAACACTCTCAGCAGTTTGTCCTCATTGACCCCATTTTCCCAATGGTATAAACTGTTTTAGACTTGCATCCCAACTTTGTTTAATATCACCATCCAACAAAATTAAAACCAAACCCTATGCATCATAACTAGCCTAAAATACTTCAAAAAAAAGCTAAATTACAAAGAGAGAGCCCTCTCTGGTTGCAGGTTGGCTAGAATCTGCAACTAAAAGACTGGTTAGTGGTTACCTCAGCCGTATTCCCCCCTTAGAGCTTTCCTGGGGAACAACCTGAGTGATAACTGAACCTATAGGTGAGCCTCTAGAGATATACAAAGACCCTATAACAGAAGAAGAGTAAGAAAATGTTCCTCTTGAGACCATGGCTGAACACAGGAACGATATAGGGAATGAGGAAAGAATAGAAGGTGCCTTTCCCATCTGAGAGACAAATGGGAATACAAAAATGAAAAACATAAGTTCCTCAGCCTTACCTCACTTCCATGGATTGACCACTGAAGACCCTGACACCTTCTTGTTTGAGTTTTCTGTCCTTTGTCAAACTTATGACTATGCAAATGAAGAGCAAAAGTTGAAACTCTTTCCTTCGACCCTCAAGGATGCAGCACTATGCTGGTTCATGGGGTTACCTGGAAACAATATCAAAACTTGGGCTCAAATGCAGCAAGCCTTTAACAACAAATATCAGGACTATTGTAGGTCAAAGGAAATGAAGGGAGAAATCTTTCGAATGACCATGGGAAGTGATGAGTCTCTAGAAGACTATGAAGAAAGGTTCCAACTCAGTTATAAAAGGGTCAGGTGCACACTTGACCCCGAATCTCTGAAGCTAGTTCTGCTCCGAGGAATCCCTGAAGGCCTTCTAGATACCCTCCACTTTCTAGCTGGAGGAGACATCTACCAACTACCTTATGAGGACATAAAGATTGTGTTTAGAAACCATTCTAGGGTAGCCCGGATAAGAGGTAGGGGGAATCCACTTTCAGCTAGTGCAACCTTTTCCAAACATGAGTTTACAAATTAGATGGAAGACCTTAAAAGTGAGGTGAGACAGACCATTGCCATGTAACTGGATACTTTCCGAATCCAACAGAAGAAAGAGGAAGCTAAGAGGGCTTTGGCCATCTTTTGTCCCAGATGCACAAGGAAGAATCCTAAGAATGAGTGCCCATTGAACTCCATAGAGGTATGTTTTGTTTGTGAGGAAGACCACCCTACAAACCAGTGCCCAACCTTACCCGAACTTAAAGCTGTGTACCAAGGGGCTGAAGGAGCCACTGAACCACTCTACTTTCTCAACCAAAGGAGGCCACATGGATCTAGACCTTACCAGCAGGGGATGTAAGGGACATCCCAAACATATTACAACCCCAACCAATCCACTCACATACCTTCTTGGGGTCCCCCCACTCATCCTTCCTGGTTCGCACCCCCTCCTTGGTCATATCCACCTCAATACCATACTCAACCTGCTGCTCATTCGTTTCATTCTCATATTCATCCACAACCTCAGTGGAATGCACCGCAATAGGGGTGGAGGCCCCAGTACAACTCTCCTCCTACTATTATGCCTCCACCACCTGCTCAACCACAACCATTACCTCCTGCTCCTCCAATACAACCCCAGATGCCTGCTCAACCGAACCCAAACCCCAACAATAGACAGGCCCAACAGGTGCATACTAGAGAGACAACATGCCCTACCTATGCTGTAGAGATTCAAGAGATCAACCTACGATTTGGGAAGGTCCTTCCAGATCGTCAACCTCCTCCTCTGGAGGATGAAGAAGAGAAACAGGAAAGTGAACCCAAAGCCATTCCACCCTTTCCTAAGAGACTAACTAGAAACACGTAACCAAATCTTGAAGAGACTGAAATTTTGGGTGAACTTAAACAGTTGTGTGTAAGAATACCACTTCTCTAGGCCATCAAAGATGTACCAATCTACAACAAATTGATCAAAGAGAAGTGTTTCAGGCACCCAGGCAGGCGCAAGAGAGATGCCCCAACTATCAATGTCATAGGACAACTGTTCGACCTAATGTTGGGACAAGTAATCTATCCAAAATATTTGGACCCTGGGAGTCCTATGGTGGAAGTCCACATCAATGACACCATAATCCCCCACACCCTGATTGATCTAGGGGCTACCATTAATGTGATGAACAGGGACACTATGCTTAAACTTAACCTCCAGAGTTCCCTAAGAAAGACCTCGACAGTACTACAGTTAGTAGATCACTCCACCGTGACTCCCGAAGGGATTGTGGAGGATGTCATGGTCTCTATTGATTCTTGGGAGTACCCTGCGGACTTCTTGGTCCTTCAGCCAAAGGAAAAGCTCACTAGATACCCCCTCATTTTCGGGAGGCCCTGGTTAGCTACTGCAGATGCTTACATCAGTTTTCGAGATGGGAGCATGACCATTAAGAATGGGCCAATCTCCAAACAGCTAGTCCTATATCCTCCTACCCAACCTTTGCTCGAACATGACTTACCTCTCTGGTTGGAGGAGGAAAATGGGTATGAATTCTACTCTGCACCAATGTGCACAGTGGAAGCCACCCGGGGAGGTTCTCAAACCGAGGATGACCTAATTGAGAATTTGATTCAAAATCCACCTCCCGGTGTGTTGCTGTTAGAGGAATTGGTGGAAGGTACCCAAACCAGCGCTTTAATGGACCTCTGTGTGGCTGATCTGACCTCTCCCAAAGTTAAGAATGTGGAATTTTTCCCTGAACGAACCTTGAAGATCAACTCATCCTTATCCCCCTCTCAGGAGAAGGAGCTGTGTAGCTTATTGATCCACCATCTGAATGCTTTCACTTGGAGCTATAAGGAGATGAAAGGGGTCCACCCTTCGGTCTATACCCATCACATTTACATTAAAGAGGATTGTAAACTAGTTATGCAACCTCAAAGGAGAATGAATCCAGCCCTTAAGGACATTGTTAAAGAAGAATTGCAAAAGTTGTTGGATGCAGGATTCATCTACCCCATCTCTGACAGCAAGTGGGTTTCTCCTCGGGTGCTTGTGTCCAAGAAAAATGGGAAGTGGAGAATCTGTGTAGATTATCGAGAACTTAACAAAGCCACCAAGAAGGACCATTTCCCTTTGCCTTTCATAGATCAAGTGTTAGATGGGTTGGCAGGGAAGAAGTTCTTCTCTTTCCTAGATGGGTTCAGCAGGTATAATCAGATCCAAATCAGCTCGGAAGACCAAGATAAGACCACTTTCACTTGTCCATGGGGTACCTTTGCCTACCAGGTCCTTCCCTTTGGGTTATGCAACGCTCCTACCACTTTCCAGAGAGCAGTACTAAGCATGTTCGCTGAGCTGGTTCATGATTCAGTGGAAATCTATATGGATGAATTTACCCCTTATGGGTTCAACCTCCAAGAAGCGTTGACTAACCTGGGAAAAGTTTTAACCAAGTGTATTTAGCTGGTTCATGATTCAGTGGAAATCTATATGGATGAATTTACCCCTTATGGGTCCAACTTCCAAGAAGCATTGACTAACCTCGGAAAAGTTTTAACCAAGTGTATTGAGATGAACCTGTCCCTCAGTCCTAAAAAATGTGAGTTCGTGATGGCTGAAGGGACCATGCTAGGTCATACAATTTCTTAGCAAGGCTTATAGGTGGATCCCAACAATATTGCTATCATCCAAAGGGTTCCACCTCCTCAAAAGGTAAAGGATGTTCAGAGTTTTTTAGGCTTAGCGGGATATTATAGAAGGTTCATTAAAGATTTCAGTAAGCTAGCCTCTCCATTGTTTAGTCTTTTGGGGAAAGATGTTGAGTTTATATGGACTGATAGTTGTGAAGAGGCTCTAGATGTGTTGAAGGATAAGCTGGTAACTACCCCAATCTTGAGAGGTCCAAACTGGGCCCTACCTTTCCACATTCACACAAATGCCTTGAACAAAGCCATAGGAGCAGCCTTAGGACAAGTTGAAGAGAAGCTACCATATGCCATATACTTTGTCAGCAAAAACCTATCCAAGGTGGAATTAAACTATACTGTAACCGAGAAAGAGCTCCTAGCTATAGTCCATTCCCTAAACAAGTTCAAACACTACATCACTGGTTATCAAACATTCGTACACACTGATCATGCTGCAATTAGGTATTTGATGAATAAACCTGATGTAAATGCTCGTATCATTAGATGGTTACTTTTATTGCAACAATTTGATTTGACCATTGTTGACAAGCCAGGTAAGGAAAATGTTGTTGCTGATTTTCTATCTAGACTAGATTTGCCTGCAGGAGAAGAAGGGGTGGTGGATGATCAACTGCCAGATGAACACCTGTTTGCTATTTCAGTACTCTTGCCATGGTTTGCTAATTTAGAAAATTACTTGGTTTTAGCACAATTCCCACCACACCTATCCTCAAAAGAGAAGAGCAATATCGTGAGGAAAAGCACCCCATTCACTTGGATTGGGGGCAACCTGTTCAAACTTGGCTCGGATCAGATTCTAAGGCATTGTGTCAGGGAGGAGGAATTTTTTGACATCCTCCTGAGCTATCATGATGGACCCTGTGGAGGCCACTTTGCAGCAAAGAGAACCGCTTTCAAAATTCTATAGGCAGGTTACTATTGGCCCACTCTTCATCAAGATGTCAGAAGATACATCAGCCAATGTGACCGATGTCAAAGGATGGGGAAACTGACTCCAAGGGATGAAATGCCCCTCCAACCTCAGGTGACTTTTGAGCCATTTGAGAAGTGGGGCATGGACTTTGTGGGTCCTATCAACCCTCCTTCAAGACAAAAGTCTTACATCATTGTGTGCACAGACTACCTGAAAAAGTGGGCAAAAATGAAGGCAATCAAGGCAGCAACAGAAGAAAAAGTGGTTGAGTTTTTGAGGGAAAATATCTTCTATAAATTTGGCTACCCAAGAGAATTAGTCACAAATCAAGGGAGCCAGTTTACCTCTAACCTGATTGAAGACCTGCTTGCTCATCACAAGATTAAGCATAGAACTTACACCCCTTATCATCCACAAGCAAATGGACAGGTGGAAGTCACTAACAGAGCTTTGGAGGAGATTTTGACTAAAGTGGTGAGAAGTAGCAGAAAAGATTGGGTGGATCGCTTAGTTGAGGCCACCTGGGCCTACAACACCACTTGGAAAACTACAACAGGTTTCACACCTTATGAGCTGGTCTACGGGAAGAAGGCTTTGCTTTCCGTAGAATTTGAATACAACACATTGAGGTTGGTAGCTCAGCTAGACCTGGATATTAGCCATGCACAATAGGAAAGACTGCTTCAGCTGAATGGACTAGATGAACAGAAAATGTAGGCCCTCCTCCACTCAAAGGTAGTCCAACTTTAAAGAAAAATATGGCATGACCGACACCTTAAAGAGAAGCAATTTCAGCCAGGAGATTGGGCACTGTTATATGATTCAAGATACAAGGATTTCAAAGGGAAGCTGAGGACAAGGTGGCTGGGACCATATACAATGGAAAAATGCAATGACAATGGTTCATTCCTTATCAGGACCATTGATGAAGAAGCCATTCCTATGCTCGTCAATGGGCATCGATTTAAAATCTATAGGAAGCCCCTTTCTAAGTAGGAGTTCACTGAAACGCTGGATAAATCAATGTTGGTAGTGGAGCAGGGCCCTGTCTCTACTCCACCCACACCTTGATCATAAAAAAAAAAAAAAAAAGAGAAAAAAATAGAAAAATAATAAAAGGATCCTTGGGTGAAAACCTCTTAGAGGCGCCCGGGGCAGATAGTGAGGGTGAAAACCTCCTGGAGGTGCCCCAACTGTCTCTCAATAAAAAAAAGAGAGAGAGAGAAAAAAGAAAGGAAAAAAAAACAAGAAATAGACCAAATTTTTGTTGAATAATTGCAGGTTGTAGGAAAGGCATTGCAGGTTACGAGGGTCGCGCAAAATAAGGACAGAGGTCAGCACCAGGCTGCGAGCATCCCTCACAAACACTTCCTCCATGACCACCCCCCTTTCCTAAGATTTGATCACATTTGGGTTAAGATTTAACCTTCTACAGGAATTTTTGGGCCTTCCACAGGAAGTTCTATGTCTTCTACAGGAAGATCCTGTAGAACCTTCAAATAGGCCAGAATTGATCTTGGGAGGGAATCCAAAGGTTGGAATCTGCCTGTTAGGCCTACAAACACCCCTGTCTCTATCCATCACCATATGTCACCTTGTTCCATGTCTTTACACTTCCATTGCACCCATCTTGTTATTTTTTCCTACACAGCCACACAAAAAAACCCTGTTTTCCTCATACTACTAGCAAGAGCATTTAGTGACAAATCAAGCAGTAGTGTCTCACTCACCATACCTGTCAATCTCCATCTAGACTCCTCATCAGCCGAATCCCTCGTCGGTAGTATAGCCCTGCTCGTTTTAGCTTGCATTCCAAGAGGAGAAGAAACTACAGGACATCCTACAGGAATCTTGTAGCAGCTGATCCCTCTAGAAGACATACTCTGGAGATAGGGGTAGCCGAAAACAACAAAGGAGAAATGAAAAGGGCTCATCTTGAACACGAGAATATCATTAGCAGCCGAAGCCAAGAAAAACCTGTGCATGTAGCGACAAGAAACAAGGAATAGGTTCCAAACCCATGCATGCAGCATCAACGAATGAAGGAATGGGTTCCAAAACCTGTGCATGAAGCAACGGCAAACGAAGGATTGGTTCCAAGACCTGAATTCTGCATAATGTGGTTGTGACCACACAGGTAAGTGCCTAAACTCATTCATCAATTACATAAAATATATTTTAAAAGCTGCATGCCTATGGGAATGGTTCGGATTGAGTGGAATCGGTGGCTAGTCAACTGGCCACCCTTGGCCAGTTACATAGCCTTGTGGGATCTGAACGAGCCCAGTTACATTCAAAATCACTGACGAGATGTGCAGCCATCACGTGCAGAGTGTCCATTCAAGGAGAAATCGTCGAGACTGGAAGTGGTGGCGGGAGTTAACAGCAGAGGGGAGGTGATGGCAGTCAGAAACACACAGAGAAATTATGGCCGTGATGTCAGATCAACGGTTCATTCCAACCACCTCATTCCCTCACGATGAATCATGCCACAGTTAAAAGATGCTTGGCTGAAACTCACACCACCTTCTGTTCATTTTGCACTTGTAACATCCTCAACTAGAGTACATGTCCTCTGCTTCCAAAAACTGTTAACCAATCGCCCTCCACCGGTTTTTCTACCTATTTTCGAAAATCTCCCACATATCGGGCTCACTGAGAAGCACAGTGACATTCTACAGGAATTGGGGGGGGGGGTCTTCTACAGGAAGTGTTCTATAGGAAAGACTGCACAGCTTTCCCGAGCAGGAAGCCTAGGATTTTTCTTTGTCGAATTTGGAGCTCCAAACGAGGTAGGCTTGAAAAAAATCCTCTATGCATGGTATGTTTTGCAAAGGTGGTGAATTGAACTACATCAGGTTTGTAAATCAGAGGAAAAATCTGCTTGTGAATTGGAAGTAAAACGTTTGCCTGTGTATTGCACTGGGTTTCCCAATTATTTTTGCATCAAGATTCTCCTCCACGTTTCCTTTTTTTTTAATTCTCTTGTAGGGAAGATATATGTAGCTGTGGGGGCCAGCCTATGTATGAAAAAATTTGAATTGGCATATCTGTATGTGTGCTGAGAAGAAAACTTGATCTCTGTACTCTGTCTGTAGAAACGAAATTCTTCCTTTCATAACCAGACAGCCGAGTTCTGGGTAATAGCAGTTTTAAAACCAAGGAATTGTTGCTAATTGATATTGGACACCCAAGAAATTCCTTCTTGAGTTCAGGGGGAAACCATAAACAACATTCCCTTTTCTGATCAAAGCATAAAAAGAGCACTCTCACCATGCCAGGGGGATTCATAAGGAAAGAACCCTCGGACACTAGAAAATTGCACGAGCATCCTGAGGTGGTGGACCTTTTCACCCGAGCCAATTGGATGTCCTTCTTTGAAAAAATTCAGGGTCATGACGAGGAGATAACTGAGGAATTTTTAATGTCACTGGAACCTCAATCAAAGACACATGCCACAATTAGTTTTAGGGGTTTGACCCTAGAACTTACCCCTGAGCTCATCAGTCAAGTTACTGGTCTACCATTAGGGCTCCCTTGGAGCAAAGAAGAGAGGTCATTGGGCCAAGCTACCAAGAAAACATTCTTTCTGCCCATGGAGCATCTTGTAGAAGACAAAAACAGGTTTAGAAGAACCAGCTTGCCTCCTCTCTGGAGTGAAGTCAGTTTCCAAATCATTAAGTACATTACATGTGAAGGAAGATTTAGCATCATCTATGTGTTAGGCCCCTATACTACTAGTGTAACCCCTCATTGTTATTAGTACAACCCACATATTATATTGATGTACCCATGTAATGCCCATATTGTTACTATTGTGCCCCATAGAAGCCCACTATTGTTATTATTGTGCCCTTACATTATTATTGTTATGTTGGCTCTGATTATGTTATGACCCCTTAGACTCCTATATATAGAAAGGAGGTCTTTTCATTTGTATCATCAAAGAATTTTTCATTTATGTAATGTAAAGGAGGTTGCCCCCTCGAAGAGGCTGAATTCTAAGGCATTGATCTATTTCTATCTTTTCTTGAGCTGGTTCCATAACATTTGGTATCCGAGCTTTGGATTCTAGGGTTTCGCTGCTCTAAACAGGTCATCGTGGCATTTTCGCTATAACTTTTTTCTACGACGTTTCAGAAGTTAAAAAAAAACCCATTTGAGAAGACATTGCGCTAAATCTCGGGTCCAAATTTCAGATCTTTTTGCACGATATTTGTGGAGATATGATCTGAGGAAGTTGGTATTTTTGTAGACTCCTCAATTACATTCCAAACAGGTGACCTGGGGAAAATCGTCATAAATTTTTCACTGAGCATTGGATTGAAATTTCGTAAGAAGGTGCAGAAAGAGGATGGATTGTAGTTTCTTCTATATATTTTTTGGAGCTAAAGGTCGAAACAGTGACTTGTGGAACGTTGTACAAGTTTGCTCTACTGAACTAGTCTATAATTAGGTCACTGTGGGAGATTTCACATAAATCTTCCTTGGAGAATCCAATCTGGATCACATTGGTGGCATTGGAAAGAGGACGTAGAGGGCTACTACAGGTCGCAATTTTAGAACTTAAAGATCCAAAGGTACATAGTTACAGTCGTTTCAATATCGAACTCCTAAGATCAAGAAAAATCAAGATGAGGAAGTTTGATGGCAAGGATCCGGTAAATTGGATACTCCAGATGGAGAAATATTTTGATCTACATGGTGTACAACTGTTACAAATGGTATGTATTGCATCCTCATATTTAGAACCGGATCAATTTTTATGGTATGAAGGGCTTTGTTCTCCTAAACAACTTGTTACGTGGTCAATTTTCACGGAGGAAATGATAGCACATTATGAGGATACAAAGAGAAACACCTTCTGTAGAGCAACACCACAACAATTGGAAAGAGTAAAAGGGCTTTGTGACATATTGGAAAGCAAAATTATGGAAACCAGGAAGCACACCCCTCACAACTATAAAGATGGAAGTGTTGTTTCTCCTAGCCTTCCACAACCTACAAGGGTTACACCACAACAATTGGAAGAAAAAAGAGAAAAAGGGCTTTGTTACAATTGTGATAGCAAATGCACTAAAGGTCATAAGTGCACTAAGAAGAAATTATTTTACATAGAATATGAAGAGGAGGAAGAAAAGGATCAAGAAACATCAAAAGAAGAGGATATACACCAGGACCCCACCCCAGAGAAAGAAGAAATGAATCCGACCATATCTTGTAAAGCATTGGAAAGAATTACCACTCCTCAAAATCTCAAGATAGAAGGACATATCAAGAAGAAAAAGGTGCAAGAAGTGAAAGATCACATTGAGAAAGAAGAAATGAATCCAACCATATCTTGTAATTCATTGGTCGAAATTACCACTCCTCAAACTATCAAGATAGAAGGACATATCAAGAAGAAAAGTGTTCAAGAAGTGAAAGATCACATCAGGAATCAAGCAATGAATTCGACCATATCTTGTAAAGGATTGGAAGAAATTACCACTCCTCAAACTCTAGAGATAGAAGGAAATATCAAGAAGAAAAAGGTTCAAGCAATGAAAGATCACATCGAGCATCAACAACAAGTTCTCCAACTTTTAAAGGATAACACCACTTCGGTGCAAAATCAAAGGAAACAATAGGAAGATCAACATTGTAGTGAGAAATGTTTTGATGTAGGTGATTGGGTATTTTTACTGCTACATCTCAAGCAAGCTATTTATGAGAAGGAAATGTTGGCAATACCACATGCACTTAAAAAATGGCGACCTTACCGAATGGGAAGACTCTTCAAGGATGAGGATGGGGAAGCATTGTTTTGTGTTATTTCTATTATCCAACCAGATTGGCTAAATGAAGCAAGGGATGAATGGAAGAAGGACGAAGACGTATGGCCACTTATTCAAAAGTTGCAAAAGATCCCAATTCAAACAATATTGCCAGAAATTGAAGAGGAAGGAAAAATCATATTGGAACTTGGAGCAGTCATAGAAACAAGAACCCGACAGCTACAAAATCGATCAATTTCAGAGTATCTCATCAACTAGAAGAACTTACCCGCTGAATATTCCATATGGGAGGACAAGAATTTTATACAGAAGCATCAAGAACTACTCAAGCATTGAGGACAACGCTTTTTGAAGGAAAGGGGCATGTTAGGCCCCTATACTACTAGTGTAACCCCTTATTGTTATTAGTACAACCCACATATTATATTGATGTACCCATGTAATGCCCATATTGTTACTATTGTGCCCCATATAAGCCCACTATTGTTATTATTGTGCCCTTACATTATTACTGTTATGTCGGCTCTGATTATGTTATGACCCCTTAGACTCCTATATATAGAAAGGAGGTCTTTTCATTTGTATCATCAAAGAATTGTTCATTTATGTAATGTAAAGGAGGTTGCCCCCTCGAAGAGGCTGAATTCTAAGGCATTGATCTATCTTTTCTATCTTTTCTTGAGCTGGTTTCATAACACTATGGTTATCATTTCGGGTTACTGTGTGAACTAAGACATGGAATTGACTCGCCTCCAGACAAGAAACTGAGCATCCCCTATTTTGTTCTTCACTCACTAATTGAATATGGAACAAAGTTAAATGAAGGGATCCCAGATCAATTGAGCCATCATGGGCTCATCAAACTATTGGTGGAAGATGCCTTGCACACCTACACTATCCCCATATCTTGGAAAATCTTCCGAAACATGTCTAGGGATGACAATATTAGAATTTTGGCCGAAAAAATCACCTCATCCAGCAGTGAGGAGGGATAACACACTGAAGAAGGTGAGAAAACCAATGGTGAAGGAACATAGGACATTCAAGCACAGCAAGAACATAAAGAAAAAGGGGAAATGGGCCAGATTGATGAGCCTAAAATAGAGGAAGAAACAACAGCACAAACACCAAGGGAAAAGAGAATGAAAAATAGAGCAGAGAGGGCTAAAAAACCCCAAATGAAGGCTGTCACAGCCAAAGCAAGCACACAAAAACAAAAGGAAAAGACACATCCTGAAATCGCAGCAACACGAACAGAAACAGTTGACACAGGGATTTCTATAGGAAGCAGGGAAAAAGAACAGCAAGAGGAGAAATTACCTGAGATATTGGCCAGGGAGGTAGCAACTGTGCTTGCTGACTTAAGCACACCTCCAAAACAAAAATGGAAGAGAAAGAGACAAACCTCCATGTACTTTAAGGCAAGGAGGAGCACACGGATAAGAGTGGGCAGACCCCAGCCACAGTCAAAAGAGCCAATTGTCATTCAGGTCAGAATAGGGAAACCAAAAGAAGAGTCTCCTACAAAGATTTCTATCACCTATGAATGAGGAAGCCCAAAAAACTCCACTTGGAGAGAGAGAATTAAGATGATGGACTCAAAGACAGCTCTACAGTAAGCCGAGACGTCTCTACAGGAAACTCTGGCTAAGTTAAAAGAGACCGAGAAATTGGAGGAAAAGATAGCCAAATCATCACAGGGGGAGAGAGAGACCGAGAAGATATTGGAACCAAGCCCTTAGCCTAGCTTGGGCTCATACTACAACCTATTAGAGGGTGGGAAAATCATCTCGTAGAAATTTTTTGTGCCACTCTTCCTTGCATTGGAACAGGAGAGGATCAGAACACACACATGGATGAAAATTACCAAGTCTAAGGGAATTAAGGACATAGGCCACATGGAGGAGAAGTTAAAAGAGTTAAGGGGAGAACTGGCCATGGTCAGACATGTAGAAAGCTACAAAAGAGCCTAGCTACAAGAAGAGAATAAGTTGCTAAAACAATAGCTACATCTACAGGGAAGTCATAAGGAAGATAGGCCCTCCATTTTGGGAGAACAGCAGCAGCAAGAAGAGCCTCCAGCAGACAAGGAAACATCTGATGAACAACAGAAAAAGGACAAGCTGCAGGTTGAGATTGAGGCACTAACAAAACTGCTACAGGAAAAGGAGTCACAAGCAGCAGAGGAAATACAGTTTCTAAAGCAATAGGTGCAAGAGAAAGAAGCCCAACTGGTCTACATGGCCAACTAGGCAGTAGAAGCCTTGCAATGTAGGCAACCTACCAAGTCATATGCCTTATATATTAAAGATCAATGGTTGCAGTTCCAGATTAACACCTTGGCCCAAAGGGGAACCATTCCATTTCATAATTACCATCAATTCATGGCTTTGTGTGACAGTAGCTCAGCAGAAGATAAGGCCAAGTTATCATAATTCTATTTACAGAACTTGGCCCTTCCAAACGTGAATCTATGGGACCCCAATGCTTCATTGGGAGACGTGCAACTCATGGCCATGGCCTCTTGGTTAAACCATGAGGAAAAGAGGGCAGCAGAAATTCGGAATGTTATGGATAGGGAGCTATAGGAGCCACTCATGATCAGAGCAGAACCAGAAGATCCCTTAGCTTTAGTGTATGCCCATCAGCAACTTGCCAACAACCCCCAGGTTCACCCAGATTACATTGAAAGACAAGCTCAAGCCATTGCTCACTTTTAAGACATGGAAAGACTGTTGGGGGATAAGTGCATTCATGCTTGAATAAGGAGATGGAACACACTGTCCCACAGTCTAAAAATCAGAGAATACCACTCCCCAACAAGGATGAGGGAGGCGTTGGCAAGAGTACCACTCTATAAACAATCAATGCAAAACATGCAGGCCAACTAGATCAGCCTAAAGTTTAGTCCTCCATTGCTTTTAGTACTGCTGGAAGGGGTCAAAGAAGAAGAAGACACAGGCAATGGGAGGAAGTGTTGGAAATACTGGGGGGGGTGAATCATTATTTCTTACTTTTTTTAATTGTTCTAGTGATTGCCAAAAGCATATATAGATATGTATATATATACATAGAACACAGAAATCAATAGCTGGAATAAATTCTTTTATTAGAACTCAAGATAATGCAATGAAATAAATACAATATAAGTATATATCTGACTGTGAATAGTTGCCAAGCTCCAACTTGGACTTTAGTGAGGCTCCAACCTCTAGAGCACCAACTCTGTTTTGTAGTGGTTCTGCACTTAGGAGCACCTAGCCCTAATGACTTTAGTCTTGTTCAGCTCTGAGGCTCCAACCTCTTGGGCTCCAACCCAACCTTGGTATAAACTAGTATGCTGCTACACTCTATTCAGCTGAGGTTCTCTCACTCCTATTCTCCTGCCTCTGCTACTTCTACAACCTTCGCTGCTTCTGCTACCTCTTCTGCCTCTACTACTTCTGCTACCTCACACTCTGGTTCTTTACCATCACAACAGCACCAACAGTTCTCTGTTTTTACTGTTTTATACATTCTCATGCCTTTGTCCATTCGTTTCTGCTTACTCGCTGGCTCTTTGGCTTCCTCCTCACCTGCTTTAGCTTCCTCTGTGCTGTGCAAGTTCACTGACTTTCTGAGGACACGTAGATTCATTTGAGAGGTCCAAAACTCCACGGAGAACATATCTTACTGGTTATGACTGTAATAGCGCTCCTTTAAGAATGATTGTGGGCATACACAGTGCTCTGCTTCATTTAATGGATTGCCACGTCCAATCGAAATCAATATTGCCATGAATCACCCCATTTACCTGACGTTCAACCTTCTAAAACCATCAGACATAGCCATCGTAAGCCTTTCGTCTTAAAAACCACCCCGCAAGAAAACATGGTTACATAGGAAAATGTATGAAAAAATAGGCGAGAAACACTAATGGCGGATTTAAAATTTAGTTTACCCATTTTTATTCTTGTATCGGGTCCATAGCTCCATCTTAATTGACGGATTTAACATCCCTTCGAGACTAACGACACAGCGAAATCGATATTACATTAGACCATGTTGTAATCGGACCATCGGATCTGTGACTTACATCGCAATCGGTGTTCGGGAGAGTGTAATTCCTTTGTGTATTGTTGCGATGGGCGGATGCGATATAGCATTCAACCATAACACAATGTCGCATCGGGTCTGCATGCGTCGTCGCAATCGGAGGTTTCGGTGGTGACACATACCCGAACCTCCGATTAGCGCTGTCACCGATATACATATATATGCCTATATATATATATATATATATATATCTATATATATATATATATATATAAAATTCTTCCCCGTTCTCCTGTCACATCAGTCAAAAATCACGCGAAGTTAAACCTGTCGTCTGATCATTCATTAGGCAATCCGATGACGTTCACTCCTCCTGATCCCACGAACTGCCCACATGTTAAGTCGCGATAAATCAGTTTTCAACTATTCCCTGCTGCCACGCGTCACAGTTCTAATGGAATCATGAGCCCGTGTACGAATACCACTTGACTCCCAAGGGCAGTGTGAGCATTACCACTTACCGCTTAAGCCTACTCTTCCCGCCTGATAAACCTTATGCATCTTCCATGCCCCGCGACCGTTGGATCTGCCCATCCGAGATCCAATGGCCTGCAATCGTCTTCCACCTCACCTTCTTGATAGCCCCTATCATGCTGTATCTGCCATCCATCTGCGCAATTCAATGGTCAGCCTTGTTCCTCCATTTAGTTCGTCTACCCACCATAAAGACCGTGCTCCTTAATTTCTCTGTGCACCTGAAGGCTATTTATAGTTGTTACCTGCATGCATATAAGCTCTCCGATGACTTATTTGCATGCCTCTATTAGCTCTGTCTGCTCTTTGCGCTGTTTGCTCCTCTAGTGGCTCTGTCTCCTCCTCTTGGCTCCGATAACTCTGTGTGCTCCTCTTCGCTCTGTCTACTCCTTGAATATTGCCATATTGACGTCAATGACAATCTGTGTCCAAAAATCTTCCCCTTTGATATTGATGGCAATATTCTTCTGCTCTCTCCCCCTTTGACATCAATGGCAAAGGAATGCATATGGACTCCCTCCGTCAACCTGCTCCCCCTATCCTACTACATGTTTATCAATGAACGTGAGTGATGATAAAGAAATAACCCCCATCTTTTGATGCAGATGTTCAAATGCTTCTTGAGGAAGAGGTTTTGTGAAAATATCAGCTATCTGCTCCTTAGTACTGATATATTCCAGGATAATGTTTTGTTCAGCTACTTTCTCACGGAGGAAATGATACTTGATTGGTATGTGTTTGGTTCTTGAGTGCATCACTAGATTTTTACTGAGACTGATAGCACTTGTGTTGTCACAATAGACGGTAATTGGTTGATCTGTACATATGTCGAGATCTTTTAGAGCTTCCTTCATCCATAGTATCTGAGTACAACAATCTGATACAAAAATATACTCGGCTTCGGCTGTGGATAATGATATGGATAACTGTTTTTTGCTGACCTAGGATACCAAACAGTCTCCTAGGAAGAATTCATTTCCACTAGTACTTTTCCAATCATCTATACTTCTAGCCCAATCAGCATCGGTGTATGCAGTTATAGTCAGTGTTGAGTTCTTTGGGTACCAATGATCGAAATCAGAGGTTCCCTTCAGATATCTGAAAATTCTTTTTACGGCTAATAAATGGGATTGTTTGGGAGTAGATTGAAATCTCCCCACCATTCCTACTACTTGCATTATGTCTGATTGTGTAGCTGTTAAGTATAGAAGGGCTTTGATAATTTACCTATAATGAGTTGCATCTAGTAGAGGGGAGTCATCATCTTTGCTCAGTTTTCATTTTGTGGTCATAGGTGTGCTCATGGGTGCATAGTCCTCCATTCCATATTTTTTGAGCATGTCTTTTAGATAGTTGGTTTGAGATATACACAATCCTGCTCTGGTTTGGGATACTTGATGTCCAAGGAAGTGGGACAACTCTCCTATCATTGACATCTCAAACTCTTTTGACATGCTTTGAGAAAATTCATGGTTCATTTCATCATTATTACTAGCAAAAATCAGATCATCGACATAAACAAGAGCAACTAGTAACTTATCTTCATCTGTCTTTATGTATAGATTACTTCCAGCCACTCCCTTTTTGAAGCCTTGTTGTTGTAAATAGTGATCCAGTCTTGCATACCAAGCTCTAGGAGCTTGTTTCAACCCATATAAATCCTTTTTCAACTTACAAACAAAGTCCTTTCCTGTTGTTAGATCAAAACCTTCTGGCTGCTCCATGTAGACTTCCTCCTTGAGTTCCCCATTTAGAAATGTTGATTTCACGTCCATTTGATAGATTTTGAATCCTCTTGAGCAAGAAAATTCCAAGAACATCCTGATAGCTTCCATACGGGCCACTGGTGCAAATGTCTCTTCAAAGTCAAATCCTTCAATTATTGAATAGCCTTTGCAGACAAGTCTTGCCTTGTTTCTAATAACCTGTCCTTCCTCATTCATTTTATTTTTGAACACCCATTTGGTTCCTATTATGTTTTTGTCCTTTGGATGAGGTACCAGCTCCCATGTCTTGTTCTTCTCAATTTGGGACATTTCTTCTTCCATGGCTTTTACCCAATGAGGATCCTTGCTTCTGCAAATGTTTCTGGTTCTATCATAGATAGGAGGGCAATGACTTTTCTCTTGGGTGTGATTGTTATCCTTCTTCGGGTCTGCACACCTTCATCTCTATCACCAATGATCTGCTCTTCTGGATGATGTCTTTGGACATACTTCATCTTTGAAGGGGTATTAGGTGGTTCTCTTTCCTCTTCTTCTTCTTCTTCCTCTTCTATTTCTTCCTCTTTAGGTTCTTCTTCCTCAATGAGAGAGTCATCTTCATGTTCTTCAATTTCCTTTTCTAGAAGATCTTCATCAACCTTTACATCAATGCTTTCCACTATTTTCTTCAGTCGATAATTGTAGCACTTGTAAGCCTTGCTCCGTGTAGAGTATCCAAGAAATATCCCTTCATCAACCTGAGAATCAAACTTTCTGGGTGAGCCATCATTTATTTTTATGAAGCACTTGCTTCCAAAGATCTTGAAGTACTTCACCAAAGCAGGTCTTCCTTTCCATAGCTCATAAGGAGTTTTTTCACAATTTGGTCTTAATTGAGTTTGATTCAGTGTATAGATAGTTGTCCCTACTGCTTCTCTCCAGAATTTAGGTTGTAAGTCTGCTGCTAATAGCATAGTTCTTGCCATTTCTTGGACTGTTCAGTTTCTTCTTTCAACTACCCCATTTTGCTGAGGTGTTCTGGTAGCCGAGAATTCCCTTTTAATTCCATGAATATTACAGAACTCACTAAACTCATTTGATGGGAATTCTCCTCCCCTGTCTGTTTTGAGGCACTTAATTTTTGAATCTTTTTCATTTTCTATAAGGGCTTTTAGATTCTTAAAACACTCAAAAGTTTCAGATTTATACTTTATGAAATATATCCACATCATTCTAGTATAATCATCAACAAATAACACAAAGTACCTTTCTCCTTGAAGTGCTTGATTTCTAGTTGGCACACACACATCAGCATGGATGATCTCCAAGGGCTTCGATGTAGAGAGCTCCTTTGTCTTGTGGTTGATTCTGGTCTGCTTTCCATGTTGACATGGACCACATACTGCTTGATTTGGTTTGAACAACCTTGGGATGTCTCGTACAGCTTTGATCTTGCTGATATTGATCAAATTTTTTAAGCTTGTATGTCCAAGTCGCTTGTGCCACAGCCAACTCTCATCTGTCTGACTCAAGTAGCATTTATTTTCTTGAATCTTGTTCAGAATGTAAATGTTGTCTGGTGTTCTCACCCCTTTTGCCACAAGTTTCCCTGAGGCAGAGTTCCTTATTTCACAGTCTTTGGTGCTGAAAACAACCTTATGTCCTTGATCACAGATTTGGCTGACACTTAGGAGATTGTGTTTGAGTCTATCAACCAGTAGAGCATCTTGAGCTTTTCCTTTTCCATTGATTAGAGTAACTGTTCCTTTTCCTGCAATTCTGCCAGATCCGCTTCCAAAGGACACATTCCCTTCCTTTTTGCTCAGTGAGAAAAACTTCCTTCTGTCTCCTGTCATGTGTCTGGAGCACCCACTATCTACAAACCACTGGTTTCCATTATTTTGAGCATATAGAGCCAGGCCGCATTTGTCCATGCTAGAGTTCTTGCTACTCGTCTTTCTTCCTTTGAGTGGGAAGTCTTGTTCATAGTGTCCATTATTGTAGCAGAAAGAGAAAATCAGATCAAATTTGGTCAAGGGATCAAATGAATTGAAATTTTTGATTTGTCCCTGCCTTTTGGGGGCATATGAGTTGATTATTCGGTCCTTTAGCTTTGTCTTTTCACTTCTGTGAACCATACAATGTCTGGCTTAATGACTGAAGTTTTTACAGTGAAATTAGTGTCCAAGAAAGATGGTTTTGTACTAGTTGAAGCAACCATGGTTTGAGTCGATTTCCTTCCTGCAAATTACTCTTCCCTCGTTCTTTGGATTTGTGATGGGCCCATGGTGGAGTACATGTTTGTATTTGTTGTAGTGTCCATGATTCGATTCCACATTCTTCTTTGGAGGAATTCTCTCTTCATTCTTGGGATCTGGGATGCACTTTTGATAACATACTTCTTCATCTTTTGGATTGCAGGAAAGTGCATCGGCATAGCTTTTCGCACTATTCTCAGTGCTTGAGGATTCTCCTTTGAAACCTATTCCAGAATTGTCATGTTGAGGTTTTTTATTTTTCAGAATAGTCTCAAGTATTTGAGAGCTTTAACAACCCTTTTTAATTTGCTCCAACTCCTTTCTCAGAGACACCATTTCGGCCTCACGTTCTTCACAAGTCTCTTCTTTTTCTTTGAGCTTTGCTTCCAAGAAATATTCTCTCCTTCTTATTTCCTCGTTTTCCACTTTGAGAGAAATGAGTTTGTTCCGTAGTTTTTCATTTTCTTCAATGGCACTAATTAACAGTTCATCTACATTTCCTTCTAGCCCTGAGTCATCATCATCTGCGAGTGCCATGAATAATGTTTCTTGCCTTTCATCATGATCACTTTCCTCATCTGATTTATTTTTTATGACCATAAACTCATCCTCATCAAACTCATCTTGCTTGGAGAAGAAGTTTTTTCTTATTGAACCCTTTCTTTTTGTGTGCCATTCTTTTAGAATTTCCTTCATCATCACTGTCATGTTTATGAGGAAATTTTGCTGCATAATGACCTATTTTACCACATTTAAAACAAATAAGAGGATACTTGCCTTTAAACATAGATCCTTTCTTCATCTTTTGTACAAATTGAGCCAATTCAAATTCCACATCTGACTCATCACTACAGTCATTCCTTTCTTTCCCCTTCTTTGACTTTGAGGCCTTGAATGCTGCATCTTTGGAGCTTGGGCCACCTTTCCTCATTTCATAGGCAGTGAGAATTCCATGGATTTCATCCATTTTGAGGGTATCTAGATCCTTTTCTTCTTCTATAGCGCTTATTTTGGAGTCAAATTTGTCTGGAAGAGACCTTAATACCTTTTGAACAATTGTACTTTCTTCAACTTTTTCTTCCAATCCTTTCAGGGAATTTACCACTTTAGCTACTTGGAGGAGGTATGCTACAATATCTTCTTCATCTTCCATCCTCAAACTTTCAAATTGTCTTCTGTGAGTTTAAGGCTTTGCCTTTTTTACTTTTGAGTCTCCATTGTACAAGCCAACTAGCTTCTCCTACATTTCTTTGGTAGAGGTACAGTGCATGATTTTTGTAAACTCAAAATCAATGATTCCACTAGTGATGGAGTTCATGGCCTTTGCATTTGCGATGTAGGCTTTCCTCTCATCCGGGCCTGTTGGAAGAGTGGAAGTTGTTTAGTATTCATTTTGAACAAAATGCCAGACTTTAGGTCCAAGGAACCTTAAGTAGTAGGTCATTATTTTCTTCCAGAAGCCAAAGTTAGTGCCATTTAACAAAGGAGGTCTTCTTGATGCTTAGTGATTTCTCATCATGGCTATGGATCCTTCTTCAAGCTGTTAGGCTAGTATGAAGAGGCCAGCTCTGATACCAATTGTTGTAAATACTGAGGGGGGTGAATCAGTATTTCTTACTTTTTTTATTGTTCTAGTGATTGCCAAAAGCATATATAGATATGTATATGTATACACAGAACACATAAATCAATAGCTAGAATAAATGCTTTTATTAAAACTCAAGGCAGTGCAATGAAATAAATACAATATAAATATATATCTGACTGTGAATATTTGCCAAGCTCCAACTTGGACTTCAATGAGGCTCCAGCCTCTAGAGCACCAACTCTGTTTTGCAGTGGTTCTGCACTTAGGAGCACCTACCCCTAATGAATTTAGTCTTGTTCAGTTCTGAGGCTCCAAACTCTTGGGCTCCAACCCAACCTTGGTATAAACTGGTATGCTGCTACACTCTATTCAGTTGAGGTTCTCTCACTCCTATTCTCTTGCCTCTGCTACTTCTACAGCCTCTGCTGCTTCTGCTACCTCTTCTGCCTCTGCTGGTTCTGCTACCTCACACTCTAGTTCTTTACCATCACAACAGCACCAACAGTTCTCTGTTTTTACTGTTTTATACATTCTCATGCCTTTGTCCATTCATTTCTACTTACTCACTGGCTCTTTGGCTTCCTCCTCGCCCGCTTCAGCTTCCTCCGCACTGTGCAAGTTCACTAACTTTCTAAAGACACTTCATTTGAGAGGTCCAAAACTCCACGGAGAACACATCTTATTGGTTACAACTGTAACAACGCTCCTTTAATAATTATTGTGGGCGTACATAGAGCTCTACTTCATTTAATGGATTTGCACATCCAATCGCAATCAATATCACCATGAATCACCCCATTTACCTGACATTCAACCTTCTAAAACCATCGGACACAGCCATCGTAAGCCTTTCGACTTAAAAACCACCCCGCAAGAAAACATGGTTACACTGGAAAATATATGAAAAAACAGGTGAGAAACACTAATGGCAGATTTCAAATTTAGTTTACCCACTTCTATTCCTGTATCAGGTCAACAACTCCATTGCAATCGACGGATTTAACATCCCTTCAAGACTAGCGACACAGTAGAAGCGATATTACATTGGACCATGTTGCAATCGGACCATCGGGTCCATGACTTACATCGCAATTGGCGTTCGGGAGAGTGTAATTCCTTTGTGTATCATTGCAATAGGCGGATACGATATAGCATTCAACCATAACACAATGCCGCATCAGGTCTGCATGTGTCATCGCAATCGGAGGTTTTGGTGGTGACACATAGCCGAACCTCTGATTATCACTGTTGCCAATATACATATATATGCTGATATATATATATATATATATATATATATATATAAAATTCTCCGCCATTCTCCTGTCACATCAGTCAAAAAACACATGAAGTTGAACCTATCGTCTGATCATTCATCAGGCGATCTGACGACGTTCACTCCTCCTAATCCCGCAAACCGCCCGCGCATTAACTCGTAATAAAGCGGTTTTCAACTGTTCCCTGCTACCACATGTCATAGTTCTAATGGAATCGCGAGCCCATGTACAAATACCACTTGACTCCCAAGGGTGGTGTGAGCATTACCGCTTACCACCTAAGCCTGCTCTTCCCACCCGATAAACCTTATGCATCTTCCGCGCCCTGTGACCGTTGGATTTGCCCATCCGAGATCCAACAGCCTGCGATCGTATTCCACCTTACCTTCCTGATAGCCCCTGTCATGTTGTATCTGCCGTCCATCTGCACAATCCAACGGTCAGCCTCGTTCCTCCATTTAGTTTGTCTACCCGCCAGAAAGACCGTGCTCCTTAATTTCTCTGTGCATCCGAAGGTTGTTTATAGTTGTTACCTACATGCATATAAGCTCTATGATGACTTATTTACATGCCTCTATTGACTCTATCTTCTGTTTGCACTGTTTGCTCCTCTGGTGGCTCTGTCTCCTCCTCTTGGCTCTGATAACTCTGTGTGCTCCTCTTGGCTCTGTATACTCCTTGAATATTACCATATTGACATCAATGACAATCTGTGTCCAACAGGAAGTAGAGAGAAAAGTAGGGTTTCATGACCAAGAAGAGGACCTCACCTTGAAGGCTTGGGATGTTAGAGAGGTAGTCAAAGCAATCAAAGATGATGAGCTGGATTAGTTGCTCATAGGATGAGCAACACATTTAGCAAGAAGGTGATGATGAGCCCCAAAAATGGGTACCTTATTGGGCTCATTTTGCCTATTGTTCTCCATTAATCCACCATTCTTCATATTTTATGCATGCTTTTGAGTATATTTATGTTAATTGAATGAATGAGAATAGTCACTTGACCATGAATTCTAATACGTGCTTATTGCAGATCTTTGGACATCTTTTGGACCAAGGTCAAGCATTTATGGGCCAGTTGACAGCAAAATATGAGGGAACAAGGCTGAGAATTTATAGGAAGGGTGTCTCCTGCACTAAATGGCCCCTTCTTCGAGTTCTCCACCATCAGCTCAGAGTTCAGCAGCCCATCGAAGATGATCCCCAAGGGCAGCCGAGCAGCTTTTGTGAAGTGGTTGATGACTTACAGTTTTGAGCAGCCAAGCCCCTTGACTTAAGGAGGTACGTTGGAGGTCCTTGTAGTGCATAAATAGGAAGGCTTCTAGCCTTCTTAGGTTAGCTTTTGAATAGTTGTATTTTCGCACTTTAATGTTGCTCTGCTTTTTAGCTCACTTTGGAGCTTTTGCTGTAAACATTTTTGTGACATGGTTATTTTTTTAGTAATGGAGATCAATTTCATTTTGCATAAGCTCTGAACTTATTTTAGGAGGTTTTAGCTCTTAGGGTTGGGCCCAAACCAAGTGCCAGTACCTCCTTTTGTGTACTTTTATATGTTTTTGCTACATTCCTAGAATAATTTCTGCTACTTAGATTAACATATTGCTTTGTTACTTAGGTCATTTCTGATGATTGAAATAGATTTTCATGTTCAGGTTGATTTGATAGGTTGGTAACAGAAAATATCTTCAAAAAATTACATCAAGCAACCCTTGATCTCACCTCTCCCTCCTCGGGACCATGAGCTGAGACCAAGGTGTCCTTGCTACCACAAAAACGTTGTTCTTGCTTCTTCATGCAATTGCTAGTGTTAGATTCTCAGTTGCAAAAGTTGATACCAGTTGTGATTACATGTGTGGACCCATTCTTGCTTATTTTTCATAAGTTATCTTGCATGATTTTCTACCAATAAAGTTATGTTCATCATGATTGTTGGGTTTCTAGGTCAAATTAGGTCAAGATAGCTAGATCTTTGGTTTGCATAGTCTTTGTTTCATTAGTTTTGAGAAATAGTGTGCAGATCACCTGTAATAAATCCTTGCCTATCCTTCCTTCATCATACAACCTACTCCAACTCCAACTTTCAGATTCCTTCCCTTCATTTGCCACACTTCTCCAATTGACCTAATTTCTACATTTTTGTGCAACATTGTTCCCTCCATCCTTGAACAAATCCAACCATCTTCATCACTCTGTAGCCTCATTTACCAAGTCCTAGACCTCTTCATAGCCTCATCCAACCTCCATTTCCACTTTCCCACCTATTTTCCTCCATCAACCCTCAAAAATCCTCTCTCGGCTCTTCCTGTAGAACATCCTGTAGAACCCCTGCAGACTTCCTGTAGAAGATCACGTGGGCAGTTTCTCGAGATCTGATCACTGTGAAACTCTCTATAAGGGTGCTAGGGACCCCTTAGGCCCTCTTCTCACCTTCCCAACCACCTGCAAGTGCCTACCCCATCTTAATCAAACTCTGCACAGTAAAAAATAGTTAAAGCACGTGCATAATAATTCTACAAAATTACTCAAAAATACAAAAAGATGTTTTTTCAAATTTTACTTCAAAAGTAGCTTAGAAACATGCATTTTACCTTTCTAAGAGTAAATGGCATCCATTTCAATAGCTTTCATCTCTTTTCTTGCACCAATAGGTTTAGTCGGTAAAACTAGGGTTTGCATTTCTTTTCCAGCTTTCAACTTCTTTCTGCAGGTAGACTGGCCTCCTTTGAGTTGGCTTTTATCCATCACAATTAAAATCTTCTTCTAAGAGCTCATAGAAGTTGGCTTAAGCTCCTAGCGGACTTGTGCCAGCTGATAAAGTGACAAACTGCGGCAAGAGCTAGTACTTGTGCATATAGCATCGTGGCTTCCAAGTTTGTTATGAACTATCGGGTTGATAAAAGTAAAGAAGGGAGTCCCAGGAGTTGCAGCACTATTGCTGCAATATTGGAGCCCACCACTCCTTGAGGACATCCAAACTTTTCATGCAATCATCATTCCAACAATATGTAGCATTCTTCTTCAATAGTTTTTCCATCGGTGCTATTATTTTGGCATAGCTTTTGATGAACTTCCTATAATATCCAGTGTGCCCCAAAGTAGCGCGTAGTTTTTAAACACTTCACGGTGCTTCCTAATTCAAAATAATGGCAATATTCGTAGGGTCCACCATCAGGCCTTGTTTGTAGACCACATGTCCCAACAGGTTTCCAAAGTGAACGAGGAAGGTGCACTTCTTAAGGTTTATTGCAATCTTGTGTCGGAAACAAGTATCCAGCATCAAACCTAAGCTCGCTACATGGTGTTTAACTAATCCAAAGACAATCCAATCATACAGATAGACCTCCAAGAACTTGTGGATGTATTCTTTGAATGCGGCCACCATGATGCACAAAAATATAGCTGGCATGTTCTTCAATTCAAAGCGCATAACGATGTATTGAAAGAAGCCCCATTCTATTGAGAAGGTTGTTTTTCTCCTATCTTCTGGCGTGACCTTGATCTGATGGTACCCTAAGAAGCCATCCGTGAATGAGTAAGCTTCCTGACCGCTAACATTTTCCAATACTTCATCTGTGAATGGTGTTAGGAATGGATCGTGTACACAGGCATCATTAAGCTTCCTGAGGTCCACGCATATTCTTATTTCACCTTTTTGTTTTTTCTCTTGCACTACCATAGAACTCACCCAATTGGATTCTTCTAGTGGTTCAATAATTTTGGCTGCGAACATTTTGTCTAATTCGTCGCAGACCTTTTCTTTATAATTTGGATTCAAACGGTACAGCTGCTGCTTAACTATCTTCGTCTCTGGTTTCAAAGTGATCTTCATCATCCCTAAGTCGCCAATGATCCCTTTTAAGTTCATAATTTTGGTCGGGAACAATTCTTGGTATTTGCGGAGTAACTCAGTGACCTTATCTACTGTAGCATCATCCCAATAGTCTCCAAGCATCATGTACTTTGGCTCCGCTTCTGTGCCAATGTATGACCATGGGAGATGATAAGGGGAAGTAGCCAGAAGAAAGTACATGGGTTTGCAAGGCTCCTGCAAAGTAACCCAAGTTTGACTTAGAACGTGCAAAGGAGACATTTATGGAAGCTAAGGAGAGCTTCACGAAGGCCTCCACTTCAGGTAGTAAGGATCAACTAGAACTAGGAATGGATCCTTCAATGCTCACTACCTTTCTGGAGACATGCATGAAACTGCTGCATGATAGCAAAGAGGTTAAGAGACTACAGGAACTGATCACTAGGTGCGCAGGGTCAGGAGAACCATGCATGGTCTGGAAACTGGGGAAGCATGCATTATGCACTAGAAGGGAAATGCGGTTAACTGGACAAATTGGTGAGTATGAAATGGATCAGGTAATCCTAGATCTAGGTTCAGACGTGAATGTATTACCAAAGAAAACATGGGAACGCATGGGTAGACCTGCGTTATGATGGTCCCCTATTCAATTACGAATGGCGAACCAATAGAATATTTTACCCATGGGGAGATTGCAAGGGGTAATAGTAGATATTTAGGGTGCAAGCACATAAGTGGATTTTGAAGTGATTGAGATTATCAATGATGGTAACCCTTATCTCGTACTGCTAAGAATAGATTGGGCCATTGATCAGAGATGCTACAAACCATGCGTGATGTTGTCCATCCGTCAACGTCATATTGGCTTCGCGAATCATACTCCTCAGCCATTGATCCAGATCCCAGGGGGTCTCGCCTAGGAGCATCGTGATCTCTTTAAACCCGATGATTGATTGTGTTTCTGACTTTGGCCTGCTGAATTCCTTATTCAACGCAACCTAGATTTCTGTAATTCCTACATTTGGGTGGTCATTAGAATGCTTGATATACCATGTTAATGCGCGATCCTGCAACGTGCTTAGCAGCATGGCTTTCTTAATATTGTCATCCATGACACCTTGTGCTTCCCATACCACTCTTACCACGAACTAGAATTGGTCTAGATCTTCATTCCCTACTCCTTTGAATACTGGTAGTTTGATCGCGCTCACCATACTGAACTATGGGGGTGGCGGAGGTGGAGTGGGTGAAGATGGAGGTGAGGGGGTGAAACAGGTGGTGGTGTGGGTGGAGGTGGTAAACACGGAATTAGCTGCCTTATCAAACTAACCACTCTTCTCGGAGAAACCTTTGTGGGCTCGTCCTTGCTCTCCCACGAGGGTGAAATTAAGGGACTATTTTCTAATTCTTCACTACTTCCTCTTTTGTAGATCTTCCTGCTCCGCGTAGTCCCAAACATTAATTTATTCACATAACCTGCTTTTCACACAATAGCATCTTAATCCAAATGTTCAAATATTTAATATACTTACCTCTTGGTCCCTTAAGAAAACGTCGCTCTGCCTCACTATAGCTAATGGTTGTGTCTACCACAAACTCAGTGATAAATCCTCCTATTATCTGGTCGAGCCAATGGTCCACAGCTCGCGCGATCTTATCTTCTAATGCTTCTAGTCTATGCACTAATTCTGGAGTCCACACTATTGGTTTGTCAAGCCTACACCTTCCCTGGCTGTCTGCTAACTTCGTGATCCATTCATATAGCTTAGAAGGAAAGGATGCAAAGAAAATTTCATGGATTTCCATATACAAGTAGCGCTCCAACCATTGTTCCTTAGATACTCGTGGAGTTCTATTTTCCTATGTCGCAAACTCGTGAATCTTCTTGTCCAACCACTCTTCAATTTCTTTCTTTGTTGGGTTCCAGTGGCATGACATCAAACATCCCTTATGCAAATCCTGGTCCTAGCAACGGAATCATTTATTAGCTTATATGGGCCTGACCCAGGTTTAGAGGTGATTTAGCCAAACAAATCCCAGTACTATTGGCGCTTTCGACAACAGTCCGTGGAGCTTGGACTAAGGTCTCACCCGATGTAGTATGGGAGGGTGCTAGAACTAGGTTTCTGCACCTTGTGGATGTCTGATGAGCTTTTGGAAATCCACGGTTTAACCTTGCATGCCTGTCGCTACACGCACTTGCTATGCCTTCGTTACTTGTGATGCTACTTTCACACAGACCTACCTGGGGCGCAACCCGTATAATACCTAAGTTCCTTGCTATTAATCTGTTATTACCTGATTACTTATCTTATGTGTATAAGATTAATGATTATTACAGAATATTCAACAACCATATCAGAGCGCGTGATAAGATAAACCAATGTAAATATAAAGAAGATAATGCACAATAGATACACCAAAATAGGAATCAACCTCTCTTTGTTAGTCTTTGATCCAGATTATAGACTCAACACCGCCCTGCAAACTCAGCTGCAGAGCCTCTTCCTACTACTATGACCCAATACACTTCGAATCCTACTCTAAGCTTGAACCATTCCTTTTATACTCTCTCTATCTTCTGCTCCCTTTACAAGTTAGAGCCTCACTCTATTTATACAATCCAATGGTTCGTAGACCCTCGGTAGGCCGACATGACTTTACATTACATTACATTACATTACATGACTTTAGGGTGAACAGCCCTATGACTTAAGCTCTACTTCGCACCCACAATTCGCATAGTCTTACAAAACCTTTGACCAAAACTTGGGCTTTGAGCCCCAAAACCTACTGTGGGGAGATTCCATGCCCAACAAAGGGTTATCCTTCTATAGTTACACTCATTCCTGATTCTCTGTATCATCCATAATCATTACATCCCTTTGTCTCACATCAATGATGGGGGATACATCATGGCCCTCCTTCGACAAGGTCACTTCCTATCAACTTCAACTCATTATCTAGGAAGTCGATGGAGAGACTCCTTTCCAGTACCTTAGAGATTGCATGCCCTAATGGCAAGTTCTTCACACTCGACAACAAGTTCACATCATTGGCTTTTGATCAGGTGATTTCACGGGTGTTCGACTTTAGTTCCTTATTCAAATTTTGTGGATTGTGCTGCTGGTACCTTGAAAGCCATTATCATTATTGGTGGTTTCTCTTGCGCTTGTTAATGGTTCACATCATTGACTAGTAATCGAGTGAATTTCTAGCATGTTCAACTTCAACACATTTATTCACATGTTAGAATTTTTACTTTGATCGGGTTGTGTTGGAGCACAAGACCCTGGGCTCAGATTACTAAAGTATAGGTTGCAAGGTCATGTGACATGATCATGTTGATATACATGTCTCTTTCATATGGATGGCTACGACCATACCATGAGTTTTTATATGTGATCCTTCTCATTATTGGATGGTTGCAACCATATCTTGGGTTTGATATGATCCTCCTTACTGAATGGTTGCACCCATACCTTGGATCCATTTACATGATCTTTCTCTGGATGGCTGCATCCATACCATGATTCATGTATCATTTATCATAGTTTTTAGTGATTCATATGTATCTATGCTTGCTTGTAGGTTTTCTGACAACCGTCTTCTGTTCCATGCATCTACTTGTAAAGCATTTCACCCCTCACTCTAGTTCAACCTTCATGCTTTAGGGGGCATCTGTTACACAACATTTTGTCATTTTCTCTATACTCCCCATTCCTCAATCTTGGATGACCTCTACAATGAACTCTATGTTCTTTCCCATCATGAAGAGAATGCCTTTACATCCCTCTTCATGTGAAGAACATTCCCCTCTTGCATCATTTACCAAGAATCTTCCTTCATCCCAGTTTTGAATACTAGCTCTAATACTCAGTTCCTTCCCCATGCCCATTTGTAGAGTTTGAAACCAGGCCTAGCACCAAACAGTGCAAGTGAGCCCTTCACCACTTGCATCGACCCTCTTTTGGCAAGTTTTTAAAAATGGAGTTGAAGCTTCCAGGTCTAGAAGCTTCGTGAACGGAAGTCTGGTAAATAGTTGGTATGGATAGAGCCGAGAGAGTATACTTGGGCTCCTTTCAACTATTAAGACGGAACAAAGCAAAGAGATAAGCCCTCTCCAATCATAATAGTAACCATCTCCCCTCCATCAAATTTATATAAAATCCTCCTTTTCCAAGCTGAACTAGTCTTTTTGGAGCTTGAATAACCAACAAGATATCTATAGCTTTAGCCTTCTAGTTTATGTTTGTGAAGGGAGAATAGTGTGTTTGGTTTGGTTTGGAACTAAAGGGAAGAAGCCTTAAAATTCCATTGTTGAGGCTAACCATGAGATGCTAGCAGTGGTGTTGGAACCCAGATACGTCGGAGGAGACCTACAATGTCAAGGCTTTGGTTGTATTTCCTTCTGAGTTTTATATGAATACAACTAATGGTTTATTTCCTACATTGAGTGTCATATTACATTTGATGGCTTAAGATTCCTTGAATTTTTAAGTAGATTGAATGCGATTGTATGCTATCACATTTGTTGTTTTCTCTTGTGTGTTTGTTTAAGGTATTTGAATAGAAAGAACGAAAGGAAGCTGGAGCAAAGGAGTGAGATCACCATCAAGAGGATTAGTGTTCTAAGAGGTAGGCCCTCTTATTCGATTCTAGTCTAAGGAAGTTTTCATTTGGTTGTTATGTTTATGGCTAGACCCACTCTTGGGATAGAGGGATCACCTCTGTGCACAACCTTGGTTAGAGGAGGCTTATCAAGTCACAACCACTTTTCAAGATAAGCTAAAGGGCTTACAGCAGACATAATAGATTCTAAGGATGGCCGCATAAGAAACAACTATAGAGAAGTTAGTTGAGGAAGTTAAGAAGGCAACCACTTAGAGCGGGGGCTTTTTGTAGCAAGATCGCAGTCCCAACTGAGTGACTCGAGGGAAAGTCAGGATCTTTGTGTTGGGGGCCTATTAGGATGGGGTCCCCTGGGTCAATTTTGGGGTTAAAATAACCCAAGTTATGATGCATTTTTTGTAACTAATGTAAAGTATCCGCAATTTTTAGATGCAGAGCACATAGATGGTTAGGAGTTTAGGTTAAGTTTGAGTCAGTTTTGAGATCCACCCATGGTCCGTGGACCATGGGATTATATGAAAAATACTATAAATAGGTGTGTCTTATGGAGTCTAAGGCATATCTCAGAGGTAATGGGCCAATGGAAGAGAAGTGTCAGCACAAAGAAGTGGGTCATATAGGAGAAGAAAGTCTCTACAACTGAGTGCACAAAGGCCTAGGTAAAGTTCACAGCTGAGTACGAGGAACCCTACAACTAACTACGTAGGGTAGTCTTGAGTCTGTAATACTGTATTGAAGATCAATAAAGGAAGTTACCGAAGAATTCCTGTGCATATCTATTTATATATGTTTACTCATGCTTACAATATATGTTGTTGATGAATAATGTGTTTACAAAATAATGATCTAATGATGTGTGATTCTCTTGAATAAGTCTTAATAAATGTATGCAATGCATGTTAAGTACTTTCACAAGGGCTGTGATTAATTCTGTTATATTTACTAAATAACTTAAGTACATCTGAGTGAACATTAATTAAGGGTTGTTCTTTGATGCGCATAAGTGGATAAATAGACTATTAAGGGTCCACAAACACTGATCATCAACTTTCACAAAGGTTTGAACACTATTTTAACAGAGTCATCATACCGAGCCCTAAGGGCTTATCGATCTACGTGAAGGCATATCTAGGGTGCTAAAAGACATCACACTCATCTCTGGATGCAGAAATGTGGTTCTTGCATCCCCTCATACTACTCCAAGTGAGACTACAGCCTACGCTACGTGGGTTGTTGCTGAAAGGGCCAATAGTGTAGGGATTTTTTGGTTGGCGCAGCTAAATTTGAACCTGGGTCAAGACCCCCTAAGTGAAAAATCTAGGATACCTTTGTGTTCCTTCAAGCGAGCCTACCAAGATGATTGGGAAGCGCACTATTGTCGGGCTGCTAGGCATTTTGAGGTCGAGAAAATGATGGCAATATTACAGAAGTATTTCTATTGGTCAAATCTTTGACATGATGTTGGGAAGTACATCAGATCGTGCACTACCTGCGCCATTTAAAAACTGACAATCAAGAAGCAAGTCCTCTATACTCCGCTTCCTACCCCTAGTTGACCTTGGGAATGCAACTGCATGGATTACATGTCCGACCTTCCTTCTACTAAGCATGGAAACGACTATATTTTTTTGGTCATCGATAGATTCTATAAGATGGTCATTATGGTGACCTTCAAGAATGATATCACAGATTGGGACAAAAGGTTCCTCAGTACATTTGGGTCCAATCTCTAGTTGATGTTGGACACCAAACTCACTAAATCCACAAATTTCCATCCCCAAATTAATGGCCAGACAAAGGTCTTCAATAGGGTGATCGTACACATTTTACACATGTACAACTCAAATCATCCACACACATAGGATGAGAGCCTCCCCTATGTCCAACACAGCTATAACTAGACTCTCCACATCTCGACTGGCCATAACCCTTTTCAAGTGGGCTTGGGATTCAAGCCATTATATCCCATTGATGTGACCATACCATTTGGAGCTACTCAGGCATATCCGGCTCATGTCCAGTCTAACACAGATAAGGCAAACAACTTCATGTAGAACATCCAACATATCTGCCAGCAGGTCCATGACATTATGGAGAAATCAAATGCCAAGTACAAGAAGCGACATGATGAACATCGAGTGCCACACAAGTTTCAGGTGGGAGACAGAGTCTGGTTTCATTTGCATAAGGAACACTTTACCAGAGCCTATTGGAAATTGAGACCACTCTGATATGGTCTTTACACCATTACCAAGGCCATGGGAGACAATGCATTTAGGCTCATCATTCCCCCATTCCTTGGCCTGCACTGAGTGTTCAATGTGGACTTCCTTCAAGCATACTTCCCACCATTACTAGACACATAAGACATTGTAGAACAACTCACACCTAAAGAGTTAAATCTAGATTGCATGGAACAAGCCACATGTTATAGCACCATTTACCACTCTTGTTAGATCTGATGCTCTGATTATGGCCTAGGGAAACTTCCTTCCAGACTTGGTCCAAAATCTAAAAACAATGTTTTATTCCCTATATGCTACTTTGTCCTGTGATAAAAGCATGTACATGTGTGTTAGCATATACCCAACCCATGTACATGTGTTAAAACACTTAAAAATAATAAATTTCTTTAATTTTAGGTGGAGTTCATGAGTTTTCCCTGTTACTCACCTCCTATTGCCCATGCCCCAACTGAAAAAACTAATTTGGAGAGGTATAAATAAACCTCCATGGGAAGACCTTAAGGGGGAAGATATGAGATATTGATACTATAGTGAGAATATCCCTGATCGAGTTTGACGAAATCCCTATGCCTCCTGCACTCCTTAAAGCTTCAGGAAACCCTTGTTTCCTTGTTGGAGATATCCTTCATCTTTCTTGAGATATCCTTGTGTATGGTGATTGAGGAATATTATTGAGGCCGGGAAAGGACGGATCTGGAGGATGGTTCCACTTGGAGCCAGAGGAAGACTTAGTTCGTATTTCTCTACTTTACTTGTAGCTTACTTCAACAAAGAAATTTTGTTCTATTCCTGATATTAAATGTGTTTATGCATTGATTTCTATTGTAACTTGTTTATGAATCTTATATTGATGCGTAATTGTTCATTCATTTATATGATCTAAATTTAATATCTTGAACATGCTTTATGTTTCTACTAATGTATATGTTTCATTTGAATAATATTCATGTTTTAAAGACATCAAGAGAAGCACAGGGTATTCATCCTGCGGGATCTACCCAAACGTAGGACCTCCCGGTAAGGACACTCCCGCACAGTTCAGTAGAATAAGCATTTAGGTTTTTTTCTTGAGAATTTCTTGTTGTTTTTGGCCATCTGCTTTGTTGGGGTTTTAAACCCAAGACCCTAGGGTGATCTCACCCGCAACAGAATTAGCGACTCCACTAGGGACAACATTCTTTTTATTCTTGGTGTGGGTTGTTTGTGACCAGGGTTTGTTTTCTTGATTCCTTGCTTCTACAGTATTTTTTGACTCATTAGCTTCCTAAGCATCAAGTCTGATCTTCTGGATTAGGTCTTGATTTTTTTTTTCTTAATTGAGCTTTGTATACGCTGTTTTCCTAGGTTATAGTCACATATACACACAGGTTTCCTCAAGAAGACTCGCGTATACGAGAGTTTCTTGTGTTAGAAATGTGTGTGCACACTTTTGTGTCTTTACACAGTTGCATATACAATTTTTTGAATCATTTTTCAAATATGTTTGCCTAGTTAGATCTACTACCTGGTGATTTCTATTGTTGTATGGTCATCTACTATCTGAAGAACTCAGTTCTCTTGTAAGCTTTCTTTTTCAAATCTCCTTCTCACTGAAAAGCCTAGTTGGCCTAGGATTGCTTCTTAAGCAAGTTTGTGGTTTGTGTCTTGGGTTCAAGGCTTCTGTCTGAAGTTCTTGGATGTTCTGGTTTTCTAAAACAAGAAATTGATTTCAATTTCATTTTTAACCCAAATTTCAAGTTGCCTTGCTTTACTTTTCCTTGTTTGATTGGCCTCGTTTATTTTCATGCTTTTTGAGTGTCTCTTTAGAAATTTTAGAAAAAAAAAAAGAAAAATCTTGACATTTTTGTCAGTTTTTTGAAGTATTTTACTGCTATTTGGATCCGTTTATGCAAGTTTGTAGTCCTTCTTGTTTCAAGTTTCATTTATTAATGAGTTTGATAACTTGCAAGGTATAAGGACTCCTTGTGCTTCCTTTTTGATCTTTTGAATTTAGTAGTGCTTTGTTAAATTGGAAACTAGGGCCAAACTCCATGTGGGTCGGCTTATTTATGGCAGCTGATATTTTTATTGGATCCCTCTCATCGAGAGGTGTAGGATTGATCCAAAGATCATCCGATTCCGATAAGTATTTATGGAGATATGAATTTATTTTGTTTATGTAATTATTATCAAGCCGACCAGCTCTTATGTAGGCTCTAGAAGCCCAACCGACGTGTCTATTCATCATCCTCGTTTTAGTATAAATAGATGAGTATTTGATGTCATTTGAACATGTATTCTTGAGTGATCTCCTCCTCTCCACGTCTTGGGGTTTTGGAGAAGGAGTGAGACACTAAGAGTAACATGGTTATACGTGGATGATGCCCTAGCTATATACGCAACAAACCTGTTACATGCACAGCATGCCCTATACTCTACACACAGACATACAACATAGCTAATATGGATCTATACGCATCTATGAAGTCAATGTAATGAAGGCTATATATTTATACGCACAGTATGGTAGAGATTATACACTGGAATGAAGACGCAGTCCATACATATATACGCACAACATGATAACGTTATGCGCTGTACTCAGTTAATGAAGCCGCAGTGAAAACCTATTTCATAAAGGCAATATATATACGCACAGCATGATAACGTTATGTGCTGTACTCAGTTAATGAAGCCGTAGTGAAAACCTATTTCATAAAGGCAATATATATACGCACAGCATGATAACGTTATGCGCTGTACTTAGTTAATGAAGCCGCAGTGAAAACCTATGTGCAGTCACGGAGACAGTCATATGAACTCGGATACTTCTGATATTTTGAAGAATAGTTACAAGATAAATGTCGGAACTCTGTCCACTATAATAATCATACTGTTAAGGGAATGAAGCAGCAGTGGAGCCGCAGTCTAGAACGCAGAAAGCACACATGCTAGATCTCGCATGGAGAAGCAGGATCTGACTGCACCTCGGTTAGGGTATGAGGTGCATTCATGACCAGAACTCATAAGTATGATATGGATGCATATCTGATCGATATTCTACCTATTAATCCATGCTCGAATGAACGAAGAAGTATAGATCTCGAATGGAGTAACTACAGTAAGGTCTGAACTACATGGAGACATAGCCCTTGGTATGACAGTCTTGGTATTACATGGATAAGGTATGACAATATGCTATCGTGGTACTCCTATAGAATACTTGGTATAAGGATGACCATGTCATGGATCTATTCTATAGATCACATGCCTATTTATAAGGGAAAGCAGTACCAAAGCTACTACAATCTAATAATCATTGTCGCAGTATTGATAAGGATATCAGATATAGTCATCATGCTGTAGACCTCATTGGAGACCTTGTTGACATAATGAAATGACTGTCATAATAGAAATCTTTGTATATTAATGAGAGTAGTAAACTAGTCACTGAATACACATCAGATGGTTGCAGATACATGATGTTGAGATCAACTCAGTGATATTTGGGTGCAGTGCAACATGATGAATGGGAAGCATGAAGATCATGAGCAGCATGATGATGCAGGATGCAGCATGTTGGTGCTACACGGTAAGGTGCAACAAATGAACGAAATGGATAGAAGCCATCATCTAGGAGAATCAGTTGAAGCGGAATGTCTTCAACTGATCTCATGCATTATTGTTATAGGAAATAATCTATGCTAGATCTAGATAAGTCAAGGTGTTGACTTCTGTTGTAATTGTACTCTCTCTCTCTGCTGATCTTTGAAGATAAAAGAAGATTTGATCAAAGGGTTTCCCCACACATTGTGGGGTTTGTCCCTGGCTTGCGCCATATCTTGTGTCCTCTTGTCTTGGCTTGTCTTCTGCGTATTATATTTATGTTCTATCTGCAGTTTATCGTAATGCTGATGTGATTTCTAACTGTGAAAATTTAAATAAATTGCTCACGCATAGAACATACCTAAACTTAACATGGTATCAGTGCTGAGGTGAAGACAATGCCCAAGCAAGAGTGAAAGAGCAATCACCGAAGACAGTTGGGATAAGACAGAAGGATCAATGGGTTCCTCATAATTCACCTAAGGGAGAAGTCGAAGCAGAGAATGTTATCAGAGTGGTGCAGCGGAAGTTTTTGATGGCCCATCTAAAGATCACTTCGTTGGAAAGTTCGGATCTAAGGGTGGAAGGAAAGGCAGATGCCTTGTTGAAATAAGTTCGGCCGTTATGCGAAGGAGTGTCTGAATGGCAGAGACACATCTCTTGATGAAGATAAAAACCATTCCTTGGACATCTTCAATGATCAAAAGAATGACTAGTAATGCAGGTCATCAAGGAAATGGTCGACTCTTCCACGAAAGCAAGGAACCCCAAAATCTCTTTTATGTACCTGATTGAACCTGATGTCCATCTCAGAAATGGAAGTCAAAGGTTACAGGGTGGCACTTATCAATGGAAAGGTACGTGTTTGAAAATAGATCTTTTAAAGATGTTTTTGAGTTCAGGGTTGTATCAAGTTGCAGGAAATCCACTGGGGACCATGTCCATTGACTCAGCACTGGAGGTCTGTGAGTTAGATGGTGACTAGGATGCCTAAATTCAAAAAGAAGCATGAAGGTACATGTCTAAAATGTACCGAAGGAAAATATTATAAGGGGACCATTCCCCTCATGTAGTAGGTTCGCAGGTTTGGAACAACCCGAGGAGTTTGAGAATCATGATCAAGGAATCTCATGTATACAGGTGGAAGAAAGCCCTCTATGGCTTGAAGAAAAACACCTCGGGCATAGTATGAGAGGATTGATAGCTGTCTAATGAAGCCGAGATTCACTAGGAGTGAAATCGATCCAAACCTTTTGAAGGTTGTGGATGCCAAACCTCTCATATCGGCACCTATGTATGACAGGTGCAGACCCTCTCATTTGTAGAAGACAGAGGGAGTTGGATTCTGAATGTGGAAAGATAAACTGCAAGCATGAGACTACCTCGAGGATCTTAACTTTCAAGAAGTTATATGGTAGTGATGTCAGGCCAGATCTGGGAAATGCCTCTGAGTTTCTTAAACTCATTCGCGTTGATGTTCTTGGAGAACCTCCATCCAGACATATGTGTTGCAGTTAGCATGGTGAGCTCATATTTGGTTGAGCCTCACTAGATTGGTGCCAAGAATCTTCTAAGATATCTCCACGGCACAATCTCTCATGAATTGAGATAAACTGTCGGAAATATGAAACCACATGATTATTCGAATGATGAGTGGGCAGGCAGTATGGAGGATCACTAGAGCACTTCTCAGTGCTGTTTCTCTTTGGAATCTACCTCGATATCCTAGATGAGCAGGAAGAAGAAGTCGGTGACTCTGAGCACCACCAAGGCAGAATACATTGCTGATAGTATGGCCTTCTGTGAGGCAGTCTGGTTGCTGAAGCTCTTTAGTGAGCTGTTTGTACACATGATGAATACCACTGTGATTCTCTGTGACAACCAGAGATGGGATTCGATTATTGAGGAATCCCGTATTTGACAATTTCTCCAGTAGATAGACATCAAATATTGCCTTATCTGGGATATGGAAAGTCGATGAGCAAGGAGGCTCCATCGCACTGAGATGATATACAGGTTGCTAAAGCCCCAGGGGAAAGATCAAATTTGTGATTTTCCCAAATGACTTGGAGTCATCAAGAGACCTTTGTAAAATGGTCCTGCATGTTGCATACATTGAGCTCTGGGAGCTCTGGGGGGCTTGCAGTTCCATTGGAGCAACATACGACCACAGGGTGACTCACCCTCCCCTGTTGGTGCACACTGGAACAAGATGATTCGCTCTCTTGTGGGACAAGATGATTCGCTCTCTTGTGGAACAGGATGATTTTCTCTCCTGTGTAGCAGGATTGATGTGTTCTCCTGTGAGGCCTGGATTGATGTGTTCTCCATGGCGGCCTGGATTGATGTGTTCTCCATGGCGATTGTAGCAGGATTGATGTGTTCTCCTGTGAGGACAAGATTGATTAAGTTCTCTTGTCGAGGCATCCTACCCATGCAGTCTGGGACTCATGGGAAGTACCTCTCATCTGATCAATGAGCAGAGAAATGAAGTTAGGGACCATAGTAGTACCGATGGACGCATTGTTATATCTACCATACTCCCTACGCTAGGATGTCCTCCATTGATCTGGCATCAATGATACTGGTCTGGGACCAGTGGTAGGAGTTGTACATACTATGACACTGACTTCGGGTCAGCTGAGACTGGTCTGGGACCAGTGGTACATACTCCGAGACTGACTTCGTGTCAGTGCAGGACTGGTCTGGGACCAGTGAGAGTCGTACATACTATGACGCTGACTTCGGGTCGGTTGAGACTGGTCTGGGACCAGTAGTACACTCTCTGAGCCTGCGATACTGGTCTGGGACTAGTGGTAGGAGTGGTACCTACTATGACGCTGACTTTGGGTCAGTTGAGACTGGTCTGGGACCAGTGGTACGCACTCTGAGTCTGACTTCGGGTCAGTGGAGAATGGTATGAGACATTCTCGATCAATTCTTCTTCTTCATAGTTCAGCAGAGCAGAGCTAGTAGAGCCAGCAGAGTTGAGCAGAGCAGAGTAGAGCTAGCAGAGCCAGCAGAGCTGAGCAGAGCAGAGCAGAGCCAGCAGAGCTGAGCAGAGCAGAGCTAGCAGAGTCAACAGAGTTGAGCAGAGCAGAGCTAGCAGAGCCAGCAGAGTTGAGCAGAGTAGAGCAGAGCTAGCAGAGCCAACAGAGCTGAGCAGAGCAGAGAAGAGCCAGCAGAGCAGAGCCAGCAGAGCTGAGCAGAGCAGAGCTAGCAGATCCAGTAGAGCAAAGCAAAGCCAGTAGAGCTGAGTAGAGTAGAGTTGAGCCAGTAGAGATGAGCAGAGTAGAGTTGAGCCAGCAGAGCTGAGCAAAGATGGGCAGAGCAGTGCAGGGCACTGATGGCAGAGATAGTACAGTCGGACTTATGGATCAATGGATGGAGTTCTCCCTAGTTGAGAGGGAGTGTTAAATTGGCAACTAGGGCCAAACTCCATGTGGGTCGGCTTATTTATGGCAGCTGATATTTTTATTGGATCCCTCTCATCGAGAGGTGTAGGATTGATCCAAAGATCATCCGATTCCGATAAGTATTTATTGAGATATGAATTTATTTTGTTTATGTAATTATTATGAAGCCGACCAGCTCTTATGTAGGCTCTAGAAGCCCAACCGACATGTCTATTCATCATCCTCGTTTTAGTATAAATAGATGAGTATTTGATGTCATTTGAACATGTATTCTTGAGTGATCTCCTCCTCTCCACATCTTGGGTTTTTGGAGAAGGAGTGAGACACTAAGAGTGACATGCTTATACGTGGATGATGCCCTAGCTATATACACAGCAAACCTGTTACATGCACAGCATGCCCTATACTCTACACACAGACATACAACATAGCTAATATGGATCTATACGCAGCTATGAAGCCAGTGTAATGAAGGCTATATAGTTATACGCATAGTATGGTAGAGATTATACGTTGGAATGAAGACGCAGTCCATACGCTTTCATAAAGGCAATATATATACGCACAACATGATAACGTTATGCGCTGTACTTAGTTAATGAAGCCGCAGTGAAAACCTATTTCATAAAGGCAATATATATACGCACAGCATGATAACGTTATGCGCTGTACTCAGTTAATGAAGCCGCAGTGAAAACCTATTTCATAAAGGCAATATATATACGCACAGCATGATAACGTTATGCACTGTACTCAGTTAATGAAGCCGCAGTGAAAACCTATGTGCAGTCACGGAGACAGTCATATGAACTCGGATACTTCTGATATTTTGAAGAATAGTTACAAGATAAATGTCGGAACTCTGTCCACTATAATAATCATACTGTTAAGGGAATGAAAGCACACACGCTAGATATCGCATGGAGAAGCAGGATCTGACTGCACCTCGGTTAGGGTATGAGGTGCATTCATGACCAGAACTCATAAGTATGATATGGATGCATATCTGATCGATATTCTACCTATTAATCCATGCTCGGATGAACGAAGAAGTATAGATCTCGAATGGAGTAACTGCAGTAAGGTCTGAACTACATGGAGACATAGCCCTTGGTATGACAGTCTTGGTATTACATGGATAAGGTATGACAATATGCTGTCGTGGTACTCCTATAGAATACCTGGTATAAGGATGACCATGTCATGGATCTATTCTATAGATCACATGCCTATTTATAAGGGAAAGCAGTACCAAAGCTACTACAATCTAATAATCATTGTCGCAGTATTGATAAGGATATCAGATATAGTCATCATGCTGTAGACCTCATTGGAGACCTTGTTGACATAATGAAATGACTGTCATAATAGAAATCTCTGTATATCAATGAGAGCAGTAAACCAGTCACTGAATACACATCAGATGGGTGCAGATACATGATGTTGAGATCAACTCAGTGATATTTGGGTGCAGTGCAACATGATGAATGGGCAGCATGAAGATCATGAGCAGCATGATGATGCAGGATGCAGCGTGTTGGTGCTACACGGTAAGGTGCAACAAATGAACGAAATGGATAGAAGCCATCATCTAGGAGAATCAGTTGAAGCAGAATGTCTTCAACTGATCTCATGCATTATTGTTATAGGAAATAATCTATGCTAGATCTAGATAAGTCAAGGTGTTGACTTCTGTTGTAATTGTACTCTCTCTCTCTCTCTCTGCTGATCTTTGAAGATAAAAGAAGATTTGATCAAAGGGTTTCCCCACACATTGTGGGGTTTGTCCCTGGCTTGCACCATATCTTGTGTCCTCTTGTCTTGGCTTGTCTTCTGCGTATTATATTTATGTTCTATCTACAGTTTATCGTAATGCTGATGTGATTGCTAACTGTGAAAATTTAAATAAATTTCTCATGCATAGAACATACCTAAACTTAACATGCTTTTTGTGACCTCAAAAGTTTCTTTAGTTTCCTTAAAAGAAAAAGACAAAAACATTGCTTTTTCTTTTCTTTTGCCAAGATTTTGGCTTTTTGGTTTCTTTTGTCTTATTTTTGAGCAATTCTGATCTTTTTCAATTTTTTTTGCTTGGTTTTGAGGGAAATTTGTTATTAAATTTTTGCCCTCTTTATTTTCAAGTTGGCTTATTGATTTTATAAAGAAACACTTTTGCTTCTTGTATGAGAATCCATGCACCGTCATTATATTTTGCAATAAGATAGTTTGTATTGCAGACAATTTAGTCTTTTTGTTAGATTTTGAGTGTGTGGAGTGTGTTTTCTAGAAAAAGAAAAAATTTCTTGTACAAGTTTATTCATAGAACTCTATAGAAATCCCTTTTCATTCAAGAAAATAACTGCATGCATATAGTTAAGTTTCTATTGGTTTCTTATGTGTTAAAACATCATCAGTTTCACTCTCGTTTTACCCATGACTTAAAGAACAACCTCTTTAAAATCAAGAACTTTAATAAACAGAACTAAATTTTTTTTATTTTGTCATTAACAAACACCAACAAGTTTAAGTTCTTTAGGGCCTTGGAATAGGTGAGTGGAGAGGTTAACTCTCCAAGGCCACTCAAATTATCAAATGTAGAAGATGAATAACGAGCAAAAACAAATATTGTTAGAAATATCTGGAAATCTCTGTGATTGGGAGTTAAACACGAGGGAGAGTGAAGAAAAGGAATAGATATACCCCCTCTCCTACTTGTTGGATCCCGCCCCACGACTGTTCTGCCCAAATTTTGATATGAACTAGTGCCCATAGTTCCCTTTCCTAGGGGTCACATAGGTGGCTATGAAGGGGAATCTCGTGGCACTTGAGGCGGACCTTGCATAATATTCATTAGTACTTCTGGAGAGTACCCTTATGAGGCTTGGGTACTTGCACCGACAAAGGCTTTTGTCTAGAGGTTAGCGTAACTGTTTCTGTCACCTTCACTGGTAGGCCTAGGCCGTCATTATCCCAAACTATCTTCGGAAGGTCCATTACTTCACTTTCTTGTATTTTGGTGTGTGATCCTCATCACCCAGAGCAAAAATACTTGGAAGTTTCTTGATTGGTTGCATACTTAGGGAATTTATAGTCGATTTCTCTTTGCTCTTTGTATTTAGTTGGCTTTAGGTTGATTTGTCTTGTCACTTTTGGACTTTAGATTCTGAATGACTGACCTACCACTCCACTGGTATTCAAAGGATTTTGACCTTTCTTTCTTAAATTTGTGGAGTTGCCTCCCTAAGGGAAAAGGTTTTTATTGTGAATCCCTCTTCCTTGGAAATTCATTTGAACATTCCCATAAGGGAAGGATCTATGAATAAGTCTAGTATGGCCCATATTCTTGTGGAGACCAACCAAGGTACCCTTCCAAAACAGGATCCTTGTGATTTTCCTTTCTTTGGAAATGTTTGTATCCCCTTGATGGCCACTTTGAATATTCTTGGATTGAATGTTGGACTACCAGTTTGGCTGTGGTCCACTCCGAATATTCCTGATGTTCTTGAAGCTTCTTAGATGCATTCTTTACTTCAAGGGCATCAAATGGGTGTTAATTGTTCATCTTCTTTCAAAGAGAAATATGGTATTCCCCTTTCTCCTTCCTCTTGTAATAAGAGATCTAAAATGAAGAGAAAGAGGAAGATGAAGAAGAAGAATTATTCTATCCATTCATCACCAACCTCTTCTAGTCATGATGGGGTCATAAGTCTAGTCACTACAAGTCATACTAGCAATTCACCACCAACCTCTGCAAGTCATGTTGGAGATGAGCCTTAAACCACTGCAATTCATGCTAGGGGAATAATTATAGTCACTGCAAGTCAACCTAGAGATGAATCATCATCAACCTATGCTAATCATGTTGGAAATGAGCTTTCAGCCCCTGCAAGTCATGTTGGGGGAATAAGTCTAGTCACTACGAGTCATTCTAACAATGGATCACCTACCTCTGTGAGTCATATTTCTGTTGATTCCCCTACTTATGTGAGTAGGGTTGGGGTCACAAGTTGGTGGAATGGATGTTGATAAGAAACCTAAGTGTAGAAGTTTTAAACCTAAGTTCCCCTGTAAGATATTTAAGGGAGATCATCTTACTCATTTATGCCATGGTATTCCAGAGGTATAAAGGATATGGTTAGAGTCTGAAGGTTCTTCTACTCCTGAATCTGTCATGGTTTCTCAACAGTATCATCAACCATTAGTTGATAATGTGGTCAAGCCAGTGCAATCTCTGGATGATTACACTCCTCTTTTGGGAGGTGAAGTGCCTAACAACAAATTCTTTTTTATTTCTATTACATAGTCTTCTGGTATAGGTGGCATTCCAGTTTCTCTGAATGTACTTCCTCCAAGTTCTAGGAGTGCCTCCTTTGATTGGAATAATCTTGTCGAGCCTCGTCTTACTTCCGTTGCACCTTTCCAAATAAAGGTTAGAGTTAATGCCATAAACTTATATCGATGTATGGTGGATGAAGGATCCTTTGCAAGTATTATATCCTCCTTGACTTGGAAATCTTTGGGTTCTCCAAAGTTGTCGAAAACTGATAGTTAGTTGTTAGCCTATGATAGAAGAACTCGTGAATCTATGGGTGTTCTTCCTCAATTGCCTATTACTTTATGTGGGAAGACTATTTTTATCGATATGATGGTGGTTGATTTCCCTTTAGACTTTAATATACTATTTGGGCGTGATTATGTCTAAGCTATGAATATTGTGGTGTCTTCACTCTTTTGAGTGATGCGTTTTCCTCATAATGGGAATATTGTCACTATTGATCAGCTTGTATCTGATATTCACCATCCTAATTCAAATTTACTGCTGAATACCACTTGTTTTGTTCCAAGTGTTCAAGTAGACTCTACCCTGCCACGGGTGAACTATGTGGCTGCTATAGGGATTAATGCACGGGTGTTTGGTGATGTAGAAACCCTCAAGGATCTTCCCGGGATCCTTGGAAGACAGTCAGATTAGCTGCAGCTATCACAAAGATGCATGCATATCTATGCTTAAAAAATTAATATCAAAGTGAGAAGGAATTATTACCTTGAGTCTTAGTGTGGTGTTGCTGGAGAGCGCAATGTAGCTAGGCGGAAGATCCCTGAGCCAACTCCATATCAAAACCTGCACATAGAAAAGACAAGCGTAATATCACAACATAAAACCTTGATAAACAATGCATGAACATATAAAGATATCTAGTTGCATATATCTAAGCCACTCATGCTAATGATATTGAATAAACATTGTTGGGAATGGGTTCCCCCAAGAGCTAGTTTTGGGGCTAAAATCCGATGTTTGGGGTAGAAGGCCCAAATCTTGTAATAAAAATTTAAAGTCTCTGCATTTTGTGGTCATGAAGCATGAAGAGGTCAAAGGGTTATATGCCCTTGTTTTGAAAAGTATCAGCTATAAATATCTACCCATGGTCCGCAGACCATGGGATTGTATAAAAAGGGATTCTTAGAATATTCTAAGAGGAGAGTAGTAACAATAAGAAGTATTTTGGGTAAGAAGTTCTAAGTGTTCTCATGTCTTAGCATAGGTAGAGGCTCTGCAGTTGAGTGCACAGTGGTCTAGGGTGGAAGTTTGCAGTTGAGTGCGTGGACCCTTGTAGTTGTGTGTGCAAGGCAGATAGAGTCTGTACTGAACTTGAGATATCAATAAAGAGAAGTATTCTACAACCACTATGTATTTTTTCTCTGTTTAATGCATCTGATTATATTATGTTACGATATGGGTTTACATTATAATGCTTATGTGATGCGCAAATGTATTTGAGTATAACTGTTAATTGAACGCAAGCAAGAGTAAAGGTTTACGTGAAGGTATCTATAAATGCACAGTAGATTAGGTAAACACTTAAGATAACTTGGGAACTTATACAGTAACACAATCACAAAGACATGTAAGTTCTTGGGCCTTAGTTTAGGGCTATCGAAGATCAGTTGAGTACCTTCACAGAGGTATTGAAGGATGAAAGAGAAGGAACATATATAATCCCTAAAGGCTTGTCGATCTACACAAAGGCAGGATCAAGAAGTATATACTGACATCACAACCATCTCACGTGCAGAAACTTGGCTCCTGCATCTCCCAATACTACTTTGAGTAAGACTCTAGTCCACGCTCTGTGGGCTGATGTCGAAAGGGCCAGTAGTGTAGGGATTTGCTTGGCTCATTAATGTTGAACCTGGGTCAAGGCCCATCAAGCCAACAAACATACAAAAAAGTCATACTATCAACATCTCGGAGTGGAAAACACAATTGATGTTCTATATTGATGTAGAAAGAGTTATTACAACCATCAGTTGCATTAGTCTTCCCTTACTCCTCCAGCTACTTTCTCTCTCTCCCTTCTTAACCTCTTCTGATGCCTTAGTCTGAGACTCTACTTGAAAATAAAATAGTCAATCCTTTCAAATTGTTCAACCTCTTTCATAATGGCCCTAGCCTTGCATATATAACATGTGAGGATAGGGTTTCCAAGTCCTTCATGAGTTCTATGAGGCAAAAGTAGTGATGTTTCCATGCCTTTGTGCGCTTTCCCGTTTGCATACTCCATTAGGAATTAGTAGTTCCCCCAAACAAGTCGAGTTTTGATGTTTCCCTTCTTTTGTGAGCTGACATAGGAGAGAATCTTGGGATATTTCTCAGTCAAATCATTCCTTTGACCCATAGAAAATCATTAGGGTTCACTAACGCTCTTCCCGAGGTAATAGACATAGTTACTTTGGGCACTAATGCACCCTTAGCCTTGTTAGGAAGCTTTATAAAGCAAGTTGTTAGTGTTTAGGTAGCATTAGCTTGACAACTGGGCCTGTGAACTTGGTCAGTCCTTCAGTCATCATGTATTTCTCCTTTGAGCTGGTGAGGAGTTCATTTTCTTGTATAACAGATGCCCCCTAAAGTGTGAGATTAGAGGCTACAACAATGGCTGAAATACTTTATATTTAACTATCCTTTTCTTTGGAAAAAAGAGACAGAGGATCAGAGCTTCGAGTGGTATGAGAAACCTGATATAACACATATATATAAAACAACTAAAATCATGTCCTAAGTTGGGCATTCCCACATTCAGTAGCTATGTCAGTGTGATTTTATTAGAAAATAGATATGATGATGCTAGCAGCTGATAAGCACAATGCACAACCTATGTCATAATAGGATCATTCTGATGAGATTTCTCCAAAAAACAATAAATGCAACTTGGGAGAGCAAACAAGGTTGAGTGATGCAAGCCTATACCCAAGGTCTTGATTTCCACTTCACCGCAACAGCATAGATTGATACATGTGAATATAGGTGTTGACGTCGAACATGCATGAAATATTCTGATTACCAGTCAATAATGGATACCGTTAACACTCGTAGAATCGTTTAATCAGGAGCCAATAATCGAACACTTGTAGAATCCTTTAATCAGGAGCCAATAATCTAACACTCGTAGAATCATTTAATCGGGAGCCAATAATGAAAACCCCTAACCAAACATAAGGTAACCTGCCACTAATGTCTGCAAGTACCAAGGCACTGAAGTGTTTATGGGTCTTCTTCCTAGATAGAGTGTTGAAGTTGATAGGAAGAGACCTGTCGAAAGGTAGGCAATATGGTGTCCTACATCAGTCGACACAAAATGGGACAAGAATGATTGCTTTTTGAGGAATATTTTGAGCATTAGGTGAAAGCGACAAAGGGAATGATGGTAGGATATTCTTGATGGTTTGATGGAGGAAACATAAGATAAAGGTTTTCCCTTGAACAATAGAAGGCATGACAATGGTTTTAACCATGCAACACTGGACTCATGAACACCAAAGAGTGTTAGGATACAAAGATGCAAGAACATCAGAGTATACAGGCTAAACTCATAGAATGGTAATATTCATATTGAGAGGTCATCACAACGAAGGTTTATCTGAGCGAGTGCCATGTTCAAGGGAGTGACTACTTCCAAAAAACTCATTCCATATATGGAACATAACGCAATTGTATTATCCACTTTCCCCATCTAATTATTTTAGTGAGTCCAAACAGGTAAACTCATTGATCGTTTCATGTTTTAAGATTCTGAAAAGGACCGTAAAAAGAGCGACTCTATGCCCTATCTGGTTAGTTTAATGAGTCGAGACAGGAAAACTCATCGATATTTTAATGTTTTAAGAGTCTGAAAAGGATCTTAAAAAGAGTGACTCTATTCCTCATCTATGTAATTTAATGAGTCTAGGTGAGACAACTCAGTGGTATTTTCATATTTCGAGAGTCTGAAAAGATCATAAAGAACAACTCCAAGGTGGTCCCTTTGCCATAGTTTTTAACCGGGTGTGACAAAGGTTTAGTAGTATACCCAAAATGGTTCCTTTTCATAAGTTAATCTACCGAGTTCGGATAAGGAGAAACCTATGCTCAATAGATATTTGCCTCATATTTTTACGAGTATGAGGAGACAGAGTAAACTCGATATTCATCGTGAAATTTTAATGAGTCATGCAACAACAAAATCAATATACCTTCATCAAATTTTAACGAGTCAAATGAAAAAAACTCGAGGTATATTTTTCAGTTTAGTGAGTGAGGAAAAAGAGGTAAAAGAACTACTCATTCCATCTTCGTAGATTTAATGAGCCTGAAGAAGGGAAAAACTCAGGGATTTTTCAATTTAAGAGCAAGAAATAGTCCCAAAAAAGAAAGTGCTCACATTGTCATCGTAAATGTTTAATGAGCCCAATGATGAAAAACTCATAGTTTTTTATATTTAATGAGAAAGAAAAGTGCCTAAGCTTATTCATAAGTTTTTAATGAGACTGAAGAAGGAACTCGGGGTTTTTTCAATTTTATGAGTGAGAACAAATTCCCAAAAAGGAATGCTCGATCAATCTTTTTCAGTTTAGTGAGCTAGAAAAAATAGGGAAAAAGAGTTACTCGGACTATCTTCGTAAGTGTTTAACGAGCCTGACGATGAAAAACTTGGGGATTTTTCAGTTCAAGAACAAGAAAAAGCCCCAAAAAAGAACATGCTTATATCTTCTTTGTAGTAGTCTAACAAGCCCAAAGAAGGAGACTTGAGGTTTTTTCAATTGACGAGCAAGAAAATTACCATAGAAAGAACGCTCGACTTTCTTCATGGTTTTTTAACAAGCCCGAAAGAAGGAGACTCAAGGTTTTTTTTAATTAATGAGAAAGAAAAATACCATAAAAAGAATGCTCGATCCTTCTTGATTTCATGCTTGACAATAGAAGGCTCTATGCCATGCATTTCCTCATAGGACCAAGGGAAAACATCAAGGAAATCCTTAAAAGGGTAGGTGAAGCTCGCAATTTCCTCTGGATTGCAGTCGGCTCCAATCTATATGTTTTCCATGATGCCTGTCTTAACTGAAATATCGATGAGAAATGTCTTTGAAATATTGCTCATGTTCCCTTCTGAATCCATAGTTTGGATAGTCATATAAGGCGAGGGAACAATTTCAGTTGTGTCAAAAGACAATATTTGAATAGGCATCATGTCTGAATCAGATATCGAAACATGATGGTGAGAGTCCTCCCAAGGCCACTCTTCTAAACACATGATCTCTCGAATAGCTTCGTCTGAAGGTAGGACTTGATTGAGGATATTGAAAGAAGGAGCAATTATGGGAGGGGAGTTGGTACCGTTGGCCATGACCAAAGTGATTGGAGATTCGGATGTAAATTGAATGGCTTTGTAGGCCAATTCAGCTGGTGACAGTGGCATTTGTTATCTATAAGTGTCAATGTCTGAAGGGGCCAAGAGGATCCAAGGATCAGTAAGTTTGTGTGGAATGGATGAAACCATAGAGACCATCTATGGAACTGTGGCTGGCAGAAGAGGGAAACAACCCATCAGGGAAGATCCATTCAGTAAACTGGTACCAATACTGACAGAAGAGTTAGGTATGCCACCCACTAAAGGTACAGTGTTGCTAGGCAACGGGGAGTAATCTGGGGTGTAGAAGGACAACTGGTTCACTGTGAAAATTCTCCCATCCAATGGAAATAGGATGACGTGGAAGACCGAAGACACAATGGCATTCATGGCATAAGTCCAACTATGGCCCAAAAGCAGATTATAGTTGAGTTTACGATTTACGACTTCAATGTCCACTGTTACTATTTTCCCACTTAGAGTGATGGGTTATTTGATAAGATAACCTTTTGGGATGGATTTGTGGCCATCAAATGCCTCCAGGGAATTCGATGGTAGAGATAGGGTTGGAAAACCTAAGGCAAGCCAACATGAAGCCAACATGATGCAGGTTGAAGCACCTTTGTCGATGATAGTTCTATGTACTCCGTGCCCTTTCGAAAATATTTGCACTTGAAATGCAAGCTGGTGTGAAAGGGGAGATTTACATTTGTCCATGTTGAAAATTGCAAGCATGGAATCCTGAGGGTCAATACCACGAATTGCCGAAAGAAGAGCTTTCCTTTGTGCTAGACAGGTTTGTAATACTTCGAGCGCCGACATAGCAGATAACACTTGCGCCAAATCTTCTACAAACTGTAGTTTTGGGAAGCATGTGCAAATGTATTATGTGTTGTGCGACGAAGTTCCCCATTTGGGGGGCGAATCACAAGATAAACAACCAGCCTTTTGATATGAAGATCGTTAGGTGGTGGTGGGTTTTGATGCGAGGAGGCTTCCTTAGCATTAGCAACTAGAGCTCCATAAGATTTGGCTCTAGTTTGTAGATCTATCATTTCAAAGGTGTAAACAGTAGATGGTTCTTCACCAGCTGAAGGATGATGTGAACCACTATTGCCCCCTTGTGGGGGTTGGGGTTGGTTTGCAACAAGGTGTTATTGCTACTAAGTGGGGAAGGGATTATTTAGGACCGCAGGGGTCTTATCAGTGTCCTTTTTAGCGATGAAATCCACGCATTCTTGAAGACTCAGGCAACGATATGTCATGTGGTCTTCTGCATAGATTTACCAAGGGAACCAGGCGAGTTTGTCCTTTCTATCATCAGAAGGTGCAACAACCTTCTACTTTGGGTTGTACTGCTTTGTTGACTGCTCTTTAGAAGGAGCGGTCATTTTCTTATTCTTCTTGTTCTTACCACCAGGTTTTTGTGTAGACTGCACAAAGTTTATCATAGTGGTAGGAAGAGTAATTGATTTGATAGAGGGGTATACTGACAACTAAGTAATGTGACAATTGAGTTGTTTTACAGTAGCCCCAGGGGTTGTGTCAATAATCCCATCGGCATGCGCTCCGAGTTGCTAAGTAGCAGGGGCATTGGAGTTGTGAGGGGCATTGGGAATGACATCGTATAAAGTGCCAGATTGTAGATATATCAAAACTAAGTGTTCGGCATGACGAATGGATTGGTCTTCCGTGACCGCACCACCTAAGGCAACATCTTCAGCGATTTGGGGGAGTAGAGACTTGTAGGACAAATCCACTAATAGATAGTCTGGGAATGGAGCTTTGACTAACCTCTGCCTACATCTCCATACATATATATGATTAGAGATGTGGGTGGCAGTGTCCTAACGTAATGAATTGAGGAGTTTTGTCCCAGTTTCATAGTGGATGGGTAGCTAGAAGTGCTTTAAGAATTCCATCGCTAAAGCGCCAAAGGTATTGACTGACATGCATGGTAACTCAATGTACCACTTGGCAGCATTGCTAGTAAGGGTGTAGGGAAAGAGTCATAGCTAGATACTATCATCCACCATGGAGTTAGAAACACACCATAGATGATAGGTGGTGATGTGTGTACCTGGATCCTCCCCTTGTTCCCTTCAAACTTTGGGATGTCTATCAGGATTTTATGGGGATTAGTGATCAAAGTAAGTTGTGATAGATGGGGTCATTTGTGAGTTTTTACAAGTCAGGGATATCAAGCATTGCCAAGAAAGGCAATGTGTTGGATGCCCCCAAATCAGATCAAGGCCATGACATATGACTTGAGGAGCCTTCCGGTCCTCCCATCATGTTGTTTCCAATATTATACACAAGTTGCATGGTATAGTAAGTGCATTGGGGTATAGTATTGTATTGTGGGTTTCCATAGGGGTTGTTAGGCTAGGGATTGGAAATGCCCCCAGGATAAGGAGTTCCCCCTTGACTCATTTGAGGTTGTGAGTAGGGTGCCCATATGGATTGATTGGGACCTTGTTGAGGGTTCTCGCTCATCACATAACTAACTATAGGTCCTTTACTAACATAATCAGGGTTCATGTCAATCAAATTGACCCTGCAGACCTAAAAAAGGAGGGAGAACTGTTATGTTCCTAGCCAGCATATGCATATTGGGAAATGTTCCCCCGGTATCTGAACCTGGGGGTTAGAACTATACAATGGATGCCAACCATAGGGTTGGTTGAAGGGACCCGTGATAACCATGCTATATTGAGCATTATAAGGAGCACTATATGTAGCGCTTGTCAAAGGTCCAGAGGCTGACACAAAAGGGGTGGAACCCAAAATGTATTGGTTTCCACTCATGGTGGGTGTCACGATAGGGTTTGAACCTAGGACAGATGGGATAGTGGGGTTCACCATCAAGGGTGCGGTACTGATTGTCGATTGGGGAGGTGGTGGTGGATCAAAAGTGTCCACAAAAGCCCACAACCCATTAGTCGTCGATGGGATGGGTGGAAATGTTCCAATGGAAGACAAAGAAGGTACAAATGCAACAGGAATCAAGAGCGGTCCCAACGGATTCATGATCAGAGGATTGTATGAAGGAAAATCCTTTAGTAAACAAATATTCCAATAAACTTGAATCGTGGGATGTCCAAATTGATTATGTGTTAGATCTCAAAGACTGATTGACCGAAGACAGGGAATCCAGTACACTGGGGCTTAGTGGATCCTCCACAGTGAGTGGGGGAATACCTAACAACCATCTAGATTGACGATGAGGGCCAGATGTAGCCACGGTGACCGATAAATTTTATCAGTAAATTTTACAGTGATGTTTATTAAATTCTCAGTGATAACACTCTGGCACTTAAAAATAAAAATTACACTAAGGAAATCAATCAACAAGTAGAGGGAAATGACCATGTCTGATAAGCACCAATCACTAGAGATGAAACCCAGTATCACAATGAATAACAGAGAGAGTTGGCCAAATGTAAAGTTATGATTACTCTTGAGCTTCACACAAACCTCATATTAAGGGGCCAAGTACTCTCGTGAAGATGAGCACGCTCCCAAAAACCGAAGACAGAGTAGGTTCATATGTTTTAGGTACTAGGGTAGCCTGCCCCAGTCACCTTGTGTTCGTCCCTAAAATTATTGCCACTAAGGATACCTCAAATCACAGACACTACCGGGGGGAACACAGTTGCAGATAGTATGCTGTGTGGGCAAGATACTTGAGTCCCCAATTCAACTCTAATATCCCCGAAGGGATCCCTGATACACAGAATACCCAAAGGAGATGTAAGAAAAGGTGGGCTACCTTCACTTAGAGTTTGATGTTGTCTCGTATTTAGATACGCTTTTACTGGAGTGGTCCTGGATGGTATCAGTGTACAAGGATTTCTCTCTTCAATGACACTAGTTTCAGTGTATGATCTTGGGTAGTTAACTCACACTGCCTATCCCAAGACCCTAGCCGAAACTAATGTGTGTTTACTCTAAAAAGAGTTACTGATTGATTTTATTAGGTAGATTTTAAATGTACTTCGTTAGTCTTCGGTAGGGGTGTTGATGTATGAAGTTATATGGGACTCTTACTCAAATCATGCAAAAAAAATGCTTATAGATTTTCAATTTCGATGAATAATTGCTTCTACAAAGGGAGAGTCATTCATACATCAATATATATACCATGCATCCTATTTAGTAAAACAGTAGCATAACCGATAGAAATTCAATGCTCACTAATAACTATTGAAACCAAATAATGTAAATCTAACCAACTAAGCAGAAAAGTGTAAAAAATTGTATTTTTTCTTTAATTAAAACAAAAACTTTAAGAAGTAAAGCTATTTTCTTAAAAAAAAAATTGTTCAGGACACAAATCAGTCAAACAAGTGCAGCTATAGATCCCTGAACAGTCTACAAGCAGATTTCCCAACCCATGGGTCACAAGGAAATTTGTTTAACAAGAAATGGCTGGCTAACGCTTTTTACTAGAGGCTATAGAGATTTAGTTTCAACACTAATGCACTGTTTGTGAGGACACAATGCTTTATAAAGCATTTTTTACACTAGTAACCAATGTTAGTGAGGAAAAATACTCAAAAAATAGGTTGTGGGGATCAAATCTAGGGCTGAGCACTGAGAGAACGGTGTTGTATAGTCCTGAGTGGTCAAAAAGGGAATGAAGAAGTATAGGAAGGCCTGGAAGAAAGAGAGATCTAGGAATTTTCTGGGAAAAACTGAGAACTAAGTGTAGTCCCCAGTGGAGTCACCAATTCTTCTATAGGGAATGCACATGTGTCTGGTGATGTAGAAACCCTCAAGGATCTTCGCGGGATCCTTGGCAAATAGTCAGATTAGCTGTAGCTATCACAAAGATGCATGCATATCTGTGGTTAACAAATGAATATCAAAGTGAGAAGGAATTATTACCTTGAGTCTTATTGTGGTGTTGTTGGAGAGTGCAATGTAGCTAGGCCAAAGACCCCTGAGCCAACTCCAGATCAAAACTTGCACATAGAACAGACAAGCGTAATATCATAGCATAAAACCTTAGTAAACAATGTATGAACATATAAAGATATATAGTTGCATATATCTAAGCCACTCATGCTAATGATATTGAATAAACATACAAACAAGTCATACTGTCAACATCTCGGAGTGGAAAACACAATTGCAGTTATATATATATATATGTAGAAAGAGTGATTACAACCAGTAGTTGCATCAGCCTTCCCTTACACCTCCATCTCCTCCCTCTCTCTCCATTCTTAACCTCTTATGATGCCTTATTCTGAGACTCTTCTCGATAGTCAAATAGGAAATCCTTTCAAATGGTTCAACCTCTTCATGATGGCCTTGGCCTTGCATATATAGCATGTGAGGATAGGGTTGCCAAGTCCTTCATGAGTTCCATTAGGAAAAAACAGTGATGTTTCCATGCCTTTGTGCTCTTTCCCATTTGCATACTCCATTAGGAATTAGTAATTTCCCCAAACAAGTCAAGTTCTGATGTTTCCCTACTTTTGTGAGCTGACATAGGAGAGAATCTTGGGATATTTCTCAGTCAACTAATTCCTTTGACCCATAGAAACTCATTAGGGTTCACTAACTCTCTTCCCGAGGTAACAAACAGAGTTACTTTGGGCACTAACACGCCCTTAGCCTTTCTAGGAAGCTTTATAAAGTAGTTTGTTAGTGTTTAGGCAATGTTACCTTGACAACTGGGCCTATGAACTTAGTCAGTCCTTTAGTCATCATGTATTTCTCCTCTGAGTTGGTGAGGAGGTCATTTTCCTATATAATAGTGGCATTGAATCCTCAATGTTCAATTGCTTCTGAGAAGGATCCATTGAGATATTATTTTCCTTCTTGGGACTTGGTCTTGGTAGGTTACTGAGTGATTTCTCCTATGGGGACATGGGACCCCTTAATCCCCTCTTTTGATCCTTGTAATTCTCATGATTTCTTGGAGTTTGATTTGCCTTCATAGGAGGAACTTTTTGAAGCCATGAGTTTTGACTACCAAAGAATTCCTTGGCCTAAGCCCTGCAAGGGGTTTATCTTGAAGAACTATTATGTGTAAGCCACAAGGTTGCGTGGTTCCCTGTACCATATTGTACATATAAGGTATGCATTTTCAAGTTTTTTATTCTATAACACAAGATTTTATCTGAATTTTCTATGTGGGATGTATTAACTTCTTGTCTACTGTTACTTCTTATGTCTACAAAACTTGGAAGATGTTGGCTTAGTGGGGCCTAACCCAGGTTTAGAAGTGATTTAGCCAAGAAAATCCTGGTACTACTCACCCTTTCGACAATAGTCCGTGGAGTGTGGATTGAGATCTCACCCGAAGTAGTATGGGAGGGTGCTAGAACTAGGTTTCCACACCCTGGGGATGTTTGATATGAGGTGATTGGTACGTGATCCAACCTTCGCACTTACTACGCTACGCACACCAGCGAGCACCCCGCGCCCTGCGATATGGTCTTCGCGCAGTTCTAGCTGCAGCGTGACCCATGTTATTTACCCAAGCCTTCCTCAATTAGGATCTATTAGCTAATTACTTAGATTATGTTCATATATAATCATTCATACAAATATTTATCAATTGCGCGCAGTAAATAACATGGTAAAAGTAATGCATAACATCAAAATATAGAGTCAAGAATAGATGCATAGAGTAAACTTCTCTTTATTCACTTTCAATCTCATTTACAGACCCGACTTTTCCCTGCGAACTTTGCTGCAGGGGTCCGCAAACTCAACTATGGATTCTTCTAGGCCTCTACGCACATAGCTGCAGAGCCTCTTCCTACTACTATGACCTAGTACACTTCACATCCAACTCTATGCTCTAACCATGCCTTCGCATTTCTATCTATTATTACCTCACACTTAGAGCCTTGCTCTATTTATACAATCCCATGGTCCACAAACCATGGGTAGGCCGACACCACTTTACATTAAATTACGATCTTTTAGGGTGGACAACCCTATGACTCATCCTAAACTTTTGCGCTCCACGCCCGCACTTCGTGGAGTCTTACAATACAATTGATCAAAACTTGGGCTTTGAGCCCCAAAAACATGCTACAGGGGATCCTATGCCCAATAGACCCCCAACACAATCATCGTGACTCATCTTGAGTCACTCTACAGGTGCGGCGATCTTCGCAGGGAGCCCCTCCAACTGTGCTTATGCTGCATGAAGGTCTGCAGCACACGGAGCTACTGCTGGCTGAACCCGCAGCATCTCAACTTCTGAGCCCACCATGTCTGAATTATTCCCTTACAGCTATAATGGCATTTTCTATGCATGTTTATAGTCCCGCACCCTAGCCCAGTCCTTGGGGTGCGAAGACTATGCTACGGTTGGCTAGTCAAGTAGCCGGCCCACCCATATAGAGCTTCAAGCAACTGTTGTTTACCTTGCCGGGGAAGGGTTCACTGTTAAGTTTACCTAGCTAGATGATGCCTCCATCTGTAACCTCCTTAACCATGTAAGGTCCCAACTAGTGCATTCTAAATTTTCCTGGGAATTTGTCAAATTTACTATTGTACAACAGTACTAAGTCATTAACCTTGAAGGTGTGCAACTTGATATGTCGATCGTGCCAAGCCTTTTCATGCTGTTTTTGTATCTGATGATGAAATCCCACCAGAAATCATTCTTCCTCCAGTTCTTCTAATTGTGTGAGCCTCACTTCCAAGGCTTCGCGGTCTGACATGCTTGTGAGTGCTGCTATTCATAGACTAGGTACAATGTATTCCATCGGTATGACAGCTTCCATGCCATAGACTAGCTGGAAAGGTGTCTGGCCCATCAATTTTTTTGCACGTGGTTCTGTACACCCATAATATGGCAGGTATGTGCATGTCCCAGTCATTTCACTACGCGTTACATACTTTGGTCAGCGTAGTTTCCAGGATTTTTTTGAATGCCTCTACTATCCCATTAGCTTGTGGGTGGTATGGTGTGCTTTGCTGATGATACGCCTGGAACTCCTCTGTGAGTGTGTTGATGGTTTCATTCAGCAAGTGTGTTCCGCAGTCACTCATTAATATTTTTGGGCAGCCAAATCGTGTCAACACATTTTCGAAAAAAAACTTCGTAGTCGTAGCAATTGTGCAGTCCTTAACCGGCTGCGCTTCTGCCCATCGTGTCAGGCACTCCATCACAGTGATGATGTAGCGTGCACCCATATTTCCCTGAGGTTTGATCAGTCCCACAAAGTCGATTACCCATTTTTTGAATGGCTACAGTGTCATTTGTGGATTTAGTGGCATCTCGTCCCTTCGTGATGGTTTTCCAGTCCTTTGACATATGTCACAGGCCCGATAGTGTGCTTTCGAATCTTGGTGCAAGGTTGGCCACCATAGCCCAGCGCGAAGAATCTTCTGTGCAATCGCGCATCCTGCATAGTGTCCTCCTGCAGCACCCCCATGTGCTTCTGCAAGGATCTGACATCATTCAAATTCAGGTACATATCTTCGTAATATCTCATCATTTCCCATTTTGTAGAGGTGCCCCGCTATGATAGAAAAGTCCGCCACGCGCACCACCAATTCCTTTTTCTGTTGGATGGAGTAATCCTTTGGTGCAGTCCATGTGGTTAAAAATTGGATTATATCTTCGAAATGGTCATCTGCGATGCGCTCTACGAAGAGTTGTGCATCAGGTAGTCCCTCCTCCAAATTTGTTGGCTCCTCGCCTGTCTCAATTCGTGATAAGTGATCTGGTCCTGCATTTAGGCATCCTGGCTTGATGATGACCTCAAAGTCACATTCTTGAAACAATAAAAGTTGTCTACATATGCATGCCCCCAACACAGGCAATTTCACCAGGTATTTTAACCCGGAATGGTTGGTATACATCTTGAAGTGTTCGCCAAGTAAGTAGTGTCAGTATTTTTGGAGCGCGTACACCATTGCCAACCCTTCACGCTCAGTAGTAGAGTAGTTCTTTTCAGCTTTGGATAGTCGCCGACTTGTGAATGTGATTGAGTGATCCATGCCTTCTACACCTTCCTACATGAGTATGGATCCCAGTGTAATACACGACGCATCCACATGTACATGAAATTCCATGTCCCATTTTGGGAAGACCAAGATGGGGCGGATGCCAGTTTCTTCTTGAGGACATCCAAACTTTTCATGCAATCATCATTCCAACAATATGTAGCATCCTTCTTCAATAGTTTTTCCATCGGTGCCATTATTTGGGCTTAGGTCTTGATAAACATGCTATAGTAACTAGTGTGCCCCAAAGTAGCGCATAGTTGTTTGACACTTCACGGTGCTTCCAGATTCAGAATAACAACAATTTTCGTAGGGTCCACCATTAGGCTTTGTTTGCAGACCACGTGGCAGAGTAGATTTCCAAAGGGAACGATAAAGGTGCATTTCTTAAAGTTCAGTGCAATCTGGTGTCGGTGGCAAGTATCCAACATCAAATGTAATCTCGCTACATGGTGTTTAACTAATCCAAAGATAGTCCAATCATCCTGATAGACCTCCAATAACTTGTGGATGTATTCTTTGAACGCAGCCACCACAATGCGCGAAAATATCGCTGACGTGTTCTTTAGTCCAAAGGGCATAACGGTGTACTGAAAGCAGCCCCATTCTATTGCGAAGGTTGTTTTGCTCCTATCTTTTGGCGCGATCTTCATCTGATCGTACTCTGAGAAGCCATCTATGAATGAGTAAGCTTCCTAACCACCAACATTCTCCAATACTTCAACTGTGAACGGTGTCGGGAATGGATCATGAACATAGGCATCGTTAAGCTTCCTAAGGTCCACGCATATTCTTATTTTTCCTTTCATTTTCTCTCCTGCACTACCATAGGACTCACCAATTAGATTCTTCCACTAGTTCAATGATTCTATCTACGAGCATTTTGTCTAATTCGTCACGAACTTTTTCTTTATACTTGGGGTTCAAGCGGTAAGACCACTGCTTAACTGGCTTCATGTCTAGTTTCACAGTGATATTCATCATCCCTAAGTCGCTAATGATCCCTTTTAAGTCTATGATTTTGGTCAGGAACAAGTCTTGGTATTCGCGGAGTAACTCAGCGGCCTTATCTACCATAGCATCATCCCAGTAGTCCCCAAGCGTCGCATACTTCGGCTCTGATTTTGTGCCAATATTTACCTGCTTTGTTTTTAGCAGCGTGGTGATGTCAGGATCCTCAATGGATGGTTCTCGAAGCACGCGATAGCCCTCAGTTTATGGAATATTAATATTTCAAGGGTCATGATCATCCTCCTCTACCTGCACGTTATAACATTCTAGGGTGCTCCTTAACTAGGTCACCCATACTAGTTGAAGCATTTCCAGTGGCTCCTATGGTATTTTGAAGATGGCAGCTTTTACTGCTTGCAGTGCATTGTTAACAGTATCCCACCACTAGTCTTTGAAAATGAATGTTAACAAAAATCCTTCGCACAATATATCGCACTCGCCTATACCATGTCGGAGTTCTGTCTTAGTATACTAGTTCATGGGTATGACATCCAGGGTATGGTAGAATAAGTGTACCCATTCAGACTGTGGTTCTTCCCCATAGACCTTGGTCCATTTCACGAGGTACGTGCATGGGTCATCTCATCCATCATATTTGTCTTCCAACCATAGTTGCGGTTTCCAAAATCATAGGTGCATCATCCTTCTACATCCATGCCAATCCTCAAAATTTCCTTGATGTGTACCCTACCATCATGCAGGTGTTGCGCACAGTGCCCACCTCAACGCATTGAACCGCTACTATTCTAGTACTACGCTTTCAAATTTTCTCAGGAATTTTTCTACCGCTATCAATCCATCATATGTCGGAAGCTCTCTTGCCTTTGTGGTCACACAACACAGTGATCTAACCATCATGTTGCAATTCAGCATTCTCACTTCGTGCAGCTAATTCTGCCATCGCTCTACTTCTTCGTCTGAATCCAAAGTGAAGGAGCTTAAGTGCTCCCACGAGATTCTCCCATCTGCAGTCAGATTCACCCAGTCCTGGTCTCATGCAGTTATCTTGTAAATACAATCTATATCATCATCGCTATCATCGTCGTGCACTGGTTCAGTGTAGCGCACTCCTTCAGCTAGGTCTAGCGGGACTACTATGTGTAGTGACTTTTCATCGAAGATCATATTACGCTTCTTTAGGTTGATGACTCCGTTCATATCAGTGGCCCAGTCTATTCCTAACAGTGCAAGATAGGATTGTTGTCATCGACAATCTCTATTATCTCAAAATCTGCTTGCGCACTCATGCCTTCAATATCAACTGTTAGCCCTTGCAACCTCCCCATGGGAAAAATCTTCTGTTGGTTCACCATTGTAATTAAATAGGGGACCATTATAACATGGGCCTACCCATGTGTTCCCATGTTTGCTTCAGCAACACATTCACGTCTGAACCTAGATCTAGGATTACCTTATCCATATCATACTCATCAATCTGCGCAGTCAACCTCATTTCCCTTCTGGTGCACAATGCATGCTTCCCCAATTTTCGGACTATGCGTGGTTCTCCTAACCCTGCACACCTGGTGATAAGCTCCTATAGTCCTTTAACTACCTTGCTGTCACGCAGCAGTTTCATGCATGTCTCCAGAAAGATAGTGAGCATTGAAGAATCCATCCCTAGCTCTGGTTGATCCTTACTACTTAAAGTGGAGGCCTCCGTGAAGCTCTTCTTAACTTCCATGAATGTCTCCTTTGCATGCTCTAAGTCAAACTTGGGTTCTTTTGTAGGAGCCTTGCAAACCCACGTATCTTCCTCTAGCTGCTTCCCCTTATCCTTTCCCATGGTCGCACCACTTCTGAGCATCATGTTCACATTTGGGTGTTCTTCACGTGGCTCAAACCTCATCATTTGTATATTCTGAGTCAGAGGAGGCTGGAATACCCATTTTTCGCACATTTGTGTGATCAACGTAGGACAATCTATTGTTTCATGATTAAACTGAGCACAATACGAACAGGACATCCTTGTCAGATTGCTACAATCATGGGCATAGTGCCCTAGTCTTCCACAATTGTAACAAATTAATTGTACACAACCCCTTCTTCGTCCCATTCCTCCTCATTCTCGACCTCGTCTCTGAAATCCAGCGTGCGCCATCCCTACAGTTGAGCTGAGGGCTCACATTTCTGTCTGCATCCTATAGACCGGGGTCTAATCCATCATTAGCTCGTAGCTCCAGCAAGTGTGCTCATTGTGGCCTACTGACCTACAGAAATTACAAAACAATTGTTGGGGCGTCTATGTATACTTCTGCAACAAATGACAATTGTCCGTTATGTGTTTCCCTCCTATTTGACAAATCGCGCACCATAAAGTGGGTGTCGCACTCAGCCCTTCCTGTGCCTCCATCTCAATGGCATTGGCCCTCCTCCTGCCAAGTAGTTTACTAATACTGAACAATGATCCTTGTCATGCCCCTGGCCTTTGCATTTTATGCACCATACTTCCTCACGTGCCTCTGGTCGCGGTGCCCTATCCTGCTTCAAGCTTTTCATTTCTAAACACATATTCTGTAGTTGTGCGTGGATTTGTTGAACTCCCAACCCAGGGTCTTGTATTAGGGTCTCATATAACCTCATCGTCATTTCCAATGCTTCGGCCTAGATGGAAAGTTTCTGTTGTGACAACGCCATCCTCAAGTGCAGTGTCAGATATGCTACAAACCATGCATGATGTTGTCCATCTTTCAACGTCATATTGGCTTCGCAGATCATACTCTTCAGCTGTTGATCCAGATTGCAGGGAGTCTCACTCGGGAGCATTGCAATTTCTTTAAACTTGATGATTGATTGTCTTTCTGACTTTGGCCTACTAAATTCCTTTTTCAGCGCAGTCTGGATCTCTGCTATTCCTGCATTTGGGTGGTCGTTAGAGTGCTTGATATACCATGTTAATGTGTGATCCTATAGCATGCTCACCAATGTAGCCTTCTTAATATTATCATCTATGACACCTTGTGTTTCCCATACTACTCTTACCTAGAACTAGAATTGGTCCAGAGATTCATTCCCTATCCCTTTGAATACTGGTAGTTTGATTGCGCTCGCCATACTGAACTGTGGAGGTGGTGGACATGGAGTAGGTGGAGATGGAGGTGAGGGAGGTGAAGCAGGTGGTGGTGTGGGTGGAGGTGGTAACCACGGAATGTGCTTCCTTATCAAACTAATCGTGCTTCTCGAAGAGACCTTAGCAAACTCTTCCTCACTCTCTCGTGGGGGTGAAATTAAGGGACTGTTTTCTAATTCCTCGCTATTTTTGTAGATCTTTTCGCTCCGTGTGGTCCCAAACATTAAAGTATTCTCATGACCCTTTTTTTGCACAATAGCATTTTAATCCAAGTATTCAAAGATTTAATATACTTACCTTGCCGTCCTTTGAGAAAGCGTCATTCTGCCTTGCTGTAGCTCACAGTCGTGTCTACCGCAAACTCAGTGATAAATCCCCTTATTATCTAGTCGAGCCAATGGTCCACAGCTTGCGCGATCTTATCCTTTGATGCTTCTAGTCTGCGCACTAATTTTGGAGTCCACACTATTGGTTTGTTGAGCCTACACCTTCCTTGGTTTTCAGCTAACTTCATGATCCACTCATATAGCTCCGAAGGAAAGGATGCAAAGAAAATCTCATGGATTTCCATATACACGTAGCACTCCAACTACTTTTCCTTAGATACTTGCGAAGTTTTGTTTTCCTGTGTTGTGAACTCATGAATCTTCTTGTCCAACCACTCTTCAATTTCCTTCTTTGTTGGGTTCCAATGGCACGACATTAGACATCCCTTATGTAGATCCCAGTCCTAGCAACAGAACCATTTGTTGGCTTAGTGGGGCCTGACCTAGGTTCAGAAGTGATTTAGCCAAGCAAATCCCAGTACTATTGGCCCTTTCGGCAACAGTCCGTGGAGCAAGAGCTGATGTCTCACCCAAAGTAATATGGGAGGGTGCTAGAACCAGGTTTCCTCACCCTGGGGATGTCTGATATAAGGTGATTAGTACACAATCCAACCTTTGCACTTATTGTGCTACACACACTAGCGAGCACCCCATGCCCTGCGATACGGTCTTCGCACAGTTCTAGCCACAACGCGACCCATGTTATTTACCCAAGTCTTCCTTAATTAGGCTTTGTTAATTGATTACTTAGATTATGTTCATATACAAGCATTCATATAAGTATTTATCAATTGAGTGCAGTAAATAACATGGTAAAAGTAATTCATAAAATCAAAATATAGAGTCAAGAATAGATGCACAGAGTAAACTTCTCTTTATTATCTTTCAATCCCATTTACAGACCCGACTCTGCCCTGCACACTCAGTTGCAGGGGTCCGCGCACTCAGCTGTGGACTCTTCTAGGCCTCTGCGCACTCAGCTATAGAGCCTCTTCCTACTACTATGACCCAGTACACTTCACATCCAACTCTACGCTCTAACCATGCCTTCACATTTCTATAGGCCAACACAACTTTACATTAAATTACAATCTTTTAGGGCAGATAGCCCTATGACTCATCCTAGACTTTCAGGCTCCACGCCTACACTTCGCGGAGTCTTAGAATACAATTGACCAAAACTTTGGCATTGAGCACCAAAAAAATGCTGCAGGGGATCCCATGCCCAATACAAGATTTCTCCTTTGGACATTTTTATGGTTGATCTGTTTTGATAGGTATTGGTTCTCGAAACTGGCATATAGGTTATGTTTTTCACTTGAATTGCACATTTATCCGTTTCCTTTTCCATTGTGGCCTTAGGATTGACCCCACCAAGTTATGATGTAGAACCTTCTCATTGCTTAGAAGTATCATGACTTGTTGGTAGAGCCTACCTTATCATGGGCGCCCTAGATAGTACCTTGTTGTCATTTGGCACTCATGCTGAACTTTTGTTCTTAGGCTTGGGAATCCTCTTTATTCCCCCCGATGACTTGTTCGTTGAAGCTTAATTCTCTTACTTCTTCACTATTTTTTTGGCTTTATACTTTAGAGGCTCCTTTGTGTTGAGTTGTATTGTTGCATTGCATGTTGACCATTTGTACCATTTGGCCTTGAGCTGGCTTCACCTGGACTCGTGTTTAAGCCACCTTTCGACCATGTCTTCTATGAAATCAACCTTGAAATCACTTAGCCTCTACAACTTAACGCACCCTTTTACCCATGGAAAAAATATTCCTTTGAGTGTCATTGACCAGTTTCACCACCTTGCATTGAGCATAGGAATGTTCCCCTCCCGGGAACTAGAGCATCTGATTTTTCAACACTCATTCTTTCCACCGTACTATAGCATTCGTTTATTCCTTTTCAGGCTTAATAAATATGAAAAGAAAAAAAAAATTATATATCCCAAAAAAGAGTGAGAATGGGACATTATTTCCATAATTGATGGTAGCTATAGTCAATTGTGTCACCCTTAAACAAAGCACTAAAAAAGAAAGCCTTTCCTCCATTGGGATGTGCTTTAGTTTGACTTAGGAGAGCCTTAACCTTGTTATTGAGTTAGTACTCCTCTAATTAGTTATATCGTCAAATCATATTAAGAGTTTTCTTATGCCTCTTGCATGGAAAAATTATACAAAGTTATCATATGCTACCATGTAGTCACAGTTGAGTCATGCTTTTGTTCAAGGGAAGTAAACCTGAGTTGGCCTCTCTACGTTGTCTCTTGACCTATTTTTCATTCAGCCATCCCTTGTTTTCATCGTCTTGTTCGACATCACATCATCTATGTTGGTCCTTTTCTCATGCTGATTTGAGAAGGTCTCCATTGACTTCTTGCTAGCAGGTCTTGCTCTTATCGACTATGAAAAATTGCTCTGAGGGTAGATCTAGAGCCGCACCCTGGCCCTATTTTCATTATTGATAGGTCACCTTGTGATCAGCATCGATCAGTATCATGGGTCTTTGACTGAGTGGTTTCCCTTGCGTTTGACATCAGTTTTCATTATCACACATTGGGATTCATGCAGTGCCTTGGTTTCCATTTGACCCTATTGGTGGATTCCTCGCCTCTGTGTTAGCTTTCATTATTGGTTGGTTTAGAGAGTTTCTATTAGTGCGCTAGCTACATCTTTTGTACACTAGAAACGTGCTTCGGTTTGGTTACTACATCTTTGTTCATTCGATTCCTTCCACATTATTGGACTATGGGTTACGCTTGTGCTATATTGATGAAGGATGCCTTAATGCCTTCCTTCTAGTAGATCTTTTCCCATCGACTTCAGCTCATTTCTATGGGAAAGTGATCCAGGTGGATATTGGTGGCCACCTGCCAAGTCCACCTAGACCCCCACCATTGTCCCTCTTGACATTTTCAGTTTCCTTAATTATAGCACAATTTACTATTTTTAGCAGTTTTCGGGTCCTAAACTTCCGGAGCCGTTTTGAGGCCCTAAACGACGTTTTTTGGGAAATCCCGCTCTGCAATTTTTTGGGTAAAAAATCGTTGTTTGCGTTATAGTCCTCAGAAAGATCTTTTCAACGGGCTATCATGCGCGTAAAACGGAGATCGTATGCCAAAGTTACGACCCCGGGAAGTTGATGTACCAATTTACCCAAACGGGGCCCATAGTTTGGCGTTTTCATCTTCTAGGGTTAGGTTTTGGAATGTTAAGGGTTTTCCATTGTTTCTCAATAATAAATAGGCCTTCGAGCCTCATTGTAAAGACAGTTCGAAACAGTTCAGAGGCATGTAGCCGACACATCTCTTCTCAGAGATAAGCTACCATCGCCCTAGCTGGGTTATTTCTATTTGTAAGCATATTTCAGTATTCTCCATTAATTAAATGAAGTATTATTTCCGCGGCATCTCTGTTTTTATGGTTATCGCATATTATTATTTCTGTTGCATCTCTGTTTTTATGGTTATCGCATCTCTGTATTTATGGTTATCTCCGTAATCTATTGCGTTCCTGCTTAAATCCGGATCAGTGGTATCAGAGCGGTCTGCTTTTTCTCTGTTTTTCTTTGCATGTCCCCAACGAGGTCGGGATATAAGGAGTTAGGGCTTGAACTGGTCGAACCTTTGCAAGACCAGCCTCGCAAATCTCGACGTCCTCCCATGGCGGATGAGAAGAAAGACGAGGGGGCAGGAGATCCTATCAAAATCTTGCTCGAAGAAGCGCTCGAGCGACAAAGGAACGCGATGATGGATAGCTTTGCACAGATCCTTCAGCGGCTACCCAGAGGCGACGCATCGGCTTCCAACAGCTACTCTGAAAACGCCACACCGTTTAAGGTACAAGTTAATTTTGAAATCCCCATCTTCGAGGGTCAAATAGATGCAGATGCCGTAGATAAATGGTTAAATCTGCTAGATGGGTATTTTTCTGTTCACGAATTTTCAAGTCGGGAGAAGATTGTTTTCGCTCTTCTCAAAGCAGCCCCCCACGTCAAGGACTGGTGGGAAACCTATTACGAGCAGAAGGATGAAAGTACAGGCTCACTATTTTCAACCGCACCCACTTGGAATGACTTCCGGGATGCCATCAAGGAGCAGTACTACCCCGTCGGAAGCTATGAGGACAAATACATCAAATGGACCACACTGCGGCAGGGACGAGACCAAGATGTGCCGGAGTTCACAAACATTTTTCATACCCTTCGCACACAGTTGGGTATCAAAGATTCTGAGCTGCATCTGGTACTCAAATATCGTGGCTGCCTACACAGATACATCCAGGAAGAGATGGAGTTCTTGAACATCTCCTCACTCGGCACAGCATACCGATACGCTGTCAAAATCGAGCAAAAGTTCAAACAGAAGAAGCGAGACTTTGGATCTGCAAATCTAAAGCCCAAAGGACAAAGCCAAGGCGGGGTGACCCAAGACAACCCGTCGAAGCTGCAAGAAAAGAACAACACCACGAAGCCGAAGAAGGACACAGGAAAGTGGTGTGAGTTCCACAAGAGTCCCACTCATAACACAAGTGAGTGTTGGACCAAGCAGTCGCTGGTGGCCGAGTTGAAGGCTTCCGAATCAGATGCATGTTCCAACTCTGAGTCAGAACCCGACAAGGGGAATGACAAAGGGAAGCAGATTATTGATGCGGATCCCAGCGCCACTGTTGCTACTGCCAAGATCCAGAAAAATGAGCCCGAAGATCCAGAGGAGGGGGAACGTCTTTTCCACTCACAGATGTGGGTGAAGGGTTCGTCGCTGCAATTCATTGTCGACAGTGGCAGCCAAAAGAACCTCATTTCAGTAGAGGTCGTGAAGCGGTTGGGCCTACCAACTACACCACACCCACAGCCGTACACTATCGGTTGGCTTCACGAAGGACGAGATCTCAAAGTTTGCCAGCAGTGCCGCCTTCCCTACAGCATCAAGCCCTTCACAGACGAGGTATTGTGTGATGTTACACCTCTGGATGTTTGTGATGTACTATTAGGCCAGCCATACTTGTGGAGGTGACATGCTGTGTATGAGTCAAGGCCTCGCGCTGTCATCATTTCTTTGGATAATTCATTATACAGGATACTAGAGGTAGCCCCACCTACCGCCACCTCTTTGATCACTGCTAAGAAAGGCAGCAAGCTCATCTCACAGACTAGGAAATTTATTTTCTGTCTGGTTCATTCCCAAAGTAAGGGGAAGATCGTTGCTACATCCATGACCCCCGCGAAGGGTTCCTCCACACAGCAGCAGCAACAGAGGGATACAGTCATGACAGAACACAGGAACAACTTCTCGTTACCTGGAGGGGTACCACACAAGTTTCAGGTGGGTGACAAAGTCTGGTTGCATTTACAAAAGGAACGCCTTACTGGAGCCTATCGGAAACTGAGACCACTCCGATATGGTCCCTACACCATTACTAAGGCTGTGGGAGACAATGCATTTGAACTCAGCATTCCCCCATTCCTTGGCCTGCACCCAGTGTTCAATGTGGACCGCCTTCGGCCATACTTTCCACCATTGCTAGATACATCCGACATTGCAGAACAGCTCACCCCCACAGAATTAAATCCAGATTGCATGGAACAAGCTGCAACTGATCGAATCATGGACACACAGATCAAGAATACTCGCCGACAGAATATTCAACTGTATCGAGTTGTCAAAGCAAGTCAACTCCTTCACAATGGCAAGTGGCTCACCAGGGACCAAGTTCAGCAAAAGTTTCCCCATCTCATGGAGGAACTCAACGCAATGGGGACCATTGCTTCCTAAGGGGGGAGGAATGATCCAGGTGGATATTGGTGGCCACCTGCCAAGTCCACCTAGACCCCCACCATTGTCCCTCTTGACATTTTCAGTTTCCTTAATTATAGCACAATTTACTATTTTTAGCAGTTTTCGGGTCCTAAACTTCCGGAGCCGTTTTGAGGCCCTAAACGACGTTTTTTGGGAAATCCCGCTCTGCGATTTTTTAGATTAAAAATCGTTGTTTGCGTTATAGTCCTCAGAAAGATCTTTTCAACGGGCTATCATGCACGTAAAACGGAGATCGTATGCCAAAGTTACGACCCCGGGAAGTTGATGTACCAATTTACCCAAACGGGGCCCATAGTTTGGCGTTTTCATCTTCTAGGGTTAGGTTTTGGAATGTTAAGGGTTTTCCATTGTTTCTCAATAATAAATAAGCCTTCGAGCCTCATTGTAAAGACAGTTCGAAATAGTTCAGAGGCATGTAGCCGACACATCTCTTCTCAGAGATAAGCTACCATCGCCCTAGCTGGGTTATTTCTATTTGTAAGCATATTTCAGTATTCTCCATTAATTAAATGAAGTATTATTTCCGCGGCATCTCTGTTTTTATGGTTATCGCATATTATTATTTCTGTTGCATCTCTGTTTTTATGGTTATCGCATCTCTGTATTTATGGTTATCTCCGTAATCTATTGCGTTCCTGCTTAAATCCGGATCAGAAAGAGATCTAGAGTCCATTTGGCAGTACCTTAGGGTTTGTAGTCATTGGTGGTAGATTCCTTCACTATCAATAGTGGGAAAACATCATTGTCTCTTGATTTATAGATTCTTCCAAGTGTTCGACTACAACTCATTTATTCACATTTGTTAGATTGTACTGGGTACCTTGACTCTCATCATCATTATCGGTGAATAGTCTCGCGTTTGTTAACAATATACCTCAATGACCAGTAATCAAACAATTTCTCACATGGTCAACTTCAAATCGTTTATTCCCATTATGTAGAAATGTACCATGATGGTTGGTGAAGACCTCAGGTTTGCATCAGCATGTCTTGGTTCACTTTTCAGTTGCTCCTGTTTCTCCTAGTTGACACCATCCACATTATATATTGCAATTCCTTATAGTGACATCCTATATGTTGGCACTTGAGTGGTAGTGTAGTACTATTTATTCCACCATGTTGACTTGGTACTATGTAGATCAGTTTTTTGACTTCAGTGATCAGCTTCATACTTTAGCATCATTGATCATCTCTTTATATGTGATATTCTGACATGTACTTTCTTGTTTATGTTCAGATGATACATTATGTATTTTGAGTTCCTTTATACTTGTATGCATATTGGATCTGATTTTTTACTTGACATGACGACATGCTTTACTATTTCTGAGCATGGGTATGCCTTCCTTAGACAACAGTTTCTTTCTGATCTCTTTCACTGGTTTGGCAGGCTGAATTCTAATGAACTCCTCCTCGGTCTCAGCATGATTCTTTCTATGCACTTAATACATTTTGGCCATAGTGTACCCCTTCTGACCTCATATATTAGACGTCATCTTTTATAGCACCATTTACTACTCTTGGTAGATCTAATGCTCTAATTATGGCCTAGGGCAACTGTTCCTTCCAGACTTGGTCCAAAATCTAAAAACCAGTGTTTTATTCCCTATATGCTACTTTTCCCTCTGATAAAAATGTGTACACATGTGTCAGCATATACCCAAACCATGTTCATGTGTTAAAATACTTAAAAATAATAAGTTTCCTTAATTTAGGGTGGAGTTCACGGGTTTTCCCTATTGCTCACCTCCTATAGCCTGTGGCCCAACTATTTCCCAACTGAAAAAACTAATTTGGAGAGGTATAAATAAACCTTCATGGGAATGCCTTAAGGGGGAAGATATGAGATATTGATACTATAGTGAGATTATCCCTAATCGAGTCTGATGAAAACCATGTGCCTCCTGCACTCCCCAAAGCTTCAGGAAACCCTTATTTCCTTGTTGGAGATATCCTTCATCTTTCTTGAGATATCATTATGTATGGTGATGGAGGAAGATTGTTGAGGCTGGGAAAGGATGAATCCAGAGGAAGGTTCCGTTTGGATTTAGAGGAAGAATCGGGTCATATTTCTCTACTTTACTTGTAGCGTACTTCAATTAAGAAATGATGTTATGTTCCTGATATTAAACTTGTTTATGCATTGATTTATATTTTAACTTGTTTATGAATATTATATTGATGCGTAATTGTTCATTTATTTATATGATATAAAGTTAATATCATGAACATGATTCATGTTTCTATTGATGTATATGTTTCATTTGAATAATTTTCAGGTTTCAAAGACATCAGGAGAAGCTGAGGGTTTGCACCTTGCAGGATCTACCCTAATGTAGGACCTTTGGGTAAGGACACTCCTACACAGTTTAGTAGAATAAGCATTTAGGTTGTTTGCCTAAGCATTTCTTGTTGTTGTCGGCCATCCACTCTATTGGGGTTTTCAACCCAAGACCCTAGGGTGATCTCACCCTCAACACCACAACTGATTGGATCATGGACACGCAGATCAAGAACATCCAACAACAAAGGATCCAACTATATCGAGTTGTCAAAGCAGGCCAACTCCTTCACGAGGGCAAGTGGCTCACTAGGGACCAAGTTCAGTAGAAGTTTCCTCATCTCCTGGAGGAACTCAATGCAATGGGGACCATTGCTTCCTAAGGGGGGAGGAATGATATAGGTGGACACTGGTGGTTACCCACCTATTCAACTTGGACCCCCACCATTGTTTCTTTCCATTTTTCAGTTTCCTTATTTCTAGCACAATTTACTATGTTTGGTAGTTTTTCAGGTCCTAAACTTCCAAAGTCGGTTTAAGGCCCTAAATGATGTTTTTTTGGAACATCGAGACCAACATGGGTCATAAAAAATTTTGGTCATTCAAAAGTTGTATTCCTTCCATAGATATTTCTAACAAGGTATTGTGCATGTCAAATGAAGATCGTATGCCAAAGTTATGACCATGAGAAGTTGATGTACCAATTTACCTAAATGGGGCCCATAGCTTGGTGCTTCATCTCCTAGGGTCAGGTTTTTGGATGTTTAATGTTTTCCACTATTTCTTAATAATAAATAGGCCTTTGAGCCTAATTGTAATATAGTTCAGAGGCATGTAGCCGCCACATCTCTCCTCAGCGATAAGCTACCATTGCCAGAGCTAGTCTTATTTACATTCTGTTTATAAGCATATTTCAGTATTTGATATTAATGAAATAAAGTGTTATTTCTACTGCATCTCTATATTTATGGTTATGTTTGTAACTTGTTGTGTTCATGTTTAAATCTGTATTAGCTGTATCAGAGCATCTTTCTCTTTCTCTATTTTTCTTTGCATGTCCCCAATGAGGTTAGGATATAAGGAGTTAGGGCTCAATCTAGTTGAACCTTTACAAGATTAGCCTCACAAACCCTGACGGTTGCCCATGGGGGAAGAAAAGAAAGACGAGGGAGCATGACATCCTATCAAAATATTGCTCGAGGAGGCCCTCGAGAAACAAAGGAACACAATAATGGATAACTTTTCCCAGATCCTTCAATGGTTTCCGACCGATGGTGCATTCACATCCAACAACCACTCTGGATGATCCACTCCTTTTAAGGTACAAGTAAAAATTGAAATTCCCATATTTGAGGGCCAAATAGATGTAGACATGTAGATAAATAGTTAAATATGCTAGAAGGATATTTTTCTGTTCATGATTTTTCCAGCCGAGAAAACATTACTTTTTCTCTCCTCAAAGCCACCCCCCACGTTAAGGACTAGCAAGAAACATACTGTGAGAAGAAGGATGAAAGTATTACCTCACTATTTGTAGCCACACCCACTTGGAATTCATTTTGGGATGCCATCAAGGAGCAGTACTACCCTGTTAGGAGCTATGATGTGGCAAGGAAGGGACCAAGATGTGTCGGTGTTTACCAATGTTTTTCATACCCTTCAAGGATTCTAAGAAACATTTGGTATTCAAGTACTGTGGCTTCCTACACATGTACATCCTAGATGAGATGGAGTTCCTGGACATCTCCTCACTCAGCATAATGTATCGATATGCAGTCAAAATCGAGCACAAGTTTAAACAGAAAAAGTGAGACTTTGGATTTGTGAATCCAAAGCAAGGGAAAGGTGCCCCCAAACCACAGAAAAAAGGAAAAATCCAAGGAGGGGCAGCCCAGGATAACCCACCAAAGCTGAAAGAAAATAACAACACGGTGAAGACAAAGAAGGACATAGGAAATTTTTGTGAGTTCCATAAGAACTCCACTCACAACACAAGTGAGTGTCAGGCCAAGCAGTCACTGGTGGCCAAGATGAAGGCTTCGAAATCAAATGCCTATTCTGACTCTGATTTAGAACCCAACAAGGGAAATGAAAAAGGGAAGAATATTATCGATGCGAAACCCAACACCAATATTTCCACCATGAAAATCTAGAAGGAGGAACCCGAAGATCCAGAGGAGGAGGAGCACCTCTTCCCCTCCTAGATGTGGGTAAAGGGTTCCCTGCCATAGTTGACTGTCGATAGTTGGAGCCAAAAGAACCTCATTTCAGTAGAGGTCATGAAGTTGTTGGGATTGACAACCACATTACACCCACAACTGTACACCATCAGGTGGCTTCACCAAGGACTGGATCTTCAATTGAGCTAGCAGTGTTGCCTTCCATATAGCATCAAGCCCTTCATGGATGAGGCATTATGTGTCATTGCTTCCCTTGATGTTTGTGATGTATTATTAGGCCAACCATACTTGTGAGAGTGACATGATGTGTATGAGTCAAGGCCTCACACTGTTATTGTTACTTTGGGAAATAAGTTGTATAGGATACTGGAGGTAGCACCGCCTACCACCATCTCTCTGGTTACTGCAAAACAATGCAGTAAGTTCATTTCCAAAATTAGGAAATTTGTTTTCCTGATGATATTCCCTTAAGGAAATAAGAAGACAATGGCCACAACCTCCAAATAGGGCCCTTTCACATGACAACAATAGATGGAAAAGGTTGTGGAGGAGTACGAGGACATCTTCACCTCCCCCACAGGGGTGCCTCTACACTATTAGGTCAATCACTCCATCAATCTGACCCCAAGTGCGTTGTTTCCCAATGGACCAATCTATCGACATTTCGTTTTGGAGAATGACGAAATTAAGAGGAAGATTTAGTAGTTGTTGTAGAAAGGTCACATATGGCTAAGTTCATTGCCCTATGGGAGCCTGATCATGTTGGTACAGAAGAAGGATGTGACTTAGAGACTCTGTATTTACTCTCGAGTGCTGAACAAGATCATTGTTCACTATAGGAACCTACCTCCCACATATTGATGACCTTCTAGACCAACTCAAAGGGGAAAATATTTCAGCAAGATCGACTTGAAGTCTAGATATCACTAGGTACCAATCGAACCCTGTTATGCGTGGAAGAATACCTTCAAAGCCTAGGAGGGCATTTTCGAATGGTTGGTTACGAATGCTCCTACAACCTTCATGAGTCTAATGGATGACATCTTGCGGCCATTCACCAACTAATTTGTATTTGTATACTTGGATGAAATCTTGATCTTTAGCTAGAGGTGGGAAGAGCACCTCCACCACATCCAACAGGTTCTCCAGACACTGCAATAACATAAGATGTTTGAAAATTTGGAGAAATGAACATTTGGCATGACCCAAGTTTAGTATCTAGGATACATTATTGATGAACGATGGGTGCATGTTGATCCAGCCGAGATCCTAGTCATTCGAGATTGGCCAGACTTTACCACTTTGATAGAGCTCCACAACTTTCTGGGTCTTGCCAATTTCTACTGCAGGTTCATGTTGGGATTCTCTCGTATCACTTGGCCATTGAGTCAAGTCACCAAGGGAGGAGCGAAAGAAAAATTCTTTTGGTCTGAATCTTAAAATAATGCATTCGCAAAGTTGAAACATCGCCTCTTCTTTGCACCAACAATCAAATTACTAGACTTGCAACAACCATTTGAGATCGAGATAGATGCCTCTGACTATGCTATTGGGGGAGTGCTTACTCAACAGGGGCATCTAGTGGGATATCACATTGAGACACTTTCAGACACAATTTGGAAGCATCCCACTTATGACAAAGAGACATTTTCCATTCTATAAGCCTATTGACAAAGGAAGCATTACATTTTGGGGAAGGAAACAGTCATCCACATAGACCACCAACCCCTGCAGTTCATACAAATGTAAGGGAAGTTGCAGAATGATCGCCATCAGAAGTGGTCCACATAAATGCAACAGTTCCATTTGAATATCAAGTATAAGAAGGCCATCATCAATAATGTTGTAGACTGCCTTAGTCGACCACCGATCATGGCATTAACCACCGTGCTCAACTCTTGTGGGCACGAGACTTCTGATTGATCACTTCTATAAAAAAGTGACCCAGAATTCCAGGATGCCTTGTTATGCCACCTGGGACACCTTTGTGTTCCTTCAAGTGAGCATGTGTTGGCTTGTTGGGGCATGACCAAGGTTCAGAAGTATTTTAGCCAAACAAATCCCGAAACTACCAGCCCTTTCAACAATAGTCCGTGGAGCGTGGACTGAGGTCTCACCTGAGGTAGTATGGGAGGATGCTGGAACTAGGTTTCCACACCCTAAGGATGTCTTGATGAGGTCTGGAAAGGTTGTGAACCAATCTTGTGTGCTTGCGTTGCTCCGCGCAGCTGTTTGACCTTCGTGTAGCTCTGTACAGAGCACGACGAGTTGTGGCCTAGATCCATTACCTTTTCGATGTTTATTATTATATATCTGACTTAATCTGTGGGCCCAATATTCTTATTTAACGTTTATAACCAATGTGCGCAATCATAAACTATAAAGAGATGCATAAACATATACCAGAAGCATAAACATACAGATCTGCGAATAAATGCACAATATTTCAAATTCAACTTAGCTTTTATTAACTTTCTATTCCTATACAATCCAATTCTACCCTGTGCACTCAGTTGCAGGGGTCCATGCACATAGCTGCGGACTCTACCAGGCCTCTGTGCACATAGCTGCAGAGCCTCTTCCTACTCCTACAACCAAAGACTCAAACTTATAGACTCAGAGTGAATATTGCATTCACAAACCCATAATATTTTTCATCAGAACAAAAACTGCCTTCTACCCTTAGAGCCTCACTCTATTTATATACTCCCATGGTCCGTGGACCATGGGTAGGTCGACATATTCTATATTAAATTACAATATTTTAGAGCGGACTACCCTTTGACTTGACTTATTACAATTTACACTCCGCGGAGCTTTTACAACATCATTACCCAAACTTGTGGGCTTTAAGCCCCAAAACCATTACGCGGGGGATTCGTTGCCCAACAGGCCCCCAACACAATCATCATGACTCATCCCGAGTCACTCCGTCGGTGTGGCGAGTCACGCTACCAAGGCTTTGCGGTCCACCATCCCTATGAGTTATGTACTACAATCTGTTGCTCCATCATTTCCACCTACAACGCTTCTTCAGGCTCCTACTCCATTGCCCCTACTAATTTGCTTAACTGATGATGCTCATTCTACTCTGCTAGATTAAAAAATAGTGACTCCTCATAGGATTTTAGCTCTAGCTGAGATGTCTAATGCGTGAAATTTTTGTGAAAGAGCAGCAAGCTCGCAATCTCTGGGTCAATATACTCAATGTCTGCTGAAGCTTGTGTTGCATTTTTGCAAGAATGTTGTTGCTGTCCGTGAGGTCCCAATCTTCAAGTTTTGTCATAGGCATGCAGCCCACTTCAACTCCATTTAAATTATCGTCTTTTGTTGTAATATTCCACATATTACCCTTATCTTTCATAGATTTCCTACCAAACGACGGGTTTCACGGTGACATCTGGACCAGTCTTGCTATCTATCTAGGATTTTCCAGTGCATCTCCCACCGTTGGCATTGGGCTCAGTGTGGCTTCCTTGGTCGTCGACATTACACTGCCCTGAAGGTCCTACGTCTCTTTTGGTATTGTTGCAAACACTGACCTTAATCTCAAAGCTTCGAAGTTCAACAGGTCGATACCTATTAGATAGCGCAAGAACTTAATTCTCAAGATGCCACAATTTGTTCAGTGGATGACCAGCTATGATTTATAGGCCTGTTTAAATTCAAATTCGACTGTTCCCCCTTATTCAGGTCATTAATGTGAGATTTACGGTAGATCATTCCGAATCTGGCACTGAATCCATATCTAAATTTCTCACTGCCCACTCCTTTTCACCTTAACTCAGACATCTTGTCATGAATAGTGACCCCAATGATTACTTCCTTGATTCTTCATGCAGCAATGCAGCCCCTTCTGCACGACCGCGACCCTTGTGACATACCGACCTTGCGCGCACCCCTGTTGTCGCGCAGCTCTCTAATAGAATTTTTTATAGCCCTGCACTCTCTTTCAACTATCTGGAGCGGTGAGACTGTCTCTTCTTCAGCTAGTCAGGTGGTCGCACCCCCTTGATGCACTATTATCACGTCTTGGCAACCAACTCCTGATCCAGTCTCTATTTTCGCCACTACGTATGTTGCTGGATGTGGCGCGCTCTCCTGATTTCCCTTGAGAGGGAGGTGCGGCCTTAACCTCGTCATTCGACCTACTAGCTCCCAGTCATACTCCTTCAACCCATCCTTAGGTTTTCGCGTATCCATCTGCAACTTTCCAGGTCTTCCATTCAGAAAGTGTTCCTTTAGTTCCTTTTTTAGCTATTTAATCTCCATGTCTAGCATCGAATTCTTCGTTCTCAATAGTACCCTGTTTCTTTCCAATTCGCGAAGTTGTGCATATCCTTGCCGAATGGCTTCTTGAACCCCTTCATACTCGTCTTCGCGCGGTCTTGTGAGTTCCTCAGTCTGGACTTCACTTGTTGTTCTTTTCACCGACATTGCTATATCTACGACCTTTTGCAGAGGTTCCTCAGTTCTTATACCATTCTGCAGCCTCAGACTCGTCTTCGCGGCTAGGTTCTTACATAGTGCCATATATGCCAATCTGACCACTGGGATGCATAGGTCCCCTATTGTATATTATAACTAATGTCCCCTATTCATGACTTCACCTACCTTGGTGAACACTTCCCTCCTCATACTTGGTAGTGCGATCCTTTTCTTCCACCAATGTGCCTTATTCGGGCCTATCATTGGAATCCTGCTGTGCATAGGAATAGTCTGTTTGGTATATGTCTGTGCCTAGTGACTCAGATGGGTGTGCCGACTGCTTCATCCTGGCTGCGTGGCTCATGTTTGATGCTGGCGAATTCCAAATTGTAAGCTTATATGTCTTCTATATTCGCACCAATTCCCCATAGTCTTCTGATGTGTAGTCCACCATCGTGCACGTGTCACGTGCAATGCCCATTTCATCACCTCGTAATGCTATTGTTCCAGTACCACCCTTTCAAATTTGTCTAAGAATTCATCCACTCCTGTTACCCCCTCATAGGTTGGCAGTTCCCTTGCTTCGGTCGTCACGTACTGCAATGATTTAGTCATCATGTTGCAACTCAACATTGTTACCTCATGCAACTAATTCTACTAGCATTCTATCTCCTCATCTGAATCCAAAGTATAGGAACTATCACATTCCCATGAGATTCTCCCATATGTAGTCAGATTTACCCAATCTTGATTCCGCGCAGTTATCTTGTAGATACAATCCAGCTCATCGTCACTTTCATCATCACGTACAGGTTCGGTGTAGTGTGCACCTTCAGCTAGATCTAGCGGAACTACCACGCGAAGGGATTTTTTCTCAAATATCATATTCCTCTTCTTCAAATTGATGACTCCATTCATATCCATTACCCAGTCAATTCCTAACAATGTGGGGTAAGGATTGTTGTCATCAACAATTTCTATCACTTTAAAATATATCTGTGTGCTTCCACCTTCAATATCAACTGTCACTCCTTGAAATATTCCCATGGGCATGATATTTTGTTGGTTCACCATCTATAATTGAATAGGGGACCACTGCAATGTGGGCCTACCCATGTGTTCCCAGGTTTGCTTAGGTAACACATTCACGTCTGAACCCAGGTCTAGAATTACCTGATCCATTTCGTATTCCCAAATATGCACCATCAATCTCATTTACCTCCCAGTGCGCATTGCATGCTTTCCCAACTTCTAGACTATGCGTGGTTCTCTCGACCCCACACACTTGGTGATCGATTCTTGTATTCCTTTAATCACCTTATTGTCTCACAACAGCTTCATGCAGGTCTCTAGAAAGGTAGTAAGCATGGAAGGATCCATCCCCAACTCTGGTAGGTCCTTACTACCTGAAGTGGAGGCTTCCGTGAAGCTCTTCTTAGCTTCCATAAATGTCTCCTTTGCACGTTCCAAGTAAAACTTAGGTTCCTTTGCAGGAGCCTTGCAAACCCATGTACCTTCCTCAGGCTATTTTCCCTTATCTTCCCCTGTCATCATGACACTTCTAAGCATCATGTTCACGTTGGGGCCTTCATCGCGGGGTTCAAATTTCATCATCTGGATGTTCTAAGTCTGAGGAGGCTAGAGTACTCCTTTTTCATGCATTTGTGTGATTAGCGTAGGACAATTCACCGTTTCATGATCAAATTGCTGGCAATACTGTTACTGGGAATAGTGTCTATGCAGAGCTGCTAATCCCACTAAGGCTGGTAGCTACCTTAGAAACAAACAAACTTAAAACTACTTTCGTTTTCCTTTATGAGAAATAGATGAGAGAAGAATAAAGGAGACCAACCTCTGTCTTGCGCTGGGTTCCTTGCTCGATTCCTCTCTCTTTTGATAGTCCTTTGCTACTTGCTTTCTTGTGTACCCAGCTTCACAGAGTACCTGTAGAATCAAAGCAGCATAACACTATACGAGAACATAGATCTATTATCATAAGCAATATAGGATCAGATGTATATTAACCATACAAATGCATAAAACATCAATCACACAAGTGTATGGAGGAAAACTTGAATAGCTTTATTGATAATCAAGAAAGAGCCAAGAGAATTACAACCAATTATTCTGACCCAGCATCATCCTCTCAGCAAGAAGCCCTTCTTCATGTCATGAAAAGCTTAGATCACCCAACACTATGATATTGCACCAAGAAACCAGCAGCACTTCCTTACAAGATACAAATTCCAGCCTCTGGATCTCTGGGATGAGGGATCCATATATAGATGTATGCAGGGAGGTGAGTCAGCTTTTGAGATTTGATTAGTGTCTCCCCTCTGATAATTCCTGATTCCACTTGGAGATTGATGATCTCTTACTCATCCCTGGTCGAATTCAGAGAGGCAAGTGTCACAGGAGAAGTTTCTGGAAGATTCCATGCTTCTCCACCTTGCGGATTGACCCTGCCATTTGTCCCTTCTCACCCATCGCACCCCATAAAAGGGAATTTTGACATGCAACACACCTACTGTGTGTATTTAGGTGGGATGAAACGCAATTTGCCTATGGAGCAGGTGAAATGGTCCAGTTTTGACCAATTCTGAGTAGTTTTTCATGGAGAACTTTTGGGAGATGCTGTAATCAGTTGACCTTATTCTTTTAGGGGTTGGAACAACACCTTTAGGGACTTAGGAGCCCTTGGTTTATGGACATTTATGCTTGGGGTTGCAGTGCCCAAAAATGTCTATAACAGTTGCCCCCTAAAGCATGAGGTCGTTAATCTTTTTGATGTCAGGTGAAATGCTTTATCGTGAGGATCCGAAATTCTTTCAAGCTGGAAGGAGACCTGTAATAAGATACAATATAATACATTATCTTCATAATATTTTCATGATCTAGCTGAGGCGGGCATCCCCATGCTCAGCTTTATAAATTCATTTTTCATGTACATGAGACAGACAATCGTCTGAGTGTAGACTGATGATTCGGGTAGAGCCATCATCCCTTAGATTGGATGATTATCTGTGCAGCAATGATGTACATTTGATGTCTTTATTTTCCTGAATATATATCGTAGCCCGAATGGATGAAACTAGATCCAGGTTCTTCAATCTCATTCGATCTTCACTCAAAGTACAAGTCGATCCATGTGAGAGATGTTCTGGAGTCGAACATGGAAAGACACCACCTGATTACCAGCCAATGATGTAAGCTGTTAACAGGCGCGAGAGGAATCACCGATAATGATGACGACCCTCAAGGTACTATAGTACAATTTACATGGTGTGAATAAAGGACTTGGCGTCGAACACCATGCAAAATATTTCGGTCGAAGGCCATTGATGTAAACCTTGTCGCCGGAAGTGAGAAACTTGCCATTGAGGCATGTAAGCTTCAAAGTACTGAAAGGGTTGTTCCTAGATCGACTTCTTGGATAATGAGCTGATGTCGACAAGAAGTGATCTGTCATAGGAGGGCCTTAATGAATCCCACATCAATAACACGGAATGGAGCAAATGATTTTAATGGAGGTGAAAACAATCTGGTGATATAAGGTTCAGGGTGGCGGTCATGAAAGAATGGAGCGTAAATGTATTGCAGTGGGTGAGACACAGCTGAATTCTCTGAGCGACTTCTCTTGAACATATCAGCGACATTGACATGATGGATCGGTAGCATTAACCCCAAATGTGGATGGTGTGATGGAACCATGGTGATGTGACCAACGAATGGAACAACCCAACTCGACTTGGATGCATAGTGAAAGTGTCATGTTCAAGAGCGACTTGCTACCAACAAAGTTTCTTCAAGTTTTCTTCCCAATTTTTCCCCAGTCATTGCTGACCAGTACCTCTTTATTTTTCTCAAGCTTGAGGAGGATAACATATGCTTGTTCTATAATTTTCCCTTCGAGCAAACCCATCGCTATGTTTTAACGAGCCTAGCAATAATGAAACTCGTTCTTGTCTGTTATGGACAAGTTTGTCGCTATTAGGTTTTAACGAGTTTAATGACAAAGATAACTCGGTCCTTCTCAATTTTAGAGAGTTTGAAAAGGGATGTAAAGGAAACTCCAAAAAATCCTTTTTCGTCATCTAATCCCTTAAGTCCGAAAAAGTATAAAATAATACAGAAGGGATGAATTTTCGGTATTTTTAACGAGCTGAACAAAACAAGTGCTCAATATTTTTGTGTAATAATCCCTCAGGTCCAAAAAGATTAAAATCAAAAGGAGGGATAGCACTTCCGGTCACTTTAACGAGCTGGAGAGGCCAATAGCTCAGCAATCTTTTCATATTTTACGAGTCAGTTGAAAAGAGCTTAAAGGAGACTCGTCTTTGAGGAATGAGTGATAAATTTGGGTAGCAGCTGATTCCAGGTAAGGTTTGGAATTTTCCAATCACGGCAGTGTCACAAGGATGGCTAACAAGATCACTCTTCGTAGCTGTTCCTCAAAAGGGGTAAACAATCAAGTGGAGGTGAATGATCGGCCAATACAGAGTGGAGGTGATGATGAGAACACGACCAAGGCTTTAAAGGCTGAAGTACTACATTCACGGTGGTTATTTATCGGAAATTGGTTCATTTTTTATTTTAAAATGAGCTTAAATGCTGGGGGAAACACTTGCTCATTTCTTATGTTTATTTTTTAACGAGCTTGAAGTCCGCGTTAAAACTGCTCGATCCAGTCATATAATAAGGATGTCTCATCTTAAGATGCCATTTTTATGGAGCTTGCACCTTACAAAGCTTTGCTCTGCTGCCTTTCACATGCCAGCTAGGGGTGACCAACTACTGTTTATGGGGTTAGCTAACCACTAAGGTTAGGTAGGAAACTCTCTCCTTTTCTTTGCAGACGCCTTTTGGAACAAAAGGCCCCCCTGCAAAATGAATGGTCGGTCCGACCACTCACCTAACTTGAGCAGTTATAGTTAGCGAATGTATGAAGTTAGCATTATGTTGGTCGCTTTTCACTAGTATGCTGAAAGGTTTGCATGCCCCCAGGTATAGTGAAATAGAGTTTCAAGGTTACCCCTCAATTTGCAGACAAAAATTTGTTTTATCGGGAAAGGCCTACCTTTTCAGGTTACCCCTCAATTTGCAGACAGAACATTTCTTTATCAGGAAAGGCCTACCTCTTTCAGGTTACCAAGATTTTTCTATTTGTGCCATAAAGAAAACACTTCTTCGGCGATGTCTACCGAAATAGACAAAGGTGAGTGACACAGACGCCTCCACTCACATAACTTTGATGAGGGAATCTTATTCCAGTCTAATCCCATTTTCCAAAATGGACGGGTGTGTCAGACTAGTCATATATCCTTCGTGGAAACCTACCCTATACCTGAAGTTTTCCTGCTGAAGCAGACCAGGGTGCATGCCCCCTGGGTTTCAGTCATGCCCTCCGAATCACTCGCGCTCATCAGGAGGATGGACTGGGGATTGATGAGACATTCCTTGCGTGAAAAGACCATTCAGGGATGATATATGACTATTTGTTGTGCGTGAAACGGGGAATGAAAGCTGGTCTACGAGCTTGACCACTCTTCCTTCGTGCGGAAAACACATTACTCTAAAGAGTGAGGAGACAATGGCTCCCATGCAATAAATATAGTCTCGTCCAAGGAGTAGATTATAATCCAGGGGTCCTTGGACTACCATTACGTTCATGTGAACAGTTTTCCCTCTCAATGTTATGGGCACATCGGGAAGGATCCCTAACAGTTGACTGGTTCCTTTGTCAAAGCCTGTTAGATTTCTCATTTCAGGCAAAAGCGATGGCGAACCAAGTGCATTCCAAGCAGTTGAGGAAAGGATACTCACAGAAGCCCCCTCATCTATGATGGTACCAGCCATAACCATTCTATATACTTGAGCAATGATTCAGAATGGTACACTAGCCGGTAAACGGGGTCTGCCTAGTAGATTCCAGTCAAAGGAAACAACCAGGTTGCTTGGAGGTGGGACCGAATAGACGGCCGGGTATGACTCTGACGAACTTCCTTCCTGTGGTAAAGGAACGGGTAAGTTGCCCCCATGTTCATCAGAGTCTGTGCTTATGAAAAGAATTTGGACGGTGTCATCTTTGTTCTCTTCGGTGACTGTATCATCTGAAGATGGAACCTCTGAAGGCAAGACCGGGTCAACTGCCGCCTCGACCTTTTGACTTTCGTCTGGTATGGATTCAGATGGTTTTTCTTCAATGATAGATACTTCGGCCAACCACAAGGGCGTGTCAGCCGGATTTTCAACTAGTGACGGACTCAGCAAGAGTTTCTTATATCCAGGAGGGAGCCGTAACGGTGAAACTGGACGATCATCCAAAACTCTTTTAGCCTCATCTAAGAAGGGACAACAGTGGACGGCGTGATCACCTTCACATAGTTTACAAGGAAATTTACACTTTCCTTTTTGTCTAGGGGCTTCACTTTCACTAGTTGACGGTGTATTTTCAACATGATCATCAGAGGTTGATGACACCGAGTTGTGCAAACGAGGAGACCAGTCCCTTAAGATCCGAGGGATGCAAGGACAATCTCGATGATAGTGGTCTCCTTTACAAATGACACATGGCGATTTAGGCCTGGTCGGTGTAGTGTGTGGATTTTCGCTAGACAATGCTTGGTTGCCCCTTTTCGCCTTTGGCTCCTTCTTCTTCTTCTCTTTCTTCTTATTTTCCTTCTTCTTCTCAGGTACTTGATTTTTGGCTTTACCAGCTTCATCAAGCGAAGAGGAAGGAGGAGAGGAAGAATTGGATGAAGTAGAGGGTTGGGGGTAACTATGGAATCGTTTAGTTGCTGACTCGATTGTTCAGGAATCGCGGTGTTTTGAACGATGGAGGCTGAGAAGAGCCATATGGGCAAGCCAATTGTCAATCCTGGAAGTGACAATGTGGCCATATGGGGTGCACCAACATCTACCCAAGAGGAGAAGGGACTAGGATTTCCTCCAAGGGGAACTCCTTGGTTGGTGGACCCCATTTTCCTTAACCTAAGACCAACGTAGGAAAGGTGATAATTATTCTGTTTAAAATAAATTTTAGACGCTTTGACACAACTTGTTTTTTCAATTTTTAAGAGTCGAGAAAAAACAAAATATGACTCTAGTCGCCTTTGATTTTTAATGAGCCTGAAGTGACAAGTGCTCAGATGGACCTTTTCTGTTAAGGAGTCTGAAAAGGAATGAAAGGAACTGCTCTGGAAATCTAGATAGAGGGATTACCAAACCAATCGCAAAACTACAGAATACTTTTTACAGTACGGCAATCAATCTTCCCGAATGCTATGTTCAGTGCATTGCAATCGATAGGGCAGCAGACACAGCTTCCTATGGATAAAGGATTCAGCCTATTGTGGTCTCCCAAAATATACTCGACGGTACGTGGGAGCAAAAGCCCGTACTGGCACTTATTGTCTCAAAGTGTAGGAATCACCCAACCAACAGTGAAAACAATAGTTACCAAGCTTTACGACACCAGAATACGTCTCTAGCCTAGACTTCTAGATGTTGTGCGTTAGGTTCCAAAGCGTTTTTAGATTCATTAAATTTATTTTATAGTTGATCTTGCTTAAGAAATTTGCCTTTCAGGTTCACCACGTGATGTGGATGTACAATTCCTAAAATGCAATCTAAGATGATAAACAGTCGTTTAATCTCTTTTCTGCAATTGAATATCCTAGCTATTAAGGAAAGAGAGATGGCATTCTTTAAACAAAGAGCAAAGAGCACACACTATATGCACTGTCCTAAATCAAACCAACAAACAGTCTAAATGCAAATGAACATGCATGTATTTGTTTTCAGCCTTCTTAATGTGTGAATGATAAAAAGAAATCTAAGCGCAAATCTGAATTATTTTTCCAAAGCGACAATTACTAACAATTTTCTTTTCAAACAAAATGAGGACAATGACAACACTTTGCGATTTGGAATTGAAAACTTGCTTTCGACACTAGAAAAAACTACTAATTCAGATCAAATACAAGAGTAACAGTGTAATCAACTATCAAGAATAATCAGATTCTCTTCTATGACTGAAAATGACACTTGCGACACTTTCAAATCAAGAAACGACAGTACAATTACGCTACTTCTTTGTAAAGGAGAACTGAAAATGACTCAAAAAATACATAAAAACATTTATAGTTCTTTGCACAATGGAGGCGGAATAATAGCAAGGAAAGGGGTTTCAAACAGAGGTGTACAAACTACAGGCAACAAAAATCCTAAATAGATCTGAAAAGAGTGAACACAAAAACCAAAATTTAGGAACACGGCCTTGTCTGATCAGCGCACCTGTAACACAGTGAAACTGAAATGCAACGCACCTACTACACTCGGGAAGTGCCCCACATTTGAAGTTCATAGAACAGACAGTGCACTGGACCAGGGATGAGACTTTGATTGGGTTCCGAGTCACAGTTTGCAGTTCAGTTCAGGGATTTTGGCCAAGCAAGTGGTAATCAGTAAATCAATCACAGGGGTAGATCTAAGGAGGTTACTAGAGCCACCACAAGGGCAATTATAGAGCTTGTAGATCAATTGTTTAATTCATAACAAAACTCAGAGATTGACTTAAGCAGCGTTGATCTAATTTGCACTTGCATAGCAAATGCAGTTCGAAGGCTAGCTGGCTTGACTTCAGGCTCCGTCTATAAGTTTATAAACTAAACAAATGTAGATGAACAAAACAATCTACTCGCTCCCCAGTGGAGTCGCCATTTTGTTACCGGGAATAGTGTCTATACAGAGCTACTAATCCCACTAAGGCTGGTAGCTACCTTAGAAACAAACAAACTTAAAACTACTTTCGTTTTCCTTTATGAGAAATAGATGAGAGAAGAATAAAGGAGACCAACCTCTGTCTTGCGCTTGGTTCCTTGCTCGATTCCTCTCTCTTCTGATAGTCCTTTGCTACTTGCTTTCTTGTGTACCCAGCTTCATAGAGTACCTGTAGAATCAAAGCAACATAACACTATACAAGAACATAGATCTATTATCATAAGAAATATAGGATCAGATGTATATTAACCATACAAATTCATAAAACATCAATCACACAAGTGTATGGAGGAAAAATTGAATAGCTTTATTGATAATCAAGAAAGAGGCAAGAGAATTACAACCAATTGTTCTGACCCAGCATCATCCTCTCAGCAAGAAGCCCTTCTTCACCTCATGAAGAGCTTAGATCACCCAACACTATGATATTGCACCAAGAAACCAGCAGCACTTCCTTACAAGATACAAAATTCCAGCCTCTAGATCTCTGGGATGAGGGATCCATATATAGATGTCCGCAAGGGAGGTGAGTCAGCTTTTGAGATTTGATTAGTGTCTCCCCTCTGATAGTTCTTGATTCCACTTGGAGATTGATGATCTCTTACTCATCCCTGGTCGAATTCAGAGAGGCAAGTGTCACAAGAGAAGTTTCTGGAAGATTCCACGCTTCTCCACCTTGCGGATTGACCTTGCCATTTGTCCCTTCTCGCCCATCACACCCCATAGAAGGGATTTTTGACATGCAATGCACCTACTGTGTGTATTTAGGTGGGATGCAACACACTTTTCCTATGGAGCAGGTGAAATAGTCTAGTTTTGACTAGTTCTGAGTAGTTTTTCATGGAGAACTTCTGGGAGATGCTGTAATCAATTGACCTTGTTCTTTTAGGGGTTGGAATGACACCTTTAGGGACTTAGGAGCCCTTGGTTTATGGACATTTATGCTTGGGGTTGCAGTGCCCAAAAATGTCTATAACAAATATGAACAAGACATTCTTGTCGGGTTGGTACATTCACAAGTGTAGTACCCCAGTCCACCGCAATTGTAACAGATTAACTATACTCATCCCCTTCTTGGCCCCATTCCTCCTTGTTCTCGACCTCGCCATGGAAATCCACCACGCACCATTCCTGTAGCTGGATCGAGGCCTCATGTTTCGGTTTGCACCCTATATGCCAGATTCTGATCCATCATTAGTTCATAGCTACAACAAGTGCGCTCGTCATGTCCCACTGAACTAAAGAACTTAAAAAACAGTTGTTGTGGGCGCAGTGTATACTTCTGCAACAAATGACAGTTGTCCGTCGTGTGCTTTCCTCCCACCTGATAGATCGTGCACTAGAGCGTGAGTGCTGCACTTGGCCCTACCTGTGCCTCTGGTCTCAACGGAATTGGTCCCCTTCCTTCCAAATAGTTCACGAATACAAGACAATGATCCTTGTCATGACCTTGACCTTTACATTTTATTCACCACACTTCTTCGCGTGCCTCCAGTCATGGTACCCTATCTCGCTTCAGACTCTGCATCTCCAAGAATAGGTTCTATAGTTGCACGTGGATTTGTTGAACTCCCAACCTAAGATCTTGTATTGGAGTTTCATGCAACCTCATCAGTATCTCTAAATTCTTCAACCTGGGTTGAAAGCTTCTATTGTGACAGTGCCATCCTTAGGTGCGGTGTCAGGGATGCCACAAACCATGTGTGGTGCTGCACATTGGAGAGCATCATATTAGTCTCATGGATCATACCCTTCATTCATTGATCTAGATCCCAAGTGGTCTCGCCTGGGAGCATCGCAATTTCTTTGAACCTAATGATTGACTGCATTTTTGATTTCGACTGGCTAAATTCTATGTTCAACGCATCTTGTATCTCCGTTATTCCTGCATTTGGGTGATCTCTAGAGTGCTTGATATACCATGTCAACGCACGATCCTGCAGTGCACTCACCAATGTAGCTTTCTTGATGTTATCATCCATAACCCCTTGTGCTTCCCATACTGCCCTTACCATGAACTAGAATTAATCTGGGTCCTCATTTCCTACTCCTCTGAATACGGGTAACTTGATCACGCTCGCCATGCTAAACTTTGAGGGTGGTGGAGGTGGGGTGGGTGAAGATGGGGGTGATGTAGGTGAAGTGGGTGATGGCGTGGACAAGGGTGGTAGCTGCGAGATGCATTGCTTTATCAATTGAAGCGCACTTCTCGAGGAAAACCGTGTGAGACCCCCCTCGCTTTCTCGTGAAGGTGAAATTAACAGATTGTTCCCTAACCATTCGATCCCTTTGTAGATCTTTTTTCTCTACATCATTCCACTCATTAATGTATTCGCATAACCTGCTTTTCACATAATAGCATCTTGATCTAGGTATTTAGGGATTTGATGTACCTACCTCGCAGACCATTGAGAAATCATCTTTCTGCTTCGTTGTAGCTTACATTTGTGTCTATCGCAAATTCAATGATAAACCCTCCCATTATCCAGTCATGCCAATATTCTATGGCCCGCGCGATCTTATCCTCTGATGCCTCTAGCCTGTGCACTAACTCCGAAGTCCACACTATCAGCTGATCGAGCTTATACCTTCCCTAGCTATTGGCTAGCCTCATGATTGACTCGTATAGTTAAAAAGAGAAGGACTTGAAGAAGCTCTCATGGATTTTTGTATATACGTAGCGATCCATCCACCTCTTCTTGGATATCTGCGGAGTTCTGTTTTCTTGTACCACGAATTTGTGAAGCTTATGATCTAGCCACTCTTCAATTTCCTTCTTCGTAGGGTTCTAGTGTTCCGACATTAGACATCCCTTAGGAAGATCCTAGTCCCAGAAACAGAACCATTTGTTGGCATGTTGGGGCCTGACCTAGGTTCATAAGTATTTTAGCCAAACAAATCTCGAAACTACTGGCCCTTTCGGCAACAGTTCGTGGAGCGCAGACTGAGGTCTCATCCGAGGTAGTATGGGAGGGTGTTGGAACCAGGTTTTCACACTGTAGGGATGTCTTGATGAGGTCTGGAAAGGTTGCAAACCAATCCTGTGTTCTTGCACTGCTCCGCAAAGCTATTTGACCTTTGCGTAGCTCTGTACAAAGGGTGACGGGGTGTGGCCTAGATCCGTTACCTTTTCGATGTTTATTATTATAGATCTAACTTAATTTGTGGGACCAATATTCTTATTTAACGTTTATAACTAGTGCGTGCAATCATAAACTATAAAGAGATGCATAAACATATAGATCTGTGAATAAATGCACAATATTTCAGAATCAACTTAGCTTTTATTAACTTTCTATTCCCGTACAATCAAATTCTACCCTGCGCACTCAGCTGCAAGGGTCTGCGCACATAGCTGCGGACTCTACTAGGCCTCTACGCACATAGCTACAGAGCCTCTTCCTACTCCTACAACCTAAGACTCGGACTTATAGACTCAGAGCGAATATCGCATTCACAAACCCATAATATTTTTCATCAGAACAAAAACTGCCTTCTACCCTTAGAGCCTCACTCTATTTATACACTCCCATGGTCCATGGACCATGGGTAGGCTGACACGTTCTATATTAAATTACAATATTTAGGGTGGACTACCCTTTGACTTGACTTATTACAATTCGCGCTTCGTGCACTTCGCGGAGCTTATACAACATCATTACCCAAACTTGTGGGCTTTAAGCCCCAAAACTGTTACGCGGGGGATCTATTGCCCAAAAACATGCTAAGATGATTTGGGAAGCACACTACAGTCGAGCCACTTGGCATTCCAGGGTTGAGAAAATCGTGACAGTATTGTAGAAGTATTTCTGTTGGTCGAATCTTCGAGGGGATGTTGGAAAGTACATCATATCTTGCACTGCCTACGCCATTACCAAACCGACCATCAAGAAGTAAGGCCTCTATACTCCATTGCCTACCCCTAGTCGACCTTGGAAATCTATCTCCATGGATTACATGTCGGACCTTCCTTATACTAAGCATGGCAATGACTGTGTTTTTGTGTTCTCGACAGATTCTCGAAGATGCCCATTATGGCAGCCTGTAAGAAGAATATCACATCAAAAGCCATTGCTAAACTCTTCTTTGAACGAGTTTGGGTACACTTTGGGATCCCACAGTCTATCATCCTAAATCGAGACAACAGGTTCCTCAGTACATTTTGGTCTAGTCTCTGGTCGATGCTAGACACCAAGCTCACTAATTTCCATCGCCGAACTAATGGCCACATAGAGTTCATCACCAGGATGATCGTACGCAATATTCACATGTATAACTCAAATAATCCATGAAAGTGGGCTGAGATCCTCCCCTATGTCCAACACAGCTATAATCGGGCTCTCCACAGCTTGGCTGGACACAACCCTTTTTAGGTGGGCTTCAGATTCCAGCCACTATGTCCCATTGGTGTGGCCATACCATTTGCAGCTACTCAGGCAGATTCGACTCATGTCCAGTCTGAAGTCGATAAGGAAAACAAATTCATTGAGCACATCCAACATATCCACTAATAGTTCCACAAAATTCTGCAAAAATAAAATTCCAAGTATAAGCAGCGACATGATCAACATTAGGTGCCACACAAGTTTGAAGTGGGTGACAAAGTCTATTGCATTTTTTTGGTGCACTAATATGTCTTTTTACAGGCAATCTTAATCCCTACATTAATTTTCAACCCAAGGTAAGTCTTTTTATCTCAAGAGTGCCAGCACAATATATGCAGTTAATTCATAGGTTATCTAATGGTAAATCATTGCAATCACTAATAAATATCTCTTCAACTCAATCCACACAATTTTGAAGGAAATAAATAAGGAAGAAAGAACTCTGAAAGAACTCTTAACACACTCTACAATTATGTTTAACTTATTCTGAAATAAAATGAATTTGAATGTGAATGCAAAGAATCACACTTGGAAACCTTCACATAGAATTAAGACTAACTCACTCAATCAAGAAAGAGAATTATAACAACTGAATAACAATGATAATCTATAGAAAATCCAAATTGAAAAGCAAATCCAATTGAACGGAAAATCCTAATTGAACAGAAATCTCAACTGAACGGAAAATGATCATTTAACAGAAGTCTCAATTGAACGGAAAATGATAATTAAATGGCAATATCAACTGAACAAAAAATGATAATTGAACAACAAGAAAGAATATAATGGTAAATGATCTCTAAGCAGCAATTGATCTATGTAATAAAATCATGGAAATCAATTAATGCTATCTCTAAGATCTATGGTAACATCACTCATAATGAATATCAATATACTACTAAAACTAACATAACCAATCCAATCAAAGCATTACTCAGATATATCACATGGCTAAGTCCAAATCTAAATGAACAACAATATGAATCGGAATCGTCAATCTTCACAATAAGCAAAATAATATTAACTGAATATTAAAAACCAATAAATACTAAGTAGAAAGATTATAACACAAGAAAGTAGTAGAAATTCTCTTCACTAGGCCTAGATTCGCTAGAAGTCTTCGCTAAGAACTACTCAAAATATAAGTATGGATCAAACACAATCTTTCCTCATTAATATAAGTAACAAGATTACATAATCACTGAGATAACAATATTATATGTCTCAGAAAGAATAATTACAAATTATGAAAGTTTGAACTCTCAACTCGTTTGCCTTTCAGCCTTATATATAACATTAAAAGAGTAAACTAGATAAACACGAATCCTCAGGATCAGGGGATCCAGAGGATTTCACTATACATAATCTGATCTTTTCACGAAATAGCATCAGTCTGCCTAGTCTCTCACTGCCTTGCCTGCCTCAGACATTGTCTTTCCCTTTTATGGCTCGGTGCTGCTCTATTGATTGAACGTCTATTGACCAATCCATGTCTTTTGCACACAAGGATAGTAAAAAGTCAATTTCTCGTGCTAGATTTATCTAATTTGTTACCAAGTACTTTTATCCAACTTTAGTTGTTATTTCCTTTATTTTGATCCATAAGTAGAGATAACCATGTAAGGATAAATGCTGAAATAAGTTATTTTCAAAGATAAAAGATACCTTTTTCCTGACCCAACATACTCCTCAGCTTACCTTGTTGCATGTCATCATGCAATTAAGTAATTGATGTGTAGCTGAGTTAGGGAGTAGGCTGGATATACCTCCTCATAATTTCTGAAGCCATTTTTCTTCATTCGTATAGAGAAAGCCTGGGTAACATCTTGATCCTTCAAGGTGTAGTCACAGTGATACTTATCTGGAGGATACCATATGATTGGAGTCCTATTCTGACATCCTATCCATTCAAGCCCCATGGTTAAAACCATGTTACTATACTTGTATAAATGAAAGGAGGCAGCTTTAAAGTTCTGGTAGCCAAATGGTTCTCGATTTCTAACAATAATGTTGGAGACCTCCCACCTTTGTCTGGATGTAGAGAAGGCTTCCTCCTTAATCTCTTGGAGGTTCTCCTTTCTAGCTTGTGTAATATCCATGTGAAATGGCCCCAGTTGGCCCACAACACTGTCTCGCTTCATAAATTGCTTGTGTCTGACCAAGAGATGTAGGGGTTTGGTTGGTTCCCCTCTCACCCATAGGTCAATCCCTTCTTGACACCTCCTAAAAATATTGTGAGCCTTGGCCCACTTGAGTTGATTAGTAGCAAAAGAGAGAAATACCTAGAGATGTACATCCCCTATAAAGGGCCAAAGGTTGTTGTCCCTGTCATCCCCCAGAAAGAAATTGTGCATATAAAGTTCACAGAGGAGGTGTTGTACCTGCTTGTCCTACTTTCTAAAGCATTTGAGAAAGTCCAGGGTAGCTTTGATTTCCACAGGCTTGCCAGCCTTAGCAGATTTGATTTTCAATAGGAGGAACCTTTCCATGAGGAATAGGGCATAATTTGTAGTAGGGGCTCTGCATGACATGGTTTCTGACTAAAGAGAGCAGACGATGTCCAACTGCTCTTTAGCCTTCTGTAATTTATCTCATTCTTTCTCAACCTTTTTCTATTCATCCTTTTACTGAGCAAAGGTCTCATCTTCTGTTACAGTTAGTGCCTCAAATTTCTTCCTCAACTCTTGATGTTCATGCAAGGACACTACCTTTTCTTTGTACTAGGCTAATTCTTGTTGAACCTTCAGTATTTCATTCTAAAATCTGCTAAGAAATGCCTCCCTTACTAGGGGAATATAAGTAGGTGTCTCCTCTGTTTGGGCTTCATTTTCAACCAAACAGTTAAGAAGAACCCCTCCCAGATCTTTCCAACAGAGAGGACTATCCAAAATGTAGAATTTTGCAGACTTTAGTTTTAGTGATCTACCTTTACTTTTCAAAATTCTAGGAGGAGGAGAAATATGTTGAAGAACATATACTATATCAGAATACCAAGGTGAGTCGAGAAAAATCTCTGATCACTGAATGAGTGTGCCACCATCTTCATCATATGACATTGCTGTAATAAGATTTATGTCCAGAGCATGAAGATTCGACTCAGCCATGATTTTTTCCAAGCCTTGACCTTTGATTAGTTTCATGGGCTTAATCTCAAGATCATACTCTAACATTGCTACTATCCACTTACCTCTTCTTCCTTCCAGATCAGTTTGCATGAAGACATCTTTGATAGCAGCATTGGGAATATATGCTATGGTATGCGAATGTAGAATGTAAACTCAAAAATCCTTCAATGCCTTTATAAGAGGCAAATCTTGTTTCTCAATGATGTTATAGCGAAGAGCAGCATCTCTGATAGTCCGACTGAAAATTGCAATGGGTTGCTCCACCTGATCCTTCTTTTGCATCAACACCACAACCAAAGTATGCTCAAATGCAAATGAAAATATAATAAAATCAGGAGTATAATCAGGACTGATCAAAATAGGGGTTGTGTTCAAATCAAGCTTTACCAAGTTGAAAGATTTCATGGCATCCTCAGTCCATTTCACAGTGCTGTCCTTCTTCAACATATTATTTAACTCATGCAAATGCTCAACCAAATTTGGTATGAATCTGTGTAAGAAGTTCATCTTATCATTGAAGGCTTGTGTTGAGAACTAGAGAAGGTATGTTATTATCATTTATTTTTTCATCCTTTCTTTAAATTCATAACTTCTCTACATTATGAAATCGGTATATGATGGGAGATTATGATAAAATCTAGAAGATTTGTGTGCAACGAAGATGACTAATAATTACCCTTTTCTATGCAGAAAAAGGGGAAAATGGAAAATCACCAATCTAAAGGAAATGACAAGATGCCATCAACTACTGTCCCTTTGACAGGGAACCACATCCAAACAAGAAGGTCTAGATTGGAGCATACAAACCAAGAAAAGGAAGAGGAGATACCAAATCGGCGCAAGCAAACGAGAAGATAACTGAGAGCTAACAATATGGCGAATCCCTCAGGATCCTTTGATCCTAAGGGATCACTACCTTAACGATTCTTTGTATCATTGATATCTATGCTCGACTGTTATAAGAAGGGGCAGCATTGCTAGCCAAAAGGGAGGACTATTGTTGTTTTTATGAAATTCACTATTGTACTTGAAACTTTGATCATCGACTCTCTCTAAAAGAGCGATTCGCTGTAAATCTGTTTTGATGCTTAATATATAAGTCCTGTTTCCATTCCATCTCTGATTCTGGAGTAATTATAAGCAGTGCATCCCTGGAGGCTATGGACCCAGTCCTGGTGGATCACTTGCTTCTTGTGCCATTAATTCTTGATTTCAAGTCGTGTGTGGTTTGTTTTCTCTTATCTAGTTTGCTCAGCAATTTGTTGTTCCTTATTTCATGTATTAGCTCTGCTATATTTCGATTCCCACTCGAATAGTAAGGTTATTCTCTGCACAAGAATGTTATGCTACTTGTTCTGAAGTTACATCGTATTGTTGTTCCTTTGACAAACTGATATTATCATATAACATTGTTGTTCCTTAACATATCACTGTTGTTGTTTGATTATAGAGTAACAATGTTGAGTATTTATAAATTGGTATCACTATCTATTTATCTACGGTTTACTTCCAAATGTGATTGCTATTCATTGGAACTGTTTTTCCACTGAGATCACAATTGCTATTCCCTCATAACTGGGATTAACTATTGTTATGCCGAAACTTAGATTACCATTCCTTTAACAAAAAGTGTTGTTGTGCATTTATATTTGGTTTAAGTTGTTGTTCAATATTTCATAGCTTCCTTTCATTTGTTGTCCCATTTCTGTTTTCTGTTTAAATCATTTCTGAGTGAATATTGTAATTACTGTTCCATTTTCATAGGTTAAAGCTTTGTTGTTCAATTGAGTTAAATATATTAGTCGATGTTCTATTTCCTGCCATTTGAATTATCATTGCTTTAGTGTGCACAAACGATCTGAAACTATAGTGAATATTGATAGTTGTTGTCCAGTTCCCAGGTTGATGATCTTTTCCTTAATTTAATTCTCAATTACATCAGTTTACAAAGGGATGAGTTATTACTACTGCACCCTTGACTGATAAGTTGCTGTAGTTTTCTAAGTGAATGATTTAGATCTCAGAGTGCTAAAAGTTTCTTTTTGAAAATAGATTTTATTTCAAGCATCCATTTACTCTTATATCTAAGAGCACTATACTACTAGCATTACTTTGACAAATGACCGCCTCAGACTGAGTACACTCTTTGAGATAACAAATCGTGCCTAGATTGAAAATTAATGTTGGGTAAATAGAGGTGAAAAAGACCCTTTTTACTGCTCGACATTTTGGCATCGTTGCTGGGGAAGAGTGTAGCCATTTGTTCTTTTCATATTTTTGTAAATACCTGCTAGGAGAGAGTTGGTTTTAAAAACAGAAGGTAAGAATCTGCGTACGGAGCATGTAACAACCCTGCTCCCCTGCTCGCTTTCCTACAAATTTGTTTCTATTTTGGGTAGAAATTAGCATTTGATTTGTGTGCATGAATAAGCAGAAAAAGCCTGAAAAGAATCCTAAACCACTACCCAAATCTGAAAAAGCTAAGGGGTCGATAACCCTTGGCCGATCAACCTTTATAGACGAAATCCTTAAGAAAGCAGAATCTCAGCCTTTAGTAGGACCTAGAAAAGTTACTTCTAGACAACCTACGAGTTCCCTTCAGGCCATAGGATCACCATCTGTAGCCTTTGCTGAGGTGCATAGCCAAACTGAGGAGCAATATTTTCAAGAAATTGAAAATTCTAGTCCAAAATCATTGCAAGAAGGGAACCTTAGCAACCTCTGTGAAGGAAGAGGAGAAATAGGGAAATTGAAGAACCAAGATCTCCTCTTGGGATAATTCAACCATTAAGCAGCCCAGATAAGGGAAGTTCTGCAAAGATCATCCAAAACAAAGAATCCCCCCAAACATTAGTTCAGCAAGGAACTCTCATTATCCCAGATCAAGGAAGTGTTGTTAAGGCCATTCTTGCTTCTTCTAGTCAGCCTCAGAATACCCTCCTAGACATCCCAGAAGGTTATTGGCACATATTTGACCAAATGGCCTAGAACCAGCCAAACACCCAAACCTCCACACTGCAATATCCCATTGTAGATACTGCAACTAATGCACCCATGAAGGCCATTCCACTCTAGCACATCCCTACATTTCATGGCCTTACATCAGAAGATCCAGATGCATTTTTATTTTAATTTGATGTGTTGTGCAGAGGATATGACTATACCACCGATCCCCAAAAGATGAAATTATTTCCATCTACATTAAAAGGGGCTACTTTAAGATGGTTTATGGGGTTGGGTGGAGGTGTTATAAATAACTGGGATCAAATGAAAAGTGCTTTTCTAAAAAAATATCAGGATTATTGTAGGTCTAGAGAGTTAAAATATGAAATATTTCAGATGGTAGCTAGAACTAATGAAACATTAGAGGAGTATGTTGAATGTTTTCAGTATAATCTTCAAAGATCTCCTTATGCATCATTACCCTTACCTAATAATGTATTAAAAACAAAATTAATTAAAGGAATGAAGGAACAATGGATTGAAACACTAAACATTATGGGAAAAGGAGATATTTATCAAGAAAATTTTGCTGACATTATTGATTTATGTATCAAGAGTTCGAGAGGTAGCACAAGACTAAAACCAAAAAAACATGATAGGTTTACAAGGGACAACAAGATCTCTGCAGGAGGAGTAACTCGTGCAGAAATTGGAAATTTATTAGAGAATTTCGAAACTAATATATTGGGGACTCTGACAACACATCTCGATATTATGCAAGAAAAGCAAAAACAAGCAGAGGAAGAGCAGAATCTAGCAATCTTTTGTCCTAGATGTAGAAAGAAACACAGCCACAAAGAGTGCCCATTAAATGCAGTTCAATTTTGTGCCATTTGTACAAAAGACCACTCTACAGAGAGTTGTCCCTCACTTCCTGGTCTGAAAGAAGTATACAAAGAAGTGGAAGAAGAACCAGAACCAGTGTACCTACTTAATCAGTGACATCAATGGTAGCCGCGATAATCAGGTATGTTCCCCAATCTAGCTTCTTCTTTTCAGCCCCTACAATATCATGCTCAACAATATAATACAATGTGGCAAAGTCAACCCCCCTTCCCAAATTGGTCACAACAACCATTTCTTTCATCCTCTCCATGGCCGAATCAAACAAGCCAATCTAATTGGCCAAATTTTCCCTATGCTCCACCATATTGGTAAAATAATGCGTATCCAACACAATGGTCCCCTCCTACTTCACAAAGTCAATCTTGGCAGACAAACTAGAAAAGACCGATGAATCAGCTAGTAGGAACCATTCCACTCCCTCAACCTACACTGCCAACACTACAAAAAAACCCCTAGTCCAATTTAAGACCGCAACTCCCAGCCCAACCCAACCCAAACCCAAATAACAAACCAGTTCAATCTATTCAAATAATTGAAACACCAGAACTAGAAACTGATCTAAGGGAATGCAATGACCTTCAATTAAGATCTGGGCGCATTATAGAAACATAGGGAGATAAAACTATTCAAGTTGAAAATCAATTACCTATAGAACAACCATCACAAGAAGAAGATGTGATCAGACACCAGACTCATAATCAAACAACCGCATCTTCTCCCCCATTCCTAGAATGATTAATCATATCGCGCCCTATAGAACATCCTAATTTTAATATTTTGGGAGAGATTAAGAATTTGTACATAAAAATCCCACTCCTCCAAGCCATCCAAGACATCCCCATATATGCAAAGACTATCAAAGAGCTATGTATAAAAAAACCAAGGAGGAGAATAACAAATAACCCAACAGTCCAAGTAGTTGGCACCTTATCTGACCTGTTATCAAGAAGAGAAACACTTGTTAAGTATGAAGACCCATGAAATCCAATAGTAACAGTACAAATCAATGGACAAACCTTTTTAAATACCTTAGTTGATTTAGGGGCTGCAATTAATATTTTAACAACCGCCACTTGTCAAAAACTAGGCATTACATCAGTAGAACCGACTTCCACTTTATTAGAACTAGCTGATCGATCAGTGGTTAGGCCAGAAGGTACACTACATGATGTCATGGTATCCATTGATTCCTGGGAATATCCTGCCGACTTTCTGATAATAAACCCCAAAAACCGACTTGATGGACATCCATTGATTTTAGGTAGACCTTGGCTTGCAACTGCTGATGCTTATATTGGTTGCCGACAAGGTAGCATGACCATAACTAGAGGGAGTAACATCAAGAATCTAGCCCTATACCCTCCTACCCAGCTAAGTGTCATGATAATAAAAACTAACAAACATCCTGTATCATACCTCACCGAAAACATTAAATCCCCATTAACCATAGAAGATTCCCTCGATTTCAAAGATCAAATAGAGGATGATGTTATTAACAAATTTATTAACCAAACTGAATCCAGACCCCACATACCATTTCACATGATAGAGGCGGCATTTGATAATGAATTAGAAGAATATCCTCTCAAAGACACTCATGATCAAACAATACCTACTACCTCTATGTCAAATAGAAAAACTATAGAGATTGAGCTAGGAAAAACTTTAAACATTAATAGCAACCTGACTCCCAAACAAGAAGAGAAGCTAATCGAACTACTGAAAAAATACAAGGAAGCATTTGCATGGGATTATCCGGACATGAAAGGAATCAATCCCTAGTTATGTACGCATCACATTTACACAGAAAAGGATGTATGCTATGGGGTAAAATGCACAGGATGAAAAATACCCTCGAAAGTCTTCCCGGGACTTCCGATAGACTGTAAGGTTATCTGCAAGAGCTACCTGTTACACACATGTTCATCTATCAGACATATATTGACAGGATATGGAGAAAGGATCACCTTTGGTTCTTTCTAGATTCACTTTGGGATCTCCGTGAGGTAAGAAGAACTCCTCTTGACTGGCTCCAAGATGATTCCTGCACAAAAGAACGAAGCAAACCAATCACAGCATATACTTCTAACAATTAATGTAAGAATCTGCAACAAACATGTATAAATGTGTAACTTATCTACTCAACACAACAAGCATCAGAATGAACAAATAAATGCACAATATCGCCGACACTTTGCGTAGGGAACACAACCGCAGTCCTATATTCAGAATAGAAGAGTGATTACAACAACCCTGTTGTATCAGCCTTCCTTATCCCTTCTTCCTCTCTCTCTCTCCTTCTTTCAACTAGCTCCTTCAAGAATATGACAATATCACAATAGCACCATGTACTATCCTTCTAAATGCTCTAACCCTTTTGCAATGGCCCTCTCGTTGCTTATATAGCAATTGATTAGGGATGCGCAACTCCACCTATAGTTCATTTGGGAAAAAAACATGAACCTACCTTGTTTACCAGCTTTTTCCCATTTGCCTCTGTTCCCAGAATATAATGTCTCCAAATATCTTTATTTTTGGAGTTTCCTTGATTTTCTTGCACAAATTTAGGGAAATAATATCTAGATATTTAATGGCAGATTCGTTGGCATAGCCTCTTGAACATCACTTAAGTTCACTAATGCTCCCCCTAGTCTAACAACAAGAGTTAGCAGGTTGGCTAACGCTCCTTTATGCTTGTAAACAAGCTTTATAAAGTAGGTTGTCAGTGTACAAAGAGTGTTAGTGTGGATTCTGGGCCTGCAAATATGGTCATTCTTTCAGTCATCTTGTCTTTCTCCTTTGAGTTGATTAGGAGGTCAATGTGTCTTATAACAGATGCCCCCTAAAGTATGAGATCAAAGGTATAGACGATGGATGAAATACTTTATGAAAATACTGTAGTTTCCCATCAAAATATTTGTAGAGAGAGAGAAGTTTCAGGTGGTAAGGAAAACCTGATACAACAAAAGTACATATATATGAACTGCTAAAATCATATCTTGAGTCAAGCATTCCCATGCTCAGTAGCTATGTCAGAGTAACTTTCTCCTCAGAGATATAACAATACTGGCCGCCAATATGGCACAGGGCATATCTAGTGTCATAATAGATTATCCTAAAATGGCTGTCTTCAAAGAACAATATTGCCGCTTGGGAGAGGAAATAAGGCCAAATGATGCAAGCCTCTACCCAAGGTCTTGATTCCCGCTTCACCGAACAGAATAGATCGGTACATGTGATAAAATGAGTTGACGTTGAACATGCATAAAATCATCTGATTACCAGCCAATAATTGAGATTGTTAATAGATGCGAGGAAGGCCATCGATAATGGTGATGCTCTCCAAGATGCACAGTGCAAACTAGCGAGTGTGAAAGATTTTTTGTCGTCGAACACTTGTAGAATCGCTTAACTAGGAGCCAATAATGAAAACTCGTGATCAAGCACAAGGTAACCTGCCACTAATTTCTGCAAGCACCAAGGCACTAAATGTGTTTCTGGGTTATCTTCCTAGATAGAATGTTGAAGTCGATAGGAAGGAACCTATTGAAAGGTAGGCAATGATGTGTCCTACATCATTCAACACAAAACCAGACAAGGATGATTTTGTTTTTTGAAGAATATTTTGAGCTTTTGGGTCTAAACAACAGAGGACATGATTAAAGGATATGTAGGGTCAGTTGATCAAGGAAACAAGTAGGGACCCTTGAACAATAAAAGGAACGACAACAGTTTTAACCAGACAGCACTAGACTCATGAACACTATAGTGTGTTTAAGATACGGAGATGCAATGGCATCAGGGTATATAGGCTAAAAACTCATAGGTTGGTAGGGTTCATATTGAGAGGCTATCAAAATGACGGTTTATCTAAGGGAGTGCCATGTTCAAGGGAACTTTTGCTGCCAAACCACACTTCAGGATACAGTTGTATTTCCACTTTCCCCATCTAGTTTTTAATGAGTCCAGATGAGTAAACTCATCGATCTTTTCATGTTTAGAGAGTCTGAAAAGAATCACAAAAAGAACGACTCTTTGCCCTATCTGATTAGTTTAATGAGTCTAGATAGGAAAACTCGTCGATTTTTTCATCTTTTAAGAGTCTAAAAAGTATTGTAAAAAGAACGACTCTATATCTTGTCTGTGTATTTAAAGAGTCCAGACTAGACAACTTGGTGATCTTTTCATCTTTAGAGAGTCTGAAAAGATCGTAAACAGAGACTCCATGGTGGTCCATTTGTCATAATTGTTAACCGGCTGCGACAAAAGGTTAATAGTATACCCGTATCGGTTACTTTTCTGTATTTAATCTATTGGACCCAGATAAAAAGAAACCTTTTTCCAATAGATGTCAACCTCATTTTGTTACGAGTATGAGGTGGCGGACTAAACTCGTGTTTTGTCATGACACTTTAACGAGCTCAGTAACAAAAACTCGGGAATTTCATTTTTTAAAAAGCTTGAAAAAAGTACCTGAAAGAATGCTCGGTTCATCTTTAGCATGTTTAACGAGTAGCAAGACACAGCTCAGGATTTTTTCAGTTTAAAGAGTGAGAAAAAAGTGCCTAAAAAGAATGCTCTGTTGGTCTTTTTCAATTTATGAGCTGGAACAAGATCAAAAAAGAGGAGCTTAGAGCATCATTTGCATATTTTTAACGAGTGCAAATGATGAAAAGCTCGGGGATGTTTATATTTTTTAAAGAGCGATAAAATATCCCTAAAAAGTTCTTTACGGATTGTGGTATATATGTTTAACAAGCTCTACTACAAAAGCTCAGAGATGTTTATATTTTTTAAACAGCAATAAAATGTCTCCAAAAGTGCTCTATTTATCGTTGCATAGATTTAACGAGCGCAAGGAAAAAATCTCGGGGATGTCTATATTTTTTAAAAAGCAATAAAATATCCCTAACATTGCTCTATTATCTTTATTGTAGTTTAACAAGCCCAAAGAAGAAGACTCGAGGTTTTTCTAATTAACGAGCAAGAAAAATACCATAAAAACAATGCTCGATCTTTCTCGATCTCATGCTTGACATTAGAAGGATCTATGCCATGCATTTTCTCATAAGGCCAAGGAAAAACATCGCGGAAGTCCCTAAACGGGTAGGTGGTGTTATAGACATTTTTGTGCCTTACAGCATTGAGCATGAAATGTCCATAATCTAAGGGATCCAAAGTCCCTAAACATGTTGTTCCTACCCCTAGAGGAACAAGGCTAACAAACGACAGCAACTCATAGAAGTTCTCCACCAAAAACTACTCAAAACAAGTCAAATCAGGATCATTTCAGTGGCTACACTAGCTGTTTGCGCTGAATGTCAAAGCCAACACTGGCTACCTGCGTTGAATGTCAAATGGAACACTAGCTACCTGCGCTGAACGAGAATGGACATGTGGCAGGCTCATTTCTCAAGGTGTCAAAACCCAGGAAGCTTCCAAAATGACACTTGCCTCAGGGAATTCGACTGGTGATGAGTAAGAGGTTCCAAATCTCCAAGTGGAAGCAAGAACCTCCAAGTGGACTCAAGAACTGACAGAGGGAGAGGACACTAGTCAGATCTCAAGCTGACTCATCCTCTCTCCAAACATCTATATATGGATCTCTCCTCCATGAGGTTGGGGGCTGGAATTTTGTTATTGCAAAGAATTGCTGTTGGTTTGAGATTGGAATCATTGGGTGCTTAATGCTTTGAAAGGGGGTGAAGATAGGAATTCCATTTGCTGGGAAGGAGATGCTGGATTGGAGCCCTCTGGGTTGTATCTCTTCCTGAACCTTGTTATTTATCAATAAAGCTATCTTGGTTTCTCCTATATGCTGATGTATTTTTGATGTATGAATGCATTAGTATGTTTAGTTTATTTCTAATCTTGAACTAGTTATGAATATGAATCCATGTCTTGTGTACTGTTCTCTTCTTGTGATCTTGCAGAAACCTCTTGAAGCTGGGTGAGCGAGAAGGCAAGTAGCTGGGAATCCTCCAAGAGAAGAGAGACGGGATCGAGGGACAAACAGAAGACACCGGTGAGTCCATCTATCTCTCTTCATTCTTAATTCATAAAGGAAGAAATATCAGAATAACTCTCTCTGTTTGTTGCTAAGGCACTGTCACACCTTAGGTGGATAGGATCGTCCTGCATAGGCATTTTTCCCCACAACAAATTGGCGACTCCACTGGGGAAATCTGTTTAGTCATTTTATTTGTGTTTCTATCATTGTTTGTTCCATAGACTTGACAGCAACAATCGAACTGCATCTGCTTTTCCCGGATGCAAAGTAGACAGTTGCTGCTTTGATCCAATTACTGGACTTGTCTATGATCTGAAAAATGGATTCACAAATGATTTGATGATCCTTGTGATAGATCTTAGTACCCTTCAAAGCATCCCTTTGATTGTACCTTGCTTGTTGCTTTTATTTGGCCTGAAACAGTTGATTAAATAGCAATCTGTGACCCAGAACCTGTGGGAAACGAGAGTTTCTCCTTCAGCGCAGACCCAGTGAAGGGATTCTTCATTTCAACGCAGTTCCCGTGAAGGTTACCTGTGCTGAATGTCAAAACCCCTGTGTTGAGGTTGCGCTGAACCAGTTTGTCCTAGTACAGCTGGGGTTCTCTGCTCTGTTTTGCCTTGTTTTGATCTTTGATTTTTGCAGCCTGTAACCAGCATAGGTACCAGTTTGATAACTCCTTTTCTCTGCTTAGATTCCGCCTCCTTTTATACAAAAAGACTGTGAGTGTTTTTTTTATGTGTTTGTGGCGTCATTTACAGTCTTCCTTTGCATGAGTGAAGTAATCATCCTGTAGCCCTTGATTCAGATCTGTTGATTGTGATCTTAGGAGAGAGTTCATTAGCTGTTTACAGTTGTTTATACATTTGCTTTTGCTTATTGGTTTGAGTTTGTCTCTTTTAAAGTGTCGAAACAAAAGTTTATTTCGAAAATCGTTAAGTGTTGTAATCTCTTCTACCCTTTCTGATTTCGAAAAAGTAAACTTTTTTGTATTGGTCATTTAAAAGCAAATTCAAAGTTGTGCAAAAAGCTTTCTTTGTAGGCATCAATACTAAGAAAGCGGAAAACAAGCACCTGCATTGTGCATTTGCATCTTGATAGTTTGCATGTCTGATATAGGAAAAGTGCAATTAGAGTGTGCTGATTGCTCTTTGAGAAAAGATGGTGTCTTTCTTTTCCCTTTGTAGCTAGGATTTTCATTGTTGAAAAAGAGATAAAATTTGCTTATCATCTTTTAGATTGCATTTAGGAATTGTATCATACATCTCGTGGTGATCCAAAAAGGCAAACTTCTAAGAAAGATCAACCTAAAATAAATTGAATGAACTTAACAACACTTTGTAACTTAGCACACAACATAGAGGTCTAGGCTAGAGACGTGTTCCGGTGTCGTAAAGCCTGGTGACTGTCGATCTCGCTGATGGTGGGTGATTCCTCCTGAGGGACGATAGCGCCAGTACGGATTGTGCTCCCACGTACCGTCGAGTATATATTGGGAGACCCCTATAGGCATAAAACCTTTATCCTTAGGAAGCCGTGTCGGCCGCCCTAATGATCGCAATGCACTGAACACAACATTCAAGAAGATTGACCGCCCGTACCTTAAAAAGTATTCTGCGGTTTTGCGAAAAGTTTGGCACACCCTCTACCTAGAACTCCAGAGCAGTTCTTTTTGGCCTTTTTCAGACTCTATAACGGAAAAGGACCATCCGAGCATTTGTCACTTCGGGCTCATTAAAACATCGAAGGAGACTAGAGTCATCTTTTGCTTTTTCTCGACTCTTTAAAATTGAAAAAGCAGGTTGTGTCTAAGCGTCGTTAAAATTTATTTTAAACGGAATAATCATCACCATTCCCTCGTTGATCTTCGAAGTTAGTCTCTTTTCATCGTAAGTTCTTGTAGAATCGCTAGAAAATCTTTTGGATAGACTAGATATGTCTGAACAACCGTCGACATCCAGGACTGTGTCATCCGACACAGCAACGGCAGAGCCTCCTGCTGCTACCCCAACGATGTTCGGTGGTATACCATCTGTCCCGGCAAGTTATCAACAACAAGCCAGAGTCCCATCAAGGACTGCTTCAACAACATGGTTAGTTCCTATTTCTTCATCCGGATTATCATCTGGTATTTCTTATGTTGAAACTCAACAAATTGATCCAATGTGTCTTCAAAGGCCAATCTGCCCTTTAAGTACTGGATTGCCACCATATGGAGGGCAGTATGCCTTTTCATTGTTCCCTCCCAGAGAACAACCATATGGGAGTTTACAACAAAGTTCAGGTCAAACTGGAATTACATCCAGCGGTTGGGTACCAATACTGCCTCAGCAACCAAGGGTTGTATATTCAATGCAACCAGTCCACCCTGTGTCGAATATTCCCACTATACCTGCTATGGTTACTGCGTCGCAAGTACAAGTGCTACCTGTTGTATGTCAACCCCAACAACCATATTATAATGGTTATGCCCATCAACCTTGTCAAAGTTGCCAGCATCAAATACATTATGCTGGTATGCAAAGACCCACTGCTTAGGCGATTCCATCTTATCCTGGGTATGCTTTGCCTAACCTGAATCAACAGTTGCCCTTTGTAGAAACTCTAGAATTACCAGATCTAAACCGGCTGATGAATGATCCAATTGCTTATGCCCCTTGGTGGCCAATGATTCCACATAAACTTCCGTCAGATATTCCTAAATTTAATGGAAATCTGGGTGAAGATCCGTCGAATCATGTGATGACATTTCATCTGTGGTGTTCATCAAACACCCTAAACGATGGTTCGATCAGGCTTCGCCTTTTTCAGAGGACGTTAACTGGTCCAGCGGCAAAATGGTATATTGAATTGCCTAGAGCTTCGTTCAACAACTTCAGTACCTTAGCCACGACTTTCTTAACCCATTTTCAATTACCGATAAGGTATGAAACAGGAACAGAACTCCTAACCAACTTCAAACAGACAACGGCCACTCACATATCTGATCATATACATGAGTGGCGACGTTGTCGTAGGATGGTAAAAACGTACGTTCCCGATCAGCTATTAGCTGAATGGTTTATCAAATCCTTACTTCCTACAATCACGGAAGATGTGGCAAAGGGGGGAGTCATAACAGAAGAGCAAGTCATCGCTCGTGCGCAATATCTGGACTTGGTCTATACTCAGTCTGGCACGCTCTACGACAAAATACCTTACACCCCTAGACCGGAATTCTCAATTCCTCCTCCTCCTAAATCAAACAATGACTCTCATGCCATCGATGGCGTGATTGGCACGACAGACACGAAATCGAAAAAGGCTACCTCTAAAAGGGCCCGTAAGATTTCCAGTCAAAATGCAAATGAGGAACTTCTTGCCTCGGAAGTAAATGCCGCGTCGACCGACAAGGGCAAACAACTGAAGCAACCAGGGGGCAAGAAGAAAAAGAAAGGGAGAAAAAGGAAACCCCCTGCGGGGTGTCATATATGCGATGAGGATCATTGGACGAGAGATTGTCCACATATAGCTGAAGTTAAGAAACTCTTTAAGAGTTCAAGAACCTCAGCAGTATTAACTGTTCCAAGCCCGCGTACCAAACTGGTTTCTAATCAAAATGCTTCCCAATCCCAAGTGCTTATGTTGTCTATCTCAAAGTAGCAAAATGATGCTTTGGCAAGGAATAAAGATTACGGGAATCCACAGGTGTCGAATAACAAGGCTAATGAACAACCTAGTAGTTCGACAACAACTTTGACCAAAGTTGTGCCACCCACCATTCCTGAACAAATGATAAAGTTGCCAAAGGGAGTAGGGTACAAGTCGACATTTAGTCCTCGTGCAAAAATAGCACAGAATTATAATATAATAGAGGACCTGGCCCAATCGCCGTCCGCTATGTCGACGCTTGAGGTACCGCAAAATTTCCTCTCCCAAGAGCAAGCTTTATTATCAGCAATAGGTGAAATTGACCCAATGGACTCCAATCTTGTGGCCTTTGATCATAAAGAATATAACCCTCAGTTACCAGCTCAACTAGCTTTCCTTATTCAAGTGAAAGCCCTCAACAAAATTGTTCATCGAACAATTATTGATGAGGGGGCATCTACATGTATTATGTCGATGAGTTGCTAGAAGAATTTAGGCTCACCACCCTTGTCGAGATCGTCGACGACGTTAAAAGCATTTGATGGACGATCATACACTCCATACGGGATTTTAAGTAACTTGCAAGTTGAACTAGGGGGCAAAACAGTAGGAATTGATGTTGAAGTAATTGATGGAAACCTCGATTACAACATCCTACTGGGAAGGCCCTGGATATATGCCATGGCCGCAGTTGTGTCGACCTACTTCAGGAAGATTGCATTTCCCTTTCAAGGAGGAATTACAGTCGTCGACCAACAAACTTTCCTCCCCGATAGTTCAAAAGTTACGGGAAACATTCCAATGATCCATGGAATCAATCATTCGCTTCAAAATATTGGAGTAGGTCTCCTAAAAGACCCTGCCTTAATGGGTACTTTTTCCCTACCGCCTGCAAGTAATCTGGCGGAAGTGGCCACAGTGGAAACCTACAATATGAAATCTTCTATATCTAATGGATTCGGAAGATTCCTAAACATTTTGTCAGCGTGGATCATCGCCCTAATAGAAATACTGTAAATACAGTGGGCTCCGAGGACGGTTCTAATCTCGTGTCAACCTCGTTAAAAAATGAAACAAGGAGTCATGAGGATAGTTCTTTTACTGTGTCAACCTCATTAAAAAATGAAACAACCCCCTTTCCAAATCTCAAAGGTAAACCTTCATTCCAACCACCAAGTTGAATGCAATGAAGCTTGGGGGGCATGCACCTCGATTTGCGTTGTTATGCTGGGGGCATGCAAACTTATCATCGAGCAGTTTTAGCACACAGTTCATGCTCGTTAAAAAATAAACACAAGATCTGAGCAGTTTTAGCACATAGTTCATGCTCGTTAAAAAATAAACATAAGATCGAGCAAATGTTTCCACCCGCGTTTAAGCTCGTTAAAAAATGAACTATTCCGGTAAATAACCACCGTGAATGTAGCGACATCAGCCATTAAAGCCTTGGTCATGTTTGCCCATCACCTCCACTTTTCCATTGGCCGATCATTCACCTCCATATGATTGTTTACCCATTTTGAGGAACAGCTGCGAAGAGTGATTTCACTAGCCATCCTTGTGACACTGTCGTGATTGGAAAATTCCAACCCGTACCTGGAATCAGCTGCTAACCCGTTTTATCACTCGTTCCTCAAAAGACGAGTCTTCTTTAAGCTCTTTTCAACTGACTCGTAAAATATGAAAATATTGCCGAGTTCTGGCCTTCCAGCTCGTTAAAGCGACCGGAAGAGCTATCCCTCCTCTAGATTTTAATCTTTTTGGACCTGAGGGATTATTGCACAAAAAGATCGAGCGCTTGTTTTATTCGGCTCGTTAAAACTATCGAAAACTCATCCCTTCTGTATTGTTTTATACTTTTTTAGACTTAAGGGATTAGATGACGAAAAAGGAATTTTGGAGTTGACTTTATGTATCTTTTCAAACTCTCTAAAAATGAAAACAACAGAGTTATCCTTGTCGTTTGACTCGTTAAAATCATTAAAGAGTGACAAACTTGTCTTTAGACGAGAACGAGTTTCACTATCGCTAGGCTCGTTAAAATATAGCGATGGGCTTGCCCGAAGGGCAGGTTATAGAACAAGCATATGTTATCCTCCTCAAGCTTGACAAAAATAAAGAGGTACTGGTCAGCAATGACTGGGGAAAAATTGGGAGAAACTAAAGAAAACTTTGATGGTAGCAAGTCGCTCTTGAACATGACACTTTTCCTCCGTACCACAATCGGGTTGGGTTGTTTCATTCACCGGTCACATCATCCATGGTCTTGCCATACCATCCATATTTGGGGTAATGCTACCAATCCATCGCATCAGTGTCGCCATATGTTCAAGAGAAGTCGTTCAGAAAAGTCAACCGTGTCCCATCCACTGCCATACATTATCCTTCATCCTTTCATGACCGCCACCCTGAATCATATGTCACAGATCATTTTCACCTCCATTAAAATCATTAGCTCCGTTCCATGTCACTGATGTGGGATTCATCAAGGCCCTCCTTTGACGGATCGCTTCTTGTTGACATCAGCTCATTATCCAAGAAGTTGATCTAGGAACAACCCCTTCAGTACTTTGAAGCTTGCATGCCACAATGGCAAGTTTCTCACTTCCGGCGACAGGTATACATCAATGACCTTCGACCGAAATATTTTGCGTGGTGTTCGATGCCAAGTCCTTTATTCACACCACGTAAATTGTACTGCAGTACCTTGAGGGTCATTGTCATTATCGGTGATTCCTCTCGCGTTTGTTAACAGTTTACATCATTGACCGGTAATCAAGCGATGTCTTTCCATGTTCGACTTCAGAACAATTCTCACATGGATCGACTTGTACTTAGAGTGAAGATCGAACGAGTTTGAAGACCCCGGATCTAGTTTCATCCATCCGGGCTGCGATATATATTCAGGAAAGATAAAGACATTGACATGTACATCATTGCAACAGATAATCATCCTACTCAAAGGATGATAATTTCATCAAAATTATCAGTCTACCATTAGACGATTGTCTGTTCTATGTACAGAAAAATGAATTTATAAAGTTGAGCATGGGAATGCCCGCCTCAGCTAGATCATGAAAGCAGTATGAAAAATAATGTATTGTATTGTATCTTATTACAGGTCTCCTCCCAGCATTGGATGAACTTCGGATCCCCCTGATAAAGCATTTCGCCCGATAAATAGCCTCATACTTTAGGGGGCAACTGTTATAGAAATTTTTGTGCCCTACAGCATTGAGCATGAATTGTCCATAATCTAAGGGATCCAAAGTCCCTAAACATGTTGTTCCTACCCCTAGAGGAACAAGGCTAACAAACCACAACAACTCACAGAAGTTCTCCACCAAAAACTCAAAACAAGTCAAATCAGGATCATTTCAGTGGCTACACTAGATGTTTGTGCAGAATGTCAAAGCCAACACTGGCTACCTGCGTTGAATGTCAAATGGAACACTGGCTACCTGCGCTGAACGAGAATGGACATGTGGCAGGCTCATTTCTCAAGGTGTCAAAACCCAGGAAGCTTCCAAAATGACACTTTCCTCAGGGAATTCTACTGGTGATGAGTAAGAGGTTCCAAATCTCCAAGTGGAAGCAAAAACCTCCAAGCGGACTCAAGAACTGACAGAGGGAGAGGACACTAGTCAGATCTCAAGCTGACTCATCCTCTCTCCAAACATCTATATATGGATCTCTCCTCCATGAGGTTGGGGGCTGGAATTTTGTTATTGCAAAGAATTGTTGTTGGTTTGAGATTGGAATCATTGGGTGCTTAATGTTTTGAAATGGGGTGAAGATAGGAATTCCATTTGCTGGGAAGGAGATGCTGGATTGGAGCCCTCTCGGTTGTATCTCTTCCTGAACCTTGTTATTTATCAATAAAGCTATCTTGGTTTCTCCTATATGCTGATGTATTTTTGATGTATGAATGCATTAGTATGTTTAGTTTATTTCTAATCCTGAACTAGTTATGAATATGAATCCATGTCTTGTGTACTGTTCTCTTCTTGTGATCTTGCAGAAACCTCTTGAAGCTGGGTGAGCGAGAAGGCAAGTAGCTGGGAATCCTCCAAGAGAAGAGAGACGGGATCGAGGGACAAACGGAAGACACCGGTGAGTCCATCTATCTCTCTTCATTCTTAATTCATAAAGGAAGAAATATCAGAATAGCTATCTCTGTTTGTTGCTAAGGCACTATCACACCTTAGGTGGATAGGATCGTCCTGCATAGGCATTTTTTCCCACAACAGGTGGAGCTCACAATTTCCTTAGGATTGTGATTGGCTCCACTCTGCATGTTTTCCACGATGCCTGTCATGACAAAAATATCAGGGAGCAATGTTTGTGAGATATTTCCCCTGTTTCCTTTCGAGTCAAAAAGTTGGATAGTCGTATATAGTGAGGAAACGATTTCATGTGCATCAGGTGACAGGATTTGAAGAGGCATTATGTCCGAATCAAATATCAAAACATGATTGTGTGAATCCTCCCAAGGTCACCCTTCTAACCTCATTATCTCTCTAATAGCTTCGTCTATCAATAGGACTTGATTGAGTGGATTGAAAGGAGTAGTTATGGGAGGGGAAGCGGTACCGTTGGCTGAAACCAAAGTGACTGAAGATTCGGATGCAATTTGAATGGCTTCGTAGGCCAATTCAATTGGTGACAGCGGCATTTGTTCTCCATAAGTGTCAATGTCCAAAGGAGCCAGAAGGATCCATGGATCGGTCTGTTCATGAGGAAAAGATGAAAGCATGTTGACCGATTGTGAAATCTTCGGTGGCTGAAGAGGGAAACAACCCATGAGGGAAGAAGCCTTCACTAGACCTGTACTTAAACTGACGTAACTGTCAGTTCCACCTCCTACTAGGGGTACAGAGCCACTTGGTAATGGTGAATAATTAGGGTTACAGAAAGACAACTGATCTACTATAATAACCTTTCCATCCAATGGAAATTGGATGATGCGAAAGACAGTAGATACGACAGCCATCATGGCATATGTCCAACTGCTACCTAGCAACAGATTATAGTCGAGTTTCTTGTCCAAGACTTCTACGTCCACCATTATTGTTTTCCCATGCAATGTGATAGGAAAACTAGCTAGGTATCCTTTTGGGATAACGGTGTGGCCATTGAAAGCTTTAAGGGAGTTCGACGACAGGGATAGGGTTCTGGAACCTAGGGTGAGCCAACATGAAGCCGACATGATGTAGGTTGAAGCACCTTCATTGATGACAGTTCAGTGTATACCTTTACCTTTCAAAGTGATATGCACCTGAAATGCAAGCTGGTGGGAAAGGGGAGGTTTACACTTATCCATGTCAAAAATAGCAAGAATGGAATCCATAGGGTCAATACCCCTGATAGCCGAAAGAAAAGCTTTCCATTGGCCGGGGCATGTTTGTAATACTTCGAGTACTGACATAGCCGATGGTGCTTGCGCCAAATCCTCTATGATATTGTAGCGTTGGGCGGCACATGAAGATGTATTGTGCCTTGTGCATTGAAATACCCCTTTGAACAATGTAAACTTTGAAACGGGAACTGATACTGTTACCCGTTTCGTAGAGATAGCAAAAAAATGACCCGATTTTCAAAAGTGGTGATGCAGAATACACATGTTTTTTTTAGAACATGGTTTTTGGAACTTTAATTTTTTTTCATGTTCAAGGATGAAATCAAGTTTTAGAATGGTATTGATTTTCATGCTGATTTTAAAAAGTGAGTATTCTGCATCACACCCTTTTTTTAAAAGACCTATTTTTTGACTTTTAATTTTCTAGTGTGTGAAATGTAAAAAATTATTTTCTAAATTTGATAGTTTTTGAAGTCGTCATTTTATTCATATTTTCTTGTTCTCTATCTTAATTTTTTTTTTTTAGGGGGGTTTTTATTGTTTTGCGTTTTTAAATTAGAAAGTCGATAGTTTGAATTTTAGATTATCTACATATTTATACATCCTTAATTAATTTTTCAATCCACATGAAATAATTGTTTCTAAAAAACAACATTTTTTAACAATGGACATAAAAATAACCATTTTTAACATAAATATAACAAAAAAACTAAACATTTTGATAATTTTTTGCTAGAACTAACATGTCAAAATCACAATTTTTATACAAAAATATTAACTAAAAATGGTCAAATAATAGTTTTTTTTATGAATTTCATGTCAAAAAAATAATAATAACAACTTTTTTTTCAAAAAATAATAATTAACTTAAAAATCAATGCGAAAATCACAAATTACAAATATTGAACACATAACAACTTTAATTCATTGATTATTCTTTTCATGAAATGTCAGAGTCAAAACATTGCAAAGCTTGATTTCCAGGTATAACTTAAATTTAATCAACAATGTCACGCAATCCAAACTCTTCGTCCTCTAGAGTTTCATCATTGTCATCTTCCACAATATTTTCTGCTTCCTTTTGCGCAATTTCCTCTTCTAATGGGTCTTTGATGTCGCAAATCTCCCAATATATGTCTTTCCAAACATTCCATGTAATGGTGGTTGGGGTTCCTTTGCCTTTTTTGCCACATGTGATTCACTAAAGTCCCCTTTACTCAATCCAATTTCTTTCATTTCATCTAGAAGAAATTGAAAAGCATTAATTCTTTGCTGAATGAAATTGCATTGTAATGGATCTTTCTCAATTGCAATGCAATTTCTTCCTTTTTGAAGGCAGCATGCTAGTGTTGTACCTAATTATCAAGCACAAAAAAATAATGAAGTAAATTAGTACAATGACATATTAATTAAAAAAAAGAACATATTGAAATTCAATTCCATGTGGCAAAACCTACCTGAGCCAGAAAATAAATCCAGAACCCAATCTCCTTCATTTGAACATATGTCTATAAGATAGTTAATCAATAATTGTGGTTTCTGATAAATGTTAACTATCTCTCCTTTCATTTCTTTGTCTTCATATGTTAGTTTTCTCACAACAGCATCATAAGTTAGTATTTGGCTATGACTCTTTCTCTCCACCTGATTAAAAATCATAGACATATGGCTATCATCTTTTGCCCAACTATCAATATGAATGAACTCACAGTCATTTATAAATTGTTGATCTTCATTGTTAAGAAGATTTGACTTTTGCCTGTAACATAAAATAGTAAAAGTTCAATTAACTTGTACATAAATGAATTTTTCAACATTAATCAAATATACCTTTAAACATCTTACCATGTAAGCTGCATCCTTGAATTTGTTTTCCCCTTGAAGCTTGACAATACCATTGCCAATTGTGTGTCTGAATGAAATGTCACAAATCTCCATAATGGTGATGACGTCACTTCCATAAATCCCGCCACCACTTTATTAAAAGCTTGATAAGTATAAGGGTCACTATCATAGTAAATGTTTGGAATATTGAAACCATGGGGAATATCTGCAATAACCAGGGCATAATCCCTTTTTGGTACGAGTTTAGCAATGTCTTCACAGTCGCCTTGTATTACTTGATATTGAATAGTGTCTAGCCCATTCCAAATGAAATGATTAAGAGTTGGATCAAGTACAACATTCTTAATACGTTGCTTTCTCAGTCTTTCAATCTTTATTTTTTCAATAAAAGTCTTGAAACTGTCTGGTGCTCCATTATCTTCTTTCTTCATCTTTTACCAAACAAACAAATGTATGTGTAAGTTTTAAATTAAAAATAGTACACAGATGATTAAAACTAAATGTATAAATCAAGATACCTTTTTAAATGCAAGATAAAAAGATTTTAATGTTGATGTAGAACTTGAATCTGGATAGTTGCGTACAACATCATCCCAACTATCTTCATTCAACAGTTTAACCATTTGTTCCTAAATTTTCATGTAAACTTTGTGACTGCATAGATAAAGTAAAAAAAAGTTAATATAATGATATGTATAACAAATACTACCAATAACAACATGTTTTATTTAAAAGATAACTATAATCCTGGAAATAAGTAAAAATAATTCAGCAAACTTACTTTTGAAATTCTTCAGACATTTATTCCAATGATAATTCCCCTGACCTCACACGAGATAATATTGTTTTGACAATTTTTTCATCTTTCACTCCTTGCATCGCCCTCCAAGGCGTGATGGTCATATCGTCTGGAAGTTGCTTCAGTTCAGGAGCTGATTTATTGTTGCTACATATCAATGGCTTAGACTTTTTGACCCTCTGGTTTTTAATCCCAATGTCTTCCCACATGCTAAAAATGTCATCAATCAAATTCCAAATATCTCCAGTTCTAAATTCCAATTGGAAAATGTTATCAATACCTCTGAATAAATCGCTAGATCTGCTATCTTTTCCACCTTTTGAATTGGTTTTCTCTTCAATTTGATAGCCTATTTCCATACAACATTCCTTTCGGAAATCTGTAGTAATATTTATCTTATCCCCACCACATTTTTCTAGGAATTCACTATGAATAAATCTAACCTTTTGGATCAAAGTCATAGACATCCTATATTCATTATCTGAATTATGATCCAATGCCACTAACTTTGCTTCTGTTTCATTTAAACCAGCATAAATGATACATTTCATTGTTTCAAAATGTGGGTTATTAGGATATTCCTCCATCAATTGTCTTTGAGCTTCAACAGAATGGTTCCCCCCAAGCACATAATAATTGTATTCAAAACATTTTGACTTATAAAATGCTTCTTTGTTGGGAACTTGAAGTGGATCAACAAGAAGCACATAACTAACCACATGAGCATATGGATTGTACCTCATCAATGTCTTCAAGTTGTGAACATGCAGATGATGTGGCTTTCTGATTTGATATTGGCATTGTCCTTCACTTGCCTTATAGGTTTGTCTGACATTTAACTGAAATGTACGACCACCATCAATTAAGTTTCTCTTTGTCAAATTCTGTCGAATGGCATTTTGTTTTGTTTTGATTATGCCATCATCTAAATCAGCTCCTGGTGTAATGATTTCTCTGCTTTCTTTTGAAGTTTCACTAGGTTCTTGACTGCTGTTAATGACTACTTCAAGATCTTCAACTCTACTTTTTTTCGTCATAACATTCTCAAGAGATCTATTCTTGGGCATTGTTACTTTTGGTCTTTTACGACCTTCTTCAGTTCCAATGTCATCTTCAGTAATGGCAACATATGCTTCATTGTCAATTTCAACTTCATCGTCCTCAAAAGTAACTTGTTTACCCTTGCTAGATTTATCCACCAGAGGCCTTTTTTTCTGATTCTTTGGATGTAGTTTTGTAGCATCATCAATTACTACATTTTCCATGTTTTCCATATCTTCTTCTAACACTGAGTAAAAATGGCTGACAACTTTCATGATATCATGCTCTATGAAATGAATGCCTCCCAACCTAATTGAACAGCTTTCAACAAAATTCTGCCAAACAAAATATCATATGTTAATATAAACAAAGTTAAAAAAATATAGCGAGACACTTTCAAAACGCAAAATAAAAATACAAATAACAATACTTACGATGTTTTGTGTCATCTCATTTACGATTTGTTTACACAACTTTGTAGATACCTCTCTCCTGTCATATAATGAATATGATAGTTGGTATTTAATCCTTTCATGTGACTTGGGAGCTTTTGTAAGTACGTAAACAACTTCAGTGTTTGGTACCGAACACATATCTATGACTCTTCCCATCACCTCCAAATTTTCATTATTTTGGGGTATATCAATGTATAGATATATATTCACAGTTGTGCTCTCTATTTCTTTCACATACCAGACTCTTGATGGAAATTTCACCTCTTTTGAACTTTTCCAATCTGAGATTAGCTTCTTATCACTTGAAGCACTTGAAATATTTGTAGGCATGAGCTCAGGTGGAGTCCGTTCACCAATGTTTTTTGAAGATACACCTTTAAGACTCTTTGGTCCAGAAAGATTCACAGAAATTTTCCTTGACGCCATTTTCCTAAAAAAAAACACATAAATTAGTAAATAAAAAAACATATTAACTTAAATTAATAACAAAAATATACCATAAATTTTTTATTTGTATAATCAGAATTGCCCAGCCACCTCTGACGGGCAGGCGGGTCGATGGGCGAGCGGGAGGTCAGGTGAGGGATAATGAGGCTAAGTAGACATTTAGGCAAGTATGGGCGAGCCCCTACCCACGTGCCCCCCACAACCCCCTAAGCTTCCCCCCCTCCCCGACCCCCTCCCCTTCCCTCACCCTACCCCCTACCGTCCCCCACACCCCCGCCCCTCCCCCCATCCCCCGCCCCCAAACCCCCTACACCCTCCAACACGTCCCCGCGGCTGCCCCTCCCCACTGCGCCCACCACTCCCCACACCACGCGCCCCCCCTACCCCATCGCCCCCCCATCCCCGCACCCTACCCCTTACCCCCCCTACCCCCCCCATCCCTTATCGCGCCCCCCCCCCCCATACACCCTACCCGCGCCTTACCCTTACCCTCCCCCCCTATTCCCCACCCGCGCCCTACCCCATTCCCCACCCGCGCCCTACCCCATTCCCCCCCCCTACCCTACCCTACCCTACCCCTACCCCCCACCGTCCCCTACCCTACCCCATTCCCCCCCCCCCCTATCCCACCCACCCCATCACCCCCCCCCCTATCCCACCCCATCCCCATGCCCTACCCCATGCCCTACCCCCCCCATTCCCCCCCCCCCCCGCCCCCTACCCTACCCCATTCCCCCACCCCCCGCCCCCTATCCCACCCCATCCCCACCCCCCCACCTGGGCCACCCCGCCCACCCAGCCCACCTGGCGCCCCGCCCCTACCCGTCGCACCCCGCCCACCCGGCCCACCCCGCCCCACCCACCCGGCCCACCCAGCGCCCCGCCCACCCGGCCCACCCAGCGCCCCGCCCACCCGGCCCACCCCGCCCACCCGGCCCACCCAGCGCCCCGCCCACCCGGCCCACCCCGCCCACCCGGCCCACCCACCCTACCCAGTGCCCCGCCCCTACCCGGCCCACCCGCCCCATCCCGCCCCGCCCCTCCGCCTCCCCCTCCCCCACCCCTCCCCAGCCCCCTCCACCGCCCCTCCCCCTCCCCCTCCCCCTCCCCGACCCCCTCCGCCCACACCTCCCACTCCTCCGCCCCCTCCGCGGCGCAGTGCCACCCCCGAGCCGCCCCGTCCCGCCCGACCGGCAGCGGGTCGATTCCCGGAATCGACCCGCCGCCGATCGGGCGGGGCGGGGCGGCCCGGGGGTGGCCCTGCGCGGGTGGAGGGGGCCGGGGTGGGCGGAGGGGGGGGGGGGCGGGGAGGGCGGGGTGGGCGGAGGGACCGGGGAGGGGGCGGCGGAGGGGGAGGGGAGGGCGGGGTGGGCGGAGGAATCGACCAGCCGCCGGTCGGGCGGGGCGGGGCGGCTCGGGGGTGGCCCTGCGCGGGTGGAGGGGGCTGGGGAGGGGGCGGGGTGGGTGGAGGGGCGGGGGAGGGGGAGGGGAGGGCGGGGTGGGCAGAGGGGGCCGGGGAGGGGCGGGGGAGGTGGAGGGGTGGGCGGAGGGGGCCGGGAAGGGGCGGGGGAGGTGGAGTGGTGGGCGGAGGGTGGGCAGAGGGGGCCGAGGAGGGGCGGGGGAGGGGGACGGGTGGGCGGTGTGGGTAGGGGAGGGGCCGAGGGGGGTAGGGGGGTTGGGGTAGGGGGGGTAGGGCGGGGGGGGTAGGGCAGGGTAGGGGGCGGGGGGCAGGGGGGGGGGTAGGGGGGTTAGGGTAGGGTAGGGTGGGGGGCGTAGGGGGGGTAGGGTAGGGGGAGGGAAGGGGGGGAAATGGGGGGGTAGGGGGATGGGGTAGGGTAGGGTAGGGGTCAGGGGGTTGGGGGGGTAGGTGGCAGGGGGGCGTAGGGTAGGGTAGGGTTGGGGGGGGGGGTAGGGCTAGGGGCAGAAGGGGTGGGGGTAAGGGTAGGGGTTAGGGGGTAGGTGGGGGGTAGGGGTAGGGGCAGAAGGGGGTGGAGGGAGAGGGGGCACGGGGAAGGAGTTAGGGGGTGGGGCCCATGGGGCCGGCGTTAAGGAAGGGGGGGAGGAGTTGAGATTGGAGGGGAATGGGAGTTAGGGGGTGGGCTTATGGGGAGGAGAGTTGTGGGGTAGGGAAGGAAGAGTTGGGGAAAGGGTGCATGGGTGGGTGAGTTGGGGTGGCAAGGGCTGGCGCATGGGTAGGGTAGAAGGGGGAAGAGGGCATGGGTGAATGGGAAAGATCGGTAATGGGTTGGGGGAAGGGGGCACGACGACGACCTACCCACGGTTATTGGGTGATTGAGTTTGATTGGGCCCACCATGCTCACGATTGACATAATTGTTATTTTGGCTTGGAAAAATTATTAATTCAAAAAAAAAATCTTCTTCGACGTTAAATTAATTTAATATGAAAATTTTGAAAAAAAATTTGAACTTACCTTTCAATTGCGATAATTCTTCGTTGAATATGTTGTTGATAGCAATATAGCTGCTCCACAAATTCACGTCTTTCAACGAACTTCAGAAAACCTGGATGTGAGGTAAGTAATAGTGATAACGAAATTATTTATATAAGTGAAATTACGAAGATGTTTTTCTGTACGATTAATGTGGGATAATTTGTTTTAAATTATTATAAAGCGAATATTGTAGAGTTATTTTACAATGGATTGAATGTGGGATTAATTTGTTTTAGAATATATTATAAAAATTTAAAAAAAAAAATTAGTTGTTTAGTAAATATTATATACTTTAACTATTAGAATAATTAATATAGAAGTTGTAGTTTACAATTTGAATTTCAGTGATTGATTTCATAAAAAAATTTAGTTTATGTTTTTCAATGAATTGTAGAATAAAATAATAAAGGTAAATAAATCTAACAAACTTTTGGAGGGAAATATTTTCGCGAAAATTTTTGGAGGGAATAATTTTGGAGGGAAAATTTCATTCTTTAAGCTATATAATATTCTTAGGAGACTCCATTTGTATCATTCAACATCTTCTATTTGAAAGGGATGGATTGTTCTGATGGTGAGGTTTCGATTTATACACCATCAACATATTCATTGTGTAACAACTCTATTCATATTGATGAATATAGCGGGAATTCTTCCACTATGAATAGAAAGTCAATTCTTCCACTTAGTCCCGATTCTAAGGACTATGAAAGCAGCGGTGATGAAGAGCATGATGGTGAAGTTCAAAAGAATGGAGTGTCACGATGTCCACTTAGTCCTAATTCTGAGGACTATGAGAGTAGCAGTTTTGAAGAGTGTGATGGTGAAGTTCAAAAGAATGGAGGGTCACGGTGTCCACTCAGTCCTAATTCTGAAGACTATGAGAGCAGTAGTTTTGACGTGCATGATGGCGAATTTCAAAATAATGGAGTGTCACGGTGTCCACTTAGTCTTAATTCTAAGGACTATGAGAGCAGTAGTGATGAAAAGTGTGATAATGAATTTCAAAAAAATGGAGTGTCAAAGTGTCCACTTAGTCCTAATTCTAAGGACTATGAGAGAAGTAGTGATGATGAGTGTGATAATGAATTTCAAAAGAATGGAGTGTCAAAGTGTCCAGTTAGTCCTAATTCTAAGGACTATGAGAGCAGTGGTGATGAAGCATGGGATGATGATTTTCAAAAGATTGGAGTATCACAATGTCCTCTTAGTCCTGATTCTAAGGACTATGAGAGCAGCAGTGATGAAGCGCGGGATGATGATTTTCAAAAGATTGGAGTATCACAATGTCCTCTTAGTCCTGATTCTAAGGACTATGAGAGCAGCAGTGATGAAGCGCGGGATGATGATTTTCAAAAGATTGGAGTATCACAATGTCCCCTTAGTCCTAATTCTAAGGACTATGAGAGCAGTAGTGATGAAGCGCGGGATGATGATTTTCAAAAGATTGGAGTATCACAATGTCCTCTTAGTCCTGATTCTAAGGACTATGAGAGCAGTAGTGATGAAGCGCGGGATGATGATTTTCAAAAGATTGGAGTATCACAATGTCCTCTTAGTCCTGATTCTAAGGACTATGAGAGCAGCAGTGATGAAGAACAGGATGAGAGCAGCAGTGATGATCCAATGATGGAGATGTTGCCAAGAAATATTGTATCGAGGAGTAGGAGCAGACCTTTTCGTATCAATGCAAACTATTCTAGTTATACAAGGGGTAGAGCAGAATATCTGACGAGAAGAAGTTCTATCAGTGCTCTCATTTCAAGTGAATGTTGCCAAAAAAATTGCTTGAAATGTATGGATTTCACATTTGCATTAGAAAGCAGGAAGAGATATTTGTCAATGAATAAAAGCATGCAAAACTCATATTTAGTTGGCTGCATGCAATCTACATTGTCAGGTTATGATTATCATATTAGGAATTTATTATTGTGTAGAAAAGCTTTCAAAATGTTTCATTCAATTGGGAATTTTCGTCTCTCGAGAATTCAAGAAAATTTGGAAAAGGATCCCACATTTTATTCAGAAGTATGTTATAAAAGACAGTTTGGGCCATTATCAAATACTGTAATGTCATGGATGAAAGATTTCTTTTCAAAGCACGGAGAGTGTATGCCAAATTGAGAGACAATACATATTCCAGATAATTTTTCAAGATGAGAAATCTACAACTTATACAAAGAATATGCAGAAAGTGCTGAGGGACAGGGCCAATTTATTACATATCAATATTTTGTGAAGATATGGAAGAAAGAATTCAGTAATGTTCGTATTCCTAAGAAGACAAGGATGGGGATTTGCAGTACATGTGCTTCTCTTAAATAAAAAAGGGAAAAATGTGAAGGCTCACAAAGAGGTAAGTGTTCATAACTTTTACTTTCAAAATTGTATAGTCATCAACTATGAAAACATATTTCTTAATGAATTTCTTTTATGTTGTGTAGATTTAATTGTCAAAGAACTTCAGGAGCATCGCGAACAACAAACAAATGAAAGGAAGAAGTTGTACAAGCATCGAAAGAAGTGTTATGATAATCCAAATAAATATTTGGGTTTGATAATTGATGGTATGGACCAGAAGAAAACACTTTTACCACATTTTGTTCGCACACCCAAAAATCTACAAGAGGAAAATTTTATTCAGTTTCACTTGGTCGGTTGTATGGTCTTCAATGGGAAAATGTTGCCAAGGGTGTACTTCACAGCTCCAAATATTCATAATGATGCAAATCTGACCATAACCATAATTCATGATGTGATTTCTCATTGGTCTAGTAATCTTCCTGAAGTTTTGTATCTACAATTGGACAACACTTGCCATGAAAACAAAAATCAGGTTGTTTTTGGGTATCTGAACATGCTTGTTGAATTGAGAATTTTTCAAAAGGTAAAGGTTGGTTTCCTTCTTGTTGGGCACACTCATGACCATATTGATCAGATGTTCAGTCGTTTTTCAGTCACATTGAGGAGGAAAGAAGTTGGGAGCTTGCCATCACTAATTGAATGTATTAAGAAATCATACATGCCAGAGCCTGCTTTTGAAGTGTTGGAAGAAACTGTTGACATGCGAAGGTTTATTCTAGGATCATATGGTGAGGGGAAATGCATTGAACAACTTAATGATATTAGCTTCCAACATCAATTTTGTATAAAAAAAATTGATGGGAAAACACTAATATGGGGCAAGAAGTTTTCAACTACTACAGAATGGGCACCGTCATCAGGTTTGCAATTTTTGAAGTTCATTCTAGATCGTCCAATATTTTCATCAAAAATATTGTTATTACAATCAGTTGGTGAAGTTCAGAATGCACGCAGACAGAATAGACATATAAATTATTCTGATTGCCTAGAAGAAATTAAAAAATGTATTAGATATACATATGAGTACTTTGACATTGCTGATTTAGTTTGGTGGGAGTCATTTTTCAATAATCAAAGTGATATCATTTCAACAACAACCAATGAAGATATACCTTTGAAAAATCCATTTATTTGGCCACAAAATGTGTCGAATAAACAAGAGGAAGTAAACATTGTTGAACAGCAACAAACTCAAGGTATTATTAATTCTTCACAGGCAATGGAAAGAGAGATGTATATTGGTTCCAGAAGATCTCATGCACAACATGAAGCCATGGAAGACCTTTATAGGGGTTCATTACATGATATTAAGGAGGGTTGCATGATTGCAGTGCTAGCAGATGGAGATCCCAAAGGCTATCCATTTTGGGTTGCTAAAGTTATAAAGGTCTTTACAGAAAATGAGGATGTTACAAGTGTTGAAGTACATTGGTATGCCACAAATACACACCCATTCAATGGTGTGTATAAGCCAGAGATGGTAGTTGACAAAAAAAATGGTGGAAAAAGAAAAAGAAAGGGTACAAATATAAATCGCCGCCGCACAGACATATTACAATTGGAGGATGTTGACATACTTGTTTATGACTTCAATTTAACAAAGAGAGGAACTCTTCGCTTCAAGACGATAGAGATTCTGAAAAGGTTGTTACCAGAAGGAATAGTGTTGACATGGGAGTCTGCTGAAACCAGTCGTAGATCTAGAAGACTTTTGAAACCTGGAATGTTGGGCATGCATGTGGAATCAGATGGGGCACTAGTTTATGAAAGAGAAGAATATGGAACATCTTCGTCAGCATCTAGTCACTCATCTGAAGATGTGAATTGTAATGGTGTGCAAGAAAATATGAGTGATTTTGAATAATTGTTTAAGACAGATTATATAACTGATGTATGCATCATATCTTCAAATAAAATTAATGTTTTCCATATGTTGTTAAATGAGAAGTTATGAAGCATTTTTATGTTGTTGGATTATGTCTTAAGTATGATAAATTTTATTGTTTAAATATCTACAATGCAATATAAAATTAGAGATATAATGTCCGTTTTATTCAATATACAAATAAAGACTTTTGATTTCATTCAGTGATATACTTTGTTCATAATGTCATGGTTTTTTAATTTTATAGTTGAAAAAATTTCAATTTCTTTTGTATCTAGCATGGTGTGGTTGAAAACATGCTAAATTTATACTTAGGAAAGAAAAATGATATTCTACCATAAACATTAATGTGTTTTTTCCTTAAAAATTAACTTTGTTTGAGACATAAAAATTTGGTTTTATTAGCATTTTTTAAAAAGTTTGAAAATTGACCCTAAAAAAAAAAAGGTTATTCCAGTAGCATCACTTTCGTTTTGAAGCTATATTTTGCACGAAAATTTCGTAGTCACTGCCATTTTTAAAACACGTTCAAAATTGACACCTAAAAAAAAAAACATCGTTCCAGTATACACACTTTTCGTTTTTAGCACTGTTTTTTATGTTTTTTTGGGGTTTTTTGGCCAGAGTTCCCATTTTGAGTTTATAGTTCCCGTTTCAAAGTTTACATTGTTTTTGGGGGGTTGAATTACAACGTCCTCAATTGGCCTTTCGATATGCAAATCGTTGGGTGGCGATAGGTTTTGACCTGAGGATGGTTCTGCTGCCGGAGCGACAGGAGCTCCATAAGATTTGGCTCTTATGGTGAGATCTACCCTTCCAAATTTCTAAATGACAGAAGATCCTTCTCCAGCTGAAGGATGTTGCGAACCATCGCTACCTCCTGACATGGGTTGTGGTTGGTTGGAAACGATATTTTGCTACTGTTGAGTAGGAAAAGGATTTTTAAGGACCGCAGGTGCCTTACCAAAATCTCTTTTGGCAAGGTAATCTATGCATTCTTGGAGACGTAGACAACACTAGGTTATGTGATCTTCAAGATAGAGTTTGCACGAATTGTTGGTGCCTTTATCCTTTTCTGCATCAGTAAGCACAGTGGCCTTCTATTTTGGGTTAGGCTACTTTGTTGACTTCTCTTCAGAAGGAGTGGTCTTGTTCTGTTTCTTCTTGTTCTTGCTACTGGATTTCTGTGTAGACTGCATAGATTTAATCGTAGTGGTAGTAAGAGCAGTCATTTTGGTAGAGGGGTCCACTGCCAGCTTGGCAACGGACCCATTGAGTTGTTTTACAGTGCCCACGGAGGTTGCACCGACAATCCCGTCGGCATGCGCTCTAGGGCATTGAGTGGTGGGAGGATTGGGGTTATCAAGAGAATAGGGGATAATGTCATAGAGAGTGCCAAACTATTAATAAATTAAATCCAAGTGTTGGGCACGATGTATGGATTGGTCCTCTGTGACTGCACCACCTAGAGTGACATCTCTAGTGATTTGTGGGAGCAATCACTTATAGAACCAGTCTGTTAAGAGAAAATCAGGGATGGGAGCTTTGACTAACCTCTGCCTATGTCTCCATTCATGGATATGATCGGAGATGTGGGTGGTGGTATCCCAACAAAACAAAGTAAGGAGCTCCATCCCTGTCTCATAACGGATAGGTAACTGAAAGTACTTTAGGAACTCCATTGCTAAAGCATCAAAGGTATTCACTGATGCACGTGGTAACTCAATATACCACTTTGCAGCATTGCCAGTGAGGGTGTGGGGAAAAAGATGCAACCGGAAACTGTCATCCACCATGGAGTTAGAAACACACCATAGATGGTAGGTGGTGACATGAGTGCCCGGATCCTCCCCTTGTTTTCCGTCTAACTTAGGAATATCTGCCGGTATTTTATGCGGGATCGGCAACCATTGTAGGTTATGGTAGATTGGGTCGTTTTTCAATTTGTATAAGTTGGGGATATCCAATGTTGCCAAAAAAGGAAAATTCTTGGGTGCCCCCGACTCCGACCATGGTGATGACGAATGACCTAAGGAGCGTTGTGCTCCTCCCATCATTTGGTTCCCCATGGTGTACATGAGCTACGTGGTGTAGCAGTTGCTTTATGGTACGGTGTTGTAAAGTGGATTCCCATGAGGATTTTGATATTGGGGTATGAATTTTCCCCCAGTATAAGCAGTGCCCCCTTGACTCATCTGAGTTTGTGAGTAGGGTGCCCCCATGGATTGGGTGGGGATCCTTGTGGATTCCCAACTGACACAGAACTAACCATATGGCTTTGATTGATAGAGGGTACACTCATGTCAATCAACGACTGTCCATGCATGCCTGAGAACGATGGGGGAACTATGAGACTCCCCCCCTGGCATGTGCATATCAGGAACTGCCCCAGATATCTGAATCTGGGGGTTAGAACCATACATTGGCGACCGACCTTGGTGTTGGTAAACTGAAACTGCACCCATAGTGCCACATTTAGTGTTATATGGAGCACTATATGTGGCACTAGTCGAAGGTATGCTTTGGTGCACCATAGGAGTGGAACCTGGCATCTACTAGGTTCCACTTATAGAGGGTGTTATGTGAGTTGTAGTACCTAGGACAAACGGGATTGTGGGGTTCCACATTACCGGTCTTGTGATAACCATCGACTGGGGGAGTGGTAGAGGACTCACAATGTCTCTATAATTCCACAACCCTTAAGGTGTCGACTAAATAGATGGGAGAGTTCCTCCCACTGAAGAGTGAAGTATAGGTACCACGGGAGCAATGATAGGATCCGACAGATTTGTAAGCAGAGTGTTAAAATGAGGAAGAAATCCTTCCGTGAAGAAATCCTCCAGCAAACTAGAATCATCGGTTGTCCAGAACGATCCCGTGTGAAATTTAGGAGACTGATTCCTCGAAGATGAGGAATTCGAGTTAGTGGATCTCGGTGAATCCTCCATAATGAGTGGAGGAAGTCCTAACAACCGTTTAGATTGACGATGAGGGCCGGATGTAGCCACAATGACTGGTAAGTTTTATCAGATAAATTTTAAGGTGATATTATTTAAGTCTCAAAAATGATAGCACTTAGGTACCTAAAAAGAAAAAATCACTAAATATGACAATCATCAACAAAGTGAAATTACCTCGTCTAATAAACACCAATTACTAGAGATGAAACCTAGTCTCTCAATGAGTAATAGAGAATGATGGCCAAATGTATGGTTACGATTACTTTTGAGCTTCGCCGAAACCTCAGATTGAGGGGCCAAGTACTCTTTTGAAGACAAGCACCCTCCCAAAAACTGAGGATAAAGTAGGTCCGTTCGTTTGAGGTATCAGGACAGCCTGTCCCAGTCACCTTAGGTAAGTACCTAGAAGTATTGGCCACTAGAGATACCTCAAATCACAGACATTACCAGGGGGGACATAGTCGTAGACAGCATGCTGTGTGGGCAGGATACCTGAGTCCCCGACTCAGTTCCAAAATCCCCGAAGGGACCCCCGTTACACAGAATGCCCAAAGGAGTTGTAAAAGAAGGCGGGCTACCTTCGATTACAGTCCGATGTTGTCTCGTATTTAGCTCCATTGTGAGTGGAGTGGTCCTAGTAATATGAGTGCAGAAGGATTTTTCACTCGTTAACGACACTAGTTTAATTTTCAACCTTGGGTAGTTGACTCACTCTCTTATCCCAAGGTCCTAATCTATCTAATGTTGGTTTTCTCAAAAAGAGTATCTGATTGATTTTAGTGTAAATTTTAGTGTACTTTCTTATTTTTCTTCAAATGGGGTGTTGACGTATGAACATGATGAGACTCTCGACTCAATAAATTGTGCAGAACAATGCTTTGAAAAACATTTTCAATTTCTTATGTAAACAAATCTTATTCTACACATGTATTATTTCACATATTCATGTATTTTTCAGTGCATATAAAGCCATTCAACACTTTGCATAACCAAAAGTTTCTTTTCTCAATATTCCCTAACAACTACTGAACCAAAACAAATCAGCCTACAACTATTTTGACAGAAGGAGATGTACAATTTATCTGCTTTTCTTTCAACAAAAGTTTCTTTTATGAGAGAAAAACTAAAGCATTTTCTTAAAAAATAAATTTTAAGACACCAAATTTGTTAGCATGATACTGTTGCAGTTCTTAATTTAGCCCCTGAGACAAGTTTCCCCCCCTTTTGGTCCACAAAATCTCTTGAAAAACATGGAAATGGGAGACTAACGCTCTGTCTGTGTGTAAACAGAGCTTTAGTTTGGCCACTAACACTCCCTGTGCACAGTCAAAGAGCTTTATAAAGCTCTGTGTAGACCAGAAACCTGCGTTATTGAGGGAAAGAGCTCAAAAAGTGGGCTTTAAAATGATGCAACAAGTTAGATGGTGGATAAGAGAAGGATATGAAGAAGCGGGAAGCTCATAGAAGAGAGAAGAGATCTGAGAGGAGTCTGAATAACTGGGAACTAAATGTATAGTCCCCAGCAGAGTCGCCAATTCTGCTATGGGGTAAAATGCATGGGATGAAAACTACCCTCGAAAGTATTCCCGGGACTTCCGACAAATTGTAAGGTTATCTGCAAGAACTCCCTGTTATATACATGTTCATCTATCAAACATATATTGACAGGATATGGAGAAAGGATCACCTTTGGTTCTTTCTAGATTCACTTGGGGATCTCCGTGCGGTAAGAAGAACTCCTCCTAACTGGCTCTAAGACAATTCCTGCACAAAAGAATGAAGCAAACCAGTCACAGCATATACTTCTAACAATTAATGTAAGAATTCCTAACAAACATGTATAAATGTGTAACTTATCTACTCAACACAACAAGCATCAGAATGAACAAATAAATGCACAATATCACCGACTCTTTGAGTAGGGAACACAACTACAGTCCTATATTTAGAATATAAGAGTGATTACAATAACCCTATTGTATCAGCGTTCCTTATCCCTTCTTCCTCTCTTTCTCTACTTCTTTCAGCTAGCTCCTTCAAGAATATGATAATATCACAATAGCACCATGTACTATCCTTCTAAATGCTCTAACCCTTTTGCAATGGCCCTCTCGTTTCTTATATAGAAATTGATTTAGGGCTGCCCAACTCCACCTGTAGTTCATTTGGGCAAAAACCATGAACTTGCCTTGTTTACCAGCTTTTTCCCATTTTCCTCTGTTCCCGGAATAGAATTTCTCCAAACATCTTGATTTTTGGAGTTTCCCTACTTTTCTTGCACAAATGTAGGGAAATAATATCTAGATATTTAATGGCAGATTCGTTGGCATAGCCTCTTGAACATCACTTAATTTCACTAACACTCCCCCTTGGTCTAACAACAAGAGTTAGCACGTTGGCTAACGCTCCTTTATGCTTGTAAACAAGCTTTATAATGCAGGTTGTCAGTGTACAAAGAGTGTTAGTGTGGATTCTGGGCCTGCAATTGTGGTCATTCTTTCAGTCATCTTGTCTTTCTCCTCTGAGTTGATTAGGAGGTCAGTTTGTCCTATAACAATGCAAGACCTGTTCGCCGACCCCAAAGGACACTTAACCCTCATCTAAAAACATTGTGAAAGATGAACTGCAAAAATTGTTAGATGTGAACTTTATTTATCCTATCTCCAATAGCAAATGGGTCTCTCCGCTTCTAGTGAAGAATGGAAAGTGGAGGATTTGTGTAGATTATAGAGAACTAAATAAAGAAACACAAAAAGACCACTTTGCCCTTCCATTCATTGACCAGGTATTAGATACTTTAGCAGGAAAGAAATTCTTTTCTTTCTTGGATGGCTTCGGTGGATACAATCAGATTTAGATTGCCCCTGAAGACCAAGACAAAACTACTTTTACCTATCCTTGGGAAACGTTTGCCTACATAGTTTTACCCTTTGGCCTATGCAATGCCCCTACCACATTTCAAAGGGCTATCCTCAGCATCTTTTCAGATTTAATAAATGAAGGGCTCGAAGTATATATGGATGATTTTACACCATACGAAGATGATTTCGACCCAACATTAGACACACTGGAAAGGGTGCTGCAACGATGCATTGCCACTAGGCTTTGGTTGAGCCATGAAAAATGCTATATGATGATGACTGAAGGACTCATCCTAGGTCATTATATCTTAGCAGCTCGAATATAGGTAGATCCGGCCAAAATTCAAATAATCTTGTTAATACCTACTCCTACCACACAGACAGACGTATGCAATTTTCTTGGATTTTCTAGTTATTATAGGAGATTTATAGAACATTTTTCTCACATTGCTGCACCTCTATATGCACTGATAGGAAATGTTGACTTTGTTTGGTCAGATAAATGTGACCATGATTTTGAGGATCTGAAAAAGCTTGTGTCAACAGCCCCAGTACTCAGAGGTCCAAATTGGGACCTGCCATTCCAAATTTCATCAGATGCTTCAGACACAACTATTGGAGTAGTCCTTGGGCAGGAAGAAGACAAAAAACCATACACAATTTATTATATTAGCAAGAATTTGTCCCCTGTTGAGTTGAACTATACCGTTACTGAAAAAGAATTTTTAGCTGTGATTCATGCTGTAAATAAATTTAGGCATTATATTACTGGATATCCTGTTGTTTTATATACAGATCACTCTGCCATAAAATATTTAGCAAATAAACCAATCACAAACGGTAGAGTAACCAGATGGCTGATTTTATTGCAGGAATTCGATATCACAATAAAAGACTGACCTAGAAAAGAAAATCTTGTAGCTGACTTTCTCTCACGAATGCCAAAACTAGTGGATTCAGCAGCGGTCGAAGATCAATTTCCATATGAACATTTGTTTGTTGTTACTGTCAAAACACCTTGGTATGCTGATATTGCAAATTATTTAGTAGTAGGCAAATTACCAAAACATCCGACTCCCAATGAACAAACGCAGATTGTCCAGCGTAGTACCCGATTTTCTTGGATTACGGGCTACCTATTCCATACAAGGGTGGATATGCACATCAAAAGATGCATTCGTGAAGATGAAATTTTTGACATTTTGAAAGCCTATCATGACGGACCGTGTGGCAAACATTTTGCAGATCGAAGAATTGGTCACAAAGTTCTGCAAACAGGGTATTATTGGCCCACAATCTTCAAAGATGCAAAGAAGTTTTTTCAAGCTTGTGATAGCTGCTAAAGAGCAGGATGCCCTGGATAGTCCGACAAAATTCCCCTAAACCCATAGTTAGTCATTGAACCATTCGAATGATAGGCACTCGATTTTGTTGGTCCAATCAACCCATCATCAAACCAGAAAGCATATATTCTGGTAGCAATGGAATATGTCACCAAATGGGTTGAAGCAGAGGCATTGCCAATAGCTATAGAGGATTCTGTTATTCAATTCCTATTCCACATATTTGTGAGATATGGCCTCCCAAGAGACATAATCATGGACAGAGGACCATAGTTTGCTGGTAATAAAATAGCTGAAACACTAAAAAACTATCATATTCAGCATAAAATTACTACTCCATAACACCCACAGGCCAATGGCCAAGTAGAAAGCACAAATAAGGTAATAGAAGCAATACTGACAAAAACCATTTCATCACACAAACGCGATTGGGCTACAAGATTTCCAGAAGCCTTGTGGGCATATAGAACAACATGGAGAATCACTACTGGTTATTCACCATACCAGCTAGTATTCGGAAAGGAACCCATCTTTCCAATAGAATTCAAAATACAGACCTTGAGAATAGCACAAGAAGTCGGTCTAGTTTTAAACAAGGACTAGATTAATAGACTACAACAGATCAATGAGTTGGATGAAATTAGGCTCTCTGCTCTTCAACATACTACATTAATCCAACAATAGAGCCAAATGGCATGACGCCCTCATCAAAAAGAAAGTCTTTCGCGAAGGAGATTGGGTGCTCCTATACGATTCCAGGTTTCAGGATTTTCCGGGGAAACTTCAGACTCGCTAGTGTTGGGTCGTTAATATACCATTATTATTGTCACTTTTGAATGCTTATTGCACCCATTTCTACCATTCTTCATCACGTCATTTATTATAATTTATCATATAGTTCTATTTTACAATGATTTATGCTCTTATGTAAAATATTATTTATTCTCCTTTATTTCTAATAAACTGATGATTATGCATGATTTTATCAATGAAAGTTTAATAAATTGGTTATAACATTATTCACCATTTTTAGCCTCCAAGATAATTTTCAGATTGAAGATTTGATCATTAAAAGTGCCAACTCAGAAATGCGGTGGAATAAGAAGTGACAGTTTTGCGGTTGAGATTCTGAGCAAATGAAGATGAATCTGGAAAATCTAGAACATGGGTTTGTCCAGAACGGACCAAATTAACTTTAGCAAAGAACATTTTGCCCAAATTCATCTTGTATTGAGAGAAACACAGGGTTCTTTGAGCACGCTTTTCTTAGATTCGCTATGTGGCCGTTTTCCAAATCTCAGCTGCAAAGCCAAATTCGCCTTGCTCTTGTTGAAAGATGGATGGAAATATATCTTCTTATTGATCAATTGGTTGGAAACAATCTAATTTTGTAATAGAAATCATGTTGTAATTATCTCTGTTGTAACTTCTCTCTGATTTCTCTCTATTTAAATGAAAACAGAGATCAGAGAGGGAGATGGAAAAATGATGGAGAATTCAGGATTCAGAATTAGATATTCAAGAATGATGATGGGATAGAATAGAATAGGAGGAAAAGGAGATTGTTGCATTGCCATTGTAATTCTCAAAGCTTTAACTGTTGTAATAATTTCACAGTTTGATGATGAATAAATAAAAGGGTTGTTGTTCACTCTTCTCATCTGAAGTAGCCCAGCAGCATCGGCTGGCAGCTAAGGGCCCAGCCACTAGTGGATTATGCTGCTGCTGTGTATTATATCTTTCCAATTTCCGCTGTGTGATGGTTTGATTTATTTCTTATTTCTTTGAATCGTATTGCCTTACAGTTTCATGTTTTTGCAGCGAGTTGTTATACTTTGTAGAGGATATGATTATTGTACTAATGATCAAAGATTGAAAGTGTTTCCTCTTACTTTAAAAGGAGCAGCTCTCCAATGGTTCATGAGCCTAGGTGGGAATTGCATCCAATCATGGGAGGACATGAAGAACATATTCTTGAAGAAGTACCAAGACTATTGCAAATCCATTGAAGATATTTTCGGTATGATACAAGGGGAAGATGAAAGTTTGGAGGACTATGTAGATCGATTTCAATACAACCTTCAAAAATCAAAATATAAGCATTTGGAAAAAGAGATCTTAAAAACACTCCTTCTTAAAGGAATCAAAGATAAATTTTTAGAACTCTTAAATCTGATAGGAAAAGGTGATGTTTTTCAGTTATCATATGATGATGTTTGTGAGTAGTGCATAAGGTATTCAAGAGGAATCTCCAAGGTTGGTAAGAATTTTAGAGATGTTTGTTCTTTCTTTTCCAAATATGCTACAAGAATAGGAGACATAAGAGTTGAAATCAATGCTTTATTTGAAAATTTTAAAGTTGATTTTCTTAGCTCTCTAAATGCAAAATTGGATGTTTTTCAAGTTCATAAAAATCAAGAATTTGATGAAGTGTTTTTCAATCATGACCAAAAGGAGCATCCCATAGATACTCACTCTTCCTTATCTAGGATGGAAGTAGCATATCAAAGAGATAAGGAAGCTGCAACAAGGTCAACAGGTATGGTTCGAAACACTTCTTCTCCATTCTCTTACTTGCATAATCCATTATGGAATACTCACATGTTAGAGCAGCCATGCGAATCGCAATATAACCACCACCAATCTTGTCTACAAGTTTGGCACGGTTCACCTTATGATTGCATGACTACTCTCCCTCATCTTGTAGCACAAGCACATTCTCCATATTCTCCACCAGCTCTTCCACAACATCCTACTTGCATATCAAATCTATCCACTCAACCCAACCAACCACATCATCACAATGCTCCATTCCTTACACATTTTCCTGCTCAACTAATTCCACACCCTCACCACAATAAACCAGTACAACATGCTTACAATGTTGAACTGCCAAATTTACCCACCCTTCCCACCCATTCTATCTCACATGCGCCATTAGAGAAAACTTACAATGAGATTCAGAATGTTTCAAATTCAAAAATTGTAGAAGCTATGGAAGAAAATGAGGTTTCTTATAGTATGTATCAACAAGCTATTTTAAAAGCTCAAGAACTTCATGATCTGATGGATATGAGAAATCAAGAAAGTAACTGATACATTGTAGATTGGTTTCACTCCATCATTTGTTTGCAACATCACTTTATGCTTCAACAATTTTTGATACCATCTTTTCAAGGGAAGATGGCTTCTCATACCCTAATTTTTATCAACATGCATTTTTCAAATTTGGGTATGTGCATACGAAAAGCCTTATTTCTAAAATGGTTCCACTGGAAATACTCTTATACATAAACATATTCAATTCTCAAAGAAAAGTAGGATAGTGGAGAAAATAAAATAAATAAACAAATTAAACAAACACATCTTTTTTATTTTTATTTTTGTAAAGCTAGTTGTTTTTTGTTGCAACATGCTATGGAAATCAACCTCGGTGATAATTTTCTAATTCATTTGTGTATGTAGATGAATTATAATGGAAATAATAGTTCTACAAACACTCATATTCACTTTTATCACCAATTTGAAAAAATGCTTGAATATCACATTTTTTTGGCTTGCAGGCTTGATGAAATTTCTGAAAAAACAGTCGGGACAGTCATGTTTTGAGGGACCAAAATGCAATATTTTTAAAAAATATTTCTATCCTAAGTATACCTTGATGTCTAATTTCCAACCCAATTTGAATCACTCAATTTGGATTTGAAACGAAAAATTTCGAACCAAAACATTGACAGGGTGTCTAGCGGGCAGCTTAGGAACAGAGTTGGGACAGTCAGTTTTTGGAGGCCTAAATGAATGAATTTTTAAAACATGCTTCTATGGTAGATTCCCCTATGAATATAGTTTACAATGCAATTGGAATCACTCATTTTTGATATCTTATGGGGAATTTATGATCAAAATACTGACTGTCTATCGTAAATCAGCACCCTTAAAACTATGTCTTTCTGGCTGTTCCTTATAGTATTTGACCTATCAATTCTTCTTGTGTTCAAAACCTATTTCTATTGGAGATAAATAAATGAATCTAATTTCATTTCCAATTTGAATCATTTAAATCTGACATCAAACGAAAAATTTATGCTTGAAGTATCAACTGTTGGTCTAAGCTGGGTAATTGAAAATGACTTTGTTATGCAGGTTGTTCTAACTAAAATTGAAATATAATATCATTGAATTTTTAAAAACTTTGCTACTGGAGATAAACCTTTGAATTATCTCTCATTTGGCTTTGGAATCACTCAATTTGGACAAAAAACAAAGAAGTTGTGATCAAAACACTACAGGTTAGCATGATTGGCCACTGCTCTCCCGCAAGTGACAAATAAATTTTACTTTGTTATTTTCTCCGTGGATTTGTTCTAAAAAGTAACTAATTGTTAGTTTTTTGCATAATTCTTGGATTAGGGGAGCCGTGCACCTCTCTTTCTCCATAATTTAATGTTTTATTGCAGATAGACACTCGTTTTTTGCAGGTCCTAGGAGAAAAAAAAAATGTCAATTTATAGACGAGTGATTCTTGAAAGAAATTTTAAATGAAACAAAAGAATTTCATCGAACTCATTACCCAACGGATTCATAATAGAACAAATGAAGAATTGATTTCCATTTGAAGATTCATGTCTTGTCACTGTCGCCAAAACATTTTTCAAAGAGATCATTTTTTTACATAATATCATAGCTGTTGTAATTTAATTATTTACATATTGTTTTTAAATAAAATTTTGTTTCTTTTCTGATCTCTCTTATATTTTGTGTTTCAGGTGTTGCTTCATTCAAACTGTGACCCATCCTCAGCATCAATATAGCGAACAACTAATTCATTCTTTGCGTGCTTGCATTTCATGCTTGTGCATTTTGTTGTTCCTTTTCTGAAGGGACAGTGTTTCTGTGCACTTTTGTCGTTTTTGCCGTTCCTTTTTCAAAGGGATAGTAGTTTCGTTTTGCTGTTCCTTTTCCCAAAGGAACAACACTTTTTGGGTCAGCAGTACATTTTGCTGTTCCTTTTTCATGGTTCTTTTTTTTGTTCCTTTTTCACGGTTCATTTTGCTGTTCCTTTTCCACGGTTCATTTTGTCGTTCCTTTTCCACGGTTCATTTTGCCATTCCTTTTCCACGACTCATTTCGCTGTTCCTTTTTCACATTTTTTTGTTCCTTTCCGAATGGAACAACACTTCTGCACTTTCAGTTTTTGTTGTTCCTTTCTGAATGGAACAACACTTCTGCACTTTCACATTTTTGCTGTTTCTTTCCGAAGGAATAGTACTTTCACATTTTTGCTGTTCCTTTTCAAAGGAACAACATTTTCGCATTTTTTTGTTCCTCTTAAGGAACAACACTTTTTCACATGCATTTTTTGTTGTTCCCTATAGGGAACAACACTTTTTCGTGTGTATTTTTGCTTTTTGGTGTGCATTTCCTTTGCTGTTCCCTACACGGAACACCACTTTTTGAGTGTTTTTGCTGTTCCTTCAAAGAGCAACACTTTGGGAGTATTTTTTAGAGCAACCATTTTCTTCCTCTTATAGGATTATTCCTAGTTCATCTCAACCACATTTTCCTGATTCTCTTTCATAGCATGAAGTACACTATTTTTATGAAGACAAGAATTATGGATTCTTTTGAAGCAAGTTAATATCATTCACGTTATGATCTTTAACAGGACAGCTCCTTGATGATAGTTTATTTTCAAAGGGACACAATTATTTATATATTACTTCATTTTTTTCTGTTGTACATGATACTGATTGATCATCTTAATACCATGCTGGTTCCATCCTCCCTGGTTATAATCTTCTCTGTCTCTAATAAATGAGATTATGGGTATATTTTTTTCTATTGACATGTTCAACTTCTTCCACCATCCCTGCTCTTAAGGAGTACTGAGCCTCCCTCTTTTTATTATAAAAATGTGTAATAACAACATAATTTTGCTCGCAGATGCAGGATAGGGGGTCTCATTACGAGCCAGCCTACCATGTTCATAAGGCTGTAACAGAGTGACATTCCCATTATGGCCACCACACCAGGGTTATGATCCATTGGATAGCTAAATTATCCTTGGAACAGGAGGTCTCATCACGAGCTGGCTTGATCACTTTTGCTACATCCTAGTGAATGGCAGTGTGGTTATCTGGTTACCACGCCAGCACACTGATCTCTTATGTAGAACAACATTGTAACTCTCCATTTATAAATTGAGGATCCTAGCTCATATGGGTTAAAAAGCAACCCTACCGAGGCTATGGATGCCTGCTGGCAGCAGAGGCTCTGCTTATGGTATTGAAGTTATATCTTATCGTCAATTATTACTATAATACCCTTTTCTTATTCTTTCTTTTTATCAGAGAAGTTATTTCCTTAATTTTTTTCCCTGTTTTGAACCTTTATGCATGAGAAATTGTTTTATGATCAATCACATCATTTTCAGCTATAATACCATCAGTAAAGCATCTTTTTGGCACATTGCTGTCCTTTTTCTCTTTTTCATAACTTATCATCAATCCAAATCATCTTATCTCTTATTCATAACTATCTTTACACACTCTGCTTTCATTATAACCATAACTCCCGTTGTGCTATCATTGATATGTGTACTCTGCTTCATTTACTGTTGTATTGTTCATTCCCTTGCCTTATCATCAACACAACACCTTTCATATGCTTTATGGTCATGGGATCCCTTTTCCAATTGGAGGGGGGAATGTATGCATTATGGGAGTATGCGATATGATTACTGCACTCTGCCATTACTTCTTGATTTGACAACATATTAGTATTGCATGTATACAAAAGTTTTTCTAATTGAAATTTTGCATGCATCTTATCTGTTGCTATTCAAAGCTAACACTATGTATTCAAGAACATTGTATGCAAAATAGTGCTTTGTTTACAGGAAAACAACAAGTATGGGCAAAATTCTATTCGTAGCATGACCACACTATTGCACTTAACAGAAGAGGCTTGCGAATGTGAACAATTCTTCAGACATGATGTGCTTGCCTGGATTCCACCTTTTGCATCACTTTTAGCACCAACTCTGCCTACATCAGCTTCAACGACTGCCAGTCCATATATGTCATTCCACATTTTTCTTTTTGGAGGTAAAACTTGAGGTAAAATAGCATAATTTTATGATTTATTACGAATTTAGGAGAATTTAATGAAATCCATTTTGAGCATTATTTATCATCCTTCATTCCACATCTTTACCACTTTCCCTTTTTCAGCGGCATATCATCTTTCAGTTTGGGGGAGTGTTGCTTTCATTCATTTCTTTCTTATGACCATGTCATTCATATTCTTTATCATCCATTGCTATTCTTATTCCTTCTCAACACCTCCCTTATTCCATGTTGTTTTACACCAAGCATAGAATTCAACAGCTGGTAGCAACCACCTCTATTTGTCTTCTAGCATTGCATGAGGACATGCTAATTCTTCAGAGAGGGGGAGGAATTGCTATGCATGATGGATGTTTTCTACTTTCTTCCTCATTTAAGGCATACAATTTCATTTTTACACAGTGCAGAAATTGATTTCCATAATACTTTTAAAACTATGAACTCAATTCTTGTGATTTCTGGATAATACAGATGTATCATTAAAATACACATACCCAGATAATTTCAAGATAAATTGGTTCATTCGGAAATCATGCACTCTCACCTACAGCCATTTTGTTTATATCTCATGATCCGTGCATCAAAACGATCTGATTTTTGGATCATAGAGGCATTCATATATTACAAATTTACTTGCAACATTTCAACAAAATCTGGTTTGTAGTTTTTGGGAAAAAGGTTAATGAAGGTCGTTGTCACTTATATCATATTTTGCTGCAACTTCATATGCACATAACTTGAATTTCAATGAAAAAGTTGTTATGCCTTCATCAATAGTGCTAAAAGTGAATATCCATTAATTAAGGAAGAATTCATTTTTTCTATCCATTTCATGAGCTGGGATGAACAAATTTTTTTTATTGCTTGGTTAACACATGGGTTTTGTCTTTGGGTTGCATGAGGACATGCAACATATTGAGTGTGGGGGTATGTTGGGTCGTTAATATACCATTATTATTGTCACTTTTGAACGCTTATTCCACCCATTCTACCATTCTTTATCACGTCATTTATCATAATTTATCATATAATTCTATTTTACAATGATTTATGCTCTTATGTAAAATATTATTTATTCTCCTTTATTTCTAATAAATTGATGATTATGCATGATTTTATCAATGAAAGTTTAATAAATTGGTTATAACATTATTCACCATTTTTAGCCTCGAAGATAATTTCCAGATTGAAGATTTGATCATTAAAAATGCTAACTCAGAAATGTGGTGGAATAAGAAGTGACAGTTTTGCGGTTGAGATTCTGAGAAAATGAAGATGAATCTGAAAAATATAGAACATGGGTTTTGTCTAGAACGGACCAAATTAACTTAGTAAAGAACGATTTTCCCACATTCATCTTGTATTGAGAGAAACGCAAGGTTCTTTGAGCACACTTTTCTCAGATTCGCTATGTGGTCGTTTTCCAAATCTCAGCTGCAAAGCCAAATTCGCCTTGCTCTTGTTGAAAGATGGATGGAAATATATCTTCTTTTTGATCAATTGGTTGGAAACAATCTAATTTTGTAATAGAAATCATGTTGTAATTATCTCTGTTGTAACTTCTCTCTGATCTCTCTCTATTTAAATGAAAACAAAGATCAGAGAGGGAGATGGAAAAATGATGGAGAATTGAGGATTCAGAATTAGAGATTCAAGAATGATGATGGGATAGGATAGAATAGGAGGAAAAGGAGATTGTTGCATTGCCATTGTAATTCTCAAAGCTTTAGTTGTTGTAATAATTTCACAGTTTGATAATGAATAAATAAAAGGGTTGTTGTTCACTCTTTTCATCTGAAGTAGCCCAGCAGCATCCGCTGGCGGCTAAGGGCCCAGCCACTAGTGGATTATGCTGCTGCTATGTATTATATCTTTCCAATTTCCACCGTGTGATGGTTTGATTTAATTCTTATTTCTTTGAATCGTATTGCCTTACAGTTTCATGTTTTTGCAGCGAGCTATTATAATATTTTATGAAATTGTTTTATTGCACAAGCTGAGATTGAATCGCATGGCTGTTCTTTTCCATCATGACAGAGGTTATCATCCTTCTCAATGTATATTGTTATGCTGTTCATTTCAAATGTAAAGCTTCGTTGTTCATTCCAGACCTTGATATTCATTATAGACTGTTGGTTATTCGATTCCTTTAATTACAGTTTGCTGTCCATTTACTTTGTTGTTCATTTCTGTTGATTAATTGCAATAGTTTGCTTTTAAAGAGTTTTCCTAGTTTACTTTCAATGGCAGCTTTAGTTCAATTTCTATTTCCTTTTAATTGCTTTAAAGCAGGACTGTCAACTGTAGAGAACATTGGTTATTGCTTCCTCGTTCCCAGATTGATTGTCTTGTTCTAGTTTGATTTCAATTGCATCAATCTCTAGAGGAATGAGTTATTGCTACTGTATCCTCAATTGATGTTTGCTGAGTGAATAGTTGGATTTCAGAGCATTTGAGTTTATGTTATTGTTAGATTTCTTTTTCAAGCATTCATTTACTTTTGGATTTTAAGCACTATACTGCAAAACATTACTCTTGAGTAAATAGCCACCTCAGACTGAGTACACTCTTGAAATAAAAAGACGTCCATGGGTTGATAATTAATGTGAAGATAATTAGGAGTTAAAAAGACACATTTTTGTCGCTCGACAGCTGGCTGGGACCATACGAAATCTAGATGGTACATGATAATGGCACCATTACTTTAACCATCATTGATGGATCTGGACATACCTTTAAGTCAAATGGCCACCGAGTTTGATTGTACCACAAACCACTCACTCGGGAATCCTTCTACCAGCAACTCCAGGAAGACTCCGACATGCAAATTCTAGCCGAGGAAGTGAATTATTCCTCACCTTTGGTTCATTAAGTAATTTGATTGCCTTTAAATTTTGTACATAATTATTTTCTTTTGTTTTTCTGTATAGATTTTTGAATTTCTGCAATTTTTGCATTTTGTTGTTCCTTTCGGATGAAATAGCATTTTCACCATTCTACTGTTCATTTTCGAAGGAACAACACTTCTGCATTTTGTTGTTCCTTTCCGAAGGCTCAGCATTCTCACCACTTTGATGTTCCTTTTTGAAGGAACAATTATTTTTGCATTCTATTGTTTCTTTTTGAAGGAACATCAATTCCACCATTTTGTTGTTCATTTCTGAAGGAACAACACTTTTGCATTTTGTTGTTCCTTTCTAAAGGAACAAAATTTTCTCCATTTGTTGTTCCTTTCTGAAGGAACAACACTTTCACCTTTTTGCTATTCCTTTTCGAAGGAATAACACTTTCACATTTTGTTGTTCCTTTCCGAAGGAACAACACTTCCGCATCTTTTTGTTGTTCCTTTCTAAAGGAATAGCACTTCCGCATTTTTGTTGTTCCTTTCTGAAGGAACAACACTTCTACATTTCTGTCATTCCTTTTCGAAGGAACAACACTTTTGTTTTTTTCCGTTCCTTTCCAAAGGAACAACACTTTCATTTTTCTGTTGTTCCTTTCCGAAGGAACAACACTTTCAGTTTTTCATTGTTCCTTTCTGAAGGAACAACATTTTCGCATTTTTTTGTTCGAGCTTGTTTTCTTTGTTGTTCCAATTAAGGGACAGCTATTGTTCCTTTCAATGAACAACAATTTCGAACACATTTTTTTTCCTTTTTCTTGCGTAGCTGTTCTATCTTGGGAACAACATTTTTAGAGTTCATTTTATTCTTTGTGTGTTTTACCATTTAGATTATTTTTTGAGTCGTGCTCATTTAAAGCACAACTATACATTCATGCAACGAATACAAAAACTAGAGGATACTGAAATCAACAAATTACATAAAAATCATTATCTTTACAAGAAATTGCTTTGAATTGATAAGAGAAAAGAGGAAACGACACAACTATTGATCACCTTGTTGTCATTATTCTACTAAATACCAATATGATTGATTATTCTTATCATGATGGTTCTTCCTAAATCCCCATAATTATCTTGGATCATTATTAATGAATAAGAATAAAAGGCATATTTTTCTATTGAGATGTTAAGACTTCTTCCACCATCCCTACTCTTAAGGAGTGTTGAACTACCCTCTGTATATAAATAGGAAAAGTGCTATATAAGAGAAAAAAAAATGTTTAAATGATTGCTAACATGGTTTGTCAAATGAAGGATAGGGGGTCTCATCAAGAGCCAGCCTACCATGATCATCGGGAACAAAGTGAAGTGGCATTCCCATTATGGCCACCATACCAGGGATATGATCCAAGAGGCACATCAGCAAAAAAATAAAATGTCCTTGGAATAGGAGGTCTCATCATGAGCCGGCCTGCCCACCTTTCACTCCTTCCTGGTGAATGGCATTATGATTTATCTGGTTACCAAGCCAGCATAATGGCCTCCATTTTGACATTGCACAACACTTTCCTAGGCATACACAAAGGATTATGGTTCCATGGGTGAAATAAACAACTCTGTCAAGGTTATGGACACCTGTGGGCAATAGAGTTTTGTTGATGGTATTGAAGTCATATTCCTTATACACCAATAGAAATTATAAAACCTTTCTTCTTATATCTTTATAAATGGGACAAATGAGATTATGTGTATAACCCCTTCGAACCTTTAATACATGAAAATCTATTACAATCAATTATGATGGCAAAAGTCGATAATGATCACATAAGGAACTTTTATGCACGTCAGCTATCCTATCCTCCAATTCTCGCATCATATCACGACATTTTCTTATTTATTAAGTGATTCTGTTATACACCTTGATTTCAGAAATCCACTCATTGTTGTAAACATGGCATTTCTGTATACGTTGTTCCTTTATGAATCAGTACTATGGCAGTTCAGCATGCTGCTCCTTCATTTGACGGCCGAGGACGGCCTATCACATTGTAGGGGGGAGCAGTTGACCTCATAATTTGCTGGCATACGTGTCAGCTTATCATTCAGAGAATTATGACTTGGGAATAGCAAAGCTTAATGGTATCTTGTTTCCCAATTTTCATGGCTTGTTGTTTTGAAGCTATTTCCATGTTTTTCTCTGCAATAATTAGATGTAAATTCAAAATTCAAACAGCTTTTTGTTTCATCATCTTCTCTGTGTTTGCTAACAGTTTGAACAACCGTTGTTCCATTGCTGTCTCTGTGTTTTTTTTTTACAATGTGCTAAGCATGGGAGGAAGATCAATTCGCAGAGAACCATAGGTGTTGATGGTCTCTGATGCTGCACGAGAGATCCTAGCGAGGGCAGGATGGATAGTTTATCTCAACCATCTACAACAATCCAACGAGACGGTGGCAATTGAATTTTTGTAGAACTTGCAAGAACATCACTCCATGGTGAGAGGGAGACAGATAGCAGTCACTGACGACATAACTGTAGAGGTTTCATGATTTCCAGCCACTGGACCTATGTGGACTCTGAAAAAGGTGAGACTACGAGACGCCATAAAAATATTCCAGGATCAAGGGTAGAACCTGACTATAAGAGGAAAGGGAGTTTTACCAGCAGCCTTGGGAGAGTTGTGAGCAGAATTGGTAAGAATCATCCAGAGCTACATCACCTGTGAGGGCAGGAAAGACGTGGTAAGACCACGCCACCTTAAACTTTTAGCTATGTTAAAGAAAAAATGTGTGTAAATTTGCCTGTGTTTTTAAATTCTTTATTACATGATGTTGCTTGAAGCATGAAGAAATCTCACCATGTAGAGTCAATAGTAAGCCACCACGAGTTAATACGATTGATAGTTAGCTACAGTCTTGCTCAATAGCAGAGTATTTGGGAAGAATTGACTTTCACGATAGATAAGGTACTGGCTTTTCCAGCCCCAAAATGAAAACATGTTTCCAATACATCAAACAGACCACTGAAATGAAGAAAATCTGTTAGATTGGCATGGATCAGAGGAAGGTTGGAAAATTCCCAAGGGAACATCAGTCGACCAATGGAAATAGATGATTCAGGAGACAAGAAACCCCCACAATTGGAAGGAGAGGAGAACGAAAAAGAATTGGAGGAAGACGATGAAGGAGAACTAGAGGAAGATACTGAGCAATCTAGTCAAGAGGAAGAGGAAACAGAGAAACGCAATGTAAGTCCACAGCAAAACCCACTGCAAGAAGATGAATTGGCCCAAATTCTGGCCAATATGGGTGAATATGCTCAACCTCTCAGCCCACTTAACCTCCACAACGAAGAAGGACCGCAAGAGCACTCTGCTCATGACAAAAGTGCATCTGAGGAACTGTGTGATGAGGAAGAAGGACCGCAGGAGCACATTGTTCATGATAAAAGTGCATCCGAAGAACTATGTGACGAGGAAGAGGAAGAAGAGGATCACTCTGCCCATGATGAGAGTGTATCTGGAGAGGAAAGTGACGAAGATGAAGGAGAGGAACAATCTGTTCCTAGTCAGAATACACCAGAGGAATTCCATGAAGAAGGGGTAGAAGAAGAAGTTACCCAGGAGACAGCAAAACAAGCTAGGGTTTCTACCCCTGAATAACCTGATCAGCAGAACACTGAAGAAGCACCCCAAAAAGAAAATCAGGAAATTCATCAAGGTGAAGATACAATATTGGAGGTACAAAGCCAAGGCCCGAGTAAACAAATGGTTGTTCCTTCCAAGAAAACAGAGAAAACTAAAATATTACGAAAGGAACAAAAAAGACTACTGAACTTGATCACTCAACTTTGACAACAAATAAGGGTTTTGAAAATGGGGAAGAAAGCAGAAAGGACCTATGTGGTAAAACATGCAACTGCCCCGGTGAAACCCCTTAAGAAAAAGATTAAGAGGACTCAAGTCCAGCCTACCATTCAAAACCAAAAGGAACAACATCCGGTTGTTGCCCATGTCGAGGTACAAATAGAGAACATATCAGCCTGTAATAAGGCAATCCAGATAGAGGCACTATCCTCTAAGGAAACTTGGACCGTAAAAATAAGACACTGTGATAAGAAAACCCAAGTAGATCTCCTGCCTACAACTATTATGTTGGAAAAGGACCCAAGGACAACAACTCTGTGAAAAGATTTGGCACAGGCCCAGTAAACAATAGAGAAACTCACAGAGCAGACTATCCCTTGAGAAAAATACGAGAAATTACAACAGCAGCTGAAAGACATTAATGCATCAGAAACTCAGGCCTTTGAAGGATGGAAAAAAGCAGAAGAAAGAGTCACAAAGGTAACTCATAGACTAGACATAGTCATCAAACAAATGGATACCTTATGCTCTTTGTATACTGACGTGCTAGCATGTAGAGCACCTGCTAGGAACTATGCTTTGTTTTTAATGGAAAGATATTTACAATTGAAAATTAAAGAAGCTAAAGCAGGATTGCCTATAGAAATAAAAAACCATTCATGACTTCATAAACTATTGTAAGCATTATGGGGTGAAGGTTCATAGATTATTATGTGAATTTTATTTGCACAATATTGTATTAGATGGAGAAACAGAGCAAAATCCTAGCCCTTTCATGGGTGATTTCCAACTGCAAGCATTTATTTCTTTTGGTGTTAATCTAATAAAGTGGCTTAAAGCCTACAATGCCTTTCAAAGACAAGAAAATGGATTAGACTTATGGGTGAGAGCTGAACCTAAAGACCCACTGTAGTTATGGAATAAACATAGGAACCTAATGAGAACTCTGGGCGTGATTGAGGCATTGGGACCTATTCACACAACAATCAATCGGCAAGGGATAGAATACTTGTTTATCATCAAAGACCTTGCCATTGCAGCTACCAAATTCCGATATCAGACTTCTAATCTAAACATCCAAAATAGGGAACCATTTAATTATGAGAACTTTAAGCTAGCCACTGACCGATTGGGTCTCTATGGTGACCTTATTTTGAGAGAAGGCTCATCTTGGTTAAGCTGTAGATTCTGAAGTCCGGTCATTTGGCACCCTGCATCAGGATACCAAGCCTTATATGAAATGCCTAAAGGTTAGATAGGGCATCTTTTTAAACACCTAGCTAGGCATCATGGTTGTAGACCACCTCATGAGATCCCTTCTCAAGTCTATTCCCTCACTTCCTTGCATGTCAATTATAATGTTTTCATGAGGGCATGAAAAAGGGTAAGTAGGGGGGTGTGTTGAGCACTAGAGAAGGTATGTTATTATCATTTATTTTGTCATCCTTTCTTTAAATTCATAACTTCTTTACATTATGAAATCGGCATATGATGGGAGATTATGATAAAATCTAGAAGATTTATGTGCAACGAAGATGACTAATAATTACCCTTTTCTATGCAGACAAAGGGGAAAATCGAAAATCACAAATATGAAGGAAACAACAAGACGCCATCAACTATTGTCCCTTTGACAGGGAACCGCATCCAAACAAGAAGGTCCAAATTGGAGCATACAAACCAAGAAAGGGAAGAGGAGATACCAAATCGGTGCAAGAGAACGAGAAGATAACTGAGAGCTAATAGTATGGTGAATCCCTCAAGATCCTTTGATCCTGAGGGATCGCTACCTTAACGATTCTCTGTATCATTGATATCTTTGCTCGACTGTTATAAGAAGGGTCAGCATTGCTAGCCAAAAGGGAGGATTATTGTTGTTTTTATGAAATTCACTATTGTACTTGAAACTTTGATCATCGAATATCTCTAAAAGAGTGATTTGTTGTAACTCTGTTTTGATGCTTAATATATAAGTCCTGTTGTTGTTCCATCTCTGATTCTGGATTAATTATAAGCAGTGTGTCAGTGGAGGCTACGGGCCTAGCCTTGGTGAATCACTTGCTTTTGGTACCATTAATTCTTGATTTCAAGTCATGTGTGGTTTGCTTTCTCTTATCTATTTTTCTCGGTAATCTGTTGTTCCTTATTTCATGTATTAGCTCTGTTATATTTCGATTCCCATTTGAATAGTAAGGTTATTCTCTGCACAGGAATTTTATGCTATTTGTTCTGAAGTTACATCATATTGTTGTTCCTTTGACAAACTGATATTATCATATAACATTGATGTTCCTTAACATATTATTGTTGTTGAGTCCAAATTGGAATGAAGGGCTTGGCGCTTCGGCTCTCGATACATGCACCCCGACTGCAAATCGCTTCAGAACCCTAACCACTAGCCGCCTCTGACGGCTTACGCTCTCGTCGCCGCCGAACTCCTGCTGGAAGCCTGCAATGGCAAAGAATGCAGGAGGGGAGAGCTCCGCCTCCCCTCCATTGGATACTCCAATCTCTGACAAGGAACAGCATGCAAAGCCTCTGAACCCCTCTGGCGTAGTCCCTGAAGCTGGGCAGGAAGGACAAAGGACGAATGAAGAAGAGATACCCACAGCCCAGACTGAAGAGGAAAACACAGAAAAAGAGGCGCACAACAACGCTTCGTCGTCACAGCCAAAGGCGACCTCGGCCACCTGTATCCCGAAGGCTGCAGAGCGTATCAAGGTCGATCTGCCAAGCCACCGCATCAACGGTGAGATCCAATACATGCAGGATCATGCACTAATAGGAAAGTTTCTGGGATTCTGGCCTACTGAAAAGGCCTTACAAGGCTGGATAGCCTCAAAATGGAAGCCCAAAGGACAAGTTACCCTGCAGCTGGGACTGAAAGGCTTCTTCACAGCCATCTTTCATTGTGTGGAGGACAAAGCGCGGATATTCGAAGGCGGCCCATACTTCTTCAACTCTTCAGGTCTCTATCTCACGGAATGGAAACCAAGATTTAACCCTGATAAAGAAGATTTCAGCTGGGCTCCGGTCTGGATAAGAATGTATTCCCTCCCAGTGGAATATTGGAAAGAAGAAACGCTGGTAGATATTGGCAACAAACTTGGGACCTTCATCAAAGTTGCGGCTAAAACAAAAACCCACAAATACACCTCGTATGCCAGGATCTGCGTCCAGATGCACCTAACCAAAGCTTTAGCTGATTCGGTAAGTCTCTTTCACGATGACTTTGAATGGATACAGCCTTTAGATTATGAGCATATCCCCTTCCGCTGTCGCAAATGTCATGAGCATGGCCACCTCTTCCGAGACTGTCCATTAAATTTGCAGTCCAAAGCCACATCTGATGTCTCTGATAAAGACTCGGAAGGTTACACCAAAATTCCCAACCGCCGCAAGCATGCCAAGAAAAGCCAGGTAGTCTCGGACAATGCCTTCAAAGCTAACTCCCAGAACAGATTTTCTGTTCTCGCTTCACAAGTTATGCAAGACCAACCCAGTTCTGACCCCCTACAGATGCCCTCTATGCCTTCATCCTCCCACAACCTCTCAGCCCCCATGCAGTCCACAGATCCCGCCTCTTCTCACCTCACTCCTAACCCTTCTTTGGAGAATGCAAAATTGGTTTCAGATCTTAGTCCCTTCACCTCCTCCCAGGGGAAATCTATGTTGGATAATAAACAGCAAGACTCGGCCATGGAGCTAGATGCAGCTCTAGCTCTCAGTCTACATGAAGAAGCAGATGAGGAAGAACAGAGCTCTCCTATTGTCATGGAGGAAGATCAGGTGGATGTCAGCTTAGATGGTCTTGACATCTTCAAACTTGAAACGGCATGCAAGCAAAAGGAATACAATTCAATTCCCCCCTGGCAAATAGACAGACTTGAAGGAGTCCTGACCAAGGTGCAGCACAATAAAAGTCTTGGCATACAAGGAGGCAGCCCCTGGGACGGAAAAAAGGTGCTCAAAGAAACCAAGAAAAGGGGAAGAAAGACAGACCTTCAGAGGACCATAATAGTAGGTGAAATACTTATGGAATCGGGGCGATTCCCTAAGTTGACAAAGTTCTATAAACCTAAACCTCAGTTTACATGAAGCTCATCTCCTGGAATGTGAGAGGACTCAACAGTCCCTCAAAACATAGAATGATCAAAAACCTGATTCAACAAGAAAAACCATCCATAGTTTTTCTTCAAGAGACAAAAAGCAGCAATGAAGCTATTGAAAGAATTCGAAACAAGATCTGGGCAGGAAGCAGCTCTATTTCAGTAGATTCCTCTGGAGCCTCAGGCGGTCTGGCCATTCTGTGGAACCCGCAGATTATTTCATTATATGACTTCCATGCCACCCTTCATCTTATCCAAGCATCCTTCCACCTTATAGGCACCAGTATCCATGGGCATCTCACAAATGTTTATTTTCCGCAGACAATACAGCAAAAACTGGATCTTCTGGAAACGATCTCCATCCTCAATGAAAATAGGCAATTTCCCCTCTGGATTGGTGGCGGCGACTTCAACATAATAACATCCATGGAAGAGAAACAAGGAGGCAGAATCAGGCTCGACAGTGACAGCAATGGCCTCAGACAATTCATACAGACCAATCAACTTATGGATATTCCAACCTCCAATGGAATTTTCACTTGGACTAATAAGCGTCGAGGTATTCACCATATTGCCTCCAGGCTAGATAGATTCTTCATCTCGGATAATGCAATCCACCTGGGAGGGGAATTCAATGCTTCCATTATTCCCCAAGGAGGATCAGATCACTGGCCAATTTTTCTACAATGGTCCAAGCCAGGTAACTGTTGCAATAGACCTTTTCGATTCGAAGCATTCTGGCTCACAAATACCAATTTTAAGGCAGTGGTCAATGAGGCATGGACATCTTATATTCCGCCAGAGGGAGCCAAGATGTATCAATTCCAACAAAAGTTGAAAAACTTGAAACAAGTTCTCAAAGTTTGGAATCGCACACATTTTGGTAATATACAGGCAAATCGCCAAAAATTGGAGTAGCAAATGCAAGTACTTCAACAAACTTTCATTCTAGAAGGCAGAACAGACGAACAAACACAACAGGAGCCAAAAATTGGAACCAAATTGAAGAGCGTCGAAAACAAGAGGAAATTCTCTGGCGGCAAAAGTCCCGAATCAGTTGGCTAAAAGAGGGGGAGAAGAATACAAAATTCTTCCATAAAACCACAATCCAAAGGCGAATGCACAATAACATTACCTTCATCAACAATCAACAAGGTGAAAGAATCGAAGCACATGAAGACATGGAGAAGGAATTCACAGGATATTTTAAGGATATTCTTAAGGAACCCATAGACAACAGGGATGAAGCAATCAGATCCATCACGCAGAACATTCCTCGCATCATAACTGAGGATCACAATAACAAACTGCTTTAGCCCACGTCACTGCAGGAAGTTGAAGAACCCATGGCTCAGCTCAAAGATGGAAAGGCTCCTGGGACTGATGGCTTCACAGCCAATTTCTTTTACGAATTTTGGGAGCTCATCAAAGTTGAGGTTTGGGAACTCGTTGAGGAATCCAGAATCATGCACTGGATCCTCCCGGCCCTTAATACCACCTTCATAGCATTGGTACCCAAGGGAGAAGAGCCAAACAGGCCGGAAAAATACAGACCAATCGCGTTATGCAATGTGATCTACAAGCTTATCTCAAAGGTTATCGCGAACAGGCTCAAACCACTCCTTCCCCTACTCATCTCTCCAGAACAGATGGGATATGTAGAAGGCCGGTAGATCATGGATGGAATAATCCTATCAAATGAGGTAATTCACCCATTAAAGATTCTCAAAAAACCAGGTATGATTCTAAAACTAGACCTTTCTAAAGCTTTCGATAAGCTCAGTTGGAATTTCATTCACAAAATGCTTTTGGCTTTTGGCTTTAGTGCAACCTGGACCAGATGGATCATGAACCTTATCACCTCTCCCAGCTTCTCTGTCTTGCTGAATGGTTCTCCCTCATCTCCTTTTCGTCCCTCTCGTGGCATCAGGCAGGGGGATCCACTTTCACCTTTTCTCTTTGTTTTAATGGCAGAAGGACTAAGCAGGCTTCTCAAATCCGCTGTCTCCTCTCAAGCTCTTAAAGGTATCTCCATCCATGGCCTCAATCCTCAGTCCCATCAGCAGTTCGTTGATGATACCATGTTATTCGGTCATCCATCCTCGAGAGAAGCCTCTGTATTCAAATCTTTACTTTCCCTCTTCTCTGATGCCTCTGGCACTACCATTAACGCCACGAAATCTCAGCTCTTCTTCTTCAATACCCCCCCCCCCCCTCTACGCAAAGGAATATTGCCAGAATTTTGGGGTTCACCATATCCCATTTGCCATCCAAATACCTTGGGGCACCCCTTTCTGATTCAGCCATCAAACATGCTTCTTGGAGGTCTCTCCTTGATAAACTAGAATCAAAGCTTTCATCTTGGACTTTCCGTGCTCTAAATATGGCAGGTAGACTCGTCTTAATCAAATCGGTCTTACAAGCAATGCCACTATATCTCTTTTCCATCATGGCAGCTCCAAAATGGGTCCTTAAAGCCATACGCAACCTTCAGCGCAACTTCCTATGGGGCTCCACTGGACTGAATCGAAAATGGGCTCTTGTTAATTGGAAAGAAGTTTGCAAAATCAAATCAAAAGGAGGACTAGGATTACGGGATCCACTTCAAAGCAACAATACAATGGGAGCACGAATGTGGTGGAACTGGATCTCCAAACCTCATTCACCATGGGTAGATTATGGCAAGCAAAATATGCCTCGGGAAGTCAATGGAGCGATCTCATAAGAATCAACTCCACAACCCAAGGATCACCCATCTGGAACACTGCAAAGATTCACAACAACTTCATTCAAGAACACAGCTTCTGGGAAATTCACTCAGGCACGACAGCAAGGTTTTTGGAGGATTCGTGGTAGCAACTCCCTAAACTCGCAAATTTATTTCAAAAGCCCCTCTGGCAAACTCATATGCAGTAAGCGAACCTCACCCATGTTCACCAATTCTGGCAACAATCCACGCATCATGACTACCAAATATGGAAACCAGCGAGCATCTAGCAGAGGGATTGGCAAGGAGAAACGTATTCTGATATCGATCAGGAACTCACATACCGAAGAATTCGTTACTCCAACTAGCAGGACAAACTCAGATGGGGTCACACACCCAAAGGCACATTCACCACTAAAGAAGCCCATCAACTGTGCTATTCAGACCTCCAAGTGGACAAAGATCAAATATGGGGACAAGTTTGGCTACCAGGGCTATGGCCCAAGATCTCAACTTTCTTATGGCTGCTAAGTAAAAGACGCATTCTTACATGGGACAATTTGATAAAATGGGGATTCATTAGGCCATCAAGATGCCCAAATTGCAATCTCAACTCTGAGACCATCAGTCATTTAATGGAAACATGTCCGCTAGCTAAGCAACTTTGGGAGAAAGTTGAGAAATGCAACATGAGAATGGAACCAAGGAGGGAGGATGTAATGGAAAATATCAGGAATTGGAACAAGAACCCGTTCAAAAGCCAGCTTCTCAACTCTCTATGGAGTCTTATACCAAGATTTTTGTATTGGATTCTCTGGAAGGAGCGAAACTACAGAATCTTTAACAACACATACCGGTCAATAGACGCTCTGTGGCATATCTATAAAAAAAACATCCAGGAAACCTTAGCCATAAGAACCTGGTATGATACAGACATGCCAGAATCTCAGCAGGAACGTAATATATTGAAAGAATGGAATCTGGACCTTTCCGCCTTAGCCAAGGTCATCACCCGTCCCCCAATCAGCTCCACCTCCCCGTCATCCTGGTCCCCACCAGCAACCAACTCATACAAGCTAAACTTCGATGGGGCGGCTAAAGGAAATCTTGGACCTGCCGGATTTGGAGGAATCTTCCGAAGCCACACAGGAGCATTACTGTACATTTACTATGGATCAATAGGCAAAGACACTAACAATGCAGCAGAACTGGAAGGACTCTGGGAAGGGATCTGTCTAGCAGAACAAAAGCACTTCTTCCCTCTTGAGGTCAAAGGAGATTCTCTCATCCTTATAGCAGCAGCTAAAAGAATACAGGCTGGGGCTATTGCAGTCAAGATTGCAACAAGTTGGAGACTGCTCAGTAGATTGGAATCCCTGGAGGCAAAGCTAAAAAATCCCCAAAGTATAACCTTCCAGCATGTAAGAAGAACAGCAAACCAGGTAGCAGATAGAATGGCTAACCAAGGTGTATCTCAGCTATTACCATACTTCTCAGGCTCATTGGATATGGTAGATGATGATCAACTCAAAAAGGACTGCATCTCTTTGGTGCAAAAAGACCTCTCCCTCCCGGATGCGGGTGTCTCACACGCGTAGCAGCCCAGAGGCTCGTCACATGGGCATGTGTCAGCCCGAACGAGCCACGCAGTACCTGGCAGATGGTTTCATAAGGGTGCCTGCGGTTGATCCTCCGCGAGAGTTAATACCAGTCCTTTCAGTCTTAATTGTTCTCCTGCGAATTGGTAAGATGGCGCTACAAAGGCCCGCAACCTCTGTCACATTCCCGCATTCTTTCATAGCGTATGGGCACTTGGCGGTAGTGTTGGAACATCCTCTGGTTCTGTGGGGGATTGCGCAGGGACATTCCTGCTCTTTGGTTAACTTGGCAATGCAGCGCGAGCGTCTGAGAATGAGCAGCCGTCGAGGAAGCTCAAGGGGTCGAGCTTCTACTCAGAGGTCTGCAATTTCTCCCTCTTCCTCAATTGAGGTAACTTCTGACCATCACCACTCCCAGGGTAGAGCAGCAGGCCGTGGCAGGGCACCTGGGTATGGAGAAATCATGGAATGCGGACACACAGTGCATCCCACTGTCAGGTATAGAATACCCTGCACTCTGGCAAATTCCACATTCATCGTATCGGTTTCTGTTGAGCATTGTGGTAATTCTAGAGGTCAAGTGGAAGCACCGCAGGGAAACCCTCCTCTGGTTCAAGGGATTGTACCCACAATTGATATGCAGGTGCCTACTATTGATCTGCTACGCCCTATCAAGGAAAGCTCTTCCCCAGACTCTCAGGCTGCCCTTGCGGGCCCCAGCGAACCGGCTCAGAGGATCCAGCTCTCCGACTCGGATGACCCCAAGCACTTCAGGGGCAAGGTGGAGGACGAGCCGTATACCACCGACGATGAATAATTCAACCTACAGTTCGCTCTCAGTAGCCGGGAAGGGAAAGTTTTTCTCTGTTTTCGCTCATTGTTATCTTGTATGTGTTCGGTTTCAGTCTAGATCTCAAAATCTATGTGTTGGCTATCCATATGTTCTATGTGTCGGCCATAAGCAATGTCATGTGTCGTAATGTTAGTCTGTCATCGCATCCAATTTTTGTACCTGTTCAATTTCAGATATGTCTAAACTTGGGCAAACTGTCAATCTCTCGGCAGCAGTTACAGGGCTAAGGCCCTATTGTAATACTGATGTAATTTTTGACTTTTTGTAATATAATAGAATAGCCTGATTCAGAAAAAAAAAAAAAAAAAAAAAAAAACATATTACCGTTGTCGTTCAGTTATAGAGTAACAGTGTTGAGTATTTATAAATTGGTATCATTGTCTATTTATCTACGGTTTATTTCCAAATGTGATTGCTATTCATTGGAACTGTTGTTCCACCGAGATCACAATTGCTATTCCCTCATAACTGGGATTAACTATTGTTATGCCGAAACTCAGATTATTGTTCCTTTAATAGAAGGTGTTGTTGTGCATTTACATTTGCTTTAAGTTGTTGTTCAGTTTTTCATAGCTTCCTTTCATTTGTTGTCCCATTTCTGTTTGTTGTTTAAATCATTTCTGAGTGAAGATTGTAATTACCATCCCATTTTTGTAAGTTAAAGCTTTGTTGTTCAATTGAGTTAAATAGATTAGTCGTTGTTATATTTCCTACCATTTGAATTATCATTGCTTTAGTGTGCACAAACGATCTGAAACTGTAGTGAATATTGATAGTTGTTGTCCAGTTTCCAAGTTGATGATCTTTTCCTTAATTTACTTCTCAATTACATCAGTTTACAAAGGGATGAGTTATTACTACTGCACCATTGACTGATAAGTTGCTGTAGTTTTCTAAGTGAATGATTTAGATCTCAAAGTGCTAAAAGTTTCTTTTTGAAAATAGATTTTATTTCAAGCATCTGTTTACTCTTGTATCTAAGAGCACTATACTACTAGCATTACTCTGACAAATGACCGCCACAAACTGAGCACACTCTTTGAGATAACAAATCTTGCCTAGATTGACAATTAATGTAGGGTAAATAGAGGTGAAAAAGGCCCTTTTTACTACTCGACAACTTGGATCTCCTTTTTATTGTGCGAAAAGTCTACTTGCTAAATTTCCTCCACCCTAGAAGGATCAACACAAATACCATCTTTGGAAATTATATAACCAAGGAGCTTACCTTCCTCCATGACAAAAAGACTCTTCTTTGTATTTAAAGAAATCTCGAACTCCTTGCATTTCTGAGAAACAATCCTTAGGTGGTGTAAATGCTCATCATTAGAACCAGAAAATATTGTCAAGTCATCTAAGTAAACCACTAAAAAGACATCCTTCTCATTAGCGAAATCTATATCCATGGCCCGCTGAAAAGTGGCCTCGGCATACTTCAACCGAAATGGCATCTTGGCATACTGAAAAGTCCCCCATGGTGTTGTGAAGGCAGTTTTGTCTTGGTCTTTTTCGTGCACCAAAATCTGATTGTAACGTGAGTAGCCATCTAGTAGTGACATCCATGAGGCTCCAACTACTCTTTTCAGAATGTGGTCCATCCTAGGAAGAGGATAATTATCTTTCAGGGATACTTTATTTAGGTTCCAGAAATCAAATGCACAACCTTATCTCTCCAGTCTTTTTTCGTACTGGGACCAAATTTGAAACCCAATTAGAGAATCTAATTGGAATAATGATACTAGTTTTAAATAATCTATTTACCTCTTTCTCGATGGACAGCAATAGCTTTGGGTTGATCCTCCTCAACTTTTGTCTAAAGGGTTTTGTATCCGACTTGATAGGAATGGTGTGCTAAATGATGTTCTTGTCATACACGTTCAAATCTGAGTAATCCCATGCAAAAACATCAGAAAATTCAGAAAGAAACTTAACATACTCAGCCTTTGACTCAAGAGATAATGTTTTTGATAACTTAACAAGCTTGGGCTAGTCCGTTGTCCCAATGTTTACATCTTCAACTCCTTTATCAGTAGGAACCAAGGTTGGTTTTCTCACCACATCATCTTGATCAAACAACTCCTCTAAAGGTATAAAACCTTTAGGAATAACATTATCCTTCAACTGTAAAACATCCATTTGATTTACCTCAATGTCTTGTTCATTGGAATCACAAACATCATCAATGAAAGCATCCTTAAACTTCCCTTCATTCTGCAAAAAGGAATTAATTTCATTTTCATCCCAGAAAACTTGCCAATATCTCAAATTATCAGGAACAGTAGGCCTATGTTTGACATGAATTTCAAATGTATTGCTATAATTCATTGGAATTTTCATATTGCTCGCTGTTGTAGCAAGTGAATCAGAAATGATGTTTTGACTTCTTAGCACCGCTGTCAATGTGTATTCTAGAAACATATTCAAGATATCCAGGACTACATTCCTATAATCTCTCATCCACAAATGCTTCGCTTGATATTCTCCTTTGACTAGTTTAATCACTAGCTCTGAATCACCATAAATAGAAATCATTTTCACACCTAGCTTCTTCAAAATCTTTAGACCTGTAATCAATGCCTCATACTGCACTTCATTATTAGAGAAATTGAAAGCTAATTTATAGGAACACACTCTAACATTACTTGGAACTTTTTCTGGGTGAAAAATAGGACTTCGAATCCAAATTCCAATACCCGCACCATCTTTACCCAAAGCGCCATCGAAGTCCATGCTCCAAAGGTCGTCTTCATCTTCCAGATGTTGGAATTCTACTTTTGTTTCAATCTTACCTTTGCTAGTTGCTTCATTTTTCTGTTCTTCATTGACTTTCTGCTCCTGTGGAGGCTGCTCAGAAGGAATTGCCACTTTTTTCTTTTCTTGATTAAGAACTGCTCTAAGACCCTGGAAACTTTCTGGTACATCATCTACTTCTACAAGATGAATATCTACATCATTCAATCCACTATTAGCGTACAAAACAAAAGACTCTAAATCTGTATGTACAACATTTATTAGATGATTGATGGGCTTCTCTTTACTAGCGATCATATATTTCATCTACTTTTCCCTGTACAACTTCCTCAATTGACTGAAAACAAGGATTATAGCATAAGAGAAGTCAAGTTGTAAAGTGCCTTTGAGTTTGTCTCCCCACGATCTAGACAACAATATACCAAATCAAGGTGGTATATCAGCTACTACCACATCCATCAAAACATTCTTGGTTGGGATTTGATCTAAGGAAACCACTAAATCTTTTATGAGATCAATGCAACGAACTCTCCCATAATCAAACGAATACAAATCATGATATTATCGAGTGATATATAGGCCCAGCTTTTCCATGATAGCCTTGGACATCAAATTGTGAGAAGCTCCAGAATCAAGCATAGCATTATGAAGAATATACTCATGAAGTCTAAGACTCAAATAAAAGGGAGGAACCTCACTATCGTCTAGCTGACCTTCTATAGCTAGACCAAAAATAAGTTCAAGATGATCATCCTCAACATTCACCATGTCAGACAAAGGATCAATTTGCAGTATTCTAGACACATGGTGTTTGTAATAGCTATTTTTAACAAGCTTGGTCAAAGGAATGGACACTTTCAATTTAGCAATTTCACTTTCTAAATTAAAAGATTTTACTTTTTCTACCTCTTTGACACCGATGTCCCTCTTATCTGTTTTATCCTTCGTTGCACTATCCTTTTTCTAATTGTCTTTCTCTTTTGTAGTTGTACTTGTTGATGGCTGATTTACCTTGCTAGGATTCTGATCGGCATGCTCCTTTCCTTTTTTCTGATTGTTTGAGAGATCATTATTTGATTGAACATCCTTCCTCTTTTGAATAGGACTGATCAATACATCTTTGCTCCTCAAATAATATTGTTTCTATTGTGCGCTCAAAGCATTCATATAACCACGCTAATAATCATCAGATTCAGTCTCCAAAACAACATCATTTTCTAAGATGTAGTCCTCATCCTTTAAAATGTTGGAACTTTCTACATACTCCTCATCTTCGGTCAAAAGACAGACATTCCATCTGCAGTGAAGAAGTGATTTGTTTCAATTACCGGATCTTCCACCTCTTCTTCTTCCACTCCTTGAACATAATTCTGCTGTAAAGGGGTTCTGATCTGCTATTGTTGTTGCACTGGTTGTTCTAGTGCTTTTTGCACTCTTTGCTTGATTCAGAATTAGGGTTACTGCTGCTCTCTAAAGTTTTGGATATGGATCTATGGTTTAGGTCTATCTATGATGGACAATCAGTAAACCATCCTTTCCATTGTTCAAATCAATGTATCCATTTTTACATCTGAAGTAGATGCTTATTATTTCACGGTCGCTCTTTTCTCTGATCTCATTCTTTCTCTTTTGGACAGCAAGTTCGCTTCTACGCTCACAACATTCTTTTGCATGTATTCTAGAGTTGTAGGATCACGTTCACACAACTGGTATGCCATATCAGCATCAAATCCATTTGGAAATTTAAGCGAAGCCAACCCCTCTGGTGGTTTGATATTTGCAGGGATAGCATTGGATACTGCATTAAATCTCACACAATAGTCTTGCACACTCTAACCAACATTTCTTTTAATGTTCTCATATTAAGAAAAAATCTGAAGCGGATTCTTCTTCACCTCCCACCGATCTAGGAACTGCCTCTGAAGGACGGGTAGAGTAATGATAGAAGTTGTTTATAGGGTTCTAAATCATTTCCGAACTTCTCCTCCAAAACTTTGTACAAATAGCCTCATCATCACATCTTCAATTTCAACTTCATGGAGGTCAAAGAAACCATTCATCTTGTCTACGTGCTGTTGAGCTATAATAGTTTGGGTGTCATCGAAGAAAGGTATTTTTCTTTGATAATTAGGGGGCATGGCACTAGGATTTTGAGGAAATACAAGGGATGCATATCAGGCAACCATAACTGGAGGTGGGGGAGGTTGTAGATTTAAAACAAGGATTGGGATGTTCAGTATAATCAAAGGGGGATTAACAATATTATGAGTGGTGTGAACAGTCTTTGAAGAAAAAGGTGGAGGATGAGGGATAGTTTGAGTGGTAGTAGATGCAATGGAATTATTTCAAAATTCGAAAGATGGCCTATGAATCTTATTTTGTACTCAAGTGTTTAAGTTTGAAGAGAGGTTCTGCAAATGATCAAGAGTGTGAATAAGATGTGACCCTAATTTATTGTGTGAAAACAAGTCTTCAATGGGGTTATGAAGAGAAATAGAGGAATCAACAATTGTTTGATCAATCCAACTTAAAGATTTACTACGAAATAAACTCTGCTCAAAATTAATATCAAACTTAATATCTTGCAAAGTGTCTAACCTTTCCGGGAGTGAATTAACTCGAGGAATGAAATCCTGACTTGATTGTTCTCTAGCTAAACTAGATTTCTCTACAAATTTCTTAGATTTTAACCCAATTTTATGAGGATCATTGACAATTGTCGCAGGATTTAGATCTATATTGGATATGGTGTACTTTTGGGAAGCCAGTATGTCTAATTTTGAAATTAAGATATTGCTTTACAACTTTCTGATTCAACCTATGATTAAATTCTATAACTCATCATCCACAGGCTTAAGAATTTAAATAAAACATCTTAATGGGGTGATTAATTTCTAATCTTTCGTTTCCCTAGTATGGTTGCCACTATGTTATCACCTAGATTGAGCCTTAGGCTGAAGGAAGGAAATGCCAGGGTAACCACAAACCATGCTTAGACAAGTAGCTAGCCCTATTAGGCCAAGATAGGGCTCTCTCAGTAAGGATCTTAGCCAAATTGACTGGATATAGAAAATGATATTAGGTTAGGTATAGTAGCATAAGGTTTGATTTGATTTTGGAGGGTTTGGTTGGATCAAGGGGAGCCAAACAGTTAGGGCAAGGAAATTAGGTCAAAACTGCAAGGTGTTTGATGGGGAAAGGTAGGCACAATGATCAGAACCTTACGGTTTGATGGATGAGGTGAAATGATAGGTGAGGAGCTAGGAATAGCATGTAAACCTCATGGATTCTTCCTAAACTGAAGAAAACACAGACTATGAAATGTCTACCCAAAATAGAGCATAAAAGTTATGGATTCTGCCTTTCAAACTTGTATACATTCACATAAAGAGTATGAAATGATGAAATGGAATCAACAATACATTTTAACACATGAAAACATAAGAAAACTGAACTGAGCATCATACACCATGGATCCCAAAGAAATAGCTACAATTTTTCATTAATCTCCTATTGTAACTAGTACAAAATGATATCTATCAAATCCTAAGCATCCCACTGAGTCTGACCCCTACAACGACTGAGGAAAAGCATCATATAAACCCAAAATAGCTCATCTTAAGTTCAGGGAGTTGAATACATGAGATGAGGAGATGTTTCTAACAAAATCTGAACTGCTAACAAGAAAATAGGGTGGTCAAAGTGACTTATCCCTAATCCAAGCAAACCGATTCATTACACCTCATGAACTTGATTTACCTAATGTATTTACCCTAGTAAGTACTAGAAACATGATAATTACATTCAACTCATCATTTACATGGATAAAATCATGATTTTCCAAGGTGAAAGTGAAAACTGGGATGAAACAGTGAAAATCTGGATAAAACTATCAAACGTGCAGTGCCAGTGCTAGGTGCGCAGTGCCAATGCCAAACACACACTTCATATTCAGGTGGAGTTTTGAGTGCCTTCCTGGTGTCCAAATTGGGCCCAAAATATATTGTTGGAAATCTCTTCAAGTCTAATTTCCAGAACATCTTGAATTTTTGCATTTGGAGTTCATTTTCCCTGTCAAAAGTCAATCCTCCCAACATTGGTCAGTGCATAACACCCAAACCAAAAAGAGGGCAGAAAGGTCATTTTTTGAGGGTTTTTTGCCCTTTTGGTCAACTAGTTCTGCTCCAAAACCTTAGCAAATGCACAGGGTGCATGTACTCATCATTGTGAATCCAAAAATGCTGACCATTTCCTCATTGGATGCCCCAAAAAAGAGCGTGATTCCCAAGGCACTGTGCATTTTCCTTCCATGACTGTGCAAAAACTGGACTGAAAAACACATCAACTTCCTTCAAGCTCAAAAATGGTCCAACATGCCCAAAAATTTGTTTTTATGACTGATCAAAGGTTAGAGGAGTGTAGGATGCCTCAGTAGGTATGTTAAGTCTCCTCTTCTCCTCTTGCTTGGTCAATTTGTCAATTTTCTCATGTGCTCTTTTGAGCTTACTCCTTGCCACTTGGTTTCTCCTTGCATAATACTTGGTCATCTTCCTTTGTATCTCAAAATCTCTATTTTCTTTGTCCAAGAGGGTCTCCAAGTGTGTGTTCACTTTCTCAAGCCAAGACTCTCTGTTCTTAGCTATGTCCTTGACCAATTGCTCATCTAGAGTGAGCTGCTCCTCCAATTCTCCCTCTTTTTGTCTTTCAAGTGTTGGAAATAATACTGAGAGGGGGGGTGAATCAGTATTATCAGATCAATCAAACTTTTCAATGCTCAGAAACATATACGCTACTTCAGTTAGGTGAAACAGCGTGTACACGCTACTGTGATTAAGTAAAACAGCGTATAAGAAGAAAACTCATAATTTAGTTAGCTTATTCTTCAGTTAAGTTCATCAGGACATTATTAACAGTAAGCAGGTGCAGTATAACAGAACAGATCAAAAACCACACACATGAACACCAAGATATAAGGTGGAAACCCAATGTGGGTGAAAACCACCTGCTGCAAGTTGTCTCTATCTTTCTTTAATAAGAAACTTCAGTTTACAATATTTTTGTACTGGTGCAGCCTTGTACCAGTACGCAGGCTACAACCTGCAGAAGGCTACAACCTTCTCTCGTTCTCCAAACTTCCTTGGAAGGGAGCTCCAACCCCCTTTGCTCTTGTACTAGCCAAGATACTAGTACATAGGTGCTGGCCTACAATCTTCTTTCTTTCAGGTACCACCTTTCATACATTTTCAGACTGGATATTCCTGAAGCACATCATTCAATCTGTAGAACCCAATTCATTCAACTTTCATAATAGATCCATGAAGCATAAAACAACCAATACTAGAATTATCAAACTTTGAATCACTGAACCACTGAACCCTGTCAATCACCAGATACCAGAACCCAGAGCAGTCTACAGAACTCTGCAATAACAGTCAGATCCAACTGCAAACCCAAAATTCAAGCTTTAAGAGATATACGCTACTTCAATGAGCGAAACCCGCGTGTACACGCGTTTTTACTTAAGCCAATCTGCGTACAGATCTAAAAATAGATTCTCTCAACTTGCAGCTGTACCAGACATCAGTTAGATCCAGAACATAATATTGCGACAGTATGCAGATCTAGAAATACGCATAATCAACCATATCATAATAGAGCATTTCAAACCATTAGATCCCGATTTGTTCTTAGATCTAGTCTTCCATCCGCCGATGTGATTTCTCCTTAGCTCATATCAAGCAACCCGAACCCTGCATATCAGATCTCTTTCTCTCTTAGATATTCAAGCCTTGTCGAAAGATGAAATTGCCTAATGATCTTCTTCTCCTTATATAGTCTTAGGCCTAGCTCAATACCAAGAGCCAAAACCATAGAAACACAATACCATCAACTTCAAAACTAGGGATCGACACGCCCGTCGAGACACAATGGTCCGAAATCATAGGCACAACTTCCAAGGACTAACCACCATGGACCAAAGATACTTTTCCACATACACGCGCTTTTTCTGAATCCAACTTGCGTGTACACGCGACTTGGGCTTAACGAACATGCGTATATGGACTTCCTTGGCATGCTGTACTAAGATCTGTCTTCTGATTAAGTTGCCATCACCTGTACCAACCTCTGAGCACCTGTACCATCCTCTGAGTGAGTTGCCATCAAGGACAACATTTGAATCATAATGCCAACAATCTCCCCCTTTGGACTTGATGGCAACCACCACACCAAGTCACTCTCCCCCTTTGACATCAAGGGCAAAGGGCTGTGCTCCCCCTGAGGACATGCTGATACCTCTGCTTGGCTGTGCTGATTCGTGCTCCCCCTGACAGTAGGCCAGAGCTGCAAAAGATGTTCTTCAACAAGAACCAAGACTTATACACCATAAGGGACCGTCCTATCACCAAAAGACTCAATACATACATCCATACTCCCTACCAAGAGGGGACATATCAGAAACAACCAATTATATTACAACATTCATCCCAGGCATAGTGGGGAAACCAACATAGGCCGTTACATGACCTTGACACTATAAAAGAAATATGACAAGAGAGATACATGACATAGAGACAACAGATCTAGACCAAGACTTAGGAAAGGCACTAGCAGCATCTGATAAACATCTTGTTAGATCAGCAACCAGGATTTCTTTCTGAGCTCCTTCTCCTGAAACCAACAACCAAAACATCTGAATGCCAACAATGCTTTATGAGACTTTTAAGCTGCTCCCCCTGAACCTGTGCCTGTTGCACTCCCTGAAACTATGCCTGAAGAATTCTGACATTCCCCTTGCTGTTCAGAACTTCAGAGTTTTCCCTTGCTGTTCCGAACTTCATATACGCGATTTTTCCTGTATAAAACAGCGTATGTACGCGGATATACTTTCTGCAACAAGCGTCCAACATATACGCGACTTACCCATCATGAAACCGCGTGTATACGCGCATATCCCTTCCGTAACCTGCGTATACCAACTTTTTTGTAGAACAAACAAACTTCAACAATAGGATGAAGCATCAACTACTCCCAGCTTTTGTCTGAGATATTCAAAAGTTTCCCTGGGCAGTGGTTTTGTGAGAATATCAGCAACTTGCTCCTTAGAAGGAACATACTCCAACTTGACCTTCTGCTCAAGCACTTGTTCCCGAAGAAAATGGTACTTGATTGGTATGTGCTTGGTCTTTGAGTGCATGACTGGATTCTTTGAAATGCTGATTGCACTTGTATTATCACATAAGATAGAGACAGGTGGAGTGCAAGTGATTTGAAAGTCCTGCAAGGTCTGCATCATCCAAAGAAGTTGTGTGCAACAAGATGCTGCAGCCACATATTCTGCTTCAGCTGTAGATAAGGCAATCGAACTTTGTTTCTTGCTGAACCAAGATACTAATCTGGAACCCATGAAGAAAGCACCACCACTTGTGCTTTTCCTATCATCCACACTTCCAGCCCAATCTGCATCTGTGTAAGCATGAAGAGTGAGATCTGTATTTCTAGGATACCATAAGCCATAGTTTTGGGTCCCTTGAAGATATTTGAAGATTCTTTTGACTGCCTGAAGATGAGTTTCCTTTGGGTTGGCTTGAAATCTTCCAACCATTCCTACTGCATGTGTAATATCTGGTCGAGTACCTGTCAAATAAAGCAAACTCCCAATCATGGATCTATAAGTGGGTTGGTGAACTGCTGCTGATTCATCATTTGCACTGAGGCTGCATCCTGTAACCATGGGTGTACATACTGGCTTTGACTCTTCCATGCCATACTTCTTCAAGATCTGCTTGAGGTATTTGGTTTGAGACAAGAAGATACCTCCTTCATTTTGTTGGATTTGCAATCCAAGAAAATATGTCAATTCTCCAAGAAGTGACATTTCGAATTCTTTCTGCATAACCAAGGCAAAGTTTTGACTCATAGTCTCTTCATTGCTGCCAAAAATAATATCATCTACATAAACAACAAGAATTAGCAATTTGTTATTTTCAACTTTTATATAGAGATTGCTATCTGCTGATCCTTTTGAAAAGCCTTGTTGGTGAAGATATTTGTCCAACCGATAGTACCAAGCCCTTGGAGCTTGTTTGAGTCCATAGAGTGCCTTTTTCAATCTGCATACAAGGTTTGGATCATTCCCAAGAATGAAACCATCTGGCTGCTCAATATATACTTCTTCTTCTAAGTCTCCATTCAGGAAGGCTGATTTCACGTCCATTTGAAATACCTTGAAGTTTTGAAAGCTTGAGAGAGCAAGGAACATTCGGATGGCCTCAAGTCTTGCCACAGGAGCAAAGGTCTCTTCAAAATCTATTCCTTCTTGCTGTGCATACCCTTTACAAACAAGTCTGGCCTTGTTTCTAATTACTTCTCCATTTTCATTTAATTTATTCTTGAAGACCCATTTTGTTCCTATTACATTCTTATCTTTTGGTCTAGGAACTAATTCCCAAGTGTTGTTTTTTTTTATTTGCTCAAGTTCTTCATCCATTGCTTTGACCCAACATTCATCTTTGCATGCCTCTTTCACATTTTGTGGTTCAGTGGAGGAGAGTAATGCCAAGTAGCTTGAAGCTTCTGCAAGTGTCCTTCTTGTTTGTACTCCTGCTTCTTTCTGCCCCACAATCTGAGTTTCTGGATGATTCTTTTGAACATATCTGGATGGAGTCTTCTCTTCTATTCTTGTCTGCTCCTCTGGTTCTTCTTGAGATTCTTCTTCTTCTTGAGGTTCTTCTTCTTCATTATTTCGCCTTTGAGAGTAACCTTCATCTTCTTCAATGTCTTCATGATGAACTTGCCTAGGAATATATCCCTTCTCATCAACCACTATATCAATACTGTCAACAATTCTGCCAAGTCTTTTATTGTAGCACTTGTATGCTTTGCTATGTGGAGAATAACCAAGAAGAATGCCCTCATCTGCTCTAGGTTCAAGTTTGCCAAGTTGCTCATCAGTATTCTTGATATAACATTTGCTCCCAAAGATTTTGAAGTGCTTCACGGAAGGAGTTTTACCACTCCAAAGCTCATGAGGTGTTTGAGTGCTGTTTACTCGGACATTTGTTTTGTTAAGAATAATAACAGCAGCATGTGCAGCTTCACCCCAGAAGGTTGCAGGAGTACCTGATTCATCGAGCATAGCACGAGCCATTTGTTGGATAGTTCTGTTCATTCTTTCCACAACCCCATTTTGCTGAGGAGTTCTAGCTGTAGAGAATTCTCTTCTTATCCCATGTTCATCGCAGAAATCGAAAAATTCATTTGATGTGAACTCCCCACCTCTGTCAGATCTGAGGCACTTAATTTTGTGTCCTGATTCATTTTCAGCCAATGCTTTGAAGGATTTGAATTTTTCGAATGCTTCATCTTTGTGCTTCATAAGCCCTAACCACACAAACCTTGAGAAATCATCAATGAATAATATCAGATATTCTTCTCCTCGAGGTGTCCTTTTCCTAAATGGACCACATACATCTGTATGGACTAGCTCAAGAGGCAAGCTAGCTGATCCTCCCTTTTCTGGAAAGTTAGTTCTGGTTTGCTTTCCAAACTGACAAGATTTGCATATGGTGTTGTCTGGAATTTTGATATCTGGAAGATCGCGAACTGCCTGATATTTGCATGCTTTCCTTATTTGTGAGAAACTTAGATGTCCCAACCTTCGATGCCATAACCAGTGCTCTTCATCCTTGCTAAGATAGCATTGTTGTTGTCCTTCTTCAAATATATACAGATTATTTGGAGTTCTTTTGCCCTTGAGAACTGTTTTTCCTGTATCAAGATCACGAACAAGACATCCATTTGATCTAAAAATAACCTCGGTTTTTTGATCACACATCTGACTGACACTTAGAAGATTATGCTTCAATCCATCAACATATAAAACATTTCCAGCCTTGACCTTTTCTTTCAAAGGAGCAATACCTTTTCCTTTTATAGTTGCAGGAGTATCATTTCCAAAAGAAACTTTCTTTCCCTTTTCTAAAGTAGAATAAGATTCAAGTTTTTCTTTATCACCTGTCATATGTTTCGAACATCCACTATCAATGTACCATAGATTTTCCTGTCCTTCTGCATAAAATGCTATCCCACATCTTTCTGTTTGAGGTTCCTTTATTCTCCATGTTTTGGTGCTCGTGGATTGTTCCTTTTTCTCCTGAAACCTGCTCCTGCATTCAGAGTCTTTATGACCAAAATTATTGCAAATAGAACATTCAACTTCATTTTCAAGAACCGAAAAGTTGTTATAGGTCCTTTTTGTAATCCCTGTCATACTTCTTTGTTTTTGAGCTTCCCTAGTCATGATTGTTTTATATGCAACACATTGAGCTGCTCTGTGACCAAAGTTGTGGCAAGAAAAGCATTGTCCATTGAAGAAGCTTCTGCGGTTATTGAATCTACCAGCCAACTGATTGTAATTTCTATTTTCATCTATTCTTGAGCCAAACTGAGAAGATTTTACCTGTGGTTGGTTGTAGCTTTTGTTCATCCTTAAGGAGGATTGTCCCTGATAGTTTCTATTTGTAATTCGTCCCTGCTTTACCTGATTATCTTCATTGTTCTTCCGCTCATTTCTTCTTGCTGCATCAAGATAACTTTTTGAGGTGGATGCTTGAGAGGTTTCTCCATTATAGCCCAATCCTGTCTTGTTTAGAGGAGACCGCTGCACACTGATAATCTCATCCAAAGTTTCAGATCCTTTGACAAATTTAAGATTAATAGCCTTTGTTTTCTCAATTTCTTTTCTGAGACCAACAATTTCACCTTCTAGTTTTTCAAGATGTTTTTCCTTTTCATCAATTTGAAATTGCAAAGTATCAATGATCACATTCTTTTCTTCTATGCCTCTCTTGAGTCTAGTGATTTCATTATAGAGATTATCCACATCTACAGCATCCTCATAATCATCATCTTCAAATGCCATTAACAGCTTATATTTATTACCTTGTTCATCTTCATCACTGTTTGATAAGCCATCACTATCTTCATGGGTGTAGTAGCTTTTCTTATTTGCACTTTGTTTCTTGTTCCATCTAGCAGGTTCTTTTCCTTTATCCTTATAAGGACATTTTGCAGCATAATGACCTACTCTCCCACAAGCAAAGCATTTGAAAGGTAGCTTACCTCTGAACCTTCCAGAACCCCTTTGAAGATTTCTGACAAAATTTGATTCTTCTTCCTCTTCTTCTGGAACATGGCTTGCTTCATAGTAATCTTCTTTTCCTGATGCCTTAAAAGCAGCTTCCCTTCTGTCAGATGGACCTCCCTTTCTCATTTCATAAGCGGTTAGAATTCCATGTAGCTGAGACATAGTGAGAACACGGAGATTTTCTTTTTCTTCTATTGCAGATACTTTAGATTCAAACTTGGGGGATAATGATCTTAGAATCTTTTGAACTACTATAGTTTCTCTTATTTCTTCACCCAAATTTTTCATACAATTAACAATCTCATCTACCCGAAGAAAATAATTAGCCACACTTTCATCATTATACATCTTGAGAGTCTCATATTGAATCCTGAGAGTTTGAAGTTTAGCTTGCTTTACCTGTTCATCTCCTTCATAGCTAGTGATCATTTTGTCCCATATTTCTTTTGCTGATTTGAAGTGCATGACCTTCATGAATTCTGTTTGAGATATACTTCCTAATAGAGTACTGACTGCTTTTGCATTTGTTTCATACTTCTTTTTCTCAGCTGGATCTGTAGGAGTAGCTGAAGGAAAAGCATAGCCTGTTTCTACAATGTTCCAAACTTCTGTACCAAGAGATTGAAGATATGCAGTAACTCTTACCTTCCAATAATTGAAATTTGTCCCATCAAAAATCGGTGGCCTGATTGATGCTTCTTTCTCGTAGCTGCTCATGATGAATGATCTACCTTCAAGCGATCAAGCTTATCTGAAGGACCTGCTCTGATACCAATTGTTGGAAATAATACTGAGAGGGGGGGTGAATCAGTATTATCAGATCAATCAAACTTTTCAATGCTCAGAAACATATACGCTACTTCAGTTAGGTGAAACAGCGTGTACACGCTATTGTGATTAAGTAAAACAACGTATAAGAAGAAAACTCATAATTTAGTTAGCTTATTCTTCAGTTAAGTTCATCAGGACATTATTAACAGTAAGCAGGTGCAGTATAACAGAACAGATCAAAAACCACACACATGAACACCAAGATATAAGGTGGAAACCCAATGTGGGTGAAAACCACCTGCTGCAAGTTATCTCTATCTTTCTTTAATAAGAAACTTCAGTTTACAATATTTTTGTACTGGTGCAGCCTTGTACCAGTACGCAGGCTACAACCTGCAGAAGGCTACAACCTTCTCTCGTTCTCCAAACTTCCTTGGAAGGGAGCTCCAACCCCCTTTGCTCTTGTACTAGCCAAGATACTAGTACGTAGGTGCTGGCCTACAATCTTCTTTCTTTCAGGTACCACCTTTCATACATTTTCAGACTGGATATTCCTGAAGCACATCATTCAATCTGTAGAACCCAATTCATTCAACTTTCATAATAGATCCATGAAGCATAAAACAACCAATACTAGAATTATCAAACTTTGAATCACTGAACCACTGAACCCTGTCAATCACCAGATACCAGAACCCAGAGCAGTCTACAGAACTCTGCAATAACAGTCAGATCCAACTGCAAACCCAAAATTCAAGCTTTAAGAGATATACGCTACTTCAATGAGCGAAACCCGCGTGTACACGCGCTTTTACTTAAGCCAATTTGCGTACAGATCTAAAAATAGATTCTCTCAACTTGCAGCTGTACCAGACATCAGTTAGATCCAGAACATAATATTGCGACAGTATGCAGATCTAGAAATACGCATAATCAACCATATCATAATAGAGCATTTCAAACCATTAGCTCCCGATTTGTTCTTAGATCTAGTCTTCCATCCGCCGATGTGATTTCTCCTTAGCTCATATCAAGCAACCCGAACCCTGCATATCAGATCTCTTTCTCTCTTAGATATTCAAGCCTTGTCGAAAGATGAAATTTCCTAATGATCTTCTTCTCCTTATATAGTCTTAGGCCTAGCTCAATACCAAGAGCCAAAACCATAGAAACACAATACCATCAACTTCAAAACTAGGGATCGACACGCCCGTCGAGACACAATGATCCGAAATCATAGGCACAACTTCCAAGGACTAACCACCATGGACCAAAGATACTTTTCCACATACACGCGCTTTTTCTGAATCCAACTTGCGTGTACACGCGACTTGGGCTTAACGAACATGCGTATATGGACTTCCTTGGCATGCTGTACTAAGATCTGTCTTCTGATTAAGTTGCCATCACCTGTACCAACCTCTGAGCACCTGTACCATCCTCTGAGTGAGTTGCCATCAAGGACAACATTTGAATCATAATGCCAACATCAAGCTCTAAGGATTTTTTCAATCCTCTTGTTCTTGGCCTTATTCTTTATCCCTGTTTGTTATCTAGCTCTCCATACTCTCCATAAGCCTCATCAATCTGAGACATGGCTTTCTCAGCCTCCCTCTTTGCCTTGATGTACTTGATTTGCATCAACTCCTACTTAACCTCTAGTTGCTTGTTCTCTTGCTCATAAAAGGAGATAAAATATTGGGCTCTTTGTAAATTGACCTCAAGCTCCCTGATTTTGGCATCCTTTGCTCTCAAGGTAGCTTAAGAATATTTGTTTCCCTCCTCATCACTAGTGTCCACAAGGAGAAACTCCTTTTCAATGTCATGTTCTTCATGCTGTTGTTTGACCTCTGCTTCCTCTACCTTTTTCTCTTTTCCTTTAACCTGTAATGCCGATGACGAAGGCAAGGCCCCTCCCACTTTTTGTGGGGTAAACACCTGCCTCTTTCCCCTATGATAAGTGAAAGAAAATGGCTGCAAACTATTCCTCTATGGTATACTGCTCTGACCATGCTCAGTGTGTACATCATGTCCCTCACTGCCATCATGCTCGTCATGTTCCTCATCACTATCATCATCTCTATTGGGTGAATGACTGTCTACATGAAATGGTGATGTATATGGTGTGGAGGTGTCTAGTGAAGAATGATCTGTTGAGGATGAGTGATAAGTAAGTTGTGGTGAATGAGAAGAAGTAGGTGGATGAGTGGAGGATGATGGAGGAATGAGGGGAGCTGGCTGAGTAGGTGGTTCATTGAATATTTCATTAGCTATGAAGGTCTCCCAAGCAATGCCTAGTTGATCTAAGTGATGGAGGACTATCATTTTGATGAGATAATGATAGAAAATACTATGCATCTGATGAGTTGGATCCATTTTCTGAGCAATATATGGCATCTTGTCAATACTTATGAAAAGGTAATATGGAAAACTGAGCATTCTTACCATGGTAAAGTGCATGAGAAGCCTGATATGATATGAGTATAGTCTGGAAAACATGCCCTCATATGTGAAATACCTCATGATGATCTTCATTAATGGCACATACTTGTCCAAAAGATAAGAGAAAGGGAATGTTGTGGGGAAAAGTATCCGACTCGGAATGACCCTATCCCTACTCTAAGGGTGATAGTTCCTTAGCAACAACTGAAAGTAAAGCTTTGATATTTTTCCTTTATGAAAGTACAGAGAAGGAAGAAAAGATTGACCAACCGATGTCTTTCGCTTTTGTCGATCCTGTCTTCTCTCTTTGCCTCTTGTTCCCAGCTCCTTGCTCCCTTTGCCGGCCCAGCTACACAAAGATCCTGCAAAAACAAGAGAGGGAAACTACAAGAAACATGTACTCATAACTGATGCATGGATTAGAATGAATCAAATATACAGATAAAAACAATACATCATTGCAATACAAGTATATAGGAGAACATCAAAGCTTTATTGATAGAAGAAAAAGGTTCTGAGAAGGTTACAACCATAAATGGCTCCAATCCAACAGCACCTCCCCAGCAGCAAGAAATCTCCTCTTCCCCTCTATAAAAGCAATCACCCAATAGCTCTAATTGTAAACCAACAGCACTTCCTTGCTTTGCACAAAATTCCAGCCTCCCTAGACCTCATAGAAGAGCTCTATATATAGGGTAGAAGGAGAAAGGATGAGTCAGCTTGAGACTGACATAAAGCTACCTTGTGTCCTCTCCCTCTTCAGTTAAACTTCAGTTCTTGAGTCCACTTGGAGATCCTTGCTTCCACATGGAGATCAAGTACATCTTACTCATCACAGGGCGAATTCCTTGAACCAAGTGTCAGTTTGGAAGCTTCCTGGGCAATTGACACCTTGCAGAATGACTGTGCCACTTGGCCAATCTCGCCCAGCGCAGGTAGCCTTCATTAGAGTTGACTTTCAGCGCAGGTACAAGGAGGAGCAGTTGACATTCAGCGCAGATGCTCAGTGGAGCAGTTGACATGATCCAAAAATAGCCTGTTTTTGAGTGTTTTCAGGTGGAGAACTGATAGGAAGTGTTGTGGTTTGCTGACCTTGTTCCTCTAGGGGTAAGAACAACATGTTTAGGGACTGAGGATCCCTGTAATTATTGACATTTCATGCTCCATGCTGCGAGGCACAAAAATGTCTATAACAGTTGCCCCCTAAAGTATGAGGTCGTTTATCGGGTGAAATGCTTTATCTAGAGGGTCCGAAGTTCATTCAAGTGCCGAGAGGTGCCCTGTAATACAATACAATACAATACATTATTTTTCATTCTGTTTTCATAATCTAGCTGAGGCGGGCATTCCCATGCTCAGCTTTATAAATACATTTTGGTACATAGAACAGACGATCGTCTGATGGTAGACTGATAATTTTCTACTGAAATTATCATCCTTTGAGTAGGATGATCATCTGCTGCAATGATGTACATGACAAATGCTTTTATATTTCCTGAATATGTATCACAGCCCGGATGGATGAAACTAGATCCGGGGTCTTCAAACTCGTTCGATCTTCATTCTAAGTACAAGTCGATCCATGTGAGAATTTCGCTGAAGTCGAACATGGAAAGACATCGCTTGATTACCGGTCAATGATGAAAACCGTTAACAAGCGCGAGAGGAATCACCGATAATGATAATGACCCTCAAGGTACTACAGTACAATTCACGTGGCGTGAATAAAGGACTTGGCGTCGAACGCCACGCAAAATCTTCTGGTCGAAGGTCATTGATGTATACCTGTCGCCGGAAGTGAGAAACTTGCCATTGAGGCATGCAAGCTTCAAAGTACTGATGGGGTTGTTCCTAGATCAACTTCTTGGATAATGAGCTGAAGTCGACAAGAAGCGATCCGTCAAAGGAGGGCCTTAATGAATCCCACATCAATGACACGGAACGGAGCTAATGATTTTAGTGGAGGTGAAAACAAACTGTGACATATGATTCAGGGTGGCGATCATGAATGGATGAAGGATAATGTATGGCAGTGGATGGGACACGGTTGACACTTTCAGAATGACCTCTCTTGAACATATAACGACACTGATGTGATGGATTGGTAGCATTACCCCAAAATGTGGATGGTTTGGCGAAGACCATGGTGATGAGACCGGTGAATGAAACAACCCAACCCGATGTGGTACGGAAGAAAAGTGTCATGTTCAAGAGCGACTTGCTACCATTAAGCTTTGATGTTCTCCCAATTTTTCCCCAGTCATTTCTGACCAGTACCTCTTTATTTTTGTCAAGCTTGAGGAGGATAACATATGCTTGTTCTATAACCTGCCCTTCGGGCAAGCCCATCGCTATGATTTAACGACCTTAGCGATAGGGAAACTCGTTCTCGTCTAAAGACAAGTTTGTCGCTATTTAATCATTTTAACGAGTCTAACGACAAGGAAAACTCGGTCCTTTTCATTTTTAGAGAGTCTGAAAAGGTACAGAAAGTTAACTCCATAATTCTTTTTTCGTCATCTAATCCCTTAAGTCCGAAAAAGTATAAAACAATACAGAAGGGATGAATTTTTGATTGCTTTAACGAGCCGAACAAAACAAGCGCTCGATCTTTTTGTGCAATAATCCCTCAGGTCCAAAAAGATTAAAATCTAGAGGAGGGATAGCTCTTCCGGTCGCTTTAACGAGCTGGAAGGCCAAAACTCGGCAAACTTTTCATATTTTACGAGTCAGTGAAAAGAGCTCAAAGAAGACTCGTCTTTTGAGGAACGAGTGATAAATAGGGATAGCAGCAGATTCCAGGTACAAGTTGGAATATTCCAATCACGGCAGTGTCACAAGGATGGCTAAGTGAAATCACTCTTCGCAGCTGTTCCTCAAAATGGGTAAACAAACATATGGAGATGAACGATTGGCCAAATGAACGGATGGAGGTGAGACTGCAAGAACACGACCAAGGTCTTTAATATGGCTGTCAAAGGTTACATTCACCAAGGTTATTTACCGGTTCATTTTTTCTGGGTGAGCTTGAACTCTAGGGGAAGATTGCTCACAACTTATGTTTATTTTTTAACGAGCATGAACTATGCGCTAAAACTGCTCGGATCTTGCGTTTATTTTTTAACGAGCATGAACTATGTGCTAAAACTGCTCGAAGATATGTTTGCATGCCCCCAGCATAATAACGCAAATCGAGGTGCATGCCCCCCAAGCTTCATTGCATTCAACTTTGTTGGTTGGAATGAAGGTTTACCATTGAGATCTGAAAAGGGGATCGTTTCATTTTTTAATGAGGTTGACATAGTAAAAGAACTATCCTCATTGCCCACGGTATTTACAGTACTCGATAGAAAATCGAAAACTGAAGGATGATAAAGGTTATTTTGAGTATCTTCCCCACAACCCGGGAGAAGGGAACGATGGTGGGGATCATTCCATGGTGCCCCGTCAATTACCATTGATTGGACTATTCCTTTGTCGGTTCCATGCACTCGCGACCAAGGACTTAAAGGGGTGCCATATTCTCTAGACCTATCTATCCAAACGCTTGATGAGCGTTGATTTGGGGTTGCCCCCCAGGCCAAGAAAATTGATTGCTACAATACTTCCATTGGGCTTGGGGACAAAACCTTTGCATGATCCATGCTGATATCGTTTTCTGACATCTTTTGTGTGGAAGATATCATATTGCAGGTTCCTACTGTCGCCACTTCTCCCACAATGAACGTTGGCGGAAGGGTGAAAGTTCCCATTAATGTAGGACCTTTTAGTAGGCCTACTCCGATATTTTGAAACGAATGGTCGCTTCCATGGATCAGAGGAACGCTTCCTGTAACTTGTGAACCATTAGGGAGGAAATTTTGTTGGTCAATGATCGTAATCCCTCCTTGAAAGGGGAATGCGATTTTCCTAAAATAGGTCGACACAACAGCTTCCATGGCATAAATCCATGGTCTTCCCAGTAGGATGTTATAGTCAAGATTGCCATCGATGACTTCAACATCTATTTCTACTATTTTGCCCCCTAGTTCAATTTTCAAGTTACTAAGGATACCGTAAGGGGTATATGTCCTTTCGTCGAATGCTTTTAATGTTGTCGATGATCACGACAAGGTTGGAGATCCTAAAGTTTTCCAGCAACTCATCGACATAATACATGTCGATGCCCCCTCATCAATAATTGTTCGATGAACAGTTTTGTTGAGGGCTTTCACTTGGACGAGGAAAGCTAGTTGAGCTCGTAACTGAGGATCATATCCTTTGTGATCAAAGGATACAAGATTGGAATCTTTAGGATCCACCCCACCAATTGCTGATAACAATGCCTGCCTTTGGGATGGGCAATTTTGTAGTACTTCAAGAGTCGACATAGCAGACGGCGATTGCGCCAAATCTTCCACTATATTATAATGCTGTGCCGCTCTGGCACGAGGATTAAATGTCGACTTGTGTACTACTCCCTTTGGCGGTTTTATTGTTAATTCATGCGTGATGGGGGGTACAACTTCTGCCGAAGCTGTTGTCGAACTGCTAGGTTGATCTTTACCTTTATCGTTCGACACCTATGGATTCCCGTAATCTTTGTTCCTTATCGAAATCAAAGCATCATTCTGTTGCTTCGATATCGATAACATAAGCACTTGCGACGGTGAAGCATTTCCACTACCAACCAGATTTTTTCCTCGATCGGGAAACGGATCAGTTAACACAGCTGGAGTTTGCGAACTCTTTAAGAATCTTTTTAGATCAGCTTTGTATGGACATTCTCTCGTCCAGTGATCCTCATCACATATCTGACACCCATAAGGTGGTTTCCTATCTCGAGGAGGGCTTGGAGAAGTTTTTTGAGGAGATGACTCTCCTTGTTTCTTCTTCTTCCCTTTGTTTTGATTTTTCTTGCTTCCTGGTTGATGGTTTCTTTGCCCTTATCTGCTGATACGACATTTACTTCCGAAGCAAGAATCTCTTCTTGAGCATTTTGATTCGAATCTTTACGGGCCTTCTTGGGGTTGGCCTTTCTCGGATTCGCGTTTGCCGTGCCAATCACGCCATCGCCGGCATGAGAGTCACTATTCGATTTAGGAGGAGGAGGAATTGAAAACTCTGGTCTAGGGGCGTCTGGTATCTTGTCATAGAGTGTGCCGGACTGAGTATACACTAAATCCAAATATTGCGCACGAGCAATAACCTGCTCTTCTGTTTCGACTCCTCCCTTCGCCACATCTTCCGTTATGGCCGGAAGTAACGACTTTATGAACCACTCAGCTAAAAGCTGATCAGGAACGTATGTTTTAACCATTCTTCGTCGACGTCGCCACTCATGTATATGATCTGATATATGTGTGGCCGTTGTCTGCTTGAAATTGGTCAAGATCTCTGTTCCAGTTTCGTACCTTATAGGTAACTGAAAGTGTGTTAAGAAAGTCGTGGCTAGGGAACTAAAATTGTCGAAAGAGGCTCTAGGTAATTCAATATACCATTTAGCTGCCGGACCAGTCAATGTCCTCTGGAAAAGGCGAAGCCTTATCGAATCATCATTCAAGGTATTCGACGAACACCACAGATGGAATGTCATCACATGATTCGACGGGTCTTCGCCAGGATTTCCATTGAATTTAGGAATGTCCGAAGGAAGTTTGTGAGGAATCGCTGGCCACCAATGGGCATAGGCGATTGGATCGTTCGTCAATCAATGTAAATCTGGTAATTCTAGAGTTGCCACGAATGGCAACTGCTGATTCAGGTTTGGCGAGGCGTACCCAGGATACGATGGAATCGCCTGAGCAGTAGGCCTTTGCATACCAGCATAATGTAACTGATGTTGATATGACTGATATGGCTGTTGGGCTTGGCCACTATAAAGTGGTTGATTTAACCCGTTCTGAATATAGGGTTGCCCACTATTCGCAAAGATCTGTTGTTCAGATCCCTGGTACACCTGTTGAAACTGAGGTTGTTGGTATTGCACCATCCATGGTTGCGAAGCCATGTTTTGCTGTGCGATACTAACCGACGGACCAAGATGCGGGGTTATGGTTCCCGTTTGTGTCTGTGTCGTCCCGGCAGTTGGCGATTGTGGTTGTGTTGCAGGTTCAATGGGCTGTTGCATTACAACTTGGGGTTGACATACAACAGGCATCGATTGAACTTGCGACACGGTTACAATTGTTGGCGTCATCGGGATACTAGACATAGGTACACACTGTTGCATGGAATATACAACTCTTGGTTGTTGGGGTAACATAGGTACCCAACCACTCGTCGTTACTTCAGTCAAACCTGAATGTTGTTGAAAACTGCCGTATGGGTATCCCCCCGGAAGGGGAAGTGAAAGGGCATATTGCCCCCCATATGGTAACAATCCGGAACTCAAGGGTATAGATTGCCTTTGAGGACTGGATGGCCCAAACTGATTTCCAAAGGGATCAATTTGTCTAGTTTCAACATAAGAATTACCGGGTATTATACCGGAAGAACAAACTGGAACAGACCAAGTTGTCGTAATAGTCCCTGGGTGGACTCCTTCTAGCTGATGAGAGCTAGTCGGGACAGCTGGTATGCCGGCAAACATCGTTGGAGTGACAGCAGGAGTTTCTGCTGTCGCTATGTCATTTGGCACAGTCTTAGATGTCGACGGTTGCTCAGACATTTTAAGTCTATCCAATAAACTGCCTAACGATTCTACAGGAACTTCCAGTGGCGATGGACAAACTTCTGATGCAAAAGGAAAAAGAGTGGCGCCTACTCCAAAATGAGTTGGAGTATTTGCTTGCTGGTCCTCTACGATTTCCTCTATTGCAATCAGACCAGGAGGAAGAGGAAGACCGCCAGGTCCGTAAAATATTTCTGGTGCCGAAGAAGGGGTTGCTTCGACAACGACAGTCGTTTGAGCAACAAGACTCTGTGGACCGGTTTCAGATGGAACTGGTTCAGTTATGCAAGTACTTGTCCTCAGACTAGGATCAGTACAACTGTCCCTCTGTTGCTGTTGAACTTCTTCAATGGAGGCAGGGATTCCAGAAATATTAGGAGTGACCAGAATCTCAGATGTTGTCGGAACTGTTGTTCTAACTTTAATGGGAGATTTTGACCCGGTCAAGCGAGTTCGCTTCATCCGTACTACTCTCGATTCCGGAGACAAAGACGGTTGACTCACGAGTCTCCTCGAACGACGGAGTTTTAATTGACTTTCCTCCACGGTTGCGGATTACTTGATCAACTAAAATACAAAAAGGGGAATTATGTTTCCGTATTGAATGAATTTTATTAGACGCTTTTAGACACAACTTTGCTTTTTCATGTTTTAAGAGTCGAGAAAAAGCTAAAGAAGACTCTAGTCGCCTTCGATGTATTAACGAGCCCGAAGTGACAAATGCTCGGTTGGACTTTTTCAGTTATAGAGTTTGAAAAAGGCCAAAAGAAACTGCTCTAGAGATCTAGGCAGAGGGTGTGCCAAACCTTTCGCGAAACCACAGAATACGTTTTACGGTACGGGTGGTCGATCTTCGTGAATGCTGTGTTCACTGCATCGCGATCAGTAGGGCGGCCGACACGGCTTCCTAAGGATAAAGGATAAATGCCTATAGGGGTCTCCCAATATAAGCGACGGTACGCAGGAGCACAAGTCCGTATTAGTGCTATCGTCCCTCAGGAGGAATCACCCACCTTCGTAGAGATCGACAGTCACTACGTTTAACGACGCCGGAACACGTCTCTACCTAGACCTCTATTGTGAGCGTTATGTTACAAAGCGTTTTTAGATTCATTCAATATATTTTAAGTTGATCTTGTTTAGCAGTTTGTCTTTCAGGATCACCACGAGATGTATTGGTACAAATTCCTAAATGCAGCTAAAATGATAAGCAAGCTTTACAATCTTTTTAGCTTTGAAAATCCTAACTACTGAGGGGAGAGAAAAACATTATCTTTCCACACAAAGCACAAAGCACAAACTAATGCACTTTCCCCTAGATCAATCACGCAAACTTATCAAAAAATGCAAATGCAAGATGCATGTATTTCTTTTCTTTTCCCTTAATGTTGATGTGGACAAAAGGAAACTGTCGTATAATTTTCGAATTCAATTTGAAGCGTAAACAAACAAGTTTTGTCTAAAATCAAAAGACGCCTTACAGGTACTTGTTTCGACACTAAAAATGTATGAATTCAAACCATAAAATGAAAAACAAACAAACTCAAACAGCCATGAACAGTAATAAAACTAGCTCTTAAGATCACGACGACACTTTTACAGTTCAAGATCTAAGAGGCCACAGCTATACTGGTTTGCTTTTCACAATGGGAAACTGTAACTGAAACAAGAAATACTGAAAGAACAATCACAGTTTCATCACACAACTGAGGCAGAATAATGTCAAGGAAAGTTTGTTTACAGCAAGTACTAATGACAAGCAATCAGCAGCAAAATAACAGTGAAAACAGGGCCAAGACTCAGTGGGAAACCTCAGGAAGACATAGCCTAACTGGTTCAGCGCAGGCTCTGGTCTGTCAAACTGACTCTTAGCGCAGTTCCCGAAGGGAGTACCTGCGCTGAAATGCAGACTACCTTTGGACAGCCTGCACTGAGACACGAGAGTTGCGTTTACAAGGATTTCCGGGTCATAAAAAGCTCAAAAATTCACTGTTTTTGCTGAAATAAAAAGCTATAGGTCAAGTACAAGCTAAGGGATGATCAAGAGGACGAAAAACTATCACAAAGAGCACAAGAGTCTTTTGTAGATCAGCTCTTCAAATCATGAATCTGCTCAGAAAATGAGCAAGAGTAGCAGCCCCTCTACTTCGCTTTTGATATAGTCAAAAGCTTTTCGATTCGGTACTCTTTGGTTCAGGAAATGAATAGCAAAGATACTACAAACACAAAGCAAACAGATACGTTCCCCAGTGGAGTCGCCAGTTTGTTGTGGGGAAAAGTATCCGACTCGGAATGACCCTATCCCTACTCTAAGGGTGATAGTTCCTTAGTAACAACTGAAAGTAAAGCTTTGATATTTTTCCTTTATGAAAGTACAGAGAAGGAAGAAAAGATTGACCAACCGATGTCTTTCGCTTTTGTCGATCTTGTCTTCTCTCTTTGCCTCTTGTTCCCAGCTTCTTGCTCCCTTTGCCGGCCCAGCTACACAAAGATCCTGCAAAAACAAGAGAGGGAAACTACAAGAAACATGTACTCATAACTGATGCATGGATTAGAATGAATCAAATATACAGATAAAAACAATACATCATTGCAATACAAGTATATAGGAGAACATCAAAGCTTTATTGATAGAAGAAAAAGGTTCTGAGAAGGTTACAACCATAAATGGCTCCAATCCAGCAGCACCTCCCCAGCAGCAAGAAATCTCCTCTTCCCCTCTATAAAAGCAATCACCCAATAGCTCTAACTGTAAACCAACAGCACTTCCTTGCTTTGCACAAAATTCCAGCCTCCCTAGACCTCATAGAAGAGCTCTATATATAGGGTAGAAGGAGAAAGGATGAGTCAGCTTGAGACTGACATAAAGCTGCCTTGTGTCCTCTCCCTCTTCAGTTAAACTTCAGTTCTTGAGTCCACTTGGAGATCCTTGCTTCCACATGGAGATCAAGTACCTCTTACTCATCACAGGGCGAATTCCTTGAACCAAGTGTCAGTTTGGAAGCTTCCTGGGCAATTGACACCTTGCAGAATGACTGTGCCACTTGGCCAATCTCGCCCAGCGCAGGTAGCCTTCATTAGAGTTGACTTTCAGCGCAGGTACAAGGAGGAGCAGTTGACATTCAGCGTAGATGCTCAGTGGAGCAGTTGACATGATCCAAAAATAGCCTGTTTTTGAGTGTTTTCAGGTGGAGAACTGATAGGAAGTGCTGTGGTTTGCTGACCTTGTTCCTCTAGGGGTAAGAACAACATGTTTAGGGACTGAGGATCCCTGTAATTATTGACATTTCATGCTCCATGATGCGAGGCACAAAAATGTCTATAACAGGGAAAAATCTTTTCTTATCATTTTTGAACCTTGTCTTAAGATATGGCTCATAAAAACTGTGATGCAGATTTCTTTGCTTGAACCATTTCTCTCCTGCATTTGGAATTCTAGTGGACTATGATATGATGGAAGGAGATATAGTGAATGTGACTCCGACTAAAGTGACCTGGTTGTTTTGCGAATTGAGGATGAACTACTTGGTTAACTGTTGATGAAAATTCACCCTTTCAACCCTTTGGAAAAACTCAAAACAACCCATGTACTTGAAACATGATACTACAAGTGGTGATGCCATAAGTTCTATAGTATCAGTGGGTTCAAATCTGATAATTCTCCCTCCTTTCTTGGTTGACCTCCTTCGCTATCTTTCCCCTTCTTCTGAACTTGTGTATTTTGCCATGGTTTTCTAGGTGAAAACTTGAGGGACTAGTATATATGTCAAGGTGAGTGCAACAGTGAGGAGATGGGGTGGAATACAGTCAGGATGATTGGAAGGTGACAAAGTCTATGAAGTGTTGTAACTCTAATCAAATAGGTGATTTTGGAAACATACAATACAACTTTGCTAGGGTTTCAAAATTTAGGGTGCCAATTTTCTTAATAGATGGAGAAAAAGAGATATTGGGCCACTTACTTGTTGTTTGAAAGTAATTTAAGATTTTGTGGCTTGAGAAAATGAAGGAAAATGATGATTTGGTGCTCCTAGGTTTTGCCAGGCTCCTCTGGCTGAACGCACAGCACCAAGTGCCAGCGCGCAACATCCTTAACAAACACACCCTTCAGCACACGGGCGTGCAGCGCCGTTGAAATTCACACTGACTATTCCAGGCAAATGCACCCTTCACTGCACAGGCATGCAATGCCACACCCAGGTGCATAGTGACTCTTCCCAGTGCACAACATCTAACTAAAATGCACAGCGCCTCTGAAATTATCAAATTATCACTCAATTTCCTCTTTGGCAAGGAGAACTTAGGGTGCAAAAGAGCTAATGAATTTTGAAATATGCCTTGAAAATCTTATATAGAGGATGGGTTTGATTTTTCCTTAGAAAAACCCACTTTATAATGTTTATTTGGAACATTTTACTTTGTCTTCAAATATCTGTCTGATGCTTCTTTTTCTTTATCTCTTTTCAGGTGGATGATGCTTTAATTTAGCTGATTTCTTCAGTGGCTCATCTCTTGCAGAAAGGAGAAATGCTTGGGTAGCTTATGGGAACAATTATTACATAAAATGACTTTGAATTACATCAAAAATATGAACAAAGTAAAATACTCTGTTTTCATCCCAAAAACACATTTTTGAGATGAAAATTACATCAGTGAAATAAGAAATTTGTACAATAACCATGACTTGCTACCAATCACTCTTTGTTTATTGGTCTTCCTCATACCTTTTCTAACCTTTATTTACATTGAAACTATGCTTTTGACCTTGCAAGTGAACCCTAACACCCAATGGAAACATGACTGCCTAGACTCTAAAAATAACATAATTGTAACAATAATTGAATGCAACATGGAGATGGGTGAGAAAATGTACCTCATGAGGTAAAATTTGATTTTCTGAGAATAAGAAAACCATCAATGGACCATTGAAGACATGACCTAGTGGAATGATTAAAAATTTCAGTATGAGATTTGATCCCTGATGGAAGTATGCATATAATGACACTAACATTGGCCTTACTAGGGATGGCAGCTCCTTGGAGGTGTTGGTGGGCTCCAGTATTGTAGCAATAATGCTACAACTCCTGGAGCTTCCTTCTTTAATTTTATCAACCCGGTAGTTCGTAACAAACTTGGAAGTGACGATGCTATATGCACAAGTACTAGCTCTTGCCGCAGCTGTCACTTGGTCAGCTGGCACAACTCTGCTAGGGGCTCAAGCCAACTTCCATGAGCTCTTAGAAGAAGCTTTTTAACTGATGGATGAAAGCTAATCTCAAAAGAAGCTAATCTATTTGCAGAAAGGAACTGAAAGCCAACAAGAAACGCAAACCCTAGCAAACCCTAATTCTACCAGCTAGTCTCACTGATGCAGAGATGGGAATGCAAACTACTGAAAGCGATGCCATTACTTCTATGAAGGTGAAATGCATGTGTTTAGACTATCTCTAACTGAAGAAAACACTTTTTGTATTTTTGTTTCAATTATTAGGATTATCATGCATGTGCTTTTAACTAGTTTTTTACTTGTGCAGAGGTGTGTCAAGGAAGAGGAAGGCTTGAAAAAGGCTGAGAAAGTTCAGAGAGGGTCTAAGGGGTCCCTAACACCCTCCCAGAGAGTCTCACAAGGTTTGGCTACCAAGAGGCAGCGTTTATGAGCTTCTACACGAAGTCTGCAGGGGTTCTACAGGATGTTTCAGAACTTCTACAAGATGTTCTGTAATTCCTACAGGATGTTCTACAATCGGATTTTTGGGTGATGGGTGAGTGGAAGAGGCTGCATGGGTGGATAGGGAGGTAGGAGAGGGGTTTGTAATGCCTTAGTGACAGAGAGATGAGATGATGAGGGGGTGTGCTAAGCTGGTTTGTCTAAAGGAGAGTAGATGGGATGGAAGGCTGAAAAGGGAGGATAATGTGGGCAGTAGTGTAGCTGAGAAACAAGGGGTTTGATTGGGAGATGAGTACCTGGTCTGGGCAAGGCTTAGAAGGATGAGAGAGTGAGGGAGTAGTACTGCACGGTGCAATCTGAATCAAACTCTTCCACGTCCTGCATATAATCAAAACATTCCTAACTGTTTAATGGAACCAATGAACAACAACGTTATTCTTAAGGAAAACCATGTATAGTACTGGAGCAAAGAACATTCCAAGAGATCTGAACGCATGGGAAACTTCTATGAATGAAAATATTGCACCACAGAGTGCATGAATTTGTAAACCAATGTTTTTGGTGGGCAACACTGTCTGCAATTCCAAGCCCTAGAAAGAGGTGAAAATGAGTGTGTAGGCAACCCGGTTTTAGAACTTTTATCAACTCCAATCTCTTCACTCTATTCTAAACAGCTGAAGCAATTCTGTCTTTATGAGAATGACCTACTTAACCACACCAAGAACTCTAACTCAGCAAATTGCGTTCTAAATGCATGTAAAGGAACAAAAAACCATAATGCTGAAAGAAAAAGATAACAATACAGAAGAAGGAGGCCTTAGGCTCTCAGGTTGGGCCCAACCCCAAGAGCTATGGCTCCTTTAAAAGCTCAGAACTGAGATCAAATCCGACTGTCTTCCATTAAAAAATAATAATCATAAGTCAAACAGCATGCCAATAATGGCTACAAAAGAGCAAAACTAAGCTAGCAGCTCGTAGTGTAGGATGTGCAACAATGTTTCAAAAGTCCTTTTCGAAGGCTAAAGCCTTAGCATTTATACACCACGAGGCCCCAAGCTGGCCTCCTAAATTAGTGGGACTCGGCTGACCAAACTAGAAGTGAACTGCTGCTTCCTCAAAATCCGTTTGGCTGTCTTTAAATCCGGTTGTGGTGGCTGTTAGAGCTCGGAGTTGGGGGTGAAGATCCCGAGGAAGGCCTTTTAATGCTGGACAACCCTCCTACGAATCCTCAACCCCATCTTGGTTGTCTCCTTGTCCTTCTTTACTTAGTTGTGTTCCAATCATGTGCCAAAAAACCTGAAATGAGCACGTGTTAGCCACCTAGGAATAGTGACTGCCCTCATTCATACAAATGACATAAATATACTAAAAAATGATGCATAAGTTATGAAAAATGAAGGATTGAGAAAAGGTAGTTAGGCCAAATGAGCCCAAAATGTTACCAAATTTGGGGCTCATCATCACCCCCCAGCTAAAATGATTGCTCATCCCTGAGCAACTAATCCAGCTCCTCGTCCTTCATTTCTTTCACCGCCACCCTCACATCCCAGGCTTCTGAAGTGGTCTCTTCCTCACTGGCATGGAACCCAGCCTTCCTTTCCACCTCCTCCCACTGCTTATGCTCTTCTTTTTCTGTGCTGCCTTCCATCAATCCTAACAGTAGAGGTGGGCTTAGCTTGAGGCCAATCCAGTTGGCTTGAAGGTTTTGTATGGACTTTTTGTAGAGGGGCACCCATGCTAGAGCTTCCCTCATTCGAGTTGGAGTATGGTAATCTCTAATTTTAAGGCTGTGGGACAATGTGTTCCATCGGCGGGTGCAAGCATGAACACAGTTGTCCCCTAACAGTCGCTCCATATCCTCGAAATGGGCTATGGCCTGTGCCTGCTGATCCATGTATTTCAATAAAGTTTGAGGGTTGGTGGCTAAGTGTTGGTGGGCTGATATCAATGCAGTGGGATCCCCTGGCTCTGCTCTGATCAGCAGTGGCTCATGTAATTCTCGGTCCATGACCTCCTTGACTTCTGCTGCCCTCTTTTCTTCATGGTTCAACCATGAGGCAAATGCCATCAATTGCATATCCCCTACAACTGTGTTGGGATCCCATGTAGTTACGTTAGGAAGGGCCAAATTATGGAGATAGAACTCCGAGAGTTTGGCCTTATCCTCTAATGAACTGCTATTACATAACGTTGTGAACTGCTGGGGGTCTTAGAGTTGGGAGATACCCCTCTGTGCCAATGTATTTATCTGAAATTGCAGCCACTGGTCTCGTAGGTACAGGCCATAGGATTTGGCCGGCTATCTGCATTGTAGAGCATCCATGGCCCAACTGGCCATGCAAGCCAGTTGTGCCTCTTTTTGCTGCAACTGCTGTTTGAGAGCTTGTATCTCGATTTGTGCTTGCAGTTCCCCTTCCTGTAGATGCGAGGTTGGCTCCCCAAGACCAACTTGCAGTCCTTCTCTGCCTTGATGTTCTGCTGTAATGTCCCCTGAGGATGTGCCCTTTTCCTTCTTCAGCTCCTGTAGCTGCAGTCTAAGTTTCTCGTTTTCTTCCTGTAGGAACACCCGCTGGCAGTTTGCCACGTGTTTAGCCATAGCTAATTCCTTTCTTGCCTCCTTGAGTTGTTCCTCCAAGGGGCCTATATCTGCCACACCTTTTGATTTAGCTATTTTCATCCACGTGTGGGTTCTCACCCTTTCTTCCTCCAACGCAAAGAAAAGTGGCACGGTGAATTTTTGTGGAATAATTTTCCCAGCCTCCAAAAAGTTATAATACGAGCTCAAGCTTGGCTGGGGACTTGGTTCTGGAATATTCTCTTTCTCTTCTTCCCTTGGTGTCTCTACTTCATCTTCCCTAAGTGGTGATGAGGGTGCCTCTCCCTCCATTCTCTCTGTCTCCTTAAGCCGGGCCAAGGTTTCCTGTAGAGCGGCCTCAACATCCTGTAGCCGGTCTTTTGAAGCCAACCTATCCATTCTTTCCTTCCAAGTAGTTGTCTTCGGGCTCCCCCTCTCATAAGTGACTGATATCTTTGAGGGGGACCTCTCCCTTGGCGAGGTAGGAGTATCTTCTATAGTAATTGGGCTGTTGGATGGAGGTTGTGGCCTGCCTGTTTTGATTCTCACACTTCTCCTAGATTTGAAGTATAGAGGGATCTCCCTCTTTCATTTTTCCTTCGGCTTAGGAGGTGTACTAAGGGCGGCCAGAATGGCTGCTGCCTCCCTTGAAAGAATTTCGGCTCTCTTTTCCTTTAGTTTTCCTTTCTCAGGGCTTCCTGTAGAAGGCCTTGTATCAGCTGATTTCTGGCTTCCTGTAGAAGCCGTTTTTGGTTTTCCTGTAGAAACAGGTGGCACCGTTTTAGCTTGTTTGATTGAGGGTGCTTTGCCTTTTGACTTGGTTGAGGCTGCTTTCGAGGTGCCCTTACTGACGTGGACAGGTTCAGTTCTTTCCATCCTACTCTGTAGCCTTTTCTCTCTGGGTGTCAATGTGGATTTGTCACCCTCCTTTTCGGCAACCTGAGGTTTCTCTTGCCTCCCTTTTTGTTCTTTCTTCGGTGCTTTGGCCACAGGTTCTTGGCCTTTCCCTTTCTTCTCTGTGTGTACTGGCTCCTTCTCCTCGCTGCTGGAGGTGGTGAGCTCCTCGGTCAACATCTTGATATCGCCATCCTTAGTCAGATTTCGGAAGGCTTCCCACAAGAGTGGGACTGTGTAGGTGTGGAGTGCATCCTCCACGAGGAGCTTAATGAGCCCATGATGGGCTACCTGGTCTGGCGTGCCCTCTTTTAACTTGGTGGCACATTCAGTCATAGAATGCAGGAGGAAGTAAGGAATATTTAGTTTGTTTTCTGAAGGCAGGTCCATTTGGTGTCTCAATTCAGTGAGTAACCGGAAATGGTACCCATATACAATGCTGAACTGTCCTTCGCATGTGATGTATTTCATAATTTGGAGGCTGACCTCACTCCAAAGTGGCTGTAAGCTAGCTCTGCGAACCCCGTTCTTATCCTCTGAGAATTGCTCCTCCGGAGGGAAGAACTCCTTTTTAGCCTTCTGGCCTAATTTCCTTTCCTCCTTGTCCCATGGTACCCCCATTGGGAGGTCAGTGACCCTGCTGATGAATTGTGGGGTGAGTTTGAGATTCAAACCCCTGAAATTAACAATGGCCAGCGTTTTTGATTTTGGTTTCAACGCTCGCAGGAACTCCTCTGCCACCTCATCATCATAGCCTTGAAGTTTGTCGCAGAACGACATCCATCGCGCCCGAGTGAACAATTCTACCACCTCCGGGTTCTCCCGTAGTTTCTTGGAGTCTGTCGGTTCTTTTCTGATGAATCCGCCCGGCATGGTGAAAGCCTGCTATGTTAGCCGGAGGTGGCGGGTGCGTATCAAAATATGGTCTTTCGGATTTCTTTGGGACAGAGCGTAGAACTACGCCTCTGTCACGCACACAATTCGTGAATTCTGGCTAGCTACAAATGAGCCTTGGCGGGGGCTCGATTACACACCTCATCCTGTAGAAAACCCTGCATATGCTTCGACGACAACTTTCATGCAAAAGGAAGACTGTAGTTTTACATTTTTGTGGACGTCGACTTCGCCACCCTTTAAACCAATTGCATGGGAGGAACAGGTTCAGGCTGACCTTTTCTAATTCGCCACCTTTGACGTGAATAGACCAACTTTCCTTCGTAGCGGTGAGCTTCCTGTAGCGCAGCTTCCTGTAGAAGTTGCGCACAGGTTCCGGAGAGCACGTCAGTGGTTCTGCTCCTTTTGTGCCACCCCCAGACATCTGAACAAGCCGAGGACTTGGAGTAACGAGCTTCAGAAAAATTTGGACGCTACTCGACTGCAAAACGGCTGGTGATAAATGAGTGGAGTGACGATCTAGGCGGTGGATTTGAATCCCGGCCGAACTCGTGGCGCGGGGGTGAGTTGTCCCTGCCGGACCGTTGGACGACGTCACCTACTCATTTCACTGCAAATCTCCCTGACTGCCGCATCATTCCCCGCAGATCTGCCGTCGCCATTTCCGTTAAATCGCGCTTCTCCCCGACTGGACGCTTCTCACGTGTCCATTACTCGTTTTGCTTGCCACGACCACCACTTTTCAAATCTGACTAGACCATCTGACTGGTCGTGGTGGCCAGTTGAATGGCTACCCGACTGCTCAACCCGTTCATTTCCACACTTGCAAAAATTCTAGAGTATTATTCATGTAATTTGACGAAAGAAAGGGCGAGGCACTTACCTATGCGGCCGCGACGTTGTTTCCAGGTTTCGAGACGAGGGTGATTGGATTTGCTCATTGCTGCTATTTGTACAGGCCCAGGGGTCCTTCCTTGCAGACTGCTGCTAATGACGAAGCTTGTGACTCGGCTGCGGGTGGTGCATGTGCCCGCTCTATGTGTTGCAGGCACTTTGATGGTGTACACTCTAGCTGGATGAACTGCTACGGGATTCCTGTAGGATGTCCTGTAGCAGTTTTTCCTCCTCGGGTGCATGCTGAGACAGTGGAGATGGTGGCATCACAGTCACGATCACTGGGCCCTCGGATGGCTTTGATAAGTAGTGCATGGTGTCTCTGCAACTTTTTTCATTTGAGATTTGCTTCCTCTGATAATTCAATGTTCTGTTTTGACTGTGCAGGTATTTTCATTGCATGGCAACTGGGGTGGTAGAAGGAGGTGCCAGCAGTGCATGATGGAGAAAATATTAGCTTGCATGCCTCCATGTCAGACCTCGGGCATTAGATCTCCCCACACAATTAGTTATGGGCCGTCCAAAACTTCTACAGGAAGTTTCCTGTAGAAATACAGAACTTTCTGTAGAAAGTCCTGTAGCTTCTTGTAGAAGGCTAAACTGTGACCAAATCATGCCCAATCCTTGGAGAAGTTGAGTGTTTCCGGAGGGGGTGCTGGTGAGGTCACCTGGTAGCATAGTAGGGACCCCTGTCTCTGAGTTGAGGGGCCTCTTTTCCTTCATAGAATACCTACAACCTGCATGCATTGCCACATTGTGAACTTGCTTTCCCTGTTTTTTTGTTTTTCTTTTTCTTCTTTTTTTTTTTTTTTTTTGAAAGACAGCAAGGGCACCTCCATGAGGTTTTCACCCTTGCCATCTGCCTTGAGCGCCTCAAAGAGGTTTTCACTCAAGGGTCTTTTTCAAACATTTTCAGAAAGATAGTAGGGACACCTCAATGAGGTTTTCACCCCTACCATCTGCCTTGGGAGCCTCAGAAAGGTTTTCACCAAAGGATCTTTATTTTCCTTTTTTTTTTTCTTTTTTTTTAAGATCTTCAAGGTATGCCCAAAATAGAGGCAGAACCCTTCTCTATGACTAGCACTGATTTTTCCACAGTTTTGATGAATTCTTGCCTTGACAGAGGTTTTCCGTAGATCTTTAGGCGATGCCCATTGACAAGCATCGGGATGGCCTCCTCATCAATGGTCCGAATAAGAACAGATCCATTGTCATTACATTTTTCCACTGCATATGGTCCCAGCCATCTGGTTCTCAGCTTCCCCTTGAAATCCTTATGCCTGGAATCATACAACAGCGCCCAATCTCCCGGCTAAAATTGCTTGTCATTGAGGTGTTGGTCATGCCACACCTTCCTTTGAAGTTGAACCACTTCTGAGTGGAGAAGGGCCTACATTCGGTGCTCGTCCAACCCGTTCAGCTGCAATAATATTTCTTGTTGGGCATGGCTGAGATCCAGGTCCAGCTGAGCTGCCATCCTCAAGGTGTTGTATTCAAACTCAATTGACAGCAAAGCTTTCTTCCCATAGACCAGCTCATAAGGTGTGAAGCCGATTGTGGTCTTCCAAGTGGTGTTGTAAGCCCATGTGGCCTCAACCAGGCGATCTGCCCAATCTTTCGTGCTGCTGCTCACCACCTTAGTCAAGATCCCTTCTAATGCTCTATTGGTGACTTCCACTTGCCCATTTGCTTGAGGATGATAGGGGGTGGAAGTCCTATGCTTGATTTTGTGATGAGCGAGTAGGTCTTCAATTAAGTTGGAGGTGAACTGGCTTCCTTGATCAGTGACTAACTCTCTTGGGTAGCCAAATTTGTAGAAGATGTTCTCTCTTAAGAACTCGGCCACCTTTTCTTCTGTCGCTGCTTTGATTGCCTTGGTTTCTGCCCACTTTGTCAGGTAGTCTGTGCACACAATGATGTAAGACCTTTGCCTTGAAGGAGGATTGATCGGACCCACAAAATTCATACCCCACTTCTCAAATGGCTCAAGAGTCACTTGAGGTTGGAGAGGCATTTCATCCCTTGGAGTTGGTTTCCCCATCCTTTGGCATCGGTCACATTGGCTGATATATCTTCTGACATCTTGATGAAGCGTGGGCCAATAGTAGCCTGCCTGCAAGATTTTGAAGGCAGTCCTTTTGGCTGCAAAATGTCCTCCACAAGGCCCGTCATGACAGGTTAGGAGGATATCAAAGACTTCCTCCTCCCTTACACAATGCCTTAAGATCTGATCAGGGCCAAGCTTGAACAGGTTGCCCCCGATCCAAGTGAATGAGGCACTCTTCCGTATGATCCTGCTCTTCTCTCTTGAGGATAGGTGCGGAGGAAACTGGGCTGAGACAAGGTAGTTTGCTATATCAGAAAACCATGGAGAGAGTATTGAGATAGCAAACAGATGTTCATCTGGCATCTGGTCATCCACTGTTCCATCCTCTCCTGCAGGTAAATCCAATCTAGACAAAAAGTCAGAAACAACATTTTCTTTACCTGGCTTGTCAACAATAGTCAAATCAAACTGCTATAACAAAAGTAACCATCTAATAATACGAGCATTCACATCCGGTTTATTCATTAAATATCTAATTGCAGCATGATCCGTATGTACAAATGTTTGATATCCAGTGATATAATGTCAAAATTTGTTCAGTGCATGGACCACGGCCAAGAATTCTTTCTCAGTTACAGTGTAATTCAGTTCTGCCTTGGATAAGTTTTTGCTGACAAAGTAGATGCCATATGGAAGTTTTTTTTCAACTTGTCCTAAGGCTGCCCCTATGGCTTTGTTCGAGGCATCAGTGTGGATGTGGAAAGGTAGGGCCCAGTTTGGACCTCTCAAGATTGGGGCAGACACCAACTTGTCCTTTAATTCATTCAGAGCCTTCTGACAATCGTCAATCCATTTAAACTCAACATCTTTTGCCAAGAGGCTAAACAATGGCGAGGCTAGCTTGCTGAAGTCTTTAATGAATCTCCTATAATATCCCGCTAATCCTAAGAAACTTCGAACATCTCTTACCTTCTGAGGAGGTGGAACCTTCTTGATGAGAGCAATTTTGTTGGGATCCACCTGTAATCCTTGGAGAGAAATGGTATGGCCTAGCACGATCCCTTCAGTCATAAAAAATTCACACTTTTCAGGACTAAGGGACAGGTTCATCTCAATGGACTTGGTTAGGACTTTTCCCAGATTGGACAATGCTTCCTAGAAGTTGGACCCATAAGGAGTGAAGTCATCCATATATATTTCCACTGAATCATGGACCAGCTCAGAAAAGATGCTCAAGATGGCTCTCTGGAAGGTGGCAGGAGCATTGCATAGTCCAAAGGGAAGAACTCGGTAAGCAAAGGTACCCCAAGGACAAGTGAAGGTGGTCTTATCTTGGTCTTCCGAGCTGATTTGGATCTAGTTATACCCTCTAAACCCATCTAGGAAAGAGAAAAACTTCTTCCCTGCCAGGCCATCCAACATTTGATCTATGAAGGGTAGAGGAAAATGGTCTTTCTTGGTGGCCTTGTTCAGTTCTCAGTAGTCCACACAGATTCTCCACTTCCCATTTTTCTTGGGAACCAACACCAAAGGGGACACCCATTCGCTATCCGAGATGGGGTAAATGAATCCGGCATCCAACAGTTTTTGTAATTCCTCCTTGACGATGTCCTTAAGGGCTGGATTCATTCTCCTTTGGGGTTGCCTAACCGGTTTACAGTCTTCTTAGATGTAGATGTGATGGGTACAGACCGAAGGATGGACTCCTTTCATCTCCTTATAGCTCCAAGCAAAAGCATCTAGATGACTGGCCAACAGACTACACAACTCCTTTTCCTGGGAAGGAGATAAGGAGGAGTTGATCTTTAACGTTCTCTCAGGGCCGAACTCCACATTTTTGACTCTGGGAGTGACAGGGTCGGTCACACAAACGTCCACTATGGTGCTGGCTTGGGCATCCTCCACCAATTCCTCTAAGGACAATGCACTGGGAGGTGGAGTCTGGATCAAGGTCTCAATCAAATCATCCTCTGTTGGGAGGCCTCCCCTAGTGGTGTCTAGGGTGCACAAAGGTGCTGAGTACACCTCATCCTCTTCTCCTTCCTCCAACCAAAGTGGTAAGTCATGCTCTAATAAGGGTTGGGCAGGATGGTACAGAACTAGCTGCTTGGACATAGGACCATTTTTGATGGTCATGTTTCCTACACTGCAGCTTATGTAAGCATCTGCAGTGGCTAACCAAGGCCTTCCCAAAATAAGGGGGTATCCAGTAAGCTTTGCCTTTGGTTGCAGAACCAAGAAGTCTGCAGGGTACTCCCAAGAGTCAACAACGACCAAGACATCCTCTACGATCCCCTCGGGAGTCATAGTGGAGCGATCTACTAGTTGTAGGACTGTCGAGGTCTTTCTCAGGGAACCCTGAAGGTTGAGTTTGAGCATGGTATCTCTGGTCATCACATTAATGGCAGCCCTCGGATCAATCAATGTGTGAGGTATGATGGTGCCATTAATGTGGACATCCACTACAGGACTCCCAGGATCCAAATACTTTGGGCAGATGGCCTGCCCCAACATAAGATCAGACAGTTGTCCCATGACATTGATGGTTGAAGCATCTCTTTTTCGCCTGCCTGGGTGTCTGAAACACTTTTCCTTAACCAGTTTGTTGTATATCGGTACATCTTTGATGGCTTGGAGAAGTGGTATTCTCACACACAACTGTTTGAGTTCTCCCAGAAGCTCATCCTCCTCTGGGTTGAGTTGTGTGGTGGCCGTTAGTCTCTCAGGAAAGGGTGGAATAGCCTTTGGTTCACTTTCCTGTTTATCCTCCTCGTCCTCTGGGGGAGGAGGTTGGCGATCCGGAAGAGTCTTTCCAGATCGCAGATTGTTCTCCTGGATCTCCACAGCATAGGCAGGGCATGATGTTTCCCCAGTATATACCTGCTGGGCCTGTCTGTTGTTGGGGTTCGGGTTCGGTTGAGCAGGCATTTGGGGTTGCCTTGGAGGAGCAGGAGGTAATGGTTGTGGTTGAGCTGGTGGTGGAGGCAAAATGGCGGGAGGAGTATTGTACTGGGGCCTCCACCTCGGTTGAGGTGCATTCCACTGGGGCTGTGGCTGGGCATGTGAGTGAAATGAAGGAGTAGTGGGCTGAGTATGGTACTGAGGTGGGTAAGACCATGGAGGAGGTATATACCAGGAAGGATGAACAGGGGGTCCCCAGGAAGGCATAGGAGCAGATTGGTTGGGGCTGTAATAAGCTTGGGGTGTCCCTTGCATCCCCTGTTGGTACGGTCTGGGTCCATGTGGCCTTCTTTGGTTGAGGAAATAGAGAGGTTCAGTGGGCGCCTCTGTCCCTTGATACATGGCTTTAAGCCCAGGTAAGGTTGGACATTGGTTTTTGGGATGGTCCTCCTCACAGACAAAGCATACCTCAACCAAATGTAATGGGCACTCGTTCTTAGGGTGTTTCCTTGTACACCTAGGGCATAAGATAGCCAAAGCCCTCTCAGCTTCCTCCTTCTTCTGCTGGATTCGGAATGTATCAAGTTGCATGGCGATGGTCTGTCTCACCTCACTCTTGAGGTCCTCTAATTGATTTGCAAACTCATGTTTGGAGAATGGAATACCAGCTGAGAGGATGTTTCCTCTACCTCTTCTCCGGGCTGCCCTAGAGTGGTTTCTAAACACAGTCTTTATGTCCTCATAAGGTAGTTGGTAAATATCTCCTCCAGCTAGCATGTGAAGGGTATCTAAGAGGTCTTCAGGGACTCCTCGGAGCAAGACCAACTTGAGGGATTCAGGGTCAAGTGTGCACCTGGCCCGTTTATAGCTGAGTTGGAACCTTTCCTCGTAATCTTCTAAAGACTCATCATTCCCCATGGTCATCCGAAAGATTTCTCCCTTGGTTTCCTTGGACCTACAGTAGTCCCGGTATTTGGTATTGAAAGCTTGCTGCATCTGGGCCCAAGTGGTGATACTGTTCCCAGGTAAGCCCATGAACCAGCGTAGTGTTGCATCCTTAAGGGTAGAGGGGAAGAGTTTCAGTTTTTGCTCATCCTCGGTATAGTCATAGGTTCGACAAAGGACGGAAAACTCAAACAGGAAGGTATCAGGGTCTTCAGTAGTCAGTCCATGGAAGTGAGGTAAAGCGGAGGGGCTGATGTTCTTCATTTTCATGTCTCCATTGGTCTCTCGGATGGGGAAGGCACCTTCAATTCTCTCATCTTCTCCCCTATTGTCAGCCATAGCTTCAGATGGAGTGGTCTCTAACTCTTCTTCTGCTATAGGATCTTCATGTATCTCAAGAGGTTCACCTATAGGTTCTTCTGGATCACTGTCACCAAAGAAGAGAGAAGGGTGACTCAGTGATGTGGTGGGGGTGTTGGGTAAGAATTTGCCTGTTTTATCTCGATTTCTACGAGGCATGAAATGAAAAGACTTCTGATTGCTTTTGTTTTTTTTGGTACCTGCAAAACTAAAACAGATTGAACTGCAACTAACTATCTTGCTGAAATGGAAATGCGGAATTGAAATGAAAGCATGAAAGAACTAATCTACTTTGCTCAAATGAAATTGCAGAAATGAAATGCTAAGCTATGCTTGCAGAATTGAAATGCTAGTCTACGCTTGCAGAAAGGAAATTGCGGAATTGAAATGTTAATCTATGAAAGCAGGAAATGTCTATACTACTTTTGCAGAAAGGAAATTGCAGAATGGAAATGAAATACTACTTAGCAGAAGGCGAGAGTAGGAAAGTAGAAGAAAAGCAACAATCACCAATACTCTAACACTTCCCCGGCAACGGCGCCAAAAAGATGGTGGGCTCCAGTATTGTAGCAATAATGCTACAACTCCTAGAGCTTCCTTCTTTAATTTTATCAACCCGGTAGTTCGTAACAAACTTGGAAGCGACGGTGCTGTATGCATAAGTACTAGCTCTTGCCGCAGCTGTCACTTGGTCAGCTGGCACAAGTCCGCTAGGGGCTCAAGCCAACTTCTATGAGCTCTTAGAAGAAGCTTTTTAACTGATGGACGAAAGCTAATCTCAAAAGAAGCTAATCTATTTGCAGAAGGGAACTGAAAGCCAACAAGAAACGCAAACCCTAGCAAACCCTAATTCTACCAGCTAGTCTCACTGATGCAGAGATGGGAATGCAAACTACTGAAAGCGATGCCATTACTTCTATGAAGGTGAAATGCATGTGTTTAGACTATCTCTAACTGAAGAAAACACTTTTTGTATTTTTGTTTCAATTATTAGGATTATCATGCATGTGCTTTTAACTAGTTTTTTACTTGTGCAGAGGTGTGTCAAGGAAGAGGAAGGCTTGAAAAAGGCTGGGAAAGTTCAGAGAGGGTCTAAGGGGTCCCTAACACCCTCCCAGAGAGTCTCACAAGGTTTGGCTACCAAGAGGCCGCGTTTATGAGCTTCTACAGGAAGTCTGCAGGGGTTCTACAGGATGTTTCAAAACTTCTACAGGATGTTCAGTAATTCCTACAGGATGTTCTACAATCGGATTTTTGGGTGATGGGTGAGTGGAAGAGGCTGCATGGGTGGATAGGGAGGTAGAAGAGGGGTTTGTAATGCCTTAGTGACAAAGAGATGAGATGATGAGGGGGTGTGCTAAGCTGGTTTGTCTAAAGGAGAGTAGATGGGATGGAAGGCCGAAAAGGGAGGATAATGTGGGCAGTAGTGTAGCTGAGAAACAAGGGGTTTGATTGGGAGATGAGTAACTGGTCTGGGCAAGGCTTAGAAGGATGAGAGAGTGAGGGAATAGTACTGCACAGTGTAAACTGAATCAAACTCTTCCACGTCCTGCATATAATCAAAACATTCCTAACTGTTTAATGGAACCAATGAACAGCAACGTTATTCTTAAGGAAAACCATGTATAGTATCGAAGCAAAGAACATTCCAAGAGATCTGAATGCATGGGAAACTTCTATGAACGAAAATATTGCACCACAGAGTGCATGAATTTGTAAACCAATGTTTTTGGTGGGCAGCACTGTCTGCAATTCCAGCCCCTAGAAAGAGGTGAAAATGAGTGTGCAGGCAACCCGGTTTTAGAACTTTTATCAACTCCAATCTCTTCACTCTATTCTAAACAGCTGAAGCAATTTTGTCTTTATGAGAATGACCTACTTAACCACACCAAGAACTCTAACTCAGCAAACTGCATTCTAAATGCATGTAAAGGAACAAAAAACCATAATGCTGAAAGAAAAAGATAACAATACAGAAGAAGGAGGCCTTAGGCTCTCAGGTTGGGCCCAACCCCGAGAGCTATGGCTCCTTTAAAAGCTCAGAACTGAGATCAAATCTGCCTGCCTTCCATTAAAAAATAATAATCATAAGTCAAACAGCATGCCAATAATGGCTACAAAAGAGCAAAACTAAGCTAGCAGCTCGTAGTGCAGGATGTGCAAAAATGTTTCAAAAGTCCTTTTCAAAGGCTAAAGCCTTATCATTTATACACCACGAGGCCCCAAGCTGGCCTCCTAAATTAGTGGGACTCAGCTGACCAAACTAGAAGTGAACTGTTGCTTCCTCAAAATCTGTTTGGCTGTCTTTAAATCCGGTTGTGGTGGCTGTTAGAGCTCGGAGTTGGGGGTGAAGATCCCGAGGAAGGCCTTCTAATGCTGGAAAACCCTCCTACGAATCCTCAACCCCATCTTGGCTGTCTCCTTGTCCTTATTTGCTCAGTTTTGTTCCAATCATGTGCCAAAAAACCTGAAATGAGCACGTGTTAGCCACCTAGGAATAGTGACTAGCCTCATTCGTACAAATGACATAAATATACTAAAAAATGATGCATAAGTTATGAAAAATGAAGGATTGAGCAAAGGTAGTTAGGCCAAATGAGCCCAAAATGTTACCAAATTTGGGGCTCATCAGGTGTCAAGAACACCGTAGAACAAGTGCCTAGCTAATTGGGCCAATACAGTCAAACAAATGAAAGACTGAAAACTTTTTAAAATTTTTGAAAAATGACTCGATACAAACTGAAAACTGACTCAAAACCGACTCTAGACTAACCCAAAAACCAACTAAAAACAACACAAAGAATCTAAACTTTATAGCCTTCACTTCGGGCCCCAAGCTCAAATGACATTGTACTTCAAATCTTGTAAGGAAAGTAAACTGGTATATATAATGATAGTGAAACAACTTCAGCAAGCTGCATCAGAAATAATAGTGTTTCAAGATCCTACCATTCACTGGTCCTCCTGAGCATTCTTGACCATCCATTTCCTTCAATAAAAATGCATTCTCTCCTCGATAGGCTGAGATTTTATAAGGTCCCTTCCACAGATTGTCAAACTTACCATGTTTCCCTTTTTCTTCATTTCGTGCATCCCATCGTAGCACTACATCTTCTAGGTGAAACTCTTCTGCCTTGGTCTTGAAGTCATAAATTTTCTTTATCTTCTCTTGTAGCCTTAAAGTATTTTGAGAAACCTCTTCCCTTGTTTGTTGAAGGTGAATCATTTGATTGATCCGGCGCTAAATATCATCTTCTTCACTATCGGCTTCCTGCAATAATCTGATGACTAGGACTGCAAGGGATGTAGGAAACACTGTATTAATACCATAAACCAATTCAAAAGCCAACATACCTAATGATTTCTTACTGCTCACTCTATCGACCCACAAAGCATTGATAAGCTTTCCATGCCAATTCTTTTTGTTTGCCTCCAACATCTTCTTAATGATGTTTACCAAGGATTCATTTGAAGACTCAGCTAGTCCACTTCCCTGCAGATAGTATGTCGTGGAATGACCCAATGTCATGTTGTATTTCTTGCAAAACTCAACCATTTTCTTTGAATTAAACATTGTTGCATTATCTGTAATAATCTTGTGAGGGCAACCAAAATGAGACAAGATATTGGACTCTAAAAACTGAATGATTACTGTGTCTGTAGCTTGCCTTGTCAGAATGGCTTCAATCCATTTGGTGAAGTAATCTATAGCTATCAAAATCCATCTGTGTTGTGCTGATGAAGAAGGATGAATTTCTCCTATGAAATCAAGCCCCCACTGTTGGAACAATGCAGTAACTACAACCGGTTTCAAAGGAAGAGGAAGTAGCTTCTTTTTTCCCTAAAAAGCTTGACATTCATGGCAGCTTATGACTATCTTATATAAATCTGAAAATAAATATGGCCAATAATACCCTTCTCTCAATATTTTATTAGCTGTTGTTTTCCAAAACAAGTGACCCCCACAATCTCCTCTAGGAAAATCATTCATTACCTGCTGAGCTTCATTTTCAACCAAACAATTATGAATAACCCCTCCTGGATCTTTCCAATAGAGAGCACTATCCAAAATGCAGAATTTTGCAGACTTCAATTTTAGTGATCTACCTTTACTTTTCAACATTCAAGGAGGAGGATAAATATGTTGAAGAACATATACTATATCAGAATACCAAGGTGAGTTGAGAAACATCTCTGATACCTGAATGAGTGTGTCACCATCTTCGTCATCTGACATTGTTGCAATAAGATTTACGTCCAGAGCATGAAGATTCGACTTAGCCATGAGTTTTTCTAGGCCTTGACCTTTGATCAGTTTCATGGGCTTAATCTCAAGTTCATACTCTAACATTGCTGCTATCCACTTACCTCTTCTTCCTTCCAGATAATTTTCCATGAGGACATATTTGACAGTGGCATTGGCAACATATGCTATGGCATGCGAATGCAGAACGTAAACTCGAAAATCCTTTAATGCCTTTATAAGAGCCAAAGCTTGTTTCTCAATGATGTTATAGCGAAGAGCAGCATCTCTGATAGTTCGATTGAAAAATTCAATGGGTTGCTCCACCTAATCCTTCTTTTGCATCAACACCGTAGCCAAAGTATACTCAGATGCAAATGAAAATATAATAAAATCATAAGTATAATCGGGACTGATTAAAATAGGGGTTGTGCTCAAAGCAAGCTTTACCAAGTTGAAATATTTCCTGGCATCCTCATTCCATTTCACAGTGTTGTCCTTCTTCAACATATTAGTTAACTCACGCAAATGCTCAGCCAAATTTGGTATGAATCTGCGTAAGAAGTTCATCTTACCATTGAAGGATTGGATCTCCTTTTTATTGCGCAGAAAGTTTATTTGCTGAATTTCCTCCACCCTAGAAGGATCAACATGAATGTCATCTTTGGAAATTATATGACCATGGAGCTTACCTTCCTCCATGGAAAAAAGACTCTTCTTTGGATTTAAATAAATCCTGAACTCCCTGCATTTCTAAAAAACAATCCTCAGGTGGTGTAAACGGTCATCATCAGAACCAGAAAATATTGTCAAGACATCTAAGTAAACCACTAAGAATAAATCATTCTCATTAGCAAAAGCTATATGCATGGCCTGCAGAAAAGTGGCCTCGGCATTCTTCAGCGCAAATGGCATCTTGGCATACTGAAAAGTCCCCCATGGTGTTGTGAAGGCAGTTTTGTCTTGGTATTTTTTGTGCACCAAAATCTGATTGTAACTTGAGTAGCCATCTAGTAGTGACATCCATGATGCTCGAACTACTCTTTGCATAATGTGGTCCATCTTAGGAAGAGGATAATTATCTTTCAGGGATACTTTATTTAGATTCTGAAAATCAATGCACAACCTTATCTCTCTAGCCTTTTTTCGTACTAGGACCAAATTTGAAACCCAATCAAAGAATCTAATTGGAATAATGATACCAGCTTTAAACAATCTATTTACCTCTTTCTCGATGGATAGCAAAAGCTTTGGGTTGATCCTCCTAAACTTTTGTCTAAAGGGTTTTTGTTCCGGCTTGATAGGAATGGTGTGCTAAATGATTTTCTTGTCACGCACTTTCAAATCTGAGTAATCCCATGCAAAAACATCTGAAAATTCAGAAAGCAACTTAACATACTTAGCCTTTGACTCGGGAGATAATATTTTTGATAACTGAACAAGCTTGGGTTGGTCCATTGTCCCAATGCTTACATCTTCAACTCCTTTGTCGGTAGGAACCAAGGTTGGTTTTCTCGCCACATCATCTTTCTCAAACAACTCCTCTAAAGGTATAATACCTCTAGGAATAACATTATCCTTCAGCTGTAAAACATCCATCTGATTTACCTCAATTTCTTGTTCATCAGAATCACAAACATCATCAATGAAATGATCCTTAAACTTCCCTTCATTCTGCAAAAAGGAATTAATTTCATTGTCATCCCAGAAAACTTGCCAATATCTCAAATTATTGAGAACCGTATGCCTATGTTTGACATGAATTTCAAATTTATTGCTAGAATTCATTAGAATTTTCAGATTGCTCGCTGTTGTAGCAAGTGAATCAGCAATGATGTTTTGACTTCTCAGCACTGCTGTCAATGTGTATTCTGGAAACATCTTCAAGATATCCAGGACTATGTTCCTATAATCTCTCATCTACAGATGCTTCACTTGATATTCTCCTTGTACTTGTTTAATCACTAGCTCTGAATCACCATAAACAAAAATTCTTTTCACACCCAGCTTCTTCAAAATCTTTAGACCTGTAATCAATGCCTCATACTCCACTTCATTGTTAGAGCAATCGAAAGCTAATTTATAGGACACACTCTAACATTACTTGGAACTTTGTCTCGCTAAAAAACAGGACTTTGAATCCAAATTCCAATACCTGCAGCATCCTTACCCAAAGCGCCATCGAAGTCCATGCTCCAAAGGCCATCTTCGTCTTCCATATGTTGGAATTCTACTTTTGTTTCAATCTTACCTTTGCTAGTTGCTTCATTTTTCTATTCTTCACCGACTTTCTACTCCTGTGGAGGCTACTCAAAAGGAATTTCCACTTTTTTATTTTCTTGATTAAGAACTGCTCTAAAACCCTCAGAAATTTTTGGTACATTATATACTTCTACGATATGAATATCTACATCATTCAATCCACTATCAGTGTACAAAACAAAAGACTCTAAATCTGTATGTACAACATTTATCGGATGATTGATGGGCTTCTCTTTACTAGTGATCATATATTTCATCTTCTTTTCCCGATACAACTTCCTCAATTGATCGAAAACAGGGATTGTAGAATAAGAGAAGTCAAGTTGTAAAGTTGCTTTGAGTTTGGCTCCCTATAATCTAGACAACAACATACCAAATCGCGGTGGTATATCAGCTACTACCATGTCCATCAAAACATCCTTGGTTGGGATGTGATCTAAGGAAACCACTAAATATTTTATGAGACCAATGCAGTGAACTCTGCCATAATCAAATGAATACAAATCATGATATTTTCGAGTGATATCTAGGCCCATCTCCATGATAGCCTTGGGCATCAAATTGTGAGAAGCTCCGAAATCAAGCATAGCATTATGAAGAATATACTCATGCAATCTAAGACTCAAATAAAATGGAGGGACCTTGCTATCTTCTAGTTGACCTTCTATAGCTGGAGCAAAAATAAGTTCAAGATGATCATCCTCAAAATTCACCATGTCGGACAAAGGATCAATTTATAGTATTCTAGACACATGATGTTTGTAATGGCTATTTTTAACAAGCTCATTCAAAGGAATGGACACTTTCAATTTAGCAATTTCACTTTCTAAATTAAAATATGTGACTTTTTCTACATATTTGACACTGATGTCCCTCTTATATGTTTTCTCCTTCGTTGCACTATCCTTTTTCATATTGTCTTTCTCTTTTGCAGTTGTACTTGTTGATGGCTAATTTACCTTGCTAGGATTCTGATCGACATGCTCCTTTCCTTTTTTCTAATTGTTTGAGAGATCATGCTTTGACTGAACATCCTTCCTCTTTTGAATAGGACTGACCAGTACATCTCTGCTCCTCAAAGAATATTGTTTCTACTATGCGCTCAAAGAATTCATATAACCACACTGATAATCATCAGATTCAGTCTCCAAAACAACATCATTTGCTAAGATGTAGTCCTCATCCTTTAGACTTTCGGAACTTTTTGCATACTCCTCATCTTCGGTCAAAAATATAGTCATACCATCTGCATTGAAGAAGTGATTTGTTTCAATTACCAGATCTTCCTCCTCTTCTTCTTCCACTCCTTGAACATAATTCTGTTGTAACGAGGTTCTGATTTGTTGTTGTTGTTGCACTGGTTGTTCCGGTGCTTTTTTCTCTCTTTGCTTGATTCAGAATTGGGGTTGTTGTTGCCCTCTAAAGTTTAGGTTCCGGATCTATGGTTCAGGTCTATCTATGATGGAAAACCAGTCAACCATCCTTTCCATTGTTCGAATTAATGTATCCATTTTTACATCTGAAGTATATGCTTCTTCTTTCACCTTCACTCTTTTCTCTGATCTCATTCTTGCTCTTTGGCTAGAAAGTTTGCTTCTATGCTCACAACATTCTTTTGCATGTCTTCTAGAGTTGTAGGATCACGTTCACGTAACTGATATGCCATATGGGCATCAAATCCATCTGGAAGTTTAAGCAAAGACAATCCCTTTGGTGGTTTGATATTTGCAGGGATAGCAATGTATACTACATTAAATCTCACACAATAGTCTTGCACACTCTCGCCAACATTTCTTTTGATGTTCTCATATTCGAACAAAATCTAAAGGGGATTCTTCTTCACCTCCTACTACTCTAGGAACTGCCTCAGGATGGGTAGAGTAGTGACAGAAGTTGTTGATAAGGCTCTGAACCATTTTCAAACTTATCCTCCAAAACTTTGTACAAATATCCTCATCATCACATCTTCATTTTCAACTTCACGGAGGTCAAAGAAATCATTCATCTTGTCTACGTGTTGTTGAGTTGTAATATTTTGGGTGCCATCGAAGAAAGGTATTTTAGTTTAATAATCAGGGGGCATGGCACCAGGATTTTGAGGAAAAACAAGAGGTGCATATCAGGCAGACATAACTAGAGGTGGGGGACGTGGTGGATTTAAAACAAGGATTGGGATGTTCGATATAATCAAAGGGGGATTAACAATAGTTTGAGTGGTGTGAATAGTCTGTGAAGAAAAATATGGAGGATGATTGATAGTTTGAGTGGTAGTAGATGCAATGGAAGTATTTTGAAAATCGAAAGATGCACCCAAGTGCTTAAGTTAGAAGAGAGGTTCTGCAAATGATCAAGAGTGTGAATAAGTTGTGACCCTGATTTATTGTGTGAAAACAAGTCTACAATGGGGTTATAAAGAGATATAGAGGAATCAACAACTGTCTGATCAATCCAACTTAAAGATTTATTGTGAAATAAACTCTGCTCAAAATTAATATCAAACTCAATATCTTGCAAATTGTCTAACCTTTCCGAGAGTGAATTAACTCAAAGAATGAAATCCTTACTTGATTGTTCTCCAACTAAACTAGATTTCTCTACAACTTTCTTAGATTTTCGCCCAATTTTATGAGGGTCATTAACAATAGTCGGAGGATTTGGATTTGGATTAGATCTGGTGTACTTTCAGGAAGCCTGTATGTCTAATTTTGAAATTAAGATATTGATTTTCCAATTTAGCCTATGATTAAATTATAAAACTCATCATCCACAAGATTAAGAATTTAAATAAAAAATCTTACTGGGGTGATTAATTTTTGATATTTCATTTCCCCAGTATGGTCGCCACTATTTTATCACCTGGATTGAACCTCAGGCTGAAGGAAGGCAATGCCAGGGTAACCACAAACCATGCTTAGCCAAGTAGCTAGCCCTACTAGGCCAGGAGAGGGATCTCTCCATAAGGATCTCAACCAAATAGACTAGATCTTGAAAATTATATTAGGCTAGGTATAGTAGCACAAGGTTTGATTTGATTTTGAAGGGTTTTGCTGGATCAAGAGGAGCCAAATAGTTAGGGCAAGGAAATTAGGTCAAAATTGCAGGGTGTTCGATGGGGCAAGGTAGGCACAATGATCAAAACCTTAGGGTTTGATGGATGAGGTGAAAAGATAGGTGAGGAGCTAGGAAGAGCATGTAAACCTCATGGATTCTTCCTAAACTAAAGAAAACACAGACTGTGAAATGTCTACCCAAAACAGAGCATAAAAGTTATGGATTCTACCTTTCAGACTTGTATACATTCACATAAAGAGTATGAAATGATGAAATGGAATCAATAGTACATTTTAACACATGAAAACATAAGAAAAACTGAACTGAGCATCATATGACATGGATCCCAAAGAAATAGCTGCAATTTTTCATTAGTCTCCTGCTGTAACTGGTACAAAATGATATCTATCAAAGCGTAAGCATCCCACTAAGTCCAACCCCTACAATGACTGAGGAAAAGAATCATATAGACCCAAAAAAACTCATCCTAAGCTTAAGAAATCAAATCCATGAGAGGAGGAGTTGTTTCTAACAAAATTTGAACTGTTAACAAGAAAATAGGGTGGTCAAAATGACTCATCCCTAATCCAAGAAAACCGATTCATTACACCTCATGAACTTGATTTACCTAATGTATTTACCCTCGTAAGTACTAGAAACATGATAATTACATTCAACTCATCATTTACATGGATAAAATCATGATTTTCCAAGGTGAAAGTGAAAACTGGGACAAAATAGTGAAAATCTGGACAAACTATCAAACGCGCAGTGCCAGTGCTAGGCACGTAGTGCCAATGCCAGGTGCGCCCTTCATCTTCAGGTGAATGTTTGAGTGCCTTCTCGGTGTCCAAATTGGGCCCAAAATAGCTTGTTAGAAATCTCTTCAAGTATAATTTCCAGAACCACTTGAATTTTTGTGTTTGGAGTTAATTTTCCATGTCAAAAGACAATTCTCCCAACACTACTCAGCGTGCAGTGCCCGGGCCAAAAAGAGGGCAGAAAAGGTCATTTTTTGAGGGTTTTTTGCCCTTTTGGTCAACTAATTCTGCTCCAAAACCTTAGCAAATGCAGAGGGTGCATGTAATCATCATTTTGAATCCAAAAATGCTAACTATTTCCTCATTGGATGCCCGAAAAAAGAGCACAGCGCCCAAGGAACTATGCATTTTCCTTCCATGACTGTGCAAAAACTGGACTAAAAAACACAGCAATTTCCTTCAAGCTCAAAAATGGTCCAACATGCCCAAAAATGTGTTTTTATGACTGATCAAAGTTTATAGGCATGTAGGGATTCCTCAGCAAGTATGTTAAGTCTCCTCTTCTCCTCTAGCTTGGTCAATTTGTCAATTTTCTCATGAGCTCTTTTGAGCTTACTCCTTGCCACTTGGTTTCTCCTTGCATAATACTTGGCCATCTTCCTTTGTATCTCAACATCTCTATTTTCTTTCTCCAAGAGGGTCTCCAAGAGTGTGTTCACTTTCTCAAGCCAAGACTCTCTATTCTTAGCTATGTCCTTGACCAATTGCTCATCTAGAGTGAGGTTATCCTCTAATTCTACCTATTTTTGTCTTTCAAGCTCTAAGGATTTTTTCAATCCCCTTGTTCTTGGCCATTTTCTTTGTCCTTGCTCATAATTTGGCTCTCCATAATCTCCATAAGCCTCATGAAGCTAAAACTTGGCTTTCTCAACCTCTCTCTTTGCCTTGATGTATTTGATTCGCATCAACTCCTGTTTAACCTCTAGCTGCTTGTTCTCTTGCTCATAAAAGGAGATAAAGATGTTGGCCTCTTTGTAAATTGACCTCAAGCTCCCTAATTTTGGCATCCTTTACTCTGAAGGCAGCTTGAGAATATTTGTTTCCCTCCTCATCACTAGTGTCCACAAGGAGAAACTCCTTTTCAATGTCATGTTCTTCATGCTATTGTTTGACCTTTGCTTCCTTTACCATTTTCTCTTTTCCTTTAACCTGTAATGTTGATGACGAAGGTAAGGCCCCTACCAATTTTCTTGGGGTAAACACCTACCTCTTTCCCCTCTGATAGGTGAAAGAAAATGGCTGCAAATTGTTCCTCTATGGTATACTTCTCTGACCATGCTCAATGTGTACATCATGTCCCTCACTGCCATCATGCTCATCATGTTCCTCATCACTATCATCATCTCCATTGGGTGAATGAATCGCTACATGAAATGGTGATGTAGATGGTGTGGAGGTTTTTGGTGGAGAATGATCTGTTGAGGATGAGTGATAAGTAAGCTATGGTGAATGAGAAGAAGTAGGCGGATGAGTGGAGGATCATGGAGGAATGCGGGGAGCTCGTTGGGTAGGTGGTTCATTGAATATTTCATTAGCTATGAACGTCTCCCAAGCAATGCCTAGTTGATCTAAGTGATGGAGGACTATCATTTTGATAAGAGAATGATGTAAGATACTATGCATCTGATGAGCTGGATCCCTTTTCTGAGCAATCTATGTCATCTTGTCAATACTTCGGAAAAGGTAATATTTAAAACTGAGCATTCTTACCTTGGTAAAGTGCACGAGAAGTCTGATATGGTATGAGTATAGTCCAAAAAACCTACCCTCACATGTGAAATACCTCATGATGATCTTCATTAATGGCACATACTTGTCCAAAAGATAAGAGAAAGAGAAAATTCTTTTCTTATCATTTTTTAACCTTGTCTTAAGATATGGCTCATAAAAACTGTGATGCAGATTTCTTTTCTTGAACCATTTCTCTCCTGCATTTGGAATTCCAATGCCCTATGATATGATGGCAAGAGATATAGTGAATGTGACCCTGGATAAAGTGACCTGGTTGTTTTGCGAATTGAGGATGAACTGCTTAGTTAACTGCTGATGAAAATTCACCCTTTCAACCCTTTAGCAAAACTCAAAAAAAGCCATGTACTTGAAACATGATACTGCAAGTGGTGATGCAATAAGTTATATAGTATTAGTGGGTTCAAATATGATAATTCTCCCTCCTTTCTTGGTTGGACTCCTTGGTTTTCTTTCCCCTTCTTCTGAATTGTTGTCTTCTACCATGGTTTTTTAGGTGAAAACTTGGGGACTAGTATATATGTCAAGGTGAGTGCAACAATGAGGAGGTGGGGTGAAATACAGTCAGGATGATTGGAAGGTGACAAAGTCTATAAATTTTTGTGACTTTGATCAAATAGGTGATTTTGGAAACATACAAGAGAGCTTTGCTAGGGTTTCAAAATTTAAGCTGCTAATTTTCTTAATTGATGGAGAAAAAGAGATATTGGGCCACTTACCTGTTGTATGAAGGTAATTTAAGCTTTTGTGGCTTGAGAAAATGAAGGAAAATGATGATTTGGTGCTCCTAGGGTTTTCCAGGCTCCTTTGGCCAAACCCACAGCACCAAGTGCCAGTGCGCATCGTCCTCAGCAAGCACGCCCTTCAGCACACAGGCACGTAGCGTCGTTGAAATTCACACTGACTGTTCCAGGAAAATGCACCCTTGACTGCACAGGCATGCAACACCACACCTAGGTGCGCAACGACTCTGCCCAGCATGCAGCGTCCAACTGAAATGCACAGCACCTCCGAAATTATCAAATTCTCACTCAATTTCCTCTTTGGAAAGGAGAGGTTAGGGTGCAAAAGAGCTAATGAAGTTTGAAAGATGCCTTGAAGATCTTATATAGAGGATGGGTTTGGTTTTTCCTTAGAAAAACCCACTTTATAATTTTTATTTGGAACCTTTTACTTTGTCTTCAAATCTTTGTTTGATGCTTCTTTTTCTTTATCTCTTTTCAGGTGGATGATGCTTTGATTTCGTTGATTTCTTCAATGGATCATCTCTTGCAGCAAGGAGAAATGCTTGGGAAGCTTATGGGAACAATTATTACATAAAATGACTTTGAATTACATCAAAAATATGAACAAACTAAAATACTCTGTTTTCATCTCAAAAACATGTTTTTGAGATGAAAATTACATCAGTGAAATAAGAACTTTGTACAATAACCATGACTTGCTACCAATCACTCTTTGTTTATTGGTCTTCCTCATACCTTTTCTGCCCTTTATTTACACTGAAGATATGCTTTTGACCTTGGAAATGAACCCTAAGACCTAATGGAAACATGATGGTCGGGACTCTAAAAATAACATAACTGGAACCATAACTGAATGCGACATGGAGATGGGTCAGAAAATGTACCTCATGAGGGAAAATTTGATTTTATGAGAATAAGACAACCATCAGTGGACCATTGAAGACATGACCTAGTGGAATGATTAAAAATTTCAATATGAGACACCTACAATGGAAATGCAAAGAGCAGATTTGATCCCTGATGGAAGTATGCATATACTGACACTAACACATGGGATCGGTCTGAACAACAACTTCATCTGCCTCTTGAATCATGCAATGATCAATTTGAATGTCCTCTTCAACATTTGTTTGAACAACATTATCCATGGTGGGTTAGTCCGTTTGGGTCTCCTGTGAGAAAACACAGGGGTATTTAGTCTACATTTCAGTGTCTTTTACAAGAAATGTCTCTATCTGAGTTTACATTGGGCAGGCCAAAAGATCCTCAGTTTGGGTTTTAGTATCCTTTGCAGAACAATATTTTGTCTGTGTTCCTATGGTCTCTTTTTCTACTTTCAAATTCCTAGCTCTAATGGCTTCTTTTAACCACTTCCTTAGCTACCCAATTATTCGCTTTTGTTTTCTCTACTTCTTAATAATTTTTTTGAGCCTATCCTTGTAGGAATTATCTATTACATGAATTCCAACCGATGGTGGGTTGACTACATTGTCCTCTAGTTCCTGTACAAGTGGTATTGTGTCAGCATCAGGGAGAGTTCCAACTAGAACTACATCTCCCGATGGAGCTTCACCTTCTAACTCATGTTTGTCATAGATTTCTCTTTCAGGAGATCCCAATACAATGGTGTCTCCTGAGCATTTTCATTCTCCGGATTTTCTTCTGGGTAGGCCTCGTGCTCAGGGGACTTAGAAAGAATAGTATTACTTGGTTGATTTACATCTCCCAGGGTTTCATCTACGGGATTTTTTTCAGCTGGGGGGTCCACTGGACTGGTGTCTGCTATTTGATTTTATTCTCTAATGACTTCCTCTTCATGTACCTCTGCCTCAAGGGGTTTTTCCACAGAGGAAATTGGTTCCCTCTATTCTTTCATAGAATCAGTCAATGGCAGGGTTTTCTCATGACCAGGGCTGTCAGTAGGGGCAGACTGGTTGGGGGTACAATTTTATTCTTCAACATTCCTGTATTGTTCTCTACCCTCGCCAAATATTCCCATGTTTTCGAATCCCCTGGCCACTTCCTCCTCATAGTATTGCAAATGGGAATTTTGTGGACTTGGAGGTGGTGTGCGGGATGGTCTAGCCTCATCTGTTTGACTTAGGATACATTGTTGGCTCTCACTCACACAGAGCACCTACGTTTTGTTGGGTTCAGGGGCATAGAGGAATTATTTATTTTTAGTGTCCTTATCGGACTTGGGGTTCTTGGCCCTTGTTGCTCTGTTATTGTGTTTTCTGGGGGTGGAGCCAAAGTGGGATTTACAACATTGTCTAAGGTTAACTGCTACTGGGCCAGTTTGTTCATGATAATCAATTTAATCAATCCATGATGACTGATTACTTTTTGTGGGTCCTTAGCTATCCTAACTCAGCGGGCGACTTCATGTAAAAGGGAATTCAAATAAAATGACATATTAACTGAAATTTTTTGTTTTAAAATAGCTAGAAGTTTTAGTTGCCTGGGCTTTACCACATCATGTCGACCATCGCAGGTAATGTACCTTTGCACGATGATGGCCAATTCTTGCCACGGTTGCCTTAATGCCAAAGGATGAATCCCTTTTCCTGTTTGCACCAGTTGCTTGCCTGGATCCTGGAATACTTCAACCGCATTGTGTAGAAGGACATGCTTTTCTGTCCATTTGGTTCCCTCAGCCGGAAGTCCAGTGAATTCATCTATGACCACTTCCAAGAACATTATACTTCTTCCTCTTACCATTGTGCTGCCATTCTACAAATTCTACAGAAATTCCAACGTCAGCTCCTCATGAAATCCCTGCAATCTATTCATATATTGCAACCGTCCTACGTGCTCGAGAATTGCACAGGCTTGATCCAATACCATAAGCACTGGAGGTTCATTCTAGATAGTTCTTCCTCCCATGGCTGTTACACCTATGACTGATTCACTTGTATGCAATTGTTTACACTTATAAAATTCATAACAGCAACAGAGAACGTTACAAAAATTAACAGAGAAATGACGATGTTCTAAGAATTAATATCATATTTAGTTAAGTCATTTGTCCCATCAACCACACTTAACGTAGACTCATGAATCTGCATGCCAGCAATAATGGTTGCCATCCTTTCCCTAATCAGAAATAATTTATAATTATTACGCATTCAGAATCATCATGCAGTCCTTACATGGATGTTAATTCAAACGATTATGACACAATTATCCATAACTGTCACACATGCCGTGAATATGCAGGCCATCCCCCCTCTAATGAGAAAAGGGATTCCACTTCCTTTAAGCATGTGAAAATAAAGCGAAATCATTGAAAATCCATAAATGTCGGCACCCAATCCAAAAAACAACGTGCTAAATAGTAAGGCAATTAAAGCAATACATGTCATCAGATGTGAAATGGCTGAAAAAAATTAAAACAAAGATTTTAATTCATTATGGCAAAAGATTTTCACCATAAGTGGTATTAATAACAAAGGCATAATCGGCGGTATGTATTAATGATGACAGTAAATTGAATGGAAAATTAGAATATAATGAATATATAACAAAAGTTACCATGCAGGTCAGCTTGTAAGAGTGTTGTTCAAATGGAAAATTCCCTTTAGAAACAAATCCATAGGTGGTAAGATCTAGAGAACATTTGGCAGTGTAATATGATACTCCAATACCACAAGTAGAGTCGTTGCTACCAACAGACATCCATAGCCCTGACAGGGTTTCCTTTTAACCCCATAAATGAGACAGAGTCCTCCTTTTAGTATGTATATGGTTCTTCTTTTCTTGACATAAAGAGACCATTATTTTGGCATGGTGACCAGATGACCATGGTGCCATTCACTAGGATAGAACAAAGTGATCAGGATGGCTCGTGATGAGACCCCCTGTCCTTCTGACAGTTGTAAGAATTATTAAGGTCATTACCTTAGTTTGGTGGCCAAATTGGAATGTCACCCGTTACATCCTTATGATCATGGTAGGTTGGCTCGAGATGAGACCCCCTAACCTCTTTAAGACAATGTTGGATGGATTTTCATTTCCCTTTTTTTTATTGTAAAAAGAGGGAGGCTTGTTTTCTCCTTAAGAGTTAGGGATGGTGTAAGAAGTACACAGATGCCAATGAAAGTTTATACCCTTATCCCCATATCATCATGTCAATGAGATTTATCCATTTGAAAGTGTAAACATAAGCCATCATGGTTTGAAAATAATGAATCATTTTATGATGTGCCCAAAGAACAGATGTTCAACCAGTCATTATAAAGATACACCGTATCAACTTTTGAATAAAGATAACCATCAAAAGGTTTCATAGGTCATAATGGTATTATCATCATTGTTTTTCCTTATATCAAGCACAAATCCATTCAAATGGTGTTTATTCAGAATCAAAAGAAAAAAGAAGATGGCATAATGACCATCAATTAAAGAATTCATAGTTTATCCTATTTAAAAAGACAAAAAGTGTTGTTCAATGGATTGAACAACAAAAATTAAAAGAAAAGAATAAAAAACATGCATAAGTGTTGTTCAATTGATTGAACGGAAATCGTTCAATTGTTTGAACAGCAAAATCATAACCGTAAAAGTGTTATTCAATTGATTGAACAACAATCGTCCAATCATTTGAACAACAAAACTCACAAACAAAAAGTGTTGTTCAATCAATTGAACAACAATCGTTCCATCATTTGAACAACAAAAATCGCAAACAAAAAAGTGATGTTCAATCGATTGAACGGAAATCATTCAATCGTTTGAACAGCCAAAACTTGTAAAGAATTTAAAAGTGTTGTTCAATCGATTGAAAATCAATCATTCAATCGTTTGAATAGAAAAACAAAAACCGCAAAAGTGTTGTTCAATTGATTGAACAACAATCATTCAATCATTCGAATAGCCAAAGAAACAAAAACGCAAAAGTTTTGTTCAATCATTTGAACAGCCAAAACAAAAATGCAAAAGTGTTGTTCAATCGATTGAACGACAATCGTTCAATCATTTGAACGGTGAAATCAATAAAACGAAAATGTGTTATTCAATCGATTTAGCATCAATTGCTCAATCATTTGAACAACAAAAATCGCAAATTGCAAATGTGTTTCTCAATCAATTGAACAACAATCATTCAATCATTTGAACATCAAAAATCAAAAAACGTAAAAGTGACGTTCAATCGATTGAACAAGGATCGTTCAATCGTTTGAATAGCGAAAATCAAAAAACATAAAAGTGTTCTTCAATCGATTGAACATTAATCGTTCAAACATTTCAACAACAAAAACAAAAGACACGAAAGTGTTGTTCAATCGATTGAACATTAATCATTCAATTGATTGAATAAAACTTATCAAGCACACAAAGCAATAAAAATTCTCATATTTACATAGTAATGCCTATTCTTAATTGCAATCAATAAAAAATATATATACATTATTTACAATTTTAAAGAAATTTCAATTTTTTGAAAGAAAAGTTGTTGGATCATCACTCCCTATAGTTATGATTTGAATGGAGGGGTCCTCGCGTACCTACTCACAGAGAGACTCCTTAGTGAGTGATTTGTGATAGAGGTGCACTCGGTGCCCATTCACCTTAAAAGAATGGTCAGACCCATCAATGGTAGTCAAGGTAAGAGTACCATTTCTATGTACTTCCTGAATCTCATAAGGGTCGAGCCATGTTGTTTGCAACTTGCCCTGGAAATACTGGAATTTGCAATCGTAAAGGAGTGCCCAATCCCCCTTTTGAAACGTTTTCTTCTTGATAAGGCTGCCATGCCATTTTTCCCTTTGTTGCTAAATAATTACAGCCTATTACAAAGCAAGTAGGTGAGCCTTGTCTAGTTTGTTTATTTGTTGGAGTCACTTGGTATGGGCTTTTGTTAGATCTAGCCCCACTTCCTGGGCCATTCTTAGAGTCTTTATTTTGAATTCAATCAGAAATATAGGTTCTTTACCGAACACGAGCTGGTATGGAGAGTATCCAGTCGTATACCTCCAAGTCACGCGATAGGCCCATAAGACCTCTAGCAATCTAGAAGCCTAGTCTCGCTGGTGTGTTGAGATTGTCTTGGTCAGAATTGCTTCAATGACTTTATTGGTGCTTTTGACCTACCTGTTCGCCTGTGGGTGATAAGGGGAAGTGATCTTGTGCATAATATGATGATTTCTGAGAGTGGTAGTAATCTTGTTTCCTACAAATTTCCCTCCCCCATCTGTGATCACTTCTCGTGGTAAACCATACTGCACAAATAGCCCAAAAAGGAAGTTAATCACAAATTCCTCTGTGGTTCTTGTTAGATCTATTGTTTCCACCCATTTTTTCACATAATACATGGCAACCAATATGTAGGCCTTTTGATTGGATGGCGGATGGAATGAGCTCACAAAGTCTAATGCCCAATGCTCAAAGGGTTCTATGACTAGTTGGGGCTGCAGAGGCATTTCATCTGATTATCCAGGCCGA